>WOAB01000788.1:2400000-3811891 GCA_027886185.1 Rheum nobile
ACCGTTCTTTTTATCCTAGCGTGTAAAAAGTTGAGATCGGAAATTAATAATGGTCTACTTCATATCGATAAGTCCAAGAAGAGGATAAAATGCTTTTTAGTAGATTTAGGATTTTCATTTTCAGAATTGATACAAAACCTCTAATTGAGAGAGAGAGGGTTGATAGATAAGCCTTTTGTCAACTCATTGGTGAATCGAGTTAAAGTTCAAGGGCTAATATGTCGAATTGCTATAGTTTAAGGGCAAATCAAATAATTAATATTTGAAAGATAAATTTAAAAACGATTTTTCTAACATATGCCCTTAGGACATAGGTTAAGACTTTATTTTTAAGAATATATTTTCTAAAGAAGGATGCTTAAATCAATTTAAAAAAATATTAAAATTCTTAAATAATATAATCTAATGAAATTTTTCCTTAAGAAGGTGCTTAACCTATGTCCTATGTTAGAAAAATCGATTTAAAAATATGGAAAAAAGGATAGAGATTTTATTCCCAAAGTTGAAAGGGTCAAAAGGGGCATGTATGAAAAAGACAGGCCTTCTAGAAGAAAGAAGATAGAGGCCAGAGCCAGAGGTCCAAACTATACTCCTCAAAGGCCCAATAAAATATGGCCCACTGAAATCTTCTTATGGGCCGTCCAAGGAGAATAATATTTTGTATGAATCATCGTAGTAGTCTATTACATCATTGTGAAGTTGTGATTTGTGAAAAACTCCAGCAATTATTGCTTATTATATTTTGGAATATATTTATAGATTTGTGTACCTTTGGCTTTGTTCGGTAAAAAGTGGATTTTGTTTATAATTTTTTTTCTAAAAACTTACTTTACTAAATATTTTTTTCACTATTCACTTTTTTTCAATAAAATACACAAATATCTATAATAATTATTATTTTTATCAAATAATTTTTAACACAATCATATTTTTTAACTACTTATTAAAAAAAATTATTTATAAACACCCTTACCTAACAAACCCTTTTATCATTATGTAAATTAATAAATGCATAAACGGATTGGACTTTTTATCCATACATTGACTAGCGAAAACAAGCATATACTCGAAGGATTCGTTTAATTCACGCATTATAATGTAACAAAATACACTATAATGGAAGTTCGATGTAGATCCTATTTTTTAGGAAAATGTGATACTCGATTTAATAATAATTTTTCTGTTAAGTAATAAGTATTGTTTTAGTCTTTTATTTTATTAAAAAATATTTATTATTTTAAAATTTTATGTAATGATTTGTTGACGAGTTATGAAGTACGTTATTGGAAAAATTACACATATTGACGTTTTCTATGCAAATTCTCTTCATTCATTGGTTACTGGTTAGAGATAATGTGAGTAATTATTAAATTATAGATTTTAGAAAACAAAATTACATTGTTTTAGCTTAATTATTTTATTTATTAATAGTTGGGTCAAAAACTAAAATGACAAATATTGATTAACAAAGATAGTAGTATTAGGAGAAAGTTTTTTCTAGTGTGGGCACACTCTAACAAGCCCATTTTTAGCAATAATTTTTTTAGCCACTAGTTTAATTTTTTTTTTAAGGGTTTATCCATTCTCTATTAGGGATATTTTGAAAATAGTTTCCTACTTTAACTTGTTAGAGTGTGACACTAGAAAAACCGTTAAGAGAAAAATAAAAGTCGACATTTAGTGATGAACAAGTTAGGGCAATTTTAACGGGGGGGCTTTTAGGGGGTCTTTAAGTCTTTTAGGGGGAAATGATTATAAAATTGTTAGTGGGCTAAAAGACTCAAGCCCGGTCCCGAAATATGGACAAATTTTGGGACCGTCCCAAGTTGGAGAAAATAGGGGGTTGTTTGGTGTTTTAATATTTTTTGCCTTCCCACGGTGCAAAACGACGTTGTTTTCGTCTGTCGTCCAAACGCGCCCCATTTGTCTGCTGACATGGGATTGTCACACGGCAAGCGCTGATTGGCGCGCGCTCGCGCGCCTGATGCGCGCCGCGTAAATCCTGGTCGTCCGTTATTTAAAAAAAACATATATTTAAAAATTGGCTACTTAAAAAAAATTACCATAATTCTAATTATATTTTTCTCTATCCATAGACATCCATTTTGTATATGTTTGGTAGATTTTAATATTTTTTTGTATTATAGGTTTTCATTAAGTGAAAATAAATCATTTTATTTTAGTATTGGTGTTTTAAAATAAATACCAATTTAATGTCTTTATATGAAAATTACATTGTAAATAAATTTTAGAAATTTTATGTATTTTTTTACAAATTTTAATATAATTAAGTCCAAATAAACCATGTTATTATTATTTAGGATACTTTAAATTATAAATATGTACTAACTAAAATCATTGATACTATTTTTTATAGTGAGAGAGTAAAGGGTAGGTATGGTCGTACAGTAAATAAAGGGTAGGTAATATTATGGTGTACTAACTATTTTTTTAATAATTTAACAAAATAGAGAAAAATGTAAATGATTTTTTATTTGCCTATAAATAAGATATAGTTGTAATTGCACAACTCACACAATCCTCTATTCTCAATCTATCATTTATCTTTTGTAACCTCTCATTTCTCTCTTCTACTCTTTCATCATGAATCAAAACCAAGATGACATCCCAAATAACTTTGGGGATTTGTCATTAGATGTGTATGATCCTTATAATATGAACTACACACAACTCCTCTCACAAAATCAGTACACGTACGGAGGTGCATCTCAGTCAATGGAGATGCCAAGCTTTAGCACACAACCAGATCAAACTCAAAGCAGTGGTTGTGGTCGTGTTGCTCGTGGTGGTGATGCCGGAGACACCCCTAAATCCACGAAATGCGCTTGGAGTAGGGCTGATGATGTGCTCCTCATCAGTGGATACTTAAACACCACTAAAGACCCCGTAATCAACACTAATCAGACATCCGATGCATTCTGGAAGCGAATTCAAGGCTACTTTAACACTTACAAAAATCCAGATCAAGGTGAGCGAACTTTGAAAAGTGCTAAGAATAGATGGCATACAATGAATCCTTTTGTGAATAAGTTTGTTGGTACGTGTCAACATGCATGTGCTAATAAAAGAAGTGGGGAGTCGGAGGATGATGTTATGAAGACTGCACATGAGTCGTTTTTAAGGGAAACGGGAAAAAGGTTTTTATATGAGCATGCATGGGAGGCTCTTCGATACGAGCCAAAATGGAGCCATTCTTATTTGCAACAGGCCAGCGGGACGAACCAAAGCTCGGGAAGTGCCCCAAGCTCGAAAAGATTGTCTACTGATGTGGAATGCTCTAATCAAGATACTCCAACGAGTGGTTTCACTGGGATTTTTTAGCGTCCTGAGGGCATCAAGAAGGCTAAACGAAAGGGGAAAAAATTTGCATCCACAAGTTGTGCTGAAGATGATGGAGAAAGTACGCTCGAAAGAGAAAAAATTCTCATCCAGAGTAAAGTCCATGAATTGGAGATGGCAAAGGTGACACGAAAGAGGGAGAAGCAAGCGCAATATCTTCAGATCAAGACCATGGAGATTGAACAAAAGACCAAGGAGATGGAACTTAATAATATCGATATGAGCAGGAAGTGGGACATGCTCCAGTATTTGATTGGGAAGTATGATTAATTGCACACCGGAGGAGGAAGTTGTCAAGATGAAATTGATGAAAGAATTCGCCTCTTAAGTGTTATCCATGTAGTTGTCAAGATATCTTTGTAGTTTTCCGCTTTGCATGTTTTTATTTTCGAATGCATGTTTCAATCTTGTTATGTATCTTTCAATCTTGTAATGCATATTTCAATACTGTAATGTATCTTTAGATCTTGTAATGAAAGCTTTACTTAATGTAATGCAAGTTTAATTATGTGACTAAGCATAGAGATGGTTTATTTTTATTTTTATTTGACCAAGCATAGAGATGCTTTAATGTGTTGGCGTTTTCTATAATTTCATGCTGTAATATCCCTCATTTTATAAGGATAGTTTGGAATTTTTCCAACTCCCGTATTACAAGTCGGATTAATTTCAGAAAAGTTCAGACATTCGGTAATATGTTTGATCTCTGTAATATTTTTTCCGAGTAATATAAAATACAGTTAACATGTGTTCAAGGTTAAATAGTCGTTCGTATACGAATATATTTAACCCGGGGTTAAGAAGATTAACCCAAAGTCAAAACGGACAAAAGGGTGAAAAATGGCCTTGACCGCACCCGCGGCGGCTTCTTCTGGCGCGAGGCGCTTCTCCTAAGGATCTTCACCGCGGGGCGGTGACAGTGTCGCGGGGCGATGCTGGCAACTTCTTCATGCTTCATCTGCTCCAACGTACTACCAAGCGAGGTAGTTTTCTCCCTTAGCTCTGAGCAGATCTTCTTCAACATCTCCAACTTCCTTCATTAGGCTACAAAACCTCCAAGTCTGTACAACTCCAACTCTTCTCCTAAGTAACAGACTTAGCCTAATTCTCCACTTAAACTCCATCTAATATGTGTCAAAAGTCACTAGTTAAGGTGCACTAAATTGCACCTATCACTACCGCACCCTGCCGCACCCCGCGGTGGGATATTTTTCTTCTGCAGCGTGATCGTCTTCCACTGCAAGTGGCGCCGGTTGTCAGCAAGTGGCTGCCTCCCTTGGTCGAGGGCTTGTCCCCTGCTTGTTCCCCTCTTAGTTGGGCCTATAAAAGGGAGAGAAAGCTGAAGAAGAGAGTGTTGAACGTCTTCTTCCTCCTCCTCTGTTTTCTCCATTGCCGCCTGAGCTTCCAAGCTTTCGCCGGAGTTTCCCTTGAGTGGAGAAAGTACTCCCAAGTGGTGTTGGAAGGTTTAAGGTGTTTGGAGAGTGAACCATAATCGAATCGAACGCAAACAACTCGATTTGGGTGAGTTTTCTGAATTTTCGCTGAAGCCCCTCTGCCTCTGTTAGCTCGCCGCACCCGCGGCAAGGACCCCACCGCACCCGCGGTGAGTTGGGTTCGTGTTGTGGCTCGTGGATGTGTGGTCTTGGGCGAGGCTTGACTCCTTCGATTCTTTTCGTATTCTTTTAGATTTATATACGTGGATATTGAATCTAACTTAGGGTTTCATTTTGGGTCGATCCGAAGGAATCTGTGGTCTCAGATATGTCCCTGTTTCGGACCCAGGAACTCGTCGTCTCTAAGCTTTGCTTAAGCTTCTGCGGATCTAAGGCAAGTGGCGGTTCGCTCTTGCTCATCATTCCATATTTCAATTAATTATCAATTGTTTAGTTGTTAATTAATTTGGGATGATTTACCGATTTATTGTTCGTTGGGAACAACTTTGTTAATAATTGATTAAAAAATGATATTATAATAGGTTGTATATTCTGTTAGAACAACGTTATTATATATATTTATATGATTAAAAACAGATATTATAATAGGTTGTATATCTGTTAGAATAACGCTATTATATCTGTTATTGGCCGCGATGGCTTTGATGTGGATTATTACTGTGTTGAACTGTTTAGTTAGCACGAGTATTCGTAGGAACGCTATGTACCTTGTGGGGGTTTAGCTATTTCTTTATAACTAGTACTTGGTGGATTCTTCCCCAGTACTCTCTCAGGTTATGACCATGCCCTTACTCAGGGTGGTGCACTTCGCTAGTGCCAAATCTTTCGGGATTTATTCCATCTGAGATCTCTTGTGAGGAGATCTGATATCTCTTGTGAGGAGATCTGATATCTCTTGTGAGGAGATCCGATATCTCTTGTGGGGAGATTTAAAAGCTTATAACGTGATGTGGGTTTTGGAATTAAATAAGATAAGTGCCGTTGTCGCACATAGTTAATATACTCTTGGGCGAGTAGTGCAGCTAGGCGATAGTGCAGCTAGGAAAACTCGTCTTAACTTTTAAATCGCTCGTATGCGATACTGTGATTCTGTGAATATTAATGTTTCCCAACATTTGTCATATTTCTGATAAGACTCATTTCGTTGGAGTCTCCTTTTGGGATTGATTGCTGGAAGACTTGGTCTTCCAGAATCTTCTCTTGATCATGTCTTTTCATATATTCTAGTAGGAGTATGGTGGTTGACTATCGTCATCGGTTTTGATTCGAGAAGCGATAAGTCTAACCTAATACGACTACTTCGAACCATTCTGCTTTGTACCCTTGCTTAGTCTTTCATTAGACTAACCAACCGTAATTGTTCTCTGCATGGTTGGCTGGTGTCATCCGTTCGATTCGGCACATTAGATAAGTTGTCATCCCGTGAAGGCTAGAACGACTATAGAAGCGAACGGTGTTTTGACAAGTGATCCAGGTTAAGATCCTTGGCGGGTGATCATTGCAATCAAGACCCTTTTGTTGGTTATTTAAAGACTTCCGCTGTGTTAAGAAAATGTTTTGTGTAAAGACTTCCGCTGTATTTCTGATGTATTTTGTCGTACTTGGAATTGTATTGTAATTCCGCGACTATGGTTTAAATGAAAGTTGTGATATTTTCTATCATAATTGTTGTGTGATGATTTATATCAACTGGTAAAGCCTTGGGTGACATCGGACAGTACATCTGAGGTCACTAGCGGTAATACTTTCAAGAGGTTATTTGGGGGTGTTACAGACTTGGTATTAGAGCCGATTTTTTTTTACGGGTTGAGATTTTATAAATCATTTACTCGTTTTAAATTGAGAAATGTTTTCGAGGGCTCTGAGTTTTCAAAAATAAAAAGAATTTGAAATGACATCGTTCATAGTCGTGTCTTCTTCTTTAGTCTGATATGGGAAGCGAACTTCCATATTTAGAAAGACTAACTCTCTTCTCGTCACCCGGAGGATATGGGTGCATTATGTTCTCTTCAAAGGGACTCGGAAGAAGCCGATGTAGTTTCGCTATCTCCAGTAAGGCTTGAATTCCCAGTTCCCTCGTTATGATTTGAGGTTGTAGAACCTAGTAACTCGGTTGAAGTTCATCTAATGAAATTTACCTAGTTTGATCTATTCTAAGTTGATTTTATTACGTTAAGAATATCGGGATGATATTTGTGTGATAAAATCCTTGGAATTTGATCGGTAAGCAGATGGTGAACACGAGGAACACTATCCGTACTGGTGCTGGGCCGAGTAATGACATCAGACCAAACATGAGGAATGTTGCGAACCCTGTGGAGGAACACGAGTCTGTTTCTCACAATAATCCAGAGGGCAATTGCCAAGCTCAGGCCGACGCTCCAGTGGTGTTTGATGAAGCATCAATTGAGGCAATACGGGGTATTGTAATGCAAGCATTTACGGAAATAATGCGACCAAATGCGCCTCAGGCACAAGCTGTGCCAGTTCCCCTAGTGGTTCCTAGAGTTGAGGAACCAGATGTCCATGTACACCGAGAAGAGGCAGTCAGGAATAGAGGTGATTATGGCCGAGCACTGAAGGCCATTAACTCTATGAGGCTTGACGGCTACGATGGAAAAGGAGAGTCAGTCAAGGTGGCTCATTGGTTTTCCCACATGGAGCGGTTATTCCGCATGTAGAATGCACTGAAGCTGAGAAGGTGCATATAGCTTCTCTTCAGTTGAAGGAATAAGCTAGTGAATGGTGGGAAAACACCGGTTTAGCCGATAATCCTGATTTGAACTAGAGAATGTTCAAGTCAAAAATGATTGATCGTTTCTTTTTCCGAGCTATGAGGGAAGAGAAACACAAGGAGTTTCTATATCCAAAGACAAATGGTTTGAAGGTGCCCGAGCTTGCAACTAAGTTCAACCATCTACTGTAGTATGCTGGGACGGAAGCGTCCAGCGAGGAGCAAAAGATCTGGTATTTCCACGAGTGGATGAATCCAGATATTAAGCCACTGATGGTGCGTCACGGATGCTCTACCTTGGAGCAGTACGTGGATGCAGTCTATAAGTTGGAGGTGACTCTGTAGGAGTCGACCAAGAAACGTAATAGCCTGAGGCAAGTGCAGAACCAGCCTCAGGCAAGTGGGTTTAAACGTCCCGCACCACCGTCTGATTTTGCCAAATCTGGCCGAGCAAAAACGGATATGACTCATGATGGGTCTACGCAACGTTCGGGTCAGGGCAAGAGTTCGATCCAGTGCTACAACTGTGGTACGCACGGGCACAAGAGCAATGAATGTCTGAAGGACAAAAAGACGTGATATGGATGTGGAAAGAAGGGCCATATGCAGACGTTCTGTCTGCAGAGGAGGTGGAAAGGAGATGAGTCACGGCATGGGTCTGTTAATCAGAACAACCGACCCAGGTTCAGTCCGGTGGAAGCTCCTAGTCCTTCAATGCAGACAACTGCGTAGAACAAGGGGAAAGCCCCAGTGGTTTCTGGAAGTCAAGGTCAACGCCTTTACGAGATGCGTGAGGAGGATGGACCCGATGCTCCATATGCTTAAAGTGTTTATTATCTTATGTTGGTATGTTGTTGATTTGGGTGTTACCCAGTCTTTCGTTTTGGATAATTGTGTAGTAAGTTAAGTTGTGTGTGTAACGAGGTTGTGAACCTTTTGTTGTAACTCTTCCTATTAATGAACCTTTGGTTTATACTGTAATATCCCTCTTTTTATAAGGATATTTTGGAATTTTTCCAACTCCCGTATTACTAGTCGGATTAATTTTAGAGAGTTTCGGACATTCTGTATATTGGTTTGAACTCTGTAAATTTTTCTGAGTAATATAAAATATAGTTGACATGTTTTCGGGATTAATTTGTCGATCGTGTACAAATATATTTAACCCGGGGTTAAGAAATTAACCCAAAAGTGTTTCGGATGAGAAGGGTGAAATTGGGCTTGACCGCACCCCGCGGTCAAGTGACCGCACCCGCGGCGAAGGCCAAAAGCTGAAGCGGTTTCGTCTTTGCGATAAGCTCCAGCTGCAACTCGCCGAAGTGTCAGGTCTGAGCGGCTCAAGTGGCACCTTGACATGTCCCCTTGTCTCCTTGCTTGTTCCCTGTGAGGAAGCTTGTTATGGGACTATAAAAGGGATCGAATTCAGAGGGAAGAAGACTCTTCATCTCTTTCCTCTGTTTCTCCTCTGTTTTCACCATTTCCAGCTGATTCCGAGCTCTCATCGGAGTGTTCCTTGAGTTAAGAAGGGTACCTCTAGTGGTATTTGAAGGTCTAAGGTGTTGGGAGATCGAACCATAATCAAATCGAAAGCAAACGAAGCGATTGGTAAGTTTCTCCATTGATGCACTGTCGCGAGAACTCGCCATTGTCTGTCCACCGCACCCGCGGCAAGCTCCCACCGCACCCGCGGCGAGCCTTGTCCGAGTGTGTGTTCGTGGGTGCTTGGCTTTGGGCGAGGCTCGATTCCTTTGATTCTTTTCCTATTCTTTTAGATTCAATTATGTGGACATTGAATCTAATTTAGGGTCTCGTTATGGGTCGTTTCTTAGGGATTTATTACCAAGATCTGCCCCAATTTCAGATCCAGGAACTCGACGTTTCTCTAGCTTTGTTTGAACTCGTCGGATCTAAGGCAAGTGGTGGTTCGCTCTTGCTCATCATTCCATACTTCAATTAATTATCAATTGTTTTGTTGTTAATTAATTTGGGATGATTTCTTGTTTATGTTGGGAACAGTTTTGTTAAAATGATAAAATGATTAAAAGATGATATTCATAGGTTGTATATCTGCTAGAACGACGCTAGTATAAACATATGTTTATGATGTTGGCCATGTTGGCTTTGATGTGGATTATTATTGTGCTGAACTGTTAGTTAGCACGAGTATTCGTAGGAGCGCTTGGTCCTTGCGAGGTCCATTCATTTCTTTATAACTGACATATAATAGGGCGATCAAGACCCTATGCCAAACTTCTGGTCATGACCAACCGTGATGTGGATTGAGGCTTGGACCCTGCGAGGTCCATTCCTTCGATATATGTCCCTCATGACGAAACATATATCTAAAAGCTTATAACGTGATGTGTGTTTTGGAATTAAATAAGATAAGTGTCGTTGTCGCACATAATTAATATATCTTGGGCAAGTAGTGCAACTAGGCGCTAGTGCAGCTAGGAAATCTCGTCTTAACTTTTAGTCGCTCGAATGCGATAATGTAATGTTGTGTTTCTGTGATTATTAAGTTTTCCAACATTTGTAATGTTTCCTATAAGGCTCATTTCATTTGGAGTCTTCTTTTGGGATTGATTGCTGTGAGACTCGATCTCCAGAATCTTCTCTTGTGCATACCTTTTGTTATTCTAGTAGGAGTATGGTGGTTGACTATTGCCATCGGTTTTGATTCGAGAAGCGATGAGTCTAACCTAATATGACTGATTCGAACCACTCTGCTTTGTATCCTTGCGTAGTCTTTCATTAGACTAACCAACCGATATTATTCTCTTGCATGGTTGGCTGGTGTCATCCGTTCGATTCGGCACATCAGATAAATTGAGGATTCGAGAAGGCTAGAGCGACTATGAGGATGGACGGTGTTTTGATAAACTATTTTGTTTTAAGACTTCCGCTGTGTTATTCGTGTTAAGACTTCCGCTGTAATAATTCTGATTTTGTATTTTGTGGTATTTTGAAATTGTTGTATTTCCGAAACATTGGTTTTAATGAGAGTTATGATATTGTGTATTATAATTGTGGTTTGATGGTTTATATCAACTGAAAAAGCCTAGGGTGACTTCGGGATGTTATATTCGAGGTCATTGGCAGTAATACTTTCAAGGTGAGATTTGGGGGTGTTACAGATTTGGTATCAGAGTCGAAAGTTTTTAAAACGGGTTTGGGATTTCATGAACCATTTACTCGTTTTTGAAAATGTTGTCAAACGGCTCTTGTGGACTCACAGGCGGCACCAGTACCGGCACCGTTGGGTGGCTGGGTGTGTGATGTGGCTGGGGTAGCTTGGCCTAGGGAGTGTTACAAATCCGGTTTGAAATATTTTCACTCGTTTGAAATATTTTCAAAGGTTCTGAATTTTTAAATGATATTTTTTTTTACCGTTCATAGTCGCGTCTTTTCTAAAGTCTGATATGGAAGTTCGCTTCTATATCTAGAAAGACTAATTCTTTTCTTGTTGTCCCTTAGGATGGGAGCATGTTTATCATTGATTAGAGAGTTGGAAGATGCCGAGATGGCTCCGCCGTCTCCAGTAAGGCCGAATCTTCCTACTCCCCCTAGATGCTTTGAGGTTGGAGAATCCATCAATCCACCCGAGGAAGTTAAGCATGTACTTCCTGAATCAGTGGTACTTAGATCCAACAATGTTGTGACTCCAGAAGTGGAACCTGTTGAGCCGTCAAGGTACGCTCAAGGATATTACAACGACGACCTCGAGATTGAGTCGATACTCGAGGAAGATCCGGAAGAGGATCCAGAGGAAGATCCTAAAGAGAACCAAGAAGAACATGAACGAGGGCCCGATAGTTTGAGGCACTTGTTGGTGGTTAATGAGGACACGGGGATGCAATTCCTCTACCCAAGCCTGCCACCCGAACCAGTATCCACGCCAATGACTGACGTTGACTGGGAAGCACTCTATGTCGAGTACGGCATTAGAGAAAGCGGACCACGTGAATTATCTGAGAACTCTCAGCCCAACCTTGTTCAGAGAAGGAGGAGGTCGAACCCAGAACTATGTGAGATCCTTCGTCAAAGCCAAGAGATCTCTTTTGAAGAGCAGCGGCTAATGGACGAATTGGTCGATCATGCTCAAAGGAGGGCAAGGCCAAGAACACCTGAGCCAAGGGATGAACCATGTGTTCCAGGGCCGAGTAGGGTCAGGAGTCCGTCACCGGATTCAGACGACAAACCCCGCTCGAAGAAACAGTGTTTAGGGAGTCTGCCGTACAGGAAGCGTTTTCAAGGAGCCATGTAAAGGGCCGACATTGACTGTAGTAGTTTATTTGTTTTGCGTATGTTTTGATGTATATTCGGTAAAGTGCAAATCTCCGGGCAATTTTGTTAGAAAGCTCGGGAGATCCTTCTGGTATAATATGTAGTTTTGTTGGAAGTTCATCTATAAAATACCTAGTTGATCTACTCTGAGTTAACTTTTATTATATTAAGTATTTTAAAGAGATATTAATATGTAAAATACTTGGACTTTGATCGGTAAATAGATGGTGAACACAAGAAATACTATTCGCACTGGTGCTGGGCCGAGCAATAATCCCAGACCAATTATAAGGGATGATCTGGACCGTGTGGAGGAACACGAGTCTATGTCTCAGAACAACCCTGGAGGTAATGACCATGCTGAGGTCAACGCTCCAATGGTTTTCGACGCAACAGCCGTTGCAGCTATTCGAGGAATATTCATGCAGGCATTCGCCGATGTTATACGACCTGTCGCACCGCAGGCACAAGATGTGCCAGTTCCGCCAGTAGCTCCTAGGTTCGAGGAACCTAATGTCCTAGTACCCCGTAATGAGACGGCCAGGAATAGGGATAATTATGGTCGAGCACTGAAGACCATTAACTCTATGAGGCCGGACAATTATGACGGAAAATGAGAGCCGGTTAAGGTGGCTCATTGGTTTTCCCATATGGAGCGGTTGTTCCTCAATATTGAATACACCGAGGCTGAGAAGGTGCATATAGCTTCTCTTCAGTTGAAGGGAGATGCTAGCGAATGGTGGGAGAACACTGGGCTGGCTGATCGGGCTGATCTGAACTGGGGAATGTTCAAAACGAAGATGAATGATCGTTTATTTTCCCAAGCCATGCGGGATGAGAAACACAAGGAATTCCTTTATCCCAAGAATGACGGGTTGAAAGTGACTGAGCTAGCGGCCAAGTTCAATCATTTATTACAATACGCTGGGTCTGTGGTGTCCAGCGAGGAACAGAAGATTTGGCATTTCCATGAGTGGATGAGCCCAGACATTAAACCGATGATGTTGCGTCACGGATGCTCTACCTTGGAGCAATACATGGATGCAGCGTATAAATTAGAAGTGACCTTGGAAGAGTCAACCAAGAGACGGAATCGCCAGAGGTCGATGCAAAATCAATCTCAGGCAAGTGGATTTAAACGTCCTGCGCCACCGTCCAACTTCGACAAGTCTGGCAAGGCAAGGACTGAGATGACTCAAGGAGGGTCAACACAACAATCAGGTCAAGGCAAGAGTCTGATCCACTGTCACAATTTTGGTACAGCTGGGCACAGAAACTTTGTGTGTCCGAAGAAAAAGAAGACGTGTTTTGGTTGTGGGAAGGAAGGGCATATGCAAAAGTTCTGTCGACAGGGAAAGCAGAAGGGAACGGAGTCACAGCAAGGGTCTGTTAACCAGAACAACCGACCTAGGTTCAAACCAACAGAGACTCCTAGTCTTTCGATGCAGACGACTGCACAGAACAAAGGCAAAGCCTCAGCTGCTTCAGGAGGTCAGGGTCAGCGCCTGTACGAGATGCGTGAGGCTGATGGACCTAACGCTCCAGTTGCTCAAGGTACTCTTTACCTTCATTCTACTTCTGTGTGCATACTGTTTGATTTGGGTGCTACCCATTCCTTTATTTCAGAGAATTGTGTTAGTAAGTTAGGTTTAGTCTGCAACGAGGTTTGTGAACTTTTCGTTGTGAATCTTCCTAATGGTGACCATTTAGTGGGCACCAAGCGTTTGTCAGAATTTCCAGTTACCATTCAGGGTAAGAAGTTTGAGGCAGATTTGATCTGCATTGCTATGGCTCCATACGACCTTATTCTCGGTATGGATTGGTTGACGCGTCATGGGGCAGTGATCGAATTTAGTTCAAGGACTGTAACGGTGTCATCTGGGGACCAGTGTGTGTGCAAATTCAAGGGTCGGAATGACGCGGATAACGGCAGGCTTATCAATGCGATGGCTGCGTTTAAGCTACTTCGGCAAGGTTGTGTCGGGTACCTTTGCTACCTGGATTCGCCCATGAAAGATGGACCTACGGTTCGTGATATTCCTGTGGTTAGAGATTTTCCTCATGTTTTTCCGGAAGAGATTCCTGGATTACCCCCGAAATATGACGTAGAATTTTCTATTGATCTCGAGCCTGGTACTGCGCCGATTTTGAAGGCTCCATATCGGATGGCTCCTGTGGAAATGCAAGAGTTAAAGAAGCAACTTGAAGATCTTCTTGACAAGGGCTATGTAAGACCGAGAGCATCGCCTTGGGGTGCTCCGGTTTTGTTTGTCAAAAAGAAGGATGGATCGCTTCGACTTTGTATCGACTATCGTGAGTTGAATAAAGTCACGATCAAGAACAAATATCCTTTGCCAATGATAGATGATCTGTTGGATCAGCTGCAGGGAGCAAAAGTCTTTTCCAAGATCGATCTGAGATCTGGTTATCATCAGCTCAGGATTCGTGAGGAAGATATTCCGAGGACTGCATTCCGGACGAGGTATGGTCACTACGAGTTCGTAGTCATGCCATTTGGACTTACGAATGCTCCAGCGGTTTTCATGGACCTGATGAATCGATGTTTTCACCAGTACTTGGACAAGTTCGTGGTGGTCTTCATCGACGACATTTTGATTTATTCTCCAAGCATGGAAGCTCATGAGGAACACCTACGGATTATTTTGTCAGTCCTTAGACAAAGTCAGCTTTATGCAAAGTTGTCTAAGTGTGACTTTTGGATTAAGGAAGTGGCTTTCTTAGGCCACGTGATCAATGAGAATGGGGTGATGGTTGATCCCCAGAAAATTGAAGCAGTAGCTAATTGGAAGCGGCCTCAGAATGTGAAGGAGGTGCGCAGTTTCCTAGGACTTGCTGGATACTACAGACGGTTTGTGGAGGGATTTTCGAAGATTGCTCTACCAATGACCGATTTGCTCCGCAAGGTCCATAAGACGTTTGTCTGGAGTGACAAGTGCGAGACCAGTTTTCAGAAGCTAAAGCAATGTCTGACCTCGGCACCGGTTTTGACACTGCCGGAAGGAAATAACGATTATGCGGTCTATAGTGATGCTTCGAAAAATGGGTTGGGATGTGTGTTGATGCAGAGAGGCAAGGTGATTGCTTATGCATCAAGACAGCTGAAAACTTATGAAGAAAACTATCTGACGTATGATCTGGAGTTAGCAACAGTGGTGTTTGCGCTGAAGATTTGGAGACACTATCTCTATGGTGTGAGATGCCAAGTCTTCACTGATCACAAGAGTCTCAAATACATATTTACTCAGAAGGAGCTGAATATGAGACAACGGCGTTGGTTGGAGCTACTCAAAGACTACGACCTCGAATTGCTGTATCATCCGGGCAAGGCTAATGTAGTAGCTGATGCATTGAGCCAAAAGACGCCGCACGAGACTGTAGTGGCTTTGCTTGTTGCTCAGACCAAGCTGAACCAAGAATTGTGCGAGATCGAAGTCTTGTACGATCAACGTCGTGGATACCTGAGTATGCTCGAGATTCAAGCTACGCTTCTTGATCAGATCATAGAGAAGCAGGTCGATGATGTGATCTTGGTAAAGCTAAGTATCGAAGTGATGGACGGGAAAGCTCCCGGCTTCGTGATTCAGGAAGATGGATCACTCTGGTTTCGGGACCGGATTTGTGTGCCTGACGTGGATGGTCTTCGCCAGTTGGTGATGAGGGAAGCCCATTCGTCAACTTATTCTGTACATCCAGGCACTAGCAAGATGTACAAGGACCTCAGAATGAAGTTCTGGTGGCCCAACATGAAATGGGATGTGGCAGAGTTTGTGGCGAAATGTTTGACTTGTCAGAAGGTCAAGATCGAACACCGAAGACCCGGTGGAGAACTGCTACCTCTTCCAGTTCCCGAATGGAAGTGGGAAGACATTACCATGGATTTCGTCACAGGGCTACCCAAGACTCGAAGTCAGAAAGATGCTATATGGGTTATCGTTGATAGGCTCACTAAGAGTGCTCATTTCGTGGCTATCAAGACAGCGTGGGGAACCAAAAAGCTGTCAGAAGTGTTTTTACACGAGGTTATCCATTTGCATGGTGCTCCGAAGACCATTGTATCAGATCATGATGGCCGATTCATGTCTAGATTCTAGAAGGAATTGCACAAGGCTATGGGAACCGAGTTAAGGTTCAGTACTGCGTTTCATCCTCAAACGGATGGACAGTCTGAGAGGACCATCCAGACCTTGGAGGATTTGCTAAGAGTTTGTGTACTCGATCGTTCGACTAGCTGGGAAGATATCCTGAGTCTGATTGAGTTCACATACAACAATAGCTGGCATGCTACTATCAAAATGGCTCCATTCGAGGCTTTGTACGGTCGCAAGTGCAGATCTCCGATTTGTTGGGATGAAAATGCTGACAAGATTCTGCTCGGACCAGAGCTAGTCGAAAGGACTGCCTCGGACATTGCTTTGATAAGACAAAGGATGTTGACGGCCCAGAGTCGACAAAAGTCTTACGCTGATCCGAAGCGTAGGAATGTTGAGTTTGAGGTTGGTGATAAAGTGTTTGTCAAAGTATCGCCGACCAAGGGTGTATTCAGATTTGGTAAGCGTGGGAAGCTTAACCCTCGCTACGTGGGACCATTTGAGATCCTTGATAGGGTAGGATCTCTAGCGTACCGTTTGACATTGCCGCCATCGGCGCATCCAGTGCACAACGTGTTCCACATATCCTTGTTAAGGAAGTATGTGCCAGATGAATCTCATGTGCTGAGTTATGAAGACATCGAGATCCAGGCAAATGGCACCTACGAGGAGATACCTATGCGTATTCTCGAGCGCCGTGAGAAGCAATTGTGCAACAAGGTGGTACCGTTGGTACGAATTTTGTGGTCCAAATCAGGAACCGAGGAAGTTACTTGGGAAACTTGGAAAACTGAAGAGGATATGCTTAGACGCTTTCCCGAGTTGTTTTCGGCCTAGAATAGCCAAGTTTCGGGGTCGAAACTTCTTTTAAGGGGGAGGTAATGTAATATCCCTCTTTTTATAAGGATATTTTGGAATTTTTCCAACTCTCGTATTACTAGTCGGATTAATTTTAGAGAGTTTCGGACATTCTGTATATTGGTTTGAACTCTGTAAATTTTTCTGAGTAATATAAAATACAGTTGACATGTTTTCGGGGTTAATTTGTCGATCGTGTACAAATATATTTAACCCGGGGTTAAGAAATTAACCCAAAAGTATTTCGGATGAGAAGGGTGAAATTGGGCTTGACCGCACCCCGCGGCGAAGGCCAAAAGCTGAGGCGGTTTCGTCTTCGTGATAAGCTCCAGCTGTAACTCGCCGAAGTGTCAGGTATGAGCGGCTCAAGTGGCACCTTGACCTGTCCCATTGTCTCCTTGCTTGTTCCTTGTGAGGAAGCTTGTTATGGGACTATAAAAGGGATCGAATTCAGAGGGAAGAAGACTCTTCATCTCCTTCCTCTGTTTCTCCTCTGTTTTCACCATTTCCAGCTGATTCCGAGCTCTCATCGGAGTGTTCCTTGAGTTAAGAAGGGTACCTCTAGTGGTATTTGAAGGTCTAAGGTGTTGGGAGATCGAACCATAATCAAATCGAAAGCAAACGAAGCGATTGGTAAGTTTCTCCATTGATGCACTGTCGCGAGAACTCGCCACTGTCTGTCCACTGCACCCACGGCAAGCTCCCACCGCACCCGCGGCGAGCCTTGTCCGAGTGTGTGTTCGTGGGTGCTTGGCTTTGGGCGAGGCTCGATTCCTTTGATTATTTTCCTATTCTTTTATATTCAATTATGTGGATATTGAATCTAATTTAGGGTCTCGTTATGGGTCGTTTCTTAGGGATTTATTACCCAAGATCTGCCCCAGTTTCAGATCCAGGAACTCGACGTTTCTCTAGCTTTGTTCGAACTCGTCGGATCTAAGACAAGTGGCGGTTCGCTCTTGCTCATCATTCCATACTTCAATTAATTATCAACTGTTTTGTTGTTAATTAATTTGGGATGATTTCTTGTTTATGTTGGGAACATTTTTGTTAAAAGGATAAAATGATTAAAAGATGATATTCATAGGTTGTATATCTGCTAGAACGATGCTAGTATAAACATATGTTTATGATGTTGGCCATGTTGGCTTTGATGTGGATTATTATTGTGCTGAATTGTTAGTTAGCACGAGTATTCGTAAGAGCGCTTGGTCCTTGCGAGGTCCATTCGTTTCTTTATAACTGGCATATAACAGGGCGATCAAGACCCTATGCCAAACTTCTGGTCATGACCAACCGTGATGTGGATTGAGGCTTGGACCCTGCGAGGTCCATTCCTTCGATATATGTCCCTCATGACGAAACATATATCTAAAAGCTTATAACGTGATGTGTGTTTTGGAATTAAATAAGATAAGTGCCGTTGTCATACATAATTAATATATCTTGGGCGAGTAGTGCAGCTAGGAAATCTCGTCTTAACTTCTAGTCGCTCGAATGCGATACTGTAATGCTGTGTTTTTGTGATTATTAAGTTTCCCAACATTTGTCATGTTTCCTATAAGGCTCATTTCATTTGGAGTCTTCTTTTGGGATTGATTGCTATGAGACTCGATCTCCAGAATCTTCTCTTGTGCATACCTTTTGTTATTCTAGTAGGAGTATGGTGGTTGACTATCGCCATCGGTTTTGATTCGAGAAGCGATGAGTCTAACCTAATACGACTGCTTCGAACCACTCTGCTTTGTACCCTTGCGTAGTCTTTCATTAGACTAACCAACCAATATTATTCTCTTGCATGGTTGGCTGGTGTCACGTTCGATTCGGCACATCAGATAAATTGAGGATCCGAGAAGGCTAGAGCGACTATGAGGATGGACGGTGTTTTGATAAACTATTTTGTTTTAAGACTTCCGCTGTGTTATTCGTGTTAAGACTTCCGCTGTAATAATTCTGATTTTGTATTTTGTGGTATTTGGAAATTGTTGTATTTCCGAAACATTGGTTTTAATGAGAGTTATGATATTGTGTATTATAATTGTGGTTTGATGGTTTATATCAACTGGAAAAGTCTGGGGTGACTTCGGGATGTTATATCCGAGGTCATTGGCAGTAATACTTTCAAGGTGAGATTTGGGGGTGTTACATATACCAAGTTAGTGTTTCGTTGCTTGGTAAAGGGTGAGGTCTCGTGATCAAGACTCACCAACAACCTCTTGGAGATAAGGATGGGCATCCGGTCCGGACCGGACCGGACATTTACGATTCGGTCCGGACCGGCGGACCGTAAACTTTTTAAAGTATGGACCGTGGACCGGACCGGACCGGTAAGACCGGATTTTATATTTTTTGGCTTTTAATGGGTTTGATTACGGTCCGGACCGTAAAAGTTACGGTCCGGACCGGATTGTAAATATTATGGACCGGACCGGATCGTAAAAATTACCCCTAAAAATATTTTTAACCTTTTTTTTTTACGGTCCGGACCGGACCGTAAGACCGGAAACGTAAAATCCCTGGACCGTGGACCGGACCGTGACGGTCCGGTCTTGGACCGGTCCGTAAATTTTCGGTCCGGTCTTACGGTCCGGTCTAGTTTTGCCCATCCTTACTTGGAGATGGCTGCCTATTAATTAGGTGGAGCTACCAAGGATGGGTTGAGATGTATGAACAACGGCTCATGGCAACAGTGGACGCTGGTAATGGTTGGGCCTGGGCTCGGAGCCACTAGTGGGCCATCTGTAAACCATGTAATGGGCTGGTCCAAAATGGTGACCATTTAGTTGGAACCAAGCGTCTGTCAGACTTCCTGATTACCATTTAGGGTAAGGAGTTAGAAACAGATTTGATCTAGATAGCCATGGTTCCATACAATATTTTTCTCAGTATGGATTGGCTGACGCGTCATGGGGCGGTCATCGATTTAGTTCAAGGACTGTGATGGTGTCATCTGGGGGCCAGTGTGTATGCAAATTTAAGGGTCGGAATGACGCTGATAACGGCAGGCTCATCAATGCGATGGCTGCGTTTAAGCTACTTCGACAAGGTTGTGTCGGGTACCTTTGCTACCTGGATCCGCCCATGAAAGACGAACCATCAATTCTTGATATTCCTGTGATTAGTGAGTTTCCGGATGTCTTTTCACAAGAGATTCCTGGATTACCCCCGAAGCGTGACGTGGAATTTTCTATTGATTTTGAGCCTGGTATCGCGCCGATTTCTGAGGCACCGTACCGGATGTGATAGCAACATGCATGAGAGGATTAATAAAAGGCCTCCAAGGAAGAGGCTCAAGGAGTACAGAAGGTTTTCCGCGACCGCGGAAGCCATAGCCGCGACCGCGGAATTGCTATTGGCGATTTGGCTCTGGACAGTATTCGGTAAAACGGCCATAACTGTGGCTAGAAAATTGATATCGTGATGATTCAAGATGCGTTGGAAAACTGATTCAAAGATCTACAACTTCATAATTTACGTCGGTTCAAGATTCTAACAAGAAGATGGTCAAAATCGAGTTTTACTGAGAACTGTGCAATTTCTAACGAGATTTATTCACTTTCCTTAATTAGGTTATATTAGATATAGTTTAATCCGTTTTTCCTTGTTTGATTTTTTATTATTTCCATCATTTTTATTTAGTTTATTATTTCTTTAGGATTAGATAAGAAGAATTAGGATATAAAATTGTTTGGTTTCCTAATTGCTTCTTTAGCAAAATCTTATCTTTTATCTAGTTTCCTTATCTTTCGCATTATGTAGTTTTCTTCTTTTGTAAGGCTATAGGCCACGAAATTGTGTTATATAAACACTACTTATGTCATTAATAAAATCATGTTGAATTTGAGTAGTAAAGTTGAGTACGCTCCTTCCTTGAATTCCCAACATCAAACCCTTTGATCCCACGAATCAACTATCCCGTAGCTCGTTGCTTCGAGCAATCAAACACCGTCTCTTTGGTGTCTCACGATCATCACTTTGATCTCTACGTCATCTCTTTGACGAGTTTGAAGGCTATTCTTTAGCCCTAGGAAAGCCATCACTTTGGCTACGAAAGAGAAAGATTCAACTACAAGCTTGAGGAATCAAAGATCTTGCGTTGCTAACGACACTTCAGGGGTTGTTCGCATCAACTGGCATCAGAGCCTATCCAAGCTAAGTTTGTTTCTTCTCTCTTATTGTGATTCCTTGAAATTTTTCCGCGCACTTCTCCACCGACATCGCTTGCAACGACTCCAAGACGTTCTCAGTTCTGCCCATATATCGGTCGATTTTTTTTCTTGTTTCTGAAATTTTCTTCCAGAATCTGGTATATCTTTTCGATACGAGTCCAGGCATATAAAATTCATCCAAATCGGAGTTCGTTTGCCCCACCAAAAGGGCAAAATTCGGAAGTAGTGCTGCTGCCAAACCCTAGCCGCCGCGGGAAGATCCGGCCTATGCTTTCACATGGCGTATCCACCTGACACCCGGGTTCGTCGTCGACGCTTTGCCGGGCATGATGATCCTGACTTGTTCCTTGAGTGGACCCGTCATATGGCGTACTACTTCAGCCAGCGAGACTACGACGAGTATGAGCAGTACGACGTCGCCATTCAATGCTTCACCGGCTACGCCCTCGACTGGTGGTACCGGGTTGAAGATGATCGATGGCATCGTCGTCAACGTCCCGTTGAGACATGGGCACATCTCGTGTTTCACATGACTCGACATTTTGCTGCAGAGTTCGACGCTCAGGCCCACGCGGCGCGCACCAGAAGTCGATCAAGGCCCCAACCTTTGGTCCACACCGAGTGCGTTCAAGCGCGCCCTCCGCAGCCCACCGAGTGCGTCCCAGCGTGCTCCCTGCAGCCTGTTGTCTTTGCCGCGTCGGCCTTCATTACACCTACCACGAGGCCCGTCGCGACTCCACTCGGCATGCCCGCAGAGGTGCCCATTGCGCCCGCCGAGCCAATCTTCATCTCTTCCACGACCGTGCCCGACACCGAGCTTCCAGAGGAAGAGGTCGTTGAAGCCCCGGTCCTTGATGGTTGTTCGTCACAACGCAACCATTTGGTGGATGTGGAATCCTGTCCTATGTCCTTCGATCATCCCAAGTGGGACGAGTATGAGGAAGAGGTCGTCGAAGCCCCGCTCCTTGATGGTTGTTCGTTACAACGCAGCCTTTCACCGGCCCCTCCGCCGCACTCATCACCGCTTCTGCAACCAATGCTCGTATCTGGTCAGCTTGAGGTTTCTATTGTTGTTCTTACCCACCTCGCTCCCACCACAATCATAGAAGATTCAGCCGCAAAGGTGACAACTTTGATGTTATTCGAGACTGATGCACAACTTTTTCATTTGCTCTTTCTGGATGTTCGTGTATCTCTACTTGACGCTTCTTTCTTCATCCACTTCGAATCGGGGACGATTTGAAGTCAAGAAGGGGAGATTGATAGCAACATGCATGAGAGGATTAATCAAAGGCCTCCAAGTAAGAGGCTCAAGGAGTACAAAAGGTTTTCCGCGACCGCGGAAGCCATAGCCGCGACCGCGGAATTGTTACTGGCGATTTGGCTCTGGACAGTCTTCGGTAAAACGGCCATAACTGTGGCTAGAAAATTGATCTCGTGATGATTCAAGATGCGTTGGAAAGCTGATTGAAAGATCTACAACTTCATAGTTTACGTTGATTCAAGATTCCAACAAGAAGATGGTCAAAATCGAGTTTTACTGAGAGTTGTGCAATTTCTAACGGGATTTATTCACTTTCCTTAATTAGGTTATATGAGGCCCGTTCTTGTGATTATCTCCTTAAGATACACACTAAGTATTAATTTCTACCGTTTGATCAATATAATCAACGATTCAGATGGCTCGTTCCTATTAAAAAAAAAACGCACGCGCATTAAATAAAGACAAATAATGGCAATTTTGAAATTTTCAGAAAAAACACATAAAAAGACACTTCTACCCTTCCTACTTGAAAAACCTAAAATGCGTTTCTTCCTGCCTTGAAAAACCTAAAACGCGTTTCAGGACAAGAAAGGTGGAGCTGTGAAGGAAGGTGGTGGGGACGAAGGAGCTGACGAAGAAGATGACGGACGCAGAGGATCTCGCCAGCCCTGTCTTCGTTTTCTTCCTCGGAAATGCGATTGTCGTCGCTCTCTTCGCCAAGTCCAACCACATCACTCGCTCCTCCGGCGCCGCCAATTCCGAGAGCGAGATCCACGAGGAGTTGAGCTCCAACATCGCGGCGGAGTTGCAGGCCTCGCCGGAGAAGGCGATCGTGTTTCAGGACAAGAAAATGCGACTGAGAATCGGAGTCCTAGGGTTTCTGAGTCCGAGCCCCGCCTCATCGACGAGCCCCCTTTCGAGTCCGAGGAAGAAATCAGCAGCGCCTACGAGGAGCTTTATGGACCGGCTTACAGTGGCGAGAGTTATATGGGAAAAGGAGAAGACTCGTGATGGCTTCAATGAGCGCGTTATCCAGGTTTGCAAACCCTTGTCAAAATTTACCTAATTGATTGTACTGGTTCTGTTTTCTTCGTGATAAATTGATACAAATTGGATTGTTTTTTGGAGGAATTGGCAATGAAATTCGGTGTATTGTTATGCTTAGCATTCTAAATGAGTAGCTTTTGGGATTGCAACTTTGCAAGAATTGAGCGTGGAGGTCTGAAATTTAGTTGTCTGAAATGGAACAATGGCTTTTCTAAACTGAATTACTTGCAGTTGCTTGTTTGGCATGATTCATTGATTTATCTTAAGTTGTCAGCAGTCTTTTACCCCATTTAACTGCTTAACATGTTAGTGTTTTAGTTAACATACAGCTAATGTTAATCATCCAGGTTTGCAACTTACATCGGATTGACTTATATGTACCTCTTGCTTAATCTCTACTGAACTATGATCTGTTTCTGTTTCAAGTTAAGTGTTGCAATTATGTTATCAGTGAAAATTGTCCCATTCACATGCTTGGCTACGACTTAAAGGTAAGCCTGAATCATCGAAGAATTATGACAACTCCAAATCACTATAAAAGCATTTGCTCAAGAAAAATTGTTCGGTTTCGCGTTTCATAGGTTACCGGAAGCTGGATCCTCAGATGGAGGAAGGTATTTGCCAGGTGATGGCGCACAAGTGGCTAGAAACCCAGATCAGCTCCTTGTGCAGCAGCAGTCAAGCATCTTCATCATCTGCCAGGTCAGCAAACAGGGGAAACAGATCACCATTTGAATTGCAGCTTGGAAAGTTCTTCAAGAACCAGGTGGAATCGGACGTGTCACCGGTTTATGGAGACGGGTTTCGAGCTGCCAACAAGGCTGTTGTCAAGTATGGTCTCAAGAGTACACTTGATCACTTGTGGATGACAAGTAGCCTGCCTTTCTGATGTGTGGATCTCTATACTATCTGTTGAGGGCTTTCTATGTGTACGTCAGCATTACGTGGAAGAGGGAAAGCTTTGGCCTTTGACTGTTTTTTGGAGAAATCAAGGCTGAAGCATCTAGGGTTTTTGGATGTCTATAGATTAATTGATGCCTTGAATATATTGATTTCCATAGAGCATTGTACAAATTGGATTGGCTTCTGTATAAAGTGGAAATAATATTGTTGATTGCTGACTGTATAAATTTGATTCTTCTTCTATAAATTGCTTCTGAATCTATAATACATAGTTGTGAATCTTGTGATTGGATATTTGGATTGTGTTTCTGCAAATAGAGGTTTCGTTGGTGTTATCAAAGATTGATCTTCTCTATAAGCTATCTCCTCTGTACGTATTCAATGAGGTTGTAGTGCTATTTCCTCTTGGTGATGATCAAATTGATCCCACATGGACAATTAATTAGTACATGTACTTTGAGTAAGTATATACTATATACTGTGCGTAGTGTATAATTCAAGTTACGTGAATCTCAGGTCACTTGAAAATTGTGGGTCAAAACAATTTTTGATATACAGAACAACTGAGAATCCATTCATGTTGTACCTCATAACATGTTACTTGTAGGTTCATGAGTTTTAACTTGTAGGTTCATGAGTTATGGCGTATAAATTGTTTTACGGGTTCATTATTTTGTCTTACGGGTTCATTACTTTTGTCTTACGGGTTCATTATTTTGTTTTACAGGTTCATTACTTTTGTCTTACAGGTTCATTATTTTTGTCTTATCGGTTCATTACTTTTGTCTTACAGGTTCATTACTTTTGTCTTACGGGTTCATTATTTTGTCTTACGGGTTCATTATTTCATCTTACGTGTTCATTACTTTTGTCTTACGGGTTCATTACTACGGGTTCATTATTTTGTCTTACGGGTTCATTATTTTGTCTTACGAGTTCATTACTACGAGTTAATTACTTTTGTCTGACGGGTTCATTATTTTGTCTTACGGGTTCATTATTTTGTCTTACGGGTTCATTACTTTTGTCTTACGGGTTCATTACTTTTGTCTGACGGGTTCATTATTTTGTCTTACGGGTTCATTATTTTGTCTTACGGGTTCATTACTTTTGTCTTACGGGTTCATTACTACGGGTTCATTACTTTTGTCTTACGGGTTCATTACTTTTGTCTTACGGGTTCATTACTTTTGTCTTACGGATTCATTATTTTGTCTTACGGGTTCATTACTACGGGTTCATTACTTTTGTCTTACGGGTTCATTACTTTTGTCTTACGGGTTCATTACTTTTGTCTTACGGGTTCATTACTTTTGTCTTACGGGTTCATTACTTTTGTCTTATAGGTTCATTACTTTTGTCTTACATGTTCATTACTTTTGTCTTACGGGTTCATTATTTTGTCTTACGGGTTCATTATTTTGTCTTACGGGTTCATTATTTTGTTTTACGGGTTCATTACTACGGGTTCATTATTTTGTAATAGCAGTTGCATGTTGTGAAAAAATGGCAAAATTTATTCCATTCTCCACTTCAGAAACTCCCAATGGAGATGGGTGTCCTGGGGTTTCATCCAAATCTTGAAGTTGCTTTTCCTTTTAAAGAAAACCAAAAGCAGCATTTTCACAAATGTATTATATAATTGATGTTCATTGAGTATAAGTAACAGGTTCATCATGTATAACTAACAGGTTTATTGAGTATAAGTAACATGTTCAACATTTATAACTAACAGGTTCATTGAGTATAAGTAACAGGTTCATCACACATAGAATAAGTTGTACACTTCAAAAATCGAGCATGTTCATTGGTGTTGTTTTGCAGGTTCATTACTTTTCGCATGCAGGTTCATTGAGTATAAGTAACAAGTTCAACATTTATAACTAACAGATTCATTGAGTATAAGTAACATGTTCAACATTGTGTATTGGTTGTCATAGCCTATTAGCTCAAATGGTAGAGCAATGTGTTTATTCACATGGATGTGGGTTCAAATCCCTCATAGGTTACATTTTAAAGGTTGATAAATCCTACAAGAGAAGTTTAAGCCGATAATCTTGTAGGTTCATGAGTTTTTCCTTGTAGGTTCATGAGTTTTAACTTGTAGGTTCATGAGTTTTAACTAGCAGGTTCATTACTTTTGTCTTACAGGTTCATTACTTTTGTCTTACGGGTTCATTACTTTTGTCTTACGGGTTCATTACTTTGTCTTACGGGTTCATTACTTTTGTCTTACGGGTTCATTATTTTGTCTTACGGGTTCATTATTTTGTCTTACGGGTTCATTACTACGAGTTCATTACTTTTGTCTTACGGGTTCATTACTTTTGTCTTACGAGTTCATTACTACGGGTTCATTACTTTTGTCTTACGGGTTCATTATTTTGTCTTACGGGTTCATTATTTTGTCTTACGGGTTCATTACTTTTGTCTTACGGGTTCATTACTTTTGTCTTACGGGTTCATTACTACGGGTTCATTACTTATGTCTTACAGGTTTATTATTTTGTCTTACGGGTTCATTACTTTTGTCTTACGGGTTCATTACTTTTGTCTTACGGGTTCATTATTTTGTCTTACACGTTCATTACTTTTGTCTTACAGGTTCATTATTTTTGTCTTACCGGTTCATTACTTTTGTCTTACAGGTTCATTACTTTTGTCTTACAAGTTCATTACTTTTGTCTTACGGGTTCATTATTTTGTCTTACGGGTTCATTATTTCATCTTACGGGTTCATTACTTTTGTCTTACGGGTTCATTACTACGGGTTCATTATTTTGTCTTACGGGTTCATTATTTTGTCTTACGGGTTCATTATTTTGTCTTACGAGTTCATTACTACGGGTTAATTACTTTTGTCTGACGGGTTCATTATTTTGTCTTACGGGTTCATTATTTTGTCTTACGGGTTCATTACTTTTGTCTTACGGGTTCATTACTTTTGTCTGACGGGTTCATTATTTTGTCTTACGGGTTCATTATTTTGTCTTACGTGTTTATTACTTTTGTCTTACGGGTTCATTACTACGGGTTCATTACTTTTGTCTTACGGGTTCATTACTTTTGTCTTACAGGTTCATTACTTTTGTCTTACGGATTCATTATTTTGTCTTACGGGTTCATTACTACGGGTTCATTACTTTTGTCTTACGGGTTCATTACTTTTGTCTTACGGGTTCATTACTTTTGTCTTACGGGTTCATTACTACGGGTTCATTACTTATGTCTTGCAGGTTTATTACTTTTCGCATGCAGGTTCATTGAGTATAAGTAACAGGTTCATCATGTATAACTAACAGGTTCATTGAGTATAAGTAACAGGTTCATCACACATGGAATACGTTGTACACTTGAAAAATCGACCAGGTTCATTGGTGTTGTCTTGCAGGTTTATTATTTTTCGCATGCGGGTTCATTGAGTATAAGTAACAGGTTCATCATGCATAACTAACATGTTCATTGAGTATAAGTAACAGGTTCATCACACATGGAATACGTTATACACTTGAAAAATCGACCAGGTTCATTGGTGTTGTCTTGCAGGTTCATTAATTTTCGCATGCAGGTTCATTGAGTATAAGTAACAGGTTTATCATTTATAACTAACAGGTTCATTGAGTATAAGTAACATGTTCAACATTTATAAGTAACAGGTTCATTGAGTATAAGTAACAGGTTCATCACACATAGAATATGTTGTACACTTCAAAAATCGAGCAGGTTCATTGGTGTTGTCTTGCAGGTTCATTACTTTTCGCATGCAAGTTCATTGAGTATAAGTAATAGGTTCATCATGTATAACTAACAGGTTCATTGAGTATAAGTAACAGGTTCATTATTTATACCTAACAGGTTCATTGATTTTAAGTAACAGGTTCATCACATATAGAATATGTTGTACACTTCAAAAATCGAGCAGGTTCATTGGTGTTGTCTTGCAGGTTTATTACTTTTCGCATGCAGGTTCATTGAGTATAAGTAACAGGTTCATTGAGTATAAGTAACAAGTTCAACATTTATAATTACCAGGTTCATTGAGTATAAGTAACAGGTTCATCACACATAGAAATAGGTTATACACTTCAAACATATTACAGAATGGACAAGTGAAATTAATATATCTTTTTTTCATGAACAAGGAAAAATAAGAGTGATACTATTTTTACATGTAACAAGTAACAACAACAATGATGTTGAACAACTATTCCTGAGATTGAAAATTGGAGTGTTTGCTCAGGCTTTCCTTCACTCTGGCTTGAGTATTTCAGACCCATATCTTGTGAAGCTTCGCTTCACTCTGGCTTTCCTTCATCCTTGTGACATAGTCCCAAGTTAGCTAGGGTCACCCCCAAGTTAGCTAGGGAGTTAAAATGCACCTTAACTTTCATTTACACCACAACAGTTAACTGAACAACGCCTAGCTAGCTTTATAAATGGGCAGCAAGTAAACATCACCAGGTTTGGGATATGGGATTGATTAGTAGTTAAGAATGGAGTACTTAACTCGCAACACAATCTTGCCTTTGTCAACCCCAAGCTTAGCACCGGTGACTAGCCAGTGGCCAGGAACATCCTGAGCACCTTTGAGCATCTCAGTAGAATCCACAAGCTTTGTGAGCTTAGCAGCCAAGGTATTTTCATCAGATCTCTTATCATCATCACTGGGCGGTGGAGGGCCATTTTTAGTATCGAAATTGTACTTCTCAGAGAAGCGTTTCTGGAGATCTTGCTCAGCGTCCAGCTTCTTCGACGCCGTGTCGAATCCGGCTTCTTCGACGCCGTGTCGAATCCGGCTTCCAGCTTCAGATCGAACGCCGTTTTCTCCTCCTCCTTCTCTTCCACCGCCACCGCCGCCTGATGCTGAATCCCATACCCGGCATCATAACCGAAACTATCGGCATCTGATTGACCCCAAATTTCTTCCTCAAGGGCTCCATCAGATCCGCTACCTCCAGCAGCGTTAGGCCAGAGATCTCGTTGACTACGGTAGATACGTCTGCCTCTCTCTCTCTCCTCGCCTCGCGCTCGCTCCGATCTCTTCAGTTCCTCAGCCATTGCGCTAATCTTCTCCGACAGAGCAGATTTCTCTCTCTTCAGATCCTCGATCTCTCGCATCAGCCTCTCAACCTCCCCGCTGGCCTCATCGCCGGCGTTGATAGCCGATCCGAGATCGTGCGAGAGAGAGAGGAAAGAAGACGGGTTGCTGGAAGAAGAAGACGACGGGTTTGTGGGATATCAGAGGGAAATCGAAAGCGAAGAAGACGAGTTGCTGGAGCTGAGAGAAGGAAAGTAAAGGACAAATTACTATTATGTCCCTCCGTGTCTTTTTTGCTTGAAATCGTGGCGTGATTTGAATCGTTGGATGAAAACAGTTGGACGGTGGAGATATGTGCACTGTGCTTATCATAATACCCACACGCATTTGATCCTTCCTCTAGGTTATATTAGATATAGTTTAATCCGTTTTTCCTTGTTTGATTTTTTATTATTTCCATCATTTTTATTTAGTTTATTATTTCTTTAGGATTAGATAAGAAGAATTAGGATACAAAATTGTTTGGTTTCCTAATTGCTTCTTTAGCAAGATCTTATCTTTTATCTAGTTTCCTTATCTTTCGCATTATGTAGTTTTCTTCTTTTGCAAGGCTATAGGCCACGAAATTGTGTTATATAAACACTACTTATGTCATTAATAAAATCATGTTGAATTTGAGTAGTAAAGTTGAGTACGCTCCTTCCTTGAATTCCCAACATCAAACCCTTTGATCCCACGAATCAACTATCCCGTAGCTCGTTGCTTCGAGCAATCAAACACCGTCTCTTTGGTGTCTCACGATCATCACTTTGATCTCTCCGTCATCTCTTTGACGAGTTTGAAGGCTATTTCTTTAGCCCTAGGAAAGCCATCACTTTGGCTACGGAAGAGAAAGATTCAACTACAAGCTTGAGGAATCAAAGATCCTGCGTTGCTAACGACACTTCAGGGGTTGTTCGCATCAACTGGCATCAGAGCCTATCCAAGCTAAGTTTGTTTCTTCTCTCTTATTGTGATTCCTTGAAATTTTTCCGCGCACTTCTCCACCGACATCGCTTGCAACGACTCCAAGACGTTCTCAGTTCTGCCCATATATCGGTCGATTTTTTTTCTTGTTTCTGAAATTTTCTTCCAGAATCTGGTATATCTTTTCGATACGAGTCCAGGCATATAAAATTCGTCCAAATCGGAGTTCGTTTGCCCCACCAAAAGGGCAAAATTCGGAAGTAGTGCTGCTGCCAAACCCTAGCCGCCGCGGGAAGATCCGGCCTATGCTTTCACATGGCGTATCCACCTGACACCCGGGTTCGTCGTCGACGCTTTGCCGGGCATGATGATCCTGACTTGTTCCTTGAGTGGACCCGTCATATGGCGTACTACTTCAGCCAGCGAGACTACGACGAGTATGAGCAGTACGACGTCGCCATTCAATGCTTCACCGGCTACGCCCTCGACTGGTGGTACCGGGTTGAAGATGATCGATGGCATCGTCGTCAACGTCCCGTTGAGACATGGGCGCATCTCGTGTTTCACATGACTCGACATTTTGCTGCAGAGTTCGACGCTCAGGCCCACGCGGCGCGCACCAGAAGTCGATCAAGGCCCCAGCCTTTGGTCCACACCGAGTGCGTTCAAGCGCGCCCTCCGCAGCCCACCGAGTGCGTCCCAGCGTGCTCCCTGCAGCCTGTTGTCTTTGCCACGTCGGCCTTCATTGCACCTACCACGAGGCCCGTCGCGACTCCACTCGGCATGCCCGCAGAGGTGCCCATTGCGCCCGCCGAGCCAATCTTCATCTCTTCCACGGTCGTGCCCGACACCGAGCTTCCAGAGGAAGAGGTCGTTGAAGCCCCGGTCCTTGATGGTTGTTCGTCACAACGCAACCATTTGGTGGATGTGGAATCCTGTCCTATGTCCTTCGATCATCCCAAGTGGGACGAGTATGAGGAAGAGGTCGTCGAAGCCCCGCTCCTTGATGGTTGTTTGTTACAACGCAGCCTTTCACCGGCCCCTCCGCCGCACTCATCACCGCTTCTGCAACCAATGCTCGTATCTGGTCAGCTTGAGGTTTCTATTGTTGTTCTTACCCACCTCGCTCCCACCACAATCATAGAAGATTCAGCCGCAAAGGTGACAACTTTGATGTTATTCGAGACTGATGCACAACTTTTTCCTTTGCTCTTTCTGGATGTTCGTGTATCTCTACTTGACGCTTCTTTCTTCATCCACTTCGAATCGGGGACGATTCGAAGTCAAGAAGGGGAGATTGATAGCAACATGCATGAGAGGATTAATCAAAGGCCTCCAAGGAAGATGCTCAAGGAGTACAGAAGGTTTTCCGCGACCGCGGAATTGTTACTGGCGATTTGGCTCTGGACAATCTTCGGTAAAACGGCCATAACTGTGGCTAGAAAATTGATCTCGTGATGATTCAAGATGCGTTGGAAAGCTGATTCAAAGATCTACAACTTCATAGTTTACGTAGATTCAAGATTCCAATAAGAAGATGGTCAAAATCGAGTTTTACTGAGAGTTGTGCAATTTCTAACGGGATTTATTCACTTTCCTTAATTAGGTTATATTAGATATAGTTTAATCCGTTTTTCCTTGTTTGATTTTTTATTATTTCCATCATTTTTTATTTAGTTTATTATTTCTTTAGGATTAGATAAGAAGAATTAGGATCCAAGATTGTTTGGTTTCATAATTGCTTCTTTAGTAAGATCTTATATTTTATCTAGTTTCCTTATCTTTCGCATTAGGTAGTTTTCTTCTTTTGTAAGGCTATAGGCCACGAAATTGTGTTATATAAACACTACTTATGTCATTAATAAAATCATGTTGAATTTGAGTAGTAAAGTTGAGTACGCTCCTTCCTTGAATTCCCAACATCAAACCCTTCGATCCCACGGATCAACTATCCCGTAGCTCGTCGCTTTGAGCAATCAAACACCGTCTCTTTGGTGTCTCACGATCATCACTTTGATCTCTCCGTCATCTCTTTGACGAGTTTGAAGGCTATTTCTTTAGCCCTAGGAAAGCCATCACTTTGGCTACGGAAGAGAAGGATTCAACTACAAGCTTGAGGAATCAAAGAAAATGTTTTGTGTAAAGACTTCCGCTGTATTTCTGATGTATTTTGTCGTACTTGGAATTGTGTTGTAATTCCGCGACTATGGTTTAAATGAAAGTTATGATATTTTGTATCATAATTGTTGTGTGATGATTTATATCAACTGGTAAAGCCTTGTGTGACATCGGACAGTACGTCTGAGGTCATTGGCGGTAATACTTTCAAGAGGTTATTTGGGGGTGTTATACATGTGGTGTAGAATCATACAGAGAAAGCAATTGATTGTTTCTGCAATGCATAGCATATGATACCATGTTTTTATGTTTTTTTGACTAAGCATAGATATGCTTTAATGTGTTGGCGTTTTCTATAATTTCATGTGGTGTAGAATCATGCAGAGAAAGCAATTGATTGCTTATGCAATGCATAACATGTGATATCATGCTTTTTTTTTTTTTACAAAGCATAGAGATGCTTTAATGTGTTGGCGTTTTCTATAATTTCATGTGGTGTAGAATCATGCAGAGAAAGCAATTGATTGCTTCTGCAATCAATTGCATGTGATACCATATTTTTTTGTTATTTTTTTGACTAAGCATAGAGATGCTTTAATGTGTTAGCGTTTTCTATAATTTTATGTGGTGTAGAATCATGCAGAGAAAGCAATTGATTGCTTCTGCAATCAATTGCATGTGATACCATGTTTTTTTGTTATTTTTTGACTAAGCATAGAGATGCTTTAATGTGTTGGCGTTTTCTATAATTTCATGTGGTGTAGAATCATGCAGAGAAAGCAATTGATTGCTTCTGCAATCAATTGCATGTGATACCATGCATTTTTGTTATTTTTTTGACTAAGCATAGAGATGCTTTAATGTGTTGGCGTTTTCTATAATTTCATGTGGTGTAGAATCATGCAGAGAAAGTAATTGATTGCTTTTGCAATCAATTGCATGTGATACCATGTTTTTTTTTTACTAAGCATAGATATACTTTAATGTGTTGGCGTTTTCTATAATTTCATGTGGTGTAGAATCATGCAGAGAAAGCAATTGATTGCTTCTGCAATGCATAGCATGTGATACCATTCTTTTTTTGTTTTTTTTACTAAGCATAGAGATGCTTTAATGTGTTGGCGTTTTCTATAATTTCATGTGGTGTAGAATCATACAGAGAAAGCAATTGATTGCTTCTGCAATGCATAGCATGTGATACCATGTTTGTTTGTTTTTTGACTAAGCATAGAGATGCTTTAATGTGTTGGCGTTTTCTAGAATTGCAGAGATCTATATAAGTGAAGATTTACAATGGTTTATTCACTTCTCATTTCTTGAAATCTCTAAAAATGTCTAGTTCATCCTCAAACTCAAACCCTTTACTTTCTAGCAATAGCTCTGAAGATGGTGAATACGAAAGACTTGCACAAGAAGCGCTTGATGCGTGTGATGCACTTCAAGAGCGTGCTCGACACCGCAGAAACAATGCATAGCTAGGACGTGCTCGACGTCGTCGAAAGTATATTGAGAGAAATAGGGAAGAAGGATATGAGCGTCTTTACAGAGATTATTTCTCTGATCAACCAACTTATCCAGATGATTTCTTCCGACGTAGGTTCAGAATGAGCAAGAAAGTTTTCAAGCGCATTGTGGAAACACTAGGGAATGGAATGGAGTACTTTCAACAAAGGCCATATGCAAAAGGTAGGCTTAGTATATCTGCATTACAAAAATATACTAGTGACATACGTATGTTGGCATATGAAACTGTTGCTGATGCTTCTGATGAGTATCTTCGTCTTTCCGGAGGAACCGCAAGGCATTGCTTGGTTGCATTTTGTTGATGGAATAATTACCTTTTTTGGTGATGAGTATCTCAGGCGCCCCACCGAAGAAGACATACAACGCCTACTAAGTGTGGGTGAGTCTCGTGGATTTCCTGGGATGTTAGGTAGCATCGATTGTATGCATTGGAGGTGGATAAATTGTCCAACTGCATGGAAAGGTCAATATGCCCGTGGAGATCATGGTCATCCAACAATCATTTTGGAGGCAGTTGCATCATACGACCTGTGGTTTTGGCATGCATTTTTCGGGATACCAGGTACGACTAATGATATTAATGTTCTTGAGCGATCTCCTGTTTTTGATGAAGTTTTGAATGGTAGAGCTCCAAACGTGAATTTCACGGTTAATGGAAATCAATATAAGATGGGATATTATCTCGTTGATAGCATCTACCCGCCTTGGGCGACATTTGTTCAATCAATTCGCCTCCCCCAAGGCGATGAAGCCAAGTTGTTTGCCCAACACCAAGAGTTCGTTCGTAAAGATGTGGAGAGGGCGTTTGGAGTGCTGCAATCTCGTTTCGCAATAGTTCGTCAACCATCACTCTCTTGGGATTTTAGAAAGCTTGGAAGGATAATGAGGGCTTGTATCATTCTACATAATATGATTGTAGAAGATGAACGAGATTCTTACACTCATCATGGATACGAAATCCCACAATTCGGTGAATGAGTAAGTGGAGAGGCTGCATCGGTGGATAACCATGATTGGAGCAACGATAGACCAGAGATTATGAACAATCTAGTTATTACAAGGAGGGCTCAAATTCGGGACAGAACTATACATCACATGCTGAAGGAAGATTTGAAGAAACACATTTGGGACCTTCATGACAATAATTAGATTGTTTCGCTGTTATGTGTTATTTTTAATTATTAAGTCGTGTATCGTGTGATGTTTGTCGTTAAATTCCGTCATTTGTTTTAGTTCATGTTGTTTTGTTTTCTTAAATTTATGCATCGCTTTTATTGATTTTAATATCAATGTATGTTTGTCTTAATTTTAAATAAATAATATAATTAAATAATTAAATTAAAATAACATTAATAAATTTAATGTATGATTTTTTTTAAATATTTTTTTAAATTTAATATATAATAAGGGGTATAATTATAGCTTAATATAATAAAGGGTATATTGATAATTTAATATACACAAAAGGATATAGTTGTAATTTAAACTAAACATAAAAGCACATCCTAAAAGCCTACAATACACCATGAGTCTTTTAGCAAATAATTTCTCCAAAACCCCCCTAAAAGACCCTTTCTAAAATCCCACATTAACGGGAAAGCTTTTTCCACCGGCCACAGGGCCTATTTTCACCGAGAAGTGATGGGTCAGTGGCGCACGGCACTCACTGCCGCGCGGCAGTGAGTTCCGGCCGGCAGCCGGCGCCGGCGGTGGATCGGTGTTGGCCGGCGGTGGGTCCGACGGTGGATCCGGTGGTGGGTGCTGCCCGGCGGTGGGTCCGGCGACGGGAGCTTCGGGCGCCGCGTGGAGGGAGTTCGATCTGGCGTCGTCGCGCGGTGGTGGTACCGGGAGTTCGATCTCGCCGATGATGGACGATCTCGCTGTTAATGGATGTTGGTGATGGGTTTAGGGTTCAGGATATAGGGTTTAAGATTTAGGGTTTAGGGTTCAAGATCTAGGGTTTAGGATTCAGGGTTTAGGATTTAGGATTCAGGATCTAGGGTTTATGGTTTAGGATTTAGGATTTAGGTTTTAGGGTTTATGGTAGAATATTCGGTGGATTTCAATCAGAATTATTGTTGCGTCTGGTGATGGACGATCTCGCTATTAATGGACGTCGGTGATGGGTTTAGGGTTTAAGGTTTAGGGTTGAATATTTGGTGGATTTCAATCAGAATTATTGTTGCGTCCGTGAATGAATTACTTTCGGTGAATTTCAATCACAATTTTTCGGTGAATTTTAAGAACTCGACTCGATCCGAACTTGACTCGATATTTTTTAAGACTCGATATAATTTTAAAATTCAATATTTTTTAAATATCGAAGAAGAACCCGACTCGACCTAAACCCGACCCGAACTCAACCCGAAAAATTGTACGACTCGATCGATCCACCGCCGGCCACCTCCGATTCACCGCGGGCACCCCACCTCCGGCACCCACCGCCGCGCGACACCCACCTCCGCACGGCAGCCACCGCCGCGCACCAACCGGTACGTGTTAGAGACACTGTTCTGGTGTAAATAGTATTTGCCCCCATTAAACATGCTCTTGGGTTATCAACTCAACGACTCAACCAAATGATTGTAATACAAACCAAAAAAATAAAAATTGTGGTGATTTTCGGATGATGATTGAATCCTCTAGATTTTATCTTTTTTTTTAGACTCTAAATTTAAAATTATAAACCTTAAATCTAAAAAAAAAAACTTAAATTAAAAATTATAATTCTTACCCTAAATATTACTCCCTATGTCCCATATTATAAGCCTCATTTTCCATTTTGGGTATCCCAAAATATAAGTCCTATTTTAATTTCTTTCCATTTTTGTCTACTTTTTTTTTCCACATCTACCCTTATAAAATCATTACAATCCCTAAATTATCCCCCTTTAATTTTGTTTTTTTCTCCCCTCAACTACTCTCTTCATCTTCTTCCCACAATTAATTTCACATACCCCACCATTAAAATACCCATCTGATATCTCTCCCCACCATTAAAATACCATCTGATATCCATTAAAATACTCACCTACCCCACCCTTAAAATCTCTCCCGACTCTCCCTCTGATATCTCTCCAAAACCCTAGATATCTCTCTCTCTCTCATATCTCCTCATCTCCATCTAAAAACCCTAGATATCTCTCCAGAAGCCTCCATCTCAGCTCTCAGATCTCTCGCTCTCAGCTCTCAGATCTCTCGCTCTCAGCTCCCCGCTCTCAGATCTCTCGCTCTCAGCTCTCCGCTATCAGATCTCTCTCCAAAACCCTAGATATCTCTCCCCTCTGTTGCTTGATCCAAATCCCCTCTCGTCCCCTCTCTGTCCCGATTTGGGTTGATTCTCTCTCTCTTGAACCCTAAAATTTGTCCCCTTTGATTATTCCTGAGACTTGGGTTGATTATCTCTCTGTAGAACCCTAAAAATTGTTCCGGCGATTCATCATAAGTAGCTCATCCTCCCTCCCTTGGTCCTCTTGTTCTAGTTCTCCCAGCGGACTATGCTCTGAGCATCCTAGGTGCGATGGAGGTTGTCACTTTTTGGGGTATCACACGTACACCCCTAAAAGATCCGAGGAGACGGTGGACAGGACAATCGGAGGAGGTGGCTTGCCTGAGGTGATTGTGATACCTGACTCGGAGGAGGTGGCTTAGCCTGAGATTGTTGTCATCCCTGATGTCCTCTCTGTCGCCGATGTCCCCGATGTCTCTGATGAGGTGGCTTCACCTGAGATTATTGTCATCCCTGATTCGCCGGATGATTAGGGAAGTTCCTTTGTGCCCTTTGATTTTGTTTTCTGTTATTGCATGCGTATTTGAGATGGATTGTTGGATTGTCCCTTTATGGATTATGTGTATGATGGATTATGAGGTGTGGTCTGTTGAACCTTGGATTTGCATGTTGATGTTGGATGAAAAAGTTGTTGATCTGTTATGTTGGATTTGCATGTTATTAGATGCTTTTGTTGAACCTTAGATGCGTCTGAGGCCCCCTGTTGTTGTTGCTCATGATTAGATGCATGATTTGTTGTTGCTCTTGGTCTCTGTTAGAGGCATGATTCTTGATAATTGGATTGGTGTTTGTCAAGGCCCCTTCTCCTGTGATGTTTAGAAAGCATGATTATTGATGGTTGTCTTGGTATGTTGTGATCATTCATGATTGTTCACTTCTCCAGTTGTACTTCAGTTTCTGCCTTAATTCCTGTGCTATTTTGCAAATGTTGCTTATAAACTAGGACAGTGGGAGTAGTAATCAAACAATGATGAAGTCTTGTTGAACTGAGATGCATGTTCCTTCCATTTGACTGCATTAAAATGCCATAGGAAACCAGTTAATGTTGACTGAATGAGGCTTATGGTGCTCTTAGTGTTTTGTCAATAGGCATGTGTCAGTGATAGTAGGGGACATCTGAGTTTAAAACTGATCAATGATGAAGTCTTGTTGAACTGAGATGCATGTTCCTTTCATTTGACTGCATTAAAATGCCCTAGGAAACCAGTTTACATTAACTGTATGAGGCTTATGGGTATCCTAGTGTACCTTTCATGAAGTTGTGTCATTGATGGTAGGGGGGACCTGAGATTATATATTTTTAATCAATGATGAATCCTTAAAAAACTGAGATACAACTTCATGAAATTTGTCTACATTAGGGTGCTATGAGCAATCGGTTGATGTTGACTGAATGAGGCTTAGGGTATTCTTAGTGTTTTGTCAATGGAAATGTGTCAGTGATGGTAGGGGACATCTGAGATCAAACTATTCTATCATTTTTTTTCTTTGATTATGTTTCTAAGTTGTTAATGTCTTGCTTATGTAAATGCATGTTTAATTGTTGTTTTGGTCCCTTGCTTCTCATGTTTAAGTGTTGTTTTGATCCCTTATTTCTCATGTTTCAGTGTTGTTTAAGTGCCTTGTTTATCATGTTTAAATGCATGTTTAAGTGTTGTTTTGGTCCCTTGCTTCTCATGTTCAGTTAAGGAAAACACATACTTTTGCATCTATTCAAAACATGATATGCTTGTACACAAAAAATGAAAACAACTTGCATGTTTAAACATAGGAATTAGGCTAGACAAAAAGTGCACTTAGGCTATACAAAACATGCTATGATATGCTATGTTTGGTCACAAAAAATTATATTCATGAGTTAAAAAAAGGATTTAGGCTAGACAAATAGATCCTGAGTGTCTTGCTCTTCTTCTTGAGTTTGTTGTTGTGTGTATGCTTCTGTTTCTTCTTCACTGTATTGTTGTGCATTTGATGGCCCTGCTTCTGCTTGTGTTCCTTGTCCCCCACCATGAACAATGTCCCATGCTTCTGTGACTGCCCATATTGGTGCTTGAATTTCTCTTGGTAGATTGCCTTGAGCTTCTAATTTCTTTTTGTTGACATGTGGAACATCATAATCATTTCCTCCTTTGCTTTTCAGTATCTCATTCATAACATATTGTAATGTCATCCAAACACTACTTAGGGTTTTAGGGTGTAGCTCATAAAAAGCTTCATGAATTGCATCTAGCATTTGATCAACATCCTTAGGCATTTTTTTGTGCATGAGTGATTGAATGCTCCTAAAAAAATCTAGATCTAGTATGTTAAGGTCAGGGCTATTAGGTGGTTGTTGTGTTAAAATAAAAGTAAATCCCTCTTGTTGATATACCTGTTGCCATTCTGCATCATCTTGACCTATACTTGCCCTTTTCATTTTGTGCTAGATACACCTTGTGTGATTTTTTACTCAAATAGAATCATTTCTCATCCAGATGAACAAAGTCATACATTGGATAATATTGTCTCTTTGTTTCTACTGTATCACCTTGTAATAATCTCAATATCCAGTCCAGTCTTCTTATTTTGTTGGGATCCGTTAACCCAGGATGTAGTGGGTTTGTGTGTGGCTTCATGACTCCCCTCTTGATCAATCTATGTGTTGTGCTCTTTGATATGTTTAGATTGCTTGCTAAATCCCTGATGCAAGATCTCTCCCCCATATGCAGATTTGTGATTGCATCTGTTGGTATCTCAATTCTCTTTCTCCCTGCATTATGATATTTTGGAGTGACATTATACCTCTGATTTGCATTCCTTTGTCTCTTGGTTGTTCCCCATATTCTTTGTATGCACCATCTTGATATATTAAATTTTGTTGCTGCAGCATTAGTGCCACCATGTTCTAACTTTCCATTTGTTGATCTGTCAAGAAGCCACAACAGAATTTCCATCCTTTTGTCACTGCTGAGCTTGTTCCTATTTGTCTGATGATGAGCTGCCTCTGCTTCTTGATGCTTTGTTCCTGCATGTGTTGATGCCTCTGTTTCTGGTTCTTGGTTAAGATCAAAGAGGAATTCATCTTCCTCCATCTCCCCAGTTGGCTCATTAAGATCAAGATGGAAGTCACCTTCCATTTCTCCATCATCACTCATGAAATCATGTACCTGGTCTGCATCATCATCGTGGAATAGAGCTGGTTCATTAAGATCAAGCCCTGAAGACATTGGAGCAAGCAATGATGCCTGAATTTTTGTTAAAAGCTCTTGTTTTTTTTTTGGATTAACCTTCCATTACTCTTGCTTGAGCCTTAAGTACCAAATTACAGATGTTTAAAATCTGTAATTTTTGTGTTGTTACACAGTGGTAATCCGTGTGATATTGGAGCAAACATTCCTATTGGTTGAATCCCTCAGATTTGTAAATCCCAGATTTGTAAATTATGCTTGTACTGTTACACAGTATACTTTCCCTTTCTCCAGTTGTATTTCAGTTTCTACCTAAATTCTTGTGCATTTTTACAAATGGGACTTATAATATGGAACAGAGTGAGTAATTGTTAATTTTCTACCTAATTATTATATATTAAACAAATTCCGTGATTTTCAAGTCAAATCAGACAAAAAATTATACTTTAGTAGTCACAAATTTCGTAACAATCTACCAAGTTTTCAAATTGTCATTTGACAAGGAAGAACCTACTCCACTGATCCGTTTGTCTTTTCTGCTTTGTGCAGACGCTTCTGGGTTGGGCCCTCTGACAAACCCCAAATTTCGCACACTTTTGATTCGGTGGCTTATGAAAAAAAGAGAAAAAAAACCCAATTTCCAGAAATTTGCGTCACTCTGTATTCACATATTAACATAAATCATAATACTTAAACGCGATCGCTAGATACACTCAAATTTTTTTTGTTTACGTTCAAAAGACTCACGCTTACGGAAAGTGAGAGCGAGTTCGAACTCACGCAAACGGAAAACAGGAGCGTATTAAGGATTTAGGGTATCCAATTTTTTGAGGTCACACACCCGCAAAGCGGGTGCGTGCCTTTGTGTTGATTAAATAAAGCGGGTGTGTGACCTTGTGTTATTTTTATTGAGTATTATGTAACATTAATGTTAAATTCATTATTATATGAAAATAAAATAATCAATGTTAGTTAAATAAATAATAGAAATTTCATATCTTTTAATCAAATTAACATTAATCAATGTTGATTAAATAAATAAATAGTGTAACATTAATGTTAAATTCATTATTATATGAAAATAAAATAATTATTATAAAAATAAAATTAATGTTACATTGATTAATGTTAATTTGATTATTTTATAAAAATAAAATTAATGTTAACTTCAAATATTTCATTCTTTAATTTAACAAATGTTGGTAGGAAAGGTTATAATACTCAATGAATTCTTTATAAAAACACAAGCCTTCAATTTTTCTTTACGAATTTGGTCATATAGCACAATCATTTTTTTTTAGAGATTATTAGTTATTCGTTGATTGTCTTTGATAAGAAATAGTAAATGTAGACAATCAATATACTTTTGAAGGTACGAAAATTAAATAGGAAATCAAATTCGTAATTCCAAAATAGATCCCAATAGGTAAATTATATACAAAATAGATGTATCATATACAAAATACTAAAACAAACTCAAAATAAAACTAATCATGTGTTGGGTCGAGTCCATCATCTCCCTCATCGCCCCCTGCACCGCTACTCTGACCGCGCTCATACTGTGATTCCCTAAAAATGTGCGATGCGCGCTGAGGTGGATCCGACACCAGGTGAGCGTCCCCTACCAATATCTGGATGACACTGAGAAGATACGCCATCTCTCCATCAGTGATCCCGTCGGTATCCAACCGGGCACGTGTCAACCCGAGCACCATCTGCGCCCGCTGCATAATTTAAATATGTTAATAAACGTACATTAATGCATAAGTAGTAAACATTTAAAAATAAGAAAACATATATCGCAGCGATATCAACTACTGGAGGTCGGGGAATGACATTTTGTGGCTGGGAGGTAGGATCCACGTACGGATGAGTAATCTCCTCAAAATAGTCTATGTAGTGGGTATCACAGTCCCAGGGCCACCTACATGGCTGAAAGTGAAACGCATCAATATCGAAGAGATGGTTGTCGCGGTCTTCCCATGTAGGAAATTCTGGCCCGTTGAACTCCACCTTGTAATTCTTCGAACATATCCCTCTGATCACCAAACTCGGCTGAAACGAAGGTGGAGGAACCACCTGCCTCAGACCGAACTGGCGTAGCACTCGGCATGTACCCCTCCTGGACATCAAGGCAACATATGATACCGTCGAACCTGGATCCCTGGTGGGTAGTCCTGAAATCCACCTCTGAGTCTGCCCCCTCCTGGCGTTCGCCCCTGACTCTCCAAGGCATCCAACGGACATGTAATTACAACATGTTACTATTTGTTAATATCCATTATAAGTAATTAGATTCGGTTGTAGATTGTACCTCATCAGCTGTAACCATATCTAGCGCATGTCTAAGCTGGACGAGCCTATCCGCATCCACGCGAGGAATGGGTCCAGACTCGTCCACGGCTGCTGCCCGCGGATCCGCTAGTCATTGCGGGTCTTGTGACGTGTGTCCTTCGAAATGCGGAAAATAACGCCATATCCAACACTATAAGACCATTTTACAAGATGTTAACAAAATAAAATAGCAGGGTACAAGTAATAAAAAATAATAAATCATACCTGGAGAAGCCTCATACAACCCGCTATGCCAACCGTCTGGGCCCGGGATGCCTCTCCTAGGTTGCGATACAAGATCGCAAGAACCCCAGCGCCCCAACACAAAAGGTGTTTTACCTTTTGTGTTGGGGCGATAAAATATCACGGTGAGAGCATATGATTCCCATATGTCGTTGTTGTTGACATCACATACAACCCGCTATTAGTCTTGTATGTGCTGTCAACAACAACGACATATGGGAATAGCTTCAACAAGTGCAGTGACTTTGGGTTGATAAATAATAAGATATCCACTTCATCAGTTTGCTTATCTCTCCTATGATACACTTTGTACCCTTGTTTTTTCAAGAATGTTAGCGTCCATTGGGTTACCGTCAAATCTCCACGCTCCTCGAATTGAATCTTCCGCCGGAAGTTGTTGATTTGTTCGACGGATGTCACATTTTCGGGGAATTGATTTTGAAGCTCAGAAATAATACACCTTGGCATCAACTTCATATTTGTCCATCTCTTAACCATGCCCTCCTAGTCTGAGTTCATTCGACCCATATATGCATGCCCAAGGAAACTATTAGGAAGGTCGTGGTTGTGGTGTCCGTTAATGACACTAAGCTCCCCCCATCTTTTTGTCTCTGTTTCTGAATCTCTACTCACCCTAAACTCAATCACCACAAATGGACATTTGCACTTCTTTGTGTTGGTTCTCATCCCCTCGATGTTTTTAGGTTTATACTTACCGAATTGCTCGCAACTCATCTTCACCCTTCTAATATTTGAGTTTTGAATGACAATAATCATCATCAATTCCCAACCCTTTTGTTTAACCCATTTAATCATTTCCTCTCGACTATCCCACATCAAGCCTACGGAAAAGTCCTTTGAGTAATCTCTCGTGCGTACCTATTTACAATATGTTTCATTGTTTAGATAAACAATACAATGATTCATCTTTACACTATTAACGTTTAATTAAGTACATATCTACTTACAAGTCATACCGAAATAGTTATACTAAGTATATCAAAATGAACTACATCATATAATTATAATAGCTACACCGAGTATATACAAATGAACTACATGATATAAGTAATTTAATAGACGCGCTAAGTATATCAAAATAAACTACATAATGTAATAGCTACATAATTTAACAATTGAACTACATAATTTAATAGACGCGCTAAGTATATCAGAATTGAAGTATATACTTTAATAATTACACTAAGTATATTAAAATGATCTACATAATTTAACAATTATACTAATTTAATAGACACGTTAAGCTTAATGAATTAAACTACATAATGTAATAGCTACACTAAGTATATGAAAATGAACTACATATAATTAAAAAAACAAAAAAAAACTATATAAATTAATATCTACACTAAGTATAGAAAATTAAACTGTATAACAACGGTACTGTATTATTTAACTAAAAACGAAAAACAAATAAATTTAAATTTCAAATAATAAATACCTCTTCAGTTTCATTATTTTCAATATCTTCTCCTTGTATCGAAACTCTATCATTCCTTGACATTTTTTAATTTTCAAATTGCTTTTGAGAAGGTTTAGATGTTGTAAAATTTTGTAATGTAAAGTTCCGATTTTATAGACAAAATTTCCAACGGTCGAAAATCAATATGGCCACGCACCCGCTTTGCGGGAGCGGGATTCTTTGTCACTAAATGTGCCAAACAGTCTCAATCCCGCAATGCGGGTGCGTGGCAGCCGTGGCCTATTTGATACGGATACCCGTTCATTGGATCTCGTTCCCACTTCGTATAGACATGCATCAGATCTCACTGTCGTACGCGTGAGCATTTGAACTTATGTAGTAAAAAAAATTGAGCTTAAATAGCACCTCCCTAATTAAATAGAAGAAAATTGGCGGTAGGAAAGTGGATAATCTTAGAGCAGGTCTTCCTCCATTGAAGCTTTCTTCGAGCTCCTCTCCAAAAATTCGTTGACCTCACCAATCAGATTTCTCATCTAGCTTTTGTTTTCCCTCTGTTTCCTAACCAATTTCATCCTCTTCTGCTGACTCTTCAAAATTCCCAAATTCTCCATTAAAACCCTAGCGGCCTGCCATGTCGTCGAGGGAGGAGATTCCACTTCGAGGGTACCCACCCAAGCACGGATCAGGCAGCAACGTGGTCCACCCCGTTGACATTGAAGGCTTGCCGCCGCTTCCGCCGAGAGCGTCGCCGCCGCCGATGGCGTACCGTGAGGTGAAGCACTTCAAGAGCTGGTTCCCATGGCTGATTCCCCTCTTTGTGATAGCGAACGTCGCCATGTTCGTCATCACCATGTATGTGAACAACTGTCCGAAGTACTCTCTCTCCTGTGTTGCTCCAAGCCTTGGTCGATTCTCTTTCCAGCCTTACAAGGAGAATATTTTGCTCGGCCCTTCTTCTAGCGCGTATGTTCTCTTTCTCTCGCGACATTGTTTGAAGTTTTTGATTTTCTTAGCTTTTCTTTGGGGATTTAGGGTTTGTTACCGGGTCTGACTTTGACGTTTGTGGTAGTGCATTTCTCAGGAGAGAAACTTGATGAAGTCAAACTCAATGCTTTTGTTGAATTTTGAATAGTATTCCAATTTTTTGTTGATGACAACGGGAAATTAGAAGACCATGGCTTGCAGGATAGTAGTATATGTAGATTGATTATCTACTCACAATTAGCAAATATTCAAATGGAGACCAAATCTATGTGGTGGATTGACTATGCTATTAATCTTGTTATGTTAAAACGTTATTATCTAGAAAGCTGTGTTTTTGTATGTAGTTATGGGTTATGCTGCATCCTAGGATTTATTCATTGACAGAGTGGCATCTGCTTCTTATTTTCCTTCCTAGTGTTTGCTTTTAACTGAGCACTGACTAGATTTTCTTTCGGCAGGCTAGAAAAAATGGGGGCTCTTGACGTAAACAAAGTTATTAAGCAGCACCAAGGATGGCGCCTTATAAGTTGCATTTGGTTACATGGTGGAGTTTTTCATATACTAGCTAATATGTTAAGCCTCCTAGTTATCGGCATTCGGATGGAACGAGAATTTGGATTTGGTATGTGTGAGCCATATTTTGCATTATGTTCCATGAAAGAAGACTTGTCTCACTTTCTCTTCCCTCTAACCACAATCCATATTTTAATCTTCTTGAGTCGTTATAGTGAATAGACTGATGTTATGATATTGCCGTAATGATGGATGAGTATCCTTAAAAGGAACCTTTGATTAACAAGAGAAGGTGTTTGCTTGAGCATGATTTAAATGTTTGTCACCTAAGCAAAAGTTACGAACAAATCTTTGCTCTTAGCTGTGAATTATACATAAAAAATTGAACTATGGCATAATTAATAATTTAGGTAGAATAGTTGTTGGTTTGTATTTGTTTGGCAGTTGAAAATAGGCTATCAATGAAATCAAGGTGTTGAAGGAGGAGTTGCTTCAATCATCTTGATTAAATAGATGAAATTATGGGATTTGTGTGAGAAACAGTACTTATTTCATAGTGATCAATTTTTATCACATCTATCTTTTTTTAGGAAATGTATTATGACTTATTGTCCATCATATATTTGTAAGAGTATTGAACCTTGATGAAAAGCAGCAATACGGTCAGTGAGTTACCTTAAATTTTATATTCTGTAAAAAAACTTGACTACTGATCTCGCTTGCATAAAATTTGTCAATTATACAAGCAAGTAAGCAACAAAGCCTCTTCATTATCTTACTTGTTGCCAAAATATTTTCAAATGTGAATACACGTGTTTGGGACTAGTTTTTGAACATCATAGCTAACTCTTCATTTCTGGCTTGTTTTGACAGTGAAAATTGGAGTACTGTATATAATTGCTGGCATAGGAGGAAGTTTGCTATCAGCTCTTTTCCTCAGAACAAATATCTCCGTTGGTGCCTCAGGTGCACTTTTTGGCTTGTTGGGTGCCATGCTGTCTGAACTGATCACTAATTGGTCAACATACACTAACAAGGCAATCTACCCAATTCTTTTGCTTTATATCTTATCTTGCTATTTTTCTTTGTTAAGCATGTGGGTATTGAGTTGGCTGATTAAACCTCCTCTTTTGATGTCTGCATTCTTGTTCAGGTTGCGTCATTCCTGATGCTTGTGTTTATCATTGTAATCAACCTGGCTGTGGGGATTCTTCCACATGTGGACAATTTTGCGCATATTGGAGGATTTATTTCGGGGTTTCTTCTTGGTTTTGTATTTTTAATACGGCCACAATTTGGATGGCTTAGTCAGAAATATATGCCTCCCGGTGTTTCTCCAGATTCATCAAAGCCTAAATACAATATATTCCAGTGCACACTTTGGGTCATCTCTCTTGTTCTTCTAATTGTGGGGTAAGGCAACACCTGCAGGCCAGTACACATCTTCTTACATGTTTGTTAACATCACTGCTTATGCCTCTGCCATTGATCTAAAAAGCGTAGCGTGCTCCATGCTTTAGACAGCTCACATTTGATGAGCTTCATAAGTTAACAGCTGCCATACTTGCTAATATTATTACTTCTATATAGCAGAAAGGTTTTTTTGTTTAGAACAGGAGCACACTTGAGATTGTTACCTCAGGTTATTCATCCTCATAGGAGCTTTTGGTCTTCCAATTATAGACGTTTCTTTCAGAGAATCAGAGATGTGGCTGTAGAGTTTGATAAGGGTTGAGTTTCATGCTAATGATAATGAAATGCTTGACAAGATAATATTACTCACAATACCATGCCATCAGTTTATCTTTTTCATCTTTTTTGCTGCTCCTTAAATGTGTAGTACTTTTTTGTTTTTGGTTCCTTCCCCAATGATGTGTGTGGGTTCTTTAACTCAAAGATGCAATTTTTCACAGGTTTGCTGTTGGATTCATCTTGCTCTTCAAAGGAGTGAATGGGAATGATCACTGTTCGTGGTGCCATTATTTAAGCTGTATTCCAACTTCAAGGTGGAACTGCAGCACAAATCCTGCATTTTGTGTGGTAATGCTTCCTTTTGGCCTATCATCTGAACCACTATTTTATGTACATCACTTTGTTTGACCAAGGGGAGGATCTGGATGAAAAGATAAGCATGGAAAGAGACGTGATTCTTTGACTGCCTTTATTAATTTTTTGAAAGACAAAGTACAAAAAATCGTTTTCATACAAGGCAACTTTTGTGAACTGATTCAATGAGAACCGAATACAAATGATATATTTAAAAATACGATGAAGACATAACTTAACTCATGTCTGGCATTTCTAATATGTTTAAACATGATGTCTTCTCACTTTGCATATTTTAGCTTGTGATTTTACTGATCTTTGTTCTTGCTGCAGTCCAATCAATTAGGCAATCAACTAAATCTGACATGCTCAACCAACGGAAAATCCAGCGTGTACTACTTGTCAAACATCACGGATTCTCAGATCCAGGGACTCTGTACCCAGCTCTGTAATTAGGAAACTACAATAAACATTATACATGGACGGACTAGATTTGCAGCGCGAAATATTGTGGACTTGTAAAATTGCTACTCAAAAACAATTCCTGGTTTGCATATCATATTCTATCAGTCAAATTGCATGTCTACTGTTGCCTCGTCGTTGTAGTGCCTGTATTAGGATGTCCAACTGCCATCATGCTGTTATGTGCTTGCTTTGTGTAAAGATGAGACAAAAATTCACTGTTTAGGTTACAGAATTCTTGATTGTGTGTATCTGTAGACTTCATGTGGAGTTTGAATAATAATATGAGCTTGTTCTTACCCAGATGAACTCTCTCCATCATGAACCTTCTTTCTATACAAGTATATTTTTTATGTTCACCGGTGTATAATGAGAGACCGGATTCAGCTGATGAGCATGAAGAAAAACAGGCCTGTTAAACTTTGTTTGACATTGTTCCTCACAGCTGAATATTCACTTCTTCTGCACCAGGTGATTGACATCATCAACTTTCATTCTAGTGAATCTGGAAAAATGGCTGAAATCAGATTGATTTGCTTACTTCAGGTAGCTGGATTCCAACATCTGGAACTTTTGAAGGTTCAACCTTTCTTTCAGATCTTATAACAAACTGCATCAGGTAAGGTAACTTTTCATTGCAATTCTTACAGTTTTACAAACTGCATCAATTTTATGAATGTGCCATAAACATTCCCTGCTCCACAACAGTCATATGCCTCATATTTGTACTAGTACAAATTCAATATATCTAGCTGTGGCCAGCAATATATATAGTTGGTTTAAGTACAAAGAAGACGCGTTTTTTCCTTCTTCCATAAGAACAGTAAGATCAAAATCAGATAGATTTACATATGTTATAAGTGACTTATTGATAAGGATAGTGTTAATTTGTGATAAGGTTTTAAGACCTCAATAAAGATATGTATTGTACATATCCTTTAATTCTAGAATGATATAATTATTGTACATTTATGTACAAGATTTCTTTTGCCCTCCAGAACCCCAACCAAGCTCATTGAAGCAGCTTAAACGCAAACATTTATACATTTTGTTGACATTTACTTCTGATTTGGTGTTAAAATTGAATGCCCAATAAATTGCAAAACTTGATTTTGTTGTAGTTGGCAAATCTTGATTAGTACTATACACCTAAATTTATGTTTTTTGGATTGATGATTGCCAAGTCACCGCCATTAGCTTTTAATACATTGCAACAGTAAAAGCTGTACTCTAGCAACAACATGCATTAAATGGGTGATGGTAAGAATTGTTAGAAAATCACATGTTCAATGCTATATGAGATATTTGAAGAAGATGACTCTTGGCTAAACCATCTGACGTGGCAGATTCGCAAGATCCTGTTGGTTCTTACGTGTTAAAATATTGATTGTGGGGCCCAGATATTCTAGTTGCTTTTTTCCACGATGGATCACCACCGACGTCAACCGTGTGATCACTAATTACCACCACCGGTCTTGCTTATCTAACATGGCTGATCCATTGATGATCTTCTCATGCACAAATTAAAAAACAGCATCAGAAAAAAGGGTGATTATTGGATTTTTATGATCTAGAATCTAGATACATTAAAGTCTATATAATCCAAATTTTGTTAAGATCTTCTGAATCTTATCTCTTATATTGTAATTATGTCACCATAAACATGTATTGTGGTAAAACATAAAGTATAATTAATAGTGATATAGGTTAAGAATTTATTTTTAGAAAAAGATTATCTAATATTTGTTTATTTGAAAGTTTGGAAATTATGGTTATAGGATTATTTTTTTCACTTTAAAATAATAGTTTTCTGAATTATGGTTTTTTAACTATGCATATGTTTACTAAAATCATAGAAAGACTGTTTCTTGATATACCATGATTTCAGCCTAACACTAATTTCTAATCACATTTGAGCAAGTGTTTACTTGTGAATCAACATTTTCTTGAGCAAGTGTTTACTAATTCAAATATTGGACGTTACGGTCGAATCTATTTATTTTAAAACATATTTAATACATTTTTTATCGATAGGTTAGTGTTATATTTTTTTATTCATAAAAGGCACTAAAGGTGTTATAATGGGGGAAAGGAAATCGAGCTCATGATCATACTTATCAGTTAAGTTATAAATAATTGACGTTATATTGATTATGGATTTGATTCAAACTCAAAATGAGTTCAAGGTATTTTCAATAGTAACTAAAAAATTGACTTGCGAAATATAAACCCGAACTTATTACGACCTAAACTTTAGACAGACATGGACTGAATTAGCAAGTAAATCCGAATGTGGGGCCAAGACCCATATCACATCTAGGCCTAATAAGTTGACGGTGGAACGTTTAAAACCAAAAACCCAATGTTGGTGTCACTTATTTCCTCACATAATTATGACTAGGGCTGTTAATCGATCCAAACCCGAACCGAAATCAAATTTCGGAATTTTTTGGACCGAAAACCGAATCAAATATAACTGAACCGAATAAGGTTGTGCTAATTTATCTAAAAATTTAGAATTTTTTATTATTTTTAAAAATAATCGATTCTGATCAAATCAAACCCAAACCAAATTGAATAAGGTTCTGATCGAACCAGACTTTGATCGAACCAAACCGAATAAGGTTCCGATCGATTTGGTGTACAAATCTTGCCACGTATGTATATTTGAACTCCAACTCTAAATATGTAATACTTTTACATTACGTGTGGGTACAAAATAAATGGGAATGCAATAAGTGAGAGCACATGGAGGGTTGGAGAAGAGAGAAGATGAAATGCAAATCATGCAACCATACACAAATCAATAATTCGGCTCACATGACCAAATTTTGGTACGTACGTGCCCTTACTTCACAAACTTCCAATTGTTGTTTCTGTTTCAACTTTCTATTTAAGATTTTTTTAAACTTAACTGGTAAATATGACAAATTGTAATTATAAGTTTGGTTTCCCCTCTCCTGTTATAATAGACTAAGTGTCTTCTATGGACCAAAAAAAAAACATTTCTATTCAAGATCTTGTCCCGTTTTTCGGGTTTGTTTGGATTTTGAAAAGAATGCATTACATTACAATAAATTGTTAATTTAATACAAGATAATGTAATTTAATACATTATTTCTGATATCCAAACGAACCCTTCATGGCACTCTTCTTTATTACATTGAGTATTATTTCAGTTAAGCGCATATCGATTATCAAAGAAACTTGACAAATCATGATATGATTACTATTGCATACAATTACCTCATTTTTTGTAACGAAAAGGCGAATAATATAGGTGTCTATGAAAAGCTGAAACCGGCTAAACGAATTGGTTAATCACGATTCACGATTTTGGATTGAAGTGAAATTTATGCCTAGTTAACCGAATCAAAGCATGATTAACAGAGTGTTAACAAGGTAAAAACTGACGATATCTACTAATCAAAGTTATGGTTAACCGACTTCTATAAGTGATCACAATATTCCTCATTCTTTGAACATGATTAATTAAAACTAAATCAAGGATGAAGAAGGAATAACTCTAATGTAAGAATATCATCATCCTCAAAATCTTGTTGTTTTGGGTTCAGCTAATTGTAGCTCTTCACATTAATTTGCAATAATTAGTTTCAAGTCAACACGCTAATCATTGAATGATATTCTTATTGTCTCTCCTTAAGAGTTCACCAAAATTGTAATTATCAAAAACTTGTTGAAGAAGTGACATTCTTTAAATTCAAAAGTTCTAAAATGCCCAATTGTGAGTGATTTTATCCTAAACCGGAATTAGCCATCCTATTGAGAGAACCATGTGAGCATGTTCACTCAGCTTGATTGCAGCTGATCAATGAATTGCAAAGATAATCAAAACACAATTTAATCTGCCATGTGACATGCACATGTCACCCTTCCCTTCATCTTCTATATGTGTCTTATCAATTATATTGCTTATTAACTAATTATATTATCAACATATCATCCTTCTAAAATTAAAATTTATCTAGATTGAAAATTGGAAAAAAGGAAAATCAGAAGGAAAAAAGAGGTACACACTGAAGGTACATACTTGAATTGGTTGTGAGTTTGTGACATAAACTTCTGATTTTTAGAAGAAAAAAATCACAAAAAATTGAGTTATTGAACCAACCAAAGATGTGTGTTTTCAATTTTCATTCATTTTTTCTAATATGGTACGCAGTAGTTACACTAATTTATTCCACATCTTCTTCTACTGTTTTTATTGGTAAAATTGAATTCATTATTATTTGATTTTTAAATAAAATTAGTATATGATTTACTAGGAGATACCAAAACAAAATTGTTAAATTTTGTAAATTCACATCACACCTAATGACCTAAATGATTAAATAGACTTGTTCAATTACCTACTTATTCAAGTCTCCATTTTTCACGTCGTTTTAAAATATCGAATTAGTTTAATTTTCTGAAAAATAATTTAATTTGTATATTAGCTTTTTTTACCCAAAAACTCACAAAATTGTACTAGATGTTGATTTGGGGTGAGTTTGAATTCTAAAAATAATATATTAAAATGCATTAATCCAAATGAACCCTTGGTTTACCCATTTACTCTCCAACATAACATGCAAAGGCTTTGTTTTCTAATTTCGGTTTATCCGACTATGAATTTCTTCAATCTCTCTAATTTTTCAGGTCTGCTTGAAGATTCGAATATCTTAAAAAAAATAAAAATGAAAAAGTTTGTCCATAAATACCCATTTCAGCTCCACTCCCACGTACACCTTCAAACTTCAAGCTCTCTGCATTCCTCTCCCTCCAACTTTCCATCTCTCTCTTTACACCATCAAACTCAATGGGACTGCGAAAACTCCTCTGCACATCTGCTCTGTTTCTTCTCCTACCTCTTTTCAGCTCAGTTGAAGCCAGGATCCCCGGAACCTACACCGGCAGCCAGTGGACCAGCGCCCACGCCACCTTCTACGGCGGCAGCGATGCCTCCGGAACAATGGGTAATTCACTATTCACCTCATTTTGATTTCCCTTGCTCTGTTTTCACTTCCCCTGTTTTTCATCCTTTCCTGTATACAATTCCATTGCTCTGTTTCATTTTAGTAACAAGATAGCAACTTTATGTGATTATATAATCTACTTCACCAGGGGGCGCGTGCGGGTACGGGAACCTGTACAGCCAAGGGTACGGCGTGAACACGGCGGCGCTGAGCACCGCGCTGTTCAACACCGGGCTGAGCTGCGGGGCGTGTTTCGAGATAAAGTGCGAAAACGACCCGTCTTGGTGCCTCGCCGGAAACCCGTCGATCCTGGTCACCGCCACCAACTTCTGCCCTCCCAACTTCGCCGAGCCAAGCGACAATGGCGGCTGGTGCAACCCGCCGAGGGAGCACTTCGACCTCGCCGAGCCCATGTTCCTTAAGCTCGCCCAGTATAAGGCCGGTATCATCCCTGTTTCTTACCGCCGGTAAAATTCCTCATTCTTTACCTAATTTGTAGGTCGAAATTTACAAGCTATTATAACTTCCTTATCATAAATATTTTGGGTATTGTTTAGATCTCCTTAGATAATGTCTGATCTAATGTAAGGCGGTTCATCGGTCCAATATTGAACCGAATCAAATAAAACCGAACCAAAATAAAATTTTGGATTTTATTAGACCGAACCGAACATACTCGGTTTGGGTTCGGTATTATTCAGTTGTAAATCAAAATAACAATTTTGTAATTATGTTAATTTAGGTTATTAAAACTAGTTTTATCGCACAAAATCGAATTAGGGTCGAATTGGACCGAACTGAATAAGAGTTTATTAGTTTATCTACAAATCTAGGGTTTTATTTTAATTTTTAAAAATAATCGATTCTGAACTATTCGAAACCAAACTGAAAATCAATTATTATTTTCATGCGATCCGAAAAACCGATTCAGATATAATCGATTCGGTTTGGATCAGTCAAAAAAATCGAAAAGCGAACCCCTATGAACAACCCTGCATGTAATATAGATTGGTTTGGATTGCATTGAGCATTATCTTGACACATTTTAAACATTATAATACAAGATAATATATTTTTATTTCAACAAAAAAAAAGATAATATATTTTTAATATGATCCAAACAAATTCACAATACAACTAAGGGTTTGCTTGGTCCTCCCTTTATAATGGCATTATTTTGTATAATGGTTATTTTTTGAAAAAAGTACTTATGGAGCTTTGAAATATGTGCCTTTGTTATTTGTGTAAAAATGCCATTATTTATAAAAAAATACATGTTATATCAAACATACTTATCTTGAAAAAGTATTTATTTTTAAAAATGTATTTATAAAGGGTCTAGACAAACAAACCCTAATGTATTATCTAGGATGATCCAAATAACTTTTTAGGTTGTTGATAGTTTCGGTCAAAATGATAGTATAATTTTCGAAATGACTTTGTTTTATCCCTAATGGTGTTAATATTTGTAAGAAAATAGTAACAAATTGAATTCATTTATAATCCCTCTTTAGTTAATTGTGGAAAACATAGAGATGCATTCACAGTTTTTCTTTAACTTTTGAGCATCAATTAATTTATTTAATATATTGTGTGACGTTGTTTGATCAGGGTGCCGTGCCGGAAGCAAGGCGGGATCAGGTTTACAATAAACGGATTCCGTTACTTCAACTTGGTGTTGGTGACGAACGTCGCCGGAGCAGGTGACGTCACCAGGGTGAGGGTGAAGGGAACCAACACCGATTGGCTTAGCATGAGCCGCAACTGGGGCCAGAACTGGCAGTCCAACTCAGTGCTGACAGGGCAAGCTCTCTCTTTCCGCGTCACCTCCAGCGACCACCGCACCTCCACCTCCTTCAACGTCGCCCCTGCCAGCTGGCAGTTCGGTCAAACTTACGTCGGCAAAAACTTCAAAGTCTTGGCATAGAATGAAATTTAACGGGTCGGATTTGCTCATCTCCTGTGACACTTTTATGTAACGCTCTCTGTTACGCTCTTCGTCTGATCGTTACGCGTGTTTTAACCTCTGATAATTTCTTTTACACCTTTTAATTTCTTTCTTATTATTTTTCCAGGGGAAATTAATCAGGAGGGTGGGAAGAGATTAGGGAAGAGGGGGAGTTTTTTTTAGAGCTTAATATATTATAATTAGGTATGAAAAAAATGGTTATGTAAAAATGCTGAAGTGGCAGAAAAGGGTAATGTTGCAAGCAGCCCGCAGTCATTTTAGCTATATTTTAAAAAAATGTTTTTTGCAGTTTGTACCTTTTTTCTTCTTCTTCTTATATATCAATATCAGTTGTACAAGGTTATGTAAGCTTGAAAAAAAAGTAATAAAGGTGTCGCTTTCTTATAGTGTTACAATACATGTTGATGTTGATTGTGTTAGCATTTTGAAAATTGTTGTGGATTTTATAGCTTTCTTAGTTTTAGGCTCTGTTTGGCACGGTAATAGCGATAGCGATAGTAGTTGACATAGTGGTAGCGAGAGCGTTTGAAATTAGCTTATATTAACATGATTACTTTTCGGCGCATAAACATTTTTGCCGTTTAGCGCATAGGCTCCACACGTAACGTGTGGAGCCATACCACACGTTACGTGTGGGTATACACCACCCGTAACGTGTGGTGTTTTAGTATATTAAATTGTTTAGTTATAGTATACTTTAGGGTATTTGTGTATGTCATATTATTGTATATTTTTAGTATTTATTTGTGGTTCAATGTTGAATTATTGATTATTTTATATATATTATAATGTTGTGTATGAATGTTGTATCATATTATTGTTTATTTTTAGGGTTTATTTGTTTATCTAAAATTAATAAAAAAATACCCCAAAATAATCAACCTAGAAGACAGAATAGAATTGTTCATTACGTTGGATGACTACAACCACATTTATCTCAAAATAAAGTAAATAATACATGTTCTTCACCTTCTTCATAAACTTAGAAACCCTAACACAAAATAAATGACATCGTCTAGTTGCGTTTGAAGAAATTAGGATAATCTCTGGTAAAAGTTCGCTTCCTATCATATCTCTGCTTTGATAAAATTGTTTGTTCCCTACAAAGGTTGATAGTACGTAAACAACATTATACAAAAGATACGACATCAAGGCAGTATACGATGTACATCATTATATAGTTTGAGGTACCTACGCATCTTATCCACATCTTGTAAAAGTTTTTGATTTTTCTTAACAAGATCTTGATTCTCCTTAACAAAATCTTGTTTTTTCCGCCATTGTTGTCGAATAATCACGTGTGCCCTGTCCTCGTATATAGGATCAATCCACTTCCTGTAAAAATACCCCAGTCTTGGGCATCCCCAATACCTTCTTCCGTAGTTCCACTGCAAATCCCAAGTACGGACAATGGCTTTCAAATTACACGCGCATAGTGGGTTTGTTGATGATTCGGATGAAGATGCCATTATTTGTTGTAGTGCTTGGTTTCCTACAAATATCATGAATCCATTAATATAAAAAATTGGGGATAATAAATCAAAAGAAACTGGAAGAAGAAGCTTACCCATAATTGAATCTTCAAGCGTCGCTTGTGTTGGACTTGTTGTAGAGAACAAATAACCCTAATGCCTCTTATATAGTGAAAAATAATGTGTTTGACAGCTAATATACAGCTGTATATAACTGTAGTATATAATGACCTCAACTACTAGCATTAATGAACTCAACCACTAGCATTAATAACTTCTCAACAATCATTTACCACCCTAAACCCTAATTAAAAGTTCTTCTCCTCAATCTCACAAACAAGGTAACTAAAATACCCGATTCACCCTTATTAATTAAAGATAAATAGTTAATCCTAACCTTAATCCTAACCCTAAACCCTAATCCCTAAACCTAAACCACATTACCCTAAACCCTACCCCAATACCATATCCCTAAACCCTAAGCCCCAAACCCTAACCCTACCCCAAGCCCTACCCCAAACTCTAACAAAAAGCCTCATACGCCTAAACCTTGAACCACACGTAACGTGTGGAATCAGCTCACACGTTACGTGTCATGCTATCCCACACGTAACGTGTGGATGGGGCTCACACGTAACGTGTGGTTCAGTCTGTGGCAAAACGCATTGAATTAACCGTCTTGTCCCCACCTAACTGTAATAATGACCCGTCTTCTTCCCCGACTAACGATCCCTTTTGAGCCTAAACCCTCATTTGAAACACTCACAAATTCTTGTTTTGCACTTTCAATTTTTGTAAAAAAAATGGACAATCCGAACAACAACGAGTATTGGAGCAACAGTGGGGAAGATATTCCACTTTCGAACGAGGTAATTTCTATTATGTAACCCTAAAGTTCTCTTTTGTTGTTGTTTTGAACTTGTTTAAAGTTTTTAGCTTGATGGTTAGGGTTTTGAAAGGTATGATATTTGTTATTTAGGGTTTAACCAAGCTAGACATGATATTTATTGTTTAATATTAAAGATCTCATTTTATTGTTTAGGGGATTAGAAACAAAGATTGAGCATTGTTTAGGGTTTATGGCTGCGAAATTGCTGTTACATTGAAGAACAGTTCCACACGTTATGTGGCAAGATAGTCCACACGTAACGTGTGGAACTCTCCCACACGTTACGTGTGGAATCACCACCAGAAACCGGTTGTAGGTTCATTCTGTAAAATGGCACGGTTTGTCACTAACCGTGCCATTTTACAGAATCTGCTCTCTCAAAGAAAATTTTGAATTTAGGTTTATAATTTGTGCACTACTTGATGAGATGATTTCATGTGTATGTAGACGAACTATTATTTATACGAGGGGTTAAACAATATCTCCCTCAATGACTGGAGCACCCCACATAAGACATTTGCGGTTTGGGAAACGCCTCAAAAGCTGCAGGATTGGAACACGCCTCAACCAACTATTGAGATACCATCCTTCTCACTTGGGATACCGTTTCCTCCAAAAGCATCTTCATCTCATGCTACCCCACAGTTTTGTTTTCCATCCCTACACACACAGCCTCAGTTTAGTATACCACCGGAGGAGGATATTTACGTCTCTGCTGATTACTCAAGGTTCTTTACAACTGATCAAATATGAGAGTCTAGAGAAGAAGCATTTTTGTGGGCGCGGGAAATGGCTAAGTGTAAACACTTCTGCATCAAAAAGTGGAGGAATAAACCTTCCACCCCTTCGACCCTTGGGGGGACTTGGTTACCGTGTGATAGGCATGGACAAAACGTGCCTAAACAAGCTGACCAAGTGAGAGACATCACAAGGTCGAAGAAGTGTGGGTGTCTCTTCATGTTGAGGCTGAAAGAAGGGCCGAAGGGATTGTGGAGGATCATTGTACAACATGGAACTCACAATCATGTCATAGCAGATTATTTGTATGGTAGTGCATTAGCTGGGCGACCAAGCGCTGAAGAGAAGGAGATTATTAGGGTGCTGACAGTCAATCATTGCAAGCCTCAAAAGATTCATACTACAATCCATTCGTCCCCTGGCAATTTGACCAAGATGTAGCAAGTGTACAACATCATGCATGAGATACGAAAAAAGGGCATGGAAGGAAGAACAGTTGTGCAACAGTTCTTCTATGAGTGCAATGAGAAAGGATATTTCATGGAGCATAGATTCAACAAGGAGACCAACAAGATAACAGATATCTTCTTCGCAAGCCAAGAACAGTTGTCGTTGCTGAAGGCATTTCCGTACATTGTGATGTTGGACTCTACATATGCAACTAACTAGTTAGTAACATACATATCTATTATACTCTTCATTTGTTCATGTCAAGGTTAGGATGCCATCATATTTTATATATGATTATGTGTGCAGTTACAATTTGCCCTTCCTTGAAATTGTTGGCATCACATCTGTTTGGAAAAACTACAATATTATTGGGGCGTTTCTGGAGAAGGAGGACGAAGACAGTTACAAGTGGGCCATAGAGCAACTTGCAAAGATGTTTGTCAAGGTGCAACGAGCACCCACATGTTTGGTCACTGATCGGGAGAAAGCGTTGATGAACGCCTTAGAGAAGCAGTTTCCAGAAGCAAAATTCCTTCTATGTAGGCGGCATGTGAGGAAGAATATTGAAGACTTCAGGAATAATAACATGGACAAGTTTAGGGGCACAGCGTTTTCCAACGACTGCATGAAACTCTTCAAGGAAACGACCATACAAGGGTATGAAGCAACACTGAAGAAGATGAAGTGTGATTGGAGGAAATCTCCAAAATGTCTCCAGTACCTACAAAAGAACTGGCTTGACCCCTACAAGGAAAGAATCGTCTCCGTATGGACAGATACAGTGTTCACGCTCGGTACTACCACCACTAACAGGTTTGTGCATTATGTTTTTTTCTAAATTTAGCTAGTTATTTGAACTTAGTTAGACCTTTACAGCAACATACTGATTTCGGATTCTTGATTGTAATACAGGGTTGAAGGGGCCCATTCCAGTCTGAAAAGCTTCTTCACAAGCAATGATGGCAACCTTTGCATTGTGTTCGATCAATATCATACACGGTTGCGCAGTCATATTGGTGAGATAAAGGGGGCATTGAATGACAGCATTGGAAAGAGATATACGCTGCTAACGAACGCACATTTTTTCTACAAGCTGCACTTCAAGGTCTCTGCGATTGCACTAGCTCGTTTGATTGAGGAATACAGGAAAGGAGAAGCTCCATTGTGGAGCACTATATGCAGATGCCAGATGAGGGTCAGAGATGGCTTGCCTTGCGTGCATGACATGGCGCTAAATGTGAGGAGCCAGGCCCCAATTGAACCTAGCTCATTGCATCCGTTCTGGAGGCAATTGACCTTGTCAGAAGTGAAGACAGAAGAAGAGGAAGAAGCCAGAGAATGCATAGTGAATAGATCATTGCTTGAAGAATTTGCCCAAAGCGTCTTCCCCACATTGCTAGTGCATGTTCAACAAAGAGCAGTCTCAACACTAACAAGTATTGCCCATTCAGAGCGGACTGCGCAAGAGTCAGCTAAAATCAGGCATAAGGGTCGGCCTCAAGGAGCTCTAAACTTTGCCACCAAAAGACAACCGTCATCATGGGAGTACACTGACCAACAGATGGACGAAACGCCTCCGAAAAAGCAAAAAGGAAGACCACCGAAGACGCTTGCAGCAAAGCCTTCGGGTGACACATCTTTGATCAAGAACCCGTGGCGATATCGTACCCAATTTCCCATGTGTATGAGACCACACGTGGGAGGATGGTATGAGATAGTGGGTGATGGAAACTGCGGGTATAGAGCAATTGCGCATGGTCTGGGTTTAGGGCAAGATCAATGGGCTTTTGTTCGACGTACCATGATCGCTACGTTGAGAAAATAGTATGAGCTACTCACGCCACTTTGGGTGTCTACGATGACACTTGAGGCAATGGAGACGAAGCTAGCATGGTTTCCTTCCCTGAACAGGCCGGCCCCACCAGAGACGTGGTTGGACCTCCCGGATATGGGATGTTTGGTGGCAACGGCATTCACATGTGTGTTCGTTACCGTCGGTGGTGGTGTGGGAACGAAATACCTGCCTATGAGGGGGAAGCCAAACGAAGCATCGGTTGGCGAGAAGCTGAAGACGATATGCATTTACCATGTCCAGGAAGAGCAACATTTTATTGCGGTACGTTAATACAATCACATTTGTTGATACTATCTTGTGTTAAAACATATGTATGATGCATTGACTTTGATGTAGATTGGCCTTGCCGAGACATTGCCCTTGCCTACTCTTTACCTGGCGTGGGTGGTATATCATGACCCGTCTGCGGGTGATTACGTAGATCAAAGGACGTGTGATCGGTTGTTGGAGTACGAAGCAGCCAAGGCCGAAAAGAAGACAAGACGAAAGAAGAAGGTTGAAACGGTCGATTTATGTAATGAATGATATGTATGAATTATGATGCAATGAGTTCGACGTTTCTAATCCAAAAAGAAGATAAATACTTGTTTGGATCCAAGAACAATCTCCAATCTTCAAGAAAACTCAAGCAACACACAACTCGGTCTAGCTCGACCAACTAGCCTAAATGCATGCTATCACATCCCTAAATCCAAACAACTTATAAAAAAACATTCAAATAGAAGTGATAACATTCATTGTTGTCATAATCCAAACAACTCATAAAAAATATTCAAACAAAAGTCATAACATTCATTGTTGTCACCTTCCAAAGTTCAATGAAATCCAAAGTTTAATGCTCAAATGACGAAGCAGCCAAGTTCAATGGTTCGAAAGGTAGGGATACATTTGGTCCAATGGTTGTCGTAACGCCTCGGCTAGGTCTTCACATTGGTCATCTCCATGTTGGTGATCGCGATATGGATCCAGACGTCCGTAGCAACTATCGACCCACTGCAGTCACAATAAGTGGATACGATTAATATAAAGTTTGTACACGAAATTAAACAAGATATAATTATTCAATTTCTTACATGGTGCTGAGGGTTACGGTCCTCTTGAGGGATGATGAATGGATGTGTATGCTGGAGGTACCACTGCATGTAATCACCGCTACACTGGTGGGGTTGAAGGACTGGAGGACCCATGGCTTGTAGGCTAATGGAATGTTCATTGCGGGCATCCCATGCATGTAAGGATCTATCGTATTCCACCGTGTAATCCAAAAAGATTCGTGCCCCTCCATGCCTTAATTGGAACAATCGGTTGTCTTGGACACTGTTGTGCACGCCCAAACTGCATAGCTGCTCGATCTGGCATGTAAGGCTCGGTGACCCACAAACAGGATATGACTCCATGGAATCGCGATGAAGCAAACATCCCATTGTTGAAGTCAATCGGGCCGTATGACATCCACTCAACCTAAACATAATTGAATTTCAAACAACTAATCATGCATATAATTTCATATTTTAACATACTAGATAAGGACCGTATATGCACTTACACTCTCAGCACGCATCCCATACAGCTCCTCCCTATAATTCCTGGTCCGGTTGGGTGGCTGTGACATGTCCCATCGACTGGCGTATGGGATCGGCTGTTGGCGGTCCCAGTAAACACTCTGTGCAGGTCTAAACATGGGAAAGTATTGATATATCTATGCCTACAAAACAATTACATGTAAGTCAATTCCCTTAATAACAAATATTAATCTATAACAAAAATACAGATGTTTTTATTCAAGCCATTTAATACCTGAATCAGAGTGAAACATGTGGACATGACCCGCGCCTCCTTCCTTGTGCACTCGCCCAAGCTGCGGTACACATGGGCAAGAACACCGGTACCCCATGCATAGTTCGTGGATGACGATGGATCAGTCACGAACGGAGTGTAATAAACGGGCAACCGATGCTGAGACTTGTCAGGAAAGAGACAAGACCCCACCAAGTACAGCAAGAACCCAGCCGCCTGCTTCTTGTCAGCCAAATCCTGGCAATGAGTCCTAAAATCTGTCGCATGCACGTTACCAGTGATGATAGCACCATCCTCCAGCTCAAAAAACTCATGCGCTTCCTCCATCAACGTCTTCTTCAAATCATTGCGGGCCAGCTGCTCGTGCCATTTCTTTGGGGGACTCATGTCTTGCCCTTGTATGTTCTTCAAATCATTGCAAGATCTGGCTTTTAAAGCCAGATCTCCTCCACACGTAACGTGTGGAGGTTCGTCACACGTTACGTGTGGGGCTTGAATGGGTCACTTCTCGTGCGTAACGTGGGAAGCCTCTTCCCACGTTACGCGCGAGCCTATGCGCCAAACGGCAAAAATGCTTATGCGCCGAATAATAGAGGCCTATATTAAAACGCTAATGAAAATAGTATTGAAAAAGTATGGTTTGAAACGCTACTATATGAAAAGTTACCTTTATCGTTACTTATCAAACACAATTATTATTTCTAAAACGCTACATCAAACACTAGTTTTATGACCTTGTCAAACACACTCTTAAACAAAGTTCGTAGAAATATACAAAGTTCAACGATGTTTCAACTTACGAATACCCAACAAATTTGATATATGTCAATAAATCAATTGACAATATAAAGAATAGTTAAACTTGACTATATGTTATCTCATTTACAATATAGGATGAACTTTATAGTTTATATGGACCACTATACGTACATACGAAATAATATACACGTTTCGAGATCTTTAATCTTTATGGTGGCATTTTACATGCCCTAATAAGAAATTAAGTAGTGATCTTATTATATATATATCATACACATTGCAAACATGTACTATAATTTCCAGGGATCTCACGACCGGTCCATCACATGTCAGAGAGAAAAATTGTACTATATGGATGGTGGAGTATATACTCTCTCCGATCAGAAATAAATATCGTTTTATGAGTGAAATTTTAATCAATAATATATGTTGTTTTAGAGTTTTAGGTATTTAATTAAGAGTGAGTTATGCAAATTATTGTTATTTTGTTTCAATACTAGGGGTGTGCAAAATTGGCTCTGACCGGATCGAAAATGCTCGGACCGGATATATTCTGGTTCGGTTCGCGGTTCATATTTTTTAGGTTTTCGGTCCGGATGGACCGATTTTTATTTAATTTTTAATTTTTTTATATATTAATATTTCATAACACTATTAAAAATTAGTTTCTATTAGAAATATAAATTAATAACAAAATATATTGTCTAATATTATATACAATAGTTATAAAAATAATTAATATTTATTTATATAAAAATAAAATAAAATACGTTTACTGGTCCAAGACCGGACCAGACCGGTTCGAATCATATCGATCCGGTCCGATCTCCGGTTCAAGGATTGTAAAAATTCTGATCCATTGGACCGGACTGGAAAAAGTGGTTCGGTCTGGTCTAGCCCGGATTCACAACGCTACAATTATTGACTACAAAATATGGTAAATATTAAATATATGAAAAAATATATAATTTTGTATTTATAGTTAGTATGTTTCTTAAATATTATGTCCAAAACTAAAATATCGAAAATAATATAATTTAAAATAATTTACAAGGTCGTGACTTTGCTGGTGATGCTAGCAAGTTGACCGTTGATTAGGGGCACTTTACTAATTGAAAACGCAAGGAACGCTTAATTAGTCAAATCGAACATGCAAAAAAAAATAATCAAATGGAACAAAATTAATATTCTGGCCTTTGACCTCAAGCTAGTATTAGTTTAATCACATGATTAATTTACAACAAAAAATCAATTTTTTTTATAAGGAAACAATTCGGGAATCCAAATCACACCTGACAAGGATTCTCGAGAGGCCGAAAAAACGGCAGTCGGAATAAACCGATTAGAGAGCAAATTACAACAAAACAATACAAGAGAGAGAAACAAAACTGAAAGGAGCTAGAAAAATAGGCAAAACAGATGAGAAGGGCGCAAATACGGGTTTGAGGAAACCAACAAGGCGATGCAACAGCCAGGAAGTAGATCAAAAGACACATACTGGAGGAGCGACTGTAACACCTGAATTACGCTTCGTCTCTAGAAGCCAACAGAAATCACACGACCACATTCTTAATCTCTTGCCCGAAACAATAATCTCAAACCAAATCTACAATCAGCTACACATCTGCACATGAATGAAAAGTAATAAAGGCGTAATTACTTTGGACCAAAAAATATAAACTACAGGATTTATGTTACGTATCATATTGCCATTTGTAAACGGACGGCCCAAACTGAATTTAGCATCCTATGATTAAATTGCAATTGATCGTATCTCTTAGGCCCAAGAATCTTTCGCAGTGCAACGGTATCTTATCAGATGATGTAATTTCTTATTTTTTTGAAATCATGATGATATAATTGATTATCCAAAGTAATAAGGGGGTGTTTGGTTGTTGGGGTTGAGAGATGAGAAATGGGGTTGAGAAGGGTTGGAGAATCTCAATCCAAAATTTAGTGTTTGGTGTTTGATATCTTGGAATCAAACTCATTCTCCAAACCCAAGATATCAACCCCCTCAATTTTTTTGGGGTTGAAAAGAAGGAATGAGATATGAAAAAAGATGAGAAAATAGACTTCAAAACTTCATTCCAATATACTAACCAAACACATAAATTCATCTATCACTTTTCAAATCCATACATTCTCAATCCGATATCTCATTCCAACCCGATACTTATTTTTTACCAAACGCCTCCTAAGATATTTTCTTTAAGGAAAAAAGAAACATGCTGATATTTTTGAATTATGGAATGATAGAGTTCGGTTTATGGAGACCATCTTCCGGTTTAGGAGCTTTCGTGTCTTATCCCTCTTTTTTTATGACTTTTTTTTTGCTAATGATGGAATCATATTCTTATAATAGAGATGATCCTACATCATCGACTTCCAGTAAGAGAAGTTGTTCGCCGTGAGTTTAAACATGTCATCATAATAGGTAACGGTAGCCTCCATCTTGAATCATACGAGATAACTCGAACCACGAATGGACCTTGCATTGATACCCCTGTTGGGAAGAATATCCTTTTCCTCTTAGTGTGATTAAGATAGACAAAATACGATATACAAACACACTTCTATTTTTTATTATACAATGAAAGGATTATAACACTATTAGTAATTATATGTGGGACACCTTATAGTTCAATCTCTACAAACCACACTCAATCAATCATACTAGATTTTATTTCTTGATTGATTTAAATGAATAATTATGCACTAGTTATGATGTTGATATTTTCAATTGACCCTTACCTAAATGCTAGAATTATCCATGTTTATCTTTTCTAATCTTTAGAATTGTCTCTTATTTGGGCCTTTCCAATTTAGGCTAACATTAGTCCACTTCGAAGCCCAATACTAGGATTTGGAGGTCATAGTTGTTTGTAAATTATATCATATGCAACACTAGACCGTGTTATGGTTATGTTTGTATGCTTCTTGTTGTTTTCCCCTTCATATAATCATATCAAATATACCTTGTTTCTTATACATTATTACAAGTTGGATTGGAGTAAAATAGTTCATTTCACTATACTTTCTGCAGGTTGCAGAACATTTCAACTCATTGGAATTTCATTATCTATTGTGATATTTAGTTATTTACTCCTTTTTAGGGCTTGCTCTTTGAAAGATGGAATTTGTAACCCTCTTTGAATTCCCTCACAGAATTAAACTCAACTGACCTTCACAGTTTGTTGTAGAGAGAATGACCAACTGAAGTAAATCTCTCAGGATCTTCACCATTTATGTGGGCTTTTGTCACATTTGGGTTACCTAGAGCAGCTAAAGATAGAATTCAGCAGCAGCTCATTCACAAACAAAAGGTAACCCCTTTCTCCCCCCTCTTTTTTTTTTTTCACTGCTTCACTTCAAACTGTTACTGCACTGTTAAAAAAATTATGATGCTATATTTACAATTGGGCAGCATCTCCTCAAGATCCAACGGTGCCAAATCTATCAAGTATCAACCCCCAAGCTTACCAGTTCTAAGGACACTCATACTCATATCTGTATTTGGTGTAATTATGATATCAGATGTTTGATATCCAAATATAAATATGAGTGTTATTTTAAATTTCTCATTAATTGGGTGTATTAAAAATATCATTTATATCTATATTATGTCAAACTAGCTCTAATATTGTCAATGAGGTAAAAATAGTTTGTTCTACGTTTTTTTTTTGAAATGACAATGAGGTTAATACTTTAGAACTCAAAAGGGTGAAAAAGTCTGGCACATAGCTGGGTCCTGGGAGGGGAGTTTGTGGTGGGCTCCATAGACTGAGACAAGAGATTATATAGGGGAGGATCTCCCTCAATTTTACAATGCTTCTGATATGTCACATCTCCTCCTCCATATATTTATATTTCCAGGCTTATGACTTTTCCCTGCCATATACTTCCAAATATACCCCTGTAAAATTACATATAGGAGTAGCTTAGCAATTGGCGGAGTATAATATAGGCCCTATCTTGCTATATATGCGTATATATGACATGACATTCATGAATTAACCTTTTTAGATTGACCCTATTTGGCCTAGGCTCAGGGGGCTGTTGGTATCAGATTTTATTGACACCTGTGAAATTAGGTTTGGGTTTGTGTGGGGTGAAAATGGAGGGTAAAATGGTAAAAGGGGGGCGGGGAGGCGAAAAAGAAGCAGAGAACAGAGGAGGAGAGGCTGCAGAGGCAGCAAGAAGAGAAAACAGACGTAACGTAACACTGAGGGAGTGGGACCCACGAGCACTAGCACCACCCCACCACCACCAACACCGCCAGGGGCCACCGCTGAGGGGGCTGACTCGTCACTTTCAGACCCACCCCTTTTATCTCCCACCGTAAAACCCGGACTCTAGTCCCCCCATTCTCCCCTTTTCTGTGACTAACCTCAGATGTGGGCTCCACTTCCACGTGTCATCATCTCCTCTCTACATAATTATCAACCCCCTCAACTTCAACATAGCTACAAAAAACTCCTGTGTTTATTCGTATTTCGATTTTATCCTATATGCTCGAGGTAAGATTAAAAATCTGTATTTTAAAAGTTCGGTTATATTTATTTTATGTTATTAAGGATTTAGTTTTTAAAATCATAAGCGAGAATCAGATGAAAGTTTATCATGAAAATAGACCAATTGTCAATGGTCAGATAATCCGTACTTCACAACAACAATCAATTGTCGACATCTAAAAATGGAAATAGTATTTGTTAGCAAGAATTGAAAGCTAAAAAGAGTAAATTTTAGCTTGATTTGATTTCCATTTGTTTGGGGTATAGAACCATTAATCTACATATCGTTGATATAATTATAAATTTTTATATATCAGGAAATTTGAGTTATTAAATAATTTAGAATGAATAATATTTAGGGTTATATTATTTTTCATAAATAAGTCGCAAAAGTATTATAACTTTGAATGATTATCTTCCATATATGATAAAACACTAATTTAAACCTTTCATATCTCATTATCTCATGATTAATTCTTTTTATTTATAAACAATATCATTCTTTGATCAAAATAAAATAAAATCATTTATTGTACAATCTATAAATATATAAAGAAGAACGAAAGGATCAATTAATGCCCCTCATTTATTGCATTATGTACATGCTGAAGTACTATTTGAAATGAGTGTAGGTCGAACAGTCCCATGGACTGACATGCATGAGTATTATGCTTCCATGACGTCGGCCCAATGAAGGGGTTGAGCCCAATAGACGTATTCAGTTGAACAACTATTTTGATTACAGAAATCCTTTATTGCAATTAACATTCACATTGATTTACTCCAACTAAAACAATTCAAATCCTCTAAAGTTTACTCCGTTTGTTGATATTCAAACCTATCATTCATTTCTTGCATCACTAAAAATTCATTTCACATGTTAAAACTAGGTCACACATATTACTAAACCTTCCCTATTAAATTGGTGTGTGACATATGGGCTGAGCTAGTTTTTGTCCTACTTTAGTTTGTATTATATACATATATAGGTCCCACAGCGGTTGTACGTGCAAGTTTGGTCTTGAAACACATTAGTTCACGTATTATGGGCCCACGATTTGACGTACATGCATAATTAACATTTTTAATAGTAAAAGACGTACGTGAATTTGATAAGTATTGGGATTTTTTTATAAATAATAGACAATGATAATTGATTTGTGTTTGTATGCGTAAGATCCAAATGTTACAAGCTAGTGGATAATTAACATTTTTTTGTGTAGTCCTATAGTTTGCTGAATTAATCTACATATCTAGGTAGGCTAAGGGTTAGTTTCCCCCACTACCCCTACCATATTATTAGTATAACAATATAACATTTATTTTGTCCTTTAAAAGAGAGAGAAAAAAAAGATACCTATGGTTTATTGTTTGGCTTATAAGGCGGTGGAAGCCGTTCATCTATCTGCACCCTAGCTACGTCGCCTTATCTTCATATAAACATGCATTATATATATATATATGTTGCGCGGATATGAATTAATTAATAATAACTGTGATCCTAAATAAAAATATCTCGATTCGTGAAAAATAATAATATGAGTTAAAACACGTTATTAATAGAAGGACTCGAAAAATAGTGTTTAATTGCTTGAGATGTCACCTAATAACAATAGTAATGACATAGTAGTAGTACTAGTGCTTGATGATATGAAAATCGTTTATATATTGAAACGCTAAACACTACTTCAAACGTTCACGTTTTAAGTTGTGACTAGTACAACATCAATATGAAATCTATATTGTATACAATCAAGCACACTAATATGAGTTAAAACAATTTTGCTCATAAACAACAGATATTATCAAAAAAATATAAATGTTAAACAATTACTCGTCCTTCAGAAGATGTTGCATGATTGCTGTGTATATATGTTAGGTTTTATAAATTAGAATTGCTATTATTATTAAAAAAAGAAAAGGAAGAGAAAGTACAGTAAAGGTGGATGAGCTTGTTGGCAAACATGGTAAAAAAGTCAGAGAGGAGAAGGGCGTGGAAATAAGACAGTGAAGAGTGAAAAGAGTGAGAGAGGGAAAAAAAAAAGAGTTGGCTTTTGCGGGTGGTAAAAAGTAAAAACTTTAACCACCACTGAGATATCATTCCTTTTCCAGCCTTTCCTATTTCCATTTTTAAAATTATTCCTCTTGCTAATCTGCGCCGGACTTTCTCACTCCGGTTTATATTTTATTTCCATCAACTAGGGTTTATTTTCATATTTTGTGGTTCAGGGTATAAGCCCACAAATATGAGGGTTTTTTTGGATCGGGAGTTGAACCGGATACAGATTAAGACAATCCGACCCGACTGAACCATGTTATGTAAATGTTATAATTTTGAATGTACCCAAATAATTTACTCATGTACTAGCTATAGTTTCGGTGGTGCCAAAGTTTTGGTCAAAATTAAGTGCATTTTTTTGTAAGACGATAACATATTCATATTTCATACATATTTTTCATAAAGATAAATACAAACTCTTGAAGTGATGGAGCATAATACCACATTCACAACACCATATATCCATGTCAATAAATTCTAGCAAAAATAAATAAAATGAAATCATCAAATTTATTGTAATGTTTTAATTTTTCTATTTTAACCTTTTTCAATACGATTTGTAGTTTATAATCATCTACTTTATTCTCATTCGCAAAAAAAATCTATATATAATGTAAAATAGAGTCTTGAGCAATCAATGTCCATCTCATTAATTATAGAATTAGAATAACTTTGTTATAAAATTCTATTATATATTTGCTTTGATTTTTTTAAAATCTATCATACATGCAAATCAATCATTAATTGTATGATATATTATAAAAAATATAAAAATCTGTTATTGTATAATATATTAAAAACTGATACATAATATATATATTATATCTATTTATTTATAAATCATCTATATCTATATATAATATAAAATATAGTTCTTGACAATTAATGTCCCTCCTCTTAAATGATACAAAATTTTAAATTATTTTTAATTTAATCTTAAATTAATCTATATTATCACTATTATGATCTTAAAAAAGAAGTTTTTATGACAATCAATGCATACAAGCTTAGAATTAGAAAAAAAATACATATTCTATATCTATATTATAATTATTATTGTATTACCTTTATAAACATTTATCATCTGTAAACATTTATAAGCATCTTATTTATATTATATAATATAATATAAAGTCTTTTAAAAATAAAATATAGATGATTATAGCATCGTATCTTGTATATATTTCTTATATCATGTAGTACTCTATATTTTGGCAATCACATTCACTAGATTGTAAAGTTAAAATGGTAAAAATTTAAATTAACATTATTATTATATCACGGTAGAATTGATCAAACTTTCTCTAAAATAATTGCACCAACAAGCCTCTGTATAAAAAATGTTGTAAATGAAAAGACAACTATTTGACCTAAAACGTAATTTGCAATTAATTCAAAAGAACTCCAACCAATAGAAGTTTATCATGACATCAAATAAACGTGAATGGTTCAAAAGCATCAGTTACAACGCTTAATATCTTCTACATAAATGCATATATGTTACAGCCTAAAAAATAAATCCATCATTAAGTTAAATATTTTTTTTGCTTGAGAATATTATTGTAATAAAGTATATACACCGGTTACATCCATGTATGGTCTATTTTTTGAGAAAATCGGTTACAACGCACACATAATAAATTTTCTTATTTACAATTCAAGCTTCATATCGTTTTATAAATCCTCTTGATTGAAAGAGAAAGGAGTGTATGTAATACCCCCAAAACTTAACCCTTTTGGAAATGTATTACCGCCAGTGACCCCAGTGTTCCTTACCGAGATCACCCAAGGCTTTACCAAAAAAATACAATTTATGAAATGCAATTGATACACAAAGATCAAGCAATAAATTCCAAAACATAACATTGTTGAGGAAACAAGAGTTACGGGATTACAACCCAATCCCGAATAGGCCAAACACAGAGTTCAAACAAAGTACAGCGGAAGACAAATAAAAGATTTTACAAACGGGGTTGTGATCGTGATGATCACCTGCCCAAGGATCTCAACCTGATTAAAAGCAATTATTAAAACATCCAAAAACAATCGTCGTCTTCATAGTCAATCTAGTCTCCTCAAATCTTCACTCTATCTGATGTGCCGAATCGAACGGATGACACCAGCCCACATGCGGAGAACAAAGTTCGTGGGTTAGTCTACTTGAATAGACTAGCAAGGGTAAAAAGCAGAATGGTTCGAGTGATCGTAACCGTTTACTATCATTGTCCCTCGAATAATAACCGAAGGGACGATACATAACCCGGTACTTTCACGGAATAACAACAAGAGGTATGCATGAGAGAAGATTCTGGAAGACTTCATCTTCACAGAAATCGACTCGAAAAGAGACTCCAAGAGATTGAGTCTTTAAGGAAAAATGACAAATCTGGAATGATTACAGGATCATACAACAATGATTTAAAACTGACTGAGATGCTTCGGTTCACGACCAACCTCATCGTCTATAGCGAATCCAGATTGGAAAGAGAACGTACTACATTCAAGTCAAGACGAGTTTTCCTAGCTGCACTGAACTTAGTTGCACTACTCGCCCAAGGTATATTAATCATGTGCACTCGGGCACTTATCTTATTTAATTCCAAAATGAGCATTACGTTATAAGCTTTTACATCTCCACACAAGAGATATCGGATCTCTTCACAAGAGATATCGGATCTCCTCACAAGAGATATCAGATCTCCTCACAAGAGATATCGAAGGGATGAACCCTGGAAGATTTGGCACTAGCGAAGTGCGCCTACCCTGTGAAAGGGTATGGTCATGACCAAAGAGAAAGTACTGGGGATGAACCACCAAGTACCAATTATAAAGAAACAGCTAAACCCCCTCAAGGTACATAGCGTTCCTAGCCACTAGTGCTAACTAAATAGTATAGCACAACAACAGTTACTGGATAAATCCACATAAAGGCCCGAAAGGCGATCACAGATAATAGCGTTGTTCTAACAGATATACAACCTATTATATGATTTTCAAAACAGTTTAACAAAACCGTTTCCAGACAAACAGAATATTCATTCCAAATTAATTACTCAGATAAACTACTGATAATTAATGTAAATATGGAACGAATGAGCAAGAGCGAACCGTCACTTGCCTTAATCCGCAGAGTTTGAACGAAGTCTAACGACGGGATTTCGGGCTCGACACAGAGACGAATCTGCCAACTCCGGTACCTTCGGATCGACCCATACAGAAACCCTAAGTTAGATTCGACAAACAACAATACCGATCTACGAAAGAACGAAAGGAATCGAAGGAAACGAAACCCGAACGAAGGCTACGGAAGCCAACACCAACAACCCGGCCAACAACAACTCGCCGGCGGGCGCCACAACAATCACGACGGGCGCCGCCCAATTCACGGCGGGCGCCGTCTCAACCACGGCGGGCGCCGCTCAACCACGGCGGGCGCCGCTCAACCACGGCGGGCGCCGCTCAACCACAGCGGGTGCCGCTCAACCACGGCGGGCGCCGCTCAACCACGGCGGCTGGCCTCCTTCATCACGGCGGTCGCCGTTCACCACGGCGGGCGCCGTCTCATGCCGGCGGTCGCCGTGTTCCTCACGGCGGGCGCCGTCTCATGCCGGCGGTCGCCGCCTTCGAGCCGGCGGTCGCCGTGATCCTCGCGGCGGTCGCCGTCGAGAACAAAAACAGAAATACGAGAGGAGAAAACTCACCCTCGACGATCGATTTGGCTCGTCTTTCGCCTTGCTTGGTTTCTAGGCTTCTAAGGGCCTACCAAGCTTCCCCTTGGCCACCGAGAACGACACTAAACGAGCTCCGACGATCCACTTAGAGCCTTCTCGAGAGAGAGCGTTTTCTTTTAGAGCGTTTTTGAGAGTCGAGAATCTGAGAGCGCTTCCGCGTCTTTCGCACCCTCTTCCACCCTCACCCAACACCTCTATTTATAGAAGAAATTAGGGTCCTTGCCTCTTGGACAATATCCAAACCCTTTTGCCCCTTGGACAATGGCTCTTGGACAAAAACTTTTGGATAAAGAATCTTGTACTATTGCCCATTAGATAACAACTCTTGGGTAATAAACTTGTACCAATCTCAATCCGCGTTAACGAAAGTCGTATACGAACGAGTATAAACTCCCAACACACCTCGACTGTATAATTCTTCACTGAGAAAAATATTACAAATACAGAGCACATTACACAATGTCTTAAGCTCTCAGAATTAAATCCGACGTACCAAACGGACGTTCGGGAAAAATCCATAATTCCCAAAATAGCCTTACAAAATTACGGGGTATCACAGTGTAAATAATGCTTTTCCATTACAGTATCTATGCTCTACCCATAATTCTAATATGCAATTTTTTTTCCTATATTTATAGACAAATAATCACTATTTTATGTCTTCCTTTTACGTTCTCTCTTTATCATGAATATGAAGATGGACTCATTGTTTGGATCATTTGAGAGATCTGCATTCTACTGAAACACTGAAGGTATATAAACAGATAAGAAAATGCTATATAGCTTCTCAAACAAAAATTATCTCACCCATCTTTTATTATTATAGATTTTTTCTAAAAATTCTATGATTACTTGGCATAATCTATGTTTCTTACAATCTTTGTATCTTTATATTTTTGAATTTGTGAGATATTATGCTAATTTTTGTTGTTGTGCAATTTGATGTCATGTTAATGATTTTCTAAATGGGGTGGTTTAAAAGATGTAATGAGAAGATCATTTGCCATGCGAATATTAGGTTTTGTTTCAATCTTTGTATGTTATTATATTGAAGTTCGACATTTTTCATCGGTTCATTTTACGTAGTGAATATGAATGTAATTGATATAATCTTAGCTTTTTAATTTTGTGGTTTTATATATGTAATGAGAATATCATTCTTTGATAAGGGTTTAATAGTTAGGAGCATGTGTTTTGAGTCCTAAGTTAAGCAATAGTAAAATACATCTACTTAGAAACCCTTATTCAATAGCAGAATGATCACACATCAAGTAAATATGGAGTTGTTCATTCATTCATATCCAATAACAGAATGATCACAAATTCTAAAATTTGAATAGTTATAAAGGATTTTTCTAATGTGTGCCCATGGGCACACAATAAAAATCTCATATTTAGTAACAATTCCTTTAGCCAATAATTTAGTTTTTTTTTTCAGGGGTTCACCCCTTCTACTTTAGGGAATATTTTAGAAAAAAAATTCAAAATTTAGGCTCTTAACATGTGCTCATGGACACACATTAGACAAATCGTATTATAAATAGTAATGTACCTATATACTTATATATTCTGAACAAAAAAACCTAAACATACTTATATTTACAAGAATGCATGGATTGAAATTTAAAACTATTTTTAGCCTTTAATGCTTGAGCTGTTTTCTTTTAAAATATAGATATGGACCATACGTACGTATGGACATTCATCAATTTATGATATATCATTTGTTAAGTTGGCAATTGGGGTTTATTTCTCTAGGATTTAATTTCTTTGTTAAGATGACAATTGTTCTTATAAGCATGATAGCTAATTGCGTCTTGCAATGCAAAAGTATGCTACATATTCAGTTGATTGCCTAATAAAGTTTCAGTCTAATTTTCAAGTAAAATCATGGATTTTCCTATAATTTTTATTATATTTGAATAAAATATGACATAGTACCACAAACATTGAGCTTAATGGGTAATTGATCAAAAGATGACAAGATAACAAATTAGTATTGAAAAATAATAAAGTGTAATTATCGTAGAATATATAGTGATATATTAACAATTGTATATTCAAATATTTTGCAATTGATCCTGATTGTTTAAAAGAACAAAAAACAAATTTAATAAAAAATAAATCAATTGATTTAAGATTAGCTAGAAACCTACAAAATCGCAAAAATGATGAATACTAAATAAAATTAAATATAAATATTTTAGTTCAAAATTGATAAAACTGTTTTATAATAAAATTCTTTTTAATTATTGATATCAAAACAAATATAAGATAAGAAAAGTGTAGTATTATGGAAAGTCATAACAATATTTAACTATAGTATTAAAATCGACTAGTTTTATTCAACTTTTAACATAATTTTTTTTTAAAAATAATAATGGTTGGGATAATCATATCAGATTCATAACATGTATACAACAAATAATAAAAGTTATTTATTTAATTAAATATAAATGTCAGAAAAAATTTAAAAAAAGCCCGTGCTGCTACGCACATATATTCTAGTATTATAATTTCTAAGCAAAATTCGACTTTAATATGAGAGTAAATTTAGTTTGTCGATCTTTCCGTATCACATTAAATTTAACGGTCAAAACTGACCCATCCATGGTATATGCTAAGTCGCTCATAGCTCATTCTTTTCATTGACACTTGACAAAAAAACTCATCTAAGTCATCACAAGTTGAATTTAAACTCTATGTTTTTTTCCATTTCTTATTAAATTAATTCTCGGATACCCGAACCCTTTCATCCGGGTACCCATTACAATAATTACCCATAAAAATTATTAGAAAAGGAATATTACTGTAACTAAATCTACCTACTCTTAAATTTCCTTTATCTTATTTACATTTAACCAACCGTTGTCTTAAAAATTGTTGATAAATCACCGTCAAAATCCTCCCTCTCAAACATTATTGAGAAGAATCCCTCACTAATTCTCTTTCAAAAATGTACCCTTTCATCATTTTGTTTTAATTTTTTTTTATTTACTTTTTAATGACTAAACTACCTTTAATCTAATTACTCTAATTATAAATTTGTGTGTATTCTTTCCATTGTTAGATTACACAAACCGCTTCCACCATTGTTACTCATCTTCACTGAGGCCTTCTCCTTCGTACTTGTTTTCACGCCTCCATCACCGGCCAATCAGCCTTCACCGGCCAACTAGCCTTCGCCGACCGTATATCATCGGCCTTCCGCTGTGCTTTTCCACTGTGGATCTTCCGCTATGCTTTCGATGTGCTTTTCCAGTGGCTTTACACTTATGTTAGTTTTGCTTTTGGTTTTAATTTTTGTTAGTTATGGTGTAACATCTCGTTGCTGCGATTTAGTTTTGATTTGTTAGTTTTTATTTTAGTGTTGCTTTTAGCATCTTGTTGCGGTGCGATTTAGTTTTGATTTTGTTACTACGTGTATAATTAGAGTTCATTGTATAATTAGGGTAGCATTTTGTATAACTAGTGTTCATTATAAAAATGTTATCGTGTAGCATTTATTAATGACTTACGGTAATTTATTTTGTGTAGCCTTTACCAATGCCTTATGATAATTTATTTTGTGTAGAATTTTAGTTTACACTCATTTGAAATTTTATTTCGTGTAGCATTTTAGCTTACACTAATTTGAAATTTTATTTTGTGTAACATATTATGTACTTTCGTGTATCATACTACAATATAAATTCGTGTAACCTATTAATTTAAACTACTATATAATTTTTGTGTAATTATTATGTAATTTCGTGTATCGTACTACAAAGTTTTTGTGTGACCTATTGGGTAACATATATAATTTTCGTGTAACCTATTTGTAAATTTGTGTAGCTACCATATAATTTTCGTGTAACCTATTTGCATTTTTTGTGTAACCTATTGTATGCTTACCATTAAAATTCTTGAATGTTTATCATTGTGTAGAGATTGTAAAATTTTCGTATAACAAGAAAGCCAAAATTGTGTTGTATGCTTACCAAAATAATTTCTTTGTGTACGCTAATTTTTCGTGTAGCATACACGGTGTGGTGGTTTCGTGGTTATCATACAATGGCTTATGATAATTTATTTCGTGTAGCGTTTTAGTTTACACTAATTTGAAATGTTATTTCGTGTAGCATTTTAGCTTATACTACTTTGAAATTTTATTCGTGTAACTTATTAGTTTAAATTACAATATAATTTTTGTGTAATTATTATGTAATTCCGTGTATCATACTACAAAGTTTGTGTGACCTATTGTGTAACCCATATAATTTTTGTGTAGCCTATTTGTAAATTTGTGTAACTACCATATAATTTTCGTGTAACCGGCCATAAATTGATGTAATCTATTTGCAATTTTCGTGTAACCTATTGTATGCCTACCATAATTATTTTTGAATGCTTACCATAGTCCAGAGATTGTATAATTTTCGTGTAACAAGAAAGGAAAAAGTTATGTTGTATGCTTACCCAAAAATAACTCGTGTACACTAATGGGGAAGAGGAATAATGAGACTAAATGTAAGTAATTGAGGGTTCTTCTATTTTTTGTAAAACAATAAATTTAAAGAGGGGTATTTTAGTCTAGGTATTGTTTTATAAAGCACTAAATTTCCTTTAAACAATATTTTGTATTTATGGATATCAGAATCAGTGCAGGTCTGTTATGTCTTCCGAGAAATAAACGCGAAAGTTGATTACATCTCACATTTAAAACTTTTAATTCTCATCCGTAAAGATGATATAGACTGAAAAATCGTTTTTTTTTGTAATTTTCGGTCTAATTTATATTGTATAAAAAAAAAACTCATAGAATGATTCAAGGCTCACGTTAGAGATGAACCCATCATAGTACGCCTCTGCATATGCATTGCACACCCACACACCCCATTAATTCTCCATCTCTTTCTCTCTTTCACCCCCATTTTCTTCAATTTCAATTCCATATTTTTTTATCTTTCTCCATTTTTTCCCATCCCTACAATCTCTGTCACAGTGTGGTGGTGTGGGTTTAAAAGTGTTTTGTCATTTCTAAACCCTATCCTTTCTCTTCATCTCCTTCCTCTTGTTTTAAAAAAAATCTCTTTATATTCTGCAGCTCTTTCAAGTGCCCCTCTTTATCCGCTCTCTTGTCAGCGCCCCTTTCTATCGTCTAATCTTTATCACAATAATTTTCCCCACAGCTTTCTTCTTCTTCTTATACCCTCTTCCCCAACTCTCTTCTTCTCCCACCCACCACTTCAACTGAAAAACCCTTCTTTCTGTATCCATTTGGGGGTGAATCTGTGCTCTTCAATTACCAATTCACCATCTGGGTTTCTTGTTTTTTGGTGGGTTTTTGTTGGTTTACCTGATGGGTGGTGGAGTTGCAAGTTTGAAGTGCTGCTGTTGGGTTTAAAAGTAAGATTATTGGGTCTCTATATTAATTTCCCTTTGATATTTTTATTTAAGCATGCATCAAGTTCCAAGCTTTATGTTGTACTTGATAGAGGCTCACTGTTGCCTTTTTCTTTGAATGTTTTTTGTGTAGTGTAGGTTAGAGTATTGAACAATTTTTTTATTTTGTTTTCTATGTGTATGGCAAGCTTTGTCTTCTTCTGTCACATGAACTCTTTCCTTTCTTCTTCTTCTAGTTCTTCTTCTTCTTCAAAATTTCTGCCTTCTTTCAAGATCTTTTGGATATGGAATCATGATGCCTATCTAGCTTATCAGAAGTAGAAGGCCTTTCTCTTTGCTTTTCTAGAAGCACTAAATTATTGAGAGTGAGTGAGATACTGAATGGTATTTATGGTGGTGTATATGACTTTTTTTTTTTGATTGAGCACATGGACCACAAAAGATGCTAATTCTTTCTTTTGAAGTGTAACTGGAGAACATTTATGTCAAATTTCTGGTTTTGGGTGTGGGTTTAAGGCCTTCTTCATCAACTTCTATCCTTTCTTTTTTTTTTTTTTTTGAGGAAGGAGAGAGGATTTCACCATAAAACTAATAAAAAAAAAATGTTTTTGGTGCTGTGATATAGAGTAGGAGGGTGTTGACTGTATCTGTATATCATAATGCCATTGAATTGCAAGTTTTTTTTCTTCCTCATTTTTAAAAAAAAATTCTGTTTGAAGTTAAATGAGAGGAGGTTGTCTTAATTGTGTATGGTCATATCACAGGATGAGGTTCTGATATCTCTCAAACCCCTAAGCCTCTATAGCTGAATTCCATTTGTGTGCTATTTGATCTTCTGCTTTTAATTGCAATTCTCCATTGTCATAAGCTAGGATTACCTGTTTTTCTTTTTAAAATAGTTTCTTTATTGGGTCCTGAGCCTATATTCTATGGCTATATGATGCTGCACTGTTTGCATTTTCAGGGTCAATCACTGATTAGTGTTTTCACAGATCACAATGACAAAAAAGGCACTGCTCAAAAATTGATATACATTCATGAACATTTTTTTTTTCTTCTTCTTCTTGTACTTCATTTTTCCCTCTCATTAATAAAGACATCCATATTTTTTATTACTGTATCAAAATTCCTGGCATGAACTTGTTTGCATGTTGATCTCCAGTGTGAATGGGCCAGGTCTCTGAAACAATACAAATCACTGCTGGCTTTGTATTTTATATGTTGCTACACCTACTTGTGTATTTGCATGTTGGAGTTCCTAGATCTAGTTTATAACAGTGAAGCATCTTTTTTGTGAAGTTTGATCTCTTAGTTTGTACTTTGTAGCCTCAAATTCAAGGGTATTTTCTTTCTGTGCTGTATGTTTCAAATTAGATACTATCTTTCAACTGAGGGTTGCTGTTGTGGCTGTCAATTTTTATGCACATCCTTGTTTTATTGTTAGTAGGATTGAACACGTGACCTTTAGCATATGCTGCTGCATTGAAATTCACATGAGGAATCAGCAAAAAACTCAATTCTTATGAATGAATGAATGAATGATGATTTTGTTTGTTTGGTTGTGAAGGTGCAACATGAGGAGTTTGAGACCATGGGAAATGCGTCATGGAAATGAAGGAGAGGCAGCGGTGGAGTGCTGAAGAGGACGCCCTGCTACGCGACTACGTAAAGCTATATGGCCCACAAGAGTGGCACCTCGTGTCCCAGCGCATGAACGTCCCCCTCCACAGAGACGCCAAATCTTGCCTAGAGCGTTGGAAGAACTACCTCAAACCCGGGATCAAGAAAGGGTCTTTAACAGAGGAAGAGCAGCGCCTTGTGATCCGCCTCCAAGCCAAGCACGGTAACAAATGGAAGAGGATAGCAGCTGAAGTGCCCGGGCGCACAGCTAAGAGGCTCGGAAAGTGGTGGGAAGTGTACAAGGAGAAGCAACAAAGGGAGAACAAGGAGAAGAGCAACACCAACCACACAATAGACCCCATAGAGGAGCGCAAGTACGACACCATACTCGAGAACTTTGCTGAGAAGCTGGTGAAGGAGCGAGCGGGCCCCGGTTTCCTCATGGCGGCCCCGCCACCACCACCACCACCACAGGGGGTTCTTCCTCCATGGCTTTCCAACGAGCCAACGCCGCCTCACTCCCCGTCCGTCACACTGAGCCTCTCATCGCCAACATGGCTTCAGCTCGAGCGGGGCCCGCCTCCTCCTCCACCCCCGCCCCCACCCCCCCAAAACAACATGATGGTGTTTGGGGAGCTTGTGGAGTGTTGCAGGGAGCTGGAGGAGGGGCAACGGGCGTGGGCCGCCCACAGGAAGGAGGCCGCGTGGAGGCTCAAGAGGGTGGAGCTGCAATTGGAGTCTGAGAAGGCTTGTAAGAGGAGGGAGAAGATGGAGGAGGTGGAGGCAAAGATCAAGGCTTTGAGGGAAGAGCAACAGCTTGCTATGGACAGGATTGAAGTTGAGTACAGGGAGCAATTGGCTGGGCTCAGGAGAGATGCTGAGGCTAAAGAACATAAGCTGGCTGAACAATGGGCTTCTAAGCACATTCGCCTTACCAAGTTTCTTGAACAGATGGGTTGCCCACATTAGGAAAATCAATCAAAAGAGTGCCCCACCATGAGCTGAAGAAGAAGAAGATCTCTTATATTTGTGAACTGGGAAAAAGAAATGATTATTATTCTGAATTCTCTTTCTGCTACTCATTATGATCTTTGATAGAATCTAGTGTTTGTCACTTTTAGTTATGTTTCTGTTCAATATTGTCCCTTTCTAGCATCATCAGATTAAATAACGTATGATAGTTGCATGCAGACTCCAATAATTGAATCTGTAATTCAAGAGTGTTCTCCAAATCTCAGGCTCAAGTAAAAACTAATTCCTCTTCTTCGTGTAACTGGTTACTGAACTAAAAAAAGAAGGATGAATGGTGCTAAATTCATTTCCTACTACTACTACTACTACTACCTACATGTTTTTTCATGTCTACATTCCACCATGAGAAACTATTCCAAGGTTGTATATGGAAAACTATGTCTATGTCTACCCTTCCAATTCTGAATCCTGTACAAAGCCAATGTGGCTTTAAAATGCTCTTCTACTGAAACATAGGCTCTGCCCATCTTCTTATTCATTGTGGTAGCACACTTTGAAGATGTTCTTGATGAGTAGGTTTGCAGTTTGCCCCCAGAAAACTCCAGTTTTTCCATTTTGTTGGCGCCTGGATGTGCAGCATACAAACAAGATTAGAAGCAAATTGAAAAGAGATTGTAATTTTACTTGGGTGGAAGGAGTTAACTTACATCACTTGTGCTATGTAACTCCCTTTTGGGTTGTATTTGGACTACCTTCTCTTCCAGGAGATTTTGCATTACTCTGACTCTGTTCACTTTCTGCTGTAAATTCAAGCTTCTTCTCCACAGATTTGAAGACAGCGGCGCGTTCAGATCTTGATCGATATGAGGGAGACGCATTCAAGTTTTTTCTAGAGTAGAACTGAAGGGTTCTGTCGCTACGAGAAGATGGGCTTTCACAAGATGAACACCAGTCCTTGACTGAATCCCTGAGAGACACGCTAATCTTGAGCGATTGAGGTGGCGCCTTTCTCTTCCTCATTATAGAAGGGGTATTGGGGAATGTGCTAGCAGCATGTCTCAGAAAAGATTCAGGGCTATTTCCGTACAAGCCGTTGCTCTTCACACAGGGCGGAGTGAAGAAGACTCCGGGCAGCATAGGTAACGTGACTTCCAAATTTGATGCCGAAGGACTATAACTCTCAAGTTTTGGTGGCTCATAAAACATAGAACCAAATGTCTGAAATTGAGGCCTCTGAGGTGTACCAAGGACTTTATCTTCATCAAGCCTACCATTGATCACAGATGTCTCATGTTGTGGCAGATGATTTCGATCAGCACACTCGCTCAAAGTGAGATGGGTTGTGGAGCTTGTCATTTGAATTGTGTCAGAGGACTCCAGCTGGATTTTACTTTCTTCATGCCTGCCAATATCTGTAGTACCTGATGATGTTTGAGCAGATGAATCAGACTCCTTATTGGATAAAGGCAGCAATTTGCTACTTGACGTCGATGGTTTATTTTCATCTCTGGAAACACCGGTTTGAAGACTACTCTTGGATACAGGTGGAAGTTTACCAGTAGCCAAGTAGAAGTCTAGCTTTTTCTTCAAAGAACTATTCCAGTGATTCTTAATGGAGTTGTCGGTCCTAAACAATTAACACCAGTCAGTTATTAGAATAAATGCATAGAAATATGAAAAGAACTATTATGAAATCAAATTCAAAACATTGGACTATACATTCATTAGCTCTGAGATCAATTACACCATGAAGCAATGGAAAAATACGATAAACCCACATCAACCCAGTTCTCAAGTTACATGATGTGAAGGGCAAGCGATGAATTGAAAAGGCCAAAGAGTGAACAACTGAAGTTAATCATCTTGCTAGTACAGCTACTGCTCAACTAGAGTCATGATGTTACTACAGGCCTGAGACTGCAGCCTTCTGATCTATTTAGGTAGTCTTACTTTTAGACAGTGTGGAAAACAAGCATTCATATTAATTACTAAAGCAAGGTCCGAAGCACGCAGTTATATCCAACATAGAACAATAATGTCAATGAACATCAAGCAAAATGATCAAACCTAAGCCGCTAGATGAAAAATATCTAGGAATGGCATATAACACTATAAGCATACTAATATACACTTATTCCATAGTCCATACATCAAGATACATGTAAACAACTTTCTTGTCAAATAAGATCCCTACCTTCCTGGCAAAACCTTTGCTATTTCAGCCCATTTATTACCATATATGCGATGAGCACTCATGAGGGCTAATTCCTCGTCTAACGTCCATGCATCCTTTTTTATCTCTGGATTCAAATGATTATGCCACCTGCATATGTGTGTAGTGAAACCAATGAATTAACACCACATGATAAAAATCATTTCATGGTATTGAACTAACAATGATCTTATTATAAGTTGGGAGTTGTATCGCCGCCCAGAAGCTGTCTCTCATCACTGATAAGAGGCGGAATCCAACACGGACCCCAGGGTAGAGGCGATAACTTATTGCAAGACAAATATATAAAATGCCAGAAGTCAATGATAAATGTATCCCAATCTGTAGCATTACCTTTCTCGGCATTGTTTCCCAATACGTCCTGGTAAGGACTTTGCAATCACAGACCATTTTGTTGGGCCATATTTTTCAACCAGCTGAACAATATTCTCATCCTCCTACAACCGGGAAAAGCAGTATATTGTGTTATTATTACATTCACAAACATTGTCAAAAAATAAACAGAAACAAAGTGCACCTCTTGAGTCCATGGTCCCTTAATGAGCTCTGGATTAAGAACTTTCTGCCATCTATGTAAACACTGAACTTCAGATCTATCTGGGAAAGATTCCGCTGCATACATATTGTCGTGTCAAGTGGGAAAACAAACTGCTGGTCAGAACACAACCATATGAAAAGCACATAGGCGGAATATCTACAACTAGGACAGCATACAGGAGACAGTATTGCTGAGGGTTATACATGAAAGCATTTAGCAATCAACCGTCTGCGAGTAGAGTCCTAGTCATATAAGAAGCACAATGCCATTGCTAATCTCATTAGCTTTGAAAGTTTTCATCTATATACTTATTGATAATTAAAGGAATATTGATGCATTATGCAACACAAAGGTTTCCAGGGAAAATGCACCACTTTCCTGGATTTATATATAGAAGCCTAGAACCTTCCTCTATCTCCGTTGCTGATGACCTACTACTAAGTAGAAATTTAATTACTCTGGACTTGGCTGTCAATCTCATCTGATTCTTAGAAAGTGTTCGTGGGAATGACTTTCAGTTTAGAGTAATACTCGTGTAGATGATTGCATCTTTACTAGAATTCGACGAATAAAATCTAATTCAGTAATTTAAGATAAAAGTTGAATAATTCCATTTGTTGTTCTAGATCTCAAATTTTAATGCCTCATCCTGCAGAAACAGCATAAGAAATCCAAAAGAAGAATACAACTGGAAGTACAATATGTTCAAAACAAAATGATCTAAACTTGCAACTATGTATTTTCAACAATTATCATAGAAGTTGACCACTTATCAGGAGAAAAAATACCTATTTTCTTCCAACTCTTGCCATTATACGTAACAACAGCCTGCCTCAGTGTCTCATCCTGAGGAATGGAAATACATTAACCAAGACATACTATATTCCAGAAGAGTTTATCTTAATGCTTTACATCTTTACAAATGGAGTGAACAAAATCCTATTGTTTTACTGATATTTTAAGAATCAAATGTATGCAAAGTCACACTAACCTCTTCCGGTGTCCAACCACCCTTTGCTCGTCTAATGGGACCAGTAGTTCTTCTAGAGAAGAAAAACAAAAGGTACTTAATACAAGCCAGATTCAGAGTCAAAATACAAAAAAAAAAAATCATTATCAACTCTGCATACAGTTAACTTAAATCCACCATAACCTTCATAAAAGTGGATACAATGAAAGATATTTGTCAAATACTGTAGATATAGAACATCAACACATCGATATATATGTTCAATCCAGATGAACAAATCATAAGCTAATCCAGAATTATTTGCCCTCGTCTTAGAAGGAGACTGGGTTTTGGGTGACTACATGGTATGTCATCTTCATTTATCAGCATGCATATCTAGAACCCCACTAGAAGTAGTAAAAGCAAGAAACAGAAAGTAACTTGCATAATTTCCAAATCTAAACCTCGAGAGTCAAAAGAAAATGACAGACCTATCACATAGAACTAGTCAATCTAAGGAATCTTTCATGTGGACCATAAGCAGCAAGGTAATGCTGCATAACCATTGCTACTCTACAGAAAACTCATAAATAATTAAATTTACCAATTACGCAAGAAAAAGGTACACGCATGACACCTCACTCACAATCATATCTTAGCACTGTCAATTGTCAACTCTCAGGTCATAACAAATCAGTCTATTTGAGATACAAACTAATGATCCTGAATTAATTATCAAATATATACTATATATAACAGGTATAACTTGATCCAATGCACATTTTCCAGTTAATATGCCTAATGGAACTAATCTTAACTGTTTACAGTTACTCTATATACTGATTCCTAATGGATTGAGACATGGAGTGTAGCCAAACCAAGAGAAATTCGTTTCACAGAAATACGGAAGTCTATAGAATAATAGATTTGTATGAGCATGAGTACCGATGTGAGGGTGATGTTGAAGGCGGGCTGCTACCACCCGGTGATTTAAAGCTTATGCTTCCACTCCCTTGAGAAACAGATGAACTTGAAGCTGCTGCAGATTGTTTGTTCTCCAAGGGGCACTCAGCTCCTCTCCCATCCTCTTCAGCCATTCCCTCCAACTGTCAACTGTTCCCAGAACCCCAAATTCCAATCAAGATTCCCCTTTTAATATTTACCAAACAAATCCAGAGGTGAAACACTAGAATCCACAATCAGAATCAGCAAAAGCCCCATCCACACTCGCTCTATACCCCCACAAACCCTAAACGAACTCTTATATACCTAACTACAACCATACAATCACCATAGAAGAAGAACGCGCCTTTAACCAACTTATCAATCAATAAAACACCGGAGAACTCCAAAGAAATTATTCAATCAATCCTAGGGCTACCAGAGAAAACAAAATCCAGTACAAAACTCGAGAATTCTACACGAATCGCCCAGCTTAAGCATTCTAAATAAGCAGAACGAAACAAATCCGTCAACAAAACAACAGTAGTAACAATTAAAAAGAGATCACGCGGAAATTGCCCGGAATTGAACTCACCAGCATCAGATGAAGATAAACTGGCGGGAATTATACATAGCTTATCTTTCGATCTCGACGAGGAAGCTTCCAGACAAACACGAACAGCAACGAGAATCAACAGAAGTAGATGCGAGAGAGAGAAAGAGAAAAGGGGGAATTGCACTTAGGTTCGAAAAACCTCGCCCGTTGAAAGGGCAGATTGAAACAAAAACAAAAAAATTGATAAACGAAAATAAAAATAACAAAAATTGAAAACGTTAACGAATACTATAAAAGATCACCGACGTTGCCGTTTGGTGCCGTTACCGAATAAGAGGAGATCCGAAGGCTTTTTGGGGACCCTATCCCTTAACGGCCCTTTCCTTTTGACGGTTTTTATTTTCTATACTAATTATTATTTATAAATAAATAAAAGACGTTAGGGGAAAAAAAGTTTGAACCTCAAACGGCACTCAAGAGGAGAGAAGTAGTCGTTAAAGCACGGGCATGTTACGAGATCGTTGATTATTTCCGGATCGTTTTCCACCGTTGGATTTGGAGGAGAGTTCGAGCTATACGTTGATCTTTATGTGCTGGATACGTTTTGACTTCTGAATAAGGGGTGTTTCTATTGGACGGTCCTGATCTTATTACTAGGTAGAATCAACGGTGCTTAGAAGCCAGGTAATTTGTTTTTTACGCTCATAACTACTGCAATCCCGTGTGATATCAAGTATTTTTATTAAAATTGTACTATAATTATGTCTTTTTAATAGATAAAATCAACAAAAATAATATTATAAGAAAAATAATTAGAATACTTCATGGAAAAAGTGAGTCATAATTGTAAATTGAATTATATGAATCAACTCTAAAAAACAAACAACAATATTAATTTTTTTTATTAAATGATCATATACTACAAAAATTAATATTCTAATTATAATTATTTTTTATAAAATTTATTTATAATTATTAATGCAGATGAGATTTATTTTTTACAAGTATTACAATAAAAAATATTACAAAATCATTTAGATATTTCTTACTAACTAATAATAAAAATAAAAATAAAATAATAATTAAATAAGAAGGTGGGACACGTGCCTATTGTAAATTTTGTCTAGTGGCTCAATTCTTAAAAAAGAGGACTCGTTCGATACGACTTATTTGAGAATTGATTTGAGTTTAACGCGAGATTCAAGAGGCGGATCAAGGCTGAAAAGCCTCCTAAATTGAGCTTTATGTGCAAGCTCATCGAGGCTTATTAATGGATAAAATAATAAATTTGTTTGAAATATTGTGTTCAAAATATATATAGATAATTTAAGTAACAAAGAGTTTGTTAAAGCATAAATTTGACAAAATTTCCTCGTGCCTTCTTTAATGTTTTTCTTCTTCTCATTATCTAAATCTAGCATTTATGATTTTCCATTACCACCCGCAACTAACAACTACTACTTGATTGATATGATTATTTGAGTTTGACATCTATACTTTCTTTGGCTATCTTCCAAAATGATAGGAGAAATATCATTTCTATTAAATGATCACTTAGCAACATGTGTTTTCTTTTGTCTACCCATTAGATACATGATTCCATAATTAATTATAACTAGTGTAATACCCGTGTCTTGTATGGATTTTTTTTTATATATATTTATAAAAATAGTATATTTTAATTATCGATGAGTCAGTTGTTCAATATATTCGATTAGTTATTTAAATAAATAATCGACTAAAAATATTCGAGATATACAAAAAATTACATTATATAAAAAGAGGCGAAACTGTACTCTCCATAACTTTATTAATAATAAAAATGGCTACGTTGTCTTTCAAACATGGATAGTCACACCCCTTACATCAATACTACTAAAACCATCAAACATAATAAAAATGTTCATCTAATACATGAAAATGAAACGCTAAACATAAAATCTGGCACAATGTTCAAAATTGCTATAAATTATCAAAAACTTCATTGTATACTACATTGGTTGTAGTATTATATCTTTTCTTGTCTTTATCGCAAATCAATATCTTCAAACCTTTCTTGCTAGTCACATTTAATGATGTAACATAAAACTGACCATGACTAAAAACAGGGCGTGGAAGATGCAAATCGACATTTACAAGAGATTGGCCCTGGTTCTTGTTTATGGTCATAGCAAAATAGACACTCAAGAAAAATTGTTTTCGTTGAAACTTGAAAGGGAATGAAGTGTCTGACGGTGATATGATCATGCGAGGAATCAAAACCGTATGTCCAATATTGCTGTCTGAAATAATTCTCCCTTGTATGACATGACTGCCAAACTGTATGGTTTAATTTAGTATTATAAAAGTAAATAGAGACTTTATAGAATAACAATCACTAACCATTTGAAATGTCGGTTAGGGGGATACGATCACTAACTGAAGAATTTGGACTAACTCCAAGAAAAGAACCTGCATATTTAGTATTTATATTAAATTTCATATTTTAATTCATCGGAAACAAATGTCAGAGAACTGAATGCAATTTATTAACCTGATCGATTTGAATTTGTTCGTTGTCGTTTCTCTCTAATAACAACCAATTTCAACGTTCTGTTATGTCGGGTTAATTCGTCCATAACAAAATCATCCTGCAAATCTAAAATATATTCAAAGTAAAGTAAATCAATCTACATACTACTAATGTTTTTGTCCTAATATTATAAAAATACATAAACATATGTAACTAATTAATATAAGTAATCAAAACAAATTACAAAAGGTCCACGGTAAATATTTAATTTAGTATCATAAAAAATATAATATAAATTTATATTTATAACTACTAAATGTATATGACGTTAATATTGAATGCAACTTTGAATAGTTTTAATCGACTTATAGGCCCAACTTTAAATTGATTCTCTGCCTTCGCTCACAACAGACAATATGTTTTAGTAAATAGTTTATATATAAACTAAAATAAATAAATTATTGGGCCATTACATAATTAATAATACTAATGAGCTTTATAAACTGTAATGGGCTTATAGACCCGAATGCAAATTTCATATAATGTATTTCGGGCCCAATATATAACAAAATTTTATACAACTTACTATTTTTTTGATATATTGATATTGATAAACAAAAATTAAATAATTAATACAATATTGGCCAATTAAATGTGTAAATTATTAATAAGCCTCGTAATTCTTAATGAGCTTATACAATATACTTTATTTCGTTAATAACTATAAAATATGTATATATAATCCATTGAATACAATCAACTTCATTTAGTTCATACCACAATCACTGGAAAATCATATATATATTTGTAAAAAAATAATTAAGTGTACATAATAATCATTTATTAAATATAATTAAAATTTGTAGACATAAATAAATAGTTAATATATTTATGCGAAAGTAGAAATATTTGTACATACTAAATATTTATTTTAATATTTAAAAATATAATAAATAATTTTAAAAATTAAATTGACTTATGGGGCAATACGCCCATACATAATTACATAAAAACAAATATAAATAATTAAATAATTTAAAATATAAAATATTTATTTTAATAGTATAAAAAAATAACAAATATTTTTTAATACCAAATGGACTAATAAACGAAATGACTTAATGACATTCAAGGCCCAATTGCCATCTCGCCTCGGTGGCCCAAAACCCTAAACAACCAATGCTCGGCCATTTAATTAGAAACCGCAACCTAGGCCCAAGCCCAGTGCAAGAAACCTTATTAAACCATAAAATGAGTGGCCCAAGCCCAGTTATAATATTGGTTCCCATTTACCACCGAAACCCTACTTCTTTCATTTCAGTCACTTTCTCCGCCGCTTCTGGGTTTTGCTCTCTTGTTCTTCAAGCTTCCGTTTACAGAGTTTCCACTTTCTTCACTTTCCATTTCCATCGTCAAATTTCTTTCCGATTTCAACCTTCCATTTTCCTCTTTCTGTAGATGGAGTCCAAGGCTTCGTCTTGTTTATTTTTTAAATCTTCGAGATTGAAGTTTATTCCTCCATAATACAATCTGATGTGGAGGCTCCATCTCAATTTCTGTTACAGATCTACAATTTTTTAGTTTGTTTTCATCTTTCCCTTCCTGAAAATTCAAAAACGACACTATGTTCTCTGTTTTTTGTATAAATATTCAAGATCCCGGTTTTTTGTCTCAAAAAACCATCTGATCTATAGCTTGCAGATCAGAGTTTTTTTCGACTCTCTGATGGATCTCTCTCCTAAACAAAAGTCCAAAAGGAGATATCGACTCCACGCAAGCGAAAATCAAACAGGTAAATCTCATATCTATTTTAAATCCACCTAGTTTCTTTCTCAGATCCAAAAATAACATCTCTATTTTTTTCTGTAACATGCAAAGGAGATATCGTTGATGTGGAGTTTTCCTCTGAAGCCAAATGTTGGAGATGTCCAAACCAACCATGGCGCGGTATAGATCCGGTGTTCGCGAGATTAGTCATGCCGAAAAAATGTAAGAACATTTTCTATTTGTAATAATCTGCATCTATGGCGAACGACTCATTTATAAATTGTCAACTGACTTTTGTTCAATAAAAATCATGTACTGAAACAATCTTCAGAAGGATTTTTAGTTTAATAAGAACCTCATTTTTTCATGTTTATAGTCTTTGACAATTTTTTTTCATTTGCAATGAGGAAATCTGGATGTTGGTGTGGATTGAAGAATATGAATCGATACAGATTAGATGTCTCTAGAAAAAATTGGAAAACATTTAATGCACTTAATTGGCCAATCATATTTTTATGCAGTATTATGAGGCCGCAAACATTATAATGGGCTTATTGGGCTAAAAAGAAATATTTTTCAGATTTAAAAGTTTTTTGGTAAAAATTTAAACAATCAGAAATGAGATTATTGGCCTATTAAAACATATAGATACGAAAACTGTGTTGGCCTTTTTGATGGGCCTATTTTGTTTTTTAATTATAATTTATGAGAATACACAAATTGTAATGGGCTTATTGGGCCAAACAAAATGGAAAAACAGATATACAAAAGGGTTGGTAAAAAAATTAAACAATTACGAATGAGCTTATTAGCCCATTACAACTTATAGATACGAATACTCTGATAGGCTTATTGGGCCAAAAGGACTTAAAGATACAAATACCTGATAACCTCTATAGCTGTATATATATCACGTTTGTGTAAACTAATTCAAATAATTGAATTAAATATTAAAGTTAATCATCTAATTGAGTTAATGGGCTTACAGACCCAAATTTAAAAAATGTAGGCGATTTTTAAATTATTTTAATGGACATATTGAGTTAATGGGCTTAAATATTGGGCTAATGAACTTCTGGGCTTATAAAATACAAAAGTCGGGTTTCTCTATTTTGGCCCAATTGCCAAGCCACGAAATTCAAAAAAAGATCTTTCCGAATCTGTCTAGAGTGTTCTGATTCATATTCCCAAAATAATAAATTAATTAGCTATCACGTTTACCGATGCTCTCTCTCTCTCTTTATCTGTCTCTGAAACTTTCAGACTCAACTCTTTCTATTTCTCTGTGTCATCTCTCTATTTCTCTTTCTTTGTCTTTGTATCCCTCTTTCACGTTTACAGATCCATATCCAAAACAAAAACTTCTAAGAAGTCATGCCTATCTTTTAAACACCGTGTTTGTCTAATTCATACCATTCTTTTTTTGAGAAGATCAATATCCCACCACCCGCATTATGTTTCAAACTGACCTTATACTTATATTTCTTTTGTTTATAATTCGAACCACAACAACGCCGGTGATGAGGAGATCGGTCCAAGATGAAATATATAAAGTGCAAACGATGTAGGTGTGTGTTATGTCTATAATATATAACTATGTTTTCTATTATTTAAAGATCTGTTACTTACAATTTTTTCATTGTTTAATAACATGCAAAGCGACCGTGGGCTTTCTGATAGCTCTATGACCCCCTCAATGACGGCGAAGGACGAAGAGGACGCAATGAAGGTGCGCTCGAATGGTCCGATGACAAGAGCCCGCGCAAGAGCAATGGAACGAGCCACACAATCCTTAGTCTCGCGGGCGTACGCAAGTGACGCGGGTTCATCTAGTCTTAAATGGGTCCTCCTCGTGACCTATGAAGGCTTAGGTGATGTTTCGTCCTAACTGACCCCACCAAAAAGACGAAGACGACGAGTTCGCGAAATCATAGCAGCAACCAAGAACTCGGCCCATAACTCGACCGAGTTCTGGACCGAGTTGTCGCTCCAGTCAAGAACTCGGCCCAGAACTCGACCGAGTTCTGGGCCGAGTTCCTGACTGTTGAACCAACTCGGCTCCAGGACGACAACTCGGCCCAAAACTCGGCCGGGGTTGACAACTCGGTCCAGAACTCGGTCGTGTTCTGGGCCGAGTTCTTGACTGGAGCGACAACTCGGTCTAGAACTCGGTCGAGTTCTGGGCCGAGTTCTTGGCTGCTGCTCTGCTTCCGCGAACTCGTCGTCTTCGTCTTTTTGGTGGGGTCAGTTAGGACAAAACATCACCTAAGCCTTCATAGGTCACGAAGAGGACCCATTTAGGACTAAATGAACCCGCGTCACTTGCGTACGCCCGCGAGACTAAGGATTGTGTGGCTCGTTCCATTGCTCTTGCGCAGGCTCTTGTCATCGGACCATTCGAGCGCACCTTCATTGCGTTCTCTTCGTCATTCATCGTCATTGAGGGGGTCATGGAGCTATCACTTTCAGATCCATGGAGGATGTTCTGTGCAGCTCCAAAGTCAATAAATGTAATAAGTCTCTCTCTCTCTCTCTCTCTCTCTCTCTCTCTCTCTCTCTCTCTCTCTCTCTCTCTCTCTCTCTCTCCCTCTCATATACATTCATTATCTCCATCATGTTTTTAATATTTTATTTTCGAAATTGTATAATAAAAAATAAAGATAAATCATATACATTTAAACATATGTTGAACTGTATGTTTCATTTTTTTTCAAGTTCATAAAAAAAATGCTATATACAGAACAATAGTATAGATGTAACAGTAGCATATGTAATAATAGTTGTCACTAACCTTTGCAAATGCTTTTGTATTTCTGATTGCAGGTGAGCATTCCCGGTGTCCCTGATAAGAACAGTGAATATTAAAATGGGAATGTCAAGTTTAATCTTTTCATTTTCTGAAAGGTATAACTTTTCATATTCTGTACTACAATTTAGACATTTATTTCAGCTTCTTAACTCCTATTCTATTTACTAATATATGGTTCTTTTGCATGCTTTCATTTCAACATATAAGCTCCAATTTATATGATTCTGAACCGGGAATCAAATAGCAAATATTGATGATTAAACTAAGGATGAAAAAGTTGTAAAGGTATGTGTACTTCTGACTTATAATTTGGTAATATTACACTAAATCATTCGTTTATATTGTATTTACTGACATTACCCTATTTTTTTTCAATTATAGGTTTAATGGGAAAAAACGATGATATCAGGTTTTGAACTCAGGAAGTCAGATTTCTATGTTATACATATACAATCAGGTCATCCTTCTCTGTTTGATAAAGTATCATAAATTTTTAAACAATTTTATTAATATTTTACAATCTAACTTATTTATTCTTGTTACTGTAATGCAAGATGGACATTGGGATGAACAGATAGACAAAATCGGTTTTTTTTAAGAAAATTTATGAAAGAGCTCTAAAGGTATGACTATTATACTATTATTTCACCTATCTACATATGTTCAATAAAGTATAGTGTCGTTACTGATCATAAAAATTGTGCCATTACAGGTTGCAACATATAATCTCTAATATGCATCTGCTAAACTGATTCAATCTATACAATCAGGTCATGATTTCATCAATTGACTAATTCTATACTTAAATGATTTACTTGCTTATTCTGTACTTAACTAATTTGTTCATGGTATAGGAAACATATGGGAGCTCAGATTGAAGTCAAAAGAAAAATTGGATTATAAATACATACAAAAGAAGACCTAAATGTATGTCTTCTATACTAACTTTTAGTGTAGTAAGTAATTTAGTTGGAAATAGTGTATTAAATAGTTTAGTTGTAAACTAAATAGTATGAGTTGTAAGTAAATGCTTCACCTATAAACTAAATCATGTAAGTGACAACAAAAATTAGATACTTGTAAAATAAATATTAATAGTACACAACTGCACTGCACAACAAGTACAGATTATATAAGTCACTTTTTAATTATATAACTGAATACAATGTATGTATCTTTAAATGAAAACATTAAAGATTTATATAGTAATTTAGCTGTAAATACTAAATAAATTGCGTACGATCTTCTTTCTTAGGAACTTTAAACAATCGAATTATTCGAACCTTTAACTCATAATTCCCTCGGCTACCTGTAATATCATGTATTTCTTGTTCTTGTTTTGACATAGCTACGAAACAATATAGAAAAAAACAATAAAAGTTAAATTATGTAATACGAAACATAGTTATGAATTATGTAATATCAATACATTTCTATAATATATTTGAAATTCTGCTTAAATCACTATTGAATTGAAAGTAAAAATAAATTTGTAATAGCAAGAGGGTGGTCGGTTTAAATCACTACTAAATTACTGCAAGAGGGTCTATTTGAATGTATGCTAGTTCACTGTTCAAGAGAGAGAAAGAAATAGTGAATCAAGAGGAAGTTGGTGAAAAAGATTTATATTTAAATTTAAAAAAACCGAGTGATTCAAGTTTAGAAATGTACCTAGCTTACTGCAAACTTGTTTTGTGAAGAGAATGTCTTTTGGGTCTTTAATTTAAGTTTATATACCTTAGCTTTCCTCGTTATGCCCTTTTCAGTCTCTTGTTAAGACATTGATTTGCTTCCTGAAACTAAACCTGAAAATGGAATTCTCTACTCTTCTTTCGTTTTTAATCATGATAGACAATAATACCACTTCTGTTATTGCTATATTGATAATATAGGTCCTTTCAATCATAGTAGGATGAATATGCATTTGATGATTGAGTCATATCACTACTGAACAAACGAACTGAGATTCAAATTTACGATTGCCTTATGTTTAAATCACTGTTGAATTAAAAACAAACGAAATTGTCAAATCAAGAACAAATATTTATATATTTTACAGTTCAGTTTAATGAATTCATTGTAACGTACCTGCTAAATGTCGAAAACTGCTTTGATATTACTCCTGTGCAAGGCCAGTTTTTTGTACTGTAATTGTGGGAGGCGCTCTAGTTTTATACTCATGCTGCATGATCATGCTAAATATAAGGCAATCGTAATAATATTTATTTGATTTGATTATGCAAATATTACATTGCCTTAATACTGCCATATCATGCTTAATATTTGAGTTAATTGTGCATATATTACATTGAATTTATACTGGCATATCATACTGAATATTTCATTTCATTCTGTAGATATTACATTGCCTTTATGGATTGTAAATTAGAAAAAATGTGATTGCAGATATTTCAGATGCTGAAAGTGGATAAAATCGTGATTGCAGAAAATTTCATTTTATTTGATTCTGCAGGTTTTTTATTGCAGAAAATTTCGCGATTGCATAATATTTCCTTTGATTATGCATATATTACATTGCCTGTTATTTTTATGTATGTTTTATATCATTTCTTTTAGCTTTGAGGCATTTATTTTAATCTATGTGTTGTCAATGTAGTATTTTTGTTATTTGTTAGCCAATTTTGCAGCAGCAACTATTTGTTTTGCGTTTATTTAATTGTTTTTAGAATGTTTCTTTGCTATTTGTAAGCACAGCAGGTTGCAGTTTTTTCTTAGTTGTCATAGCAGAGCAGGTTGCGTTTATTTAATTGGTTTTAGAATGTTTGTGTGGTATTTCAACAATTTGTTAATGTTTTTGTGATCGGTTTTACAATCAAATATGCCTATTCAAAACTGCATATTAGGGATAAATACAAATCTGCAGCTTTATTTGTTGGCTACCATAATCTTTTTGCATAGGAAATTCGTACAAATATTCACGTTTAGGAAAACTGCATATGATACTCAATATATTTATGAATAAGAGAATCAATTATTATCCAAATATACTGACAGATCTTCGAATTAAGGAAAAAAGACATAAAACTGAAAATAACGGATTGAGTGCCACGTGTCCATATTGATAATATAGCGCCACGTGGCAAAAAAAAATTGGTGCATTGTTGGAGTGTCACGTGGCTCAATCAGTATTTGCGTTTAGTAGTTATATAGTAGATTTCTAAAATCCTAGAGTAAATAAGTGAGCTAATTAAAATTAAATGAATAGATGAATAAATGATGAGACATGTCATTGTCCGAACAGCATGTTTTATTTTGGTCCATAAAAATCAACAGGTTACTATGTCACAAGTACAAACATGTTTTTATGGTATGGGTTTAAGATAATTTACCGCATCTTTAGAGCTAAACAACAAGATTCACCACATGAAGTGGACAATCATATACTCCGTAGTATGTTAAATGAGAGCAATTCATTTCACAAGTATTGAGTAATGTATTTATTGTTCTAATTAAATGTAGTAATGTATTTATCATTAATAGTTTATTATTATTATTCATAATTAAGTCTTACATTCATCCATTTTGATCTCTAAAATTTTGAAAATCTCTAAAATTTTGAAAATCCTGATGTCTGTTGCTAGTTTGATTGTTCCTAATCCCGATAGCCATCTTACTTGTTAGTATCTTGCTATTTTCCAAAGATACTTAACAAATTAGCAGCAGCAAGGAAATGCAACATGTAAACTTGTTAAGAAGGCCATTATATTAGAACAACAATTCTTAACCTGCATAATCTGAGGGCTAAACCCTTTTTCAGTCCTACTAGAGCTTCATTGACAAACATGCCCTAGGAGATTTGAAGGCAATCAAATACCTGAATTGTGAAATAACGAAAAATCCAATGTAATCAACTATTTCAAGATCCAAAAAAGTTTCATGTGTTGCTAAGAAATAGGAACACTCTTAATCTGATGTAGCTGCACCCTGGTTGAGCTCTGCAAATCTCAGACCAACGCGCATTGAGTGCTTCAAGAACTTCTCAGCACACCTTCGGACGCAAGTCTCCTCTTGCTTGTCTAGGGTTTTGCGCCTGAAGTTGTCCACACAATCATTGAAGCATCTCTCCACCAATGAATTGTACATCCTCAGGCTGCAAAGAAACAAATGCAAGAAAACAGAACATAAGCTATAAGAATTCGAATGAATGCATCAGTAGAGTGTTGTCAGAAACCCTTGTTATAACCTATAGGGCAAGCTTCAAAGTTTTACCAGTGAAAATAAGAAAGTTCCACCAAAACAAATGGCAAGTCTGCATTGCAATGCTCATACAAAAAGAGATGAATTATGGCGACATAGCACCACACATATGAGGACACAGCTTGTCTAGCAAAATAACATCTAGACAATTCAAATCCCAATCAGATCAGTAAAAGGACTCTTTCTGCAACCTCTCACATAGGCGTAGGAAAAGCATACTTCCCAAATTAATCAAAAACTCCAAATTCACCCAAATTGAGCATCAAATATATACAACCACATGCATGCAGGATAACATCAAAAGAAATGATATCTAATACCAATATCCTAGCAGCCCTCACATAGCATCACATAGAAGATGATGCTTTCTATGCTATTATAACGCACTAATGTTATCAACCTATTTAATAGACACAGAAGCCATTTGACCTGAGCATGCTTCTCAGTTCTCATTCCCCCATCCAACAAGCACAAAAAAATGGATCATATTGGAACACCATTATATACAGAATTTAGTGATGAATTTCAGTGTTTTTCAATTAGTAAATAAGGGAATTAAAGGTAAGGGAAATAGCACATTTCAGGAAGTGTTAGTATCACCCACTTCTATTCATTCCCCAATACAGGGAATCCATAGAAATCAAAACAGATAAGGTATTTGTGATGTTTTACTGATCAACAAACAAGACTTCACTGATCCATTATCTCAAAGGTAATATTACAATTTACAAGTCTATGACGACCTACCATATTACAAGTCTGATGCTACAATTTTTAACCATTCTGAAATTTTCCACATCTAATCTCTTTGTCAATTTAAGATAGAATTTCCTCTGAGCTTCAAAATTAAGATTCTTACTTGTTTGGATATCAAGCCCTAACCAATTCGGCGTTCAATCACACACAAATTAAAAGGAACAATCAAGCAAGCGAATCCATTTCAAATCGGGAGAGTATTAATAACATCGTCACACGAACATCCATATTCATAGCTCTAATGCAGAAAAAAATCATAGAAGCAGAAAAAACAGTTGGGAGAGGACCTGTCACGGATCTGTTGCTGGTCGACCATGGAGGCCATTCGGATCTTGTCTTCCTCAGGAAGATTGTCGAGATCGCCGAGCATGCTCTTGTCCATTTTTCTTCTTCTTCGGATTACGGCTGAATGCTCTCTCTTTCTCGGTTTAGGGTTTTGAGGAAGTGGGGAAAACAAGTCGTATGCATATTTGCAGATGTATTAATCTTTCTATCAAAAACCGGAAAGAAAACCATTAAAAAAAGAGTTAAAAAGACTTACGTTCGATTTGTTTAGTAATACTAATTATAAAGACATTTCCGCCAAAAATTATAAAGATATTTATATTTATAATATATTTTTCAAATAGGTGTTTTTAACCCATTGATATTAGACCTGTGAACTGGTTCGGGTTCGGGTCGGTCGGGTTGGTAAAATTTTCGGATCGGACGGATTCGGGTTGATCCGGCGGATCGAACATGTCATTTTTTAATGATTATTATTATGATTTTTAATTTTAAGAAAATAATTAATATTATATTATTATTTAATAAAGTATATTAAAATATTTAATATAAATAAAATAAAATATACAAAATAAAGGGGATCCGCGAGTTCGAATTTGCGTTCGGATCGAGTCGGGTTCGGATCCTTCTTAACCCAGTGACGTTCGTGTCGGATTCGGATTCGAATCCTTTCGGGTTGGATTTTCGGATTAGATCAGTTTTCGAGTCGGGTTCGGATCCTTCTTAACCCAGTGACGTTCGTGTCGGATTCGGATTCGAATCCTTTCGGGTTGGATTTTCGGATTAGATCAGTTTTTGACAGGTCTAATTAATACACATGTCAATATGTCATAGTTATTATTTACTCAAACTCAAAAGTATTTTTATCATTACTAAATAAATAAACATATTTATTTTAAAAAATATATTTATTTCTAATAAAGCGGTTATTAATATATTTATCAAATAAATCATAAATTACATATGTGGACCATGGCATGTGGTCACGTAATTTGATGGTAGCGTTCTAAAATATAAAGTCTAGTTAATGTAAAAAAAAAAATACATAATAATCCAATGCTCAAATAAGTATATTTTGTTCAGTTTATGCAAATAATTTATTTATTTCAAATTTTATGTATATGTGGAGAGATTTCTTGAAAATCAAAAAGACTGATAATAAACGATTATACAAGTAAATGAAAAGATATGTTACCTCAATTAAGGTGTCCTAGTGGAAGAAAAATTAGGAGTCGAAAGGTCTTGAGTTTTTAATATTTTTTTATGGTTAATAATATAAATTATTTTAGAACATATCTTATCACCTTATTTTAAAATTTAAAATTATATTAAAAAAAATTAATGAGTTTTTTAAAAGTATGTTATAAAAATAGAAAACCTTAAAACTCAAAGTGTTACCAAATAAGTCCACTCTTTCTTTCCATTCAAAGAATACTCGTTACTTTTATATGTGTTTAAAATTGTCTCCCAACATATCCAAAACTTTGTAACGTTTTAATTCGATCATTGTATTTTTGGGAAAGTAATTAGGATGAAAAATGGTTTCATCACCCATCTTAGGGCATTCTTATAGACAAAAACATGCAAATTTTTATTTTGGGATTATTGTAACATGTTCACACCTTACACAAATTGGTTTTCATATGATGGTCGCTGATCTAAAGGAATTTTGCACATGAGGGAAATTTACCCGAACCCCTAAGCTAAATAGAACATCCCATTTTTTATGAACGTACCACACCAATCCGTTTCGTCCGTAATTGATAACTTGACACTTATACACTAACCTACTCAACATATTAAATTACATATCAATGACTTAGTTGCATACTTGACATCACCAACATTACTCCAAAAAGTGCAGAGATTCTTCTTTGGGTCAAGTCCAAAAATTTAGATTCTTATTTTTTGAAAAAAAGAACTTCTACGATAAGTAAAAACAAAAGGAGGAAAAGGAAGACATTTACAATTGTTTTTATCAGTGCATATTTTTTATATCTTCTGGAAAAAAATATGTGATGGCCGATTTCATCGCAAAGACGGTCCAGCAGAGTTTCTTGGAATATATTCGAGCTAATATAGAATTTGTAATTCTCATCCGAAATGATGCTATAGACTGAGAAACTGTTTTTTTTGTGGTTTTCAATCTAATTTTTACCTAATAAAAAAAGAGGAAAAGTAAAGGACGGTCCAGAAATGGACTAGAGAAGGCCCAAGAATGTCATCATCCACTCTGAGAGGCCCAATTCGAAAAGAGAATCAAGTCGCCGTTTACTTAGAACTAGGAAGGGCCCACGCGGGGACTGAAATTGTTATCTTGCTTGTGTGAATTGCCTGATTATGCCCATAATTTTGGATTTGACTGATTATGCCCATAATTTTGGATTTGACTGATTACTCCCCCCTTTTCTTTCTAGAATTGATGCGCTCTGGCTACCAATATGATTACGGAGGATGCAAAAGTTTCAAAAAAAACTTCTTATCTCATATTCTCATGTATACTGATTTCATTTTATGCCATCTTTTGCTATTGCTATTGCTATTGCTTTCGAAGTCAAGTCCCCTGAAGGAGGCCAACTCGAATTTAAGACTCCCAGTTTTCATTGGGATTTGCTGCAAGATGAGTATTTGCTTGATGGACGTTGTTATGATTCTCCAATTGGTACACTTATTTTCCAGTTTTCAGCACAAGCACAACATTCAGAATCAAATTGATATAAGAAAAAAAACAACTTCATATAACAAGAGTTCTGGCCAACAAACCATCACCAACATAACTTTTGTTTTCTCGATGAAGCCATTACAAACACACTTTTGTAGAAGTCACAGTACGCACACCAGAGAAGCCACAAATATAGGTTTTACAATTTTATAGTAGCAAACGCAACGCAATTACTAATTTATTCTGCCAATAGAGAGATCATGAATTCATAATTCATGTCCCTGTTTTTTCACTGCTTCTCTTTGAAGTTGCTACAGGATCATTCATTTGCAGCTGCAGGGGTCGCACTTGCAGTCAGATCCGCAGCTGCATCCTCCGTTCTCCGCAGTCACTCCCATCTCTGCTCCATCGAAGTAACTGTTTCCACATCCAATTCAAAATCCTTATCAGAATTCAATTCCATAACAACACCACAAGCAAAACAAATAATAGAAAAGAGAGCGAAGAAGTTCCAATTGAATCGCTTACGTCTTCTGAGGAGCAACGCCGGAGACGAGGCTGACGGTGGAGGCGGTGGCTTCCATGTAGCTGAGGTCGGCGTTCATCTTACAACTGCAAAATTCAAAATCGAAGGCAAATTCAGAGACACAGCAGAACAATCAAACAACATCGACGAAATTTCATAAAAGTAAAGAACAAACTCAGATCCAGCTTGCGATCTTGTCAGAATCTTACGATTTTGATGTTCTATAACAATAACCTTGTAATTCAGGAAACGAAGAGTGTAAATTGGACGAAATTCGTGAAAGAGAGAAATCGTTTACCCGCCGCAGCCGTTTCCGCACTTGCAGTCGGAGCCACATCCACAGTTTCCGCTACAGCAAGACATTCTCGAAGAAATCAAAAACTGAAACGATGAGATAGAGAGGGCTCTGGAAGATAAGATTGATTGGTATTTCTCGTCTGCGCACTGAAATGTAGAACGCCGAAACTCCGAATTTATAGGCGAACCGCTATCGAGGAAACGGATTGGAATGCATCCACCACCGTACACGTGTCACAAAATTCTAGTGGCGTATATCATTGAAATTTCGAAACCGACCCTAACAAAAGAAGCGTTTGCTTTCTACTCCGAATATTTGCATTTTTTCCCTACTACCGTATAAAGACAAAAGAAATGTCCAAAATAATCTCATTTTTTACTAGTAATTAAAATAATTTAAAACATTTAATTAGCTAAATAAAATTTCATCTATATACACATAAAAAAAAAATATGTTAAAATTTCGACTAATTCAAATAGTTATATGATATTTAATAAAGTATTTTGTATAAAAAAGAATTTATCTATACATTCAATTATGAATAGATCTAGAATACACGCCTTACATTAATTGAAATTATTTTTGAGAGCATAGAAGGAAATTGGGGAACAACTTCGTCCTCATTTTGTGCGTTATGGTGTGACTTATGGTCCTAGTTTGAAATATATACAATTGGAGGTCCTAGAAATAAATTTGGCTTCTTAATTCGAGAACGGTGCAATTGAAGTATAACGCTTTTTAACCATAAATTATTTTGGCTTCGTTCGTTTTAGATTGATTTTTTTTTTAATCTAGTTAATGAGTGTTCGGTAAAAAAATATCAATCTATCTTAGGGGAGTTTATAGTAGATTAACGTATCTTAATTTTTTTATTTTTTTTAATGTGACTCCCCTAGATTGTTGAAAATTAACAAGCTAAATTTTACATTTATCTCATTTCAATTTGTAATATCGAACAACAATTATAATTTTTAAATAATTAAGCTAATAAATTCAACTTCAGCTAGTCATTCAGCTTTAACTATTTATCGAACAGAGCCTATATCATTTCCCATAAGTTCGATAGACATGAATTCATATTAACATAGATTGGCTATTACCTAATCGCGGATTCAACTTTCATAAATGCTTTTGGTGAGGAGATTTTAGATTATGTAGATCGATCTTCATCACATAATTTTCAAATGCGAATAGTGTCACAATTTAGCAGTAAGTAAAATAATCAGTCTCTAATAAATGTAGGGAAAAGTTATATATACACGAAAAATCATCTAAACGCACACTATTTGATGCGGTTAAGTTAAACGTATATGTTGGTGCATTAAACCTTAACGCACAAGGGACAAAACTGGAAAAAAAAGTGAAAAATATCTAAAATTGGTGCGTTAAACCTTAACGTATGGCACTGTAGCTGTGCGTTAAACCTTACCGCACAAGTTAGCAATTGGGCCTGTAACGCGGCTTAAAAAAAAATGGTGCGTTAAGGTTTAACGCAAAAAAAAAAAGGTTAACATTAACAGTACAACTATATGATATAACCAAATTAGATATAACTATACTATATAATCATAGTATATAACTATATGATATAACCATAGTATATAACTACAGGATATAACCATAATATATAACGATATGATATAACCAAATTGGATATAAGCATATAACTATAGTATAAAACTATAGAATATAATACATGATATAACCATAGTATATATAACCAAATTGGATATAACTATAAGGATATAACCATAGTATATAACAGTAGATTATAACCATAAGATATAATCATAGTATATAACTATATGATATAACCAAATTGAATATAACTATAAGATATAATCATAGTATATAACTATATGATATAACCATAATATAACTATAGAATATAATATAGGATATAACCATAGTATATAACAATAGAATATAATCATGAAATATAATCATACTATATAACTATAGTATATAACAATATGATATAACCAAATTGGATATAACTATAAGATATAATCATAGTATATAACTATATGATATAAACATAGTATATAAACTATATAATATAATATAGTATATAACCATAGTATATAACTATAGTATATAGCGATATGATATAACCAAATTGGATATAACTATAAGATATAATCATAGTATATAACTATATGATATAACCATAGTATATAACTATAAAATATAATATAGGATATAACCATAGTATATAACAATAGAATATAACGATATGATATAATCATACTATATAACTATAGTATATAACAATATGATATAACCAAATTGGATATAACTATAAGATATAATCATAGTATATAACTATATGATATAACCATATTATATAAACTATATAATATAATATAGTATATAACCATAATATATAACTATAGTATATAACGATATGATATAACCAAATTGGATATAACTATAAGATATAATCATAGTATATAACTATATGATATAACCATAGTATATAACTATAGGATATAACCATAGTATATAACTATAGGATATAACGATATGATATAACCAAATTGGATATAACCATAGTATAAAACTATAGAATATAATACATGATATAACCATAGTATATATAACCAAATTGGATATAACTATAAGGATATAACCATAGTATATAACAGTAGAATATAATATTGGTAATAACCATATTATATAACCATAAGATATAATCATAGTATATAACTATATGATATAACCAAATTGGATATAACTATAAGATATAATCATAGTATATAACTATATGATATAACCATAGTATATAACTATAGAGTATAATATAGGATATAACCATAGTATATAACAATAGAATATAACCATGAAATATAATCATACTATATAACTATAGTATATAACAATATGATATAATCAAATTGGATATAACTATAAGATATAATCATAGTATATAACTATATGATATAACCATAGTATATAAACTATATAATATAATATAGTATATAACCATAGTATATAACTATAGTATATAATGATATGATATAACCAAATTGGATATAACTATAAGATATAATCATAGTATATAATTATATGATATAACCATAGTATATAAACTATTTAATATAATATAGTATATAACCATAGTATATAACTATAGGATATAACGATATGATATAACCAAATTTGATATGACCATGGTATAAAACTATAGAATATAATACATGATATAACCATAGTATATATAACCAAATTGGATATAACCATAATATACAACAGTAGAATATAATATAGGATATAACCATAGTATATAACAATAGAATATAACCATCAGATTTAATCATAATATATAACTATAGGATATAACGATATGATATAACCAAATTTGATATGACCATGGTATAAAACTATAGAATATAATACATGATATAACCATAGTATATATAACCAAATTGGATATAACCATAATATACAACAGTAGAATATAATATATGATATAACCATAGTATATAACAATAGAATATAACCATCAGATTTAATCATAATATATAACTATAGGATATAACGATATGATATAACCAAATTGGATATAACTATAAGATAAAACCATAGTATATATAGTTATAAGATATAACCATAGTATAACTATAAGATATCCATAGTATATATATACTATGGTTATATCTTATAATTATATCCAATTTGGTTATATTCTATAGTTATATAATATGGTTATATCATTTATCTTATAGTTATATAACTATATGATATAACTAAATTGGATATAACTATAAGGATATATATAATCAAATTGGATATAACTATAAGATATAATCATAATATATAACTATAGGATGTAATATATGATATAACCATAGGATATAACGATATGATGTAATCAATTTGGATATAACCATAGTATATAACTATAGGATATAACCATAGTATATAATAATAGAATATAACCATAAGATATAATCATAATATATAACTATAGGATATAATGATATGATATAACCAAATTGGTTATATCCTATAGTTATATACTATGGCTATATCCAATTTGGTTACATCATATAGTTATATACTATGATTATATCCAATTTGGTCATATTCTTATAGTTATATCCAATTTGGTTATATATTATGGTTATATTTTATATTTATATACTATGGTTATATCATGTATTATATTCTATTGTTATATACTATGGTTACATCCAATTTGGTTATATCATATCATTATATCCTATAGTTATATACTATGGTTATATATTATATTATATAGTTATATACTATTGTTATATCATATAGTTATATACTATGATTATATCTTATAGTTATATCCAATTTGGTTATATCATATCATTATATCCTATAGTTATATACTATGATTCTATCTTATGGTTATATTATATTGTTATATATTATGGTTATATCTTATATTAGATTCTATAGTTATATATTATGGTTATATCATATAGTTATGTACTGTGATTATATCCAATTCAGTTATATTCAATTTGGTTATATCCAATTCGGTTATATCCTTGTAGTTATATCCAATTTGGTTATATACAGTATAATATATTCTATAATCATAGTATATAACTATAGGATATAACTATAGAACATAATATAGGATATAACCATGGTATATAACAATATAATATAACCATAAGATAGAATCATAGTATATAACTATAGGATATAATGATATGATATAACCAAATTGGATATAACTATGGTTATATTCTATTGTTATATACTATGGTTATATCTTATATTATATATTATGGCTATATCCAATTTGGTTACATCATATAGTTATATCCTATAGTTATATACTATGGTTTCATCATATATTACATCCTATAGTTATATATTATGATTATACCATATAGTTATATATTATGATTATATTTTATAGTTATATCCAATTTGGTTATATATATCCTTATAGTTATATCCAATTTAGTTATATCATATAGTTATATAACTATAAGATATATGATATAACCATATTATATAACTATATAATATAACCAATTTGGATATAACTATAAGATATAACCATAGTATATATATACTATATATGGATATCTTATAGTTATACTATGGTTATATCTTATAACTATATATACTATGGTTTTATCTTATCGTTATATCCAATTTGGTCATATCATATCGTTATATCCTATAGTTATATACTATGATTATATCTTATGGTTATATTCTATTGTTATATGCTATGGTTATATCCTATATTATATTCTACTGTTACATACTATGGTTATATCCTTATAGTTATATCCAATTTGGTTATATATACTATGGTTATATCATGTATTATATTCTATAGTTTTATACTATGGTTATATCCAATTTGGTTATATCATATCGTTATATCATATAGTTATATACTATGATTATATATATAGTATAGTTATATCTAATTTGGTTATATCATATAGTTGTACTATTAATGGTAACCTAAAAAAAAAATTCTTTTTTTTGTATGCGTTAAACCTTAATGCACCATTTTTTTTAAGCCGCGTTACAGGCCCAATTGCTAACTTGTGCGATAAGGTTTAACGCACAGCTACAGTGCCATACGTTAAGGTTTAACGCACCAATTCTGGATATTTTTCACCTTTTTTCCAGTTTTGTCCCTTGTGCGTTAAGGTTTAACGCACCAACATGTACGTTTAACTTAACCGCACCAAATAGTGTGCGTTTAGACGATTTTTCGTGTGTATATAGGGGGACCCTAAATGTATTAGCGATTGAAATAGTACAAGCAATGGTGACATAATTCTTTATTTATTTTTATCCTAAGAAATGATGGTTACAAAATTTATGTAATAGTCAACTAGTTTATCTGTTTCTACACGATCGTGCAATAGTCATTACTAAACTTTATTATAGAAGAAAAAAATCATCCATATAAATATAAAGCTATACGAACAGATTCCAAGTGGGTCCAAATTGTAAGTAGGCCATTACTTTCGCAATGTGGAGAGAGGAATCTCATTTGATATGTTATATCACAATTTGAGTCCCATCCCATTCATCTTTTATTTTCTTCCTTTACTTTCCTACATGATAACTTCTTATCTTTCTGCAGTGGGGTCTCGACTGTAATTTACGTATGCATGCGAACATATTTTTAAAACAGAAAATAAAAAATCAGGATACATATTTAACATCTAATGATATTAGGAATGTTGCGTTGCACTGCTTATATATCTTAAAGTAGTAAGAAAGTCTTAACAAAATAAAAGAAGAATATTGTATATATAGAACTACGGTTGAAGTATATAAAATTATAAGGGCTTGTTTAGTATTAATATAAAAAATATGAGATATTGGATATGTGTCATGTGCATGTATCAATATATAAGTTTGAGTGATATAAGATATCAGGTGTGAGTATAAATATGAGTCATATTTTTGATATACTAATTTTGTAAGAGATATTAAAATGTTGACATCACTCATAGTCATATTTTAATATCTATATATACATGTTATACCCGATACCAAACAATATATATATATATATATATATGAGTTTGACATTGATATTGAAATTATACTAAATGCAGATACGAATACGGTGATATTCATAGTTGTAGAATAATAATTTTCTACTACTTTCCCTTAAGTAAATATTTTATATATTTATAGTCCGCATGATAAAGTATATATTATATTACTGCGTTTCCATGAATAAAACTTCGAAGCTCAATTTGTAAAATAGAGTCCACAGCTTGTTTAGCATGGATGAAATATAGTAGCTGATCTCTCCTCTTCCTCTTATCTTCTAGCTGTACCTTTTTTCGTGATAATAAAGATACAGTTACTATTAAAAGGTGGACTATACTTAACAACCAACAAAGCCCGTCTAGCTCAGTTGGTAGAGCGCAAGGCTCTTAACCTTGTGGTAGTGGGTTCGAGCCCCACGGTGGGCGATTTGATTTTGTTATTTTATTACCTATTGATCCGATTGGTTCATGAAAATTGCCGATTTACTTGGACTTTTTAAATGTAATGATTTCAACTAGATTCGAGCCAGCCTTTCAGATAAAGAATATGGTTTGTACACTAGCTGTACCTACATCAATTCGCACCCATTAGAATCACATTCAACTAGAATAGAAACGTGTCTTAAATAAATAAATTTAAACTTATTTTATCCTGGTCAGTTCAATAAAATCATGAAAGAGTCTGATTTTTTATATCTTTTTTTCATCGAATGGATTTACTTGGACCAATACATGATTTTCTTTTAGTCTTTCTGGGATCAGGTCTTATATTAGGAGGCCTACGGGTGATATTATTTACCAATCCCATTTTTTCTGCCTTTTCGTTGGGATTGGTTCTTGTTTGTATATCTTTATTCTATATTCTAGCAAACTCTCAGTTTGTAGCTTCTGCGCAACTTCTTATTTACGTAGGAGTTATAAATGTTTTAATCATATTTGCGGTAATGTTCATCACCGGGTTAGAATATGAAAAAAAAAATCGTGTTCGAGTATCTACAGGACCTAAATTATCAACGGGCTCCCCAAGTACATTAAAAATTCGTCCGAGAGTTGCTCCGCCCACCGGAACACTTAAAGGAGCCCCTGTATCAATCACTTCCATTCCTCGCGTTAGGCCGTCTGTAGCACTCATCGCTACAGCCCTAACGCGATTATTTCCTAATAATTGTTGTACCTCACAAGTTACATTAATCGGTTGACCGGAAGTATCTCGGCCCTTAACGACCAGAGCGTTGTAAATATTAGGCATCTTGCCTGGTAGAAAAGCTACATCCAACACTGGACCAATGATTTGAGCGACACGCCCCAGGTCTATAAACTAGAGCGCAGTATATACAAAATCAATACCTTTTCTTCTTTGCATAATGTTAATAAATAATAAGTCGTTTGCATATTTCTTGCCCAAAAATGGTATAATTATTATGAAGAAAGTAAACTGTGTAATAATTATTATGAAGAAATTACACAGTTCTTGTTGGTTTTAGAAACACTTGATCATTCTAATAGCTGATAATTTTATGTACATAGTTTAATAATCTCACTTGTAGAAGCGGACATGTAATAATTATTATGAAAGTAAACTATATAATAATTTTATGTACACAGTTTCTTAATCTACTTGTAAAAGTGGACAAACGTAGGAAAGCATTCCTAACAAGTAATTCCTACCCTTCCTTTCATCTTCAAAGGTACAAATCTCCACTACACAAAAATGCAAAAAAGACCAAACAACTCTTCACATAGCAATTCATCTTTTCCTAAGGCAAGACTTCCATTAGAATGTCTTCAAAAATGAGCTTCTCAAGCTCAAGAGCAGTGCCTTCGGCATCAAACTGAAGGTTCATCCACCCATCATCCTCTGCAAGATCATGCATCACAACACGATCCAACGACGACTCCAGCTGATTAGCTGCAGAGTTCAAGTACCAACTTATATGGCTCCAAACCATTTCCAGAACGCGGTACCCTTTTGGCATTGGATGGATCTGTGAGCAGCTAGTCAAGGGCGAGCTCCAATAAGCCATGGATCGTTCGTAGGTTGACAGCAATACCTCGTTGACAGAGTCAAAGAGTAGGAGCCGGTTGCATCTCGTGCCTTGTTCGGACTCAGAGCAATCCGGTTCTTGGAGCGAGCACCCTTCTAGCTCTGCAAACAATGAAGAGTCCACTGGCTGGTTTTTCGGTTGCCAAGCTCCTAGAACCTCGGTTTCTAAGTAGCCTGAGAGCTGCAGCACGTCTTTGACATAGTCGAAGTGTTCTTGGTCTTTTGTTTGCACTCTGACATAGTGGGAGGATTTAGGGAGATTGTCTTGAGGTTCGGCTTCCTCGGCTACAGAAGATAAACCTGTTTGTTGGATCAAGCAAGAGTCAAGAAATTACAAACATGACAAATGCTATATACATGGTGAAGTGTATTAGTTGCTATTGGGTGTTTCATGAGTTAATAATCATGTTATAAGGCTATTCATATTTACCTATTGAGAATTGCAAGCTTTTGTAGTATGAATAAGTGGTATTCAGTATGTCTAGAGCAGTTAGGAAGGCAATCAATTACATATTAAATGCCTTAACAAGGTCAAAAACAATATGTGCATATACATGGTGAACTGGTGAAGTGTATTAGTTGCTATTGGATGTTTCACGAGTTAATTAATAATCATGTTATAAGGCTATTCATATCATAAGCTTATCTATACCTATTGAGAATTGCACAACTTTTGTAGTATGAATAAGTTGGTATTTAGTATGTCTAGAGCAGTTAGGAAGCTCCTCGATCATGCTTTTTCAAGATGGTTAATCATATAAGTAGGCTACAAGAGGCTGATCAGAAATGTAAAAGCTACATATTAAATGCCGTAAATGGGTAAGAAACAATATGTGCATAAACATTCTAAGAATTTTTGTGGGTATATAGTATAAGAGATGATACCTTTGGATAAAATAGGCGTCCTTAAACATCCAGACTCCTCTATAGAATCGGAGTCAGGTAGTTCAAACCTCATTGTGGGGCTCTGAGTGACATTGTTTTCATCATCACCATCTCTGAATAATGGTGTTGCTACATGATCTATTTCTTTGGCTTCGTCTTCAGTTCCACTCTTTTCAAAACACGAAAGCATGAGTTGGCTATTGAGTTCATTGAAACTTGTGCTTTTCCTAACCGATCTTCTAGGCAAAGGGATCCCATTTGGCAAAGTAGAAGGAGACGACGTGCCATAAGAGTCCCCAAGAGGGCTTCTTAAACACATCAGAAGATCAGGGGAAGAAGACATTCTTCCAAGACTTTCGTTTGCATCCTTGACTCGAAGCTTGAGAGAATCTGAGCTTGTATGCTTGGTCAAAATAGTCTCAATCAACCGACAATACCTCTCCATGGATTCATTTAGAGAAGGCCATCTGTTCACAGTATGATCCTTCTTCCTATCATCCATCTCAAGATTCAACTGCTCGACAGCGTCCTTGTTGGACTCAGGATACTGCTGTCCATAAGGAACTTTGTGAAGGACCGAATCCATAGCTATGCGGTGTGTCTCCACCTTGATCACATGCTTTATCTTCTGCCTCAAATCCTTGAAATGTTTGCCAGCCACCTCGCCTTTTGGTAGGCTACTACTATCCAACAGAAGAGGTGAAGCCGCCAAATGACCACTTCTGTTATTCTCTTCAAGACTGGTGTTCCCGTTCGGCTTAATAGCCAAGCTCGAACAGATTTCCTTCCCTTCTGAGGGGCAAGGCCTTGGAAATGTCCTGGACTTGTCTAGGTACTTTGTTTTTCCGGACGCGTGCTGAACCATAAAGTGTTGTGCTAGAGAAGCTTCCGGATCTACTAAGACCTTCAAGAAGAAGTCCTTGTTCATGCTCAACACATCCATTGCATCCAGGAGCTCCTTGGATTGGTGGAATGTTGCACTTCTACCTAGTTGCTCAATGTTTTTCAGCTTCAGAGGGAATGGTTGTTCCTCATCTGAACTATCCAGATCATCCATATCGCTAGGATCCGTGAAATTTGTGTCCGAAACTCGCTCACTGTGCAGGACCGCAGATCCTGGTTCATTGACAGGTTGGACATCAAGGCTTGAATCATTCTCAGTTAGGCCTGCAGTAGGTGAGCACGTTGAACTCCTTCTATGTCGTAATCTTTTCTTCATAACCTCTTTGGCGATCTTTGCTCTAATCCGTGCTGCACGTCCTTTTCTCACCGACTCCTTTGTGGCCTTTTCTTCGGGTTGAGAACTCTGCAACTAGATGTATGTCAAGCTGCTTCAGTAAGGAAATTCCCATGTTTAAAAGTAGCAGTATATGGAAGGCAAAGCAACTAAAAGTTTCTCAGAAAAAAGGTTGTGAATTTTTTTGATTCAGCATCCTAAAAAGGCCAAATTAAGTTGACTGAACTTCTGAAACTAAAGAATGCTCCAAAGCCAATTGTTAGGTAAATGTTATAAGAAGATCACACTTATTGTTAGAAAAATCATATTGCACAGAACTACAGAGAACAATTTCTCCCAAGACAAAACAAATCCTGTGCACTTCTAATATGAAGACCACTTTGCAAGAACTTACATTGATAGTACAAACATCTCCATTACACGCATGTGCTTTGTCACCTACATTAACCTCTTCATCACCTGCTTCAACCGCTTCATGGCCTTGATAGAACAATAAAGAAGTCAATCAGAATAGAAGAGGGAATAGACTGTAAAAGTATAAATTAAATCAGAATACAATCCAAATGGGAAGTGCAACTGATTTGCCTCTTGATATAACTACAATTCTTCATGAAGGGGAAATTTGAAGAAAGAAACAATAAGGAAACCAAGAGAAATGAACTTATTAGTTCTATTACCATCTCTTCCTGCACCATGCTTCTTATGTGGCAACATCTTCTTAACATAGTTCCAACGATGGTAGTCTAGCACCTTTAACAACTTAATCCATCTGCGATTCGGATTACATTTGTCCATAGATATACCGTCATGATTCCTTTGTTCTGTGTGCCTTCCCATTATCCTTTAATCATATATAACAGCCAGAAATTTAAAGCAACAAGGAAACAAAATAGACATTAGAAGCATATCAATCTCATGACTCATCCTCTTCACTATGATATTCGTTCAAATTTGCATCAGAGGGAAATCAATAATATACAGTATTCAAATCTAGAGAGAATTGAATAATGTTCTCTAGCAGAATCTATATATATATATATATATGTAAACTAATGTAAGGGACGGAAAACTTGATCCGCCATTAGCAAAGGGACCGTTTACCGTAAATTACAAAGCTGTTGGATACAAAAACCCCAAAATCCAATTTTTACGCAGAATTTGAATCAGAAAAATATTTTTGCATTTAAATCGTAAGAGCGGAAACCTAGTTACACGGGATATTTGATCTGAACCTTCTACCATGCATGTGAAAGAGACAATCAGAGTGATCGATTACGGAGGAAATGGAAAAGGATTGGGAAGAAATAACATGAAAATTGATGAGGTTACAGTTGATTAATTCAAAAATGAGGGGGAAAAGGAGGAGAAGTGTACCGATTGAGAGAAAATTTGACATTGCAGATGAATTCAGAATAGATAAACTGGAGAAAGGAGAAGATATGGAGATGAAAGCGCGCATTTTTGGGATATTTTGTAAAATGAAGAAGGGAATGAATGGTACTGGAAAGAGACACAAATCCAACGTTCTTCGCGTCTTTGAAACTGATTTTTTAAAATCAATTTTTCCCTCAAGATTTTTTTTTAGGTAAAAATTGGACTGAAAATCACATAAAATATACTTTATCAGTCTATAGTGTTTTTTTTCCGGATGAGAATTACAAGTTCTAGACTAGCTTGAATATCTTCAAAGGAACTCTACTAGATCATTTTTGCAATGAAGTCGGCCACCACGTTTGTTTCTCAAAAGACATGAAAAATCTGTACTGAAGAAAACAGTTATAAAACACACAGGATATCAGAAATTAATATTTCAATATCCCATGGACAATGTCAGATTTGATTAAGAACATTCACAATGGTAAGGTTATCGTATTCAAGTTGAATGTCGGTAATGCCTAATTCATAGGCCTTTACCAGAACATTTCTTACTGCAAGCGTTTCTGTTTTTAAAAGGGTTGAGATACCACATTTATTCCCAAAAAGAAAGGTTGGTTTACCCGTGATGTTTCTGAAAATGTAGCCAAAGCTAGATTCACCATAAGTTTTGATGGATCTATCTGTATTGATTTTAATTGTTATCCGGTGTTTTTTTTCTTCATTTCTTTATTGGTCGTCTAACATTGTTCATTCTATGTGTTTTGTATTTGTCCTCTGCTAAACAGTAAGGGTTCTAACTCTTCGTCTTATTCCAATTCTCAATTTGTTTTTTTAATATAAATTGGTACATCCTTTATGATATATGCATCATCGTTTGTTCTTCCAAAGTTTTGTTGGTTTCTATAAAACCAAATTCTCCACCAAGAGACCACTAATTCTATAAATTGTGATCTATCAGTTTTTTGTCTAATTTCCTCAATGATTTCCTATGTTTAGGGATCTAATTATAATATAGGCATGATAATTCATTTTCTCTATTGTTTTCATGGTATGGTTACACTGGAATAGGAAATGATTCAAATCCTCTAATTGAGCATTGCAACAGATACAACCCTGGGAGATTGCTACACCTTTTTCTGTTAATCTAGTTTTGGTTGGAAGTTCGTTTTTTATTATTTTCCAAATAAAGTTTTTAACTTTGGGATATATATTCATCTTCCAGATCCATGAAGAATCATAGGCAATATATCTTTTGTTTCTGTTAATCAATTCCACAGCAGAGTTCGTAAAAAACCAACCATTTTTGCTAGTTTTCCAGTACATTCTATCATGAATATCATTCAAGGGTATTGGGATAGAGATTTTTTTGGCTAAATCATGGGGGCAAACATTGTTCTATTAAGTCCTTGTTCCAGGTTTTATTTGGCAACATAAAATCAGTTATCAGGGTATCCTTATTCAGGATTAATTGTGTATTTATGATATCATATAAAGGGGTTTTAGAGACTCAATTATTCAACCAAAATTTGATTGTTCTGCCATTATCAACTTGCCAAGTCCAGATTTGAATTCATCCATGAGTTCAATCATTTTGGACCATTGCTAGGAGCAATTTCCTTTTTTCTCGTATTGAAATATATGGATTGTTTTCAAGTATTTTTCAGTGACAACTTTGACCCAATAATTATTCGGCTCTGCTAAAATTTTCTATAGTAATTTAAATTGTAGGGCTTTATTCATGTCCTTTAAATTTGATTTTCTCAATCCAAGACCTCCTTGTTGTGTTGATTTACATATATTTTCCCAGCCTATAAGAGGTTTATAGGAGCTATCTTTGTTCCAAAAAAAGATCTATTTAACTTTTCAAGTTCATTATGTGTGTGTAGGTAACATAAAGCTTTGTATAAGATAGTTTGGTCTTGATGCCAGATTAGCTTTTATTAGTGTTGTTCTTTCTGCTTGGGAAAGAGAGTTCGCTTTCCATTTAGACAGTTGTTGTTGTGTGTTAATTAAGAGATCAACAAAGGTATTCGAGTTGACTCTACAATTAATGATAGGGCAACCTAGATATTGTTCGAGAGATATCATATTTGTGATTGTGAGAGTACCTTGTATTGCTAATTTCTTTTGGTTAAGAACCTTTTTTGCGACTTGAAAAGATTTATGAAAATTTATTTTTGTCCTGAGATTTTGCAATATTTATCAGCAATATCCTTAATTTCCTTGCAGTTATCCTGCTTAGCTTTTGAGAAGATCACAATGTCATCCGAAAATGCTAGAAACGGAATTCGTGTTCCTTGTTGAGTGATTTGAAATCCTAGCGGTTTTCGTGGTCTTTCTGGAGTTTTTGGAGTTTTCTTGCAAGGATTTCAGATACTAGAATAAACAAGAAAGGGAAAAGGGGATCACCCTGTCGAAGTCCTCTTGATGGTTTAAATTTTTTTGTGGGTCCGTTGTTTACAAGCACCGGGAAGGATACCGTTATAATACATTCTTTTATCCAGTTGATAAATTTTTCATGAAATCCAAACTTTTCCATAATTTTAATAATGAAATTCCATTCAATTCTATCATAAGCTTTTTCCATATCTAATTTTAGGGCAATGAATCCTTCAGTTCATTTTTTTTGATTTAAATGAGTGAAAATTTTCAAGAGCAATCAAGATATTATCTTGGATGACTCTATTTGCAACAAAGGCACCATGTAGGGGATGGATTAATTTTTTCATGGTTCCCTTAAGTCTTGTTGTTATGATTTTCAAGATAATCTTATAAATTGTAGAACACAGACTTATGGGTCTATAGTGATTAGTAGAGTTTGGATTGTCACATTTTGGATTCAAAGAAATAAATGTGTGATTTATTTGTTTGAGCAATTTCCCAGATAAAAAAAAGCTTTTAACTACTTGAATAACAGAAGGACCTACAATGTCCCAATATTTTTGATAGAATTCTGTTGTCATACCATTAAGACCCGATGATTTATCTGAGCTAATGTTAAAGACAACTTTCTTAATTTCTTCATTGGATACCTTCCTTATTAATTCTAAGTTATCCTCTGTAGAGATTTTATATTGAATTAATTTTAGATTTTTCTGTTGTAATCTCTGGTCCATATCCCCACTTCTGAACCTTTTAATGAAGTCATTTATGATTTCATTTCTAATGTTCTCTTCTCCAGTAATACTTGTTCCTTCTTGGGTTTTAATTTCTTTTATAATTTTTCTATTTCTTCTTTCACTTGCTATTTTGTAGAAATAGCTAGCATTCGTATCAGTATATTTGATGTGTTTAACTTTAGCTCTTTGGTTCTAGTAAATTTTCTGAAAACAAAGAAGTTTCTTTTTTTTTTCTATGATTCTTATTTGTCTTTTAATGAGATCCTTTGTAGGATGAGTACATATCTCAATTTGGATTTTAGAGAGTTATTTTTCTATAGTTTGTAATTGAGTAAATACATTACCAATGGTACTTTTATTTCAGATCTTCGTATGTTTCTTAAGTAATTTGTTTTGGATACAAGATTATACAATCTAGATCCATTATAGTTAGTTCTCCAAGCTTGTATAACAACATTTCTAAAGTCCTTTCTGGTCATCCAGATTTTTTCAAATTTAAACGGCTAATTTTTGAAAGCTACTGATGAGTCAAGCTCGATAGAGATAGGACATTGGTCTGAGCTGGAAAAAGCAAAGTGTTTAGTACATATATCAGGGTACCATTGAAGGATCTGGTGATGAATAAGTACCCTATCCAGTTTTTCATATACGTTATCTATTTATGTTCTGTTCTTCCGCTAGGTATAGATGTTTCCTTGAATAGGGGTCTCCAATAGTTCAGATTCATTCATAAATTGTCGTAATCTTGCAAATTTTGTTAAAGGTGGTATTAAACCACCTAATTTTTCAGATTGGTCTTGTATTTCGTTTAGATCTCTCATAATAATGCATAAAATAGAACAATTTTTAATAAAGGAAATGAGTCCGTCCAAGAACACATTCTTAGCAGATTCATTTGGTGGAGCATAAGTTAGGATTAACATAAGTTTTTTGTTCGTGAGCAGGTTTGTATACTTAATACTAATAAATCTTGTTTCAATTTGGTCAATTTTGAGGATTTCATTTGTAAGTTGGTAGGTTTTCCACATTACGCAAATGCCATCCGAGAAGCCCGTAGCCGGGACACAGTAGAATTGATCAAATTCCGTTTTTTTCCACACTTTTTTACTTGGTTCTTTGTTTGTTCTTGTTTCAAAGAGTGCAATTAATTGTATTCGTTCAATTTTGCAGAAGGATTCAACATCCATTCAAAAAGTTTTCTTCCCGATTCCGCGATAATTCCAGGTTGTGATCTTCATAAAAAACCAATTGTGTTTTTGCCCCATATCCTAAGACATTTAGGGGACTTATAATCGTTTCTAATTATTATTTTCGTGGACATAAGAACAATAATAAATATAATCCTTATATTATTTTTTAAATTATAGGTGTTAGTTATCAGTTTCATACTTAATATGAATGGTTTCAGAGCAAAGGTTATTCACTCTTAATGGATTTTTTTCCATAAGTTTCTTTTAAAGGGATAAATTGTGTCCTTATGGTCATCAACCAATGACAAAAACAAAGGGAATCTAATTTTCGATGATCAACAAGAGTAATTCTGCAAGAGTTCATATCAAGAGTGATACTAACCATAGATAAACAATACGTGTAAGGAAGCATATAAAGTAAGAATGGTATATGGAGATTACTAGGAGTCCTTTTTCATTTTTGGATTTATTCATACAAAATCTACTACAAATGCAAGAGCTCTAGTCTCGCACCTGAAGTAGTGCCATGGTTTAACTTGTAGTCTAAGATTTGACACAACAAGTAAAATCCAAATTTTGTTAGCAGTGGGTCTTTCCTTATGGTAAAATAACCATTGTAATTTAGTACAAAGGATCATCGAAATCCACTTTTGAGTAGATTGATTGTTCACAAAGGTTCTAATACACACATAAACACAGAGCAAAGGAATTTTAATAATGTTTTTATTGGTGAATTACGATATTTAGTATTGAAAATTATACATATTTTTTTTATATAAGGCTTTTTATTTATTGGTAGAAAATGAGATAAGTGGTTAATAATTTATAAAGTTTAGAAAAAAATTATAATATTAATTAACTTTATAATAGTTGTGTTAAAAGTTAAAATAATAATTATTGTAAACATAGATAATATCTTCTTAATATCAACATCGTTGTAATTTATAAACATTAAACTTTATTCTTATATTATTAGATATTATATTTTTCATGCGAACTGTACAAATGATGCACATTTTAGTGTTATGTGTGCCCATGGACACACTCTAAGAACTCATTTTTTTTTGCAATTATTTAGTTAGCCACTAGTTTAATCTTGTTTGCTAAGGGTTTATCAATTCTCTATTAGGGAATATTTTAAAGATAAATTTTCTATTTAAGCTTGTTAGCATGTGCCCATGGACACACACTAGAAAAACCGATACAAATTTATGTTGTGATGCACATTTATTTGTACTATGATGAACATCACTATAATGCACATTTGTTTATACATGATACAATGCACGTCGTTACAAAGTCCATGTGACTGGTCAAAGTCGGTTCATGGCGGCTCAATATTGAAATCATTGTGGTATACATTTGTGCATCACAACAATGTGACATCATAGTAAATGTGCATCACAACACACATGAATGCGTGACACAATACACATAAATGTGCGACACAGTATGTATTACTACTACTCTATTCAATACGGACTGTATAAATGATGCACGATATACACTGTGTTGCACATATATAGTCCCCATTGAATAGAGTAGTAATACACATATGCCAAATATCTTCTACGGGGAGATTAAAAAGTTTATGGAATAGAGCATTCTTAGCATTCTTAGTTTTTAGTTTAAGAAAGTTACAAGTCACAATCATTTTGGGCTCGGTTTGGCCCAGCCCATTATTTTCCTTAGAGCCTAACTTCCATTATTTAGTATTCAGGCCCACATTTCCACTCTCTCTTAATTGTGTCACAGCAACACCTTATCATTTTCTGGTGTTGCGTTCTAATAGATAAAAAGTTGGAGCAAATCTCACGTGAATGACGTGTGTAATGACCCAATTCACACAAAACAATGTTCATCTCCCATAATATTATACTCCGTAATTGTTATGAGCAAAACAAGGGGAAAGTCAGAACACAATTATTAGAAAATAATATAAAATTTATGCACAATGAGACAATTGTTATTGAAAAGCAAGTTGCTAGTTTTAGACTATTTTAAAACAGTAATATGCCAATCCAACGAATCATAATAGATTAACCAATCTTAATTGGGTGGTATAATAGTGTTTTCTTTCATTAAGTGAAAGAGTGGAGATACGAGTCAGTTTAAATAACTTTTGTTGATTAACTTACAAGTCAATAATTTATACCACAAAGTAATTTCGAAGGAGTGGGTTGCTTCTTTAAATAAAGATTAAATTAGTACTATGTAGCAATTTTATAAATCTAATCCCTAATCTGTCGCATAATGTCCAGTGATTTTCTGGTATTTTAGCTCGCACGTCCGTCCGCTTTACCAAAAAAGAAAGAAAGAGAGGCTATGTACCTCAACAAAGATTCTATGCAAGTTGCAACCCATGTATCCTCGGTATACAACTTAACTATATATATATATATATATATATATATATATAGGAGAAGCATCAAATGAGAATAGAAAAATAGGAGAGAACTGAGAATAAAAGGGGGTCGTTGGATCGGAGGCGAATCAAGGGCCCATATTAGACTTTCATTAAAAGCCGTATAATTCAGGCGTGCCGAATTTTACCGAATTTTTCGACCGTATTGTTCGCGTTTTATTGGCGAATAACACGAATTTTGGCTTGTTTTTTTGCTGGGCATTTTTTTTGTTCGCTGGCATTGAACAATTATGTTCAACGCCTTGAACACTTGCACCCAGGACCATGAACACTGATGTTTCAAGCCTTGAACACTTGTGATTTTGGCTTATTTTTTTGCTGGACACTTTTTTTGTTCGCTGTCATTGAACAACGCCTTGAACACTTGCATCCAGGACCATGAACACTGATGTTTCAAGCCATGACCATGAACATGGACGTTCACGGCGATGAACATTGACCTTCATGGTAATTTTCAGGAATGTTCAAGGCAATCAACAAAGAATTTTATTACAGTTTACAGGTTTGTTCAAGGCAGTTTACAAGTCCGTTCATGACAATTTTCAGGAATATTCAAGGCATATTCAGGAATGTTCAAGCCAATTTTCAGGAATGTTCAAGGCAATTTTCAGGTTTGTTCATGGGGATGAACATTGACGTTCAAGGCAATTTTCAGGAATGTTAAAGGCAATTTCCAGGAATGTTCAAGGTAGTTTACAGGTTCGTTCATGGCGATGAACATTAACGTTCATGACAGTTTACATATTTGTTCTTGGCCTTGAAAAAATTAGTTCATGGCATTGATCAGAACTGTTCATGGTATTGTTCATTGTTCATCATCATCACTGTTCATCATCATCTTCGACATCACCGCCGTTCATCTTCATCACCGATCTTCACGGTTACACAGCAAGTTGCAAGCAACTAGAGAGTCCGATTCAACAACAAGTCGAGCGATGCCTAAATGCAACCCAATTTGGAGGCCATAATACAGGGTCCAAAGTTCAGCTGTTAAAGCATTACATCTAGCTCCCACACAGGAAAGAAAAGGCATGGTGGAAATCACCAGTAGATGTCCGAAAAATTCCTCCACCACCTGCTTCACCGGGGTTGCCTTTTGAGGCCCCGTCGGCGTTGAGTTTAAACCAACCAACATCGGGCAAACTCCAAGAGATGGATTTAGCGGTATGCGAAGGATGATTCAGCAAGGAATGTTAAGCCCCGTCATCCTTGATCATCCTCACTGCCGAAACCGTCGGAGGAGGAACGTCGGAACCGCCGGAGGAGGAAGTTAGAGGAAGAACGGCGGAGGAGGAGGAGGAGGTGAGCATAGATCTGATTAGAGGGAGAAGGCGGAAGGAAGGAAGGAGGAGGAACGCCAGAGATTTTGCTGCTTTGTTTAGGTTTTCTGTTTTTCGATTTTCTGTGCGCCTCTCCTCTGTACGCGCTTTTGCTTCTTTCTTTTTTTTGCTTTTTCACGCGCGCTGATATGAGTGTTTTGGCTGCTACGTGGAATGTTTGTATTGATTCTTAGTTCTCTCATAGGGATTGGTTCTCACCAGAACCGTATCCTATATATATATATAATATTTCCTTCGTATGAAAAAAAATGTCATTCTAGCGTTTGACATATTTATTAAAAAATACAATAATTATTATAATTTTTTCTTAAAATTTATAAGTATTTAATAACTCATTTTAATTATAGCCAATAAACATAGATAATTTATATAAAAAAATCAAAAAAATACAATTTTCGATTTCAAACCTCGTAACTCACCAATAAATTATTACTAAAACACCTAAAATGACAATCTTTTCAAAACGGGAGGAGTATAAATTAACTTTAAAATATTTATAAAAAATCATATTTACATTGTAAATAATAAATTTTATATATTCATAAATTTTTAGTATCATAAAATTGTAATTAGTTTTTATTTTAAATTAAAATTGTAAATAACTATACTTTAGTTATTAAAAAATATAAATAGAACTTTTTCGATGCTGAAAACTTAAGAATATATAAGATTTATTATTTATAATGTAAATATAATTATTGAAAAATATTTTAAAATTAATTTATGTCATAATTACATGTACCGATGGAGTACCACTTAGTTTGCGAATTATGTCGGGATTTATAAGACGTGTAAACAAGGTTTCGGAATATAAATTTTGTGTGGTTATTTAATGCGACAGTGGAGCAGTTGAGCATAATCCCTATTACTTGAATTCTACATTGCATAAGCTAGACATAGAATCTATTCATATTCTGCGTCACCCATTATTAAGCATATTAAGAATTTTTTAAGATAAAAATTGCGGACTTTTAAAAATAAAAAAATTAGGCTTTACATATAAATGGATGTAATACTTTATTTTTCTCTCCGCTTTTAGCATAAAGTCAACCCCAAAAAATATACAGTTACTTAGTAAAAAAGGTCACACCACAACACAAATCACATTAGAATATAATCATTGTAAACAAAAAATCTACAATATATATATATTTAAAAGTTAGCATTTTAGGTCATTGAATGCTAGAGCCGGTCAATCCTGAATCGGAATCGGCGAACCGGACCGGATCAAACCCTGAACTGGACTGACGGTTCAAGGTCCCGGCCGGTTCAGGCGAAATATAAATATTTTTTAAAAAAAAAAATATCCAATACAATTACCCTAAAATCCAAAACATCCCTAAAATCCTAAACCCTAAAGTCTTACATCCTATTATTCCTACTAATCCCTTTAAATCTTAAAAAAAGCTATAAATATCATAAAAACATTAAAAAAACGTTCAAAAAATTACATATTAAAAAAACATAAACCATAAACCATACTCTACAAAGTAACAAAACCTTAAAATACAAACCCTTAACCCTAAAACTATGTCTAATATCTATAAACTCTAACCTAAATCATATAATGTTACATAATTACATTATCCTTTAAATCTAAAAAAAGCTACGAAAATCATAAACACATTAAAAAATGTTTAAATATAAAAAATCTTAACCATATAGTTATACAAAACCTTAAAATACAAACCCTTAACCCTACAACTATAAACCCTAACCTAAATCATATAATGTTACGTTACCCTTTAAATCTTAAAAAAACTACAAAAACCATAAACACATTAAAAATGTTCAAATAATTAAATAAAAAAACTAACCATAAGTCCATAACCCATAAACTATACAAAACCTTAAAACACAAACCCTTAACCCTAAACTATACACCCTAACCTAGAGTCCTAGATCCTTCATTACCCTTTAAATTTTAAAAAAGCTACAAAAAACATAAACACATTAAAAACGTTCAAATAAATAAATTTAAAATAAAACCTAACCATAAACAATACAAAACCTTAAAATACAAACCCTTAACCTTAAACTATAAACCCTAACCTATAGTCCTAAAATCTACATTACCCTTTAAATCTTAAAAAATCTACAAAAAATATAAACACATTAAAAATGTTCAAATAATTAAATTTAAAATAAAACCTAACCATAAACCATAAATAATACAAAACCTTAAAACACAAACTCTTAACCCTAAACTATAAACCCTAACCTAGAGTCATAAATCCTACATTACCTTTAAATCTTAAAAAAGCTACAAAAAACATAAACACTTTAAAAATGTTCAAATAATTAAATTTAAAATAAAACATAACCATAAACAATACAAAACCTTAAAATACAAACCCTTAACCCTAAACTATAAACCCTAACCTAGAGTCCTAAATCCTACATTACTCTTTAAATCTTAAAAAAGCTACAAAAAACATAAACACATTAAAAACGTTCAAATAATTAAATTTAAAATAAAACCTAACCATAAACAATACAAAACCTTAAAATACAAACCCTTAACCCTAAACTATAAACCCTAACTTAGAGTCTTAAATCCTACATTACCCTTTAAATCTTAAAAAAGCTACAAAAAAACATAAACACATTAAAAACGTTCAAATACTTAAATTTAAAATAAAACCTAACCATAAACAATACAAAACCTTAAAATACAAACCCTTAACCCTAAACTATAAACCCTAACCTAGAGTCCTAAATCCTATATTACCCTTTAAATGATTAAAACTTAAAAAAGCTACAAAAATCATAAATACATTAAAAAACATCAAAATAATTAAATATAAAAAAACCTAACCATAAACTATACAAAACCTTAACATACAAACCCTTAACCCTAACCTAAATCATATAATGTTACAATACCCTTTAAATTTTAAATCTTAAAAAAGCTACAAAACCTAGCCCTTTTTTATTTTATTTTTTAATTTTGTTAATTTTTTTTTGAATCGGGTTCCAAATTGACGAGAACCCGGTTTCCTTTTTTTTTATTTTTTTAAATGTTTTTTTAACCGGATTTCGAATTGACGGAAAACCGGCCGAACCTGAACTGGACCGCCAATTCCGGGGGATAGCCAGTTTAGGTTCCCTTGAATCGACGGTTCATGAACCGTGGCCACCTCTATTGAATGTTAATTCTTAAAGACAAAACCAACTTTACAAAACCAACTTTCTGCTTAAATGGGCCCAAAGGCCTTCTATAATATGCTTAAATGGGCCCAATGGTTGGGCCAATATTTTTACAAATATGTTTACAAACATATTAGAGATATGTTTTCAACCATTTTATAGCTATACATGATGAATTTCATATTTTATATTGGAGATATGGTTCATTCAATTATTTAAAAAAATCCTATTTTGTAAAAGAATAATATATTTATGAGAGATTTTATTGTCGTATATAAATTTATAAAAGTTTTTTAAGCCTGCTGAATCTATTTATGTTTTTATTGTGAGAGATTTTATTCAAATCAAACAATTCCAAACAAAAATAACGTGCGACCTTAATATAAAAAACTTAAATGTGTTACCGCTTCATACGTATAATCATACCTTAATATAGCTAAAACACTGATATATTATATTCATTTACATATGAAGCAAACCATGATAACATTTATACCGACCCATGCAAAGCACATGATCTGTCTTCTTCAAAAAATTGTGATTTACTATTTGTTATAAGATTCTACCACAACTAATGAAATGTTATGTATTATATAAACACAAAATAATAACATTTTTAGCCCGTTCGAATCACGTATAGAACTATATAGCTTTCATAAGAATTAAAGTATAATATTTTACAAAAAAAGGTTATAAATACACCAATATTTCCATAATAAAAAATACATTATGGATCGATAAAACCTGAATTCTACGCAATCATATAAACTCAATATTAATATATTATGATAAAAAAATGTGGTACTTACTCTATATTGAGTATTGCTTACATAAATAAATTATACGATTTATTTACTATTCGCGAAAAAACAGTCAATCACCTTCGAAATTTGTATAAATTAATAATAACTAAAATAATAAAAAAGCATATATTGTTAAACATAGCTAAAAAACTACCTTAACGCATCCATCATGACCCGTGCGAAGCACGAGCTTAAAGACCTAGTTGATAAAAAAAAGATTGACATGTTAACGATTAAATAATGCACAAATGTCGTCACTACTAAGGCCCTGTTTGATTTGATTCCAAGGGAATGAGGAGTCGAATTCGGAATGGCTCATTCCAGTATTTGTGTTTGGTTAGAAAAAAAATAGAATCGGTTTAATTTCTTGGAATGGTTCATTCCAATTTCCAACCCACAAGAACGATTTGATTCCAATGAAAAAGACAAGGTATAAGTCATTTCAAAATAAACTACACTCATCTCTTGTCTCTTTCGTCACAAAAGCATACCAAACAATAAGCTACGAGAATAAGACATTCATGATTCTGATTCTCATTCAGATTCCAACCCAATTTTTGAGTCATACCAAACGATCCCTAAGTACTCCAAATAATTTAATCATCAATATATATTTAAATGTCCTACAGGAAATGGCGTGGATGGCTAATGACTTCACCCAGGTTTGAGAATCTGTCCTTGTCTATGTTTGTGTCCTTTGATTGCTCTGCTCACTTAGTTACACAATTTATATAATATGATACAACTTTCTAAATTTCCTATTGTAAGACTGATATTTTAGTTATTTGACTTATGAGCAGCCAATTTTTGTTTAGGAACGGGTATGGAAGAGAACAACAGCAACTCAATTATGCTACCGGGCTGCATATGCTTCACGATTAAGGTTGGAGGAACAAAATAGATACGGGAGAGACAAAGTTGTTGCTCAAACTTTGGCGAAGGCTGTGGCAGACTTCTGGAATTCAGCTGCATTGCTTGTAGGGGAAGATGATAACAATTATGGCTTTGAAACTTGTGAACATGATACAGCCACCTCTGGAAATAACTACTGTGATAGAAATGGAAATGGATGTCATTTTGAGGTATTTTTCCCTCTATTCTCAGTATTGCTTAGAACTTGAACTTTTTCAAACATGCTTTTCTTGCAATGGTACCAAAGACTGAATATTATATTTGTACAACATATGGTTGAATTTGTGTCATTTATCTGATATTTAGTTTTTCTTTTTTGTTGAGAAAGTCATTTGAATTGCTTCTTTTTTCCTCGAAGATGGATGCGAGGAGTTAGTGGTAGTTTTGAGGGCTGGGAAGGTATATTGTCATTTTACAGTATTTTAATCTTGCTTCAGTCACTCACAAGGTTCTAATGAATGATCAGGATTATGGGAGGAAGAATATTGAACTTGATGTTCAGGGGTATGCTGTCAGATTTTTGCAGCATAATGGCATTCTGCCAGTAGTCAAAGATGCATCTTCAGCAACTCCAGAGCGAGTATCCACTATTGTTGTGCCTGAACCGAGATATCAAAATAAGCACATAGAAGTATGTATTGACTCTTTAAGTTGTTTGTTCTCTGACTTTTAAATCTATAGTGATTGAGCCTTCTCATCTCTATCTTTTTTCCCTCTGAATTTTTATGAGGATATGTTTGTGCTGAAGGGTGTTGGTGTGATGAGTGGATTTTTGGGGCCCATCTGAATGGTATCTTGTGTGCACTTTTCGTATGACATGCCTAGCTTTCCCTTTGGATAATTAGTGGGTGTTTTGGAGCCTGTCTGGATGGTATCTTGTGTGTACTTATAGCATGAAATGCTGAGCTTTTGTCATTACAAACTACAATTGTTTGCACCTGGGTACTGAGTTTGGAGAAGGAAGTGATTTTAAATGCTTAAAACATTAGGCTTATTCTTTGTCTTACGTATATCATTATGCATGTCATTTTTGTGTTGGTGGGTTCATGCTTTTCTACTTTGTCATGTGTGAAATGAAATGGTAAATTTGTTGGGCAGTAATGTTTAGATAATTCAGTTTGTTTTATCTGTGTTCTACTTGCAGGAAAATCTTTTCTATATAGTCCCACATCGTGCAGTGAAAGCATATAGAAAATTTGTTACAAGATATTTGATGCAGTGTGAGGTAAAACCTCAACCTTCATTTTTCCCCTCAATTTTTGATTGAGAATATTTGAAAAAAGAACAATCTCTTATTTTGAGTACTCATAAGAGAACAACCTTGTATTTTATGAACCAAGAGAAATATGCAGACCTACAGCAAAAGCCAAATGATGATTTTACTGCTTTAGAACATGTATTTTTCGTTTCTCCTAAATTATTTATTCTATTATAAGTTAAGTTCTTGAGTAAAAATAGTCTTTACTGTCCGTGATTCCAAAAACAATAATCCAAATCCTATACTATGCTTGCTTTATTGGAAATTTTTGTTCTGGTTTCATATTTTTTTACTGTGACAAAAGTATGCTTGTGATTAACCTGGCACCTCAAGAGTATGCTTGTGATTCCCCTATGCTCAAGAATTAAGAAGCTCCAGCTGGGTACGTTGTTTGTGAGGTTTGCACAAGAAGTGGCTTCTACACTTGAGTGGGTAATCAGCCATTGCTTCTCACTTCAGGACGTCTCCAGCATGAAGGAGACGAGAACTGAATCCGAATTAGAGCCAACTCGGTTGTCCTTACCGCCTACTAATGGCTATCAAGGTGCATTACCATTGTTGCAGATTCAAAGTGAATTGAAAGAAGAGATACGGAAACTGAAACACGAGATGGGAGAACTGGAATCTACCAAGAAGGAAGTAGAAGAGAAACTTACAGCCATGGTTGATGAGCGAAAGCCTCTGACAGCGCAACACGAAAATCAGAGACAAGAAAATGAAGATCTTATCACTCAGCTTTCTGCAGCCAGAGGTAAACTTGAAGACGTCCGAAAAACTTTTTCATCTCTAGAAGGAGAACTGGAGAAGAAAACCAAACACTGTGAAGAAATGGAGGCCACATGCTTTGAATTGCAAATCCAGCTTGACAGGTACACTTTCTTGATTTCCTAATGCCAGAAATTGCTTTGCTTTTAGCATTTCTGAAATATTGGGTCTCCCACATGGCATTGATCCAATTTGACAACAAAGGATGTAGAAGCAGCATCAGATATTGATCAAGATGAAAAGCAACTCCAAACTGTAAGCCATGACAGGTCCTTCAGTGGGTCCACCTTGACACATGTTAATCTAGATGCATATCATTGTTCTATGTTGTTTTCAAAAAATATAGGTGTTGATATTGAAAAAATATTTATAAGACTTGAAAATAGATGCAGTCTCAGAAAAGCTTGTAAAGTGCCAGGAAACCATACACAAACTAATCTACTATAACGTCGCACTTACGATCACACATTAATATATGTACAAAAAGTATATAATAAATTTATATAAATCTCCCCATAGCTCAAAACAGTTATAATGAATTCCAAAGATTCATAACAAATACAAAAAACACATACATAATCAAATGTTTTACTACTTGATATGTACACTTACAACTTCATATATACATCAATGAACATTTATTATTGACCCGTGCGAAGAACGGGCTACGCCTCCTAGTTTAATTAATGACTAACCTGAACTTAATCTGATGTCTTCTACCCCCACCACTCCGCTCTCTACATTTATTAAAAGCTAATATCCTACTCAATTTCCAAAAGTCAACTACTCCAACAAAATTAAAAAAATTAATAAAAAATTATTCTTTTTTAATAGAAAATCACATTTCATTGCGCAATTACCTTACAGAAAAAAGTCAACTATCTCCCCTGATATATATTATCTCTGTTCTCTCTTCCACACTACCAACAAAACAGAGAGTTTGAGCTTCAAATCCAAATTTCTTCATTCGCTTGAAAAAAGAAATAAATTTCTGCGAGATGGGCAACGCCGCCGGCAAGCTAAGCCCCTGCTTCCGTCACACCGGCGAAATCTCTGGCCGCCACGACATCGCCGTGGCGCTCTCCTCAAACCCTCTCGTCGACGAGGGCTTTGGCCACTCCTTCTGCTACATCCATCCACCGGAAAGCTTCGCCACAGAGGATTCCATCTCCACCAAAACGACGCCGTTTCTCCCCACCATCTCCGGCGCCTCCGTCTCCGCCAACGCCTCCACTCCTCTCTCCACCGCCCTTTTCGACCCCTTCTTCCCGGTGTCGGAATCTCTCGACCGCGCCGCCTGCTTCGAGAGTTCCCTCTCCTTCGCCTCTGTTCCCCTGCAACCCATCCCCCGCCACCTCATCAGCTCAGGCCCTCTTCTCCTCAACTACGGATCCGGTTCAATCCTCGGGTCGGGTCCGATCGAGAGAGGGTTCTTGTCCGGTCCGATTGAGCGCGGGTTCTTGTCGGGTCCGATTGATCGGAGCTCCAATCTCCTCTCCGGGAACCTTGAAAACAGGGGAGACCCCTCTTTTAACACCAAAACAGGGGATGCTCTGCCTCTTGAGAGCTCTGTTCATAGCTCTGTCAAATCCAAGTACAAACCCAGAAAATGGGGTTCGATTCGGGGAGTAAAAGACGCGATCTTGGCTGCAATAAGCAAGAGAATTGTGAATCAATACGACAGCGTTGGGAAGAGCACTGTAACAACGCGTAGTATCATTAGCGGCTCAAGTAGCAGCACCGGCAGTAGCCAGGGGAGCTTGTGCGATGAGAACGAGGGGTTATCAATGGAGGCTCCGAATCTCCAGTGGGCCCAAGGGAAAGCCGGGGAAGATCGGGTACACGTCGTCGTTTCAGAGGAAAACGGGTGGGTATTCGTAGGGATCTATGACGGATTCAACGGTCCGGATGCAACCGATTTCTTGCTCTCTAATCTCTACACCACCGTTCAAGACGAGCTCAAAGACATCCTTACAGATGAGAACAACACACCTTGTTCTTCTCCAAGACGCTCTATCTCGAGACAGAGCGTCCAGAGAAATAAGGGTAAAATGGGTGAGAGTGTTGCACATTCGGATGTCTTGGGGGTGTTATCAGAGGCGTTAAGGAAGACCGAGGAGGCTTATTTGGACGTCGCGGATAAGATGATTTTGGATAATCCGGTGTTGTCTTTGATGGGTTCTTGTGTTCTTGTTATGTTGATGGCAGGGGATGATGTTTACTTGATGAATGTGGGTGATAGCAGGGCAGTTTTGGGCAGGAAATTAGAGCCTAATTCATTTGAAAATGACACTTTGGATGATGATATGGGAAACTTAGGTGCACTTCAACTCACGGTGGATCACAATACCCTAGTCAAAGAGGTGAGAAAAGGGTGACCAAAAAGTTTGTTTCTTGCACAATTCATGTGTTTTTTACATACTTTTGATCCTTGGTTTGATTCTAGGAAGTGCAAAGGATCAAGAGCGAGCACCCGGATGATCAGGGCGTGGTCACCAATGACCGGGTCAAGGGATCTTTGAAGGTCACGCGAGCATTTGGAGCCGGCTTTCTCAAGAATGTAATCACCAAATGACCTCTATTGATCACATTTCAAGCACTTATTTTTCGTGTTTTTCGCGTGTTGATTGAATGATCAATGTTCACTAAAATCTTATTATACATGATGACCAAATCTTTATTGGCAGCCCAAGTGGAACAAAGGGTTATTGGAGATGTTGAGGATAGACTATGTTGGTAGCTCACCATACATAACATGCTCTCCATCACTTCACCATCACAAGCTTAGCCCTAAGGACAAATTCTTGATCCTATCTTCCGATGGTCTCTATCAATACTTCACCAACGAGGAAGCCGTCTCAGAAGTCGAGATCTTCATGTCCTCGACGCCAGAAGGCGATCCAGCTCAACACCTTGTTGAAGAAATCCTATTCAGAGCCGCCAAAAAAGCTGGTAATTAGGCTCTCTTAAACGACTTTAAAAAAATAGCTTATTTGACATGTTAAAGTAGTAATAATTGATGATTTTTAGGGTTTAGGTTGAATTACAACATATTGTTATATGCTAATGAGTATAATTTGCACAGGCTTGGACTTTCATGAGTTGTTGGATATACCACAAGGAGAACGTAGAAGGTACCATGATGATGTCTCGCTTATAATCATATCTTTTGAAGGCAGAATATGGCGTTCATCCATGTAAATAGAGAGGGTGTTAAACTTAGGTAAAAGTGTGTATAACGGTTTATTTATGAACATAAGTTACATAACAAATCAAATCAATGGATGTTGAGCATTTTATTTTTTTTGCATTTATTTGAGCCCTATTGGTTAGTTAGTTCATTAGGAAGAGTTATTCATATTACGTACTGTAATATACACGGTACGTTCTTCTTTCTCGCTCTTTTGTAATACAAGAAAGATTTTGAACGTATATAGCGATACATCTCAAATTGGTGTTGTTTACTAAGAATTGTACATATGTGATTAATTTCTCTTTTTTTTTTCTCCAACTTATGCAACATTGTGAAGTGTTAATTCAACAAGTCACCTGTCTCACGTGGATTTGTTTTTGTGTTTCTAACTTTATATGGTGATTTGGTGATAATCATTACTCATTAGTGAATTAATTTAAAAAGATCTATGCCTATAAGTATTTGAATATGCATTTATTAATATGGAAACGCAACTAACCCTCCACAACGTTTGACTATTGTATTGTATTGAGTTTGTCAATGGAAGTGAATAAGTGATGGTCACTTCTTGTTTTTCTTTTCAAGTACAAATAACAGTGCTGGTGTGGTGTGTAACTGTTGCTGATCCAATTTTTTTTTATATATATAGCTAATTTAAATATAGGATATCATGTTTCAAAATAACAATTTAAGATTGAAACCATCACTATATATAAACAAGCCCGGACAAATTGTGCCAAACAAAAGCAACACCCATATAAAAAGTCAAACGTTGTGGTGTCATTATACCTAATCAATAATAGCTTTGGTCTACTCAAGCTTCTAAGATAATAATGTCTCCGCATCAAAATACTAGTTTTTTCGGACAATTACACATATATTAAGGAAAATATGAAGTATATAAATATGTCCCTATTTATTATTTTATTTTGTTATTTTTCCAATATAATTAGTAATAATTTTTCTCTAATTTATTAAAAAACACTAAAATTATAAGGGTATATATGTAAAGTAGATGTAAAGTATACTAAAATGACAAGTATATTGAGACAAAAAATTAAGATTAGAAAGACAAGTATATCGATACCGAAGGAGTAGTCAAGTAAACTAAAATATATATACCCCGAAATGCATCATATATATATATATGTAAATAACTTGATTGTATAATCCTTCAACTTGAATCAAGAATCAAATCGAAGCATCATCTATATATATCTTGGAATTTGGAGTAAACAATAGTAAATGGGATGATTATTGGTATTAGTGATATGTACAACGTACTAAGAGACAAGAGTTTCAATTTTATTACGATTGATCTACTACAATAAACGTTCTTATACTAGTTCTTCACGTACACTTCCTACATATGACATACCTCGTGAAAACTAGGTACTAGCTATGAGCTCATTAGGGTTGAAATGTCAACTCAAGATGATGATAAAATCTAGTAATTAATTAAGTTTAGTTAAAATATTGGGCATTTGTAATTCCTATTATGCAATATTAACCAACTAACTCATCTCGGGAAGCATGAAATTTTCTTTGTAAAACAAAGCCATGACTAAACAAGCATGAAACACTAAGGGTCAGTTTAATTCCCAAGAAGAATGTATTAAATTAAATTATTTTATATTAATTACATGAAATAACACATTTAATATAATAATGTAATTTAATGCATTTTGTTGAGAATCTAAATAAACCCTAATGCTAACCTTGAATGGGATAGAAATGATAAGGACAACTTTTGAGTTTCATAAGACTTGTAATTGTTAAACAAGCTTGCAAAGGAATTAACATGAGTAAAACAATCTTAATCTTGTTGAGTTTCAATTCGTATCATGAGTTATTAACCAACTAACTCGACTCAGGATGCATGATCTTTTGTGTTGTGAAATTATAAAAATCGCCAAGGAACGTGCATGGAGGAAGATAGAGGAGTAGGTGGGCATGTCACATGTGAATGAACAAGCTAAGACTCCAAAAGGAAGAGGAGTTGGGGAAGTTGCAACGTGTGTGATGGCAACTTCTACTTAATTCTCTCTATTTTGATTGTGATTAATTTGTGAGGGCTTACATGAGCTGATGAAGGTAGTTGGTGATTGTTGTGATGTTAACAAGTGGGTAGGTTTTATGGTATTAATTGAAATTTAAGAGGGTAATTAAGGTAGATCCCAATCTTATATCTGATCATAGTGGTTATCCACATGACCAAGAACTGACCTGTAGACAATACTCAAATAATAGGCATGAATTTTCAAAATGGAGTATAATTTTTTTTAATTAAAAAGGCCTCAATTTTAATAATTGTACCGGGCTTCTGAAAACTTAATTTGAGACGGGCCTGGCGTGAGGAAAACCAGGTGATCTTGATCGAGGATGCAAATGGAGCTCATTGTAGGTGTGTTGCCAAACCATTTCCATGTCAAGCCAACTTTATACGACTAAGGTGCTAATGAGGTCATAGACAACTGATATAGAAGCCAACATGTTATCAAATTAACACACACCCTAAATTGTAAATAATAATGTCCTACAATTAACTGCAGTTAAAGAGGGAATTACACCATCTTCAACTTCTAATGCTTCTTATGAGCCAGCTGAAAATCAATTAGAATGACATATCAATATACCATAAGAGTCTTGAAAGGTTCAGATTGAATTAGATTTCAAAAGAATTGGAGTTGGATTTGGCCGTTATGGTGAACAACAACAACAATCGACCCAGTATAGTCCCACCAACAACAGGGTCTGGGGGGTCCAGATGTACGCACCCATACCCCGAAGTACTTCGAGAGGATGTTTCCCGATAGACCCAACATATAGGGGTATTCATAACCGGATATCTGATCCGATCCGGCTTATCGGATCAGATATCCACAGACACGATTTTTCAAAACCGTGATCCGTATCCGATCCAAAATGTTTCGGATATCCGATCCGAAAGTCTCGGATCAGACCGGATATCCGAAACGGATATCCTAAATATCCGATTAGTACATCACATCAAATATTAAAGCAAAATACATATTTTAACATGATAAAATAATATAAAAATACTTCATTCATTAGTATTTACTATTTAGTACTGATGTGATGTAGCCTGTAGGTTAAGTGGTTAACACTTAACAATATATGGTTTACAAAAAGAAGCTTAGCTCTCAATAGCTTAAGCATAATCACTTGAAGTCTAAACATCCACCAAAGAAGAATAACCTTCCAGGCTTCCACATGAAGTCACAAACATCCCACCACCAAATTTCAAGCTGACTACCAAAAAGGAATACCAATCAGCATCTCCACCTAAGTATTTAACAAAACACTAACAGAGCACCAAAATACTTGCCTACAAAGTTTACAAAATATAACTACAAACATGAAATCCTATGTTTAAGGATCATCACTCTCATCACCAATGAAGCTTTCAACAATGATGAAATCTGGCTGCAAAATAGATAACTCTTGTATACCTACAAATTTAATAAAAGAACATAATAAATATTAGTACTAAATTAAGGAAATAGAAATTAGAAGGAGAAAAATCAGAACCTTCTTCCATTTGCTCCAATACAGATAGGCTCTCCTCTACCATTACTCGAGCATTAGTTTTGCGTTTCCAATCTTGGGTACAAATAAGAACTTCAACCATTTTTGGAGTTAGAGAAGTACGAAACGAGTCAAGTACACACCCACCGATACTAAATGCATATTCAGAAGCAACACTAGTAACTGAAATAGCCAATACATCACGAGCCATCTTAGAAAGAATAGGATACCTTTTCTGATTGTCCCTCCACCAAGTTAAGATATTGAAATCCTCAACATCACTTTCTCGTGTCTCCTCTAGGTATTTGTCCAGCTCAGTTTTTTTTCCATTGGTATCATGAGAACCCACATCATTCTGAAACCTTATAGTCATTAACTTGGTAAAATCCATAAATTCCCCTGAACTATACATAGCCAAGTTCTTACTAGAAGACATTGCTTGCTTTTTTACCTTAGGCACAAGAGAGGCATACTTTTCAAACAATTCACCAATAAGCAACATCAAATTCAAAAGAAGTTTGATTACCATCACTGTAGTCAGATTCAAAAGAAGTTTGATTAGAATTAGGATGCCTAGGTGGTTTTGCAGTTGAAGTAGTTTTGCTCTTCTGGGTGCTTTCATGAGATTCTTCCATCAGAATATCATCAATATCAATAATGGGAACGCAGTCATCAAGTACATCAAATCCATCTTCACTCATATCTGCAACAACCTACAACTGAAAATCAACATATATGTCAGTTTATACTTACTTACAAATTAGTTTGCCCTACAACATGAAATATTACCTGCAATTTCAGATTTGCAATTCAGCCAAATCAGAACTTCACCTATTCAGTATTCACAAATCAAAATCGAAACAGAGGGAGGCGAAATGGCGAATCGAATCAGAGATTCAGATTTCAGAGGGAGGCGAATCGAATCAAGGTCACCTACTCACCTTGCTGTCTTCTTCACCGGCGGACGTTGGAGGCGAATCGAATCAGAGATTTAGAGGGAGTCGGGAGAGGGCATCGTCGTTTTGTTGTCTTCTTCACCGGAGACTGGAGAGCAGTCGGGAGAGGGCGTCGTCCGATGTCGCCCTTCAACGGCCAGTCACTGGAGGCGAACGGCGAAGCCGCGTCGGAGACTCTGGAGCCCGGCTGGAGGTGGAGACTGGCGAGTTCCGAGTGGAGTGGCGACCTCCCAAGCGAGCGGCGGCGTGGAAACTGGAAATGTGGAATGGACTGTGTAACCTATTCGAAGAACGGGAGAACTGAGAAACTGAGAAGTGCAGAACTAGGGTTGAAACTTGAAAGTAATTTAATTTTTATTGAGGTTTAAATTAATTTGGAATTAAGTTATAAAATTTATTGAAGGTTTTAATTTAATTTTTAATTTAAAATATTAATAATAGCAAGCTACCCCCGGATATCCGGCGGATACCAAACCCTGATCCGTATCCGATCCGTTGATCCGGAAAAATTTCCCGGATCGGATCGGATTCGGATAATTATCCATCGAATACGGATTTTTTCGGATCGGATCGGCGGATCAACGGATCGGATCGTGCGGATCGGATATTTTTGAACAGCCCTACCAACAGATACTGACACACAAGCAGAAAATAACCAAAACAAGCAGAAAATAATAAAAAACAAAGCAGAAAATAACCAGGAAAGCGGGAACCAAGAGACAAGCTAGACGACAAAAAGCCCACCCTCCTGTCAAAATCAATCATCTATCCTAATTTTTTCCCTCCAAAGCTTTCTGTTCTGAGCCATGTCCTTTGTCAGTGTCAAGAGAGTCAGATCATGCTTAACCACCTCTTTTTCGGTCGACCTCTACCTCGACGAAACTCGTTGAACAATAACCCTTCACATCTACGCACTGGTGCATCAGCCTGCCTCCTCTGCACATGCCCAACCATCAAAGTTTAGTTTCGTGCAACTTAATTGTCTCTAACGTTTGTCACTCCAATCTTCTCTCTAATTGATTCATTTCGGATCCTGTCCAACCGGGTATGTCCGCACATCCAGCGTAGCATCCTCATCTCTGCCACCATCAGCTTCTATTCGTGATCCTTTCTCATCGGCCAACACTCTGCACCGTACAATAACGCCGGCCTAACTACCACCTTGTAGAACTTACCATTAAATTGGAGATTATGGTGAATTGGAGATTATTTAACCATGAATTTTACATCCAAGACTTGCCATTAAATTCGGTAAGTATCAGCTACAATTATCTAGTAATGTTCATGACATTAATCAATAGATTCTCCAATATATAAGTAAGAGAAAGGGTAGAAATTTTACAAACACCAACATGGGTCACATGATCACAAATCACAATGGCAACATATGATTCTTCTCAGTTCTCAACACAAGCACTCATGTAGTATAAATAGCATCACAATTACAAATTACTCGGCAATACTTTTTTTCACCACAAACACAATCCCTACAAAGGAGAAGCTAAGGACAACAGCCAAACAAAACAAGCTTGCTCAAAAACTCTTGTTTTCAAGAGGATGGTTCTACTTGAAAACTGCTATGCAACATTAACACAACAATGAAAGAATAAAAATATACTTGCAGATGGCAATGTCACCCTCAAATCCCAATCTCAGCAGGCTGGAAAAAAACCCTCAAAAACAGACCAATTATAGAAGATGGTAGTGTACACATCTCTTGCTTGCAATTAGAAACACTTTCTGTGGACAATTGATGGCCCAGCCTCGTCATACTCCGCCTTGGAAATCCACATCTGCAGATTAATTTCCCAACCATATACATAAGATAAGTGATTTAGTATAGAGCAAATCATCTTGTTATAAACATAGCAACAGTGTTGTTAAAATCCCGATTCGATTCTACGATTCTAGCGATCTTACGATTTACGATCTTACGATTTAAAAGCAGGGTAACGATCCCGATTTTAGGTAGATACTTATTAAAAGTAGGATCTTAAAATTTCGATATAAAATCAGTAGCATATTGTGTACGATTCCGAACCTGCATACAATTCTCACGATTCTACGAATGATCCTTACGATCCTACAGTTTGTTAATGTATACTTCAATTATAAAATATATGCAATTTTTTCTCTAATCTATTATAATATGATTAATTCGTAAATCACCACTAAATTATTGTAGAAAATATAATGTTTTCATATCATAAGATCACTAATATATTATTTTTATGTTTTCACTTCAAATATAAGACGTTTATCATTTCTTAAGTTGATTTATACTACATTTAGTGATTTTGTAGAATATTACGATTTTGCGATCCGATCCATAGAGCAGTTTAAGATTCGATCCTGGAATCTCGATTTTAACAACATTGCATAGCACATAAACAATTTCAAGTGCTGATGGGAGAAAAAATGCATCAAATTTTCTACACCCTAATCGTGCACCCTTTTATGTACGTATCTTTAAAGTTTAGGGTATAGGGTTTATATTTTAGGATATAAAATTAACAAGTTTAACCTATAAGGTACCAACATTTAGTTAGTCTAGTGGTTTGGCGCTAGAATCCCTTAATCCAGAGGTCTCGAATTCGATTCATGCTGGAGGCGTGTATAGAGATATTGATGTTGGGAGGGGTTTACCACTTCGTGTGCCAACTGAACCCCGGTTTGAACGTAGAGCGGTTTTGACCGGGTCGAACCAGGAGAAAGAAGAAGAAGAAAAAACCTATAAGGTGCATAGAAGAAGATGATGCAGGTATAATACCTGCTGGAAAGTGCTGAGAGATGCCAAGATGGAGCCACCAATCCACACACTATATTTCCTCTCAGGAGGATCAAAAAGTGAGCAGGGATAGAAAAAATTGGAAGAGGAAGGGAAGACGAGAGGATTTCTGCATTCGATATTTTGAATGAGTTTCAGTTCTCTTCTTATTGAAGACGTCTGAACCTGTTAGCGTAACTGAGGAGAGGAGATCGTGGAGAGTCAAACGAGCCGTTGTGGCCACAATTCCACAAGCCCACAAGCACGACCCGACCCGATCGGAACGGACGGCGCGCGTGTGTGGTCAAGCTCTTCTCTCCATACTCACCAAGTTCTTACCTTGGCTTGGAGGATAGTGGTTTATAAACCACTCAATTCTACTCCCACATTTCCGATGTGGGATGTAGAATTGCACCCCCGAAGCTCAAATTGGGTGTTGCGAGCAACCATCTTTGAGCCCTCATTTCTCATTCAAACGGAACCCGAATTTATCGTATGAGCACACTACGGTGTTGAGATCGCGGAGACGAAGCCAACGCTCCCATAATCCGGCACAACCGGTGGCCGGAGCCCACCGGAAAAGTGCCCGGAAGTTTCGCATAAATTCAGTTCCAACACTAACATCTACCAACTGATAAGCTAAACTTGAGCAAAAATAGCAAAAACTCAAGTAATGGAGAGGTAACCTGTTGTACGACCACTGGCATAGAGGGAGAGAACAGCCTGAATAGCAACATACATTAAAAGTTTCGAACATATATATGATTTGAGTCATCTTCTCACGATTAGCCTTGGGATTAAGAGGCGCCTCCGTGAGAAGAACCGGGTGCTCGATCTTCAGGAGCCAAAGTGTGATGCTCAATCGGATACTTCAAGCTCAAGATACCACGCTTTGATTGGGCTTCATCCCCCACATATGCATCCTTTTGGCCCATTCCAACCATCACGCCAGTGTGACGTGGGCCATCGTCTCTTGGGCCATCGTCTCCCGCAAACTAAAGCCAGCCTATAATAATTTAAAGACACCACTACAACTGTTAAAATCCCCCAAACCCAACCCGTGTTTTCTGGGTCGATATCCGACCCGAAAAGTATTGGGTCAAAAGTAGTGACTCGGTACGCTTAAACCCGAATCCGATTCGTCATTATGTTGTATAATACCTTCACCATGCCAGGTTGAATGTCTTCACACTCTGCCATCTTCTATTCCCTGAAATAAGTTCAGAAAACATAATGAACAAACTTCTACTACACCATAATTCCAAATTTACAGAATAATATGAACAGATAATTCTGGCAAGAAACAACAACACACCACCATAACCATCAACACTTTTCATGTAAACATAAGAGAAATAAAAGGTAATATCCTTATCATGAAATTTTGGGCCTTTTGTACGGACAGGTCTTTTGAGTCTGATTATGATTTCGATCCTTAATATAAATATTCACTTGATTATTGTAATAGTTATCGCAAAATAGTAGAAAAAACTCACAGCACTGACGAACTTGGTTAATAATTTACAGTATGCAGACCCGCCAGACCAATATAATTTTGGCAAATTCGAGCGACGAACGATAAATATTTTCTCCAAAGAGAAGAAAAAATTGACAGGTTAATAATCAAAATTCAGCAACAAGCGCGGATTAATGAAAGAATGGCAGGCGATCTACGCAATCGTTCAATCCGGGAAACATAACAAATCAATTATCAAACGTAATCGAATCGCTAAAGAAAAGTCTACCTGTTTTGGCTTGAGATTCTCGATGATTAGAGGATAGAGTGGAAGAACAAGGCGAGGTTTGAAATAGGGAAATAAAAAGGAGGGGAAGAACGACTATTTGGGTTGCGAAATGCGGGGTAAATGAAATTGAAATGCGGCCCAAATTCACTCTCCCTCCAAGCTTTACGAGTCCATCTAAACCATCCTCACCGTTCAAATATTATTGGATCCAATGGTCAACTGCCACCTGTCACGATGATCTGGCAAATTCCTTGTACTATGGATACAGCCAGTCGAGTGTGAATACATATATTTTCTTATTAAAGTAAAAGAGTATATATGACCATGTACATAGGTTTGTGTATGTAATTGTATATGTTTTATTATAAGAATATATGACGTTTTAGAGATTTGCACTAGAATTAATAAATTTATTTTTTGGTTTAAATATTCCACTTTCTCAATGGTTAACGTAGTTAATTATGGGTATAAATTCAATTTCTCTCAGTGAAATGCATTTATTAAGACTCTTTGAAACACTTTTACAAAGAAAAAGGAGGAGAAGACAATTAAATGGGCACATAAAAAGTCTGTAAAATTATTAGGAAGTGAAGATAATTGAAAGGGCCGCATTGAATGAGGCACAACTTATCTCTTGACGTCAAATATTGCTGATCAATATTAAGTCCCTTTAACGTCATTTATTCTTGATGGGAGGGAGTATGTGTGATTTTATTAAGTAAAATTCATGCATATATAGATAAGAATTTATAAATTTTATAAAGTATATAAGTTTGTGTATGTACGTACGTATATAGGTTTTTTATTATATGCGTGTAACTTTGTATAAGTGAAAACTCGTGTACATATAGACAAAAAATTATACACTTTTAAAATATGCACAACTTTGTGTCGCTATATGCATAGATTTTTACATGTATGTGTCTATTTACACGTTTGAATCTAAGCATCCATTTGCACATGATCCATTCTTTTTTATTAGATTAAAATTATTCTTTCGCTTTTGTTTACATTTGTCTCCCAAGATTTAATAATTCGCTAGTACAATCAAATAATAGATTATTATAATTTTTGAACATATAAATTATTTAAAAATGCTATTGACTATTAAGGTTTGTAGATTGAGTTTGATGAATATAAATGTATGATGCTTTCAACTCTATTTTGTGATGAATATTTGGATAATGAAGACAAATTGTAGTCATTTTCGAGTGTGCCAAATATTGGTGTTTGAATTCACCACCAAATGCATCATATTATATCCAAATCATTAGGAACTTGTACATCAAACACTAATGCAATTGTCAATGGACCAACACACGAAAATTAAGTTGCTAGATTGTTATATTGGTAAATACAATGGATTCAATAAATATATGAAAAATTGGACACAATTCAAATATTAAGAGCTCATTTGGTATTGAATTTTCCAAATTATAAGAGTCTGTTTGGATTCCCTCAAATAATACATCATCTTACATTAAATTATTAATTTAATGCAAGATAATGTATTTTAATACATTCTAATTGACATACAAACAAACCCTAAGTTTTACGGCTAAAAAAAACTCAATTTTTTGATACAATTGTTGAACCAATTTATTATACTTCAAACATTGGAAATATTAAATATACTAATTTTGTTCACAATTAAATGTTGTAAACCAAATGAGGAATAAGTTATACTCAATTTACACTACTTTAATTGTGTGGTAGACCTTCTTGGCCCTTGCTAACATGGAAACTTTTTTAAAATCTTGGAGAATCATATCTGGTATGCATTATAAGTAGATATTGCTTCCATCATATGGATCAATCAGAGTGGCTCTTACCTGGATCAAAGCTATGTATGATTAAAGTTATGATTTGTAGGGTCGCCAAACATTTAGTTAAAAAAACCTTATCTAATTAATATGTCAAGATTGCTCAACTTATATTTTAAGTAAATAAGAGTCATAGATAATGCCTAATTGGGATGGGAAAATGGAAAATGAGTTGAAGGGATGTATTACTAATCAAGTTTCTTTATCCGGGAGTTTATCAAGAGGCATAAAATGCATAAATGACAATGGCATTTGAAACTGTAATACTATATAATAACGGAATAATATGTCAAACCTAATTAATTAAGGGTGTGATTGGATTACCAATATATTAAAATGCATTAATTTTTGTGGATCTATAGGAGATACTTAGATCATTATAAATGGAAGGGGAAATCGACTTCGTGACCTCTTGGTCATGCCTGCAAGATGTTATGCTTATCAGTTAAGCTGAAAATATATGATTTAAAAAAAAATTAACTTAAATCGTGGTTGGTCAAGGAGGAACTTGTTCTAGCATATGGAATTACATGAGCTTATAAAATAATTAAAATACTTTTGCGATATTTGGAAATTATCAATGTATAGTTTCGAATTTAAGTTTTCTCAACCCATGGCAGGTTGGTTAGGTCAAAATTATTTTTCTTTATTTGTGGAAAAAGTTTTTGATTATTGCTATAGCTGGACCTTTCACAGAGAATTATTATTAGGATATTTAATTATGACAATTTTCTTTGTAAATCTAAATAAAAATGATATAAATATTAATGGGCCTCTGACTACTATATCAAAATAATGGCTCAAATTGCTTTTCAAGATTGAGATTGATTTGTACAAAAAAGAAGTTTGAAATCATCAACCGATATACCCAACTCCAGCTTTAACATAGGCCCATTGGGCCACGAATGTCCAGAAAAGTAAGGTGTAAAAAAGGAGGGAATATTGTTGTCAATTTAAGGAGTTTATTTGTGTAGTTGGAAGAAATATTCACATTTTATTAAATTAAAAATAAAATCTAACCTCCCACCAAAGAAATATAGGCAAGTAGAAACACCCAAATTACATAAATTTAACAAGTGTGCTCATAGCCCAAATTGAAGGTGTTATGAATTACATCACTTCTAGATAAATAACACTTTTTAATAGTCTAATAAACCAAAAAAGATTGTAAATAGTCGGAGATACAATATATGTAGGAACGAATATGCAAAATTATGATAATAATGAGATTTTGCATTTTGATATATCTCGATTAGGGACTGATATCCACTAGTGTAAATAAACATAAAATTTGATAGAAATTTGAATCGTCAATATATAATTTAACTGTCTAGTTTTACTTAATTTTTTTTATATCTTACTAATTTCTACTAGATTAATAAGAGCTTCCACATAAGGATAGATATGAAAAATTTCAAGTTGTTAAATCTCCTTATATAAGCTAACGTCAAACACAAAGCTGAGTAGAGAAAATCACATATGTCATAACTCGATCATAACCATTAGGTGAACTAATGAAGCATGTGGTTTGTAAGGATCAAACCCTTACTGTGAGTTCATCGCCATGGAAACAGATAGAAAAGATAGAGAGTTAGGAAAAAAGGAAGAAAGAGAAGAGAGATAGAGAAAATGTATAATTATGTTATTAGTTCGTTACCTCTAACAGTAGCTCTCTCAGCTACTTAAGTAATCTGTTACAACAGATTAGGCATAGGCCTTACAACCGAATGACATAAGCCTCTAATGACCCTATAACATGCCCTTTATAAGGTCATGTACTTAAAATACTCCCTCCTTTAAAACCTTGTCCTCAAGGTTTCATGGCAAAATCTAGAAAATGATGAAGTAAGTGAGCAGCAGATTCCCATGTCGCTTCTACAACTGGCAAATTAACCCATTGAACCAGCCATTCAGTCATAGGCTCACCAGTAGCCGAATGATGCAGTCGAGTATCCAGAATTGTTGCAGGTGCCACAACAATATCCCCATCGGCAGTGGTCACAAGAGGTAAGGGAGAAGCTACAATTTGAGGACCAACACGACCTTTAAGTTGGGACATATGAAAAACAGAGTGGATTTTGGACTGAGGAGGTAAGGCCAGTTTATAGGCCACTGAACCAATGTGACTGAGCACTTGGAAAGGGCCATAAAAACGTGAACTGAGCTTAAGATTCTTACGTAAAGCAAAAGAAGAAGACTGACGATATGGTTGCAACTTGAGGTATATCCAGTCACCAACCTCAAAAGAGCGATCAGTTCTGTTCTTGTCAGCATACTGATTCATGCGAGAACTGGCGAGCTGCAAATTCTCTTTACAAAGTTGAAGAACATGTTGCCTTTCTTGCAGCCAATCATCTACAGAGCCAGTGGTGACATTAGCCATGGAGACACCCAATTGAGGAGGTGAATACTCGTATAATGCCTTGAAAGGAGACATTCCCAAAGAAGAATGAAAAGTGGAGTTATACCATCATTCTGCTAAATCTATCCATTTCGCCCATTGATGAGGTTTAGCAGAACAAATACAACGCAAATACTTCTCCAAACATTGATTAACACGCTCGGTTTGACCATCTGTTTGTGGATGGTAAGCAGAAGACAACTTCAATGTAGTACCCAAGGAATGAAACAATTCTTGCAAAAAATGGCTAAGAATTTTTTTATCCCGGTCTGATAATGATAGCTTCAGATAAGCCATGAAGTTTGCAAACATTGTTCACGAATGCAACAACCACTTTAGAAGCAGTAAGAGGATGAGAAAGTAGTATGAAGTGAGCATACTTTGTTAGACGATCCACCACTACCAAAATTATATCTTTCCCCTGAGATTTAGGCAGCCCCTCAATAAAATCCATACTAACCTCACTCCAAGCTTGAGCAGGCACAGGCAAGGGCTGAAAAAGACCAGGAGAAGCAACCAACTCATGGTTGTTACGTTGACAAGTATCACAAGCCGGCCTTCACAAATTCCTCTATAGTTTGCTTCATATAAGGCCAATAAAACAAGGATTTCAAGCGATGAAGAGTAGCCTTAATACCCGAATGACCCCCCAAAGGATCTGAATGCATAGCAATGAGCAATTGTTGCTTCAATTCATGATCATCACCAATGTATAATATGTTCTTAAAACGGAGAATGTCATGCTTAAGCTGGTAAGGTGAAGTAGAATCCAATAAAGCAGTGGTCAACAATTCCTTAGCAATTGGAGCCTTATCATAGCTAGACAACACATGTTTCATCCATAATGGCTCCACCACTGAAGTAGCAACACAAGAACCCGATTCAAACCTCCTTGAAGCTTACGAACAACTTTTCTTTAAAGATGTGTTGTCAAATGTTGGCCAAGAAGATGTTGAAGGGCTTGATGATCAGTTCGAATGAAAAAGTGAGCAGGGGATAGATAATATCTCCACTTCTCCACAACAAGCAATATGGCCAATAAATCATTTTCATAGGTAGACAGCAAAAGGTGTTGACCATGAAGAGCCTTACTTATATAAGCCAAGGTCTCCCTTTCTGCATAAGCACATCACCGATGCCAGAATCACATGCATCTATCTCTATCCGGCAAACCTAACACAAGAGAAGAAGAAAGCAACAATTTTTTTGCTCAAAAAAGGCTGCTTCTGCTGAAGAATTCCATTTGAAACCATCTTTCTTCAATAACTCAGTAAGAGGACGACAAATAACACCATAATTCTTTATAAAACGCCTATAATAACCTGTAAGACCTAAGAACCCCCTTAACTCCTTAATGTTCTTAGGAGAAGACCAGTTAATCATAGCAGTAATCTTAGTAGGATTTGTAGCTACTCCTCCCCCAGAAATGATGTGACCCAGATTCTCCACTTGTGACTTAGCAAACTCACATCTGGATTTCTTGGCATATAACTTGTGTACCCTAAGCAACTCCAGTACCTCTCTCAAATGACCAACATGTTGCTCCATACTATCACTATAAACCAAGATGTCATAAAAAAACACTAAGACAAACTTTCTCAGAAATTGATGAAACATTGTGTTCATCAAAGATTGGAAAGTGACTGGGGCATTGGTGAGTCCAAAGGGCATCACCTTGAACTCATAGTGTCCATGATGAGTTCGAAAAGCAGTTTTTGGAATGTCATTAGAAGCCATACAAACTTGATGATACCCTGCTATCAAATCCAGCTTAGAGAACACACAAGAACCATCCAATTCATCAAGAAGTTCTTCAATGTGTGGGGATAGGGTATTTATCTTTGACTGTCATATCATTGAGTTGCCTATAGTCAATGCAAAGTAGGAGAGGCAAATGGACTATGACTACTCTGAATAGTGTCATTCTTAAGCATCTCAATCACTTGTTTCTCTATCTCATTTTTCTGCAAATAAGGATACTTGTATGGTTTGGCACACACATGTTGAACACCAGGTTTGAGAGTGATGTGGTGTTCATGATTCCTCATAGGAGGTAAGCCTTTAGGCTCCTCAAAAATATCTTGATACTGACTAAGAAGAGCATCAATAACAGCAAACAACTCAGGTTCCTTTCCAGTCACCACAAAGCAACTTGCTACATGTGTAATCATCATTGGCACCTTCTTTGTCGTCAATTTCTACAACCTTGCTCCACTCATCATTTTCAAAGCAGATTTCTTTGGCACTCCTTTGAGTTCTATCTTCTGGCCATCCCTTACAAAATAGAGCTTCAACTACCTGAAATCAAATGTGAGAGGGCTGAATTCACGAAGCCAATCCACTCCTAAGACCATATCACAGCCGCCAAGCTTCAGTATCCTGATATCAAACATGAACAAACAGCCTTGCATTGACCATTGAAATTCTGGGCAACTTTGATGACTAAACATCTTATTCACATTAGCTACTGCAACTGACATAACTCCTACCTCATGCAAGTCAAAACCAACATCCTTAGCCACTCTTGGATCAAGAAAGCTATGAGTACTGTCACTATCAACAAGGATAGAGATAGAAATACCTTTCACCAACCCTTTAATCTTGATGGTATTGAGAGGATTGCTGCATGTGAGTGTGTGAACATAAATCTCAGGTTTTTCATCTGAATTTTCAAATTCAACGCCAACAGAATCCATTTCCAATTCAATACATTCACCATACTAAACTTCCTTAGTTTCAGAGGCAACAATGTTGTGCAGTGTTTGTGTCTTGCACTTGTGTCCCACAAAGTACCTATCTCCACATCTATAACATAGGCCCGGTGTCCTTCTAGGCTCTACTAATGACTGTGGGTTGGCACTAGGTTGAGTTGGAGATGGTTTAGTAGTGATAGAAGGGCTAGATGAATTACTGCTGGTGACATAATTAGAGTTCTTGAAAACTCCTCGGTTAGGATAGGCTGGGTACTTAGGAGTATTAACAGATTGAAATCTTGAACTAGATTTCCAAGAACCTCGGCTCATCTTCACAATTGCTTGCACAACTCCATAATGAAGCCTTGCATGTTCATACACTTTCATCAAAGAAGTAGGTTGACTCAACTTAACCAGTGACTTGATCTCATCTTTCAAACCACTAATGTAACTGGATACAAAATAAGACTCAGGCAAATATGGGTCATGAGACATCATACATGCTCTTAATTCTTCAAATCTTTCAGTATAATCTTCAAGATCATCCCCCTGACTCAACTTGTCAAAATCCTCTACAACCTCAGTTCCCTGTTTCTCTCCAAATCTGATGCAAACAGCTTCACTTAATTCTTTCCACCCCAAATTCTGGTTATGAATCAATACCCCTTGAGCCCACACATCAGCTTTATCATTCATATACATCATTGCAATTTCTATTTTCTGATTCTCTGGAATATTGAAGATTGCAAAATATTTCTCGCATTTCCTAACCCAATTGCAAGATTTCTTTCCCTCAAAAATGGGAAAATCAAGCTTAGGTGTTCGGAAATTACCTCCATGAGTCTCAAAACCACAAGAAGAATTTCTCTTAGTATCACGACTTCCATCAATCGATGTTGATCCAAAAACTTCTCGCATCGGATTTGGAGGTTGTCGCCTTGGCGGCAAATTCGCATTTGTAGTTCCTGGAGCCACATTCACACCAGAATTCCCTTGTTACGAAGCTAAATTCACCATCGGAGGTTCTTGCTCCCTATCTCTAGAAAGATTCCTTACCATACCGGTAAGAGACTCGAATCTTTGCTCCGTAATCTTCTGATAATTCTCGGTGTTCCTCTGAAAATTCTCAATTCTTGATACCAAACCTTCAACTCTCTGATCCGTATTCTGCTGCATCGATTCCATTCGGATTTGATTCTCCTCCAAGCGATTCTGATGATCTCCAAGAAGTTGTCGCTGCTCCTCCAAGAATTAATTGGTTGTGTTTAAGCTCTGATTTGTCGAAGTAATCCATTGCTCATTGATCGTCTGCTGCTGTTGAACGATCGCTTCAAGCTTCTTCAAGTTTTCCTCCATAGTCTTCATGTGTGTGCCTTCCGCCATTGCCAAAGATAGCAAGCTCTGATACTAATTTGTAAGGATCAAACCCTTACTGTGAGTTCATCGCCATGGAAACATATAGAAAAGATAGAGAGTTAGGGAAGAAGGAAGAAAAGGAAGAGAGAGATATAGAAGATGTGAAATTCTGTTATTAGTCTGTTACCTCCAACAGTAGCTCTTTCAGCTACTTAAGTAATCTGTTACAACAGATTAGGCATAGGCCTTACAACCGAATGGCATAAGCCTCTAATGACCATCTAACATGCCCTTTATAAGGTCATGTACTCACATGGTTTTACCACCAGATGTTAGTTTTGTACTCCACTTGTTCACAAATAATTGTCATTTTAGCTTTCGAACACAATAATTAAGAAATTAGCCATTGTTATAAAAAAAATTAAAAATTAAAATATATTAACTACTTGTATCATTTCTAGACAATAAATAATAAAAAATTATATAGAAAGAAATATTATCTGTAATTTTTCAATAATTAGTCACATAATTTACCAATAAATCACTATATAATTATTATTTTTAAACAAATATTAATAAAATTTAAAATAACATTTTTGTATGATATAGTATAGAAAAGTGTTCTTCTACGACGAAATACTGCACACCACAAGTTGGGAAAAAGAAAAGAAGAGGGAACTAAAATAGCAAATTAATTAGAAAGCCTTTAAAAAGCAACATGCATCTTCCCATATATGTATTTGTCAGTTGAATATGACCTCCATTATATATATATATGTCCAATGGTCCCAATTAAATCACCACTTAAATGGACAAAATATAGTGGAAAACATGCATGGGCTTCGGACAATTTGCAAAGCAAAAGCCTGCACAAGCTTTCTATTGCAATCCCATTGTCTTTGTCTCGCCATAGTATACACTCGAGATGCCTTGAATTCCTCCAAAAATTCCTAAGTCATACCAAAACATAAATTTAAGCAGAAATTAAATGATGCAAGATTAGAATTATCAATAGGGTCGAACAAGTCGGACTCAAATAGGAATTCCTCGAATTCAATTAAATATAATCGAGTAACTGAACTCTGGACTCCGGTTAATTAATATGATATTTGCATTTATCATATGCAAAAGATATTTTATTATACTCTCTCTATTTTAATAATATATATGATTTTATCATTTAATACAATTATTAAAAAATGTAAGACTTAAGTTAAAAGACTACAATTTTATTATTATTAAAGATTTAATAATGACGTATATTGTTTCTAACCAAGTAGTATAAAAAAATGTCAATATGTACAATTTTCGATAATATATCTCGTAACTTACCAAAAAATCATTACCTACAACTCTATATATTTATTAAAAAAAATAAAAGGCTAAATTGATGTTTATTATTTAACGGATGTGATATGATAATTTCTTCAAATTTCCCTAATAAAATTTGGATGAATTCTATAAAGTTAATGTAAGGATAAAAAGGAAATAATCCAATCTATTAAAGTATATTTTAACAATTTATGTATACCAACTCCATTTAACTTTTGCCTCTTCAATTATATAGTTTGAGCCGTGAGGGCTCCACTAAGCACTATGCATTCCGCATGGAGATTGTGGATAAAATTACGAAAAGGGGTCTGTGTGAATTCTCACATATAATGTATTATCTTATATTAAATCATAAATTTAATGTAAAATAATATATTTTAATGGGAATCCAAACGGACCTAAAAAACTTTTGATTATTGGCTTTACAGATTACAATGGATGCCTTCTTACATTATTTATTCAACTTTTTTGCGACCATTATTTATGAACGGTCCCCAAAACGTCGAAGTGAACCACGCACCACCGTTAAATCTTCATTTTCTACCTCGCAAGAAGACTTGTATCCACTTGGATGCCAAATAGGGTCATCAAATGATAGCGATAGCAGTGGAAAAGGTGTGATTGAAATTAGATTAAAACGAAACGCTAATTAAAAAAATTGTGTTTCAAACGCTTCCTGTATAACAGTGACACAAAACAATGTTTCCAATGGCGTTTCATGTTTTGACTGTTTTATGTTTGGAAAGATGGCGGTAGAAATTTTAGCAACGTTCCAAACACTTGTTTTCGGAACTAAAGCTCTTTGATCAAGTTAATTCCATTGGCTTATACTTTTTTTTGTTGATCACAAATTGTTCGATAAAATGTCGGAAATAATAAATTATACTAATTTCTTGATCAAATCGATCACCACTAAAACCTCTGGTAGGCTTGTATTTGGCTCATGAAATGCCTACTTATGCTCTTATGGTTTAGTTTTAGCTTGAGAGACATGGTGTCAACACCTAGCTGATGAGAAATTTAAGGTGAAGAGTAGTGAGTTCTATTTTTTTTTATGATAATAATAAATATATTAAAACATAGTAAAAGTTATAACAGATGTCAACATAAGTGACAGTTGAGATACATGAGTAGTGAGTTCTATTAATTACCCATGAAAGAAATAGAAAGTGTATATAAGGATATCCCTTGAGATATTGAAGGGTTCAACCAGAAGTTTCGTGGTGTTGGAGGATAAAATATTGGACTGAACTAATTTGTTCTTATCACCAAATTTCATATGTTTCATCTCTTGTATGGTGTATACAGTATACATGAGCTAGTGGACATTAACAAAAAATCAAGTGTAATCATTCTAGCACCCATTTTTTTCATTTCAATTATAAATATTTAGAACAAAACACTAGTTCGACCAAACACTTAATTTTTAGCTTTCTTACTTTTCAAACGATAGTTTAAACCGTGATAACAATTGCTACCGCTCTATATCGCTGTCAGTAGTTGTCAAATGTCCTTTTTTAAAAAACGTTAAATGCTTTTTTTTGGCCTTATCAAATATACTCGTAAAAGAGCGATTGAAATTAGCTTAAATCGAAACGTCAATGAGAACTGTGGAGAATAATCCATCCCACATCGGAAAGTTAAAACTAAATAGCCTAGTATATAAACTTAGTGGACTCCTCCTCCTATTGTCAATTGATTTTAGGATGGAATCCCACTGGGCTTATGTGTTGGACTTATACGCGCACGTACGCATGAGTTTGACACGTCACCCCTTTATCGGCCCATCGGACTTTATCAAGAACAACTTAAACAAGCAGTGTTTAAACGCTATTAAACATTAAGAGCTTGTGAAAGTCCGTGTACCGAGAGTCTGGGGTCATGTAGGTATGAACGTAAGTTTGCTTACTCAAAAGTACCTGATTTATAATTACTCAAATCTAAAGGCTAATTAAGAGTATGTTTGGCAAGATAAAAAAAAAATAGTGTAACGTTTCGAAACAAGAAACTAGCGATATATATAGCTTTTAATATTTAGTAGTGTTTGAAACACTACTTTTTTCAATACTACTCTCATTAGCGTTTCAATTTAAAATTAGTTTTAACTACTTCTTCCACTGCTATTACTACGAATATGTCTAACACTACCTCTGTCACTTGACGTACCAAACACGAACTAAAGCTATGAAATAAACATGTTGGTTTGGTGAATGGCGCGGTGATGGAGGCAAAATCATGATCGGTCCATTAATTCACCTTCTTATAGATATGATATTCAATCATTCATTCACCCCCTTCGCATGAGAGTTTGGGCTCTCCTTTTTCTTCTCAAAATAGAGAAATGATATTGTCTCGAATTAACTAGGTTAAAATTGGTTAATCGGTCATTAGATTAATCGAAAATTGGTTAAACACAAGTTGATTAGTTACGATAATTGTGAGTCACAAGTGTACTAATAATCACCGGTTAATCGCTGATCATTTATGTATCGGTGTGATTTCAGATACCATTTTTTTTATTAAGAACACCCAAATCAAAAACTGTTTCAAACGTAAATTATAGGCTACAAAACTAAAAACAAAATTTTATTTATTTTGCTACCAAATATTTCATGTGTATTACTATTTTATTTTTCTGTTCTTGCTGAGCACCTACCAAAAAAGTACTATATATCCGATCCGGTTGAGCACATGCGAGAATTAATTACAGTGCAACGGTCCATACTCAATGGTCGCAAAATTGAGATGATCGATCAATTGGAGGGTCATATATCATTGTCACATATCTTATTTTTACAAATCAATAGATCCATATCGACCGGTATTTACATATATTATCACATGGGCCTTTATTATATAATTATAAGGTCGATCATCTATATTAAATAGTCGGTAACTCAAATTCTTACCTTATCAAAAATAAAATTAAAAATAAAATAGTAATTTATGATCACAACTTATGTATATGCTAGTGGTGTATACGGTTTATGAAAGGAACCATGAGTTTATCGTCGGTTTTGATCTGGTTTCGGTCTGCTAGTTCAGCCCGATTTTTCTTGAAAAATTAAAAAAAAAAACATTTGACTTTATAAAATAAATAAATAAAAATCTAACATTAAACTTATACTTTTAATTAAAAAAAAACACTTAACAAAACTAAACTTTTAACTTAAACTTTTATTCCATCCCTTTAGTAAAGGTTGTCATTTTAGACGTACACGTGCACAACTATTAAGGAATTCGATAATCATCCTATAATATTCTTATAATTTTTTTTTAAAATTTATAATTAATTAATAACTCATCTCATTTCCACCCAAACAACAAATAGAATTTGCATGAAAAGAGATAAAAATACAATTTTCAATAACAAACCTCGTAACTCATAATCAAATTACTTACTGTGAAAATTCGTGGGCCCATAGACTGGGACTTATGCGGACACGAGCGCATAGGCGTAGATAGGCCCAGTACATAAGCCCAATTAGGTTCCATCCTAAAATCAATTGGTAATAGGAGGAGTAGCCCATCAAACTTATATACTAGGCAAATTATGTCTCAACTTTAAATGTGTGACGTTTATATTCCAACACGCCCCCGCAAGTGCAACGGGTGGGCAATTGGTCAAGCCGAGTTGACACTTGAACAAACGGGTGTGAGTGGGCATCTCAATTTCTTTATAGCCAGACCCAATCGACCCAAGAAAGGGGCCCATGACCGAACCAACTCTGATACCATGTGAAAGTCCGTGGGCCGATTAGGGGAGAGACGTGTACGTCCGTGCACAAGCCCAGCATACAAGCTCATAGAGTTCCATCATAAAACCAATTGACAATAGAAGAAATAGTTCATCAAGGGTATATACTAGGCAAATTATGTCTCAATTTTAGACGTGAGATGTTTATATTCCAACACTTATCTAAATCTTTAAAATGACAAAAAAAATTCAACAAAAATATGAGTTAGAATGACAATATTATTCGAACCGAAAGTATCTATTTTTTTATTATTAATCTAAATGAACCAACAGTTTTCCGGGTTCAATTACCAGCTCGAACCACGGGCCGAACTTTTGATTTGAACCGACAGTTCGACGGTTCTTGGGATGAATGAATCGGACCTCAAACCTTATTTTTCTTTACACCGTCGTTTCCATGTTAAACCGGTTCGGCATGTTTTGGCAACACTAATATATATATACTACTATAGTACTATAGCTTTTGAACTTGAAACATGTCACATATTTATGTAATGAGGGCGGCGCGTGGATTCTACTCACCGTGAGGGAGCGTGAATGAGAACGGCTACATATCGGCTCCAGTCATTGTGTACTTTTGGGGATGACGAAAACCATGCAACACCAACCATGGTCCCCTAATACCAATCCCCACCCCTGTTTCTCGAAACTTCAATTTATCTTCGTCACGCGACATATGTAGACTTTTATAGCTTTCAAATATGATCAATATTAACTGAGACTAAGCAAACGAATATATTCAATCCAATTTAATATACTATATTTTGATTTGTTTTTCATAAAACATCAACCCGTCTTTAATCCGGATATCCGTCAAATATTATTTGGTACTGATTGTTTTTCTCCTGTGATATAACATTGTCACTAAAATCCCTTTTATCAAAACAATTGTAAATTTTTTAAAATACAATCAAAGACTATTATGAAGAATTGACCTAAAGATTAATTGTGCACACGGTTGCAAAGCACTCTCAGTACTTTTAAATGAGATCTATGATAGAATGTACTGTAAAACGAGTAAAAACGGTTGATTTTTTACTAATTCTGCTATGGAACTAATCAATAAAAATAAAAGTTATATTGCTTATGATTCCTCTTGGATCAGGAAAATGGACACGTATCCCAAAGTTAAAAACTTTGTCCGGAAAATAATGAAAAACGGAATCCCAACTAAAGCGAGATTAGCAAAAAAAGGCGTTGCAACCCCCCCGGGTTGTATACGCTGCAATGCTCAGTTGGAAGATTTGAACCACCTCCTCTTCCAATGCAAGCATACCTTAAAAATAATCGAAAAATTGAATCATGACACTTTTGACATAATCACATCCCTAAACATAGGAAACAAAAGAATTAGTGAAATCATTAAAGAAATTCGACAAAAAACTGATAAATCACAATTCTTAGAATTAATGGTCTCTTGGTAGAACATTTGATTCTATAGAAATTAACAAAGCTTTGGAAGAACAAATGATGATATCGAACCCATTAAAGATGTACCAAATTACATCAAGAAACAAATGGAGAACTGGAATAAAACAAAAAACTGAAACCCTGACTGTCTAACTGAGGACAATAAAAAAACTCATAAAACGAACATTGTCAGACGACCAATAAAGAAATGGAAAAAAAACCCGGATAACAAAATTAAAATCAACACAGATGGATCCACCAAAACCAATGGTGAATCTAGCTTTGGTTATATTTTCATAAACAACACGGGAAAACCACTTTTCCTCTATGGGGATAAATGTGGTATTTCAACCCCGCTTAAAACAGAAACACTGGTAGTAAGAAATGCTCTGGTAAAGGCTTATGAATTAGGCTTTACAAACATTCATCTTGAATGTGATAACCTTACCATCGTGAACGTCCTTAAACAAATCTGACACTGTCCATGGGATATTGAAATGCTTATTTCTGATATCTTGTGTACTTTACAACTGTTTTCTTCAGTGCAGATTTCTCACGTCTTCCGAGAAACCAACATCGTAGCCGATTTCATCGCGAAGAAGGTTCATCATGTTTCCTTGGAAGACTTTAGAGATAGTCTAGAATTTATAATTCTCATCTGTAAGAATACTATAGATTGAGAAACCGACTCTTATGTGATTTCCAATCTAATTTTTACCTTATCAAAAAAAAAAAACGAAAAGCCACCAGAAACATACTGGACAAAAATCATACGGATAGATCGACCGATTTTTCAGATTTTTTCGGATTAGGTCGATAAATCAGATATTTTTACTCGCCCCTAATAACCTGGTCACTAACTTATACATGCAGGAGGGTGGTCATCTATGTGTAGATCTGAACTCATAACTAATTAGCTACTGCTACTGTTTATGGCAAATTAGCTTTAGTATCCACCATACAAATTAAGTAGGGCTTGTTCCGTAGAGTTGAAGTAGAGTTGAAGTGGGAGTTGAAGGGACATTAATTAGCTACTGCTACTGTTTATGGTAAATTAGTTTAAGCATTTGCTTAATATTATCCCCCAATATTAAGTAAAATGGGAGTTGAAGTGGGAGTTTAAGTATTTACTTCCACTTCAACCCTCTCCCAACCGAACGGACCCGTAGTAAAAAACTATTGATGTGATTATGAATCCTAGAAAACAAAAATTATAACTTTTGAAGTTTAGTAAAACCTAATCAATCCCTTGTAACCACTTTTGGTGCCTAGCTAGCTTTTGAGTGGAATCCTAAGCTCAAATACCTAAAATGATTTGTTAGGCCGGTGGCGGTGACACTTTTTCTCTTTTAAACATCTTGCTAAGATTCAAATTGCTGCGTAATCAAAAGGCAAAAATTACCTAAACATAGATCTTGGTACGGAATAATGGAATGTAAATATAGAGATCTCAATTATGACATTATATTTTTATTATGATCTATAAAAAAAATTGTTAATTAAATTCCTTATCAAACTTAATAAAAAATTATTAATTCGATTATATGTACTTTTGTTCTGGTTTTTCTTAACACATGCTCTCAAGACAGTGGTTAAAATTATGATTTTTTAAGGTTTTATTTATTTAGGGCTTCTTAATTTTTTTACATGGTTTTTTTTAACATTTTTTGTTCATAAAAGAAATTAGATTATTACAACATGAAAACTTTAAACTTGTGATCTCGTGGTCATGTGGAGTCATCTTTTCAGTTAAGTTGAAAAAACTTTTTTTCCCCTTTTAATATAAGTTCTAAACCCATAATTTCAAGCATGCATGTACGTACTCTTAAAAATACGTACCATTGGTTTACTTTAGAGAAAGTTAGGTTAAGATGACAATTTGTATTTTATTTTTCACATAAGGGCTGAGTGTTGATCACGCAATTCGATCAACCTCGTTGAATAATTACGTGTAAGCAATATATATTATAGCTTAACTTCTAATACCTAAATCTATAGATGGGTACAGTGGCAAATCCACGATTAATTTAAAGAGGGTCACAAAATTGTTTGTAAAAAATTATATAATATTGACTAAAAATGTCTTTAACCACATATTCTATTTATGTTTTTTTTTATAAATCTTATATACTAGATGAATTATTATGTTATGATAAAATATTTTTAACTAATTTAGAATTTATAAACGTTTTTGGGCAAATAGTAAGAAAACTACCTAAAAAATATTAGTTTCAAATATATTGTGAGATTAATTCAATTACCTTATAAAAGTTTTAACCCATTTTATAATTGTTGTGGGTAAAAAATAGGAAACACAAATATTTGGATAAAAAAGATAAATAAAGAGAAAACAAAGGGCATAAATTGTTATTTATTTGAAGGAAAAAAAAAAATTAAAAGATGGGAGGTGAGGGTACTCGAACCCCAAACCTTTGGCATCAAACACTTACTCCAAAATTATTTGAGTTAACAATTCTTTCTAATATCATACAAAATACATTAATATATATATTTAACTGAAAATTTTAAATTTTATATATAATTTCGTCCAGGGAGAGGGGGTAACCGAACCCCTTGGATCCGCCTCTGGATGGGTAAATTATTGGAAAATGAAATTAGCTAAAGTTTCAACAAACCATTATATATTTTGTCGAACCAATATCATGATAATATTTTGAGCACCCAAGAGCATCCAATGTAAAAAGGATTAAGCAACAAATTCAAACCTTAACAATAACAAAAACCAAAAAGAAGAGAAAGTCAAGTGCCCTCAAAGACATAATTTTCTTATCTTGCTTGCAACATAAACTAAGCATCTGACTTTATTAATTAACTATTTTAAGAAACTAATTAATTATCCCCTCCTCCTGCGAAAAAGTGTGGGGTTTCAGCTAGCTTTCTCCACGGGAACATGTGAAAAATGTTATTCACTGACAACACTAGCTAATACGATAATTTTTATTGATAAAAAGCTAGTAAAATAATTCACAAAAAGAAGAGTAATTAATCCGACACTTAATTAATGCGATAAAAAAAAGCAAGTAAGATAATTTTTTATACTTTTATTTCATTACAAAATATCACTAGCTTGATTAATAATAATGTAATGCAATTTGACTGTCGAATGAAATTTTGGTTATATTGTAGGAAAGCAATAACCGTTCTGTAAAAAAAAAAAACTTATGGCTTAAAGTTGCTACATGTTGACAAAAAAGCAATTAACAAGGGTGATTAGTTAAAATAAACAAAATATAGGCAATTCCATACAAATGACTCTTTAGTTTATAAGGGTGGTTAATTAAATGGTATATATCCAGTCAATGTTAAAAATTACTGTATTTGATACATATTGAGTTAATCTAGTACTTTGATATTGAGCTTTTTTAAATGTTTTATTAAAATTTCGGAGTTATCGAATCATGTAAAAAACGTGAATGGCCAGAGACTTTTTTTTTTTTTAGATAAGGAAAGAATTCAAAATACCCGATATAACAACGTCGGGTAGATCGAGAAGTTGATAAATCGGCGCCGGTCAAAACCGAACAATTACAAAAAATTAAGCATATAAATTACAAACAAAGCAAAAATAGAGCTAAAACGACTTAAAGCGAGTGGTGAGCTGACACGATCAGATGAAAGCGCCACCGAAAGACGAGTCTCCTGCAGAAGTGCTGAACGAACTATCGTGACATTGCCCTCTCTTCTAAGAGAGATATTCAGGAGTGTCAACCATGACGTTGTCCTCGTACAAGAAGGATCTTTATCGAGCAACATACACGACCACGATCGGACACTCAGACATCATCTTAGATCAGTTTCACAATGGCCAAAGACTCTAATATTGGAAGAATCTATCTCTTTATAAGTCAATAATGTCTTAATTTAAGAGCAACTCTGAACAATCGAACAAGACACTTAATTTAATCTAAGGAGAGAGAAACAAACGATGAAAATATATATACTCGGAAAAACATGAAACATTGGCCATAATTTGAGAGAGTGAGAAAATGATGACGAGTGATGAGTGAACACCCACCTCTTCGGCGAAGGATCCAATGCCAAATAAATAATTTTTCTCTCTCCTTATTCTCATCCCCAAATTGATTTCACCTTCTCCATCAATTCAATTTCTCTCTTAATCTCCATCAATTTTTTCTTTTAATTTCTGAGCTTCCTCTACTCAGAATTAATCTCTACCATGTCGAGTTCGAACCCAAAACCAATCGCCTCGGAATCCGACGACCAGAAGCGCCTCCAATTCCGCAACCCGGGTCAACGACCCGAATCGCCATCCGGGTCATCGTCCGCGGATCCCCCACCACCAGCCTTGGAAACGACGTCGTGTTTGGGAAGCCTCAGCGCAACGGCTGCAGAGGGAAGCGGCGACGTCGACGGGTTCAAGACCCCCACGGATTCGGGTCACCGGGTACCCGAGGCCCGACTCTGCCCGCCCGCGCCCCAGAAGCCAACGGCCCACCTGAAAACGCGGGTAAAGAGGAAGAATTCGCCGGGCGATGCAACGTGGATGAATCACGGCCGTCGGATTTCGATCCTACTTGATCTTTCGGAGGAGGTTGAGTCCATGTTTCCTGCCAAATCAAAGTGTAAGATCAAGAAAGCTCGTACCGTCTGATCATTTGTTAATTTCTGTATTAATTAGTAATACAATTTAGGTATGAAATAGGTACGTACGTAATTTGTTACTCTTCATATATCTGATACAGACACGACAAAGTGAAGAGATAGAATTGTATGTTAGGTATGTAAGTTAATTAGGAGTGGTTGTATGATTGTACCGATCATATTTAAACACGGCCTTAAGAAGTAACTAATGAGATAATTTCAGACTGAAGTTTAGTGTGTTTTGATTCTTCAATTAATTATCCTGCAGGGTCGATTTAGCTATACTAATTAATTAATTTAATTCTCGTGCCTTGCACGAATTGGTTTATCACGAAATTTATTTATCAGATTATTATTTAGATCGATGTTTAATAAGGTAAATTATATCTTCAAAGTATTTATGGAAAACAATTTAAGATTTTGATTCACTCTGTTTCCAGAAGCCACGATCTTGATCATCAACCAATATGTATAGTATATTAGGAAATGATCAAATATTTGTTATATATTTTTATATTTAAAAATGTGAAATTATATTTTTAAAATACTTATGAAAAAAAGTAGATTATGAAATAATTGTGTGATTCTTTTTTTTTTAGACTTTCCTAATATTTAGTATAAATTATGAAATTTTGATTTGTTTCTATCTTAATTAGAAATTGTTAGGAAGAGATTAAATATGTACTATATATTGAGGTTTAAATTTTTTAAAATTCTAAGAAAATGACATGTGGTGGAAACGTGGTAGGGATGTCATGTGACAAAATGATTGTGGAAGTGTCATGTGGCAAAAATTCAATTCTTATTGCTTTAGTATATATATAGTAGATTTCCGTCTTTCGAACCAATAATGTCCTAATTAAAGACATAGGTTAAAATTTTATTTTAACGATTTTTTTTAAAATAACACCCCAAATAAATAATATCTAAAAATCTATTCAAAACAAAGTTCTTAAGCTTATATAGAAACGGCTAAAAAACGAAAAACATCAAATAATTATCATCTGACTTATTGGGTTCAATTAATATCTTGAATTGGAAGTTTGGATGTTGAGTCTACAACCGTATTGTCTCGTGCCTACCCTTTCCGAAAGTTAAAAGTAATTTTGTGTTCAAAAGCAAACGGCATGTATATTGAGTAAATGTTTTATACATAGAAAATATAATTAAGTTGTTTTAAGGTATAAATTTTGATATAAAATGTAGTCGTTTTAGGGGTTTTTTAGATAACTAATTGAGTTTGGATAATGAAAAACGTTTTTGAAATTTATTGTTGTTGAATACTTTTATTGCAGATAATATATATATTGGTTTAAAAAAAGTAATAAACATCTATTAATGTGTGATTTGTTTAACATAAGAAATAATGTGAAGTGCAATACAAGTGCAAGTTAATTTATCAAAGTTACAAATTGAGCAAGAAATAATGTGTGATTTGTTTAATTAACATAAGAAGTTGTAGTTTTCAAGTCTTAATTCTACATGAATGATATCGATATTCCTTTTTCCTTGAAGTGGAACACCATTCTAGCTTATTTCCTAGAAAAGCAGAAAGTAGGATATAAACAACGAAGAGAATTAATTATAAGCACCTTTTGTACGTACATAGCAGTTATCTTGTTTTACAATCAAGGTTTTATGCAGTTGCAAGAAACTTCTCACGCTATAAAATGGAAAATTCTCCTTTTGTTAGCTTTCTTCTACTTTTCCATTGCAATGAAAATTGTGATGGAAGGAAGTGTGGGGTACATCAAGACTTGTCCTTCAAGTTTCTCAAGCAAAAGCCATATATGATTGAAAGAGAACTAGCTAAGTGACCTTCGTATCCCGTATGAATTTAACAAAAAAAAAATATTACTTCATCCGTTCACTGTCTAGCTTTTAAAATTTGTTCATAAATATTTATCCTTATAGAATTTTAAAATAATTTATCACATATAAATCATAAAAGTTATATTGAAACTTGATAATATTGATAATTATCTCTTCATCTATTGATTTTAAAGAGCGGTAAGTGACTAAATTGAGAAAATATTTATATTTTCAAAACATATTCAATAACTTTCTTAATACGGAGTATATGTGAAAAATTCTTTAAAAAAAATGTAAAAGTGAATGGAGGAAGTATTATATTTTATTAGTATGATTGACTTTATTAAAATAAAATAGAAAAAAACACATCCAGTAAATGAATAATAATTAATAACATACAAAATTTTAGGACCTTTTTGCTTGCTTTGCTTCAATTTTATGCCCGAACATGGCAAATTCCACACCTGAAATTATGTATGTTAATTTTTTTTTTCTCGTTTTGCTTCTGTTATTCATCTCAAAGGCCACAATAACATTAATATATTTTCTGACCATAACTGTAATAATATATGATGTTAGAGACACCACGATAGATTGATTACCAATCATTAACTAAAAATAAAATGAGAATACTCTTTCCTAGAGGCTAGAGGTGTGTTTTGAGAAGTTGAGAAGCTAATTTTTGAAAAATAAGTGGCGTGAAGAACATGGAAAAACGAGGGTACAAAAAAAAATAGAAAATAAAATACACATGTTAATTAAAGAAGAAATCGCATATCAGATACGAAATTGGCTAAGTGACTCAAATTTTAACAAATACTTGACTTATTTTTTAATTGTTTAAGGAAATATTGGGATAGGGGGTATATGGGCAATATTGTCTTTTCAAAATCATTTATTCATTTTCTACATATAATTGTACAAAATTAATTATTAAGCGTAAGTTCATCCTAAATTTTTAAACCATTATTTAAGTGTGCATGGCAATTGTACAAATCTTATATATTTAGGTAACAAGACATTTAGGTGATACAATGATGTTTTTATTGAATTTTGTTTTCTCTGAATTCTTACACCTATTAGTTTGAGTTTTATGAATTTTCGAAAATCGAATGTGCATAGTAAAATAAAGTTATTATATTTGATATTTCTCAAAATTAATTAAATTTATTATATTATTTGTTTTGTGATTGTTCCATGACCAACAAGACTATTACACCTTGTCAAATTTTCCATTTTCTGATGACCACTGTAGTTGAAGATAAGTTTATGAGCCCACAAATAACTTTAGCAACACCAAGTCCAAAAATGAGTTGTAAAGGTTGCTTGATCTGGTATTAGAGCTCTCTTAACCTTTAATGGAAGCAATTAGCCATATAATTTGCCCTATATTAGTAGTTGAGTTTGAATTTCCCCTCATAAATGTTTACACTACAATATTTTCTATGACAACCCACATAAGAAAATTCAATCCATGATCATTGATCACTATGTGAAAGTCCGTGGACCAATGACTGGGGATGTACGGACACGAGCGCATAGGCGCAGATAAGCCCAGTACACAAGCCCAATATGATTAAATCCTAAAACCAATTGACAATAGGAGGAATAGTCAATCAAACTTATAGTATGTCCTAACTTTTAGACGTGAGATGTTTATATTCCAACACACTATCATATAAAAGCTGAAACAATGTCTACACAATCACTCAATGCAAGCTCCAACTTTTAGCACATTTTCTATGATTTCTTATTGCATTTTAATCTAACTGCTCACAACAAACTTATGCCATCTTGTTGCTGAAATCCCAAAGTTTCTTGGCCAATGCTTCGTCCGTCGCCAGCTCATTCATGGGCATCTCGTTGCAGTCGAGGAAGTACTTACCCGTCACCCCTTTCAAGCTCGGGTGCAACGCGACATAGCATGTCGTGGCTGCTCCCTGTAAACGAACACATCCATTAACCATTGACCAGTCAACGAGCGAACGAACGAACGAACTCACTCACTCAAATTAGATCACCAACCACTTCTTTGTGTTGTTTGTACCTGAGGAACATTCTTCCATAGCAGTAGTGTGAAGAGCTTCAAGAGTCCTGCAAGTCAAGAGGAGCAAATTATTGAACAAAACAAATCCGGGTTTTTTTAGTACATTTTGATGATTGTAATACACACTCATTATCAGATATTGGTATTTGAAGAGGTTTGTCATTATCAGTCCAGGATGAACAGAGTTTACTGTAACGTTCGCCCCTTCTTCCTGCAATATGGGAAAAACAAAAATTGAAGGTTAGATCATTACATTATTGTATTTGGGAGACCAAATTGATCACCTTGAGGCGACGAGAGAGCTCATTCGCGTGCAAAATGTTGGCCAATTTCGATTGCCCATAAGCCTTTTTGTCTGAGTAACTGAGCACATCATCACACAAAACATAAGCTCAAATCTTGAATTCAGAAAATGAAAAAAGCATCATATAACATTGAAAGGTTTAACCTAGCTTCATCATTGATGCTATCAAATCTTATTCCTTCCTCATACGTGTACTGGTGGGCGATTGAAGATAGATTCACTATCCTGCCTTGGATACCAGTAGCTTTAGCAGTGTCCTTCATCTTGTCCAGCATCAGATTTGTTAACAGAAAATGACCTGACAATTAACCCAAGATAGACTCAGCTATATAGTCCAATATATATATATCTTAGGCTGTTTGTTTGTGTATGGAATTGACATACCCAAATGGTTTGTGGCGAATTGCATCTCAATCCCATCACGCGAAAGCTGGAACGGGCAAAACATGATGCCAGCATTGTTTCTACAAAAAAAAAAAACATAATTTTATTGTTCTTTGAGTAACTATTTTATATATTAAGAAAGTGCAATAGGTTTAGTAATAGTGTATAATACATCAAGATATTGAGAGGAATATTGAGAGAGTTAAAGCTGTTGGCGAATTCTCTGACGGATTCGATCGAAGAGAGGTCGAGTTTAAGGATATCCACTCTTGCTGATTGGTTGTCCTTGAGAATGAGCTCTTTGGCTTCCCTTGCAGCTTCCATGTTCCTAGCCGCTATGACGACGTGGGCTCCACGAAGAGCCATGACTCTAGCGGTCTCGAACCCTATCCCGCTTGCTCCTCCTACATATTTTGCACTTTGAGAAGAATCTCATTCCAGTACAATTTAACACCAGATTTCATGGTTTTGCAACTTCCTTTGATACCATATGAACAATGATTTGACTAAAGAAAGCTGATGACTTTCAAGATGTGGTGAATCCAAACATAATAAAGCAAATATCAGAATCCTAAAAGAGAGAAAATACTATAAAAAGCAACAACAACAACAACTAGTAACGTGGTCTAGGAGTCAAGATGTACGCATCCTTTTCCGAGCAAGTCAAGAGGATGTTGGAAGTCAATAGTAAACAAACAAAGAAAAGAGTGGTGTAGAAAATTGAGGGAGCTAACCAGTGATAACAGCAGTGAGATTAGAAGCATCAATCCCTTGAGTGACCTGTTCAGCAGTGGAAGCAGATCCAAAACCACTTGGACCTGGCTTCCCAGTAATCAGTGTGAAGATATTCATTTCCACAAATCAACCAAACAACGCCTTACACCTGAACACAACCTTCACAAACTTTCCAAGAAGAGTGAGGGACAGAAGGGACTAAATAAAGTGTAACACTATATAAGCAGGAGATTGAAAGTTGATGTTGTGGGGATGGAGCGTAGAAAAACAGTTGGAGGATAGAATGGATGAAGATGGAGTACTGGTAAGCACTAAATGAAGGAGAATGAGGAAGGTGGTGGGATTGTAGGTGGTGAACTAGATGCTTAAAAACTCTATTTCACCTAGAAATTTTGTAGGCATTAAATGTGTTGATATGCCTTGTATCCTCATTGGGCCAAATGGTCTAATGGGCTTGTTTAGGGTTTATGTGAGGAGTATATAAGCTCCTTGCTATGTTAAACCTAGAACATGGAACTCATAACCGTCACAAGTAGCGTAGAGAATTTCAGATCGTTTTCGGAGCGTTTTCTCTCGTGAGTCTTATAATCTGTCTCCTTAATACAATCTGTTCTCCTTTACCCGTGGACGTAGCCAACACAACATTGGTGAACCACGTAAATCTGTGTGTTCGTTTTTACGTTTTCTGTTTGTCTTTCCACATCCGTTATAACAAAATGAATTCAACCACTTCTTCAACTATATTCATTTCTAATCCATTATTCACGACCCACCACAACTAGCTTCACCCCCTATTTTGGGGGATTGAAGCAAAATCCAACTCTGAATCCTGATCATACACATGAAGATTGTGTAAAGCGGCATTTCATCGAACAGTTGGCGTGCAACCCACCGCCAGAAAAAATACAAAATCTTCGAATTCATCCGGAATTCGATAGCGATTTCAACAATGATCAACGTGAGACGTAATCGACATCCAATGGCATAAATGTAGAAAACGGATCTACAGGTTCAAACCGAAATCCTCCATTGGAGAACTTGGAGAAGAAGAAGACCAAGCTAAACTCTCACTGTATTCAAACGAGCTTCCAAAATATCCAAAATACAGGTAAAAGACTTATATAGTCTCAGGGAATAAAACCCACTATCACCAGTGGCCACAACCGGCTATAAGCAGTGATAACTAACTCCATAAAGTAAAGTAAAAAATATGATAAAATGAATAAAGCAATAACCAGTAAATCCACATCAGTAGTTTAAAGCAATAACCAGTAAATCCACATCAGTAGTTTCCACAGCCACCCCTCGAGTTGGAAGGCATACAAGACCCAACTTGGAAGACAGAAAATGATGTGGTTGCTGGCCCAATGCCTTGGTCATCAAGTCTGCCAACTGCAGATTGGTAGGGATGTAAGACGTCTGAAGGAACCCAGATTGAACCTTCTCACGAACAAAATGAGCATCAATCTCCAAGTGCTTGGTTCGTTCATGGTAACAAGGATTGACAGCTATCTGTTGGGCTGCTTTGTTGTCACAGAAAAGAGTCAAAGGCAAAGGAACATCAACTGAAAGATCACCCAAAATATAACTAACCCAGACAAGTTCAGCAGAAGTAAAAGCCATACTTCTATACTCTGCCTCTGTGGAATATCGACTCACTGTAGGTTGCTTTTTTGTTTTCCATGAAATCAAAGAATGACCAACAAATACACAATAACCTGATAGAGATCTCCGAGTATGAAGGCAAGCTCCCCAATCTGCATCAAATCCAGTGATTTTAAGACTCTGTTGCACAGGATAAAATAACCCCTTGTTAATTGAACCTTTAAGATATCTAAGCACATGCTTCACGGCTTGAAAATGAGGTTCACGAGGTTGGCTAACAAACTAAGAAAGATGTTGAACCGCATAAGAGATATATGGTCTTGTAAGAGACAAATATAAGAGCCTACCAACAAGCCGCCTATACTGCTCACTATCTGCAAGGAGATTGCCCTCTCCTAACTGCAACTTAAGACCAGTAACCAAAGGAATACCAACCTCCTTAGCCTCATTCATGTGAGCTGCCTGCAGAGTATCAACATATATTTTTGTTGGCTAAGGTAAGTACCCTGATCAGTTCGGAGAATTTCCATGCCCATAAAATATCTTGCAACCCCAAGATCCTTAATGGTAAATTCCTCATGCAGTGCATCCTTGACTACTTGAATGGAAGAAACATTATTCCCTGTAATCAAAATATCATCCACATACACCAATGCTACCAAGTAGACATCCTGATCCAGTTTCACAAAGAGAGAAAAATCATTGGTAGACTGTCTAAACCCCAACTTCACAAGAAAATTGGCGAGTTCCAAATTCCACTGGCGAGATGCCTGCTTGAGACCATACAATGATCTCTTAAGTTTACAAACTTGGCCTGGAGAACCCTTATCATAACCTTCAGGAATATGCATATAAATGTCCTCATCCAAATAACCATGCAAAAAAACATTGTTCATATCTAATTGATGCAATGGCCATGCCTTTGCAGTTGCTAGAGCAATGATAATTCGCACTGTAGGCATCTTAGCAACTAGGCTAAATGTATGCTTGTAATCTTTCCCTAACTTCTGGTTATACCCTTTAACCACAAGTCTTGCTTTATGCCTCTCTATACTTCCATCAGCTCTAAATTTCACTTTATAAACCCACTTAGAGCCTATAGCAGTAGCTCCCTTAGGTAAAGCAGTAAGTTCCCAAGTTCCATTAGAGTCAAGGACATCCAGTTCCTTTGACATGGCTTCTTCCCATACAGGAATCCCTTTAGCACCTCTGTAAGAAACTGGCTCAGGAACACTCATCACTTTAGTCAAAGAAGCACAGAAACTAGAAGTGAAATCTGGACAATCATGAACTCCTGTAGCTGACATCACATAATCAGAGGTCCATCTGGGAGCTCTTCTTCTTCTAATAGGTCTAGACACTGAAGGCACAATTGGAGCACCAGAAGGCACATATGGAATAGAAGGTCCTGAATGAAAATCAGGAAATGCCTCATCTGAAGATCCCTCAACTACTGAAGGTGTATCTGTCTGTGCTGAAGGTATATCTGTATGTGCTATAGGAATCACAATTAGGTCCTCATCTTCATCATTTGAAGAATAAGAATGATTCTGCCTCTGTCCTGGAATGTGCAACATACTTGAATTGCCAGGAAGAAAACTGTCATCCTTATAAGGAAATTGATCTTCACAGAAAATCACATCTCTGCTATACAACACTTCCTCTGTCTGTAAATCAAACACCTTGTATCCTTTCTGATGCACTGGATAACCAATCAACACACATCTCCTCCCCCTAGCATCAAATTTATCTCTCCCTCTCATGGGAGTACCTATGTAGCAAAGACAACCAATGACCTTTAAATTGTCATAAGTTGGGACTTTATCAAATAACAACTCATAAGGTGTCTTCCACCCTGTACTAACCAGAGGCATCTTGTTAATCAGATAAGTTGCTGACAGAATGCAGTCTCCCCAAAATCTCTTGGGTAAACCTGCATGAAGACTAAGTGCTCGTGCTGTCTCAAGAAGGTGTCGATGCTTTCTCTCCACAATACCATTCTGCTGTGGAGTGTAGGCCATACTCCTTTGATGTTGAATGCCAAACTGCCTGAAGAGCATCTCACAATCTTGGTTCACCAATTCTGTACCATTATCTGATCTAACAACCTTTGGTATCTTCCCAAAATGAGTCTTAGCAAACTGAATAAAATCTTTCACAACAGATACAACTTGTTGTTTGTTATGCAATAAAAAGGTCCAAGTACCCCTGCTCATATCATCAACTATGGTGAAAAAATACTTTTCTCCATTAATACTAGGGATGCCAAAAGGTCCCCATAAATGCATATGCAACAAGTCAAAAATATTTAAAGACCTGTTCGTACTGTGAGGGAAAGATAATCTGTGAAACTTGACAAGATTGCAAGTATCACAAAAACTATCCTTTACATTAGCTTGTTTAACACTAGGAACATGAATCATCCTAGAAAAATGATAAATGAATAAAACAATAACCAGTAAATTCACATCAGTAGTTTAAAGCAATAACCAGTAAATCCACTTCAGTAGTTTCCACAATAAAAGTTTCACAAACAATCCATCAAGCTTAGCTCCTTACCTAACCTCATCAATTACTGATTGCGTTTCTTCTGCATATTTTGACATTAGTTGTGTGTTCTTGAAACACGTACAAGAAAGGAAAAATAATGTTAAAGCTTAATATTTAATACACTTCAATACAAAATGCATTATTATCGATTATCCAATCTGACTAGTGAATTTGAATGCTTGTGAAATCTTGATAATTAATTTGAAAATAAATAAATAATATAATGATACAAATTTATCATTTTTTCTATTTTTAAACTCTTTTGGAAAGGATTTGACCAAAAAAATTCTCTTGAAAAGGATTCCATAGATTTTTTTAAATGTGTTTAAATTTCCACCTAAAATATATTTTAATATATTAAATTATATTATTTATATTAAATATTATCATTAAAAGTAATTTAATATATTAAAATATATTCTGACGTTGATCCAAAGATTAAGACATTTAAATTGACAAGTCAGTCGCATCAGACAATATAAACTTGGTAAGAAATCGATAGTCATTCAAAAGCCTGATTTTTTTGGTAAATCATGCATGGATTAACGCTATCATATTAAATGAGACGGATGTTGTTATTAGAAGATTAAATCCGGCACCACACTAATGAATCTAGCACATGCTATGTGTAGACACTAGATATAAATATGCTGGAAGTTTTAAACGCTGAGATCACAACTTAAAGTCCTTTTGGATTTTGAATCGTCACAAAAATATATTTTAATACATTAAATTATATTAAATAATAATATTTCATATAAAATAATATAATTTAATGCATTAAAATGCATCTTAGGCGGCGATCCAAACAAATCCTTATGCCCACAATACTAAAGACTTTTTAGATCCGTAAATAAGGTTAGTCGTGATGCGTTATCCTATAAAATTTCATAAACATATCTTTATTTATTTTATTTCTCTTAGTATTTTAAATATAATTATTTAGTCATAACCTGGGGCGGAGCTATGTGGGGCTCAAAGGGGGCTATAGTCCCCCCTGCCCGAAAAAAAAAAACCTTTTTTTTGAAAAAAAGAGTAATTTTTAAAACTTTTTTACCCTTATTTAATATAAAAATATAATTTTAGTCAGTTCCAATAAATTTAAGCCATAAAAATAAAATTAACTTAAGTTTATCCCCTTCATCTCATTTAAAAATGCAAATTAAACCAACCCTAATAGATTTAAGTCACAAAAATAAAATTACTTAATTTTTTTTCTTCTCATATCATGTGAAAATTACCTTAAGGTTCATAAAAAAGTCAAAATTGATTTTTTACGAAATAGGATTTAAGCCACTACCTTAAGGTTCATAAAAAAAGTCAAAATTGTTTTTTTACGAAATATGATTTAAGTCATGTTAAATTTAAATTATACAAAATTTTTACCGTGTATGATTTTAGCTCCCTCTAGAATAAAATCCTGACTCTGCCCCTGGTCACAACCCAACAAAACGATAATAAACCTAGCAGATATGTGAATAACAATATTATCTGCCATATAAATGCGAGTAAATTAACAAAATTGACAATCATAAACAAAAGTCTCATAATGTCATCACAAAGTAAATCAAGGTAAGAATGAACAACTACGAAAAAAGATCATCCTACTCAACGACGACGCGATCAATGCCCAAAGAAAAAGCAACTCAGTGTTGCCGCCCAAACGACAGTATCACCAAGGAGATCGAGCTAACAAGTAACAACTAACAAGCACTAAAATGTGACAACTTTCTTCCTTCTTGGGCCTAACATCTTGTTCCTTCTTGGGCCAAGACCCAATTAAAGCTACAATTGGGCCTCTTCTCTTTGGGCTTTGATCTGGATAAGCCCGCCCTCATTTTGGGTATGTAGGGCTAATAGAAGGTTCAATTGGTTAGAGAGTATTTTAATCTTCATTGTTTCAAGGGCCTAATTTAAGTGAGAACAAACCATTATATGAGAATGTTGTACACGTACTACTAAATAAATAGATACATATGGTATAAAATGTACACATTCTAAAAAATAGATACATATGGTATAAAATATAAATGTATATATAGTATAAAATATTAAACGATTTTTCTAACTTATGCCCTAAGATCTCTTATATAGAAAGTTTTGATTATGTGTTAATTTTTTAGAGTTTTATAAAAAAAAATTAAATGGATTCACCTTTTCTATTTAGGGTTTATATTCCTTAATATGAATTCTTAACATATGCTCTAAGGGCATAGATTAGACAAACCGAATATTAAATATATATTTTTAATAAAATTTTCTATTATGCGTGGATATATTATGTTCTTGTACTATGTATATATATATTATTATGTTTACATTAGACCTGGGCATATCCGGACTCGGGTCGGATATGGTCCGTGCCTAAATTATTTTTTTGTCCGTTTATCCAGACCCGGGCCGGGCTCAGCCCGGGATTCGGGCTTGGACAGCTGTCCAAGCCCGTCCGCATTCCCGGACCCGGATAGCCCGTCGGGACCCGATTTAAGTTATATTCTCCTAATTCCTGTGAAAGAGCTTCGATATCAAATTCTACAAATATTTAATAAAAGTAACAACACACTCAAACATACTGTTTAATGTATTTTAATCTTATAATAAAAACACGAAAGAGCTTCAGTCTTTCTCTTCGTTAGAATTAGAGAACAATTGGAGATATACAGATGGAAAAGACGAGGAAGGCGAAGGCCAAGATCTTGCGGTAGATGTCCATGGATTTTGTTTCCACTCAAATCGAGTATATCCAAGTTGGAAAGATTGAAAATGGATGGTGGGATGGTGGTAGTTAGCATGTTGAAGCTGAGACCAAGTGCAACCTGGAGTTTGAGTCTTCCAATATCATTTGGTATACTCCCCTGCAAATTATTGAAACTTAAAACTAATATTTGCAAGGAAGTATTGAAATTCCCGATCCCAATGTCTTGAAGACGTCCACTTAAATTGTTTTTTAAGATAAATAATAATTTATTAATTTAATATTATATATAATTTATATATAATTATTTATGTATTATATCCGGGTCGGACTAACCGGTCCTATAGGACTTAATTCCTTGTCCATATCCGGCCCTCCCGATATCCGTGCCGAGTATTTTCGACCCTTTAGAACATACGAGCTTGTCCATATCCGTCCATTTATGCGGACGGAAAAAGACTCTGAAATCTAAGCTGATTTATTGCAAATTTTAATTTTCCTTAAAAGATGTCAATATTGGCACACACCCCTCCCAACATTACCTCTAAATAAAACATTTAAGGGAGTCTAATACCTTTAAATATTGGTTAATGTTTACTATACCCATGATTCCATGAATCTAAAATAACTAGTGAAAATGTTTTTTTTACCCTATATAAATTCCCGGAAAAATGGAGAAGATAAAAAAAAAATACTCCTTTTGTCTCATATTATAAGCCCCACTTTGATCGGGTTTAAATATCGATACGGGTTTTGTATCGTTAATATCTCTAATTACAAAATTCTAAAAATTATAATTTTTTGATATTATCAAAGTAATCGTTTAGACAAATCAAACAAGATCTACTATGTTTTTTCTTATATATTGAAAGAAATCTTAAAGATTAGGGGTATACTAGACTCCTAGTTGGTGTGATGGTGTGGTGGCCTTTCCACTTACAGAACGCGTTAAATCCGATCTGACTCGGTATACCACATTCTTCCCTCCCCTTTGCTCCTCCATTGACGCCGTGTCGGTGACCTCTCTCTCTTTCGGCGAATCTCTCCGTCCTCCTTTGAGAGGGGTCAAATTTCTTCCCTCTTCGTCTCTTTCACCCCCAAATCCCTAGATGCTTTAATTTCTGTCCGTCAATCGAGGTCCTAATCCCTAAAATTCTATCACTAAATTCCGCAAATCACCGCAACTTGACGGTTGCTCTGATCCGATCAGATCTGGTGATTTCCTCTATCTACTCCAATGGCGGGGGCATCGCGTCGTCTCCGGGACCTCCAATCGCAGCCAGCTAACAAGATCTGCGTCGACTGCTCGCAGAAGAATCCTCAGTGGGCGTCCGTCTCCTACGGAATCTTCATGTGCTTGGAGTGCTCCGGGAAGCACAGGGGACTTGGAGTTCACATCAGCTTCGTCCGATCCGTAACCATGGATTCCTGGTCCGAGATCCAGCTGAAGAAGATGGAGGCCGGCGGCAATGAAAACCTCAACCGCTTCCTCTCCCAGTACGGAATCCCTAAGGAGACGGATATTGTCGCTAAGTACAACTCGAGCGCCGCCTCCGTTTACCGCGACCGGATCCAGGCCCTCTCTGACGGCCGCCCCTGGCGGGATCCGCCTGTCGTGAAAGAGTCCGTCTCCGGTGGGGCGAAGAGGCCGCCGTTGAGCGCGGGAAGGAGAGCTAGTGGTGGTGGTGATGGATGGGATAGCTGGGATAATGAGGATTCGTCTTCGTCGTTCAGATCAGGGAGTGATATGAGGAGGAATCAATCGGCCGGGGAGTTTAGGTATAGTAATGGTGAGGGAGGGGGTGGTCCGGCGAGATCGAAGTCGACGGAGAATATGTACTCTCGATCGCAGTTGGAGGACTCGGCAGCGAACAAGGAGAGCTTCTTCGCGAGAAAGATGGCGGAGAATGAGAATAAGCCTGATGGACTTCCGCCTTCTCAGGGAGGGAAATATGTCGGCTTTGGGTCAAGTCCGAATCCTATGCCGAGGAATACTACTAATAATTATAATTCTCAAGGTGACATGCTTTCAGTCGTTTCTCAGGTGAGTTTGGGGTTGATTTGATTGGAATGGTGAATTGGAGTTGATTTTGGTTCGTTGGTCTGTGGATTTGAGTTTTGTTGCTGTTGATTTAATTGCAGGGTATTGGAAAGCTTTCTTTTGTTGCACAGTCTGCTGCTAGTGTTGTGCAGGCGGGAACTAAAGAACTAACCTCAAAGGTATGCCATTTTTAACTGATGTGGTTCATACATGATAATTGAATTGGGGGAATTATTTCTGCAGGAGGATTCTTTTCAGCCATGATAAGGTGTGACAGATTGAATATTGAATGCTATTGAACTTTCCTAGGGTTAGCTGTTTAGACTCTCACTCGTGGTCTCAGGAGTTCTTATACGGTTGAAGTGGGTCATGAATTAAGGTGGCTAAATTAAAAGTTTATTTTGTGTAGGATCAATGAAAATGTTTTAGTGTAAAAACCTTATGGATAGTGATCAAGGTAGATATTTGAAAAAGTATGCACTCAGTGTTAAGCGAGATGTGCAAATTGGTTAGCTTTGCAAAGAAAATTGACGTGGTATTTCTTTCGATTGATTTTCACAAATGTTACTGAATCATGGGTGTATCTCTATTATAAAAATGTTGAATTTTCTATTACACAAAGCTCTCTTGTTAGCTGTTCTCTATGCTGTTTTGAGCTGGGGATGGTTGTAAGATTGTTTCACCTCCTTCCACATGCACAGAAGCACTCCAAGTATTAGGTAGATGGGAACTATCATATATGTTAATGTCATCCTTGTAATCAGCATATGTTGGTATACCGGTCTTGAAAAATATCATAAAATTTGAATGCTTCCATATTTTTTGCTTTGTTTGTGTATTGGTTATAACGTATAACTGTTCTTTCCAATTCTTTTTCCTCTTTTGACAGGGTCCTTTCTGCATTAAGCTAGAGAAATCTGAACATTCTTCCATTTACCGAATTTAAATGCTCTGAGGTTAAAATAATATGACTTTGTTTTTCAATATGGTTGAACTTTCATCATAGCATTAGCTGGTTGTTTAGAAAGTTGATTTTCCTCTATACATAATCCAGACAGCTGGTTTACCCTCACCATTTGGTATCTTCTGTACCTCTGATGTTTCCCCCCAAAATTTTCTTGCTTTTTTTGGGGTTCTTTTTATGTGATCTTTAGTTGCGTAATCCCCTACAATTCCCATCCTTTTCATGAAGCTGTATATGTACAGATGTGATGATCCCTCTCCTATGTCGCCTTTGTACATTCTTTGACACAGGTCAGGGAAGGAGGCTATGATCACAAAGTAAATGAGACAGTCAGCGTTGTGACTGCAAAGACATCTGAAATCGGGCAGAAAACCTGGGGGATTATGAAAGGGGTCATGGCAATGGCATCACAGAAGGTGGAGGAGTACACCAAGGAAGGTGGCAGTGCCTCCTGGAATCCTCCACAACAAACCGAAAATGAAAGGAATGGATACTACCAGGATCTGAGGCAAGAGTCCAAGGGATGGAACTCGTCTGGAGGAGGGGGCCAGTCAACATCTCACCCGCCATCCAATCCTGTTAGCTCTTCATCTTGGGACGATTGGGATGAAAAGGATGGGAGGAAGGAAAGTTCGACAAAGGGGGCAGGCTCCCATAATAACGATAATTGGGCTGGTTGGGATGATGACAAGGATGACGGATTTGATAGCTTTTCCTACCAAAGTGCCTCTCATAAGAGTTCTGCTGGTCAGAATGGGAAACCAGCAAGCGCTTGGTCTGAAGGTGGCTTCCTCTGAGATTAGTAAATTTGCATTTGGAACCATCATCTTCTGAATCTGGCTTTCTCTGAGGTTAGTAAGTTTGCATTCGGAACTGATCATCCTCTTGAGTTCTATATTCTCACCTTTTTTCTGCAAAGATGTTTTGCTTGGACTTAGTTGGGTCTCTGTACAATTTATTCAGCAAGAAAGGGGCTGCTTGCCCCTTTTGCCAAGAACTATTCGGTTGCGTTTGTCTATTTGATTCAGTGTCAATTTATCAAACTGTGCAAACTATGGTTATAAATTTCAATTTACATATTTTTAAGAGATAATTGGCCTTTGTTGTTCCTATGAATGTATACTCGGATATAATTTCAATGCAATGCATGAAATTACTTGTCTTTATTTGATTTTGTTAGGGCAAGTGATTAGGTTGATCCATGTACGTTGGACCACCCTAGAGCTCCCTTATTAGTTATAATGTCTCAAGTGTTTGAAACTTTTATTGTATATCCGTTATAATCATGTATGTTATTGTTCTCCATGGGAGTTCAATTCACCTCTCTTAATATTTTATTACACACATTGTCTCCTTAGGTTGTGTTGATAAGATATGAGAAGGTGATAGTTAAGGCTTCTTTTTGTGAGCTTACACTTAGTTTGTTAATAGACTAGTCTCTAGGGTACTTGTTTTTCCCCCTTTTTTTGGGTTTTAACAGGAGAATGCAACAAACAAAAGCACTTTATATAGTTGCATCTGATGTAAACTATGAGCATTTGATTTACAAAGTAGATGCATCAGCTCAGCAACCCAACTCTTAGGGCATTTTAAGCAGAGCATATCTACAATGTGTGACCTTCTTCTTTGTTTACATTATTACATTACACCATCTTCTTCACATCAAACCGGGCTCTGCAACTCCCCTGCATCAGCTTCTTCGCTGTGCACCACCTTTGAAACCGGAACCTCCTCAACATGGGCCAGATCGTGCTGTTGGACGACCAGCACGGAGCACCCCACGTTGCTGCTGGAGGAGGTCAGGATGTCGCCTACGGGCCCCAGCTCCGCGTGTTCAGCCGCCAGCTCAGCCAGCCCCGCCACCATGGTCGACGGAAACCGCCCTTTCCCCACCACCATCAGGTCGTAGTCTCCACTCCTCCCTAAGGACAGCACGTCCTCCACCAAATTTCCGGCTGCTCGCTCGGTGTACTCCGCTGTGCCCTCCCATCTCTTCCTAAACTGTGCCACCGCTGCCTCATCCAGCGACTGATCAAGACATAAAATTAACATTTTGTCATATTGTGATTGACAAATATTATATATAGGAAATTGTTGAAGTCCGGTGGGCCTAGATATGGCTCTCGGAGAACCGTTGGAACCGGAAAAATAAAATCGAAACTGGATAAATCTCCTAAATCCGGTTTCGATTATCTTAAATAAAAATCAGAGAATTGGAGTTTCCGAAACCGGATTGAAACCTCTTTGTTCCGCTTTCACCTTTTTTAATTTTATTTTTGATGTCTTTTAACAAAATCAGATCCAAATCGGGTGAAATATGAGGTTTTAGCGTCCAAAATTACCGATTTTGACGTCAAAATCCAAGGTTTTAGCGCCCAAAATTATAGGTTTCAACGGCAAAACTCGAGGTTTTAGTTTTTTTTCCTTTTTCTTTTGAAACCTCCGATTCCACCTTTTTTTTAATTTTATTCTTGATTTTTGTAACTAAATCGGATTCAAACCGGTGAAATCAGAGATTTTGGCGCCCAAAATTCCCGGTTCCGGAGCCAAACCTGAGGTTTCACTAATTTAAATTATTTGTTTTGGAATTTTTTGAAAGGAATGTGTTAGTTTGTGCACATATATAAGCCAGATAAAAACTAATTGACAATAAAAGGAACTCATCGACTATTGTACTTACCGTTTCCTCTTCTCGATTCATGGTGGCGACGGAAAAGCTATAGCTACTCTCACGGCTCTTCTCCGGCGAGGGCAAAAGCCTGATCTCATTCTGCTCATTGCTTCGGTTCTTTGTGAACCTTATAACCACCACCTCCAACGCCGGATGCTCCGCCATACGACCGCCCAACTCCAACGCCTCCCGGTCGTCGGGCCCACCGAAGAACAGTACGCACACCACCTTCTTCACACCCTTGCCCTCCTCCGGACCATCTAGCTTCGCCGACCCGAACCCCCTGTCGACGAGCACCGCCACCGAGCACGGCGCGTGCATCATCACCCTCTGGTTCACCCCGCGCCACCCGTGGCCCACGTTCTCCACCGTGAACCCCTCGTCGTCGTCCTCCGACAGCCTCCACGCCTTGTGGAAGGGGAGGACGATCAAAGCCACCTCCTTCTGCTCTGCCACGTGGCAGATGTCCTCGTGCATGGTGGAAAGCGCCGAGATCGTGCTAATGGGCCGGACCGTGACCCGGCCCAACTGCCCATACGCCTCGAAAGCGTAAGCCACCCGGTCGTGGACCTCCCGGGAGCCTCGGCTGCGGCGGTTGGTGAAAGGGAGGCCGTTGCGGCGGAGGCGCTGGACGAGGGCGATGGAGGAGGAGCGCTCGGTGAGCTCGAGGAGGTGCATTGTGTAGAGCTTGAGGTTGGACCCGGCGGTGCTGCGGATGGACTCCACGAGGCTTATGGTGGCAGGGACGTTGGCGGGGCCGTGGAGGCAGCCGAGGATACGGAGGCCGGCGTCGCCGTCGACCTTGGTGGAGGGGGAGATGCTGTCGTCGACGACGTCCTTGGCGAAGTCGCCTTGGAGTTTGCGCTTGTGGGTCGGGGCGCCGCCGTGCCGGGCGGGCTTGTAGATGGCCATCACCGTTGGGGTGGTGATGAAGGTGGTGAAGAGTGCCATCAGCACTAGGATGGCGAACATCTCGTCGTTCAGCACCTGTTTTAAATTATTTCACCATTAATAATTGATTTCTTTAGTGAATGTATTTATTATATATTTTTTCTATAAAAAAATGAAATTTAAACAATGTAAGAAATTATGCAAAATAAAATAAATATTTTTCTATATACTGCCAAACATATAGTATAACGTACATTTCAACATATCTTCGTTCAAATTAACTAGTCCTAAAAGTTTGTTTGTATTCTGGTGTATTTTTTTTGGGTGAAAAAAAATTAGGATGAGATGATGGCGTACCAGTTCAAAGATAGTAAATATCAAAGGACTCAGATAATAATTATAAAGAGTAACCTATTATCCTCTACTAAACTGTTATATAGTAACCTATTTCAAAGAAGGGACTCAACCTCACAACTTATTAGACCGGTAACCTATTATCCTCCACTAAACCAACTCTTTAAATTATATTTTTTATAGAAGATATTTAAACTGTTATATAGAAAAAGAAAAATCGAGCTAGTAATCAATGCGACAAATACGGAACATTTTATGTCTGGTGCCACGTATCAAAAGCAAGGAAATCTTTGGGCAATTAAATTAGGGAACATCATAATGCCATATAATGGAATATACTGATATACATATGAAATTAGCTTTTTGACGCTAGGAGTGAAATGTCCCTTAAAAGGTGACTATCATCATATACAAGTTAGAAATGTCAAATATTGGAATTTGAATATTATTGCAAGAATAGTATATGCATGTACACATAATGATAGGCACGTATAGTAAATTAATTTCCAACCTCAATAATGGAGTATTTGGATAGCTTTTCTTCTACATGAGCCGGATTTATAGGTCCAGCACTCCAGCTGAACAAAATTTTCTTCTTATATGAAATTTGACTAGTCATAAATCATAATAATTAAACAGATGTGCAATTTTTTTTTGGGTTGGACAGATGTGCAAATTTACACTTTTAATATACTAATTAGGGAGAAAAATTGTTAGCGTAATTTTTAATTTTGTATGCAGACATGTAGAAGAAAATGCCCATTTACTATTGTTGTGTATAGTGTTATGTGGATGCAATTTTATGAGTTTAAGTATAGGACTGGAAAAGAAATTTGTGAGGATGTGGGTACAATTTTTTCAATGAAAAACACTTTTATGTGAATTATATAATGATGCATATAAAGTGTGCACACAAAAGTTATCTCCTCTAGTTTAAGAATGCATTTTTTTCATGATCTTGCGGTTTTTTTACTCCTAATTTCTCACCATAAGACAATTCTTATCGCGCCCCTTTGATGCAATTAATTCTATAACTCTTTCATGATCAAAATAACATTAAAAATATAAAAGAAAATCATCGCTTGCATTCTAACTAACCTATTTCAATACTATGGCTTCATATTTAACTAACCTTTTTCAAGTCTGTAATTGGCAAAATATTGCTTTTAATTGACACACACCTGACACACGCCATTAGGTACGTCCAAAATAACAACTTACAAGACCTAACGTATCAATTTCTTATTCAATTAATTAGTTTTTTATGAAAAGCGCATTGACTTAAAATGGGAAGCTTCAACTAGACATATATATATATATATAAGGTGAACGAAACTCAAATAAAATACAGTTTTTCTAACCTAAATTATAATCTTTTAAAGAAATTTTTTATTGTAAGAAAAAATCTTAAATCCGTCAAAATAGAAGTAAAATTTCTAAATATACAATATATTTTAATTTGTGTCTTTAGGGAATAGGTTAAAAAACCGTTTTAAATATTTTTAATTGCTATGTGTTACTTGAGTAAAATTTCTAAATATACAATAATTTTTAATTGCTATGTGTTACTTGAGTAAAATTCGTCCAAATTAAGGGAAATTCTTATTGGTATCTTTGAGTTTATGGTTATTCTAATTGGTGTCCCACTATTAAGTTATTTTCCGTTGGTGTCCATAAGGTTTGAGTTTGTTTGCTTCATAACCAATTTTTTTTATGTTTGTACAATTGTACCATTCCAGTTCAAATTTATTAAATCTAAGTCCACCATTGTGTTTCACGCCCTCAAATTAGTAAGATTTGACTCCTAAAATACACAAATTCATGTCCGAACCATGTCGATTTGAATTCTGAAGCAACAACCCGTTTCCGACCTTAAGAATTCAAATCAGAATAGTTCGAGTATGAATTTGATTGTTTTAGGAGTCGAATCCTATTAAGTTGAGGCCAATAAACATTATGATGAGCTTCAATTTGATCAATTCGAATCGAAATGATACGGATATGAAAAATTCCGGTTATAAAATGAACAAATCCAAACCTTAGAGATACCAATCGAAAAAAACTTAATCGTGAGACACCAACAAGAATAACCCTCTAAACTCAGGGGTTATTCTCTCGAATTAACTTATGTATAAATTTTCCATAAAAATAAATATTACAAAAGGAAGTAAAGTGAAGAAGCAAAATTACCTTTTTCTCCCTGCCAATGTTGAGAACAATGAGCTCCACAAGCCCTTTGGTGTTCATCAACACCCCAAGCGTGATCGACTCCCTCGCCGGAATCCTACACAACATCGCCATCACGAACGTCCCAACGATCTTCCCGGCGCAGGCCACCGTGATCACCAACACCAATAACCCCCACGCTTCCGGCCCCTTGATCGTCGCCACGTCAGTCTTCAACCCACTCGTGGCGAAGTAAAGCGGCAGCAGCAGCCCCGACACGAAGTCCTCTATCCTCTCCATAAGCTTCCCGGCGAAGCCGCCTTCCTTGGGGATCATCAGCCCGAAAACGAACGCCCCGAAGATCGAGTGGATCCCGATGAGGTCCGTCATGAAACCCGACGCCAGCACGCCCGCTAGGGTTAGCCCGATGTAGGCCTCGTCCATGGCGCCGTGCTCCGACGAGCAGCGACGCGCCACCCAGCCCATAAGGGGACGGACCGCCGCCGCCATGAAGATGACGAAGGCCGCGCCGGAGAGGAGGACCCATATGGAGATTATTGGGCTCTTGTGGGTGTCTCCGTTGCCCGCTAGGGCGATTGCTAGGGCTAGGAGGATCCACGCTGCCACGTCGTTGAAGGCGGCCGCCGCCATTGCCGTCTCCCCTATCCTGTGTGACATACGTGGCTCGAGTTAGCTGTGACACGTGTGTAATTGGAAATTGTGAAATAATCAAACATTGAGGGATATTCTACCAGATTTGAGTTCTCATGCGAAATGTTAAACAATATCGGCATACGTTTTTTTTTTTTTTTTTTTTTTTGGGTCAACAACTTTTTTTTTTTTTTCATTTTCGTCATCATTCTGAAAAAGCCTATATAAAAGGTTCACAAATAAGCACTAGATGTTCATTTATTTATACATTCACGTTCACAAATAAGCACTGAATGTTCAAAGACATGTGTTGAAACATGATCATGTTATATGTGAACTTATACGGCACATACAATGAACATATAGTACTTACATATGAACGTTAATAATTGTCTATTCCAGAACGATCAGATATAATAAATAAATAAAAAATTGTTGACCGAAAAAAAAAAATTCGCCATATTTACGGTTATGTCACCGCGTCACTATTCACTATCCATCTTTTTTTAACAGTACAGTGCCCTTGGATATTACCCCCCAGATAATGAACATTACCACTCAGAAAATGAACATGTGGTGTCTATTTATAAACTCGAATGAACGCGACTGCTTCGTATTTCACACAGTAAGCATATTTCACACGTGAAACAGACTCTATTCTACGAAATATAATATTTTTTTAAATAAATATCTAACTATTTTTTATTTTAACCAATATGAAAAGAAAAAAAAGGTGAGTCTGGGGATTTAGAAGTTTATAAAAATATATCACGTTAAAAATTAGTCAAGTGGCTCGATTCTTAACAAAGATATAAGTACTCATTTAATAATTTAGGGAGATATCATGCACTGAAATTTCGTCATTTATTTACCATTTTTTTATTTCAAATAATAAATAGACTTAGTATTACTCCGTTCGGTTTCACATATTTGACTTTTTTAGCTATAATTGTTGGTTCGAATTATTTGACCTTCTACATATAATAAATATTATTTTTGAAAAAAATGGTTAAGTCTATTTTTAAAGTTTTTGTTATTTAATTTACATTCTTTGCAATCTTCATTAATTAATAATAGATAAACTTATTTACTTTTTATTCATAATTTATTATAAATAATTGTGAAGTAAGAAAAAAAATCCAAACTTTGTAAAATAGATGGAGTATATTTATATATGTTTGACTTAGTTATAAGATAAGGTAATTTAACGTGTGGATTTTGTTTCACATATTTGCAATCTTCGAGCGCCCTAAAATAGTACTATAAGAAGTTAAGCTAGGTAATTATTATTGGCATCGATCATGTAGCCGAGGGCGGACGCAGGTGCGGTCCAATGGGGGCTACAGTCCCCATTGGAATTTTTTTTTTTAAAAAAAAATAAAAATTATATAAACTTTTTTAAAAAAAAATCCCCAAAAAATCAAACTATTTTTTGTATTTTTTCAATTTAAAAATATTTTTTATATAAAATTACTAAAATTTATCCAAATTTGTACACAATTTTTCAATAAGATATGTAATATTTTCACTATATTTATCCTTATTTGTGTTAAAATTTTTAAAATTTACGATTTATGAATTTATAAATTTGACAAATTAATTTTTATACAAATTTGTTGAGATTACGCAGTGAAAGAAGTGTGTAATGATTGTGTAATTTTTGGCCAATTTTGAGTAAAATTTTATTTGAAGTTTGGATATAGAGTTTATGGTTTGAAATTGAGATTGTTTATGGAAAACATATGATATAATTAAAATTACGATTTAGGATTTTGTGTAAGGTAGACAATATTATTTTACTCTTTAAAATTTTAAAATTTTAGCCCCGCTTAATTAAATTCCTGCGTGAGCCCCTGCATGTAGCTGACGTCCGACGATATGGTAGTATTATTTAATTTGAGTACATTATACTATGTTTTAAAAGCAAGCACAGACGTACACCTAGCAATAACAATTGTTTGGATTCATTTTAGCCAATACTCTATGCTACTATTATTTGTCACCTTAACATACACTACAATAATTATAATACAGTTAACTTTTCACATTTAGCCGTATTCAATTTGACATATGTATTACTTTAATTAGTGTTTAATTTTTTCTTCAAATTACTATTTGATCAGTATGTGAATTAACCCATTCTTAATTTCCATTTCTCAATTTTTTCACTCAACTACCTTAAGCTAATATTTACAGAAAATTCCCACCGTATCCTTTACGACTGAACAATAAAAATACATATCTAATCAAATATTGCATAACCAAAATTACTTTGTGAGTGAGGAAATTAATTTAATTAATTAAATAATTACCTGGTGGTAAGAAGCTTAAGCTCGGCGAGAATACGAGCAAGGACGGGGAAGGCGGTGATGGAGAGCGCCACCCCCATAAACACCAGGAACTGGCTGTATCCGACCTTATCGGCACCTTCGATGGTCTTCCGAAACACCACCGCCACCCCCGCGCCGCTTATGAACGGGGCCGAGATCCCGGCGACGGCGATGAAGAAGGCGCGGCGGCCGCTCCGGCGGATGGAATTCAAGTCGAGCTCCAGCCCCACCAGGAACAAGAAGAAGAGGAGGCCGATACTCGCCACCGACTCCAGTATCGGCGAACTCCATTTCGGGAAGACGGCGTTCATGTACGTCTTGTTCCTCCCGAACGCCGACGGCCCCAACACTATTCCTCCCTGCACATTGTCATATTCACCATAATTAATCTAACTTATACACTCCATAATGTTTTGATCTAAAAATTTATGGGTAATAACATTCAGTTGGTCTCTAGGGGTTTAACACTAGATTCGTAAGCGTTCTATTCAAATATCTCGAGTTCGATTTTTGTTGGAGACGTGTATGGAGACACTGATGTTGGGAGAATACTCCAATTTGGACGTAGAGAGACTTTAACTGCTCGAATCAGGCGATCAAAACCGAAAAATAGAAGATGAAACTAGGGGTGAGCAAATATATCCGATTCGGCTGATCCGATCCGAAAATCCGCCGATCCGTATCCTAAAAATCCATATCCGGAAATATCCTTTAAGTTTTTATCCGTATCCGATCCGATCCGGGTGATTTTGCCGGATACTTGAACCGGATACGGATCGAGATATTTAGCTTACCGGATATCCGAAAATTTCCGGTACTATTCATATAATACTTATAATCATAAATTTGTTTATTATAACTAATATATTGAGTAATATATTAATAAATTTTACATCCTTAATCACATATTTATATTATTATCCAAGTAAAATATCGTAAATACATTTTCATATGAATAATAAGTGTGTATATAATTTAAATCGTACGAACAAATTAAGAAACAACCTACAAATTTTATTTCTTAATTTACAAATTTATTACTTTTGAATTTAAAAAATGAATATATTGATTTATTTTTAATAGATTTGTAGTAACCGGATAATTCGGATATCCGGCTCAGATATCCGATCCGATCCGGGTCATTTTTACCGGATATCCGTTTCAAAACGGACCGGATACGGATCGGGGTTTTGTAAAATTTTTGAACCGGATATCCGGTATAACGGATCGGATCGATCCGTTTGCTCAGCCCTAGATGAAACACATCGATTTAGACGTAGATCGGCTTTAACCGCTCAAATCAGGCGATCAAGACCAAAAAATAGAAAATTTGTGGGTTATAGATTAACCTAGTATACAATTACTCTCTTCGTCTAATAATATCTAATATTTTTCAAATATTAAAGAAGTTATTAAAATGTTATTTTAATAACTCATTTATTAGTTATTTTTACTTTTTAAAAAATTATTACTAAATTTTACTAATAATTATAAGGATAAATATGTAAAATAAATATTAAAATTGCTAACAAAATAAGTATTTATAAACAAAAGATAAATATTAAAAAGACAGCTATTATTAGACGTAGACGGATAGAGTAGTTAGTTGATAAAATTTTATTATAGAATCTGCCAGTCATCAATAAATGCTGGGCGTTGATTAAAATTCAAAGTTACTTGATGATCCGATCGATCTGAACCTTTTTTTTTTTTAAATCAGTTCTATATACAAGGCTCCACTAATAATTCATACGGAGTATTACCAATAAGATGAGGGGAGAGGATTAAAAGAATAGTCAACGTACATTATTATAATGCCCTGTGAATTCAAGAACAATCTTAATTAGTATTATAAAAGCTAGTGTCCAAGAAAATCCAAGACGAAAAGTTCATATTTAGTAAACGTACGAGATTTATAAGCACATTATAGATAATACTGTTTTTTTTAACGTGGGTCCATAGACACGTTAAGAGTCTAATTTAAAAATTATTTTTAAAGTAAAAGAGGTAAAATCCTATGAAAATGTTAAACTAATAATAATAAAAAATACTAAATATGAAAGTTTAAAAAAATCTTAATTAATAATATGAAAAATAATGTCATGATATTTCGTGACCACGAGCCTAATATTTCACGGGGACTAAAAATGAATATATGAATAAGATGCGAGATAAAAATGAAAAACGTACGACGATCTCGGCGATGACTTTGGGCTGGCGGAGGGGCTTGAAGATGGCGGCGAGGAGGCGGGTGAGGAGGAGGATGAGGGTGGTCTGCACGATAAGCAAGGGGAAGGCGAAGTGCAGGGGATTATCTCCCTCCCATACTCCATTTGAGGAGGTTCCTATGGAGGTAATGTTCACTGCCATTAATTTCAATACAATCTTTTCTGTGTATTCGATCAACTTCAAACTCAATTAATTGATCGATCACCTAATTAATTCCATATGCAGAATAGAGCGGGTAGTCCGTTATTTATACACGCCATGCCACCCAAGTTTGTGTTGTACACTTGTACATGTTCGATCCACTTTTTTTTTTATCATTTTTTCCTCCAATGATTTCGATTAAAATATCAATTATTCCCTCTGTAATACCAAAGTTTTATATAATATTATTTAGTTCGTTTAGAAATATTTGCCTTTTTAGAATTTTTCACAAATTTTTAAGAGACGATTAAAAGTACTAATATATTTTTTTTATTGAAATTTATAATTAATAATCTCCTTTTAATTATAAGGTAAATTTGTCTTTTTTGAAGTAAAATAGGTAAAAGAATAAGTATTTGTGGATTTATTTTAAAAACTAAAAAGACACGTATGTTTATTGGGAGAGAAATAGAGAATACATCTTATTAATTTTTCATTTGAAAAAGTTGGGTTAGTACTTAGTAGAGAGATATTTTGCATGAACCGGAGAAAAATCAGTATAGTTATAAGCAAAAGAAATTTATAACGATTCTCGAGTTTTGGTGCGTTAGGAAAAGTCTGAATAATCGTACGGGTCAAATTAATTTGGTTAGATGGATGGTTATATAAAAAAGATGACTTAATTAATTAATTTAACCGAGATTATACATGTCGGCACTAGGCAGTGGTGGTTCTAGGGGCTGAGAGGACGGCACCCCCCTATTCCTCGGCGAATCTATAAGTTAATTTTTTGTTAAGTTTTTTTATTAATTTTAAAATAAGTAAATTATAAAAAGAATGCATTGGTGATATTTGTCTTGATTGTATGAAAGAAGTTAGAGATTTATGGGTTTAATTTTTCAATTCTTTTTCAATTTTTTATTTTTTTATTTTTGTTAAAAATTTAAGTCTTAATTATCTTATTAAAATCTTTGTGTTTATTAAACATGTTTATTTCTCTTTTATTTTTATTTTTCTTTTCACGTTTTTATTTTTTTGGGTCTGCAAGAGGGCAAAGCCCTTAGAATTTTATTAATTTATACTGAAACATTCCCAAAAGAGAGTACATCAGGCAAAGAAATACTTGCCACCACAGGTAGACTAGGAAACATAGAGCTAATACATACAGGGGTGTAGCCAAATCCACATAAGAGGAAGTCAAAGAGAGAGCCCAATTAGCCACAGAGTCGGCCATAACATTGCCAACACGTGGAGTAAAGATGATCTTCACCTCCCAGTTGCCACACCGCAGAAGATTATGGCACTGTTGGAGGAGATGGTAATCAGGGTGCGTTTGCAAGAGGGGTTGTCGAAGAAAGTCACATGCGTGTGGAGAGTCAACCTCAATCAATAGACGGGGAATATGCAACGATGCCGCAAGCTTCAAGCCATGGAAGATAGCCTACAACTCTACACGAAGAGCTGTGCAAATGCCACGTCGGAACGCAAAACCCCGAACAAAAGCACCATGTGGATCCCTAATGACACCTCCACCATCTGTTTCCCCCGGGTTCCCCTTCGAAACACCATCGGTGTTCATCTTCAACCATGAAACAGGAGGTGGAGACCACTCATGAGCGATCGACGAAACACCACTAACAGGTAATGCTCCCAAGTCGAGTATGCCCCTATTAGCAGACCAGTAAATCACAGCAAGGGAGTAGACCCGCGCGAGCAGCCCAGCGAGCCCATCAGATCCAGTGAAGATTAAACAATTCCTTGTCTTCCAGAGGTGCCATACCAGGTATGAGAAAATTGTGCTCCAGGAATTGTCACACGACAAGTTCTGAAGAAGCCATGCCTTCATAGGAATGGAGAAGAAATTCGGGAAACGAACAAGAGCTCCCGCCTCAACCCAAACTCGCCGGACTGGGTCACAATCACGCAACACATGAAGACAAGATTCAACCTCCGAGCAGCGTGGGCAATCCGGCGAGCTGGCCAGGTGACGACGATGACGATTACTGTTGCATAAAAAGCACTCGTGGGCAGACATGAACAAGAATTGCCGAATGCGGTGTTGTGCCGGAGAGTGCCAGATGAGCTTCCATAACGGATCCAAAGGCAGAGAGAGTGGTTGACCGAGCAAATGAAGGGCCGACTTAGTGGAGAACATACCAGACGAAGATGGGTTCCAAAAGATTCGATCCGAAGCCACATAATCATCCCGGAGAACAATTGAAGCAAGTTGTAGTCGGAACTGTGCAGGAAGGAAAGGCGCCAAGTCACTCCATTTCCAACCTGAATTTGTCCAGTAATCTGCAATTGAATGCTGAAGATGATTGGCCAGAACAGATTGGGTAGCAAACTCAACAAGAGGACGACTACAGAGCCAATCCTGGCACCAAAAGTTGGTGTTGAGACCATTTCCAACTGCAGAACGAACACCTTTCAAGAGGACCTCAGCGCCATGAACAATACCATGCCACATCGGTGAGCAACTCGAATGCACCTGAAACATTTCCACATCACACCTCCCTCTACAATATTTGCCGTAAAGAATTCTGGCCCAAAGAGACTCTGGCTCCTGTAAAACCCGCCATCCAACCTTGGCCAAAAGCGCTGAATTAGCATTGCGCATTGGACGAACCGCCAGACCCCCTTCTGAGCATGGACGAGTAACTCTCTCCCAGGATAGGAGATGAGTACGACGTTGACCCGAAGATGAACCCCAGATAAACCCGCGAACACGCTGGTCAACCGCATCACAGATTCCCCGTGGGAGAAAAGTTGACTGCATTACATGCAGCGGAAGACTCGTCAACACCGACTTAGCCAAGGTGACTCGACCAGTGAGTGAAAGTGTCTTTGATTGCCAGCCACTCAACCATTTCGACAACTTATCCAACAGAGACGAGTACTTGCTCCGAGTCATACGCCCGCAAATCGTCGGCACCCCAAGATACGTTCCCAAATCTGCTATAATGGGAACCCCCAACAAAGTGCTAATGCAGTCCTGGGAGGACACAGAAACTGAAGGAGAAAACAACACTGAAATCTTTGCAAAGCTGACCTTTTCACCCGAAAGTAAACAAAACTTGTCAAGACAAGTCTTCATAAGAGCCGCTTGAGCCTCCGTTGCTTCACCAAAAAGAAGTAAATCATCTGCATAAAAAATGTGTGAAACAAGCACATCACCAAGTAAGAATGGCCGCCAATTGCCACTAACGACTTCAGATTGAATAAAATGCCCCAAGCGCTCCATACAAAGTACGAACAAATAGGGGGAAAGCGGGTCACCCTAGCCAACACCACGAGACGGACGAAAAGATCCGGCCATACCACCATTCCAAAGCAGACGAACTGAACCACTTGTTTGACAGAGCATAATAATATCAATCAAATGTTGCGGAAATCCCGCATCAACAAGAATCTGACGAAGAAAACTCCACTGAACACGATCATTGGCTTTCTCCAAGTCCACCTTCATGATCATCCAATTCTTACGGTCCCGACGAGAATTCATAGAGTGAAGTGCCTCTTGAATAAGAACCACGTTATCAACGATATGGCGCCCTGGAATAAAGCTCGATTGGGCAGGGGACACTAAAGACGGTATCACCGACTTAAGACGATGCACAATAGCTTTGGTGGCAATCTTGAAAATGACATTAAGTAAAGAAATGGGTCTCAGCTGAGAAGGACTTGAGGGATTGTCAACCTTAGGAAGCAACACCATAAGAGAGTCACCCAAACCCGGTGGCATAACACCTTCATTAAGTAATCGAAGCCCCAAAGTCGTGACTTGGGAACCCACACGAGCCCAGCATTTCTGAAAAAATACCGCATGAAAACCATCCGGGCCCGATGACTTATAAGGATGCATCGACTTAAGAGCTTCCCATATGTCCAAGGGTGCAAAAGGTTGTGCTAGGATGTTCACGGCAGAGGGCTCCAAATGTGGAAAAGAGCAGGCAGCAGGAAGCTTCAGATTATCAGCAGCAGACGCAGGATGATCCGCTGTATACAAAGAAGCAAAGTAATCCCGGACCATCGAACAAAGCGCGGTTGTATCAGAAACCCAAGAACCATCTTCTCTTTGAAGTGTAACGATCTTGTTTGCTCTATGGCACACAACAGTAGATAAGTGGTAGAACTTTGTGTTGCGATCGCCATCAAGCAGAAAAGAGGTCCGCGACTTCTGGAACCAGAGAAGTTGCTCTTGTTCCAAAATCTGCTCCAACTCAGCACACAATTGTCGCTCCAATCGAAGCAAGAAGGGGTTGGGGGAAGCAGACAGCGCCCGGCGAGCACCATCGAGATGAGCCCAGAGCTGCCGTTTACGACGGAAAATATTGCCAAAAATATCCTTATTCCACTGGATGAGGTCCCTAGAGAATTGCTTAAGTGCTGGGGAAATATCCATCAGTGAAGGCCAACACAACTCAAGAAACTGAGAGAACTGCTCATGTGTCATCCATGCCGCTTGGAATCTGAAAGGACGAGGAGCCGGAGAAGAGGCAATCACGAGCTTCAGATGAATCAAAAGAGGGAGATGATCCGAATGAGGAGCTGACAAATGTTGAACCGAGGCTTCCGGGAAGCGTAATCTCCAACTGTCCGTACACAACCCTCGGTCAAGTCGTGCAGCAACACGAGTGGCCATGGTCAGACCACGTAAATTGAGGACCCGAAAATCCCAGATCAATCAGCTAAAGAGCATCAATCCAGTCATCAAAAGCTTGAGACGATCTTGACGTGCCCAGGGAAGAACTAGTCCGCTCAATAGGACCTCGAGTAACATTAAAGTCACTCGTAAGAAGCCAATGATGTCTATTAATTAAAGAAAATTCCTCTAACACCCGCTAGAGATCAAGACGCCTTGTTGGGGTCGGCGCAACATAGATCGCCGAAAGAATCCACGGCTCCTCACCGCGCCTAGCAATCTCGACAGTGATATGCTGAGGATGCAATGAAACAAGAGTAACGTAAACCTCCGCCGTACGCCATAATAGCCAGATTCCACCAGCAAAACCATCCGCATCAACCCGAAGGATGCCATCAAACCCAATTTGACGACAGACCTGATCAGCACAGATACCACTAATACGGGTCTCAACAAGGGCCAAAACACGAGGATCATGAAGCCGAATCAACTCACGCAATGCCGTGATGAAATTGATGCTTCCTGCACCCTGAGTATTCCAAATTAGCAAACTAATATCCTTCATAGGGAACCAAGAATTGATGGGACCACCGAAAATAGGAATCGTCGGCTGTTGCATAGATGCAGCAAAAGCAAGCGTCGCCTCATTGAGACGATGCACTGCCTCCATTATCTGAAGAGGCATGGAGAAACGACACAGTAGGGGCTGGGTCTCCGTTATCAGCGGAGAGAATTCCGCAATCATTTTGTTGGCAAGCCGAGGAGCCTTGGGCAGGTATGGTCCCAACCGACGATTGGAGAGAATGATGCTTTGCGGACTGAATAATGGAATCGTTTCCACGGTGGGAAGATGCGCCAACAGAGAGTCCATCGCTAATAGGATGCGAAACAACACTGCGAGATTGGCGTCCCTGAAGACGAGCAAGGACCTTGAGGCGAGAAGTAGAAGGCTTCACCACAACCGATGATAAACGGCGACTTGCCGAAATATCAGCCTGGGGCGGAGAAGGGGGAATAGAATCACAACCAACATGAGAAGGCGCAGGAAGCGGCGATGCATAATTAGCATTACGTCGCAAGAGCTGAACACTGGAAGATGGGCCCAAACGGAGAGGGGAGGAAACCGGATTGGGCCGCAGTGAGGCAGACAAAGGTGGGCCGCATCCCGGCAAAGGCAGAATAGCATCCCCATTCAAATCAGAAACCAGAGAGGAATTAGGATTGACAGACTTATCGACAGCTACCGAAGCCAGCATAGGACCATTCTCAAGCCCACCCCCAGAAGACCGAACACCAGGCTCATTGACAGACAGGTTTTAGTCGTGTTACCTGGTCAAAATAAATCCTAACAAACCTAAACTAGTAGTTTGGGCAAGCAAGGGTCGAATCCCACATGGAGGAGTTGTCTTTCTTTATGTGAATTCGCATGCAAAGTAACAAGGGGGGTTTTGGTTGTTGATTGTTGAACAAGTAAACAATTAAACAAAAGCAAAGGGTTTCAATCAATTAAGTGAAAACACTTAGCCAAACAAATATCCACTTTTCATATGAATGATCGATCCTAGGTTATCTTTATTCCTTTCCTTTGATTATTCATATCCCTATTCTTAAATAGTCACTAGTCCAACTAGTCCTAGCAACCCTTACTATTGAACGCACGAGAAACTATCAAGATTTAGAACAATAGCAGCATAGAGCATAAGATCAAACCAGGATACATACAACACCGATCTTTCACAGCATTTAGCACATAATCAATTCTCTTTCATAATAATCTAGTCCAACTAGTCCTAGAATATCATGGATGCTACAATAGATAAGGAATCTCAACTCGAAATATCCAAACCCTAGCAATAGATATTTACTAATATCAACTAGGTGATCAAGCTAGTCAAATCAATAACAATCAATAGGAATATGCTCAAGAAAAAATATATAATCCAAAGGAAATAGGAAATAGAGAATTAACCTCACAATCAAATCATACGAAAATCTTCAATTGTCGGACTAAGCAAAAAAGTGCTTAGCTCCTCATAGTTCTTGGAAACAAAATAAACTTCAAAGGGAAAACTGAATGGAAACAATGATGCTGAATGTCGATGATATCAAGATGAATGAATGGAGGCTCTCGAAGTGAACAACTCTTGATTTTTCCGCGGGCGCGGCAGAACTTCCGCGGTCGCGGCCGTGACACTTTTCTGCTCCGCGCTCCGCCTCTCGCCGCGGACGCTTCGTGACATCCCCTTGGTCGCGGCTGGCCTTCTTTGCTCCTTCGTGTGGATTCTTCCTTCTATCTTCCTCGGTCTCCTCCAGTGGTCTACTCCTCATCTTCTGGATGTCTTCAATTAGCTCCTCCAAACCACTATATCCACACTTCTTCTCCCCAACTCCATACTCCACAGTTGTGCTCTAAATCCCTACAAATGGCACCCTAAACACCGGTAACAACTCCTAGATAAGCACTACAAAGTAGAGCTGATCACTCATCCTCCAAAATCACTGCAAATCTCGAACCAGCAACAAGTTTGTGCAGCGAACGAGAATCGGTAGACGAAGGTTGCAAAGAAGAGACCGCAGAGGGCCCCAAAGGAACAAAATGAGGCAGTGGCGGACCAGGTTTAGGAGCATTCCCCTTAGTGTGTCGCCGCCGAGAAGACTTAACCACCCTATTCCAGGGACCAAATGAAGTTCTAGAAGAGGACATAGCAGCGTTAGTATGGGCAACATTGCATCTAGGAACGACAACAGACTCGTCCGGGCAGGTGGCGATGGTATGTCCAACCCTGCCACAGTGATAACAAAGCATTCGGATCCCCTCATACTGAATAACATATGTCTTGCCTTCAAATCGAAATTTCGAAAGAAGTTTTTGAGAAATATCGACTTCAACCCCAATCCGGACAAACTGACCCCGTTCCGCAGATTGAGTCATCTTATCGATGCGAAGAACTTTCCCAACCTTAGAACCAATCTGAAGCAGAAAGCCTGCATGGAAGTACTCCAAATTGAGACCCGAAATCCGAATCCAAACAGTAAGAACATTTACAGCTGCAGATAAAGGGTCAAAATTCGGAACCCATCGACGAATCATCAAGTAGTTATCACCAACCAACCATCCATGGACCCTGCGTAAGGATGTGATGATAGTCATCCTCATGGTTAAGTCTCGCAACATAGAAGCCATTGCCAATGTCAACCAGAGACATGTTGCCCTTGAGATTCCACTTCTGCTCCAGTCGGTTCTTCAATTAAATAAAACCGAGGCCTTTGTCAAACATTTTGAGAATGAGAGATTATTCCCAAGGACGACGAAGATCCCTTTTCTCCGAGGCAGACACGACAATGGTTGGACAATCCGGATCATCACCATCATCAGCAGCCAAATCACCGTCCGTGTCATAGAGATCCGGACACTCACCCAGAGAAGAGGAAACGGTAACAGAGGGACCCGTCAGAACTTCCTGGAAAGAAAGCTTGCGCTGAGAATTCGCCTCTGAACCAGTTACCAAGCGGGGTGGGGAAGATCCATCACCCGGAGGACGGTGAGTATCGGTGGCCAGTACGCCTGCCGGTGGCCCGGACATTCCGGGAAACTGCACAGAAACTGTCAGAAATAGTAGTTGGGAACGGTTATCAGAATCGCCTCAAGGATCACGGTGTCAAGGATCACAGAAACTGATGTTTTAATTTTTTATTAAAACGAAAACTGAAAATCTTATATTATTTAAATAATTTTTAAAAACGCTAAAAATAGAATATATATTGCATGAATTAAATTTCAAAAGGTGAATCTCATACTTTTTTTAGTTTTCAAATATTAATATAAATATCGATTTATGAAATGAAAAATATATGGAACTAAAATCGCCCCGGCGAATTTCTAGATCCGCCATTGCATGTCGGACATATTGTACGGTCTCAAGTGTGGTTGATTAAATGGGGTGTTTTTTTTATAAGGTAACAATTAGACCGAAAAACCACAAAGAGTCGGTTTCTCAGTCTATTGCATCCTTTCGGATGATAACTAAAAGCTCTAGATTGGCATGAATATCTTCCAATGAACTCCGTTGGGTCAGCTTTGCCAATACAGTTGGCAACAACGTTTGTTTCTCGAAAGACATGACAAATCTGCACTGAGAAAAACAATTGTAAAACACAAAGGATATTAGACATTAAAATTGCAATATCCCAAGGACAGTGCCAAATTTTATTTAGGACGTTTACAATGATAAGGTTATCGCATTTAATTTGAATGTTGGTAAGGCCTATTTCATAGGCTTTAACCAATGGATTCCTAAACGCTAGGATTTCCGTTTTTAAAAGGGTAGATATTCCACATTTCTCTCCAAAAAGGAGTATTGATTCACCTTTATTATTTCGAAAAATGAAGCCATAGCTAGATTCTCCGTTAGTCTTAGTGGAACCATCTGTGTTGATAGTTCTATAATATATACACGAGTCTTAGTGAAACCATCCGTGTTGATATTTTTTAAAGGGGTAGATATTTCACCTTTATTGTTTTTGATATTGGACAATATATTTTATTACTAGTTTATTTTTATAATAGAAATTATATTCTACTAGTGTTATAGAAAATTAATACATAAAATTTTAAAAATCGATCCACCGATTCTGAACCGGAAACTGGCCGGGTTTGGACCGGACCAGAAATCGGAATCCTAAAAATGATGGATCGCGGACCGGACCGAAATACACTCGGTCCGGTCCGGGCATTTTCGATCTGGTCTGGTCCGATTTCCAAATCCGGGCAAATTTTGCACACCCCTAATTATAAACGTGGATTATCATATATACATCTGGTTATATACACTCGAACTTTTAGTTTGACAAACTTAATTTAGAAAATAAAATAGTGAAGATTCATCGTACTCATTGGTTACTTAAATTAAAAACTGTTTTCAAGTGACAACCAACTGATTTATGGTAAGAATGATATCTATATGATATGAACATATTACATATATAATATAGTGGCCGTTATTTAAAACACAAAACTAATAATAATTGATGAATCAGTCAATATGTATACTATAAAATTGTCCTTTTGTGAAAAGATTGAAAAAATAGGGTGAGAATAAGCTTGACATTAAATGCATATTAAATTGATGTTTAACTAAAACAATTCTCTTGTTTGTAATTTGTAATGGGCCACGTGGAGTACGTGTAGTTGCCTTCTGTTATTAAATGATAGCTTAATTTGAATGAAAATAATTGCAAACCCATTTTTGGCCGTTACAACACACTCCTGATTTAAGGCAAAGGTAACGGGCACACATTGATAACCCATTACAACACACTCCTGATTCAAGGCAAAGGTAACGGGCAAAGCAGGGAACCCAGAGATGTTTACGTCCAAACAAAAGCAGGTTGTCCTAGAAGAATATCAGAGTTGCACCCATTATACATGGCCCTTCAGTACCCTTTATTGTTCCCTCATGGCGAAGATGGTTATCACTTACAAATCCCGTATAATAAAAACTCAGGGAGGAGAGAAACACAAAGGGATAATGTAACAATGAAAGAATACTATTCATACAGGCTGCAACAAAGGGCATACGAGGCTACCACACTAATACGCGGAGGCCCCCTATACCATCAGTACATAGTAGATGCCTACACCGCTGTTGAAAAGGAAAGGTTACGTTGGATTAGAGAAAACCAGACTCAGCTACGAGCCGACCTATACAACAATATTTGTGATGCTGTTACCAAGGGTGATACAGATGCAAGAATGGTCAGTAAAAGAATAGTCCTCAAAGCTACCTATACAGGAAGCCCCCGATATATGATTCGGAATTACCAAGACGCAATGGCGCTATGCAGAGCATTCGGGAATCCTGCACTTTTCATTACATTCACTGCTAACCCTAAATGGTTTAAGACAGATGAAATGCTTGAAGAATAAGTGCAACACTCAAATGACAGGCCCGAAGTCATGAGCAGACTTTTTAGACGCAAGGTGTGCCAGTTGCTAAAAGATCTTAAAACACACGAGATATTTGGCCCCACAAAGGCAGGTACGTGACCGCTAAAATGAAATGGTTCAAAACTCTCTTTGGGTTTGCACCCGCTATCAGTGACATATAACAAAAATTCAACGCATATGTCCCCACAAATTGACTTCCTTCTGTTTGTAAATGTGCAGCCATATACACTATTGAATTCTAGAAACGTGGACTTCCCCATGTACATATACTCTTATGGTTGAAAGAAGACTGCAAGGCCAAAATAGGAAATGACGTAGATGATTTCATTTCAGCTGAAATTCCGTGCAAAGAGACAGACCCGGAATCGCATAAACTTGTGACTGAGCATATGTTACATGGACCGTGTGAGGACACAAACCCTAATGCACCGTGTATGCACAATGGGAAATGTAACAAACACTTTCCCAAGCCCTACTATGCAGAAACAACGCTTGATGAGGATGGGTTTCCAGTTTACCGGCGCCGAAATAATGGAATTGCAGTGAAAAAAGGACGCGTGACATTTACCAACAACCATGTCGTGCCATATAACCGGTACTTACTGTTGAAATATGGCGCGTACATCAATGTTGAGTGGTGTAATAGAAGAAGAGCCATCGAGTACCTGTTCAAGTATATAACCAAGGGTCCAGACAAAGCGACTGATGTCTTCCTGCAGAAAGATGCATAGCCACACGGAGGCGGGGCAACCACAAACCCGGGAATAAACGAGATCAAGCAATACTTAGATTGTCGTTAGCTATCTGCCTGCGAAGCCGCTTGGCGTATTTATGGGTTTGACATTCATTACAATTGGTCTACTGTTATACGGCTGACATTCCATCTCCCAGAACAACACTCAGTAACAATGTCAGATTCGCAAAACCTTCCAGCTGTGATACGCCGAGAAGGAGTACAATCGACAATGTTTACAGAGTGGTTTACCCTAAACAGTAAGGATGAGGCGGCACGGAAACTAAAGTATGCAGAAATACCCAAACAATACACATGGGATGCATCATAGAAGGTGTGGGGGCCAAGGCGAAATATCAAACCGATAGGCAGAATTGTGTACGCCCATCCCGCCTCCGGCGAAAGGTATTACCTACGCATGCTTCTGAATGTGGTTGCAGGGCCTCAAACATTTGAAGAAATCCGGACAGTGAATGGGAAACAATATGACACCTTCAGGCAAGCATGCTATGCCCGTGGAATGCTCAAGGAAGACAATGAGTGGACCGACGCAATCAAAGAAGCACAAGTCTGGGCAACGGGGGTACAGCTGAGGGATTTGTTTGTCACGATTCTAACCTTTTGTGAGGTGACCAACCCGGGAAAACGGTGGAACACTAGTTGTGTGATACCCCGTAATTTTGTAAGGCTATTTTGGGAATTATGGATTTTTCCCGAACGTCCGTTTGGTACGTCGGATTTAATTCTGAAGGTTTGAGACATTCTGTAATGTGCTCTGTATCTGTAATATTTATCTCAGTGAAGAATTATACAGTCGAGATGTGTTGGGAGTTTATACTCGTTCGTGTACGACTTTTGTTAACACGGATTAAGTTTGGTACAAGTTTATTGCCCAAGAATTGTTATCTAATGGGCAATAGTACAAGATTCTTTATCCAAAGGTTTTTGTCCAAGAGTCATTGTCCAAGGGGCAAAAGGGTTTGGATATTGTCCAAGAGGCAAGGAACCCTAATTTCTTCTATAAATAGAGGTGTTGGGTGAGGGTGGAAGAGGGTGCGAAAGACGCGGAAGCGCTCTCAAATTCTCGACTCTAAAAAACGCTCTCAAAGAAAACGCTCTCTCCGGGAAGGCTCGTGGATCGTTGGAGGCTCGTTTGGTGTCGTTTCCGGTGGCCAAGTGAAGCCTTGGAGACCCTCGGACGCCTAGAAGCAAAGCAAGGCAAAAGACGAGCCAAATCGAGCATCGCAGGTAAGATTTCCCCTCGTATTTTCAGTTTATGTTCAGCGACGGTGACCACCGCCAGGGAGACGGCGACCGCCGCCAGGAACGGCGCCCGCCGTGATGATCTTGCTCAACCGCCAGAGATGAAGGCCATGAGGCGGCGACCGTCGTGGATGAGCAGCGCCCGCCGTGGAGGAGCGGCGCCCGCCGTGCTTGAGGCGGCACCCGCCGTGATTGTTGTGGCGCCCGCCGTGAAGTGTTGGTGGTCGTGGTTGTTGGTGTTGGCTTCCGTAGCCTTCGTTCGGGTTTCATTTCCTTCGATTCCTTTCGTTCTTTCATAGATCGGTATTGTTGTTTGTCGAATCTAACTTAGGGTTTCTGTATGGGTCGATCCGAAGGTACCGGAGTTGGCGGATTCGTCTCTGTGTCGAGCCCGAAATCCCGTCGTTAGACTTCGTTCAATCTCTGCGGACTCAGGCAAGTGGCGGTTCGCTCTTGCTCATCGTTCCATATTTACATTAATTATCAGTTGTTTATCTGAGTAATTAATTTGGAATGATTACTGTGTTTGTCTGGAATTGGTTTTATAAACTGTTTTGGAAAATCATATAATAGGTTGTATATCTGTTAGAACGACGCTATTATCTGTGATCGCGTTCCGGGCATTTATGTGGATTTATCCTGTACTGTGGTTGTGTTGTAACTGTAAGTTAGCACGAGTATTTGTAGGAACGCCTGGATCCTGAGAGTTCCATGCGCGTTCCTTTATAACTGTAAAGGCGATGAAGACCCAACGATTGTTGAAGTTTGAACTCAGTGAGGTTCATTCTTTTAAAGGGCGAGCAAGACCCTGCGATAGTAGAAGTTTGGACTCTGTGAGGTTCATTCTTTCGATATAGATTCAGAGGTTTGGACTCGGTGAGGTTCATTCCTTAGATATGGGTCCTGCATGACAGGTACATATATTAAAAGCTTTTAATGTGTTAATCGTTTTGGAATTAAATAAGATAAGGTGCCCGAGAGCACTTAATTAATATACCTTTGGCGAGTAGTGTAGCTAAGTAAATAGTGCAGCTAGGAAAGCTCGTCTTGACTTTTGATCAGAGTACGTTCTCTTTCCAATCTGGATTCGCTGTAAGCGATGAGATTGGTCGTGAACCGAAACATCTTAGTCAGTTTTTAAATCATCGTTATGTGGTTCTGTAAGATCCAGACTTGAATGTAGTACGTTCTCCTTCCGATCTGGATTCGCTGTAAGCGGTGAGGTTGGTTGTGAACCGAAGCATCTCAGTCAGCTTTTAATCACTGTTGTTTGATTCTGTAAACATTCCAGATTTGTCATATTTCCTTAAAGACTCATTTCCTTTGGAGTCTTCTTTCAGGTCGATTTCTGTGAAGATTAAGTCTTCCAGAATCTTCTCTTATGCATACCTCTTGTTGTTATTCCGTGAAAGTGCCGGGTTATGTATCGTCCCTTCGGTTATTATTCGAGAGAATGATAGTAAACGGTTACGATCACTCGAACCACTCTGTTTTTTACCCTTGCTAGTCTATTCAAGTAGACTAACCCACGAACATTGTTCTCTGCATGTGGGCTGGTGTCATCCGTTCGATTCGGCACATCAGATAGAGCGAAGATATGAGGAGACTAGATTGACTATGAAGACGACAGTTGTTTTTGGATGTTTTAATAATTTCTTTTAATCAGGTTGAGATCCTTGGGCAGGTGATCACTACGATCACAACCCTTTTTGTAATATCTTTTATAAGACTTCCGCTGTACTTTGTTTAAACTCTGTATTTGTCCTATTCGGGATTGGGATGTAATCCTGTAACTTATGTTTCATTTGATTGATGTTTTGATTTGAAAACTTTGATCATTATGTATCAATTGTATTCCATGAATTGTATTTAAATCGGTAAAGCCTTGGGTGATCTCGGTAAGGAACACTGGGGTCACTGGCGGTAATACCTTTCCAAATGGGTTAAGATTTGGGGGTGTTACAAGTTGGGTTGCGTTATCAGAAGACATACTATACCGGAAAAGAAGAGAATTCCAATTCCCGACCTTAGAACTCAGTGAAAATCAGCTGAAAAACTACTGCTTGCTTGACATTGAAGAGCTCCTTGCAAAAAACGGGAAAACATTGACTGACTACCCGGGAATTCCGATGCCAGATAAGCAACTACTCACCGCAATGGACAACCGACTTATAAGAGAAGAACTCTCCTACAATGCCCAAAAAATGGAAGAGCTGCATTCAGCCATGTACCGTTCACTGAACGCGGACCAAAAAGCAATCTACGCCAAGGTAATCAATGCAGTCAATAATCAATCCGGAGAGTTCTTCTTCATTTATGGTGCAAGAGGAACATGGAAAACTTATCTATACAAGACAATAATGGCCTGTATAAGATCACAAGGGAACATCGTCCTTGCCGTAGCATCGTCGGGTAAGTTCTAAGCTATGTTCGCTTACTACGGTAATATTTTCATACCTACTCCATTGCTTAACAACGAAAAATACATGCATAAAAGACAACATACTAATGTCTATTACACCCATTGTTGACCCGTAATAATACCATTACAATGTCAGTAAGTACCTGGTGGCTGCATGCTGCCTTCATATACAAAATAAGATACCCCGTATATTTAATTATGCTCACCTCTAACACTTTTGTTTCCCACATGTATTGCTTCCCTTCTATTACCGGGCGGCCGGACAGCCCACAACAAGTTTCTAATCCCAATCGAGCTGCTTGATAATAGCACATGTGGTATTAAACAAAACACTCAATTAGCACAGCTGATGCATGAAGTCAAACTGATTATTTGGGATGAAGCTCCAATGACTCATAGAAATGTGTTCGAGGCATTGAACAAGACATTGCAAGACATCCAAAGCATCAAACATGCTAAAAACAAACACAAACTGTTTGGCGGTATAACGGTACTACTAGGAGGAGATGTAAGGCAAATACTGCAAGTTATTAGCAAAGGGAAACGACAAAACATCGTTCAAGCTTGCAAGTTGCATCAGCAACTCACCTATTTGGAGCCATTGTCAAGTACTTACGTTAACAAAGAGCATGAGGGTGAATGACCAACAGGCCAATGGCGAGATTGACATCCACAAACAACAATTCAACAACTGGATTCAAAAGATCGGGGATGGAAATGTTGAAGCAATAGCGCTAGACAATGAGGAGGAAGAAACATGGACTGAGATCCCACAAGAGTTCATAATCGTACTAGAAGCAAATCCGATTGAGCAGCTAATTGACAAAGTCTTTCCAAATTTCATAGCAAATGAAACCAACCCGTCGTACCTCCAAGACAGAGCTATCCTGACCCCCTTAAACGAAGATACAGATCAGATAAACAGTTATATGTTTGAACGTCTACACGGACAAATGAAGACATACAAAAGCGCGGATGAAATTTACAAGACATCTACCGATGTGGCTGAACAAGAGCATTTGTACCCACCCGAATTCTTAAACAACCAAGATTTCCCCGGTACATTACGCTTGCATTTCCATACACTATGCCTAATAGGTTATAAAATCAGCAACAAATGAAAATAACATGCAAACTGAATTACAGGAATCTCACCACATGCGCTGGAACTGAAGGAAGGGTTGCCGGTGATGTTTCTAAGGAATGTCAACCCTTCACAAGGACTGTGCAATGGCACCCGACTCATCATTACGCATTTGGGGGAGTGGGTTGTTGAGGCTGAGATAATAACAGGGACGTGCATAGGAAATAAAGTCCTAATTCCTAGGATAACACTAAGCGCCACCCAATCAAAATGGCCATTCGTAATGAAGCGTCGTCAATTCTCACTAAAAGCTTGCTATGCTATGACTATCAATAAAATTCAGGGGCAATCGCTAAAGCATGTGGGGTTGTACTTACCAAGGCCAGTTTTCTGCCACGGTCAGCTCTATGTTGCAATATCTCGAGTGACAGACCCACAAGGACTCAGTATATTGTTACTACAAACGGGGAAAGCGCCGACTAACTACACACGGAATATAGTTTTCAGAGAGGCATTCAACAACTTGGTCACCGAAATGAATGTAAGTACTACAACCCACTTTTAAAAATAAAACAAAACCAGCTAAAATCTATAAACCTGTAGGAAATGATTAGCACGCCAGATTATAACGGCAAAAAATGCTTGATTGGCGCGCACTGCGACCAACATGTTATAACCCTTTTACTAGAGCTTGCTCACATATATTCCCTCATGTTCCAGCTCTAGCACCACATGATACTAGACATTTCGCACCACTGGAAAGCAGGAAGTGCATATCAAACAATCTGGCAAACATGAGGTACGAGAAAACAATACTTTATTCAAACATGCGATTTGAGGGTCCTTTGGTGCTCAGGAATTTAGATAACTCTAGAAGAATAGATTTCTTGGTTTAACCAAACCGGCTTCTACTATTGCAGGGTTTGGGCCTTCGGATATTCCTCAATTGCTTCATTTGCGAGCTCTCATAGGGAACGACGTCCTCTTTTAAACGGGTGCATTGCTGCAGGGGATTCCAATATTACATTTCACTCCCAAAGCTTTTTCCAATATCCCCAAAATGGCGCTTTCAATATAGGCAAAGGTTGATACAAGGCAATGGTTGTCTAGGTTCTCAAGCCAACGAAATATAATCAAGTATCATATCATTACGTACACAGCCAAATATTACTTCTAATCCTAAATCGTTGGCATTTCTCTATGCAAATTTATTTACACAACAAGACATACAAGTCTCAAATGACCCTCAGGTGCCACACCAACCAAATCTCCCACGTGAACTCAACAACACACCAGTTTGGCCATCCTCAGCCTCCAATAACGACAATGCCTTACCACACATTCAATCACCAACCCCACGAGCCCATGAGTTTAACATTCTGACCATGTAATCAATTGTCTTTTAATCTTTTATCCGTAATAATGTCAAAAGTACGTACTACATACTACATACTACATACTAATATATGCTACGTTATAGCTATTAGTTCCTGAATTTTCAATGAGTAATTGGAGTAAGAAATTAGAGAGTAAAGAAAACTAAGTGAAAAAAATGACTTCAAAAGTTAATTAATGTGAGGATCAAATATATATTTCAATAGTTTAGGAACTTAAATACAAAAAAACAAAATTTAAAGATAAATAATAAGAAACTGTAAAATTTAGGATTTAGGTAAAATGTTTTAAAACCTAAGAACAAAAAAAATGTTATAAAATGTAGAGACTAGTAACTATTTTACCCCTAAAAATTTACTGTGTTTAGTGTCAATTTGCCAATAGCACTGCATAATTATGAAAATAGTAAATTCAAAAAAACTCGTAAGTTAAAAATCAAATTTAAAATCGTATACAAATTACAAAAATGATCTGCCATGGACTATTATTTGAAAGGAGCAGCTCACAAACCTTATAAATCTAATCAATGTTATAGAATTAATGGTCTCTTGATGAAGAATTTAATTTTATAGAAACCAACAAAGTTTTTGAAGAATAAACGATAACGCCGACTCCATAAAGGATATATCAATTTATATTAAAAAACAAATTGAAAACTGGAATAAGACGAAGAGTTGGAACCCTGACTGCTTAGCAAATGATGCGCTCCTGGCTAGTCCTGAACCAGGCTTCGGCGAGCCACCAAAGACCAAGACCATGGCGTCCCCCGTGGCATCCGACAAGCCTATTTAATTAGCTTTTCTATGTATTTCAGTACTTTCCGTTTTTAATAGTTCCTTATTTAGTAGTTGCTAGTTTTAGCTTATTTCCTGTTTTGGTATGCGAGCCCATCTGCGTATGGACTCGGCCCATTACGTTAAATAAGGCCCATCAAGGTCGTGCACTATTTTGGCTATATACAGCCTTCACTTGTAATCGTTTTAGTTACGTTGAAATTTATGCCTAAGCTTCGTAGTTGAGTTGAACTCCTCCCCTTAGGCATCGGCGTCACAAAATTGGTTAGACCCGATTGAACTACGTCACGGTTCACAAACACAACCTTCACTCTCGCCCAAGCGAGCATAAGAGAGCCGCGGACCATCTTTCCCGGTGGTTCGTACTTATCCGGTTACCAAGAGAAGGATCCGAGACCATTTCCTACCTAGATCCGGAGTCCGACGAGATCCGAGCCATCGGATTCGTATCAATTGGTATCAGAGCGTCAGGGATACGAGGTGTGTCTTTCCTTCTTTTTCCTTTCTCCCTACCCATCATCACCATTAAAACTCCCAAAACCGAACTCGACTTCTGCCCAGATTTCGTCCATTTTTTTTTTCCTTTCTGCCATTTTCTATCATAATCTTGTAGAGCTTCTCGATACGAGTCCGGGCATATAAAATTCGTCCAAAATGAACATCGTTTGACCCCTCAAAAGGCCAAAATACGAATCTTTCCCTGCTGCACAAACCCTAGCCGCCGCCCCTAGCAACCCTAGTTCGGCCTTCTCCCTAGCCGTGCCACCTAGCCCAAAACCTAGCCACCCTGGATCACCCTAGCCGAGCCAGCACCCGCCCATGGCTCACTAGCGCCTCACGAGGACCTTCAACCCCTACCTCTACGCCGACGAATGGAACAACGACGAATGGTTTGGTGGTGTGAGTCTATATGACACCCATCTAGACTATATCCCGCCGCGCCGCAACTGTGACCCCCCATCCCGATGCTCATACTCTCCGCCCCAACGTCCATACTACCCACCCAGGCACCAACACAACTCGCCACCGTGCCGTGAGTACTTCCCAGAGCGGTACCCTGAGCACCCACACGTGCGTCGTCCCGAGCGTCCTCCCGTGTCACCGGTTCCAACAGTCGCCCACGAAGCCACCAACAAGCGCATGGCCAATATCACAGGAGAAGACGAGGCTTATGCCAAGCACATTGCGGATATCGAGGCCCAGCTAGCGGAGGCCAGAAACCTCATTGCCGCACAAGCCGCGACTGCAACAGCCGCGGCCGCAACAGCTGCGACCGCGGCCACAGCAGTCGATCCTTCCCCGGCCCCCAACCCAGCAGCCCCCTTGTCAATGGCAGCGGGTCCGTGCCCCAGCGCGCCCGCTCCCGAGCCCGATGCTTCCATGCCCGCGCGCAAGCCCAACGTGCCTACGCCGGCCCTTCTGAGGTTGTCGACTCCATATCCAGGCTTCCGCGCGATGATGATGACCAAGGCACCCAAGCCCGCTCCCACATCCGACCCATTCTTGCTGATATTTGTGATGTCGAGCGCCGGACCCGAGCCCTACTACGACGCCGCACTCTCGTTGGCTGTCGAGCGCCTGTTCTCCCTGGCCCCACCCAGCTCGAAGCGGGGACGCTTTGATTCTAAGGGAGGGATAATGATGCGATCCTGGCTAGTCCTGAACCAGGCTTCAGCGAGCCGCCAAAGACCAAGACCGTGGCGTCCCCCGTGGCGTCCCCCGTGGCATCCGACAAGCCTATTTAATTAGTTTTTCTATGTATTTCAGTACTTTCCGTTTTTAATAGTTCCTTATTTAGTAGTTGCTAGTTTTAGCTTATTTCCTGTTTTGGTATACGAGCCCATCTGCGTATGGACTCGGCCCATTAGGTTAAATAAGGCCCATCAAGGTCGTGCACTATTTTGGCTATATATAGCCTTCACTTGTAATCGTTTTAGTTACGTTAAAGTTTATGTCTAAGCTTCGTAGTTCAGTTGAACTCTTCCCTTTAGGCATCGGCGTCACAAAATTGGTTAGACCCGATTGAACTATGTCACGGTTCACAAACACAACCTTCACTCTCGCCCAAGCGAGCATAAGAGAGCCGCGGACCATCATTCCCGGTGGTTCGTACTTATCCGGTTACCAAGAGAAGGATCCGAGACCATTTCCTACCTAGATTCGGCGTCCGATGAGATCCGAGCCATCGGATTCGTATCAATTGGTATCAGAGCGCCAGGGGTACGAGGTGTGTCTTTCCTTCTTTTTCCTTTCTCCCTACCCATCATCACCATTAAAACTCCCAAAACCGAACTCGACTTCTGCCAAGATTTCGTCCAATTTTTTTTTCTTTCTGCCATTTTCTATCATAATCTTGTAGAGATTCTCGATACGAGTCCAGGCATATAACATTAGTTCGAAACGGACATCGTTTGACCCCTCAAAAGGCCAAAATACGAATCCTTCGCTGCTGCACAAACCCTTGCCGCCCCTAGCAACCCTAGTTCGGCCTTCTCCCTAGCCGTGCCACCTAGCCCAAAACCTAGCCACCCTGGATCACCCTAGCCGAGCCAGCACCCGCCCATGGCTCACTGGCGCCTCACGAGGACCTTCAACCCATACCTCTACGCCGACGAATGGAACGACGACGAATGGTTTGGTGGCGTGAGTCTATATGACACCCATCTGGACTATATTCCGCCGCGCCGCAACTGTGAACCCCCGTCCCGGCGCCCATACTCTCCACCCCGGCGTCCATACTACCCACCCAGGCACCAACACAACTCGCCACCGCGCCGTGAGTACTTCCCAGAGTGGTACCCTGAGCACCCGCATGTGCGCCGTCCCGAGCGTCCTCCCGTGTCACCGGTTCCAACAGTCGCCCACGAAGCCACCAACAAGCGTCTGGCCGATATCGCAGGAGAAGACGAGGCTTATGCCAAGCGCATTGCGGACCTCGAGGCCCAGCTAGCGGAGGCTAGAAACATCATTGCCGCACAAGCCACGACCGCGGCCACAGCAGCCGATCCCTCCCCAGCCCCCAACCCAGCAGCCCCCTTGTCAATGGCAGCGGGTCCGTGCCCCAGCGTGCTAGCTCCCGAGCCCGATGCTTCCATGCCCGCGTGCAAGCCCGACGTGCCTATGCCGGCCCTTCCGAGGTTGTCGACTCCAGATCCGGGCTTCCGCGCGATGATGATGACCAAGGCACCCAAGCCCGCTCCCGCATCCGACCCATTCTTGCTGATATTTGTGATGCCGAGCGCCGGACCCGAGCCCTACTACGACGCCGCACTCTCGTTGGCTATCGAGCGCTTGTTCTCCCTGGCCCCACCCAGCTCGAAGCGGGGACGCTTCGATTCTAAGGGAGGGATAATGATGTGCTCCTGGCTAGTCCTGAACCAGGCTTCGGCGAGCCGCCGAAGACCAAGACCGTGGCGTCCCCCGTGGCATCCGACAAGCCTACTTAATTAGCTTTTCTATGTATTTCAGTACTTTCCGTTTTTAATAGTTCCTTATTTAGTAGTTGCTAGTTTTAGCTTATTTCATGTTTTGGTATGCGAGCCCATCTGTGTATGGACTCGGCCCATTAGGTTAAATAAGGCCCATCAAGGTCGTGCACTATTTTGGCTATATATAGCCTTCACGTGTAATCGTTTTAGTTACGTTGAAATTTATGCCTAAGCTTCGTAGTTGAGTTGAACTTCTCCCCTTAGGCATCGGCGTCACAAAATTGGTTAGACCCGATTGAGCTACGTCACAGTTCACAAACACAACCTTCACTCTCGCCCAAGCGAGCATAAGAGAGCCACGGACCATCCTTCCCGGTGGTTCGTACTTATCCGATTACCAAGAGAAGGATCCGAGACCATTTCCTACCTAGATCCGGCGTCTGACGAGATCCGAGCCATCGGATTTGTATCAATTGGTATCAGAGCGCCAGGGGTACGAGGTGTGTCTTTCTTTCTTTTTCCTTTCTCCCTACCCATCATCACCATTAAAACTCCCAAAACCGAACTCGACTTCTGCCCAGATTTCGTCCAATTTTTTTCTTTCCTTTCTTCCATTTTCTATCATAATCTTGTATATCTTCTCGATACGAGTCCGGGCATATAAAATTTGTCTAAAATGGACATCGTTTGACCCCTCAAAATGCCAAAATATGAATCCTTCCTTGCTGCACAAACCCTAGCCGCCGCCCCTAGCAACCCTAGTTCGGCCTTCTCCCTAGCCGTGCCACCTAGCCCAAAACCTAGCCACCGTGGATCACCCTAGCCGAGCCAGCACCCTCCCATGGCTCACCGGCGCCTCACGAGGACCTTCAACCCCTACCTCTACGCCGACGAATGGAACGACGACGAATGGTTTGGTGGCGTGAGTCTATATGACACCCATCTGGACTATATCCCGCCGCGCCGCAACTGTGACCCCCCGTCCCGGCGCCCATACTCTCTGCCCCGGCATCCATACTACCCACCCAGGAGCCAACACAACTCGCCACCGCGCCGCGAGTACGCCTCAGAGCGGTACCCTGAGCACCCGCACGTGCGCCGTCCCGAGCGTCCTCCCGTGTCACCGGTTCCAAAAGTCGCCCACGAAGCCACCAACAAGCGCCTGGCCGATATCGCAGGAGAAGACGAGGCTTATGCCAAGCGCATTGCAGACCTCGAGGCCCAGCTAGCGGAGGCTAGAAACATCATTGCCGCACAAGCCGCGGCCACAACAGCTACGACCGCGGCCACAACAGTCGATCCCTCCCCGGCCCCCAACCCAGCAGCCCCCTTGTCAATGGCAGCGGGTCCGTGCCCCAGCGCGCCCGCTCCCGAGCCCGATGCTTCCATGCCCGCGCGCAAGCCCGACGTGCCTACGCCGGCCCTTCCGAGGTTGTCGACTCTAGATCCGGGCTTCCGCGCGATGATGATGACCAAGGTACCCAAGCCCGCTCCCACATCCGACCCATTCTTGCTGATATTTGTGATGCCGAGCGTCGGACCCGAGCCCTACTACGACGCCGCACTCTCGTTGGCTATCAAGCGCCTGTTCTCCCTGGCCCCACCCAGCTCGAAGCGGGGACGCTTCGATTCTAAGGGAGGGATAATGATGCGCTCCTGGCTAGTCCTGAACCAGGCTTCGGCGAGCCGCCGAAGACCAAGACCGTGGCGTCCCCCGTGGCATCCGACAAACTTATTTAATTAGCTTTTCTATGTATTTTAGTACTTTTCGTTTTTAATAGTTCCTTATTTACTAGTTGGTAGTTTTATCTTATTTCCTGTTTTGGTATGCGAGCCCATATGCGTATGGACTCGGCCCATTAGGTTAAATAAGACTCATCAAGGTCGTGCACTATTTTGGCTATATATAGCCTTCACTTGTAATTATTTTAGTTATGTTGAAATTTATGCCTAAGCTTCGTAGTTGAGTTGAACTCCTCCCCTTAGGCCTCGGCGTCACAAAACTGGTTAGACCCGATTGAACCACGTCACGGTTCACAAACACAACCTTCACTCTCGCCCCACCGTCGCCCAAGCGAGCATAAGAGAGCCGCGGACCATCCTTCTTGGTGGTTCGTACTTATCCGATTACCAAGAGAAGGATCCGAGATCATTTCCTACCTAGATCCGGCATCCGACGAGATCCGAGCCATCGGATTCGTATCAGTAGAGGACAGACTAAAAACACATAGAATGAACAATGTCAGACGACCAATAAAGAAATGAAAAAAACCACCGGATAACATTATTAAAATGAATACAGATGGATCCACCAAAACTAATGGTGAATCTAGCTTTGGCTACATTTTCAGGAACAACACGGGTAAACCAATTTTCCTCTTTGGGGATAAATGTGGTATCTCAATTCTCAACCCCTTGAAAAACAGAAACACTTGCAGTAAGAATTGTCCTGGTAAAGGCCTATGAATTAGGCATTACCGATATTCAACTTGAATGCGATAACCTTACCATTGTCCATGGGATACTGAAATGTTAATTTCTGATATCCTGTGTGTTTTACAACTGTTCTCTTCAGTGCAGATTTTTCATGTCTTCCGAGAAACAAACGTGGTGGCCGACTTCATTGCAAAGATGGTTCAGTAGAGTTCCTTGGAAGATATTCGAACTAGTCTAGAATTTGTAATTCTCATCCGAAAGAATGCTATAGACTGAGAAATCGTCTCTTCTGTAATTTCCAGTCTAATTTTTACCTAATAAAAGAAAAATCTAATCAATGTTATCATCATATCACTTTAGAATACTTTGGCTAGTTTATTGATATTACAGCATTAGAGTGACAATTTGATGATATGAAAAAAAATTTAGAGGCTAAACAACTCGTACATTTATTAAATTATAATTTTATAGAAATATAATATTTCACTATACGTTTAATAAGCTAGTGTATTAATTGACGATTCATGTAATTAATAACCGTATATATCATTTTCAATTTTAGTGTCTTTATAGTTTTTATGAACACTGATATCCATAGGTTATCATCAATATACGATGATAGTGAAAGCGATGAGATTTTAAAAAAATTATTAGTGATTAAACACATTTATAACTCCAAGACTAATTATAAAGACACTAAAACTAAAATACTATTTTTATTACTTTTTCTTATTAAGGAGTACTATTTTTATTACTTTTTGGATAAATGGAATTGCCCATGAGTAATTGAACTACTCATTTATAACTGCAAGACTAATTTATTAGATTTTGTAAAAATTCGTATCCAATATATTTTCACGTGCGAATTATAAATTTGTGCATTTATGCCATTCGGTCTTTATACTGATCTCATCGTGCAAAATGGTCTAAAATACCCGCTTCTTAAGTAAGTAGCTAGTCATCTTATTTACTTTATTTTTCAAAAGGATATATATAACTTCCGTTTTAACAGAAATTTCCAAATAAACTATTTAATGTATACCTTATCATAAGTCGTTGAACTCGGTTTTTTTATATTGAATTATTGCTGCAAAAATGACACGCAGGCTTGTTCATCATCCAAAAATGAAAGTCCACGCAAATAAATTAAATACTAAAAAACGCCCATTGAATTTTCATTCAATGTATAATTTTTCATATGTAATTATTGTAGTAAAATTAAACTCCAACATGTACTATGTAACGTTACGTGTCCACTTGTCTCCCTAAAAAATCGTTGACCCTCTCTCGCTTTGTTTTCTAAATAATATATTTTGAGAAAAAAATAACTAGCTTATAATTTCCTTGTTACTATAAGATATCCCTCACAGTTTCGTGACAATTTGACAATGTTGATCGAATTCCAATATAATTAAGAATTGAGTTATGCTCTCCGATCTCTTCATCTATTATAAGTAAATTGTTACTCTTAGGGGTGTTCATCCTGTCCAGACCGGATCAGATTTTTTGAAAAGGGTAGACCAGAAACTGGACCGGTCCGGTCTAAGACCGGACTTTATTTTTAAAAATAAATAAATAAAATTCTTATTTAAAATCTATAAAAAAATATCTATAAAACATATATACTCCTAACTTATTAAATTAAAAAAATATCTATAAAAAAATACATATAAATCTCCAAAGAAACATAAAACATATAAATTAAAAAAAAAATTAAAAAAAATCCGATTCACCGATCCGGAACGATTTTTTTCCGGGTTTGGACCGGACCGAAACCGGATTAAGGGAACCTTGGACCAGAGATCGGACCGGAATTTCACCGGTCCAGTCCGGGCCGATTTTGAACACCCCTAGTTACTCCGTATAACACAACACTTAATGTGACTTAGAATTGGGATAATGAGAAAATATAACATAATTTACTAGTAGTGTATGACGTATATTATATACGTGAATTATGAATTTATCTTTTATATATACAGTTGAGCACGTATACGTACATGTGGATGTGGCTTTAGCTTATATATATAACTTATCGAATGAATGAAAAGTCTAGTCCGATAATTTGTGTTACCATAATTTCGTTCAAAACTATTCATCCATGAAGTAGCTAGATGAGATAAGAAGGATAATAGGATTGTGATTTAACTCTATAAATAAAATTAATAAAATCTGCGTTTTTTGTAGAATATAGTTCAATATATATGATTTTAATTTCCTTTTATGCTTTTATATTATATTTTCTAAACTATGTCCTTGGTGTTTTGGTTTAAAACTTTAATTTAAAAGTATCTGTTAGATATTATTTGTTTTTATATTTTGATTATTATAAAAATTTCTCTTAGGATAACTTTTTTTGAAAAATATTCTTTTAACCCATGCTTTATGGACATAGATTAAAAAAATACCATTCTTCATCCAATATTCATATTATTGATAGTTTTTAGTAAGAAAAATATAAGTTGTCTATTTTTCCTTTTGTAGCTATAATGTTATATATTTCCCCCTCGTGTAGTTAATCATAGGCTTTTTTAATCTTCTTACTAAAATGTGCCACATTTTTTCTTTGTCTTGATTTTGATGAATGTATCCACTATATTTTCCCGAAGACTTTTAATTATATGGAGGTATGATTTGGGTTCCCATGCGAAATGTCATTTCCGTGTGAAATGTGAAGCGATCTCGGTCGTACATTTTTTTTTTGTCAACAAATTTTTATTTTTTATTTTCGTTTTCGTCCTCTGATCATTCTAGAATAGTTTATATAGAAGGTTCACAAATAAGCACTAAATGTTCATTTATTTTTACATTCACGTTCACAAATAAACACTGAATGTTCAAAGACATGTGTTGGAACATGATCATGTTATATGTGAACTTTTACGGCACATAAAATGAACATGTAGTACTTATATGTGAACGTCAATAATTGTCTATTCCAAAACGATCAGAGACAAAAAAAAAAAAAAAACGCCGTATTTACGGTTATGCCACCGCATCACTATTCACTCTCTCCCCCTTTTTAACAGTACCGTCCCTTGAATATTACCCCTCAGATAATGAACATGTGGTGTCAATTTATGAACGCGAATGAACGCGACCGTTTCGCACTTCGTACGTTAAGCATATTTCGCATCCGAAATTGATTTTAATTGTCAACCAAACAGATGTTGAATATATATTTTTTTATATGTATAATTTGCTTGACTCTTCTCTATTGTGTAATACCTCCATGAGTCCGTTTCGGGTGCGAAATATGCTTACCGTGCGAAGTGTGAAACGGTCGCGTTCATTCGCGTTCATAAATTGACACCACATGTTCATTATCTGGGCGGTAATGTTCATTATCTGGGGGATAATATTCAAGGGACGGTACTGTTAAAAAAAAGGAGGGGGAAAGAGTGAATAGTGACGCTGATGAAGGATCATCCGAGGTCTCACCCAAGGCGACCACAAGAGGAGATGGTCCACGCACAAGAGCTCAAGCCAAGCGCATGCAAGAGGAGCTCGAGAACTTGGCAAGCCTCCACGTCTCAATGGAGCCCACCCTCGTCAAGGACTTCACCGAACCCATGCTAAGGACCTTGGTGACCTTCCGAGCCAAGCCAAGTGCGGGAGAATGAAGGCCACAAGAGACGAAGGCTCCAGCCCCTGACTCGGCCAACAACTCGGCCGAGTGGGAGGCCGAGTTCCTTGCAGTTGTTGTGTGTGTTCCTTACTCGGCCCAAGAACTCGGCCGAGTTCTTGGCCGAGTTCTTGGCTGTTTTATGTGCTTTTAAGACCCCTTTTGTATGACTTTGCTTGGGCCTTTTGGGGCTTGTTTGGGCCGTGGCTTAGGGTAGTATTTAAGGCCATTTTGTTGTCTTTTGACTTAGACTTGGATGACATGAATGTTGCTTTAAGCACAATGAAGATTGAGAGCTCCATGGGAGTGCTTCTCAAGTATTGATTCGATCTTGCTTGGTTTGACTTGCGTGTGTCAATCTCCTCCATAGGATTGGTGCTAGTAGGCATTCACAAGAATCCTCCTCGTGCTCCTTGGATTCGTCCATTGTTGTGTGAGGTTGTAGAAGGAGGGGTTGGTTGATATTTGGTATTGGTTCTTGGGAGACATCTTAGGGCTCCAAGGGTCTTGTCTCTATTCAATTCGGTTCTTTCTATATCCCCTTTATTTATCTTTGTTATTTCTTGCTATTTTTCAGATTTCTAATCACTTGTGTTTCATTTCTTCTCTTCCATCTCCAGGAGTCTCTCTTGACGTCAAGATCGGGCCACTCGCGGCTAATCCCCGCATCAAATTGGTATCAGAGCTCCGGTGAGGCGCCAAGCCACCCCCACCTCAGTCCATCTCAGCCGAGCCACCATTTTTTGTTAGCTCCTTTGAGCCTTCTTTCCATTTCTTGTGTTATTCTTGTGTTTTTCTTGCTTTGTTGTTTCTAGTCTTGTTTTGCTTGTGCTTATGTATTTGTGGACTTTGCTTGCTTGATATTTCCATCACCATTCCAAAAAAAACCCAAAAAGAAAGCCCTACCACAAGCCTTGCAAAATCTAAACAAAAATAAATAAATTCCGACGACCGGACCACCCTCCGCCGCCTTGCCTGCCTCCGTGCCACCACCTGGAAACACCCAGCCCACCACCACAACACAGCCCCCAGCCGGCCATGCCCCTTGAATGTTTGAATGTTAAGGCTTAAAGTGTGCATGTGATTTGGCACAATTTTGGCAAAGAGACATGTTGCTTTTCTTCTAGTCATTTTGGGTGTCTTAGGCATATTGGGAAAGAGCCAAGTCAAGCTTGTTTGGGGTAGAGAGCTTGAAAGCTACCCATTGACATTAGTAGCAAAGAGTCCAACTCTTTTTCTCTCTTCCAAATTTCAGCCATATCCCTTCTTGCCTTACAAATTCAACCTTTTCTTCCAAAGTCAAGCCAAGGGAAAGCCAAGAAAAGAGAGCCCACACACCTTGTCTTCTATCCTTGTTGTTGCACGTTTTTTGTTTACAAAAAAAAGAGAAAAGAATATCAGAAAAATCAAAAAAAAAAAGGAAAGAAAAGGAATTCAAAAAAAAAGGGAGAAAGAAGAAGAAAAGAAAGCTTGTGCATGCATCTCCCTGCTCTCTAAAAACCCCAAAACCCAAATATCCATTCAAAGGGGCAAACCCCCTCCAACAACAGCCAACAACATATACAGATCAAATCTGATCAACCCCAATGAAGCAGAAAGGGATCTAGAGAGAGGGGTTCTCCTTGCTCTCTAAAAATCCCAAAACCAAAATATCCATTCAAAGGGGCAAACCCCCTCCAACAACAGCCAACAACATATACCCAACTTTAAACAATCAACAACAACGATCCCAACAACAATGAACAACAACAAGGTATGAACAAAATCAAACCAGGAAAAATTCCCAAAATTAAATTCAAACACCATTAAACCAAATCAAGGTATAAGAAAAAGGTGATTTGATGGATTTCTCTAAGCAGAAATTCCAATCTCTCGGAAACATCTTAAACAACATGATGCGGTACTGGCCCGCCATCAGATGGTTCAGTAAGAGGTTGAGTCAACCAAGACCATGGCGTCCTCTCTGGAATAGTACTTAGCTCAGTTTATTATATATTTCTATATTATTAGTTATTTCCAGTTTTAGTATGTTTCCCGTTTTGGTATTTCTATTTCAGTCATTTCTATTTCGGGCGTGTGCCAACTCTTGTAGAGTGGGCCGGCCCATTTAGCTAGAATTAGGCCCAAACCCATTAGGGTTTTTGGGTGATCTATTTGCCTTTAAGAGGCTCTCTTGTACTTCATTTTTATTACGTTGAAATTAAGCCAAGCTTTGCAGTTGAGTTTTACTCCTCCCCTTGGCCTCAACGTCATATGTTCTTGTTACAAATCAAACACAATTTATCCAAACACTATCCAAACACAACCAAATGGCGATCAGGTGAACATCTCGATCTAGATCCGTGCACGAGACGAATCGAGCCCCACTCTTTTCGTATCACAACAGCTAGGAAAATAACTAATCAACAATAAAAAAATAAACCTGAAATCCTACCTAAACAGAAGAACAGAGAGAAGCAAAAGCATAGGGCTCATCATCTTCAATAAGCCAAGAGCTTTGTGGGTTACAAATCATCGGTAATCCCGACATCTGCTCCACCAAGAACACCCATCATCCCCAAATTGAAAGATCCTTACACAAGTTAAAATAAAAAATCTCAAAAAACAAGAATACCAATCTCTCCGATCGAGCCCGACGCAGTTTAGTCTCGACCGATTTCACAATCCTGATATCTGATATCAAGTATCACCACCAACATATGTGCCTCTTCGGACCACCATCTTATTCACACCTCCTTGAGATCCAGATCTTGTGTCCGACGCTGTCGGATCTGAGCCAAACCTTAGCTTTTTGAACCCATTCAGTTTTCTCTAACCCAGATCCTAAACCTATTATAAACCAGACCATTTTACCAACTCGGTGGAGTTCCTCTCATGGTGCGATCTTTCGAAACAGTACCAACTCGTTCAAGCCTAATTCCTACCGACCATCGGGCCGTCGACTACTCTCCATATCTTGGAAGCTTTGCTGTTCTTGCTGCGCAAGACTTCGTAGGTTAGAGAATCAAAACAAAAAAGTGGGAGAAATTTTTTTACCAAAAATTAACCCATCTTAAAATACATCAGTTGATAATCCAATAAACTCATATGGGCTTCTTTGCAAAGGCCCAATATCAAGGGGGAAAAAAATTATCAATTTTTCAAAAGACTAGTTGAAGGCCCCCGAAAGAAAATCTTAAAAATGGTAACCGGGCATATCCCACCTCTCTCTTATTTTTAGAAAGAGATAACGGGAAGAACACAATCGACAGCCCTCGACTGGCGACTGTCACCATCACCGGGTAACCCCCGACACCACTAATAACCCATTTCTCTGGGCAATCCCCAACATCATCGGGCAACCCCCGACCACTTATAGATAACCTCCGTCTCTCATCACCACCGGGTAACCCCGACACCACATCAACAATAATATCAAATAACCCGTCTACCACCACCAAATTTGACCTGATTTGGGCTCCATCACATATATGGTGTTGTTGGTCCCCTTTGGGGGTGCACCAACTCCAAACCATTACTATCTTCTCAACCTTCGTCAAGACCAAATTGATGGATTCAATCACATTAATTTCACCCTTGTTAACCTTTTTTATTTCTATCTTGATCAAGCATGGGTGGTAAAATTCTTGCGGCTTTTGTGGAATAAATCTTGGGTTCTGGCTGAATCGCCGGTCGTGGTCGTGTCTGTGGCTGAATGAAGACCCCTCTCGAACGAGGGCAACGTCATGGTTGAGGCTCCTGAAGATCCTTCATCTAGGTGAAGGCAACGTCAAGGTAGCCCGTTCAGCACTTCCGCAGGTGTTCCTGTATGACCATTTTCCGGTGGCACCCTTGAGTCTTGTTGACACATTGCCTGCCTTAGATTATTGTGTTCTTTTTTGCTTCGTTGTAATTCGTGTGCTTGTCTTTAGTTCTTACTGTTCGGTTTGTACCGACGCCGATTTTATCGGCCTCTCGAGCTACCCGATGTGGTTATGTCGGGTATCTTGAATTCTGTCCTCATCAAAAAAAAAAAAAGCTTGTGCATGCAACTCTTGTTTTTGTATGAAGACCTTGATTGTGTTGCTCTCCATTGATCTCTCCAAGTGTTTATTGACCTCCCAAGCTTGATACCCTACTCACCTTGCATAAATACATTTCATATCATTGGCAATTGTTCACAATTCATGAGTATTGGTAATGCAAGCTAGTTATAACATTGCTTTGTTGAGTCTCCTAAACACTTGTCATTGAGTCTTTCTTCTTGATTGTTGATTCCTTTCGTGTGCCTTCTTTTGTTGTGTGTTGGATGGTTGTTTAATTCACTCTTGTGTCCAGCCGTGTTTGAGTCCAATTGTGTGTCCTCTTGAGCTCATTTCCAAGTCCAAACACATATCTTAGCTCCACCCAATTGCATTGTCCTTCTCTTAAGCCCAAGAGCTAATCCACATTGGTTGTGTTGCCTAAGATCACCAATTCCACGTGAAGTTTTTGATCCATGCAAGGCAGATTTTTGTGATCATAAGCATGTATCGACATCAACAAGAGAGTGAGTGATCAAACACACGAGTGTAAACACTTGTGAGGTTGTTTTTGATTTCACTAACCTTAACTTGTTTCTTGGAGTTTGTTGATCATGTCTCACTCAGGGAGTCCACTACATGGAGATGGGTCCGAACCAATGGCACCCGAGTTGTCCAACATGCTTAAGGCAATGTCGGACAACATAGCCCTCTTAACCAACCGGATGGCGGCCTTGGAGACGTGTGTGCCCGGGCCCGCAGCCGCGACTCTTAGCACCTCCACCAGCCATACTGCCGCCCCTATTGGAACCCAAAATGAGGCGGGAGACCCGATCGAGCCCGAACCCGTCCATGCGCGCCAAGTGCCCATCATTGCCAACTCCCCCCGGCGTAGAGATAGGCCTTTTGCTCCTAACCAATTCATTGATTTCCAGGGCATTCCAAGGCGTGCCTATCATGAGGAGCCAAGGCGTGCCTATGAAGAGGAAGACGAGCTAGATGATGATGAATGGGAGCAAGTGCCACCGCGAGGCTTCCAAGCAAGGAGAGGCCGAGAGCAAGAACAAGATGGCATTGGCAAGATCAAGGTGAAAATCCTGTCCTTTGAAGGAAAGTGTGACCCGGATGTCTACATGGAATGGGAGACCAAGATTGAGCAAATATGGAGTTGCCACAACTTTCCCGAGCCCAAAAAGGTACAACTCACAGCCCTTGAATTCAATGGTTATGCACTAATATGGTGGGATAACCTTGTGAAAGAAAGGAGGCGAGCCCTAGACCCGGCCGTGGCCACTTGGGAGCAAATGAAGGCCTTGATGCGAGCTCGCTTTGTGCCACAACACCACGCACGAGAGCTAAGGCAAAGGTTGGAGAATTTGAGGCAAGGAGCCATGAGTGCCGAAGAAACCTACAATTCCATGCAAGTTGCAATGGTTAGAGCCAATGTGCGAGAAGATGAAGAAACCACCATGGCTAGGTACCTTCGTATCCTCAACTCTCCTTTGGCTAACGAAGTAGACTTGTATCCATATGCCTCCATGACAGAGTTGCTACACTTAGCCATCAAAATTGAAAGAAAAACTAAGGCTAGGAACCAAGGAGGAAGGATGACAAGTGGAGTGCCCAACCGAGGTTATCAACCTTATGGGAGAGAGCCATTTCAAGCAAGGGAGAAGGGGCAGCCATCACGACCTCATTGGGAGCAAGGAGGGCCGAAGAGGACTACTCAACCGACACCCCCCACACCGAGTCCAAGGCAGCCCGCCACGGCCCCTAATGGCCCCAAAGGGAGTACTTCTAACCCTCCTCCTAGAGCTAGAGATATCACATGCTTTAAATGCCAAGGTAAAGGTCATATGATGAAAGATTGTCCTAATACTAGAACACTCATGATTAACCACCTAGGGCAATATGAATCTGAGTCCGATTGTGAAGAGCATGATGCTTGTGATGATGATAAAGAGCATGAAAATGAATTTGATGATGAGCATGGAATTGAATATGAGCATGGTGAGTCATTGATTGTTAGGAGAACTTTGCATGTGCAACCGTCCCCATGTGATGATAATCAAAGAGAAAACCTTTTTCATACTCGTTGTCTAGTCAAGGGCAAAGTGTGCAACATGATCATAGATGGAGGAAGTTGTTGTAACATAGCTAGCATCGAGTTAGTTAGTAAATTGCAACTTTCTACTTCTTATCACCCTAGGCCTTATAAATTGCAATGGATGAATGATTGTGGTGAATTGAGAGTTAGCAAGAAAGTTAAGGTGACTATCACATTATGGCATTATGAAGATACTATTTTATGTGATGTATTGCCTATGCAAGCTTGTCATATCTTACTTGGTCGTCCATGGCAATATGATAGGAAAGTTATGCATGATGGTTTTACTAACCGCCATTCCTTTACTTTTCATGGCAAGAATGTTATCCTCAAACCTATGACCCCATCTCAGGTTGCGGATGCCTATGAGAAGAAGAAGAGTAAGGAAAGGGGAGAGGAGAGAGTGAGGAAAGGAAAGGCCCCACAAAACTAACCCACATCCATGCCCAAGCCGAACCAAGCCCTTAGCATCCAACCCCCAACCGTCCTCTTAGCCTCCAAAAGAGAGCTTAAGGATGAGTTCCTAGACCCGGGCACCACTCTCATGCTATTGTGCAAGGAGCTTAGCTTGTTGAGTGATGATCTTAAGGCCACCCTACCTCCTCGAATTCAGTCCATACTTAAGGAATTCAATGATGTGTTCCCGGAAGAGTTACCACCCGGCCTACCCCCTATTCGAGGCATAGAACACCAAATAGATCTCATTCCCGGAGCCACATTGCCTAATAGGCCAGCCTATAGGATGAACCCCAAGGAAACCCATGAAATCCAAACCCAAGTTAAGGAGTTGTTAGAAAAGGGTTATGTGAGAGAGAGTCTTAGCCCTTGTGCCGTACCCGTGCTTTTAGTGCCTAAGAAAGATGGCTCATGGAGAATGTGTGTGGATTGTAGAGCCATCAACAACATCACGGTCAAGTACCGTCATCCCATCCCTCGCCTAGATGACATGTTAGATGAGTTATATGGTGCCACAATCTTTTATAAGATAGACCTTAAGAGTGGATACCATCAAATTAGGATGAAGGAAGGAGATGAGTGGAAGACCGTCTTTAAGACTAAATTTGGTCTTTATGAATGGTTAGTCATGCCTTTCGGGTTAACAAATGCCCCTAGCACCTTCATGCGCTTGATGAACCATGTGCTTAGACATTATATAGGGAAGTTTGTTGTTGTGTTATTTGATGATATACTTGTGTATAGCCGCTCCATATAAGACCATCAAGCTCACTTAAGGGAAGTTCTCTCTACCCTTCGTGTAGGGCACTTGTATGCTAATCTTAAGAAATGTGAGTTGTGTACTAATAGTGTCACCTTTGTTGGTTTTGTAGTGAACTCACAAGGATTGCAAGTGGATGAGCATAAGATTCAAGCCATTCAAGAGTGGCCAACACCCACCTCCATTGGCCAAGTAAGGAGCTTCCTTGGATTAGCTAGCTTCTACCGGCGGTTTGTCAAGGATTTTAGCACCATCGCATCCCCCTTGAACGAGGTCACCAAGAAGCACAGCCCATTCCAATGGGGAGATGCCCAAGAGAGAGCATTCAACACCTTGAAGGAAAAGCTAACCCGAGCGCCATTGTTAGCTCTCCCGGATTTCAACCGTCCCTTTGAAGTGGAGTGTGATGCTTCAGGCATAGGCATAGGAGGAGTTCTCATGCAAGAAGGTAAGCCTATTGCCTATTTCTCCGAAAAATTGAAAGGTGCATGTCTTAACTACTCGACATATGATAAAGAGTTGTATGCCTTGTTTCGAGTGCTTAAGACTTGGCAACATTACCTATGGCCTAGAGAATTTGTTTTGCATACCGATCATGAGTCCTTGAAGCATTTTAAGAGTCAAGATAAATTGGATAGGCGTCATGGTAGATGGATGGAATTCATTAAAACATTTTATTATGTGATCAAATACAAGAAAGGAAAAGATAATGTTGTTGTCGATGCTCTTTCTAGGAGACATGTTTTGTTGACCACATTAGACTCTAAGGTGCTAGGATTTGCATACATAAAAGAGTTATATGTGGATGATGCTGATTTTTGTGATGCTTACAAGCAATGTGTGCTAAAAGGTTCATTAGATAAGTATTACTTGTTTGATGGATTCTTGTTCAAAGTTGATAAAGTGTGCATACCTCGTTGTTCCCTTCGATTGTTACTTGTTGAAGAAGCCCATAGGGATGGATTGATGGGTCATTTTGGGAGGGACAAAACATATCACATGTTGCATACTCATTTCTTTTGGCCACATATGCTTAGGGATGTTGAGCACCTAGTTAAGAGATGTTTGGATTGTTTGAAGGCCAAGTCTAAGTTGAAGCCCCATGGATTGTATAGTCCTTTTCCCATCCCTACAGCCCCTTAGGAGGATATATCAATGGATTTTATTGTGGGATTGCCTAGGACTAAAACGGGGAGAGATTCGATCTTTGTGGTAGTTGATCGTTTCTCTAAGATGGCTCACTTCATAGCTTGCCATAAGACCGATGATGCACCCAATGTAGCTAGTCTATTCTTTAGAGAAATAGTTCGGTTGCATGGTGTACCTCGGACTATAGTAAGTGACCGAGATGTGAAGTTCCTTAGCTCTTTTTGGAAGACACTTTGGAGCAAGCTAGGAACTAGGTTATTGTTCTCTACTTCTAGTCATCCCCAAACCGATGGTCAAACGGAGGTGACTAATAGGACCTTAACCACCATTCTTAGAGCCATTATTAGGAAGAATATCAATGCTTGGTAAGAAGCTTTACCACATGTGGAGTTTGCTTATAATAGGACCGTCCATTCTTTCACACAATTGACTCCCTTTGAGTGTGTTTATGGTGTGAATCCTTTAACCCCACTTGATCTTAGTCCCTTCCCCATGAAGGAACGAGAAAGCTTTGATGCAGGTAAGCACTTGGAATTCATCAAGGAGTTTCATGAGCGCACAAGGAACAAGCTTCATGCCAAGGCGGAATACAACGCCGCCAAGGCCAACAAAGGGCGCCGCCGCTTGGTGTTTCAACCCGGAGATCTTGTGTGGGTGCATTTGAGGAAGGAGCGTTTTCCCGAGAAGCGCAAGTCCAAGCTTTCACCAAGAGGAGACGGGCCTTTCAAAGTGCTACACCGTGCTGGAGACAATGCATATGTCTTGGAACTACTGGACGATTATGGAGTTAGCCCCACATTCAACGTAGCCGACCTCATGCCATATCTTTTCATGGATGAAGAAGGTGATTTGGGGTCGAATCCTTTTCAAGAAGGGGAGAATGATGAAGGATCATCCGAGGTCTCACCCAAGGCAACCACAAGAGGAGATGGTCCACGCACAAGAGCTCAAGCCAAGCGCATGCAAAAGGAGCTCGAGAACTTGGCAAGCCTCCACGTCTCAAGGGAGCCCACCCTCGTCGAGGAATTCACCGAACCCATGCTAAGGACCTTGGTGACCTTCCGAGCCAAGTCAAGTGCGGAAGAATGAAGGCCACAAGAGACGAAGACTCCAGCCCCTGACTCGGCCAACAACTCGGCCGAGTGGGAGGCCGAGTTCCTTGCAGTTGTTGTGTGTGTTCCTGACTCGGCCCAAGAACTCGGCCGAGTTCTTGGCTGTTTTATGTGCTTTTAAGACCCCTTTTGTATGACTTTGCTTGGGCCTTTTAGGGCTTGTTTGGGCCGTGGCTTAGGGTAGTATTTAAGGCCATTTTGTTGTCTTTTGACTTAGACTTGGATGACATGAATGTTGCTTTAAGCACAATGAAGATTGAGAGCTCCATGAGAGTGCTTCTCAAGTATTGATTCGATCTTGCTTGGTTTGACTTGCGTGTGTCAATCTCCTCCATAGGATTGGTGCTAGTAGGCATTCACAAGAATCCTCCTCGTGCTCCTTGGATTCGTCCATTGTTGTGTGAGGTTTTAGAATGAGGGGTTGGTTGATATTTGGTATTGGTTCTTGGGAGACATCTTAGGGCTCCAAGGATCTTGCCTCTATTCAATTCGATTCTTTCTATATCCCTTTTATTTATCTTTGTTATTTCTTGCTATTTTTCAGATTTCTAATCACTTGTGTTTCATTTCTTCTCTTCCATCTCCACGAGTCTCTCTTGGCGTCAAGATCGGGCCACTCGCGGCTAATCCCCGTATCAGACGCGGTGGCATAACCGTAAATACGGTGAACTTTTTTTTTTTCGGTCAACAATTTATTTTATTTTTTTGTTTATTTATTGTCTGTGATCGTTCTGGAATAGACAATTATTGACGTTCACATATAAGTACTACATGTTTATTTTATGTGCCGTAAAAGTTCACATATAATATGATCATGTTCCAACACATGTCTTTGAACATTCAGTGCTTATTTGTGAACGTGAATGTACAAATAAATGAACATTTAGTGTTTATTTGTGAACCTTCTATATAGGCTATTCCAGAATGATCAGGGGACGAAAACAAAAAAAATAAAATAAAATTTGTTGACAAAAAAAAAATATACGGCCGAGATCGCTTTGCATTTCGCACGGGAAAGGCATTTCGCACGGGAACCCAAATCGGGCAATTAATTCCAATGTTTGCAACTTACATTGTGATGAAGCTGGCCACTAGCTGCTAAAACGCCGCCTCCTCCACGACGTGAAATCTATGAACACCATTAATTTACACGTGAACTAAAATTGTGATGATCACATGATTTAATTAAAACTAGAAACCAATTTTTATATATGTTCACAATTTCTTATTACCTTTCTATTTTAGATCTTTATATATATTGTAAGAGTTTGATCAAGTGAAAATGATTATTACTGTGTAAAATGAAAATGATGTACATATAAGTAAAAACTTACGCACATACAAATAAAAACTTATGCATTTTTAAAACTCATATACATAATTCTTGACAGTACAAACAAAAAGTATGCACTTTTCAAATGTACATAAATATTTACTTGTATGTGCATAAGTTTTTGAATGTGTGAGCGTAAATCTGTACACATTCAAAAAATGCATAAATTTTTGCTTATATGTGCATGAGTTTAAAAAGTGCGTAAGTTTATGTCTGTATGTGCATAAGTTTTTGTTTGTATGTGCATCATTCTCATTTTATACGGCAATAATCATTCTCACATGATCAATGTCCAATATTATAATATTGATATTTTAAATAACTTTTTATTATAACCTTTGAAATTAGATAGATTTGGGTAGCTTCATCTACTTTTGTTGGGTAGAAGGGTAGTTTCATCTACTACTCTTCAATATTCATCTTGTTTATAATTTGTGTTTTCAAAGGAACTCTTATCCTTTTTCAAGTGCTCTTCACCAAGCAAGTCTTACAATATTAGAATTTACAAGATTTGAAATTGAGGGAGATAATTTATGTGTTATCGCCGCTCTAGCTAGAAGGTATTTGATGTTGTCCATGAAAAATAGACTTGCTTATCTCTAGCGTTAAAATAAACTTGTTAATGCTCTAAGAGGTTAATATCCAACATATTTTCAAGAAAATTAACTGTGTGGCTGATTTACTTGCGTTTTAAGGCCATGCAGTCCATGTCGCTAGCTTTTCTGAGGACCGTGTTTTGCTTGGACTCATCCGTCAGAATGTTCTAGGATGATCAACTACCCTACTTACGAGTAGTTAGTCATTCTAATTACTTTCTTTTATCAAAAAAATACAACAACGCGCGTGGAAAACACTTGATAACCATAAACTGAGTCACTTTCGCTTCTAGGCTAGCGGAAATGCGGTTGAATGATATACTCAAGGAAGTTCATTGTTCGGCTCATACTTACACCACTTTACTAGAGTGAAAACCAAGTCTTGATCACCATCCTTTCTTCTATTGAGTCGTTCAGCGTAAATCAATTTACCTTGTTCGTGATCTTTGTCGACTAGTTCACGGGTTCAAACTTGGCACCGTGAAATGACTTATTCGCCGTAAAAAAAATGTCGAGTCACACTCACATGCCATTGAAAACAAGGTTGTGAGAAAATACTTTTGAAAAAGGAATGAAAACTATGATCTAGAATTTGAAATATTGATTGGAAGAAAAAGAGAAGTAGACTACAATGGTTGAAAATTTTGATACGGATGCACCAGTTGAATATTATAAAGTTTGATAGTGTGGCAAAAACATAAACTCCTACGTTATGAAACGTGGCAATACAAGAAAAAGAGCGTAGAGATGGAACTTGGAAGTCATTTTGAATATTTTGTGGTGAATTCTAAATAAAGTGTAAAATCAGGTGCGTCCCGTGAACTCGCCGGCGCAGGGCCCTCGTGCTCCAATAACACATGAAAGAGGTCGAGTCTAAAATGACAATTACTTGGGATTTTGTTTGTCGAAATTGAATTTAAACCGGGTAAAATCGGAGATTTCGACGTCCAAAATCTATAAAATCGGCCCTTTAAGCAAACTATAAAATCATATCCCAAAATTTACTGAATACCTTAATTAGCCCCTAGATCCACCATCATCCTTTCTCAATCCAAGAGTACGTGCAAACTCAAGAACTAAAAAATGAGTGTTTCAAACCTGATACAGGAAATTACTAGCATAAGATATCAATTTGTTATTGCTAATTTTTTTTTTAAGAAGGTAAATCATTATATAAATCAGAGAAGGAGATACAGCCTACGCACGCAGTATAATTACAAAAGCACTGTATTTCGTAGTGGTTAGAGTAATAAAAAAATCCACCCAAATAGAGAACCAGACCAAAATGAGCCAATCAAACAAGCTCGAGAGTGCAAGATCGCAAGATTACAAGATATAAAGACGTCTAAGCCAAAGCATCGTCCTGCTGTCAAACTTCTTCCATTTGGCGAGAATTTCCTTGGTTACTGTGTCAATAACTCTGTCAAAAAGGGAGTTCACAGATACCTGAATACCATTGAAGATGGCACTATTTCTGCTAATTAACTAGTAGCCAAACACCATTTAATTCCCAAACCGATATCTCATTTCCCTAACTAAATGTTTCTTAATTAGGAGTTGATTAGGTGAGAATGATTATTACCGTATAAAATAAAAATGATGCACATATAGGCAAAAACTCACGCACATATAGGCAAAAACTTATGCACTTTAAAAACTCATGCAAATACATGCAAAAATTTATGCACTTTAGAACGAGCACAAGTTTTTGCTTCTATGTGCATAAGTTTTTTACTATGTGAGCATGAATTTGTGCACATCCAAAAAGTGCATAAAATTTTGCTTATATGCGCATCGTTTTCATTTTACACGACAATCATTCTCACTTGATTAATGTCCGCTTAATTAATACTCCTTCTGTCTAAAATTACATGTCTTTCTAGCCATAAAATTTTGTCTAAAAATATTTGTCTTTTAAGTTAATTTGACTATCTTTTTTCCAACTTTACCCTTAATTATTAATGTAGTTTATTCATCTAAAAAAATTATAGAGTTACTTTTAAGCAATTTAATAAGGGTATATTAGACTAGTTTTTAATTTCTTAAATATTGGGCTAAACTCTAAAAAAATAATATTAGACAGAAAGAATAGTATATAGTATGGATATCAATTTTGGATAAGGCCGTTTTTTTGTGCGACACTCATCATATACGTGTTATTACCATGGTGCAGTTGCATAATTTTATTCCACACCAACTTTAATTTAGATTGAATAATTGCTTTATTGTTAATAATATAGATCGACATGCATATAGCCAGGGGCGTGTTGGGATTATGGAGCCTGAAGCGAAGGACGGACGTGTAAAGGCTCACACGGTTAGTGGCACGGTCTACAGACCGTGCAAGATCCACAGAAGGAAGCTTAAAAGCGAGCACGGTTAATGGCACGGTTTGCTAACCGTGCCAGATCTCGGAATTGCTCTCGAATAAATGGCACGGTTAACGGCACGGTTTGTTAACCGTGCGGGACCTTTTTCGGGAGTTAGATGGGCCGATTTCAGTGTTGCGTTTTTGTGGGCTTTTCTAGGTTTTGTCCGTGTTGTTATTTAAACCCTAGTTGATCAATTGTAATCTTCAAGTCGTTGTAAGTCGTCATCACAATATTGAGAGGAGAAAATACCCTGGTTTGGTAGTGCCCCCAGACGTAGTCAATTCTTGACGAACTGGGTTAACAATTCTTGTGTTCTTTGCTTCGTTTTCTATTTGTTACCGCGTTTGAATCCTAACAACTGGTATCAGAGATGGTTCTGGTGGTGACGATGGGAAGCGGAAAATCACCGGTGGAGAAGTTCGATGGAACGGATTTCGGCTTCTGGAAGATGCAGATCGAGGATTACTTGTACGGTAAAGATCTGTATTTGCCGCTGGGTGAGAAACCGGAAGACATGAAGGACGAAGAGTGGAAGTTGCTGGACAGGAAAGCAATGAGCGTGGTCCGCCTATCGCTGTCTAGGAACGTGGCGCATCATACAGTCAAGGCAGAGACGACGAAGGGTGTGTTGGAAATTCTTTTCGCGATGTATGAGAAACCCTCTGCGGTGAACAAGGTTCATCTGATGCGGCGGTTGTTCAATCTGCGGATGACGGAGAGTACATCGGTGACCAATCACTTGAACGAGTTCAACATGACGATCGCACAACTGAGTTCAGTTGAGATTGATTTCGACGATGAGGTACAAGCCCTAATCCTATTATATTCTTTACCAGAAAGTTGGAGCGGGACAGTTACTGTTGTTAGTGCTTCGGCGGAGAAGGCGGAGATCAAGTTTGATGAAGTCAGGGATCTGATTATTAGCGAAGAAATTCGCAGGAAGGCGTCAGGTACTGCTTCGGGATCAGCCTTGAACACAGGTAGCAGGGGCAGGTCAGACTCTAAGAAGTCGAATCGTGGCAGATCGAAGTCTAGAGGGAAGGATAAGTCCAAAGACAAGAGCAGAATCAAGTGTTGGAATTGTGATGAAAACGGTCATTACAAGAGTGAATGTAAGGCACCGTTGAAAGATAAATCAGCGAATTCAGCCAGTGAAGATATTGCAGACGCGTTGACTCTGAGCGATTCAACGATAGGAACCACTGCAGATGCATCGATTCTGAGCGCGAGCAGTCCATTGGAGTCTTGGGTGTTAGACTCTGGAGCTTCGTTTCATTCATGCAGCAGTGCTGATATATTGGATCGCTATACCTCTGGAGATTTCGAAAAAGTCTATCTTGCTGATGATGAGGCTTTGAAAATCGTGGGGAAGGGTAATGTGCGAATCAAGGCGCCGAACGGATCTGTGCTGCAGTTGCATGGAGTAAGGCATATTCCTGGTCTGAAGAGAAACTTGCTTTCTATTGGACAGTTGGATGACGAGGGTTATGAAGTAACCTTCGGCTGTAACCGTTGGAAGATAACCAAATGAGCTATGGTGGTAGCTCGAGGAAAGAAGGAGTGGACGTTGTACATGACGAGCAACGTCCGTGATAGCATTGCCATTGCAAGAGTAAACTGTGATGCAGACTTGTGACACTGTCGTCTGGGCCACATGAGTCAGAAATGGATGAAGGTGCTATGCTCGAAGGGTTTGTTGCCAGGTCTCAAGTCCATTGAGATCGGATTGTGTGAAGACTGCGTGCTCAGGAAGCAGAAAAGGGTGAGCTTTGCGAAGGGTGGTAGAACCTTGAAGAAGCAGAAGTTGGAGTTGATCCACAGTGACTTGTGGGGACCAACACCTGTGACATCTCTGGGTGGAGCGTCATACTACATGACCTTCATTGACGACGCTACAAGAAAGGTATGGGTCTATTTTCTGAAGCAAAAGTCTGATGCATTTGACACCTTCAGAAAGTGGAAGGCTCTAGTAAAGACTGAGACAGGTCTTAAAGTGAAGTGTTTGAGATCTGATAATGGTGGGGAGTATGAGCTTCGTGAGTTCAAGGAGTTATGTGCTGAGAATGGAATTCGCATGGAGAAAACCTTGAAAGGAACCCCTCAAGAGAACGGCGTCGCTAAACGTATGAACAGGACCTTGAATGAACGTGCTAGAAGCATGAGGCTGAAGTGTGGGCTTCCAAAGATGTTCTGGGCGGATGCAGTCAACACTGCTGCATTCTTGATCAACCGAGGGCCATCAACTCCCTTGTAGAATGGGATCCCAGAGGAGGCTTGGAGTTGCAAAGAGGTAAATTTGTCATTTCTTTGCGTATTTGGGTGCGTTTCATATGTTCATATTGCTCTTGTTGAGAGAAGCAAACTGGATGCAAAGTCTGTCAAGTGCACGTTTATTGGATATGGTGGGGATGATTTCGGATACCGGTTCTGGGATGAGCAGAGCAGGAAGGTTATTCGCAGTCGAGACGTCGTGTTCAATGAGCAGGAGATGTACAAGGATAGTCTGGGTGCATCAGAAACAGCGAGTTCTGAACCTGAGGTTGTGGAGTTGGATATCTCAAACTCGAGTGGGAGCAAGGCGGTTCGAAGTGACCAGGAGGCCGTGATTGAGGAGGAGTTGAGTACCCTAGTGATTCCGCTGCGAAGGTCCACTAGAGAGTGTGGATCGCCTGATAGATATTCGCCGTCAAACTACTATCTGTTGTTGACTGATGGTGGTGAGCCAGAGTGTTATGCAGAGGCATCTCGTGGAGAAGATGTGAGCAAGTGGAAGCTCGTCATGGATAATGAGATGGATTCGTTGATGACCAACGGAACCTGGGAGCTAGTTGAGCTTCCAGCAGGCAAGAAGACATTGCATAACAAGTGGGTCTACAGATTCAAGGAGGAGGGGAATAGAAGGAAGCGTTACAAAGTAAGGCTGGTTGTGACGCGAAAGACTCGCAAGGTCTTGCAGTTGATGAAGATTCGTGAAACTGAGAATCCTGCAGACATGCTGACTAAGGTTGTGACCTTAGAGAAGTTGAAGCTTTGTATGGCTTCAACTAGCCTTGGTAACTGAGTTGAAGGCCTGGCACTACTACCAGCTATGGGTTGATGAGGAGGACGATTATGATTGGAGTCAGTCTCCAGGTGGGAGATTGTTGGGGATATGGAGCCTGAAGCGAAGGACGGACGCGTAAAGGCTCGCACGGTTAGTGGCACGGTCTACAGACCGTGCAGGATCCATGGAAGGAAGCTTAAAAGCGAGCACGATTAATGGCACGGTTTGCTAACCGTGCCAGATCTCGGAATTGCTCTCGAATAAATGGCACGGTTAACGGCACGGTTTGTTAACCGTGCGGGACCTTTTTCGGGAGTTAGATGGGCCGATTTCAGTGTTGCGTTTTTGTGGGCTTTTCTAGGTTTTGTCCGTGTTGTTATTTAAACCCTAGTTGATCAATTGTAATCTTCAAGTCGTTGTAAGTCGTCATCACAATATTGAGAGGAGAAAATACCCTGGCTTGGTAGTGCCCCCAGACGTAGTCAATTCTTGACGAACTGGGTTAACAATTCTTGTGTTCTTTGCTTCGTTTTCTATTCGTTACCGCGTTTGAATCCTAACAGGGCGGACGCAAGTGGGCCCAGTGGGGCTGTAGCCCCCATTGGAATTTTGAATAAAAAAAATTTAAAAAAAAATTATACGGGATTTCTTTTTCTTCACTTAAAGTTTTTAATTATTTTTTCCCAAAATATTTTTCAAAAATTTTAAACTAATTTTTGTAGTTTTCCAATTTTAAAAATATTTTTTACATAGGATTTATTATGTATAATTCTCAAAAATACTAAAATTTATCCAAATTTGCACACAATTTTTCAATAAGATATGTAATATTTTCACTATACTTATCCTTATTTGTGTTAAAACTTTTAAAATTTAGGGTTTATGGATTTGTAAATTTTACAAATTAATTTTTATACAAATTTGTTGAGATTACGCAGTGAAAATAGTCTGTAATAATGAAATTTGGTCAATTTTTGGTCAATTTTGAGTAAAATTTCATTTGAAGTTTGGATATAGAGTTTGTTGTTTGAAATTGAGATTGTTTGTGTAAAATAGACGATAGAATTAAAAATTACGGTTTAAGATTTTATATAAAGTAGACGATAATATTTTACTCTTTAAGATTTTAATCCTCACTGGACTACAATCTCACGTTACCCTGCATATAGTCAGTCTATTGTAATCCAATATTCGAATGTGAATACTCGACAGCGATCGATCAGATATATAGTTGACTTTCTTCCACAAGAAAGCTTTGATCTCAACACATTACTTGCGTAAAATGATGGATCTAATATTCTAAAGATAATTCTAAATAATTAGCAGTACGAATATTAATTAAACTTACCGACACCGCGTAATCTATAATGATGAATATAATATTTCTGTTGGTCTTTATCGCCTCTTTCGAGTCATAGGCCGTGTTTGACCACATGTTTATAAATCATTTATAAATAAAATTTACTTTTTATTCACTTTTCATATTTTTCTATAAAATCTAATATTTAAATTTCAAACACTATTTTTAAAAAAAATCTCTTTATAAACAATTTTTTTTATATAAACACACTTACCAAACAAACTCATAGTTATTCCATGTTTAGATCGAGATATTATTGACACATAATAGTCTCAGTATTAGTGTCTTTATACGCGTCTCTATTAGATTTCAAACCCGAAACCCTTGAATGAACGCTTATAGAAATCCAACGTAAAACCATTGAATCAACTTAATGTTGACTTTAATATGAAATTTCACTATATGTGGTACGTTTCCGATGTCCCGCAAACTATACATTTAGTTGTAAATTAGTTCTTATGGAGTTATAATTAATTTATGCTTAATCTCATTCTCCCTTGTTTGGGTCATCACTCTGTATATTTAGTGCAAGATAATAGTTTTATCGTACTTCGTCGATGTTAGTATATTATATCACAAACCGACCACGTTAATGATTCACATCAGGTGAATAAGTCCTTAATTTTTTATTTAAAGAGACTTGGCGCATGTAATTAAGTTTAATTTCATACACAAATTAAAGTCGCTTATCTGTTCAGCGACTTACTCCAAGCCTCTTCAAGACAGTCTATTCTCGAAATAAGTTTCATTTCAAGCCTATATCCGAAATAAGTTTAGAAAAAGTAATAAATTTGGGGGGGAAATTGTGGACTGTCTAACAGTGGTATGAAATTACTACTGTTCACGAGTCTACGCCTTTAACAACTACAGAAGTTAATATATATATTACGGGGAATAAGTCAATCGTGAAGCATTTTGTAGTTTGACTAATTTTTTATTAGTTATGTAAGTAATTAAAGGATACATCGTGAAATTTATTATGGTAATTATAAGGATTAAATTACTTCATAAGCATTTGTTAACATATTTCTATCATTCTTAATCATCTTTTTTGAACTTTTAATCGTAACTTGTAATATATAAGTGATTTTAAAGCTTATAATATAAATTCAAAAAAGCTTATAGATTGTTATTGCAAGCAAGGTATACAATCTAGCTACTATACTTTTTGGGTTATGTCATAGAGATAACTTTTTATTTATAAAATAATTATAAAACCAATCCCATATTTTTCCTTGCCTCTATTTTTTCTCTCTACATAAGAAAGAACGTACTCGACCATCGCGATAATAGTCTTCAAAGATATTTCGATTCCGTTATAGTTTATTTTTATTTGTCCGAGTTTGCTATATATATATGTGATAATCTATCTAACTCGATGCAGATTTTGTGCATGATATTGAGTAAAATTGGTTTGAGAGATGTGTTACGCTTTAATATGGCAGTTTCTTTGTACACTACAAATTTTATCTTCGTACACTACACTTTGAAACGCAAGATTTTTGTTTCAGCAGGATATCCGCATTTGAGTGTAAATTGTACACAGAAATTGAGTTTTTGTACTAGAACGAAACGCAGGTATTTTGCTTAGCAAAATACCTGCGTTTCAAAAACATGAAAATTTTGAATAAAAAAAATTCAAAATTTTCAAAAAAAAAAAAGAAACGCAGGATTCCTGCGTTTCAGTGTAAATGGTATTAAAAAAATAAAAAAAAATATGAATACCATTTACACTGAAACACAGGAATCATGCGTTTCAAATTATTTTTTTTCCTGAAATCAACAAAATAAATAACATATTTTTTTAAATATGCATTTGACTCTAGTAATAAACGTTATCAAGGTTACATGACAATAAATTTATTTGTATCATGAGGTTTCAATATACTTTTATTCATGTACATTTCTCCACCAATTTGTTTGATATTAACTGTTTGTTATTATTATTCTCGAAAATCACATATAACTATGGTTATATCTTATAACTATAAGGATATAACCAAATTGGATATAACTATAAGGATATAACCAAATTAAAAATAACTATACTATATAATCATAGTATATAACTATATGATATAACTATAGAATATAACCAAATTGGATATAACTATAAGATATAATATATGATATAGCCATAATATATAACTATAAGATATAATCATAGTATATAACTATATGATATAACCATAGTATAAAACAATATAATAGAATATAGGATATAACCAAAGTATATAACTATAGGATATAACGATATGATATAACCAAATTGGATATAACTATAAGATATAACCATAGTATATAACTATAGGATATAACCATAAGATATAACCATAGTATATAACTATAGGATATAACCATAAGATATAACCAAATTAGATATAACTATAAGATATAATCATAATATATAATTATATGATATAACGATATGATATAATCAAATTGAATATAACTATAAGATATAACCATAGTATATAATTATAGGATATAACCATAATATATAACTAAAGGATATAACTATAATATATAACCATACTATATAACTATAGGATATAACCAAATTGGATATAACTATAACATATAACCATAGTATATAACTATAAGATATAACCATAGTATATAACTAAAAGATATAACTATAATATATAACCATAGTATATAACTATAGGATATAACGATATGATATAACCAAATTGGATATAACTATACGATATAACCATAGTATATAATTATAGGATATACCCATAAGATATAACCAAATTGGATATAACTATACGATAAAACCATAATATATAACTATATGATATAACCATAGTATATAACTAAAGGATATAATCATAGGATATAACTATAGAATATAACCATAATATATAACTATAGGATATAACCATAAGATATAACCAAATTGAATATAACTATAGGATATAACCATAGTATATAACTAAATGATATAACCATAGGATATAACTATAGGATATAACCATAGTATATAACTAAAGGATATAACTATAATATATAACCGTAGTATATAACTATAAGATATAACCATAAGATATAACCAAATTGGATATAACTATAAGATATAACTATAGTATATAACTATAGGATATAACCATAGTATATAACTATAGGATATAATCAAAATATATAACTATAGGATATAACGATATGATATAACCAAATTGGATATAACTATACGATATAACCATAGTATATAATTATAGGATATACCCATAAGATATAACCAAATTGGATATAACTATACGATAAAACCATAATATATAACTATAGGATATAACCATAGTATATAACTAAAGGATATAATCATAGGATATAACTATAGAATATAATCATAGTATATAACTATAGGATATAACCATAAGATATGACCAAATTGGATATAACTATAGGATATAACCATAGTATATAACTAAATGATATAAGTATAAGATATAACCATAAGATATAACCAAATTGGATATAACTATAAGAAATAATCATAGTATATAAGTTATATATTATGGTTATATCCTTTAGTTATATCCAATTTGGTTATATCTTATGGTTATATCATATAGTTATATACTATGGTTATATATTATAGTTATATCCTTTAGTTATATATACTTTGATTATATCCTATAGTTATATAATAGGGTTATATCTTATAGTTATATCCAATTTGATTATATCATATCGTTATATCATATAATTATATATTATGATTATATTTTATAGTTATATCCAATTTGATTATATCTTATGGTTATATCCTATAGTTATATACTATTGTTATATCCTTTAGTTATATCCAATTTGGTTATATCTTATGGTTATATCCTATAGTTTCATACTATGGTTATATCTTATAGTTATATCCAACTTGATTATATCATATTGTTATATCGTATAATTATATATTATGATTATATCTTACAGTTATATCCAATTTGGTTATATCTTATGGTTATATCCTATAGTTATATCCTATGGTTATATCATTTAGTTATATACTATGGTTATATCCTATAGTTATATATTATGGTTATATCGTATAGTTATATCTAATTCGGTTATATCTTATGGTTATATCCTATAATTATATACTATGGTTATATCGTATAGTTATATCCAATTTGGTTATATCATATCGTTATATCCTATAGTTATATACTTTGGTTATATCCTATATTATATTATATAGTTTTATACTATGGTTATATCATATAGTTATATACTATGATTATATCTTATAGTTATATATTATGGCTATATCATATATTATATCTTATAGTTATATCCAATTTGGTTATATTCTATAGTTATATCATATATTATATCATATAGTTATATACTATGATTATATAGTATAGTTATTTTCAATTTGGTTATATCCTTATAGTTATATCCAATTTGGTTATATCCTTATAGTTATAAGATATAACCATAGTTATATGTGATTTTCGAGAATAATAATAACAAACAGTTAATATCAAACAAATTGGTGGAGAAATATACATGAATAAAAGTATATTGAAACCTCATGATACAAACAAATTTATTGTCATGTAACCTTGATAACGTTTATTACTAGAGTCAAATGCATATTTAAAAAAATATGTTATTTATTTTGTTGATTTCAGAGAAAAAAAATAAAATTAAAACGCATGATTCCTGCGTTTCAGTGTAAATGGTATTCATATTTTATTTTTTATTTTTTATTTTTTTTCTGAATACCATTTACACTGAAACGCAGGAATCCTGCGTTTCAAATTTATTTTATTTTATTTTTGAATTTTTTTTTCTTCAAAATTTTCATGTTTTTGAAATGCAAGAATAGTGCTTAAGCACTATTATTGCGTTTCAAAAAAAAAAAACTGAAACGCAGGTATTTTGCTTAATACCTGCGTTTTGGTCACTTGCGTTTCGTTATAGTGTACAAAAAGCCTTCGTTTAATATTGGTGTTTTGATATCATATTCAAATGAAAACTAGGATAAATTGTTGAATTAAATAGATCGAATGTGAGTATAGCTAATTTTTAAAATATCGAATTTAAATCAAAATAGGTTTGATTTTATTTTATGTGATTGAAAAAATAACAGTGCACGCTATGTACGTGCATTGTATTGCCGTGCACATCTAAGGTTGATGTGCATTATTCTTAATATGCACATTAACTGCGGTAAGTTAAATAAATGATTTTTTAACATTTTTTTTTTAAATTAATAGATTCTTAGTAAAAATAGATTACTCTCCCTCTTTCTAAATTCTACCATTTAAATCCCAAACTTTAAAAAATAATATTTTAGAGAAAAAAAATAAAAAAAATAAAAAAAATAAATTAATAAGGATAAAAAAAATACATAAAAATTAATATAAATCTATTTTATTAATTCAAAACTCTTGGGCCCAAAATCTTCCATTATAACTGTCGATCGAGATTTTGCACATACCCATCATCCAAACTTATCGATTCCAAACTTAAAAGTACGTACATATACATGTGCAAATTTATAGTTTTTGGTTTTTCACGTCCAAAGTGGACATATACGCTGACTTTGTATGCCGACGTTACTGGGCATTTGCTAAATGTGTACATACAACACTAACAAAGGTTTTGACCAAAAAAAAAACACTAACAAAGGTCGTTTTTTTCAATTATTTTCTTGTTGGATGTAATGTAATTTTGTTGTTGTCCTAATTAGTACCCAATTATATATTTATAGTAAGAATATATTTTGTTAATCGAATCCTGATTAGATAATGAATACTCGATCCGTTTAGTTTTAATTGACATTCTAAGCTTAAGTCTTTAATAAGTTTTAATTGTCGTTTTAGACTTTTTTACCAATTTTTTTCAGATTTGCCCTCATGCTAGTAATTATTTTATTTTTATTTTTTGGTTTTTCAATTATTTATTAACTGCTTCCCCCATGATTAATAATAAAGCATTTGATTTTCTGAATCTTTGTGGCAATTTCGAATCTTTGTTTTGGTAATTCAAAATTTTCTTTCTCAGTAAGCGGATGAGATTAGTTTTTGATTTTCTGATTTTCTTTAAAAAAATTTGTTAGATTTTGTAACACCCCCAAATCGTAATCCATTTGGAAATGTATTACCGCCAGTGACCTCGGTGTTCCTTACCGAAGCCACCCAAGGCTTTACCGGTTTAAACACAATCATGAAACACAAATGATACAAAATCATTGTAATATTTAATTAAATCATGAATCCCGGGATTACATCACAATCCCGAATAGGACAAATATACAGAGTTAAATCAAACACAGCGGAAGTCTTTCTTAAAATATTACAAAAGAGTTGTGATCACCATGATCACGTGCCCAAGGATCTCAACCTGATTAAAATTATTAAAACATCAAAACAACCGTCATCTTCATAGTCAATCTAGTCTCCTCATATCTGTGTTCTATCTGATGTGCCGAATCGAACGGATGACACTAGCCCACATGCGGAGAACAATGTTCGTGGGTTAGTCTAATGAAAGACTATGCAAGGGTACAAAGCAGAGTGGTTCGAAGTAGTCGTATTAGGTTAGACTCATCGTTTCTCGAATAATAACCGATAACGATAGTCAACCACCATACTTCTACTGGAATATATCAAAAGACATGCAGAAGAGACGACTCTGGAAGACTGAATCTCCACAGAGACCGACCCGAAAGAGACTCCAAGAGATTGAGCCTTAAGGAAATATGACAAGTCTGGAACATTTAAAGAATCACTCAACAATGATTTAAAAGCTGACTGAGATGCTTCGGTTCACGACCAACCTCACCGTATAATGCGAATCACCGCATAATACGAATCCAGATTGGAAAGAGAACGTACTACATTCAAGTCAGGACGAGTTTCCTAGCTGCACTATCACTTAGTTGCACTACTCGCCAGGGTACATTAATTATGTGCACTCGGGCACTTATCTTATTTAATTCCAAAACGAGCATTACGTTATAAGCTTTTAAATCTCCACGCAAGAGATATCGGATCTCCACACAAGAGATATCAGATCTCCCCACAAGAGATATAGAAGGATGAACCTTGAAAGATTTGGCACTAGCGAGGTGCGCCCACCCTGAATAAGGGTATGGTCATGACCAGAGAGAAAGTATTGGGGAAGAATCCGCCAAGTACGAGTTATAAAGAAACAGCTAAACCCCCACAAGGTATATAGTGTTCCTAACATTCAGTGCTAACTAACAGTATAAGCACAATAATAGTCCAGGATAAATCCACATAAATGCCCGCAAGACGATCATAAATAATAGCGTTGTTCTAGCATATATACAACCTATTATATGATTTTCCAAAACAGTTTATAAAACATTTTCCAGACATGAACAATAATCAATCCAAATTAATTAACAATTAAGAAATTGATAATTAATGGAAATATGGAATGATAAGCAAGAGCGAACCGCCACTTGCCTTAGATCTGACGAAAGCTAACGAGCTCTAAAGACGACGATTCCCGGGTCTGATCAGGGACATATCTCGGATCTCCAATCCTTCTGGAACGATTCATAATAAAATCCTAAATTAGATTCAATATCTATATATATGAATCTAAAGGAATAGAAAACGAATCAAGAAACCAAGCTTCGATCCATGCCCAAACACCCAACACACACACAAACACACCACGAACCACGCTTGCCGCGGGTGCGGTGGTTCTTCGCCGCGGGGTGCGGTGCTCGGACAGGGGCAGAAAACGAGAGCGACAACGGGGAGAAACTTATCCAAATCGATCCCTTAGGCTTCGATTCGTTCTTGGTTGAGTTTCCCACCTCCTTAAGCTTCAAACCACCTCTAGGAATCACTCTTCTCTTGCTCGAAACAAGGCCCGAAGTTGCTCTCAAACCGAGCTCAAAACCAGCCCAACAATGGTGTTTTGACAGAGGAAGAAGATGGTGAGGAAGCTACCTTTGAGCTCAATTTTCGTCCACCTCTCCTCTATAGAAAGCTCCTCCAAGGCTTCCACCTTCTTAAGTTACAAACAAGCTCTAGGAACCTCCTGAAAACGGATCGAAACAAGGTCGAGATGACCACACAATTCAGGTTCAAAGTTCAGCAAAAGTCACGAAATTCAGAGGTGAAAACAGTGAGCTTCAAGGGTTTTCTTACCAACTTTCGATCGATTTAAACTTCGAATCGGGCTTGGCTAATCTTCTCACCCTTTTAAGCTACACCTCACCTTCAAGATGAAACTTCTATCTGCTCGAACGAATGACAGAATCGTTCTTAAACGAAGCTCAAAGTTCAGCTCAGAAGCTGATTTCTGGGTTTTTGACAGCAAAAGATGGTGAGGAGCTAACTTCTGGCTTCTCTCATGGCTTCGTCTCTCCTTTTATAGGCAAACCACGAAGAGCACTTGCAAGACAGGTACCCCATGAGGTGTCCAAGCTAGGCCTCGTAGCCCCAAGGAGTCATCCAAGCTAGTTGCCAGCTGCCTCAAGTTGGCTTGCAAGTTGCTGAAATGTTTGCTGATTTTTGGCTAAGGCATGGGCCGAATTCTCACTTTGCCCTGGTAAATTTTACTTAACCCCGGGTTAAATATATTTGTACACGAACGATCATTTAACCCAAAAATACGTTAACTGTATTTTATATTGCTCAGAAAAATATTACAGAGACCAAACATTACACCGAATGTTCGTACTTCCCTGAATTTAATCCAACTCGCAATATGGGCTTAAGAAAATTCGAAATTTATCCGTACAAAAATGAGGGATATTACAGATTTCATGATCAATAATAAAACAGTAATTAATCACTAATCATAAGGGCAATCTCGGAAAAAAACTGATTCCTTATTTTGTCTAAAATTTGCTAGAACGTCAATTAAAACTAAACGGAGGGAGTATCATTCAACCGAATGAATTGAGATTCTACAACATTTATTAATCTACTATATAATTACTAAAACAGAATACCTGCTACGCCACGTGGCGCTCCTACAATAACTCAAAAGTTTTTTTGCCACGTGGCGTCATAGTATTCAATTTGACACGTGTCAGCATATCGATTTTTCGTTTTTTTTTCGTAAATCAAAGATCTGACACAATAATTGTAAAATAATTTATTTCCAATTTTTTTCGTAATCAAAGATCAGCCACAATATTTGCATAAAGATTTATTTCCAAAATTATTATATTCCTACTTTATTCTTTGCAAGCTATTAGTCTAATGCAATAAAATGATTCTGCAATATCTCTAAGATATATTATTTCCAAAATAGACCATAACAAATGAAATAAAATAATTCTACAATATTTGTTATAACTATTATTTCCATTTTAAACCTAGAGTAAAACAAAAAATCATACCAACTAAATGATTTTATGCCAAAAACTAAGCTTGCAAATCTCATACAAAATCAACACAAATGTGAAATCATTTTTAATGTCTTTTATAAGACATGCAATACGTAAAATAAATTAAGAATATATTAAAATCGTATGCAACTAATGCAAGATATATAAAATGGAAAATTTTGAAATCGTATAGCCTTGATCGAGGTAATTATAACAAGAAACTGTTATTTGTTCGATTAAATAAATATAGTGAGAATTAAGTAACAATCTTCTTCGTCACTCTTAACAAATGCTCATTTTGAGAGTCCACTGGAAAAAAAGCCTAGATACTATTCGCAAGTTTTTTGTGTGATAAACGTCCAAATAAGAAAAAGATTATCTTTAATCTATTATCTATATACTATTACTAAAGTCTAAAGCCATAACTATCTCTCCTAAGTGTCAACCTTCTAACTATGTCAAGTCATCAACTTAATTAATCCATTTATCTATTTGTCCTTACATTATTCTACAATTTAAAGCCCAATTATCAACTTAAATTAGCTATATCTTTCTTATCATATAAATTAGTAGTAGCTTATATAATATATCTAGGTGATGTCATTGTAGATGAATAAGAAAGCTATATTATATCTATTTACTATTTTATACTTATTATTATATGTTTGATAATTAATTTATATCATTAATTACTAAAATAAATATAAATATTACAACTTTACGTAGCTATATAAATTTACGTAATCAATTATATGCATTTAACTAACCTAATTATTACGTAGCTATATAAATTTACATAACTAGAACCTAATTATTATGTAATAAATATAAATATAATAATGGGCCTTATTATTCGGCGCATAGGCAAAATTGCCTTTCAGCGCATAGGGTCGCCACGTTACGTGTGGAGTGGCTCCACACGTAACGTGGGGTACATTTTAAAAAAAAAAAAATTTAATCCACACGTAACGTGTGGTATTTTTTTTTATAAAAAAAAAGTAAAAAATAAAAAAATTTTAACATCACGTAAAAAAATGTCTAAAACTTATATTTTTTTATCAATGTTAAAATGTTAGGAAATTAGTCCTAACTGGATGGAGGATGTTGGTTTGAGAACGTGAGCTGATTTTTTTTGTCTCCATGAAGGTTCAAGCTAGCGTACTTTTTTATCTGACATTTGATCATTTCAAGGCTTAATACATCATTGCTTATACGCCCTGCTTATTGCTGTGCACATCTTAAGCATTCATTTTTTGTTCATGTATGTAGTATTGGGTAAGTCTGACACTAGTCAAGCTTGGAGTATTAAAAATTTGAGGTTATAGAAAGAAAACTTCTTAGTAAAATATATATATTTGTTTAGAATTGACTCTTAATTTTCCAGCTAAGATACTTCATATTACAATCATTGCTCATACCACTTTTTGTCTTTTTTGGGGTCCTGTGACACCCTAAATCCCATGCCCTAGAAAACCCTAGGGTAAGTAGGGTTTCAGATTTAGGGTTTTCAAAACCATATTATTTTCATACCCTATCATGCTTGTAGCACATAGGGAGTTCATACCACATTTTGTCTTTTTTGGGGTCCTGTGACACCCTAAATCTCATGCCCTAGAAAACCCTAGGGTAAGTAGGGTTTTGGATTTAGGGTTTTCAAAACCATATTATTTTCATACCCTATCATGCTTGTAGCACATAGGGAGTTCATACCACTTTTTGTCTTTTTTGGGGTCCTGTGACACCCTAAATCCCATGCCCTAGAAAATCCTAGGGTAAGTAGGGTTTCAGATTTAGGGTTTTCAAAACCATATTATTTTCATACCCTATCATGCTTGTAGCACATAGGGAGTTCATATCACATTTTGTCTTTTTTGGGGTCCTGTGACACCCTAAATCCCATGCCCTAGAAAATCCTAGGGTAAGTAGGGTTTCAGATTTAGGGTTTTCAAAACCATATTATTTTCATACCCTATCATGCTTGTAGCACATAGGGAGTTCATATCACATTTTGTCTTTTTTGGGGTCCTGTGACACCCTAAATCCCATGCCCTAGAAAACCCTAGGGTAAGTAGGGTTTCGGATTTAGGGTTTCTAAAACCATATTATTTTCATACCCTATCATGCTTGTAGCACATAGGGAGTTCATACCACATTTTGTCTTTTTTGGGATCCTGTGACACCCTAAATCCCATGCCCTAGAAAATCCTAGGGTAAGTAGGGTTTTCTAGGGCATGGGATTTAGGGTGTCACAGGACCCCAAAAAAGACAAAAAGTGGTATGAGCAATGATTGTAATATGAAGTATCTTAGCTGGAAAATTAAGAGTCAATTCTAAACAAATATATATATATTTTACTAAGAAGTTTTCTTTCTATAACCTCAAATTTTTAATACTCCAAGCTTGACCAGTGTCAGACTTACCCAATACTACATACATGAATAAAAAATGAATGCTTAAGATGTGCACAGCAATAAGCAGGGCGTATAAGCAATGATGTATTAAGCCTTGAAATGATCAAATGTCAGATAAAAAAGTACGCTAGCTTGAACCTTCATGGAGACAAAAAAAATCAGTTCACGTTCTCAAACCAGCATCCTCCATCCAGTTAGGACTAATTTCCTAACATTTTAACATTGATAAAAAAAAATATAAGTTTTAGACATTTTTTTACGTGATGTTAAAAAAAAAAAATTTAATTAATTAATTAATTTTTTTTTATTTTTAATAAAAAAAAATACCACACGTTACGTGTGGAGCCACTCCACACGTAACGTGTGGAGCCACTCCACACGTAACGTGTGGATCCACTCCACACGTAACGTGTGGATCCACTCCACACGTAACGTGTGGATCCACTCCACACGTAACGTGTGGATCCACTCCACACGTAACGTGTGGATCCACTCCACACGTAACGTGTGGATCCACTCCACACGTAACGTGCGAGCCTATGCGCCAAACGGCAAAATGCCTATTCGCCGAAAAGTAATCGTGATAATATATTGGTCTTATTATATGTAGATGAACAGATCTTTAACACATGAAATTTAGTAGTTTTTTGGTGACTAAATAAATATAAATTAGATATTTTATCAAACTGGTAGGTTTTTATACAAATTAGGCAAAATATATGAAATTCGTATCTTACATTATTTTATATCAATATAAATTCATATTGTTTAGGAATATATTATCTAATTTTTATAAAAAAAATATAATTAAATACATTGTTTAGTCTTATTAACTTTAATCATTTATATAAATCAAAGTTTGTAAATCGTTTATTCCTCTACATTCAAGTAATCAATTTTAGAAAACAACATAAAAAATCTCTCATACGCTAGATCATTTTAACTTTTATTACATTACTATGAAAATTTTAAGATACAAAAAGTATTTTTGAAATGCTTTTACATCTATAAAAATAAAAATAAAAATAATAATAATAATTATTATACAATTAAGATTGCAAAGAAATAATACTTATTTTCTTGATAACAATTGTAAAGATAGTTATTGATTATAAACCCCAAATTATATTTCTTTATAAAATCTTACAAAAATCATTCTTTATTTATTCTAATTTTAATATAGTTATAATGACAATCTTACAAAAATCATTCTTTATCTCTAATGGTTGATTTATATATTCCTACAAATTATATAACATAGATAATTAAATACTTTTAATACAATCCATCATATATAATTCATAACACCACATTTTTAAATATACACATCTTTATGATAAGATTTTCATTATAATAACGAGATAGTGTAAAAATAAAATTATAATGGTCTTGACCTTTTTCTTGATTGTAAATATCAAGTCGGAAATAAATTCGGTATAATTATAGTGCAATGATCTTTACTTAATTCGGTATAAATTCGGTATAATTATAGTGCAATGGTCTTGACCTTTTTCTTGTCTTAGTTTGATTAAGAAGGGGATATATTTATCCAAACTTAGTAATTATGTTACTTCATATCTTTAAAAATTAAAATAAAATATTACAACTTTATGGATTTATTTTCAGTTTTTGAATAATTTTACTCTTAAACTATAAACAAATCTATTAAGAAGGAAGTTGAAAATTAAAAACAGTTTTTATATATAAAAAAATGTTTGACGTGTCAAAAGGAGGTGAAGACACATAACATATAGTAAAAGATGCGTATTTTCGATGGGACATATAGTCTTAGGAGGTTTCGATTAAGTAATTATATAGTATGTTGAACTTAATTAAAAAAAATGGACATATTTTGTTGTGGCCATTTATTATTTGGTATTTGCGAGTAGTTTATATGACATAATTAATATCGAGCTTTTTTAATTTTATTGTTATAAATGATGGTTTTATATTCAATTGATAATATTAAGAAAAACTAACTTTTAGATTTAAAAAAAAACTCACAAATTATAAATTGATAGTCAAACGATTGTCTATATACATTACTTGATTCTTTTTTTTGTTACAATTTCTATAAAAGTGGAAAAATGGATGTTAGAGATGTGACTGGACTGATGACATGATGAAAGAAAATATGTCGTGTTATAAACCCATAGAATCTAATTTTCTTTTTCAATATCATAACTTTGATCAAATTTCTAAAGTTCACATCATTACTTCACTAAAATTATCACTTGAAAAATTGAATAATTTTATATTTCAGTATATATATATATAAATAGATAGATATAGTATTAACGTTATTTTTCTAATATCAATGAATTAAAATCAAATTTATATTTTATATTTCAGTATATATATAGATAGATAGATAGATACAGCCTATAATTTGACAACTAATATACAATATATGAAGTCCATATTATATTTTTGTTGATATACAATTGTTGATATTATTTAATTTTTTGTTATAATATCAATGAATTAAAATAGATAATTAACTTACATTTAAAAATAAAATAAAATTTAATGAAAAAAGCCATGTGCAAGGCACGGGTAAATCAACTAGTATATCTACTAAAATAGAATACCTACTACGTCACGTGGCGTCTCCTAAATGAACCAAAATTTTCTACTGACACGTGGCATCACGACATTGAATTTGCCACGTGGCAAACTCTCATTTTTTCGGTTTTTTTTTTCATAAATCAAAGATCTGCCGCAATAATTGTATAATAATTTAATGAAAATTTGTCTGGGTAACCCTGAGTTTTTGATTTTTTTTCGCAAAATCCCCTAAGGTTTTGACAAATTCGTTTGATAACCCTGAGTTTTTGACAATTTCGCCTATAACCCTGAGTTTTTTGACTTTTTGCGAAATCCCCTCAAGTTTTGACAATTTCGTGTGGTAATCCTGAGTTTTTAATTTTTTCGTCGGATACCCCTTCATCCATTTCACTTAAAAAACGTTATTTTTTAATTTTTTTAGGGCTTAGGAGTTTATGGTTTGGGATTTATGGTTTAGGTTTAATGTTTAGAATTAGGGTTTTTGTAAAATACCCAAATCGTTAAATACAAACATATTCAATTTTAAAAAAAATAAACCATAAAAACTTTTTTAGGGTTAATGGCTTAGGAATTTAGGGTTTAGGGTTAGAGTTATATTTTTTTTAAGTTTAGAAATATAAACCTAAACCCTAACCTTAAACCCCAAAACCTAAACCCTAAGCCCTAAACATAAATCATAAACCATTAAAGTAAACGTTTTTTTAAATGAAATGGATGGAGAGGTATTCGACGAAAAAAATAAAAAAATCAGGGTCAAAACTTGAGGAGATTTCGTGAAAAAGTAAAAAACTCAGGGTTACCAAGCGAAATTCTCAAAAACTCAAGATTACTAGGTGAATTTGTCAAAACCTTAGGGGATTTCGTGAAAAAGTAAAAAAACTCAGGGTTATCAGACAAAATTATACTCTTGTTGAAATTGCATCTGTATGTAGATTTGCATCTAACAGATGATCAATTACAAAACAATACTCTTGCTGAAATTGACAAGTTATTACAACGAAATAGTAGTAGTTTGAGCCACTACAAGACCATGTCTCATATAGATCAAAGTCTCATATCTAAATGTGTCAACAAGCTTATACAAGATGAACTTCAATGGTCTTGCTGATGTTGAAATTGCCACCCTAATTCTTCTTTAATTAGGGTTCGTTTGGATATCATTTGAGGATTTATTTGATGAATGAATTTATATAAAAAAAACTCAATCATATGAATAATTAATATTATATATATATAATATTAATTATTTAACACCACCAACTAGTCCACTACATATTACGGGCCAGTGGGCCACACCCACTAGTCCATTAAGAATGGGCTCAACTATTCGGCGCATAGGCATTTTTGCCTTTTGGCGCATAGGGCCGCGCGTAACGTGAGAATAGACTTCCCACGTTACGCGTCGATACTGACCCATTCAAGACCCACACGTAACGTGTGACATTGTATCACACGTAACGTGTGGAAATCTGGCTATAAAAGCCAGATTCGGCTCCTCCTCTTCATTCATAACCAGCACTCAGCCGCTGCGCCTCCTTGCCCCTCCCGCGTAACGTCTCCTTGCCCCTCCCGCGTAATGCCTCCTCGCCCCTCCCGCGTAAGGTTAGTTCCTAGAAATAATTATTTGATTTTGTTTTTAATAAATTTAAAGTGTTTGGTTAGGAAATGTAGATCCACACATAGTATTTGGTTAGGTAGATCTAGGTTTGGATGGTAGATCTACGATGTGGAGATGATTTGGATGGTAGATCTAGGTTTTGTAGAAGTTTTTGTGATGTTTAGGGTTTTGGTTAGGTAGATCTAGGTTTGTTGACATTTTGTGTGGAAAAATGAAAGTGGAAGTGATGATATTGTTAGATTGGTAAAAATTGTGGATTTGTTGTTGAATTTTGGGTATATTTGAAAAAAAGAAAAAAAATCGGACTGTCTCGCCGGAGAAGACGACCGGAATATCGCCGGAAAGTCGCCGGCGGCTTGCCGGTGAAATTGGAATGTGCACATTCACACGTAACGTGTGAATGTGCACCACGCGTTACGTGTGAGAGCAAGTCACATGTAACGTGTGAATGTGCACCACGCGTTACGTGTGAGAACAAGTCACACGTAACGTGTGAATTTGCATTTTTTTTGATATCTGAAACGTTGATTTTCTGTTTGTTGATTTTTGTTGATTAAAATGTGTTGATATGTAAACGCAGATGGAACCTAGGGAAAGAACTGAACGCAGGATACGTCGCAACCTTGTACGCCAACAGTCGTATGTGACTGGCGAAGAGGTCAAAAGGTCGGAAAGGAGGCAACGGAGGGATGTGTGCTACCGGGATGATGAGACCGGCGCATACCAGATTGGAGCAGGTAGCAGTACTGGGGCTGGTTTAGGGTTCCATCACCCACTATCTCATACCATCCTCCAAAGTGTGGTCTCATACACTTGGGGAACTGTGAAAGATATCGCCACGGGTTCTTGATCAATGATGTGGCACCACACGGTAAGGGTAGGCCCGTCTTCGGTGGTCTTCCTTTTTGCTTTTTTGGAGGTGTTCCGTCCATCTGTTGGTCAGTGTGCTCCCATGATGAGGGTTGTCTTTTGGTGGCAAAGTTCAGAGCTCCTTGAGGCCGACCCTTATGCCTGACTTTGGCTGGCTCTTCCAGAGTAGTCTGCTCTGGATGTGCTATACTTCTAAGTGTACAGACTGCTCTTTGTTGAATCTCCACTGGCAATGTGGGGAAGACGCTTCGGGCAAATTCGTCAAGCAAAGATCTATTCACGTTGCGTGTGCATAATTCTTCCTCTTCTGATGTCTTCACTTCTGACAAGGTCAGTTGCCTCCAGAACGGATGCAACCAGCTAGGTTCAATTGGGGTCTCGCTCCGAACATTTTGCGCCATGTCATGAATGCAAGGCAAGCTATCTCTGACCCTCATCTGGCATCTGCATATAGTGCTCCACACTGGAGCTTCTCCTTTCCTGTATTCCTCAATCAAACGAGCTAGTGCAACCGCAGACACCTTGAAGTGCAGCTTACGAAAAAGATGTGCGTCTGTTAGCAGCGTATATCTCTTCCCAATGCTCTCATTCAATGCCCCCCGAATCTCAGTAATATGATTGCGCAACCGTGTATCATATTGATCGAACACAGTGCAAAGGTTGCCATCGTTGCTTGTGAAGAAGCTTTTCAGACTGGAATGGGCCCCTTCAACCCTGTATTACAATCAAGAATCCGAAAATTTGTTTGATTGTTGTAAAGGTCTAACTAAGTTCAAATAACTAGCTAAATTTAGATAAACCATTGATGCACATACCTGTTAGTGGTGGTAGTACCGAGCGTGAACACTGTATCTGTCCATACAGAGACGATTCTTTCCTTGTAGGGGTCAAGCCAGTTTTTTTGTAGGTACTGAACACATTTTGGAGCTTTCTTCCAATCACACTTCAGCTTCCAGAGTGATCTTTCGTACCCTTGTATGGTCGTTTCCTTGAAGAGCTTCATGCAGTCGTTGGAAAACGTTGTGCCCCTAAACTTGCTCATGGCCTTCTTCCCGAAATCTTCAATATTCTTTCTCACATGCCGCCTACATAGGAGGAATTTTGCTTCTGGAAACTGCTTCTCTAATGCGTTCATCAACGCCTTCTCCCGATCAGTGACTGCACATGTGGGTGCTCGTTGCACCTTGGCAAACATCTTAGCAAGTTGCTCTATGGCCCATTTGTAACTGTCTTCGTCCTCCTTCTCCAGAAACGCCCCGGCAATATTGTAGTTTTTCCAAACTGATGTGATGCCGACAATTTCAAGGAAGGGCAAATTGTAGCTGCACACATAATCATATATAAAATACAATGGCGTCCTAACCTTGACATGAACAAATGAAGAGTATAATTCATATGTTTGTTACTAACCAGTTAGTTGCATATGTAGAGTCCAGCAGCACAATGTACGGAAATGCCTTCAGCAACCGCAACTGATCTTGGCTTGCAAAGAAGATATCCGTTATCTTGTTGGTCTCCTTGTTGAATCTATACTCCATGAAGTACCCCTTCTCATTGCACTCATACAAGAACTGTTGTACAACTGTTCTTCCTTCCATGCCCTTCTTTCTTATCTCGTGCATGATGTTGTATACTTGCTTCATCTTGGTCAAATTTCCAGGGGACGACTGGATTGTAGTATGAATCTTCTGAGGCTTGCAATGATTGACCGTCATCACCCTTATAATCTCCTTCTCTTCAGCAGTTGGTCGCACATCTAATGCACTACCATACAAATTGTCTCCTATGACATGGTTGTGAGTTCCATGTTATACAGTGATCCTCCACAATCCCTTCGGCCTTTCTTTCAGCCTCAACATGAAGGGACACCCACATTTCTTCGACCTTGTGATGTCTCTCACTTGGTCAGCTCCTTTAGGGACGTTTTGTCCATGCCTATCACACGGTAACCAAGTCCCCCCGAGGGTCGAAGGGGTGGAAGCTTTATTCCTCCACTTTTTGATGCAAAATTGCTGATTCATAGCAATCTCCCGCGCCCACAAAAAGGCTTCTTCTCTAGACTCCCAGATTTGATCAGATGTGAAGAACCTTGAATAATCGGCCGAGACGTACACATCCTCCTCCGATAGTACACTGAACTGAGGCTGTGTGTGTAGGGATGGAAAGCACAGCTGTGGGGTAGCATGAGATGAAGATGCTTCTGGAGGAAACGGTATCCCAACATCAAATGATGGTATATCAATAACTGGTTGAGGCGTGTTCCAATCCTGCAGTTTTTCCGGCGTTTCCCAAACCGGAAATGTCTTCTGAGGCGTGCTCCAATCCTGCAGTTTTTCAGGCGTTTCCCAAACCGGAAATGTCTTCTGTGGAGTGCTCCAGTCATTGAGGGAGATATTGTTTAACCCCTCGTATAAATGATAGTTCGTCTGCATACACGAAATCATGTCATCAATTAGTGCACTGATTATAAAAAAGCACGTTTACTGTCAAACCGTGCCATATTACAGAATGAAACCTGGTTTCGGGTGGTGATTACACACGTAACGTGTGAAGAGTGTCCACACGTTACGTGTGAAACACACCCACACGTAACGTGTTGAACACCTTCACACGTTATGTGTGAACATTCTTCACACGTAACGTGTGAAACTGTTCTTCAATGTAACAGCAAATTCGTAGCCCTAAACCCTAAACAACGCTCAATCTTTGTTTCTAATACCCTAAACAATAAAATGAAATCTTTAATATTAAACAATAAGTATCAAAAATAGCTTTCCTAAATCCTAAACAACAAATATAATGGGCCATCAAAAATAACTTCTCTAAACCCTAACCATGAAGCTAAGAACTTTAAACATTTTCAAAACAAGAAATAAAAAAGACAACTTTAGGGTTACTTATAGAAATTACCTCGTTCCAAAGTGGAATATCTTCCCCATTGTTGCTCCAATACTCGTTGTTGTTCGGATTGTCCATTTTTTGTACAAAAAATGTGAGTGAAAATCAAGATTTTGGGAGTGTTTAGGATGAGGGTTTAGGTTCGAAATGGATTCGAAATGGGTTGTTAGCGGACAAAGAAGATGGGTCATTATTACAGTTAGGTGGGGACAAGACGGTTAATTCAATGTGTTTTGCAACAGACTGAACCACACGTTACGTGTCAAACCGTGCCACACGTTACGAGTGAAGTAGATTGGCACGTTACGTGTGAAACACACTAACACGTAACGTGTGATTACTAGGGTTTAGGGTTTAGGCGTATGTAGGGTAGGGTAGGATAGGATGGATAGGGGTAGGGTTTAGGTTTTTTGTGGTATAGGGTTATGGCATTTCGGTAGAGTTTAGAATAATGAGTTTTAAGTTTAGGGTTTAGGGTTAGGGTTAGGGTTTAGGTCTTAGGGTTAGTGTTATGATTAAGGTTTGAGTTTAGAGTTTATCTTTAATTATTAAGGGTGAATTTGGGTATGCGAGTTACATTGTTTATGAGAGTGGTTGACGTTTAGGGTTTAGGGTTATTAGGGTAAGAGTGGTTGAGGTCCTTAATGCTAGTGGTTGAGGTTTTTAATGCTAGTGATTGAGGTCTTTAATTCTTGTGGTTGTGGTCTTTAATTACTACAGCTGTATATATCATTTCACTATATAAGAGGCATTAGGGTTGTTTGTTCACTACAACACTTCCAACACAAGGGAGATTGAAGATTCATTTGTGGGTAAGCTTCTTCTTCCAGTTTCTTTCGATTTAGTAACCCTAATTGCCCTTTTCATATTAATGGATTTGTAGGAAACCAAGCACTACATCAAATAATGACATCTTCATCCGAATCATCATCAAACCTAAATAGGCACCATCAACAAATAAGTGCTCCACAATGCGAGTGTAATTTGAAAACCATTGTCCGTACTTGGGATTTGCAGTGGAACTATGGAAGGGGGTATTGGGGATGCCCAAGACTAGGGTGTTTATACAGGAATTGGATTGATCCTGTGTACGAGGAGAGGGCACACGCGGTTATTCGACAACAATGGCGGGAAAAACAAGATCTTATTAAGGTGAATCAAGATGTTGTTAAGCAAGAACTTTTACAAGATATGGATAAGATGCGTAGGTATAACCTCAATCTATATAATGATGTACATCATATAATGCCTTGATGTCGTATCTTTTGTGTAATGTTGTTTACGTACTATCAACCTTTGTAGGGAGCAAGCAATTTTATCAAAGCAGAGACATGATATGTCGCGAAGTTTTACAAGAGACTATCCTAATTTTTTCAAACGCAACTAGACGATGTCATTTATTTTGTGCTAGGTTTTCTAAGTTTATGAAGAACTTGTATTATTTCTTGTATGTGATTGTATTCATCCAACGTAATGAACAATTCTATTCTATCTTCTATGTTGATTATTTTGGGGTGTTTTTTATAGGGTTTTAGATAAACAAATAAATACTGCAAATAAACATTCTAAACCCTATTGACTAACCCACACGTAGCGTGAGGGTACAAACCACACGTAACGTGTGAAATTGTCCCACACGTAACGTGTGGAGCACTGTCACACGTAACGTGTGGTTTGTACCCTCACGTTACGTGCGAGCCTATGTGCCAAACGGCAAAATGCCTATGCGCCGAAAAGTAATCGTGTTAATTTATTGTTGTTACTAAATTTGGAATTCACGACAAGATGCTACGAGAGAGGCCTTAGAGGCATTAGGCTGTCCAAACGTGGCCTAACCTGCAAATAAAATTTGATTCGATTCTTTTGAATTGAAACTTATTAAAAAAGATAGGCGTAAATGCATAAACTATTCCTCATTTGTAATTGTTTGCAACAAACTATTTTTTATATAAAAAAAAGTTTGCATTAAAAAACTCCTTATTTATGATCTATTGCAAACACCTATTTTAACTCTTATTTACTCAAATAATTCAATTTAGTTATAATTTTACTTCAGAGTTTATACACTTAAACAATTATGCAAATACAATGTAAAAATATATACACATTTGGACAAAAAATTATACACTTTAAAATAAATATACTTTTGCATAAATTCCTCCACTTTATAAAATTGTATCATAAATTCGCATATGTTTTACACCGTAGGTGAATCGTTCGCACTAGAGTGACCGTTATTACATGATCCGTTCCACAATTTTAATTATATTAATATTTTCTACTTAAAAGATGAATATGACTTAATTAGAATTTACTAGTATTATTATTTCCACATAACCAATATCATTAAGAGAATGAATAAAAAAAAATCACATGGACCATAATCGAAACCAAAGTGGTTTGGACTAAATTAGAACTGGAACGAAGTGGAATATTTTGGTCCGGTCTAGGTTTTGGAAAACTTTTGAATCCATTACGGTTTGCATTGATGGCGTCCCTTAATTTGGGGTGTACATTTATCTTGTTCGAATGAAAGTACACAAAACATAATAAAAACAAATAAAAATAAAAATTTTATTTTGGTCTTTTAGTATATGTAATATGATGATTAAAAAAGTTTATGATATGAATGGTTATTTGTAACAAAATATGAATAAAGTGTAGTTTTATACAAACTTTTTTTATAAATTGTGGTTTGTTGTAAATAAGTGTATATAAAGATTGGTTTAATGCATTTATCCCAAAAACATAATGAATTAAAATTAATCCGATTTGAAAATCTATGCTTATATTTTCAATGCTCGCTTAGCTTACACTAACCCGAACAAAACCGAACACATACACCCAACCGAAATCCGATAAAGCGGAAATATGGTTGAAGCGAAAACCGGAATAGCCCAACTGAATATGACCCGATAACTCGTATCATGAATATGCGGCCCAACCCAAACCAGCCCGATTTTTCATCACGCATCAACCCGGATCCAAAATGAGCTAAAACCGAAATGACCCGACCCGCCCAAATGTGATACTCAAAAGGGAAAATTAGTTAAAAAAAGCCAGTTGCTTAATTTTGAGAACCAAAATTCAACACTCTCAACGCACATTTCCCTCGACCTGCAGCGGTAATTCTCTTCGATAGTTGATAACGAGTACTGCAATCTATGATTTCTGTTGTTCAGTGTGTTGTTGATTTCAGTCGCATCTTAATTAGAGATTTTCCCTTTAAAATGCGCTTAATTTCTCCTCCAATTTCGTTTCTTAGATCCATTGCTTATCCTCAGATCTGAGCAATCTAATGTTCTTCGATTGTTTACTGGACCTTTTGAACTTTGTTGAATCTCGTCCATGTCAAATAATTTGGAAGGTGGAATCTTTGCTTTTAATTTAATTGTTAATCGACAGTGGTTTTGTGTATATTTGGGTGCAGATGATTGACGATCAAGACCTAGGATTTTTCGCCAACTTTCTCGGGGTCTTCATCTTCGTATTGGTAGCTGCTTACCATATGGTGATGGCCGATCCCAAATTTGAAGGCAATTGAGGAAAAGGTTTTGCATTGCTTGCCTATCATTGAAAAACCTCCAAATTTGTTGAGATTCAATGTAGTTTGTACTCTCAGAAGGTTTATTATACAATCAACTGCAGCTGTTGAATGTTAGGCTGCTGAATTCGACTCCTATTCTCATAACAGTTTGATGAGTTAAAACATTATGGTTCTTAATAATACTGCAGTTTGATCTAGCATTCTAGCTTACATATCTTTACAGTTCAATCCGGTAAATGTTATTCTTGCATAGAGAGATGAGTGAGGGCGTGGAGGGGTTGTTTGAACAATGTTGATCAAGCTGCTTGTTTTTTTGTAGCAATGCTGCTACAGTGCTACTTGTGTTAGCTTGTTTCTCCCTTACAATTTGAAGTGTTATACACTAGGACAATTGCCACAAAAGAAAGTGCATTATCATTTTAAATTCTCTTAATTTGGTCTCCTTTTGTGTTATGCAACTGATAGCAAGTAAAGGATAGAAGTCCATTTGTTCGGGTTTGATCATAAGGTGCTTCGCTTCTAGCATATGGATCCTGAACTGACGGAATTTTGATCCAATTTCCTGTACATATCTTTATTTATTCTCTGCCCAATGTATTGGAATAGTCTCTTCTCTAGCCGAAAAGGGAGAAATCATTATACTATGTTCTAATGTATTGACTTTTACAAATGGTGTAGAGCTCAGCTGTAGTTACAGTTAGATAAGGGTGTATTCTTGATCATTTGATTTCATTATGCATCTGTTTTTGACATATCAAGTTGTTGCTTCCAGAATTACGCCAGCAGAACTCCAAAATCTCGCCAATGAATCTTCAAAACCCTCTAGAGGTTCTCCCTTCGGATTATCTCTCTTACCATCTTGCCTATCTCTGCTGTTTCTGTCACCAAGCTCTTCATGCAGAACACAATGGACCCCACACTCAGAAGAATCTGCTTCTTGAGCTGCAGATTCTCCATCACTTGTCCACTCTCGGTTAGATCCCTCGTATGTTGCAAGAAAGAACCGAGTATGATCTCGGCCTCTTCTTTGTCGATATCTGGAATCTTGGACCTACTAACTTGTTGTACTGCCCTTACCGTCTCGATATCATGGGAACCGTTATTCTGGGTCTCTTTCTCATCCCTTGCGCTGCTTTTTTTAGAGCTGAGTCCTTCGTGAATGCTTTCAAGTGCAGTACTTATCTGTCTCTTGAATAGCTCTACATCAACACCGAGTTGAGCTCTGAATCCTTTCAACTCGGCTTCTGGCCTCTGCAGATGTAAGCATAGTACCTCCACTGAATACGTCATGAAAAACAAGGTATCATCCATCTTTTTTAAAGATTCGAGTACCGGAGTGTAGCAATCGCCCGGGAAAGGTATAAACCAGAAGTTAGGCTCCTCCTTCGCCTCTCGTACCAACCTCTCTAGCTCCTGAACTAGAATTCTCATCTCCCTTCTCTTGTCTTGCAGTGAAGCTGATCCTAAATCTGACTTTGCTTGACTGATCTTCAAAGCCATCTCCTCCAGTAAGCTGCTAAGAGCCCTTAAGCTCTGTGACATCTGAGCTTTCACCAGTACAGCTGCCCTTTCGGGCCGCATTAGTATCTCGACAATGATGAAGCAAGACAACCCGATGAAGGCCTCTGTCAACCGAGCAATGGCGAACTCGGTTGGTGTCCCGTAATTTCTCCTGCCAAGAATGAGCAGCGCTGCAATGATTGCAGACGTGCTTCCGGCCTCCCCGTACATCTTGCTGTGCCTAAGGAAGGTTGTGAAGACGACCCACGGAACAATGCTCAAAAGCTTCAACGCTCTATACTTGTGGCAGATGAAGTACATGATGACTCCATAGATCGAGCCAAGGGCCGTCCCCTGAGCTCGAGCGTTTGTCACCGTGAACGTTGCTTGCCTGCTCGTCACGAAGCTGATGGCAATGGTGAGCCCTGACCAATACCCGTTTCGCTTGGTGTACATCAAACCGAGTAACACAGCCAAGCCAAGGGAAAGTGAGCACTTGAGTGCAAATATCATGTTCTGTTTGGCTGTGCTGGGAAGCAAAGTGCTCAATAACCTTCTTAGCTTGCTCACATCCCCGTCTCGTTTGGGCGCGGTTTTCCGTTCGTTCTTGACCGGTTTCGAGCCTTCTTTAAGGTAATTCATGCACTGTAGTGTGAACAAAACCGGGAGCTCCTCTAGGGCGCCTTTGCTAGTCTCCATAGCATCATTAACCTTCTTCTCTTGTATCTCAGCATCACCACCCTTGAGCTCGGGTGCAGTGGAAGACGCTGACGGTGAAGAACGCGTTATCTGCACAATCCTCGCTCGAACCTGCTCCGCTGCTGCTCGTATCTCGTCCTTGAGCTCATCATCCATTGCCCCTCTCGGGTTTCGTGACTGGTACGAGCCCATAGCCGTCTCCATTCCGTTGAGAATCAGCTCGACTTCTCGTAGCCTCTCTGACGGGTTCTTGTAGTTGGGCGCGGATAACAGTCTCAGCCGAGGCTTCTCCCACAACATGGCGTCCTACGAGACGAAAATCGAGGTCGTTAGATCGGTTTTCGAGTAGGTCTTTTGATGTGTTAGCTTGAGAGGGAAGATCATTAATGTACCTGAGAACGATCTATGCTTTGTAGAAGCCGTGAAGCCTTCTCTGATAACGACTTGATTTCGGTTAGCGGTTCGGTTGCTTCTGCAGAGCTCTCGTCGTCTACAAGTGCCTTGACGAACAGAGTTAGTCTCTTCGTTGCGTTTTCTGCGTATGCTTTGCATTTTCTTTTGATCTGTCAAGACAAAGAGATGATAAAAACCTCAGAAGCTAGCTAAGAAATTTGTATTTGAGGCCAAACCCGACCCGAATCCGATATTTTTGGTCGGGTTTCCGAACCATTTTAATTTTATTTTAAGGTTTAACAAGTTGTAGCTTTTTAGGTTATTTAGGGTATAAATGATGATATAGTAGTATAGTACTAAGGGTGTATTTGGATCTCCTCAATTGTATTAAATCATCAATTTAATATAAGATTGTATATTTTAATGTATTCTAATTGGAATTCAAACAAACCCTAATTATATGCAATACCATAATGGACAAGTAATTGAAGTCAATTATATCGTAAACGCTTATGTTGAAACTTTTAAAAGTAATCTTTGTTTTGATTTGGCTAATTAAATCTCAAGCCCCAAATTTAACTATGCCAAAATACTACTCCCTCCAATATGTATGCTGGATTTATATTGTCCTTGCTGAAAACATCATCGTTTTATTATTAACAACGTGATTTCGAGCACGATATGAGGTTAAAATGCTATAAATTATGCTAAAATGATTTCGGGAGCGATACAAGGTTACATCAGCTTCATAGTTATTTTAATAGAAAAGCTTAATCTAACATATATGTATACCCTGGATATATCGTCTTTGCTGAAAACGTCGTCGTCTTATTATTAACAACGTGGTGTATGTTAGCCATGTGTCGTAACAAACGCGCACATAAGCAATCTGAAACCGTTCGATACGAGAACATGTAGAAGACGTATCAAGATTGATGATAAGGGCATTGAATTGAATCTCTTAGTTTATGAAAGAGGGTTCTAACGCGAACCTCAAGTATATCGATCAAGTGCCGGAAATTAATTATTTTGCGGGGTCCTAAGTTTAGTTGCACGTCAATGTTATGTGAATGATAGCTGGGAATTGTTTTTGGAATCAGATGTTGATAGAATAATAGATATACTATATAATAAATAAAATATAGTGAAACTTCTTGGTGCCCCTGAATTTAGGGTTATTTCCTGTAGATGTCATGCAATTAAGTTTTTTTCGGTTAGTGTCTCTAAGGTTTGGGTTTGTTTGCTTCGTAATCAAACTTTTTCATGTTTGTACTATTTCAGTTCAAATTGATTAATTCTAAGTCCACCATTGTGTTACTCGCCCTCAAATTAGTAAGATTTGACTCATAAAACACCCAAATCCATGTCCGAACCATGTCGATTTGAATTCCGAAACAACGACCCGTTTCCGACCTTAAGAATTCAAATTGGAATGGTTCGAGTATGAATTTGATTATTTTAGGAGTCGAATCCTACTAGTTGAGGTCAAAAAACATAATGATGAGCTTCAATTTGATTAACTCGAAAATAAATGATACGGATATGGAAAATTTCGATTACAAAGCGAATAAACTCAAACCTTAGGACACCAAACGAAAAGATAATAATCGTGAAACACTAACAAGAATAACCTTAAATTCAGAGATACTAACACAAATTTCCCTAAAATATATAGTTATGATCTCCATATTTGCAAGTATTAAATGCGGATGTAGTAGGATACTTGTGGAGGATTCCTAATCTACATCTCTCTTTCTCTCTCCCTCTCTAATCTATACAGTATTATATTAATATTTATATGTATATGTCCAATATTATATGCATGTACATGTTGCATATTCTGATATTGCCTAGCATGCAGGGCAAAATCCTACACCAAAAGCTATATATATGGCCGCTGTTCATTTGATTGGGCCCACTAATCTCTCTTCATAAACTTAAGAAACTTGATTAATCACATTTTGATGTACTTTTATATGGGTTGTAGACTTGTAGATATAATAAAGAAAATTTATATTTAAAAGCTTTTAAAACGGGATTCATATTAATGATTAGTCCATCTAAAAATGAATTTATTATGTGTTTTAAATGATTTATCTCTCATTTCTTATTGTAATAACTTTTTCTCGATGGCTTCAGTAATTTTGTAATAATTTCAATCTAAACAGTGATGGACTTGTACAGTATAATTATTGACTCTAATGCATTCTCTAATCACTATCCACTTCATATCTATTATAAACCTCTCTCAATATACACAACGTGTTTCTATTAATTGGTTTATATCATGACTTATACGTAATAAAGAAGACTCAGTTAATTGGTGTGATATAAAGCTGTAATATGTTAATTTTGATGAAAAGTAAATCGACCCTTGTGGGCCACAACAAGTTGGTTTATAATAAGAAATACTTGATTTACCGCGTAACCAAATCAGAAATTTCTAGATACTTCACTTGCCACAAATCAATTCAAGGAATATGTACAATTTTCTTTATAATTTATTATCATTGTACAAATTATAACTTATAGGTCGAGTATTATAAACGAAGAGTACATAATTAAACCATCATTGCCCGCCCATCGCATTAAAAAGGAGAAAAATCTTCATGCGAAAATTGTTTATTTAGGATAATGAGCTTTTAACACAACAATTACAGATAGATAATTAACAAACTAGAGATTTAAACAATTACCTCGTAGCAGGCAAGGCGAGGAAAAGGAACCAGCATGGCGAGTATAGCTGACATGGCACCGAGACCCGTACAAGCTGCCACGTGGAAGGGGTGCATGACCACGTCAGCATTGGCCCCCAACACCACAGCCCCGACGTACACTATCACCATCTGCCCAAACGCGATCCTCTTCGCCAGGATCGGCGCCGACTCCGCGAGCGCCACCCCGAACGCCCCCACCGCCACCGCAAGCGCCGCCAGCTCAGCAGTAAACCGCTCGGGCCTGATCAGCCAGAGGCTTATGATGGCGGGGCCCATCACGAGCGACGTCCCAATCACGACGTTCCACGTGCCCCTCAGGACGTCGCCCAGCGTCGCCTCCGACACTATGAGCACGGCCGTTACGTACGCAAAGGCGGGAAACGCCAGCTGGCGGCGCACGGAGAGCGGCGCGTAAAGCGTCGTGACCGCCACCGTCGCGCACGCCACCAGTATCCTCAAGGCGGCCCCTAGGCGTTTCCGCCATAAGACGGTGGTTCGGTTGGGGGGCGCCGCCAGCATCATATAAGATATGGTAGTTTAAGTGGTTGGTAAGATTTTGCTTTGATTTGTTTTTTGTGTGTGCTTTTTCAATTAGTATTGACAAATTATTTTTGTGTTTGGAAATTTTGAGAGTTGTGTTTTTGGAAGAATTGTGTTTGGTTGGAAAGTGAGAAGGTGAGGTTGGAATGTTGGACTGGTGTGGTGTATTTATAGGAGAGATTGTAAGTGGGGTTTTAATTGTTAATTTTTTGCCTAATTTATCATAAATTCATAATAAATACTAGTATTGTATTTGTTATGTTATATTGGTGTGGCTCTTTATAACACTAGAAAGCATCTTCTTGTATAGTTATTATAACGAAATTAACTTTTTTCTGGTCACATATTATGCCACTAATCTACTATATAACTACTAAACGCAAAGTCCTACTAAGCCACATGACACTCCAAGAATGCACCGTTTTATTTTTGCCACGTGGCATTCTCACAAAATTTTGTCCACGTGGCATCCAATCCTTTTTTCTCGGGTTTTGCCCCATTTTTCCCTTGAATAAAGATCTGCCAAAATATTTGTTTATCTTTTCCAATCGTGAAGATAAGATCTAAAACGTTATTTTTGTCAAAATTTATTTGGTAAACAATATTCCAGATCGTACAAAATATTTCGAAAACGTAAATAATGATTTTTTCTGCTAATTTCTTATCCTGCAGATTTTTACGATGCCTAAATTAAACATAATATATTACCCTGTATTAACCGTATAACATATATATAAATTATACGGCTCATCCACATCCACATCCACCAACGTACATAATAAAGATTGCACTTACCATTATAAAAGGAAATAATCTTATAATATTGGTCATAATCAATATGGGAAGATTACATTATATAATATGACCAAATAATCAAAGATATATGTACAAATAAAATAAATCTATATTAGTTAACAATATAGAGTTCATCCACCGTACATATTTATATGCACGTACCATATAAATTAATTTTGGTATGAAATTAATCAATTTCTGATCATTAGCCTAATTAAAATTGAATATATCACTTATCATTAAATATGAAAACTTTATTATATTATGTTATAATGAATTATCATGTAATTTATTAAGTGTAAAATAGTATACAAGTATAAGAAATTTTATTATATTATAACTTAGGTGATAATATGACTTTAATTATGGTTTGAAACTATATTTATTTCAGTAAATTTATAACGTAAATTATGTATGAGAAACAATATCAACAGCTATCCAAGTCCGTCTGATTTGAGCCATAATCCTATAGAAAATTCAACTGATATCAAGAAAATATATAGTTATATAAAGACGTGAAGTATAAAAAAAGCTTTAGTGAGTATGAAAGAGAAATAACCTATGTGTTGAAAAATAAATTTTTGACTGGAGAAGTATTAAGGTAATAAATTTTTGACTGGAGAATTATTAAGGTAATAACAATTTTACCTAAATATGTTTATTTATATATAAAAAAAAAATTAGCACAAACACTTGTACTAATCATATACATAGTATAACTTAATTTTGGTAAAGAGTGTTGCAGAGAGCTTCCAATTTCACAATACTTTAACGTAAATCATGAAATTAATATAATGTTTTTGGTAATGATATATTTAGATGTCACTTATTTTTATTTTATTGCATGTATTTATGTTTTTTTATAATATCCAATATTAATTTAGTATTATATTTATTGATTTTATTTCGAATATATATCAGATTTAGAGACTGTGTTACGAACGAAATAAATTGTGTTGTATTAAACTCTCTATATATACATATTGACTCGTAAATATATTTGTTTGATTTTTAAAGCAATATTCATAGGCCTCAAGGCCCATGAATATTGCTTTATGTTGCGAATGCTTGGACGATATTTATAGAAAAAGTAAATTTGATTTTTGAAATTGGAAAGAAACATGCGATTGAACTGGAAAGATTGAAAAAGGAAAGATTTTTTTTTTCAACGTTGCAGAAAAGAGAAGCGAAAGGAAACTTCGAGAAAAGATAGAGCGAAATGAAACGGCGGAGTAGAGAAAGAATAGTTTCGGAGGATTAGGGTTTGTTTCAGTGTTGAAATTGGCCGAATTTCATAAAAGATTGGGCTTGGGCCATTCTATTCAGTGTTTCGTTTTTTTTTTGAAGTTGTAGGGCTTGAGTTTTGTATTGATTTTGTCTTCGCTGCAACTAGATTAACTGATTGTATTTAATTTGGCCTTCAAGCCCATTAAATCATGTAAATTTCATATAGTTAAACATGGGCCCATTAGTCCATTTTAAATTTAAAATTGTTAATAATATTTAAATAAATCATTAATATTTATAATTTTTTTAAGTTGTTTACATTTGTTTATATGTAATTATACTATTATATTAACATTTAAGTTTGTATATTTTTTCTTTGCAATATATATGTAAAAATTTTCACTGACTGTTTTATATATCTATTAAACCAAAATAATATAATGTTGAGATTTTATGATATTAGATTTAAATGCGAAGAGACAATTAACTTTTAATATATCTTAGTTTGTCTGGGTGATTTTGTTATGGACGAATTAACCCGACATAACAGAACGTTGAGATTGAATGCTATTAGAGAGAAACGACAACGAACACATTCAAATCGATCGGGTTAATAAATTGCATTCAATAGTTTTATAATATTTGCTGATAAACTGAAATATAAACTTTAATCTACACACTAATTATGCATGTTCTATTCCTGGAGTTAGTAACAATTCTGTTGTTAATGACTGTATTTCCCTGTCCGACATTTCAACTGGTTAGTAATTGTTATGCTATAAAGTATCTATTTACTTCCATTTGGTCATATATATTGTAATATTGTTTGATGTTCAATATTTCAAAACTATTTTAATTTCATGATCGCGAAAATGATTAGGACGTTCAAAATCAATACACTTATGTTTATAACTATACCAATATATAATTGTTCTTTAATATTGTTTTCTTAAACCTAAATATGTAAAAACATCCATCTATTTTTGCAGGCAACCATAATATTACACCAACAACTTTGCACGACAAAAGTGATCAAAATGTTCATAATTCAGTTTTACCTATTAGTGTTCAAGGCAAAGAAAACTATGGTACCATATTTTCTTTTCCTTACTATCCATTTTATTAAGTATGAATATTTATGTTGTGTTAATATCATTAATAAGTAGAGTATGATATAACTATTTATTTGCAGTTCAATTGCACAATGTCATGCTTACAGAACAAAATAATCTGCAAAACGTGAAACAAGGTAATGGTATATTTAAAATTGGTATGAAATAAGTGATTTAATAATTAGTAATAGTAAAAATTCATTTTCATGCACAAATTAGCTCGCCAAAGGAGGAAATTCAGAATGAATGTGATAAAGCATAAGCGGGATGGAACACCGCTAATTGAATCAGGTTAGAAACAAATATATCTTATTTAATTACAATTTTAAATTCATGTACAGTTTGCTTAACAAAAATTTGAATTCAATTTTTTGACATATTATTCTAATAAATATAATATAATATGAACTTTACTATAAATATTATTCTAATAAATATAAGGAAGTTTTTGATAATTTGTAGCAATTTGAAACATATTGCCGGATTTTATGTTTAGCGTTTCATTGTCATGTATTAGATGAACATTTTTTTTATGTTTCATTGTTTTAGTATTATTGATGTAAGGGATGTGGCTCTCCCTATTTGAAATACTACTTAGCCACATTTTATTATTAATAAAGTTATGAAGAGTTTCTTATCTCTTTAAAAAAAATCGAATATATATTGAACAATTGACTCATAGATAATTAAAATTAAATATTTTTACAAGTGTAAGAAAAACTAAACAAATCACGTGCAAGGCATGGGTATTACACTAGTTAATATCTACATCTATATACTACTACTAAAGTCGCAATTATCTTTCCTATGTGTCGTTCATCTAAGTATGTCACGTCATCAAATAATTATGTACATTTATCTATTCACCCTTATTCTATTTATAATTTATTTTATCTTTTATTTATACAAATTTCCTAAATTATCACCCCAAAAATATTATTATCATACTTAATTAGTGTCCATAATATAATATGTATGTTAATGGTCTGTAAACTCCATTATAAAGATAAATATATAGATATATGGTTCGTAAAAATAAATGAATAATATGTTAAATCATGGTTGGGGTGGTGTACTATCAAACTATTTAATTTGGATCTACGTATTAAACAAGTTAGATCATGCTTGATATTTTTTTAATCAAAATTAATTTATTATATGTATATAGATACCACATCGAATTAGTATGTAGTTATCATATTTTTTTAATATACCCTTAGTATATAGATTAATGTTATATATATAAGGAAAAAGATATATTATAAACTTATTAATGTGTACTTACCTTAATTTTTTATCATGTGTATATTTATAATATGGATGTGGATTTCGCTTTATATAGATGTACATATACGTACATCTCTTCCAAATTTTTTTAGTGTTTAGTAATATATATATGGTTATTTTTTATCATCTTTAATTATTACAATTTAGTGATATATGATTTAAATTAGGTAGTTTGATCTATCTTACATTTTCACTCATATGCAAAAGAATACCAGACATTGCTACAACTTAGAGAATGAAGAGTTACATGTCTATTCTTATCTTCAATCTTTCACAAACAATTGATCTATAAGGTTATGTACCTTATCTACATGTTTTTTTGTTTTATCATATGAAATTGTATACATATTGGTTTAGATCTTGAGAGTAATATGTTTTTGAATTTATGTCATACAAAGGCTTATTGTATTCGAATCAATTGTTATAGTTCATTTTGATATTATTGTTAGGGCTAAGTGCAAGTGATTAATTAGTTTAGTTAAGAAGGTCATCTCCTTGGAAAAGCCACAATTAGCAATATACATATTCTACAATTCACTTTCTTTTCGTAGTGTTAGATGCTAAGTCTTTGTGACATATACTCTAAAGCTTTTGTAGTGTTAGATGCTAAGTCATTTGAATGCAAATCAACAGTTTAATTTAAGTCATATATTACACACACAAAATAAAATCAAGTCATATATAACCTTCGTTAAGTTAGATGTTATTGTTTATTTCGTAAGCATTTGATGCAAAATTAAGTAGTTCGATATCATTGGTTCATTTTGAGAAGAGAAAGAAGATAAATATTTTCTCACATATTTTCTTTTATGCAAATTAATAACACCATATATTTCAGGATGCCTGAACACGGTAATTTTGCCCGTACTAATGGAGTTCGATCATCTACACAAAATGGACAAGGTATAAGCTCATTTCATAAGCTACAAGTTTTAATACACTATAATTTATTTGCTGACAAATTATATATATTACATATCTTAAAATATTTCTCCTTTTTTTATAAGGATCAACTCAATCACCCTACGGATCACGTTCTAATAGTAGAATACATGTTGGATCGTTAGAGTTACGTCTGAGGGAACAAAGGCTTTGTTCCCACACAAGGTGCATCGGATTAATATAGCAAGAAAGATAAAGAACGAACTCACGATGTATAGTGGAAATCTCAATCAGTCAAATAACTAATCAAGGAAAAACCACTACCTTCAAGCTTCTCGTTTGAGAGGATTTTGAAGCGTCTACTTGTCTTATTGATTTCTTGTTCGATTACACTTGTATCCTGGACTTCAAACCCTAGACTTCCCACCTAGATTTGAAACTCTATTCTACAACGATTAATACGAACTCAATCCTCTAAGACTCACAAACACTTCACTCTCTTTTTCTTCTTAATCAAATGCTCTCATTTCGTCGTCGTGGTCGTCGTACATAGAAATGAATCCACACTCCTATAAATACAACTCGACTAAAACCCTAATCGTAACAAGATAAAAAAATATCTTTTTAAACTAGGTAACAAGAAGATATTATATGGAGAATATAATCTTAACAACCTATATTATCTAAGGAAGGAATTCCTAAGATAACATAATCGGTTAAAGATAGAATTCTTCTCTCTCTAAATATATTATCTTAGGAAAGATTTCCTAAGATAACACATTCGGATTCTCTCTCCAAATCTTCTCTTCAGCGATATCCTTCCAGCCGAAATTACTTTTCCTTGACCGCGTGATCTTCCAAGACAGTTTCCATAATCGTCACGTTGGAAATCCTTCATTCCGTTCACAGCTCGAGCGTTGTTCGTCATTGATGTTCCTTGAGAGGTAACAAAGCATGTGGAGATCACTTTGTTCCCTCTGCACTCCTTTGTTGTAATGGATCCCTGAGACAACTGTTTTGTTCCTGAAACACTTAGTTACCAGATTAGTTGAATGTTTGTTACCATCAAAACCTAAGGAATTCAACAAATTCCCCCTTTTTGATGGTGACAAACACCCTTGACAATAAAACATACACATGAGATAAAGACAGTTGTGAAGAGAAAGTTCCACACTTAGGCATAATAGTTCCCCCTCAGTCTAGCAACATATGAAACCGGATTAGTTCCCCCTCAACTGAGGCTACCAGTCATTTCCCCCCTTTTGGCATCATCAAAAACATAAGTAAAGAGCGAGAGAAAATAAGCACAACAAGATAAGCAAAACAACCCCTTTTGCATTAGATTGAAGCACACACACATAGACCACATGCAAAGACAACACTAGATACGCACAGAAATCACAAATGATGAACATGCCAATCAAGACAACCATGTGAAATAGAGACAAGAAAAGCAAGGCGGTAAGGAGATAGATGTGCTGGGAACAAGAGAGGGTTTGGTTAGCCAGAGAAAGATGAATCAAGACCACTGGTGCCTGCAGAGGGAGCCGAAAATATGATTAACAATTTAAGCATGCACTTACTCCATAAGACACCTTTGTTGTTCTGCCAACATAGATATTGCGCGAGACAAACTCCTCACGGTCCTTCGCATATCAAGTTCATCTTTTTGTTCCCCCTCAGAGTCTGCACCGTCAGACTCTTCCTCATCCATATCAGCTTCCATCTCAGGTTCAACCTTGACCCAACTAACACCTTCTTGCAACACAAACTACTTCTTATGCATGTTACGAGTATCCAACCGCCAGTAGAAGAAAGATTCATTGGTCCCCTCTTTGTATACCTTGTGGTGTTCCAATTTTATTTTTTTAACAACACAGGGTAGCAATAGGACAACCTTGCTGAAGTCGCCATATAGATAGGAGGGGAGAAACCACGAGAATCCTTTTTCATATCTTTTCAAGTACTAAGGATAATGTTCCAAATCCTCTTCTTTCCTTATTTTTCCATAGATCACAACCAGGAAGATATCTTCCAAAAATAAATCTTGTGAAAGATTCTGTCCAAATCCATGAAAACCCACAAAATTTCAAGCGCATCAAACATCATGCAACCAATACACCAATCCTTAATGCACATAACACATTCCAAGTAGTTGTAAGCCATCATTACACATTATACCAGTCAAATCCCAGCCACAGACCACAGAGGCGACGATTCGTATTCCCGGCTTTCCGAAAAAGTAGAAGAGTGTGATGCGGGGGTAACGTTACCAGAGAAGGTACAAAGAACATCCCACAGAAACATATACGAGAATTTTTAATAATGTTTAATCATGAATGAGAGGCTCCCAGATGTGGATGATAAGAGGGGCTCATAAGAAGCATCAAGCATGATGGCTAGGGTAAGTTGTAGAGTCAACAATCATTTGGGCTTATAATGAGGGATCAATGCATCAAGTTGACTCTTTTGGGCCGAAAGAAAACTGTTTCATGTATTCTTATGATGGCATAGATGATCATGCATGAAATTTTACACATAAGTGAAGTATTAGCACAGGTCTAAGCAAGTTGTTCAATTAATGATCAAGAGAATGAGTGCAGATCAAGATATGACGATTTAACCTTTCACATTTTACCATGTAAATTAGCCAATCATCGAGGGAACATAAGAGATAGGCAATCAGTTTAGAGAGATCATACCTAGTTCCATACGAAACTGTTCGAAGGGTTTCCTATTTAGTGCCTTGGTGAAAATGTCGGCGATTTGATCCTTGGTTCCGCGGAAGTCCATGGACACCAACCCTTTCTCCACACAATCACGTAAGAAGTGATGCCTTATCTCGATATGTTTGGTACGTGAGTGTTGCACATGATTCTTGGAGATATTTATTGCACTAGTATTGTCACAAAGAATGGTAATAGAGTCAAGAAGAATATCATAGTCGTTGAGTTCTGCTTCTTTGACCCCCAGGAAACCAAGCATGGCCCAAGGAACTGAGCCATTCCAGATATAGATTTTCTATCCACTTTGTTCCATACGAAGTCAGCATCAGTGTATCCAATTAGATCGAAGTTTCCACCCCTTGGATACCACAGACACAGATCGTATGTTCCCTTCAAGTATCTCAGAATCTTCTTCACTGCTTTGAGGTGTGTCTCTTTGGGATCAGCATGTCCAAACCCCTTATGTCACAAGTCTGTTGTCCCAGCGATGGAAGACAGACATAGTTTCTTCTCAGGGATAAAAGCGGGATCAACTTTGTAGACGTTGTTGTCGTAGATCACTCTGAGCAGAATTTTCTCTGTACTTATGCACTCAACAAAACAATCATCAGTAATAAAGACTACCCTATTTTTCTTGTTTTGACACAGTTGAGCCACACTGAAAAGATCAAACCTGAGATTATTCACGAGTGTCAAATTATCCACAGTGATATAGTTAGAAAGCCTTACCTTACCGAGACCACAAATTTCTCCCTTACTCTTATTTCCAAAGGTTATTGAACCTCCGGAGGCCTGTTTGATGCGAACAAACCCTGAGTGTTGTCTGTAACGCAGGATCTTGACTCCTCAAGCTTGAATCGATTCTTCTCCTCCGTAGCCAAAGTGATGGTTTTCCTCAATTGCGTCAAAGAGATGACGTGAAGATCAAAGAGATGATCTGAATACCGAAGAGACGGTGTAAAACTTGCTCGAAGCGACGAGCTACGGAATAAACGATTCGTGGAATCGAAGGGGTGACGTTAGAATTCAAGGAAGGAGCGTACTCAACTTCTAAGGAGCGAACTCAACTTTTACTACTTAAATTCAACGTAAAGAATACAAACTAGGGTTCCAAGTCTTAAATAGTCTAAACGGAAATAACATAAAATAATAATAATAAAATATTCATTAAAACGACGGGTCTTGAAAACGCTGACGCGGAACGAACTCGGAGAAAACGGCGGTTGTTGTAATTAAACGGCGGCCGCTGCCCAAAATCCGTAGCCAAACTCCATGCCGGGCACCAAACGGCGGGCGCCGGGCACCTTACGGCGAGCGCCGCCCAGAAACGGTGGCCGCCGTGAAGACGTCGGCGGTCGCCGGGAATCCCGAAGACGAAGCCCGAAATCACCATTACGCCGGCGGGCGCCGGAGACCCGGCGGCGGTCGCTGCCAGGCGACGGGCGCCGTAAGTCCTGCGGCGGTCGCCGCCCCTCAGCATCCTCCACGAGCTCGGCGTCTTCGTCTTCTGGTCTCTTCGAATGCACTCCCGTTGTTCTCTCTTCGTCCTTCGCCGTCAATGAGCGGGTCATAGAGCTATCAATCTCCTCTTATTGGCAGCGAAGCGTCCCCGCTTCGTCTTTGTCGTCAGAAGCATGAGACGTTGGAGGAGAAAGAGCGGCGACATGGAAAACAGGACGCACACCAAAGTTAGTGGTTGTAGGTGGCCAACCCACGGGCAGCTCATCTGAAATGACATCCCCAGGGTCCTGCAAAAGAGAAGGCACAGTAGTGGGTAAAACAACAAGATCTGTAACATTTAGAGAACACGCTAACGTAGTAAGTAAAAAGCAAGGACGACGTCCCTGAATGATGGGGGAGACAGCCTGAGACTTAGCCAATAGAAGCCGGTCTTCACAAGATCCTTGAATGCCGGGAGAAGCTGGTGTAGGGGGGTGTGTGGTTGCTGTCTTTTGTGCCTACGCACGTTCAGCTGCTTGCAATGGGTGCCCCTTGGCTTGTTCAATTGCCTTGACGCGGTTCCTCTCAACTTGATCTTGCAAAATCTCCTTAGGGCGCATAGGAATCAAGGTGACCTTCCTTCCATTGTGCATGAAGACATGGTTGTTGAGAAAACCATCATGAAGAGCTCTCTTATCAAATTGCCAAGGTCGCCCTAAGAGAAGATGAGTGGCATCCATGGGCACGACGTCACAAAGCATCGAATCCGCGTAATGACCAATGCTGAAATCTATGGTACATTGGTGCTTCACAACATTGGAGTCATCACCATAGGAAATCCAGTGTAGACTATATGGCTGGGGGTGCGGAGTCGTAATGAGCTTGAAGTGCTTGATCACCTTTTCATTGATGATATTGCAACAAATTCCACCGTCTATAATAACACTCAAAGAAGCACCCTGGACCGCACACTTAGTATGAAACAAATTCTCACGTTGGTCAAGTAAGGTACCTTCTTTGGTGGTAAGAACTCGGCGTGTAACCAAGCTAAGAGGTACGATGCCTGGCTCGTCCGTATGGCTGCATACGTATCCAACCACATCCTCCTCCTCCTCCTAGACGTACGTGTCAAAGACTGGCCCGGTGTCGGTTGTGTCCTCATCAAAGGACTCATATCCGGAGAGGTGCGAGAAGATGACACGTTTGTTGTTGGGGAAGTCCCGCTGTATGTGGCCATGCCCTTGGCACTTATAACAGACCTTGTCACGCGCCCTTTCTTCGGAAGGAGGTGCTCGACGCTGTGGTGGCTCGTTGACGCGCGCCGGGGTGGTGCTCGGCCGAGTGGTCGGCGCCAGCGTTGTAATCGCGGGAGCGGGCTGCAACGAGGAACGCACATCAGCAGAAGGGGAACTTGACATAGGGTTAGAGCCATACCTGGTGTGAGGCTGAGACCAAGACGCTCGCTTAGCCGCTTGAGCTTGCGACCATATCTCTTGTGCCGTATGTGCGCACTTCTGGAGGTATCGTATGTTAAGCACCCGGAGTTGGTTTCGAATAGGCTCATGCAGGCCACGAAGGAACATACTCCGAAAGTCCTCGTCAGTGTGATGGATACCTGCATTATGGGATAACTCTTCAAGTTCAGCATAAAAGTCAAGGGGAGAACGAGTACCTTGAGAGGCGAGTTGTATCTTAAGGCGCATTTCAGAAGTAAAGTCCTCGGGGACATACTTCTTTCTCATGATCCGCATAAGATGGCGCCAAGAAGTGATTGGACGCTCACGGTGATATGCACGGTCGGAGCAAAAGCGGTGCCACCAAGACTTGGCGGCGCCGTCGAAATGTAATGCGGCGGTAGCAACCCGTTCCTCTTCCGGGTATTGGTAGTGGTTCAAAACATACTCCATAGACTACTGCCAATCAAGAAATTTAAGGGGATCAAATTCACCAGAAAAGTTAGGAAGTTTTACCTTAATGTCGGGGCGACGTGGTCCATGGCGCCCGGGGCTCGGGCGACCCCGTTCCCGCGAGTGTCGGCGGTAGCCGCGATGCGTGGGGCGCAACTCCTCGAGGCGTTCCATCTCATACACCTCTTCATCATCAAATCCTTCTTGTGAGTGGTCTGAGCTACGGTCATCAACATCATCATTATCACGCCCGGACTCGGAGTCGTCATACCGTGCGTGTTGTCGACCTCGAACCCGGCGGTCCTTGGTGTTGACATACGGTAGGGGATCCTTGGAAACGTGAACACTATGACGGGAGCGATCCGACGTGTAATCCTTATCTCTCGGGGTAAAGGTGGGGTTGTACCGGGCGCGGGAGTCGCCACGCTTGGGCGGGTAGCCTTCAATTTGCGAACGAAGGCGATCTTGTGGCGTGGACAAGACACCCTTCCCCTTGCGATCCAGAGGTTGGTTGGCTGGGGCCGTAGGGTTCAGCAGAGGATCGTTTGTGGGCAACTTCACGTTACTCATGGCCCGACGAAGGTACGCAAGTTCAGCAGCTTGCTCAGCAATAACGCGGTTTTTCTCTTCATTTGCGGACTGAAGTGTGTCGTTTGACGCATGAAGTTGGTTGATTTGTTCATAGGCGGAGTCCATGTGTCCGGGGCTGTGGGGCTGCGGTGGCCCGTGGAGGGAGAGACGCTCGAAGTAGGGACATCCATAGTACCTATACAAAGCATACAAAACAAGAAGTAAGCTGCACCAAGCAAAAGAGCAAGTCCAAGCCAAGTCCTTGTCTCAAAAGTGACCCAAGAAATTTTCTGCGGGGCGTACTAATTTGGGTTGCTCGTGAGGAGGGAGAGGCTTGAACGTAAGGCCGAAAGCAAGAACTAGCAAGTCCAGTCCCAACCAACACACAAATTTCCAAGTGCAAGCAAATCAAATCAAGTTTCTCAGAATTAAGCACAAGAGAGTTGAAAATTTTTATATGCCCTTTTTAATGAGAGTTGCATAGAGACATGAAAGACGAAGATGGAGTATGACCGTATGGTGCGTTCTCTGCCTACTCTTTGTTTTTTTTGTTTTTTTTAGGCTTCCGTCTTCCCAAACCTTTCTGTTTTTGTTTGATGAAAGGTGAGAATAGTATGTTTGTTTTGTTTATACGGTCACACCTTGTTTTTGTTTTTGTGCTGATATGATGGCGAATCAAGCAAGAAAGAACCACACAAGCAAGTGTAGGAAAAGCAAGAAGAGACAAGCAACTAGGAGGGATGAAAATCAAACAACTAATCTAGCAATTAATCCAAAGATGAAGCAAAATTTGATCAACAAGAAGCAAGGAAATCAAATATGTAAATATGGAAACAAGAATTGCTAGAGGGTAGATTGTAGGATTGGGGAACAAGTAACCAACACCTAAGGGGATGAGGGTTATATGTGAAGGAGAGGGAGGCGGCGGCGGATGGTGGTGGTGGACGGTGGCGGCGATCGGAGGTGGTGGCGAGCGGTGGTGGTGGCGAGCGGTGGTGGTGGGTGGTGACTAGAAAAAAATTCTAGGGTTTGCTAGCGGAAAAAAATTTCAAGAATCACAAAAGAGAGAAGAACAAACTTAGCTTGGAAAAGGCTCTGATGCCAGTTGATGCGAACAAACCCTGAGTGTTGTCTGCAACGCAGGATCTTGACTCCTCAAGCTTGAATCGATTCTTCTCCTCCGTAGCCAAAGTGATGGCTTTCCTCAATTGCGTCAAAGAGATGATGTGAAGATCAAATAGATGATCTGAATACCGAAGAGACGGTGTAAAACTTGCTCGAAGCGACGAGCTACGGAATAAACGATTCGTGGAATCGAAGGGGTGACGTTAGAATTCAAGGAAGGAGCGTACTCAACTTCTAAGGAGCGAACTCAACTTTTACTACTTAAATTCAACGTAAAGAATACAAACTAGGGTTCCAAGTCTTAAATAGTCTAAACGGAAATTACATAAAATAATAATAATAAAATATTCATTAAAACGATGGGTCTTGAAAACGCTGACGCGGAACAAACTCGGAGAAAACGGCGGTCGCTGTAATTAAACGGCGGCCGCTGCCCAAAAGTCGTAGCCAAACTCCATGCCGGGCACCAAACGGAGGGCGCCGGGCACCTTACGGCGGGCGCCGGAAGACATGCGGCGGGCGCCGCCCAGAAACGGCGGCCGCCGTGAAGACGTCGGCGGTCGCCGGGAATCCCGAAGACGAAGCCCGAAATCACCATTACGCCGGCGGGCGCCGGAGACCCGGCGGCGGTCGCTGCCAGGCGGCGGGCACTGTAAGTCCTGCGGCGGTCGCCGCCCCTCAGCATCCTCCACGAGCTCGGCGTCTTCGTCTTCTGGTCTCTTCGAATGCACTCCCGTTGTTCCCTCTTCGTCCTTCGCCGTCAATGAGCGGGTCATAGAGTTATCACTGTTGAAGTGAGGTGAGCCATCCTTTGTTCCCTGTCAGGTAACTTTAGCAAGCACTATCGAAATACCGGGAACCTTCCTCACTTCAGCCTGTATAGAAAGAGTTAGTTTTTGCGAACCCAGACAAGCTTAGGCTTTCTGAGTGTGGGAGCAACATATTTGATTTTTGGAGGTTCAACATTCAATTTCTCCCTAGCAGTGCGAGCAACATCCTCATTGTGTTGCTTCAGGAGGCACTCATGTTTGTAGTGACCGGAGTGCCCACAATACCAATAGACCCTTTGACATTTTAGATCAACATACTTGCTCTGTCCAGGCCAAATTGTTTTGTTAGCAATCCTAGAATGAAAATCGATATTATTGGACTTACCGCTTTGAGATTGCTTCAACCAAATGGAGTGAGCCTTCTGTCCATGGTACCAAGCCTTGTTCCCGTCAGTCGAATTTGAACAGTCTTTGATATTGTTCCCTCTCGAGGAACTTTCCCCATTTTCTTGCACTGGTTGTTTTCCTTCGACTTTAGAACTTTTGGACTTGGTGCCATCAACATGAAGCTTAGGTTGATAGCCAATTCCAAAGCGAGGTACTTCCGTCTTTTCTGTTTTCTTTTCATTCTTGGCTGCAACAAACACTATACCTTTTGGCTTTTCTTTATGTTCCTCACTGAATTTAGATAGATCACTAGATAGTTTTGCATTACCTAGTTTTAACATTAATGACTCGGACTCAAGTGAGGAAACAAAGGATTCTAGAGACGTAATCTTCTCAGTGAGTTTAGGGCACTCAATGCAAAGACTTGGAGAAGGGGATGAAACTTTCTCAAGTTTGAGCACTTTTTCTGCCCAACCTTTATTTTCTTCGACCAAACATGAGATCGATTCATCATTTTCTTCAATTTGCTCACTGAAAAGACTATTCTCATGAATAAGTTTCTTAATGAAGGAGATTAAGCTTTCTTTTGACTTACTTTTCAAACTTGAGATGAGATCAGATTCAGTTACCTCATCCTTGTGCAGACCACCTTTTGGTTCATCGGTGTCTTCTACGGCCAATAAGCAGACATCCCTAGAGTGTGACGATTCTTCGTCATCTGAGTCTGAGTCACCCCAGGTTGCGACCATTGCTTGCTTTCCTTCATGAGCCGCAAGAAGACCTGCCTTTTTCTTGAAGCAGTTTCTGGCAAGATGTCCCTTGTTTTGACAGTGGTAACAAATGACGTCCTTCATGTCTCTGTTCCCTTCAGAGGAACTCAGCGTGTCCTTGCTTCGAGACCATATCTTCTTCATGGCTCTTGTGATGAGAGCAACATCTTCATCACCATCCTCATCTTCATCTTCGACTTGAGATAAGTCAAAGGCACGTTCCACCTTTAAGGCAATACTTTGAGCCTTCTCTTCTCCTTTCTTGTTCATCTTGTGGTTATAGACAGAGGCGTTGCTTTCAAGCTTGGCAACAACCTCTTCCATAGTAAGAGTCTTGATATCAGTCTGAGAGTAGAGAGCGAGAGCAATCGCATCCCACTGAGAGTTGAGGCCTTGCATGAAGTGATAATGGTACAAGCATATATAAAAAAAATCACTTTGGGTTTGTTTGGTTAGTCATTTATAATGACTTTTTTTAAAATAAAGATACTTATCCAAAAAAAAGTATTTGTTGAACTTTGAACTTTGTGCAATAATTCTTCACAATCTACCATTAAAATGTATTTATAACCACTCATTTCCAAACACTATTATACTAAATAAATTATTATCTACAAAAAAGTCTTTATAAAGGCCTACACCAAACAAACCTTTAATGTACATGTCAACTATGCACTAATACATTATTATCTTATTCTTAGATTATTAGGATATTGGTGATCCTACATATGTTTGTGAATTATGTAATCCTACATGTGTTAGTACATATAATATTTGATTATTTGGTCATATTATATACATTTAACTAGGATATTAGATGATCTTTCCATGTTGATTATGATCAATATTAAATTGATTATTTCCTTATTTAATAGTAAGTGCATAATTATATGTACGTTGGTGGATGAACCATATAACTTATATTATTGACTATTATAGGTTTATTTCATTTGTACATGTAATATTTGATTATTTGGTCAAATAAACAATTACCATTATTTATTTGTTTTATGATCAATAATCTTTGATTATTTGGTTAACTATTATAATCCCGAACACTCTACTGTGTCGTCTAATTAAATGCTCACTCCTTCCAAGCGCTCCAGTGACAACCTATTGCTTGAAGATGATAATGAAGAAGATGGTGCACAAGACCAACTTTATACTTCACGTACCAAGAAATTGATGAAGAAATTGGTGAAGAAAAGAGAATGATGACTAAGTGTGTTGCACATGACATACAACTTATTAATTCTTACATAAAACTTCTTCTACGGTTTTACTTTATCAACATTATTATCATACAATATTTTCTTATTTTGGGGGATTTATTTGATATTAATGTTATTATTATATGACATTATTGGTGTTAAATTTTGTTGATTTTATTTATAATAATTTATTTCCATTATTTATTTAATATTATTACATACACTTTTTTATTACAAAAATCTGTGCAAGGCACGGGTCAATCTACTAGTTATGTCCTCTATTTTCAATATTTGGTCTTGTAAGTTACAATTCTTGATTTATACAGTATAAAAAATTAATGTATTTATCATAGAAAATATAAAATGAATAAAAATGATAAATATTGTGAAACGTAACTGTATACTTTTCCCTCTAACTAATACTACTACTTTTCCCTCCTCCATTAAATATTACTCTCATCTTTTCACTTTTAAGTTTTAACACAATTAATTCTGAAGGAACTAATGTATTATATTTATTAGCTATTTGAAAGTCTCTCTTATTCTTACTACATTTTAATTGCAAATCTTTTAGAATCCAAATAATTTAATGGAGAGAGTTACTGTATCCGAATTTCATAATATTTCTCACACTTAGATTGTTTGCATTAATTACATGAGGTCAGATCGGCCACACTAACCAAAAAATATTCAAAGAAGTCCATTTTTATGATCGAAATTTGAAGTCTATTTTTTTTTTAAATGAATTAAGAAAAGTTGACTCGGTCGAAACGATTATGAATGCAAAACCTAGTAGTTTAGCTTAATTTTGCAAATTGCAGTGCAGTTGTACTTGTGAATGATGCAAAACCTATCAGTTTAGTTTCTACTCGTCTGATTAATTGAAAATTCTACAACTACAAGTCTACAATCAAACATATATTGTGGATTAACATGATACTAAAAACTGTGCCAAGTTGTGAATGATTAAATTAAATATCTTTTTTAGCTCTAAACTTAGCCGACCTGACCTGACTCAAATGCCTCTTTGCAATCTTTGTCTTTTGGATACTTAGGAAACGGGTAGAATGTTTGCACCCGGAATTTCTGGTGGCGCACCTGTTTTTGGGCGCAATCAGGGTGCGCCCAAGTGAAAGAATCGGGTTTTTAAAAAACCCGGTTCATGGCCAATTTTGTTTTTGTTTTTTTAAAAAATATGGTTCACCTTGGGCGCATCCACGTTGCGCCCAGAAGAAAAAAAAACAGAAAAAAAAACTGGGCGCAACGTGGATACGCCCAAGGGGTTTCTATTATTTTTTAGGGTTTGTGATTTAGGGTTTTTGAACGCAACCAGGTTGCGCACAAGGGGTTTTTAGTGTGTTTTAGGGTTTGGGGTTTTCGTTCATTCGAGTACAAACCCCTAAACCCCACACACCCTTTGGGTGCAACTAGATTGCGTCCAGAATTATGGGCGCAACCTAGTTGCGCCCAAGGGGTTTGTAGTGTTTTTTAGGGTTTAGGGTTAGGTCTTGGGGTTTAGGGTTTAGGGTTAGGTCTTGGTGTTTAGGGTTTATGGTTATATTATATAGTTATATACTATGCTTATATCATATAGTTATATACAATGATTATATCTTATAGTTATATGACTTATATCCAATTTGGTTATATCATATCGTTATATTCTATAGTTATATACTATGATTAAATCTTATGATTATATTCCATAATTATATACTATAGTTATATACTATGTTTATATCCTATAGTTATATACTATGATTATATGTTATAGTTATATCCAATTTGGTTATATCATATCGTTATATCCAATTTGGTTATATCATATCGTTATATCCTATAGTTATATACTATGATTATATCCTTTGAAAATCACATATAACTATGGTTATATCCAATTTGGTTATGTCTTATGGTCATATACTACGGTTATATTCTATAGTTATATACTATGGTTATATCTTATACTTATATGACTTATATCCAATTTGGTTATATCATATCGTTATATTCTATAGTTATATATATATAATCGTTATATTATATAGTTATATATTATGATTATATCTTATGATTATATTATATCGTTATATACTATGCTTATATCATATAGTTATATACAATGATTATATCTTATAGTTATATGACTTATATATAATTTGGTTATATCATATCGTTATATTTTATAGTTATATACTATGATTATATCTTATGGTTATATTCCATAATTAAATATTATAGTTATATCATATATTATATCATATAGTTATATACTATGGTTATATCTTATACTTATATGACTTATATCCAATTTGGTTATATCATATCGTTATATTCTATAGTTATATATATAATCGTTATATTATATAGTTATATATTATGATTATATCTTATGATTATATTATATCGTTATATACTATGCTTATATCATATAGTTATATACAATGATTATATATTATAGTTATATGACTTATATATAATTTGGTTATATCATATCGTTATATTTTATATTTATATACTATGATTATATCTTATGGTTATATTCCATAATTAAATATTATAGTTATATCATATATTATATCATATAGTTATATACTATGTTTATATCGTATAGTTATATACTATGATTATATGTTATAGTTATATCCAATTTGGTTATATCATATCGTTATATCCTATAGTTATATACTATGATTATATCCTTTGAAAATTGGATATAACTATGGTTATATCCAATTTGGTTATGTCTTATGGTCATATACTACGGTTATATTCTATAGTTATATACTATGGTTATATCTTATACTTATATGACTTATATTCAATTTGGTTATATCATATCGTTATATTCTATAGTTATATACCATGATTATATGTTATAGTTATATCCAATTTGGTTATATCATATCGTTATATCCTATAGTTATATACCATGATTATATATTATCGTTATATCCAATTTGGTTATATCATATCGTTATATCCTATAGTTATATACTATGATTATATCCTTTGAAAATTGGATATAACTATGGTTATATCCAATTTGGTTATGTCTTATGGTCATATACTACGGTTATATTCTATAGTTATATACTATGGTTATATCTTATACTTATATGACTTATATCCAATTTGGTTATATCATATCGTTATATTCTATAGTTATATACCATGATTATATGTTATAGTTTCATCCAATTTGGTTATATCATATCGTTATATCCTATAGTTATATACCATGATTATATGTTATAGTTATATCCAATTTGGTTATATCATATCGTTATATCCTATAGTTATATACTATGATTATATCCTTTGAAAATCACATATAACTATGGTTATATCCAATTTTGTTATGTCTTATGGTCATATACTACGGTTATATTCTATAGTTATATACTATGGGTATATCATATGGTTATATTTCATAGTTATATATTATGATTATATCTTATATTATATCATATAGATTTACTATGGTTATATCATATAGTTCTATATAATGAATATATCTTATAGTTATATGACTTATATCAAATTTGGTTATATCATATCGTTATATTCTATAGTTATATATTATGATTATATCTTATGGTTATATTATATAGTTATATACTATGGTTATATCCTATATTATATTCTAAAGTTATATACTATGGTTATATCTTATAATTATATACTATGATTATATCTTATAGTTATATTCCATAGTTATATAGTATGCTTAATCATATATTATATCATATAGTTATATACTATGGTTATATCATATACTTATATACTATGACTATATCTTATAGTTATATGTGATTTGGTTATATCCTTATAGCTATATCCAATTTGGCTATATCCTTATGATTATATTATATAGTAATAACAAAATTGGATATAACTATATGATATAACTATAAGATATAATCATAGCATATAACTATATGATATAACCATAGTATATAAATATAGAATATAAACATGAGATATAACCAAATTGTATATAACTATAAGATATAATCATAGTATATAACTATATGATATAATCATAGATATAACTATAAGATATAATCATAGTATATAATCATAGTAATAACCAAATTGGATATAACTACAAGACATCCAAATTGGATATAAACAAATTTGGGCGCAACCACGATGCGTCCAGTTTTTTTTTCCCGAAAAAAAAAACAAAAAAAAACTGGGCGCATCGTGGTTGCGCCCAAAATCAACCGGTTCAGACCCAAACCGGTTCAATAATCTTTAAAAAAATATTTTTCAAAATAAAAATAATCCACTCAGACCTTGGGCGCACCCTGGTTGCGCCCAAGGAATTGTTTTTTTTAAAAAAAAAAAAAAGTCCCCAGTTTGGGCGCATCCCGAATGCGCCCAAACTGAGGTGCTCCGCAAGAAATTGCGGATGCAAACAATAATCCCCTTAGGAAATGAAAATAAATAAAGACTTAAGAATTAACACGCGCGACATATATAGTAGATATCATATATATATAGAATGAGATAATCAGGTGCAACATTCAATTTTCATGCGACACATTTTAGTATCGGTTTTTCTAGTGTGTGTCCATGGACACATGCTAACAAGCTTAAATTGGAAATTTATCTTTAAAATATTCCCTAATAGAGAATTGATAAACCCTTAGCAAACAAAATTAAACTAGTGGCTAACTAAATAATTGCCAAAAAAAGAGTTCTTAGAGTATGCTCATGGGCACACACTAGAAAAAACATTTTAGTATAGTTAAAATGGACATTTCAATATAGATATGATATACGTAGTAAGTACACAACCTAGCTTGTTACACATTAATATACGTAAATTTTAATATAGTTACGATCAGTGTTCTAAAAATCTCCGCATAGGCTCCGTCTAGGCGCTAGGCCGTCATCCACTGCCTAGGACCCCGCCTAGGGCCGCCTAGGCGAGATGAAGTCTCAGATGTTGTGGAAGAAGCAATATCTTAACAGATGATGAATGCATAGAACATAGTTTTGAGTGAGACTTTGTAAAATAAAGCCTATTATTATAAATCAAACCTCATCCGAACATAATTTTATAAACATTAATGGATTTTGAAAAAATATAGTCAAATAATCACATGGATCACGCATTAATTTTTAATCCGCTTAGCCGCTAGACCCCCTCATCGCCAAGCTTCCGCCTAACGACTTTTAGAATATTGGTTACGATACACATTTCAATATAACTATGATATATACATAGTCACATGTGTATCACAAATTCACAGTTAATACACATGATCCGGTTAGAGTTCTAGCCTGTCGTGATGAAACCAATAAGTATCAGAATCCCATTTGCCCTCAACGACTGGCAACTTATTTGGAAATATATAATTTATAATTGGGAGATATTAGCAACAGATTTAGTTTTTTTGGTCAGAAGTAAATCTAGAATAAATAAAATTTGTTCTTAGTCCTTACGATTTGAGTCGACTTGGCTCATTGGCCGTACCCTTACCCAAATACTTGATCCCTGTAACTATAACATATGCAATGAAATATATTATATATGTGTGGATTTTGTTTTTGATTTACCAAAGAATGGTGAAAATTATATACGTACAAAATGAAATCGATATAGAATCTCCCAATTTATATGGAGTTACATCTTAACTTCATATCAAATACCGGGCTCCTAATCTAATTTAAAGCTAGGGTGTGCTCTACATCTTCAAATAGTCCAATATGTCTCATTTTCTATAGCCCGGCCGCCGTTGAATTTATGAATTACAAGTAATGTTTTGGTCGGAAAAACAAGTGGTAATCCACTTAATTTATACCGGTTAGTTTTAATAAGAGGGTAAAAATATGGCCGATAGCTATATACATGCTCTTTTCTGATTATATACAGGCATATCTAGGCCCATTAAGGCCTAAATTGTTTCCTTTCATGTGTTGTTTGAGCATAAAACACAATAAACAAGACAATATCTTAATTTATATAGATTTTTGTGAAAAAGTAATAAATATAAGCACCTTTTCTTGATTAGTTCTCATCACAATCAATAGGAATGGATATTAGTTTGACATATGTAATTTTTATGACTATTTTCCTATTTTCAAGACAATTTAAAAAGATATAAGTTTACTAGAGTCTTAAATTTTGTATTGATGTTATCAAAACGACAAATAAATCGAAATATTGACTTTCTTTCCAAACGACAAGTAAAATCATCGGTAATGTGAAGTGGTTGCTAAAATCATAAGAAAGTTATTGTTGAACTGAAAAAATAATTTATGAATTTGATTTTACAATAATATAAAATGACATGAAAGATTGAGATAATAGCACGGGGCAAACCCTTTTATTAGTTTTTTGTCCATAAAATGATAAAATATTATGTAACATGTTTATAGGATTTTTTAGAGAAAAAAAAGGAGATTCTTGAATTTTTCCTTTTTCTAGTTATTTCTATTGAATGAAAGTAAATTATCGCATATTTTATTCAAGCTTGTTCAACTTTAATAAGTTGAATTTAACTTGGAAAATAAAGAGTAATATTCCACGAACAGTAAAGCTAGCTACCTTGGAAAATATACCAGAGAATGTGTGGCTTCGCATAATTCCCCTTTCAACTCCATTATACCCCTTTGACCCAATTCATATATATGTAATAAATATTCTCTGTTTTAAATATTTGGTATTTTTGTTTATTTAATAAAAAAGTATCTATTTTTTCCAGGAGTAATTAATGGAGAATATGAGTACTTGAAGTTAAATAACATATGCTTTGAAACTAAATCTAACTATTAAAAGTAATTTTAGCATTAATTATATGTAGAAGATCAAATAATATGAACCAATAATTATAACTAAAAAGACTAAATCTAACTATCACAATGATCGAGAATTTAGAGATATGAGTTCAATACTGACGTAAAATTGAGGCTATGTTCCGATATCACGTTGAAACATAAGTTGGAGGTGAACGAGTAGTGTAAGCTAAAACTGAAGTTAAAGCTAGATTTCATAGGTTAGCTTATTAAAAGAAAAATTGTTAGATATCCGATATTACGGGTTGAAACGAGAGAAAAAGTTAAATTCGACTTGTTAAATTCAACAAGGTTGGGAGTCATAAATTTAAGTTATATTAATCTACTATAAATTATTTAAACTAAATGAATATTTTTTTCATCATACACTCGTTAAGCAGGTGGAAAAAAGAGAGTCTACAATCACTTTATCACGATGGAAACCATTTGACTTGAACTTGAGTTTATAAACCCATTTGGAGCTAATAAAACGTTTGTCTTTAGGAAGATCAACAATGTCCCATGTGTTATTAGAAGCCCCCCAAAACGCTCTTTGGTCATAGCCGCCGCTCCCCCCTACCAGGATTTTCAAAGCCCACCGGCAACCGTGCCTCTCCGGCACCCACGCCTCACCGGCACCCGCGCCGCCTCACCGGCTCCTGCGCCTCACCGGCACCCGTCGCTGGGTAGACACCTCTCTGGGAAGACGCCTCATCGAGAAGACGCCGCCTCACTGGCTCCCGATATTAATAATTATTAAAATCAATATATGCATTAAAAAATAGATCTAGATAATATCGATATTAAAATAACTTTCGGATCATTATTTTGTATCTCAATCATCCATATAATTAGAAAATTTTGGATTTGTAATCTTTGTGATGAACTTGTAATATTTGTGTTTGATTTGTATTTAAATTAGGAAAAAATGAGTGATAAGTTTAGGATAATAATATTTGATTTATAATTAGATTTATTTATAAAAAAAAATTGACATGTGACGATTATAATGAAAGAGTGTCATGTGAGGGTTTTAATGAGTGAATGTCATGTGAAATAATTAGGTTCTAGTTTAATAGATTATATGTTCATAAATTTGAAGCTTTTACTATACTGATCTATACACCTTATAACTATATGCATGATTTTTGTTTGCACATTTCCACCGTAAGGTTTTTCCGCATTTAAGCATTTTCTAAAAGGTGTACGTGTTCTTATAATTATATATAAAACCCCCAACACCTTTCAAAAAATCATATTCTCTTATCCCTAAATCTGCATATATTTGACATATATAACTGATGTTCCACTTATATGTTATATAAAGGGTGATGTTGATGATTAAATTTCCGCCTTCATTTAGATATCGTTGAATTGTGAAAGGCACTTTCTAAAATCAGTAATTTAATATTTATGATGTGTCTGAGGGTTACACGAATTCTGATCCAAAAAAAGACAAACGAATCAATTGCGTTTAAAATCACAAGAGAACACTTGAATTTTCGGTTTAGGATGTATAACAAACCTCAAAAGAAATTAGGGGTCATTTGTTTCTATACCATAAGTATAAGGAATGGTATGAGAATGAGTCAATTCGATTTTGGTGTTTGATAGAGATATGAATGGGTATGAAATTGATATCAACACATAACGCTACATTTCATACTCATATAAAACTAGAGGTATGGGCCGTATGACTCAAACCTGATTTTATACTTGCTTCACTCTCTCCAAAATTATAACAAACACAAAACCATATGAATCACTTAACCCAATTTCTCATACCCAATTTGATTTCTCATTCCAACTTGATTCCTATTATAATACCAAATGAGCCATTAATCTCTTAAGAGCCAAAATATGCTCCCAACATGCCCTTATATAAGGTAGGGACCAAAATTTGCGTATGCCATATGAAATATAATAAAATACTATAGTACATAAGTGTAAGAGCCAAAATATGCTCCCAACATGCCCTTACGAGCCAAAATTTGCGTACGCCATATAAGTGTAACTATATGAAATGTAATGAAATACTATAGTATATAAGTGTAACTATATGAAATGTAATGAAATACTACAGTATATAAGTATAACTATATGAAATGTAATGAAATACTATAGTACATAAGTGTAACTATATGAAATATAATGAAATACTATAGTACATAAGTGTAACTATATGAAATTTAATGAAATACTATAGTAGATAAGTCTAAGTATACTAGATTTAATGAAATACTATAGTATATAAGTGTAACTATATGAAATATAATAAAATACTATAATATATAAGTTTAAGTATACTAGATTTAATGAAATACTATACTATATAATTGTAACTATATGAAATATAATAAAATACTATAATATATAAGTTTAAGTATACTATATTTAATGAAATACTATACTATATAAGTGTAACTATATGAAATGTAATGAAATACTATAGTATATAAGTATAACTACATGAAATGTAATAAAATATTATAGTACATAAGTGTAACTATATGAAATATAATGAAATACTATAGTACATAAGTGTAACTATATGAAATTCTATAGTATATAAGTGTAACTATATGAAATGTAATGAAATACTATAGTACATAAGTATAACTATATGAAATTTAATGAAATACTATAGTATATAAGTGTAACTATATGAAATGTAATGAAATACTATAGTATATAAGTGTAACTATATGAAATATAATAAAATACTATAGTACATAAGTGTAACTATATGAAATTTAATGAAATACTATAGTACATAAGTGTAACTATATGAAATGTAATGAAATACTATAGTATATAAGTATAACTATATGAAATGTAATGAAATACTATAGTATATAAGTGTAACTATATGAAATGTAATAAAATAATATAGTATATAAGTGTAACTATATGAAATATAATAAAATACTATAGTACATAAGTATAACTATATGAAATATAATGAAATACTATAGTACATTAGTACATAAGTGTAACTATATGAAATTTAATGAAATAATATAGTATATAAGTATAACTATATGAAATGTAATGAAATATTATAGTATATAAGTGTAACTATATGAATTGTAATGAAATACTATAGTACATAAGTGTAACTATATGAAATATAATGAAATACTATAGTACATAAGTGTAACTATATGAAATTTAATGAAATACTATAGTATATAAGTGTAACTATATGAAATGTAATGAAATACTATAGTATATAAGTGTAACTATATGAAATGTAATGAAATACTATAATACATAAGTGTAACTATATAAAATATAATGAAATACTATAGTACATAAGTGTAACTATATGAAATTTAATGAAATACTATAGTATATAAGTGTAATTATATGAAATGTAATGAAATACTATAGTACATAAGTGTAACTATATGAAATTTAATGAAATACTATAGTATATAAGTGTAACTATATGAAATTTAATGAAATACTATAGTATATAAGTGTAACTATATGAAATATAATGAAATACTATAGTATATAAGTGTAACTATATGAAATGTAATGAAATACTATAGTATATAAGTGTAACTATATGAAATGTAATAAAATAATATAGTATATAAGTGTAACTATATGAAATGTAATAAAATACTATAGTACATAAGTGTAACTATATGAAATATAATGAAATACTATAGTACATTAGTACATAAGTGTAACTATATGAAATTTAATAAAATAATATAGTATATAAGTGTAACTATATGAAATGTAATGTAATACTATAGTATATAAGTGTAACTATATGAAATGTAATGAAATACTATAGTACATAAGTGTAACTATATGAAATATAATGAAATACTATAGTACATAAGTGTAACTATATAAAATTTAATGAAATACTATAGTATATAAGTGTAACTATATGAAATGTAATGAAATACTATAGTATATAAGTGTAACTATATAAAATGTAATGAAATACTATAGTATATAAGTGTAACTATATGAAATGTAATGAAATACTATAGTACATAAGTGTAACTATATAAAATATAATGAAATACTATAGTATATAAGTGTAACTATATGAAATTTAATGAAATACTATAGTATATAAGTCTAAGTATACTAGATTTAATGAAATACTATAGTATATAAGTGTAACTATATGAAATATAATAAAATACTACAGTATATAAGTCTAAGTATACTAGATTTAATGAAATACTATAGTATATAAGTGTAACTATATGAAATATAATAAAATACTATAATATATAAGTTTAAGTATACTAGATTTAATGAAATACTATACTATATAGGTGTAATTATATGAAATGTAATGAAATACTATAGTAGTACATAAGTGTAACTATATGAAATATAATGAAATACTATAGTACATAAGTATAACTATATGAAATTTAATGAAATACTATAGTATAAAAGTGTAACTATATGAAGTTTAATGAAATATTATAGTACATAAGTGTAACTATATGAAATATAATGAAATACTATAGTGCATAAGTGTAACTATGTAACACCCCCAAAACTTAACCCTTTTGGAAATGTATTACCGCCAGTGATCCCAGTGTTTCTTACCGAGATCACCCAAGGTTTTACCGTTTAAATACAAATCATGAAATACAATGATACAAAATGATAACCTTATTCATATAAAACACGAGTCCCGGGATTACATCCCAATCTCGAATAGGACAAACACAGAGTTTAAATAAATTACAACGGAAATCTTAAACAAGGTACAGCGGAAGACTTTTAAAAGATATTACAAAAAGGGTTGTGATCGTAATGATCACTTGCCCAAGGATCTCAACCTGATTAAAAGAAATTATTAAAAACGTCGGAAAACCACCGTCGACTCCATAGTCCTTCTAGTCTTCTCATCTACACTCTATCTGATGTGCCGAATCGAACGGATGACACCAGCCCACATACGGAGAACAAAGTTCGTGGGTTAGTCTACTTGAATAGACTAGCAAGGGTAAAAAGCATAGTGGTTCGAGTGATCGTAACCGTTTACTATCATTGTTCCTCGGATAATAACCGAAGGAACGATACATAATCCGGCACTTTCACGGAAAAACAACAAGAGGTATGCATGAGAGAAGATTATGGAAGACTTCATCTTCACAGAAATCAACTCGAAAAGAGACTCCAAAGGAAATGAGTCTTTAAGGAAAAATGACAAATCTGGAATGTTTAAAGAATCATACAACAATGATTTAAAAGTTGACTGAGATGCTTCGGTTCACGACCAACCTCATCGCATACAGCGAATCCAGATTGGAAAGAGAACGTACTATGATCAAAGTCGAGACGAGCTTTCCTAGCTGCACTATTACATAGCTGCACTACTCGCCATGGGTTTATTAATCATGTGCACTCGGGCACATATCTTATTTAATTACAAAACACACATTACTGAAACACGTTAATGTTATTAAGAGCGACAACAAGGCTTAAATCACAGGGTGACAATCATGTCAACCCAAATTAAAACACACACAACCCACACGCGAGACTTAACATTAATATGCCGAGTAACAACGACGTTATTAAAACACCGGGTGACCTTACGTTCACCCTGATTGCACTATTACAGTGCTTACACTTTAATTATGTGCTTAAATGCACTTATCTTATTAAATTACAACACACACACACACTGTTGAGACTTTTAATATTATTCCGAGAACACGGAAGTTATTAAGACACCGGGTGACCTTACGTTCACCCTGATTGCACTGCCACAGCGCTTACAGTTTAATTTACAGGGTGACAGTTATGTCCACCCCAATGCACTAGCTAAGTGCTTAATACACAGGACTGCAATTAAGCTCATCCAATGGCGCTTGCAAGGCGCTTAAAACACTTCAGATCCTTACATGTGGATAAGAAGCATAGGTCATGACCCTTAAATTATTCGGAATAATCCGAGGAATATTATGATTTAAAGAAACGACAAATCCTTACATATGGATAAGCGTTCCCATGAATATTAAATTATAAAGAAACGACTAATCCTTACTTGGATTAGCGTTCCTACGCACACTCGTGTTAACTAAACAGTCTAACACAACAATTATTCACATTAAAGTCATCCAGACAATTAACTTAAACATAGAGATAATAGAAACAATTAATCCTTACTTGGATTAGTTTTCCTATTAACACACATGCTATTCTAGCATTAAGATTAATTCCACAACAATACCATCACGGTAATTATCACATAGGATAGCGTTGTTCTAACAGATATACAACCTATGATAATGTCATTATTACAGTTTCCAAGACAGTTTATAAAACTATTTCCAGATAAACACAGTAATCATTCCAAATTAATTACTCGGACAAACAGCTGATAATTAATGTAAATATGGAACGATGAGCAAGAGTGAACCGCCACTTGCCTTAGTCCGCAGATCTGGAACAAAGCAGAGACAACGGGATTCCGGGCTCGACACGCGTATAGCTCCACTAGCATAAACACCTTCGAGTCGACCCAAAAAGGAACCCTAGGTTAGATTCGACAAACAATAGTACGAATACACGAAATGACGAAAGGAATCGAAGGATACGAGACCCGATCGAAGGTCTCGGAAGCCAATGCAACAACTCCCGGGCAACAACCCTTCACGGCCGGCCACCAAACAATTGCGGCGGGCACCGCCTTAAATGCGGCGGGCGCCGCCACCATCACGGCGGGCGCCGCCTCAAGCACGGCGGGCGCCGCTCAACGGCTTCCTCCACGGCGGCTGGCCACACACCACGGCGGCACCAAGATCTTCACGGCGGTCGCCGTCCCCAACACGGCAGTCGCCGTTCTCATCACGGCGGGTGCCGGGATCTTCACGGCGGGCACCGGGATCTTCACGGTGGTCGCCGTTCCTGGCGGCGGGCGCCGTCTCCCTGGCGGCGGTCGCCGTCGCTGAACAGAAACTTAAAAACGGGCGAGAAATCTTACCCGCGACGCTCGATTTGGTTCGCCTTTCGCCTTGCTTGGCTTCTAGGCTTCTAAGGGCCTTCCAAGTCTCCTTTGTCCACCGAGAACGACACCAAATGAGCCTCCAACGATCCACGAGAGCTTTCCGAGAGAGAGAGCGTTTTTCTTTGGGAGCGTTTTTCTTTGGGAGCGCTTTTGAGAGATGAGAAATGGACAGCGTAATGGCGTTTTTCACACCCTTTCTAGCTTCACCCATGCCCTCTATTTATAGGCAAAGATTTGGATTGTTGGGAGCCAAAAAGCTTTCCAATTGTGCCCTTGGGTATTAACTCATGGTTAGTCCATTTGCACCTCTTGGGCAATAACCAAGTGGGTAGAGATTTGGTATTAATCTTAACTCGCGATAACAAAAGTCGTACACGAACGAGTATAGACTTCCAACAGGCCTTAACTGTATAATTCTTCACTGAGAAAAATATTACAGATACAGAGCACATTACAGAATGTCTCCGACTTTCTGAATTAAATCCGAGGTACTAAACGGGTGTTCGGGAAAATTCCCAAAATTCCCAAAATAATCCTTACAGAATTACGGGGTATCACATCACCTCCCCCTTAAAAGAAGTTTCGACCCCGAAACTTGCATTAAGCCAATGAGGATATTGCCTCAACACCAATCTTACCACCTGGATCCAACATCCTTAATCACTTCCTCCTTGAAATGGATCACAAGAGATATTACTCTTAATTCCTTATGATATCATTCTGAAAATGATTCATCCGTCTCAAAGTTTATGGCACAAACTCACGCATGAGAGATAGCTCATGATCTCTCTGAACAAAACTCTACAAGCTCATTCCCTTTCCTTAAGAAATCTCGGAAGAACTCAGCGTATGAGATAACGCTTACCACAGTACTCCTTAGGTGTATATAGACAATTCTCCTTACTGAATCTTTAATACATCGGGATCATCAACATATCCTTAACTGCAACCTTTCCTCTCAACATGACCGTTTCACCACTTAATCTTCCTCAAAGAGCTGCATCCGATCTTATAGATGACATACTCTATGTATGAAGAAGAATCTTAGGAGTGGATTTAGATTTAAACAACAGAGTCGGCCCTGGGATTAACCACATAGGGAACGAACATCTAAGTTGTCCACAAAACTTCACCACCATAAGTCCGACAGTCCTTATCCTTACTTGGCATAAGCTGTTCTCGACACTTACGAGGTTTCGTATGAACAACTAATTCGCAATGATAACACATTCTGAAATTTTCCAAAACACGGAAACACTTCATTAACATTAAACATTACATGAATTGACAAAAGTCGATCAGGCAGATCTTAACACCACGGAGATTACCGACACACGTCGTTACTCCTTAATCTTAAAGAAAATCTTAACACAAATACAACTTAATGGATCAGGGTTCTTCTCCGTTGGCTTGACTCATTATGAAGAGTCGTTGCCCTTGGCCTGAAGACCCCATAGGCGCTTTGCCTTTATTACGAGCCATAGATTGCTCAGGAGCAGATACCATTGGCCTAGGGTTCTGTCCACCTTCAACATTTGACGTCTGATAAGACTGCATTGGTCCCTGACCCTTCAGTCTGCAGTATGTTTTTATGTGGCCTTCTCTTCCATAATTATGACACATCCTCTTGTCCTTTTGGCAAACAAAACTTTTATGCCCTTCTTCACCACAATTGTGGCACTGAATTGCTCTGCCGCTCCAACCTGAGCCTTTGACAGAGTCTGACTGAAATACTATAGTACATAAGTGTAATTATATGAAATTTAATGAAATACTATAGTACATAAGTGTAACTATATGAAATTTAATGAATCAGGATAGACAAAGCCGCGATCGCGGCCATGGGGGTAGTCATCATTTTTTGTGCTTTTGAAGGGGCAAACGATGTCCGTTTTGGACGAATTTTATATGTACGGACTCGTATTAAAATTCTCTACATGATTATGAAATAAAAAAGAATTTTTTTTTCTGCACCAGAATCTGGCGTACGCCAGATTCTGGCGTAGAAGGCAAATTTTAAAAATCCCCTCAAGTCCCATATCTCAAATAATCATATTTTAACTCTACGCAGGTATCTTGCGTGCGCAAGATACCTGCGTAGAGGCTTTATTTTTATTTTTATTAAAATTCCTATGTAATTCCCTGGAATTTGCCTTCTACGCCAGTATATGGCGTACGCAAATGTGTTGCGTAGAGAAATGTAGTGCAAAAGTTCAAGAAACGTAATGCATATAGTAGCAGCCTAAGTTATACTCTCGCAATTCACGTTTATCAAATTAAGAAAATTTGAAAGTGTACAAAATAGTCTCAGCTTGACTTTTGTATTGTAAATGGAAATAGTCTAAATTCAGTTAATTTCTTCATTTAATATAAAGGGTAGAGTTATACGAATTTAGCCAAAATATGCAAAAGAATAATTATTTATGAACAAGAATAAAAGACTAAAAGGACGATTGTAAGGAGGTAGTCTTATATTTTGAAAGAAAATATATTATACGTGATTGTTTAGGTGCAAACACACTTTCACCACTTTCCCAAGAGAACGTGTGAATACGATACACATTTTATAATAATTTTAAATTGACATTTCATCAAAATCAAATGTGCATTTCATTAAACACTAATGCACAATTTATTATAAGTCTCATGCTTGTTTATTATTATTGATTGTGGACTAAACCCAAACAAACCAGAAACAAATCTAATTTTGAAATCCGCTTTGAAGCATGTTAAAGTCCGGTAGATCAATAAACATGGGAACATATGTGAGCGCAACATGTGCATAGAGTCCAACATACAAGCCCAATGAGATTCTAACCAAAATCAATTGATAATGAATTGAGTAACTCATGGACTTAGGGTCCGTTTGGATCACCAGTAGAATGCATTTTAGTGCATTAAATTGCATTAGATGTCACCATTTAATGCATTAAAATGTATTTTGGGTGACGATCCAAACACATTCTTATTTATTAGGCTTATTTTCTCACAACTTTCGATGATATTGGAATAAAGATCTCATATATTAAGTAACTCCTTTATTATGTTTAAGATAGAATTATCCTTCTCCCTTCTTTAGGAAAGAGCAAGATATTAGCCCTAATTTACTCTTGACCGTTGTTATGTTTTCCTGTATAAGGCTCCTGCCTCCTTCTCTGTAAATCATCAATTTCATCAATAATAATTAAGCTCTTAACAAATCTCTTCATGGTATTAGATGAGGTTGGTGGGAAACTTATGTGAGTCGATAAACTAGGGATCATGTATGTACAATGCATAAGCATAGTTAAGCCCGATACATAAACTCAGTGAGATTTCATCATAAAATCAATTGATAATAAGAAGAGTAAATCAACAACCTTTTATACTAGACTTAATATATCCTAACTTCACGTCACTAGTACAAAATTTGCATTTTATCCCGGTTCCGTGTGTACATTTATCCCGGTTTTTAACCGTACTATTTAGTTGCGGAATAAAAAAGAAAAAGGAACACAACCGTGATAAAATATTCTTTTTTATCCCGGTTGTAGAACCGTGATAAAAAGAACCAAAAACCGGCATAAAATATGGACGCTTGTGTTTCATTAAGGACCTACTCCAACCCAGTTCCAAGAACTTTCCCAAAAAATGGCCACCCTTCAAGAGGAACTAGCCCAGCAACGCCAAAAGACCGAGGCCCTAGCCGCTTTGTCAACCCAATCCGAAGCCGAGATCGCGCAACTAACCCGTGAAAATAAGTCTCTTAAGTCACAGGTACAGTCAGTGGCTTCAGGATCTAGGAACGTGCCCGTCCACGGCGGCGTCCGAACACGCCTCGACATGGACAACATCGAGCCGACGCCTCCGAGCATACGACGTCCCGGACACACTGAGGGTACGTCTCGAACTCCTTTCGCTAGTCCATTTTCGACTAACCATGTCACCTTTTCCACACCGATCGGGTCTGCTGGGGCCCGAATCAACGAACCGCAGGTTACCAATCCGCCAGATGTCCTGGCTCTTTTCCAGCAGACGCTCGACAGACACATGAAGACGATCGACGATCGCTTCAACAGGCTCCCAGGAGTCCCGCAACCAATCGAGAAGGAAATGTCCGGCGGATTCGAAGAATCCCCGTTCGTCGAAGAAATCGCAAGGGTCGAGATCCCCAAGAAGTTCCATCTCCCCAACATGGCGACGTTCGACGGCACCACCGATCCAGATGACCATATCTCTCTCTATAAACAAAAACTAATGGTTGCATCTGTTTCAAGGGAGAGCCGCGAGGTTGTCATGTGCAAAAGCTTTGGCATAACCCTCGCGGGTCCCGCACTAACGTGGTTTATGCGTTTGCCTCAAGGAATGATTACATCCTTTGCGGATCTGGTCAACTCTTTCAAGAGTCAATTTGCTAGCAGTCGAAGGCTCGAAAGACAATCAAGTGACCTCTACCGAGTCACACAAAGGTATAACAAACCCCTTCAGAATTATCTTAACAGGTACAATAAGGAAAAAGTGGCGATCCCCCACTGCGACGTCACGACCTCCATTGAGGCCTTCCGACAAGGTCTGGTCAAAGACAGCAATCTCTACGACGAGATTACCAAGTACCCGTGTAAAAGTTTTGAAGATGTCCAAGCCAAAACCATGGCCGAGGTAAGATTGGAAGAAGACCGAGAGTCGCGTAAAGCCTCACACAGACCCGATCCATCCGACCGTAAAAATCCCCCCGACAACCGTCGAGACAGACGATCTCATCCCTATTTTCGTAATCGAAACGAACCAAATCAGGTAAACTCTTTTCAAGACAGGTCACAGGAATGGAGAGACGGTCCGGCGTTGCCTCCTAGGGTCCAGTCTTATAATGTCAATGTTTCCGTGTCGGAGCTCGTCAAGAGTTTCGACAAATACGGAAAAGAGGTAAGATGGCCCCGAAAGAGCGACCGACCGACCGGATGTTAAGAAGGACATGAGTCGATGGTGCGAATTCCACGGTCATTCGACCGACGAGTGCCTCGCCCTGCGGAAGGAAATCGCTAGGCTGCTCTCACAGGGGCTCTTGCGCGACGTAATCTCGGAGCGGGCAAAGGCCACCATGGAACGTCGAGATCAGGTAAAACAGAACAAACCCCCATCTCCCGTCCATACAAAAGTTGTCAATACCATTTCAGGTGGATCGGATATATGTGGAAACACATATTCCGCGGCTAAGCGACACGCTAGGGAAAGCAAGGGCGACAAGCCCGAGGCATCGGAATTCAAGCCAAGGAGGACATCTGACCTTCCGACGGTCACATTCGACGAATCCGATTCCGATGGGTCGGATAGTCACCACGATGGTCTGGTAATCTCTTTGTCTATTGGTAATTGTTTAATACGGAGAGTACTAATCGATATAGGGAGTTCGACAAACCTCTTGACCCTTGACGCTCTTAAAGAAATGAGTATGACTGAGAACAACCTAATTAAGAAGTCGACCCCACTGGTCGGGTTCAGTGGTGAGGTTAAGCATATGACTGGTGAAATCATTCTAACCACATACGCTGGAGGAATCAACCAACAGGTGAAATTCTTAGTCCTAGACTGTCCGTCTCCCTATAATTGTATTCTTGGTAGGCCATGGATACACGCTATGAAGGCAGTACCTTCAACGTATCATCAAGTCATCAAATTCTCCACTGAATGGGGAGTCCAAGAGATCAAAGGAGATCAAAGGACCGCAAAAGAATGCTACGTCGCTTCCATGAAGAGCGCAGTCGAACACAAGACCGCATAGCAACCACAGAGCGGCGAAGGGCCTAGTCGGTACGTCGAACCAGAAATGGAAAAGCTCGATGAAATCGCACTAGACCCTTCAAAGCCAAACCAAACGGTAAGGGTCGGGTCGGACTTGGAAGATTCGACCAGACAACAACTTCTTGACTTTCTCAGGGCCAATGCTGACTGTTTCGCATGGTCGCATGAGGATATGGTCGGAATATCTCCAAACGTTATTACTCATAAATTAAATATGGATCCATCTCATCCCTCTGTCAAGCAAAAACGCAGGAAGTTCGCCCCCGAGCGGAACAAGATAGTCGACGACGAAGTCAAGAGCTTATTGGAAACAGGAAAGATCAGGGAGGTCCACTATCCTGAATGGCTAGCCAACGTGGTCGTAGTCCAGAAAAAGAATGGCAAATGGAGAGTCTTCATCGACTTCACAGACCTCAACAAGCCTTGTCCCAAGGACTCGTTCCCTTTACCCCATATCGACGCCATGGTCGATGCCACAGCGGGGCACGAAATGCTTACCTTCATGGACGCTTTCAGCGGTTACAATCAAATCCTTATGGAACCCGACGATCAAGAAAAAATAGCGTTCATCACCAGCCAAGGTATCTATTGTTATCGAGTAATGCCCTTTGGTCTGAAAAATGCAGGGGCTACGTATCAACGACTAGTCAATAAAATGTTCAAAGACCAAATCGGAGACACGATGGAAGTCTACATCGATGACATGTTGGTCAAGTCCAAAAAGAAAGAAGATCACATAGACCACCTACGCGACAGCTTCGAGGTGCTCAAAAGGTACAACATGAAACTAAACCCTACTAAATGCTCATTTGGAGTGTCGTCGGGGAAGTTCTTAGGATACATGGTGACACAAAGAGGAGTAGAGGCTAGCCCAGAACAGATCAAGGCTCTCATCAACCTTCGATCCCCCCGATGCGTCAAAGATGTACAGAAGCTCACAGGTCGGATAGCAGCTCTGAGCAGATTCATCTCTAAATCATCCGACAAATGCAAACCCTTCCACGACGCACTCAAGAAGAACAAGTCCTTTCAATGGACAGAAGAACACGAAGCAGCGTTCCAAAACCTCAAAGAGTACCTGGCCAGTCCCATGTTACTGACCAAACCTAAAGGCGACGAGCCCTTATTTCTTTATCTTGCAGTGTCAGAATCAGCCGTAAGCGCAGTAATGATCAGGGAGGAGGATGGCAAACAGTCGCCAATATATTACGTCAGTCGGACGCTGTTACCGGCCGAAACAAGGTATTCGTCACTTGAAAAGCTCGTGCTATCACTGGTAATGGCTTCGAACAAACTCAAATCATATTTCGAATCCCATACTATTATTGTTCGCACTAATCATCCCATGAGAGCTATCATGAGGAAACATGAGTTCACAGGACGAATGACCGAATGGGCTATACACCTCAGTGGTTACGATATCGAGTACGAGCCCAGGACAGCGATCAAGTCGCAAGCCTTAGCTGACTTTGTGGCCGATTTCAGTTCAACCCTAGAGCAAGAAGCCACAAAAGAAGCAACACAATTACTCGCGACGGATGAGGTAGGTACATGGGAGCTCCACACAGACGGGGCATCGAATGCCAGAGGATCGGGGCTAGGGGTCGTGCTAAAATCGCCACAAGGGGACAAGATAGCTCAAGCTGTCAGATGTGAGTAGGATGCGACTAACAACAAAGTTGAATACGAGGCACTCATATTCGGACTCATCCTAGCCCGTGACCTAGGGGTCCGAGAGATCAAAGTCGTTTGCGACTCCCTGCTGGTCGTAAACTAGATACAAGGGTCGTACAGTGCCAAGGATACCAGAATGATAGCCTACCTGGAGGTAGCCAAGAAACTGATCGGACAATTCCAAACATTCAACATCAGACAGGTTCCCAGGGATCTTAACTCCCAAGCTGACGCACTCGCTAATCTGGGATCCATCCTAGACCCGAAGGAATTTCCACACATACCATTGGCCCACATCACCACGCCAGCCGTCCCAAGGACATCCGTTGAGTCAACAACATCACTTGAAGAACTCGTCGCCATGGAAATAGGTGACCGATCAGAAGAAGACATCGTCGACACCAATGATGACTGGATGCTGCCTTACATTAGATGGATAAAAGACGGTATCCTACCCAACGACAAGACGGAAGCAAAAAGGCTCAAGGTACAAGCACTCTCTTACGATATCGTAGATAACATCTTGTACAAAAGATCTGTTACAGGACTACTCCTACGATGCCTCAAGACTCCAGAAGTCGGACGTATCTTACAATCGTTGCACGAAGGGGAGTGTGGCAATCACACCGGCGGACGAAGCCTCTCGGGAAAAGCCCTACGAAACGGGTACTTTTGGCCAACGATGAACAAAGACGCCATGGAATACACCAAGAGATGCGACGCCTGTCAGCGGCACGCACCCATCCATCATCAGCCTTCGGAGCTCCTCCATCCGACCCTAGCTCCATGGCCCTTTATGAGATGGGGAATGGACATCGTCGGAAAGCTCCCCTCCCCCCCCCCCCCCCCCCGCGTCGGGTCAAAGAGTCTTCTTCCTTGCCATGATGGACTACTTCTCTAAATGGATCGAAGCCGAAGCCTACAGAGAGGTAAAAGATCAACACGTCATTTCATTCGTAAAACGCAATATCTTGTACAGATTTGGCGTCCCATCAGAAATCGTGTGCGACAATGGCTCCCAATTCATCAGTCATAAGACTCGAACCTTCTGCGACCACTGGAACATCAAGTTGGTCACATCCACACCTCGGTATCCACAATCCAACGGACAAGCCGAATCCAGCAACAAGATCATTATCAACAACCTCAAGAAACGCCTCACATGGGCTAAAGGCAAATGGGCAGACGAACTCCCACTTATTCTCTAGTCCGACAGGACTACTCCAAAGAATGCGACCGGGCAATCGCCTTTCTCTCTCGTCTATGGGAGTGAGGCGGTCATCCCGGCTGAGTTACTGGTTCCGACCGCTCGCTGCAACCTTCAGACAAATGAACAAAACGACATCGAACTAGCACACAATCTGGACACAGCGGACGAAATTAGAGAGAAAGCCCGAATCAGGATGGTCAGGTTCCAACAACAAGTCGCAAGGAGCTACGACAAGAACGTCTGAATCAAGGCATTCAAGGTCGGAGACTAGGTCCTCAGGAAAACTTTCCAGAACATTAAGAACCCATCCGACGGAAAGCTAGCACCACCGTGGGAAGGATCTTACTTGATCACCGAAGTGGTCGGACAGGGAGCATATCTGCTAAAGGATAAAGACGGACGACCGATCCCGAGGAGTTGGAACGTAGCACATCTAAAACTCTACCATTTCTGAACCAATGAGGTAAAACATCACACAAATCTTATACATCGCATATACATTACTATATGTCGCATACAAATCGCATGCAAATCGCATGCTATCGCATATACATTACTATCTGTCGCATACAAATCGCATGCTATCGCATATACATTGCTACCTGTCGCATATATACCGCATGTTGTCGCATGTACATCGCTATTTCCTTTTACATATCATCATCTGACACTAAGCGAAGACTTCCTCCTTACAAAAACACAAATGCAGAACAGCATTTACATTGGATCCTGTCATCCGCAAAAAAAAGCGCTTACATTACATTACACGATCGATCGGAATACGAGGAGATGACAACACAGGCACGTCGGCACACCGCCTGTCTTACACAAAACATAAGGTATAACGCCTTATTACATTTACGCAATAAAAGCATACGACTCTATATGTAAAAATACAATTGCATCGAAATAAAAGCATCTTTATACAAATACGCGACCCGCTATGGTGGACGGGTCACCAAAACACATTGTCTGCCTACACATCTGTAGGACTTTTAACGACGGTCATTCAGAAATATCATGCGACCCGCGATGGTGGACGGGTCACCAAAACACATAATATTCAAACCCACACACAGGTGGGGCAAAGAAAGTCATACTACGCGGAGAAAACAAATCAAGCGTCGGGAGCAATGGCATTACCTTCCGCAGGGGCTGGCTCCAGAGAAGCTATCTCATCAGTCGGCTCGACATCACCAAGATGGGCCTCGTCCTCATCGGCGCCTTCATCCACGGCCTCCTCTCCGACGCCGGCTAAGCAAAACAGCTCCTGACCAGGATCGCCCTTTGGGAACATGGAGTCCAGAGTCTCCTTCTCCGCTTTCAGGTCCCAGAGCTCATGCTTGCCCTCGTTGAACTCCTCGATCATTTCGATGCGCGACTTCACCAGCAATTTGGCCATCGGCAATGCGAGCCCGCCTCACCTCCTCCTCAACGCCTGATCGGCACTCTTCAAACTCCCTCCGACTTGCGACCAACTCTTCTTGACTGCTCTTCAGCTCCCCGGTGAGGCGACGCTCAGTCTCACGGCAGCGACTCTCCGCTCCCTCCAGCTTGGTCCTCAAAGACGCAAGGTCGGACTCTGACCTAGCAGCCCTGTCCTCGGCCTTGACAAGCATTGCCTGAACACCGGAGTAAGCTCCCAAGAAATACTGGAAGGCCTGACAGAAAGACACACGACAACACAAAAACACAATCAAGAAACGCAGTCGAGCAAAAAGAAACATAAAAACAAGAACAAAGGGCAACTCACCCTCCACGCGGAGCATCCCGCTTCACCAATGCAGTCTAGAGGGGAGACATCCTTAACTTCCGACTTCAAAGTCGGGTCCTGAGCGCGAAAAAGGTCGGCGGTCGACTGTCCGACGGCACCGATCTTGCCGACCCCCTCAGCAGTCGCACTCTTTTTCCTAGGGATGTCCTCCACCTTGACGTCTTCAGAGCGAGCACTCGATCGACCACCAGGGGAACCTGACACGACAGAATAACAAAAAGGGAGAAATCCTAAAGTACACGACAAAACGAAAAACGGTAAAAGACGCCTGGAGTCAAGAATCTACCTTTTGCACGAGACGATGAGACATTCGACATGTCGTCTTGAGAGGCAGGAGTCGTCGACAGCAGGTTGACGTTCACAAACTTTCTTTCAGACGTGGGAATTTCAAGGACAATCTTCAACAAGCCTTCCAACCGGCTACTCACTTCTAGATCTTCTGGTTTGGGGACTACGAAAAAGAAAAGTTAAGGCAAGAGTTAAGACACATAAAATACGCGAAAGAGAAGACAAATACATACTATCGATCCGCCACTCCGTCAACAAAAACGGGCACTCTCCCTCCTTCTCCAAAGAAGAACATTCGACGAAAAAGAACTTTGACCCCCATCCGCGGTCGTTGACATCAGGGCTCTGCACCAAAGGCTTCTGACCATGTCGGATACGCAACTGAACGCGACAGGAACTTTTCGACCCAATAAAGTAGTTATACCACAGAGCGTCAAAATCAAAATCGGCCCCAGTTTGAACATTCACAAGGTCTAAAACCCTAAGAACTCTCCACGCCTGAGGCATTACTTGACATGGCGTCAGCGCCAAAGTGGCTAAAAAATCCCTGACAAGGGGAGAGAAAGGAAATTTGTGCCCTATTCTAAATGGGTATGCGTAGAAGCAAATCCATCCTTCGTAATGCGCATCGGCCCTCTCGTCTGGATGAGGCAACCTGGCGACCGTCTCCGGTGGAAAGCCTCTGACTTGGAGAACTTGATCTAGCTCCGCATGGGACAAAGTGCTAGTCAATGCATCTGACTCCTTCAAAATGAAACGAGGAGGAGTTTTGCCTTCACGAGAATCGGAAAGAGTCTTCGACGACTCGGAAGCCTCGATGGAAACCATTTCGAGAATGGAAAGAGAGAGATCAAAGAGCTATGACTAGAGAAATCAGAAAACTATGGCGAAAGAGACCGAGAAGCTTACCGGAAGAAACTTGCAAAGGAAGATGGGATGAAGACTAATCGATTCCCTCTGCTCTGAATTTATGGAGGGAAGCGAAGACTTGCAGAGGCGTCGCATCATGCCCCGATCACGCTCCACGTAGCCCTGAGCAAACGCGCCAAAAAAGGATGGTGAAGATCGTATCTAGAGAAGTTGCCACGGATTCCGTTTTACTTGCCTAAACCGAAAACCCAAGGCAACTTGGGGCTATTGTTGGGCCTGACATCCCCGGAGAAGATGGATCAAGTGAATCGAGCCCAAGCCTATTGCAGATCGGAAGAACAAAGGAGAAGGCCCAGAGGAGGCGACAAGGCTTCTCTGGTCGAATGCCCTCCGACAGGATCGCGAGAATCTCGCCATACATTTAATGCCCAGATCACGCAACGTCCACAGCATTCAAACCACTATAATTGCAGCAATTAAATGGCATAATCCTTGTCATTGCTCCCGGCATTGAAGACGAAGATATTAGAAAAACACAACGGTCACAATGGAAAAGAACTTACCATATTTGGACGACGAAGAAGATAAGAGGATACGAACACATTAACGCTAGACACACAAGCATCCTAACTCACAAACAAATCAGAACAACACTTACGCTGCCCGCTTAGCCCTCTAGCAATCATCTGCGCTTACTCTCCACCGGTCGCCACCTAAAAGTCATCGGTCGAGTCCTACACGATCACTCGGTCTAAACTACGATAAGTTGTATCTCGATTTGATCCGATCAATACATTATCTAATAAAATCATCTCACTATTCTACATTTATTCTTTACTTGTCAATTATCTGTTTGGTTTGGATTGTTCTCTATCACCCGATCGACTAGTTACCCCGTCTAAGGCGATTTAGGTCGTCCGATCCTTTCGCCCCAAAACAGTCCCCATGACTTAATTAATCCCTTTAACCCGTTTGGTTCGTCGAAAACTTAAAATGACTTAAAATAGCTGAATCTAGGTAAATTTTTAAGTTGGAAAACTTGACTTATCTCTAAAAAATGACTGAACTTAATTGAAAAATTCTTCAACCCTCCCATTTTAGCTTTTTATTGAATTCAGTCATCCATTTCAGCTTCAGTTCAGTTTCAGTCGTCAACTTAAATTGTATCCTACAACTTCAGTTCAGAACGTAGTTCAGTTTCAATTCAGTTCAGTTCAGTCTCTGCGAACAGAACAGACCTAAGTCTAGTAACTTTTATGTACAAGCAACTATAGTATTAAACTTTTCGTTACTGATCGAGTCAACAAATACATACATGGCAATCCTAATTGGCATTCATACGAGATTTGTATGTGTTTTAATTGGTTATAGTTATTTCGCATTTGTAATTATAAATTGTTATTTTTTACCTCCAATGCTTTAATCAACGCTATTTTAAAAGTTTTACTTTTTAAAATTATTAACCCATAAAAAATACAAAATTTGTGCATTTTATTATTTTTAATAGGAAGTCTAAGCCATACCTAATTTAGGAAATTTTTATTTTGTAAGTGTAATTTATATACCTACAAATATAAAGTTTTTCAAATGGTCGGGCACCCGTTCGCCCAATATATATCTTCTAAAATATATTAGTCATACTTATACATGGCATTTGAATTTGATCCGCCAATGAAAATAAATAGACCACGAAATGGACTATAAAAGTTTACTATATGATCTTTAGGGAATTTGCAAACGAAGTATTATTTGACCAAAATACCCTTCTTTGATCTATAGTTAATTTGGAAATTAACTTACCACTAAACCATACCTAAATTATGTCAATTTTATCAAAGCCATCCAACTTTTATATTTTCTAAATGACCATCCAAAATCACAGTAAATTATTGTATAATAAATATTTCGTGAATTTTGCTTCCTTAATGATTTTAAGAATTTTCTTAGAGCTCGGTTTCGAGTTAATAAAATAGAATTGCTTCATATCAATTCCCTCATCTTCGATGGGTTGAATCAAAGCTATACCGGCCAAATTCCCCCAGCATTTCCTTATAATTTTCTTTATGCATTCGTAAAGTTATTTTTCTTTATTTGCACAAGAGGTCCAGACTTTTCTTTCCCTATAATAAAAAGGACACAAAGACAATGCATGCTATCCACGTAATGGTATGACATAGTAAGTCGATATAATATGATCGATTATTTGGTACTAACAACTTGTCATGCACTTGGACACGATGAAGAACACATTCTTTAAATAAGAGCTACATGCCTACATTAGATGTATAACATAATGATATAAATTCAGTGAGGTCACCTTTTGAGTATCAATGTTTATGTTTATTTAATTTAATTTTCCTTTTAATTCTTTAAATCGAAATATTATGTTTATACGGACTCAAAAGAAAAGGTATTTGTGTATGCGTTCATTCGGGACTCAAAAAAAAGGTATTTGTTTGGTAGAAGATGTTTATTGTTTATAATGTATTTTTTATAAAAAATAATAATTTTTGAAATTTGTAAAATATGAAAATTTGTACAAGATTGAAAAACACTTTTTTTATTTATAAAGTCTATAAACTAATCGCTAAACAAAGCCAAAATGTTATAACTTTTGGGAACTTCTCACAAATGACAAAATCACCCCTAAATGAATTTTGGTTTCTCTAAATCACCATTATTTAACATTTCAATAAAAATCATAGTATTTTTCCCCCTAAAACCAACTACTAAAATTATAAATGACAATTATTTTGATTGACCTGTGTTTTTTTATTGACAGTTATTTTGAAAAAAAAATGTTACAGGTGCTATTTTGATAAAATTTGAAATTTGAGTCTATTTTGGAAAAAAAAAACTTTTAAATAATGGTGATTTATGAAAAAGCCTTGATTTCAGGAGTATAATTCAGGGTTTGTTTTGTGTCCATAATTTATAAAGTTTTTTTTGTAAACAAATATTTTTTGATATAATAGTATTTGGTATAAAAAAATATAAATACTTTTTTATGATAAATTATAACACAAATTCTGAAGCTTAAAAATATTTATTTTGAGTAAAGATTTTTATAAATATAGAAGTCGTTATATGTCTTTGTTGTAACTAACTGATTTTCCAGTTGTCGATTTATCGGCCTCTCGAATGGTCCGACTTTTTGTCGGTTACTCGAATTTTTACCCTTATCAAAAAAAAAGCAACGATTTTCTACTTTTTCAGGGGATTACAAATGAAAAATCATTTTTAAAATTGTGGAAAATAGAAATGCCTTTTTTGATTTTGTAATTGCATCAAGTATATGCTTAAATGCTTAATGCATGTGTTGCATCTTTGTGTTGGAATTATTAGGGTCTGTTTGGATAATTGGATTGCACGATCCAAACAAACCCTTAATATTCTGTTATTAAATTAAATACAACCTTAATCATCGCCAAAGGTCGTAGCTAGCTACATCGATAATCTATATATATATATATATATATATATATATATTAAAGCAAAGGAATTTGAAGCCACCATATTAATTATGGCCCCACAAATTCTAGGTGTTAATTTGTGGTTAATCTAATTTATTTTTATATTAATAATTTTATTTAATTTAAATCACAATATCTAATCACAACTAACTTCAAATATATAAAACTATATACAATTTTTTTTATAAAATTTAATTTCTACAAATTACACATACAATAAGCTTATAATACATGATAAATTTCTTACTAAACTTATATAAAATACATCTTATATTTATTTATGTAATTAGTAATATTATTTTCATGTGTTTGCATATATAATTTGACCTATATAAATTTATGGGCCAAAATCATCTATATATATATTAAAGCAAAGGAATTTGAAGCCACCATATTAATTATGGCCCCACAAATCCTAGGTGTTAATTTGTGGTTAATCTAATTTATTTTTATATTAATAATTCTATTTAATTTAAATCAAAATATCTAATCACAACTAACTTCAAATATTTAAAATTTAAAATTATAATATCTAATCACAACTAACTTCAAATATATAAAAACTATATACAACTTTTTTATAAAATTTAATTTCTACAAATTACACATACAATAAGCTTATAATACATGATAGATTTCTTACTAAACTTATATAAAATACATCTTATATTTATTTATGTAATTAGTAATATTATTTTCATGTGTTTGCATATATAATTTGACCTATATAAATTTATGGGCCAAAATCATACAATATATATACAATTTCCAACTCATAGTACATGTACTTTTATAATCAAGCCCACTATATTATATTTTTACACATACAAATTTATGTTTAGAGTAAAATGACCCGAATACATTTTATGGTCCATCTATATATATTAAAACTATTGAATTTCGAGCCACCAAAATGATTTTGGCCACAAATCCTACTTGCCATTTTGTTACTAATGCACTTTTTTTTCTTAACATTATATTTCAATTTAAACCACAATATCTAATCACACCTAGCTTCAAATATATAAAAACTATACAACTTTGTTGAATGCTTATACATTTTTTATAAATTTTGATTTCTACAAATTGCAAAAAACAAGCTTATATATGTCAAACTAATATATGATAGAATTCATACTAAACTTATATATAAAATACATCTTATATTTATTTATGTAATTAGTAATATTATTTTTATGACTTTGCATATATAATATGACATATATAAATTTATGGGCCAAAATCATATAATATATACAATTTTCAACTCACAGTACATGTGCTTTTATAATTCAACCCACTATATTATATTATTACACATACATATTTTATTAACAATTTAGTGAAATTTCAGACTAATGTATCTTAACAAACTTAATTTACATAATCTTGAGATTTTCTTCTAAACCTTTTAATTTTAACAACTCATCTTAACAACAATTATATCATATCAGATTTTTAACGAATGTATATTGTATGTTCCCATTTAACAATTTATATTTGATTATAATTTTATATAAAAAAAATACATGATCTTCATTTTCCGATTTTACAATGTTTCTATGGGCTTATTACTTATCATTTTGCTAAATGTAATTTTCAATTTTAAAAAATTAAATTGAGTTTGTTAATCACCACAAAAATATTCACTAACAAACCGTGAAATATCAATTATAAATTACCAAGAAATTTAAATCAAACAAAAAGTTTTAACTACAAAATCTAGCTAAATCTTTGTTATAACAAACTTTCAATTTCATATGATTATACACATTATCAAAAGTAAATTAAACGTAGTACGTATACAAATTTTAAAAGTATTTGAATTTGAGATAACTTTACACCTACATAAATCAGCCATTATTGATTAATTAATTATTCAAATAACTTTTCAGTTATCGTTTCTATAAGTAAGGATGTAAATTAAAATCAAAATCTTAAAACTTTAGACGGGTCCATTACGTAATTACAAAAAACTTAAAAAAAATGTGATTTATCTGACTGATTTGTAATGATTTTTTTATATATATATATTGTTGAATTATTTCATATATTTATTTTAACAAAAAGTTAAAATATCAAAAAAAATATTCCTTCGTTTGATCTCATATCCCCCTTCGAGACACCAAAACAATCATGGACCAACTTTACTTACGTGTTATTTTGAGATTAATCCTATTTTTAGTTTACTTTTTTCCTTAAACTAACTAAATTTATACTATAAAAATCTTCAAAATTTCATCAAATAACTCAATTTTTTTGTATGAACAGTACCTTTGATCTAATATAAACATTTCCTTTTATTTGGATAATAATTTTCACATTTATATTCTAAGATAAAATTGTTATATAAATATTTTAACTTAATATAAGGGTCAAATATATTATCCATTGTGAATATATGCATGGAAATTTTAAATTGAGCTTGCCTTTTATTTTATCTTTTTTGAGTAATTAAATTAAAAAATATTTGTTTAATAATCATTGAAATCAATATATTCAAATACTGAGTTCCACCTTATTTTTCAATAATCATTTTTAATATTCATTATAATAAATACAAGATAATATCATGTTTATTAGGTTGATGTCACTTCTTTAGTTCTTTTTCATATGCAAATGAAATATCTAAAACATAATATTTTATATCATAAAGTAGTTTGCTATGATAAATATTGGTTTTGTAACCTTACGTATATTATTATTTTCATTAATATTAAAAACCATTGTTTTATATTGTGATCTTTACAAGTATCGTTGAGGGTGTAACAACAATTTCGGATCCCCATTGTTTAGCTACATATATTTTCCTGAAAAACATAAATCTTATTTTATATAAATTTTTTATTTTTAAATTTACATTGGCCTTATTCATTAATTATACATATATAATTTAATTTTTATAATTTTAAAATCTTCACCTCACTTTATTTTATCCATATTTAACCAAAACTTGGTTTGAAGGTATAATATAGTAGCTAAGATTTGAAATTTTGATTATGAATTGTTCAAATATCAAACTAATAAAAAACAAAAAAAAATATTTTGTTATAATACTTAATATTAATCATGTTCACGATTTTGTCAATGTTATTTTTTCTTTAAATTTTTTTCTATTATAATCCAAACATGAGTTATACATTATATGAATATTTTTGGCTTTCTTATTCAAAAGATATAATTACTAATCTAATAGTTTTTGTCAATGAACCACACATTAATTATTTGTTTGAAATCTGTTTAAATTGTTTAAAAGACCATCTATTATATATGCCACGTATAAATAATTTTGTAAATCGGGAATAATTTTATCGAGATTTTTAGATTAATAATCATTATAATATATCTATATTAACTATTCTCTGAATGATTCTACATAAATTCTTACATATCATAGCATATCATTTCCAATGATCCAACGAGAACTATATTTTTCTAAAAAATATTTCGATATAACATTAATTTAATTCAATCATAAATATTTTTTTAATTTTATCAAATTAAAGTCTGTGAGCCCAATTGAGAGACGTGTGCATACTGCATACGCCTCATACAAGCCCATAAGATTTCAACCCAAAATCAATTAACAATGAGTAAAATAATTTATAATCTTATATAATGGTATTGTTTTATTTGATTTTTCAATGTGGACTTGTCTCTTTCCATTTCTTATATTCCACAAAGCAGTTCACGATTTTGTACTCCTATTTCCCCTTTACAGGCAAAGCTTTTTGCAAGTGCTAGAATTAAGCTTAAGCTTCAAGTAATACTGTGAAAAAATTGTACAACACTAAAACCTGAAATTGAAATAGACGATTAGTTTGTAATTAGCGAACTTAGGCTTTGTATAGTGCAAATTATTTATTATTTATAAATATTTTTTTTAAATCTACTTTTATACATTTCAGTAAACGTGTAATAAAATTATTTTATTTTTTTCTATTACTTACATTTTTCTAATAAACTATACACATACCCATAAAAATCATCTTTTTATCAAACATATTTTTTATATAATCCTATTTATCAACTATTTATAAATAAAAAACACTTTATAAACTCCCTAACCTAACAAACCCTTAAACGTGTATATATCGGCACATCTATTTTATTAACTCGAATTCGAAACGAAGCTCCTATTTATTAGGGCATTCTTATTGGGGTCTTTTAGCATGAGTCCAATACATTTGTTGGATTAAAATAATACCCAAATGCTAAAAGATCCATAGAGAGTCCAAAAAAAGCCCAATTCACCGGACCGTCCCATAGGACATTGCTTTAAGGGCGTGTTTGGCTGGTTATTTTTTTTTCTGTGGAAGGCGCAAAACGACGTCGTTTGGAGAGCGAAACCAAACGCGCATCTACGCTTTTTGGGGTTGCATCAGCGCGCCACGCGTCGCGCTGTGAGTGGCGCGCGCGCGCCCAATGCGATGGCCAAGATTTATTCTTGGCAAAAAAACATTTTCTGAATTATTAACATGTTAAAAAATAAAAAATACCATAATTCTAATTACATTTTTTTCTATCTATAGACACCCATTTTGAATATATTTGGTATATTTTAATTAATAATAAATTATTTTATTTTTATTTTTAGTGTTTAAAAAAATACTAATTTAATTCTTCATATGAAAATTACATCTTAAAGAAATTTTAATTTTTTATGTAAGAATTTTGACAAATTTTGATATAATTAAGTCCAAATAAACCATGTTATTATTATTTAGGATATTTTAAATTTTAAATATGTACTAACTATAATTTTTAATATTCATTCTTAATTTTAAATTAAAAGTATAACAAAATAATTAAAATATCTTTAATCAAATTTATGTATGATTTTTTTTAAAATTATTAATTTTTTTAATTTGATATTTAATAAGAGATATAATTATAATTTAATATAATAAAGGGTATATTGATAATTTAGTGTAAAAGAAGAGATATAATTGTAATTTAAACTAAAATTAAAAATCCTTCCTAAAAGCCCTCAATAAAATACCTAATTTCACCTAGGATCTTATAGCAATTAAATCCCACAATACCCACCTAAAAGTCCCTCCCTATAGGACTCCAATAAAAATGTTCTTAGCTTAAGCTTTCCTAGTATAAGTGTTTCACGATTAGTACATGCACCACCCACCTTTCAAATTGCAACTTAGGATTGTTTTGGATTACAGTTCATAATGAATCAATATATATTTAAAAGTTGGCTTTTTGGGTCATTCAATGCTAACTAAAACAGCTTAAATAGGCCTAAAAGGCTTTCTAGACTGCTTAAATAGGCCAAAGATTTGTGATATTACACGGTCACAAATAGGTTAAAAGCTACATTGCCTCCATCAAGCTGAAGATGTTGGCAATTCCTACAGTTATGAGAGAAGATGAAGAGAGGCCGGTCCTTTCATCTACACCAACATAGATGTTACTTCTTCTTCCTGTGAGAATCGCAAAAGTGGATTCTTCACGTTAGGTTCTACTTCTCGCTCTTCCCCCACAACATCTTCACCATGGGGTCTGCTTCTCTGGAATCTTTCGAATTCTGCTGCATTAGGGGCTACAATTCCATCGGGTGGGTCGAATTTCAAATTGATCCGCTCAATTTGACTTGGTGGTTTTAAGGCCTTTCGGTTAGGTTTCAGTTGATGTTCTGCTAGGGATACGAATTACCGTCGTCGGGTGAGTATGCTATAATGCCTTGATCGTGAAAATTAGGGTTTATATAGATTTGCGGGGTTTGATATTGTAGTTATACGCTTTAACACCTTGATTGCTACGGTTTTACGAGTTTTTCTCTGATTTGATTGTTTTGGTTCCCTTGAAGCTCTGACGACTAGATCTTGTCGAGTTGGCGCCCCAACGCCGTTCCCAGTGCCACATGAGTGGTCAGATGCAGCAGAGCAATGTTGTTGCCGCTGCTATGTACGATGGCGGTGCGCCCCTCTATAATGTGGGGTCAAGTGGTAACGCTAACGATGTTGTCATGGCTCGGTGGCTCCAGTCCGCCGGGTTGCAGCCTCTGGCCTCACCGATGGAATCCAACAATATGCTCAACCTCCTATTGCAGGTAATCACAGGACATAATCTCTGCTTTAGGAGCTTTATTTCTTTTTGATTAATTGCAATTTACCGTTTGTGTTTATAGACATGGTTTCGTATCTTCCTTTGGATGCATGATTTTAGTGGTGTGTTTTTTGTCAGGACATTAAACAAACGATTAAGTTTGTGACTTGCTATTTATGGTAATTGAATTTAAGTGTAAAGAAGTGAAGTATTTATCTATGTATCTATTTTGGTTTCTTGTGAAGGGGTATGGAGCACAATCTGCTGAAGAGAAGCATAGACTCTTCAAGTTAATGAGAAACTTGAATTTTAATGGAGAATCCGGATCCGTTAGGCAGTACAACCGCTCCAAGATGTCGAGGCTTCGTTGGACTCCTGATCTCCACCTTTGCTTCATTCACGACGTCAAAAGACTAGGAGGCCAAGATAGTTGAGTCTTTTGATTCCATCAATATTAATTATTACAAATTAACTCTTAATCAATTTACCCTTTTTCTCTTACATAACTTGACCTACTTCATTATCTATGCTACACCTAGCTAGATGCCAATTGTAAAATATATATATATATATATATATATTCTAGAACAAAGTTTATTTGTCTATAGTTGATTAAGTTACTTAGTTGTTAATTTTTGGGTTTCTTTGTTTGTTATTTGCAAATTTTGATTATGCATGAGCAACACCTAAATTGGTTCTTCAGCTAATGAATGTCAAAGGGTTAAGCATAGCTCATGTGAAGAGCCATCCTCAGGTGCACAATATCAACGATCATAATTTATTAACCAGTGATCGATTTTAGGATCCTTAATTTTGATATAATTGGATCATATTTTTGGATTTCTAGATCTGATTTTGGATTGATGTACCCCTCTTCTGCTTTCTTCCTTTTCAGATGTACAGGAGCAAAAAGATGGATGAATCCAATCAAGGTGATCTTCCTCAACTGAATATAGAAATTTCTCCATAAATATAATTGAAGAGATATTTATAACATATGTTTAGGGTTTATATACTATTAATAGTACTAGAAATCGAAGCCCGTGTTTCGCACGAGTCATTTTGTGTATATGTAGTGTCACAATATACAAAATAAGTTTGTAATACATGACATAATATGCCCAACCTCCTAATGCAGGTAATCACATGACATAATCTCTGCTTTAGGAGCTTTATTTCTTTTTGATTAATTGCAATTTACCATTTGTGTTTATAGACATGGTTTCGTATCTTCCTTTGGATGCATGATTTTAGTGGTATGTTTTTTGTCAGTACATTAAACAAACGATTAAGTGTGTGACTTGCTATTTATGGTAATTGAATTTAAGTGTAGAGAATTGAAGTATTTATCTATGTATCTATTTTGGTTTCTTGTGAAGAGGTATGGAGCACAACCTGTTGAAGAGAAGCAAAGACTCTTCAAGTTAATGAGAAACTTGAATTTTAATGGAGAATCAGGTTCTGAACCCTACACTCCTACTGACCAGAATACTGTGAGAAATACGCAAAGACTGAATTCGAGCGATGACGAGGAGCATAGTGATGATCATTATACCTCCAATGATGATGGAATTGCTGGGAAAGTTGATCCTTGAAAATGTGGGTTAATAAACTCCTCCTCCCTTCATTACAAGTTTTTTTCTTCTTCATTTGTATAATGTGACATTATTTACAGCTTGTGTTACTACTGTTGCTCTCATTTTATATGTGTTATTGTACTAAAGGCTCATCGGATTAGGAAAAATATGTATGTTGGTCATTCTAGAGATGAATTGTTGAATAGTTTAATGAAATTGAAAATGTTCATTAGAGTTGTAAATTTAGATGTTACCTTCCGGAACAAAAGAAAAATACAGGATTTTATGTATGACTGACCTTATATTACATGCTTGCAATTTGGTCACCCAGGCTTCTCAAAACACTTTGCCATGCCCAACACTTTTTGTGGCTAATCTAGGACCACCTTATCCTGTAAAAGAGGTCTTGATAGCTGCATAGCTGCTAGAATGAGTTTACAAAATCAGGAGAACTCCAATAAATCGGCTATCTATGGCTATTTTGTATATAATTCCTTGCGGTCTAGGTGTGCATCAAATCTAGATCCTTGGTCTGGTTGGAAGGACTTCCACAGTTCTGCTTCAACATGTTAGACTGCTTGCATTGCTTCTGATCTGTCCTTTGACAGATTTTCTCACGAGGATGAGGCAGCCATGTCAAAAACTTCATCTGAATAGTATGTATATAAGAGAGTCTTCCCTCTTTTCTATACTTAATCCTAATATGCTGATTTTCATGATTATTCTGTATTATCTTTGCAATATGTGTCGTCAGTTAGCTGTCTTTGTTACGCTATTATGGCATTGTAAAACTTGTCAGCATCAGGCTTTTAGGGTCATAGAATCTAAAACCAAGTGAGATTAAATTAGCCTGAATTTCGAGTGCATAGTAATTATAGATTCTTCTGGAGCAATAAGTTTTTCTATGCATGAATAACTAATTTCATTTTTTTGATGTCTTGGGTTTCAGTATTAATTGATTTATGGTTTCTATTTTTCCCCTTTCCCTACAATGTTTTGGTGTTGACAACATAGCTATGTTGTAGGATAAGCTCTTACAGCCGTCCATATGATATGCTTCAGTAATAGATAATAACAGTTGGCAGCATGTGTGAATTTGAAAAGATGTGTTTCTTATGCCATTTGCTATCGCATTTCCTTTGTCTCCTTTCTACCTGCATCTAGCTATTCTAAAATAATTGATATTCCTTTTTTTATCAACGATTGTGCACATCCTAGCAATTAAGTGCAGTGAGCCCATTGATGCTCATCCTTAAACATGTGTATTTTATTCTCAAAGGCAAATACTTGGATAGTATTTTAATTTAAGTGGTTTATTTGTTGCCTGCCAAGTTTATATTGAAGAACGACGAGCTCATTTGAAAATGTTGTTTTTGTCTAACATAAAACATGCAACAATAATTCATATATTACAAACTCATATTTTAACCGCGACACTACCATATACACAAAAGGCATGTGAGAAAAATGTGTAGAAAATTTTACTTTTACACAACTTTTAAAACGCTGAAAATATTTTTCCTTAAGAAATACCTTTGTGAACTCCTCAATTTTTCAAAATAAAAAGCAACAAATTTTTGAATTCCTTACTTTCTCAAAACAAAGAACAAAAAACTAGAACACAATTTAGATAATGTTATTATTTTTAATTTCATTTTAAAAATAATCCGGTATAGGTTTTTTCTCCTTTTAGGCATCCTTCTTTGATATATATACCCCTTGTCTTTTCCGTAAACTGTTACCTTTTTAGGGTTTGTATCATTTCATCCGTAGATTTTTGGTTCAATAGATCGTAGAAGACCGAACAACTTGAGAGGGAAACATTCATGGTTGCTCCACCCGCTAGAGCTAGAGCCGATTTAATACTTTCAAAATTATATGGTATTGAATGAACACACTTAATACACAAAATTGCAAACTTCATATTAGATATAGATTTCTAAAATATTCACAAAAACTTTCATCAAAATAAAAACACATCCCTACAAAAACAAACTTTTACTTTAATTCAAAATTAAAATTATGCTTCTAACCAAAATTATAAAAAATAAAATAATCCGCTTCTTATTTACAATCATAACAGTTTATACCTAACATACTTATATTTAAATAAATATCAAATAATATATGTCTAGCATAAAATACGAAACAACGATCCATATATTATAAACTCATTTTTATATCGTGACACTACATATACACAAATGGCCCGTGCTACGCACGGGCTTCGATTTCTAGTTATAATACATTGTTGCACTATCTTACAATAAATTGTGCTCCATGGCGATAATCTAAACGACAAACGCACCCTTAACATTAATGAATGATATCAAAGATATGCGATACCATGTATGAGTATTGGTATGAATATCAAGTTATGAGTTTGAGTGATATCAAGGTATCGGGTATGAGTATAAGGTCACGATCGACAATCACAATATTATATATTATAATATAATATTTAAAAATTTAGAGTTCAGCATATTCACAAACATCCCTTCCATTTATTCCTTCTTTTCCCTTTTCTTTCCGCACATTACCCCAAAATCTCACCAATTTCAACAATCTCTTTTCAAAAAATAAATTTGGGCCTACTTTTTCCAATACTTATAATGTCTTTATTTATATTTTTTTTTTCTTTATACACTTTTTCATACCACCCAAATTTTAAAAATTAATTTTTTTAAAAAAAGTACTTTTTAACAAACAAATATTTATAAATACAATCACCAAACAAACCCATGATTATAATGTATAATATTTTTACAACACATCCTAAATATGAGTGATATTTTTTTACGCCGCGGCTAAATACATTTTCTAAATATACAGTGCATAGGCACGTATATATAACATGTGCCCGTGCCGTTGGCACATAAATATAACACGTGACCGTGCAATTTATTGTTATTTTTTTTATATAAAAAAAAATTGTAGCACGGGCACGTATCCCGTGCACGTGCTACAGTGCTACATTATTATTTTATTTTATTTTAAGTTTAATCAAACTAAAAAAAATGAAGGAAGTTAAGATTACATTATATCGTATTATTCTATATTGTAATCCTAAGTTCATCATCATATTACTCGAATATCGGTCACGCTGAGTGTAATGTAATCCTAACTTCATTATCGTGTTATTCAAAGAACGGTTATACTAAGTGTTATGTAATCCTAACTTCATTATAATTATTCGATTAATACGATAATGAAGTTAGGATTACATTACACTTAGTATAATCGTTATTCGAATAATACGATAATGAAGTTAGGATTAAAATATAATTAGTATAACCGATATTTGAATGATAACGAATAATAATTTAATAAATAAATGATTACATTATACTTAGTGTAATCGTTATTCAAATAATACGATAATGAAGTTAGTATTACAATATAATTAGTATAACCGATATTCGAATTATATGATCATGAAGTTATGATTAAGTTATACCTAGTAGAATCGATATTCGAATAATACAACAATCAAGTTAGGAGCATTACACATAGTTTTTTAGTTTGACTAAACTTTTTTTAAAAAAAAAATAAAATTTTTTTTACTGTAGCACGTGCACGGGATACGTGCCCGTGCTATAGCTTTTTTTTAAAAAAAAAAATTAACAATAAATTACACAGTCACGTATTATATTTACATGCCAACTTGACACGGACACGTGTTATATATACGTGCCTATGCACTGTATATTTTAAAAATGTATATAACACCTTTTTTTTTTATATACTCATTTTATGGGATATATTAAAATAACACTCTTATATCACTTTGATAACACTCATCTCCATATCTTAATACTTATACCTGATATCAATTTGATATCGTATATCATGATTATACCAAACGCATATATCATACATATACTGTTATGCCCGATATTTTGATATCAATACCAAACGGATCTTAAAAGAGAAAATGCAGAGTTAACCAAGACCTAATTCGTCCGTCTTGGCCAAAAGTTTCAAAGGGAAAATGACGAGTGGCAGGGGGCAAAGCTGAAGAACATTCCCCTAAAAGGCTTCTCCTACTAACTACTACTAATACTAATACTACTCTTATATGGAATGATAAGATTCTTGTGTCGCCACACCAAACTCAATCCAAAATTGCAGCGTCGTACAACGCCAATGGAGCACAAAACTTTATCATTGACGGTGACCCTTGGCAACAATTCTGACCCCGGCCAATCCAGTTGTTCATCATGGGGTTTACTCAGCATGCAACAACATCAATTTAGTGGTCTATCTACACATTCTCTCACCAATTATCAGAATCAGTCTTTCTTTTGCCTTTTCTTCACTTCCCCAACTTCACATACAAATATCCACATCTCTTAATCATGTCCAAGCCACTTCTTTTATACATGTTATCAAAATTTCTAAAAAGCTGTTCTGGTAAGTTTTCAGAACAAGCCCAAGTGGCAATGATAATCTCCCAAGTCATCTGAACAAGAACAATTTCTGAGACTGAAATAAAGATGTGAATTTCAGTGTATAACCAATCCAACTCCAAAATTGGATCAATTAGTGCTGAAATAAAACAAAGCACTTCTTATTTCTACAATAAATTCAGTTGGTTTCTCTATTGACTCCATGGAGTGTCTGCCAAGACATTTGTCTTTTTTTTACCTATGACAAGACATTTTTCAAAACTGCATTACAATGTAAACACGTATTCAAGTAAGATATGATGTTGCACAGTAGTTCATTAATATGTTAGCTTCAAAGTGTGCACTTTAATGTGTCTCATTAATATTCAAAGCAGAGAAACTATCATGAAAGGCCCCATGGAAATTGAGTCAGTCCATTATGATCTTCTCATGATGGAGACAAACCCTAATCTTATAGATAGTACTACCAGGCAGAATGCGGTTGCCTAATCCTACATTATAGTGTAAGCACTAAACGTGAAATTAGCTCGATGCAACCCACTTTAAAGACACCAGAGGCAAAGACTATATACCAACTTAGTCACTATCTCCAAGTTTGTACCTTGAATCAATACACGAACAAGATTATCCGTTACATCATTTGATGCCATATACATCCATCCCCACCCCTTTTAGATACTGAATTCATGTGATGCAACAAGCTATAGTGACAATGGCAACCACCTTACCTCAGTTTCAATTTTCAAACCAGAGATCATGAAAAGGGAAAAACATTAAAGAAAGTGTGTAGGATTGCTCAGTAAGAAGCAATAGTGGACTGCCACTTGCATCAGCAAGTTACTCATCCAATGCAACATTGAGGAATTGAAAAATTGCTAAATACTTGACCTGCAAAACAACTGCAATTCACCTATCACAAGTCTGGATATCATTTTAAAATGTATATATTAACTAACAGAAGAGGTTAAGTATAGTTGTGTCCCGCAAGCAAAAAAGAAAAAGAAAAATATAGGCATTTACATGTGGACACAAAGAGCACGGCTATGTCATTTGTATACATGGACCCAAAAAGCAGGAGCTTTGAAAGAAGATTATGATAACAGATATACATGTTGCAACATGGATAAGGAGTTAAGTAATTTGTATATATTTTTTATACTGACATGGTAGTCCTATAAACAGTTGATGCATATAGATGTTCGACATATAGTTTTGTTCCATTTTCTCTCAGATTGAGAAACCAATCAATAACATTATTGAAGGGGGGAAGAAGGGAAAATATGGTTTTGAAAGTACATATGTGTTCTTACACTGCTTGAAACACACTATTTCATTAATCAAGTACAACTTTGGTCAATGAAAAAAAAAAAAGGAAACCATCCTTCAAAGAAAATAGAAAAGAAAACTGTTGTCAAGGAAAGCATCCACCAGCAAGTTTATGGAATTTGATGATGAATGACCTAATTTTAATTTAATCTCCATTTAGCATCATTTGACCTAATTTTTTTAATCTTCAATTAGTATCCAAAAGATCAAAAGATTCAGCAACTAGTTTTCTTCTCTGGTCCACTGAGGCCAGTACAGGAGAATAGATGAGGAGGGGAAAAAACTTATTGGAAATAATGCGTTATCTAGTTATCTTACTTTTGTGTTATTTTATAATTTGCTCACCGTAGTGGATGGATATATCATATATGCATGCTCCTATGTCTGCTCCTATGCTACAGACAGAACTGTTAATTTTATCAGAGAAAGTTTATTTATCAAGAAGAGAGAAACTAAGCTTTTACAATGGGATAATTCCTAAGGATCAAGTTGCACTTACATATTAATTCATGTTGGAACTTAGAGTTATTAGTGATATTGGCCCATGTCTCGCTACTATCTTGTACTCAATGTTATTCTATACAGCAATGAATGACAATCTAAAAATAATTCAGTTGAGATTTGAAAGGAAAATAGTCTTCATCAAAACAATTATTAAAAGATAACATCCCCTGAACGAACTCGTATTTTCTAGATGTTTTTCAAAAAAAAAAAAACAGTCACAAACAATTGGTATAAGAATGACTTCAACAGAAGAGTAGAAAGGTTACCATTGTGCCAAAGTTTCAAGAGCTAGCTTGTGAGCGAGTGCGAGGAAGCAGATTAAGTCGTGGTGAAGATCGTGAAGGCTGCTGTTTTAAGGATTTTGATCTCTTCTGATTCATAGTACTATTCTCATTCCGTGGGCCTTCACCTGCATAATAGGTAAAATACAGTATAAGCTTCAGCTTCAGCTTAACTCATAAGTTCTCTAACAATGCTCAGAAAGATGGAAAAAACAAAAATCAGTCAATGATAATAAAATGGTTGACCTGGACCCAAGATATGTGATTTGTGTACATTGTAGGCAACCAAATATTACATTGCCAAGAAACTCAAACCAGTAAATGATATTAGAAGGTCGACCGTGTACCAGGAATGAAGTTGTTATAGTCTGTGAGGGAGAGTTGGTGTTATCATAGAGGTGACAATGGGAATAGCCTTTAGAATGAATAGAGAGGTGTAGCTCCTAATTAGCATAGTGTGAATTTACTCCCAAAAGAAAAAAGATATGCTGTGAATTTTCTTGTGAAGGCATTTTGGCAAGAAGGATCTTCTCCTCTGCTGGTAGTTTAGTGGAACTTTGGTTAGAGGAGCTTCTGATTTCCTTGGTTCCCTAAGTTTTGAGGTTTGCCAATCTGTGTGATTGTGCTCCTTCACTCCATGAGGGATATGATGGTTATTGTTGGTGATGCAAGCATATAGATTTTCAAAGATAGAATTTTAAATGACAGAAATTGTATACAATAATGCAAGTCCAATTTCACAAAACATGAGCAACCAGTTCAAGGCCAAGCAGCAAGTTAATCTACTGAAAAACTTATGAAATTTACAGGTACAATAAGGATGAGGATAAACAAGGTCTGTCCAGGCCATGTAATTGTTAAAAGATACAAACCATATAAAAGATATCATAGTAGTAGAATGAATAATTTGGAATAATTACCACTCCAGCTCTCTGCTAGATAAACTAAGCAAAAAAGACCAAGTTTATCATGCTTAATGATGAACTATAAAGTAAAACAGTCGGTCACCTTACTTCAAGCAGGATGGCATTCAGATTATCATCAAATCATGGTCATGGGAAGTTGAGGACTATCACATCAATATTCATAAAACAGCTATGCTAAGGCAGGACAGACCACAGGCATATAACAAATTTATCACTGTCAGTAGAAAAAGTAAAAAAGAGCAGGATCTAGTGTTATGCACATTCAGATAAACTGAAGCAGATTGGAAGGGGGGGGGGGGGGGGGGGGGGGGGGGGGAATACTAGCACAGATGTTGAAAAACAAGTGTAAACTTGAATCACAATAAAAAGAACTTGAACAAATAGATACACAACCAGGTGGAAGAGAAATTTGAGTTCAGGTAATTGAACCTTCATTGCTTTTATGTGCCTGATCAGCACTGGAAATCTTTAGTTTCTTATTTTTCTCAACCAACTTATCATTGATGAAGGCCTCTTTCTTTTTCAATCCCACTGCATGTGGCAAAAGATGATTTTTGTGGGATGAATTGGGCTCTGCACATGTGTCATGTCGTAATGCAAGAACAACTTCACGAATCAAAGTTTCTTCCCCTTTCTCTGTTGAGAAGGTCACTTGTTTTCTGCTTTTAAAGTCTCCCCAAATCATATCTTTGTCCAAATCTCCAGGCTTAACATCTCCATTTAAAGTTACACTCTCATTTCGTACTACATGGGTTAATACAGTAGTATCATTTGATTCTAAGACGACAGCTTTCTCATCTCCATAGAATGAAAAATCAAGCTTTTGAGGAAAATTTGACACCAATGAAGCCAAAGCAGCTCGAGCAGCAAGAGGATTAAGAGGCGATCTGTTTTCAGCTAGATGTTCCTTGGTAAAGATGTTCTTTGCAGAATCTTGAAGAGATAATGTAATAACAGGTTCATGATCCTCCACTTCTGTTTTCGTATTACTTCCATTCCTATTTGACCTCCTCAGAGGGTTCCCCTTGTTAGTAGTTAAGGGTATTTTGCTACAAGATACAGCAATATCTCCTATGTCGCCTTTGCAAGAATCTGCATTTATAAATCAGCAACAAGTTACCTGATTGTTAAATTGAATGAAAGTTCAAAAAAACTTCATCACTAGCTAGCTCAAAAGTTGATAACGATTTGGGTTTCAAAACAAGCATTAATTCCATATATTTCCTACATTACAACACAAGTTAGTTACCATAATAGAGCAAATCTGTACATGGAACTCAGTAATTAGTTGTTGACAGGAAACCTCAAAAAAATAGAACCAAGATCCATTACAGCTTTGCAAGCACCTAGACCAAATTACTTAAACATACCTAGATCAAATTATAGAACAGAATTCAAGCATTTTGCCTTAGAATAATGTATTCTAAATTAGCCCATAAGCATACCAGGCTGAACTCCGACAATGTCTCTTAGAAGCTCTCTTGTTACTCCATCAGCCAGTTTTCCGATATCTTCTATCTGTTTTCCTATGGCTCCATTCACATCATATTCATCATAAGGTTCATCAAGGATAGTAAAAGGACCATCAGACAACCTCGTTTTTTTCATAGAGTTCAGAAAGGCAGCAACAACTGGATGGATCTTAACACTTTCTCTGGATAATTTCTTAACTAAGCTGGACGGGACAGTAACATTTTCACTGTCAGTGTCCTGATGCATCCATTTTATCATGAAATTGCATCTACAAATTATCCTTTTTGAATGCCTAGTCAGACGTACCTGGAAGAAAGGAGAATAACTGCAGCTCAAGCAACATCACTTGATCTAGTTAAGGGATAAAAAATGACTACACTGACAAGTACAAGTCAGACTCCATTTTCTATTATTCACCAGATTTTGTCAAAAAGCATATAATTCATTTAGCTGCATTGCTTCAGCAGCTAGTTCTGAAAGCTATTGATAGTGATTGCCACACCCTAGTAATAATCAGCACATGTGGATCACTGTACAAAATTCAATCACTACATATAAAGATAAACATGATTATAAAGAATATGAACAATAAATGTGGCTCCATCAGGAAAGTTGTTGGGGTTTTGTTTTTTAGTTTCAACCATTTTTCTTCCTTAAATAGATTCATATAACATGTCCAATAAAAAACCTTCATCAGACAACTTCAGAAGTGGTGACCACTCAAGTTACAGTTTTTCATAATCAGATCTAGAAGTGCCAAGAATTATGTATACGATGCTACCACAGAACACTTTTTACCAGTCAAGGCTATAGCAGGTTCTATCAAAATGATAGATTGAAAAGAATCTTTACCTCTTGTACCACAGCATCAATAAAAAGAGAATTATACTTTGACTTAGAAGCAGCTAGAATGTGTTCTCCTTCTTCAATACGTTGACAATCATCCCCCTCAAGAGGAATAGAACGAACTCGAACACGGGCATATAATTCTTCCACGTTTCGTATATCATCTTCCAAGTCCAAGCTTTCAAAATGCACTACTAGGCTTCCTGAGGAGCTATGAACAATAAACAGGAAGATATAGATTTTTAGAGCCAATTGTCATTTATTCCACCACAAACACACAAGTCAGGTAGTAGTTTCATAACATTTATAATAAAAATATCAGCAAATATGTTTTTTTATATGATTTTCTATTCTGAAGTAATGTAGCTCAAGGCCCAGAAGACAATGAAAGAAGGGGTAGTCCAAACCTTCACAAGCTGAGACGATACTAATGCTGCCAGGAGCGCCAGCTACTTTACCAAACATCAATATTTGTATCCTTTTTTGTTAAAAGGCACCTTCAAATCACTTAATTTCTAAACCATGATTTATATATAGAAGCCGAGATCAACTTGATGTCTTGTAGTCAAAAAGCTATCTCTAATTTCCTAGTTATCAGCACTGAAACTAGTCAACTGCTCCTAGCTGATGATTAATTATTGTCATGATAGCATTAACCATATAAGTGAGAAATCCATCCATTACCTCTGAAGGCAATATTTTCTCCTTTTCCTCTCCAAGTTAATCAAAGTAGCAAGCAAGTTAGCAAAATACTCGCATCATTTCTAACATCTCAAGTTTCTTGAACCTCATATGGACACCATTAATAAATACTATTTTAAGCATTTCAAGTATGCAGTACAGACAATAAAGCTTATTAACCCTACTCTAAGCCAACAATCACACTGCAACATTAACTGTGATAATTGTAAAAACTAAAAAAGAGTATATACTAATACTATGAAGAAGAAAAAAACGAGATTTCAACAAGCAACCTATTACGATCACTATACCGAGTCCGATCATTATTTTGTAGAATCTGAAACTGAATCACATGCCTCATAAAGCGTGATCAAGCTAAATGTAGAAGGAAATTTTGGGGAAAATATCATATTTTGCCTCTTTGAAGCTATGACTATCAATTTAACGCTACAAATTCGGCAATAAATACTGGATAATCGGATTAGAAATACAATAAATTGCATAGACATGCGAATAAATTTACCAAAGTAGGAAGCGTGAGCTTTACCTGAGAGATACTTGACATGGATGCCAAGAGCAATCCGAAACGCGCATGGCTTCGAGCTGCACTTCGGGCGTTCGAGCTGCATCCGCCATTGTTTGCTGCTTTACTGTCTGGATGGGGAGTGCTGCAAGTTGTGCGAGACAATCGGAGACTGAAAGGATTTATACTTGAGATGTTAAATTATTGTTTTTTGAGGGGATATTTATTTTGGTGCCCAAAATTGCAAAGTAGGTATTTTTTTTTTGGATATGAATGCAATATCAAAAAATATATTCAAATAAGAGTGTTTTGGTAAAATTATCCAATTTTGAAATTTTAAAAAAAAGGTAAATTAGTTTTTGAATTTATCTTTTCTTTAAAATATATTTTCTTAGGTTTGGGAGAGATCTGGGTTAGGGTTAGGGTTCGCTGGGTTAGGGTTCGAGGCGGGGGGAGAGGGAGGAGAACTCGAGGCGGAGGGTGATGGAGTTCGCCGGGGGGAGAACTCGAGGCGGGGTAGAGGGAGGTCATCGGGGGCAGCTGGAAACTGCAATTCGAGGATGGAGGTCGTCGGGGGCAGAGGGAGGTTGCCGGGGGAGGTCGCCGGCGAGTTGTGGGAGATGGAGTTCAACCCTTCGATTTAGGTTTAGGGTTTGAAGGTGGAAGGTGAGGAGGTGGGGAGGCAGTGGGGGAGGCGGTTGACGGCGGGGGGAGCGAGGTCGAGATTTGGCCGATGAGAGGGAGTCGAGAGGAGGGAGTCGAGAGGCCGACGAGATCTGGCCAGATCGAGGTCGAGATTTGGCCGACGAGAGGGAGTCGAGAGGCCGATGAGATCTGGCCCACAGAGGAGGAAGATGAGGTGGATCCGGGCCGAGTTAGTGGAGACGGCATTGGTGGGGGAGGCGGAGATTCTTCGTCTGGTTCCAGTGGAGAAAGCGAGAGAGGAGGAAGATGATGAATAGGAAGAACAACACGAGGAGGGAGTCGAGAGGCCGGCGATGTAAGGCGGCGTTGTAGCGTTGATCGATTCTTCGTCTGGTTCCAGTGGAGAAAGCGAGAGAGGAGGAAGATTTTGAATAGGAAGAACAACACGGGGAAGATGATGAATAGGGAAAACGCAATCTGAATTTAGGACTTTATCTGATTTTCTGAATTTGGGGCAAACGAAATCAGCTGATTTCGATTTCAATTTCTGATTTGGGAAATTTGTTTAAAATTTTATTGATTATTATAATATTTTTAATTTTATTTTATCTTTTTATTTATAAAAAATAAATTCAATTTCAGATTTTTTGATTTAAAAAAAAAAGATTAAAGAAAATGCAAAAAAATCACTTTAGGATATTATTGTAATATCTTCTAAAAGAAGTACTACTTTGCAAATTTTAAAACCAAACTGGTATAGATTTGCAAATGAGCCTTTATTTTAACACAAAATAAAATTGTACAAATTTTAACATTATAATATACCAATTATTATTTTGTATTTTAAAAAAAAATTGTCAACTTCTTAGACCATACTTATTGTTTTTTTTTCCTATAAAACCGTGTTTTTATTTAAAAGAACAATAAAAGTCACATAGATATAAAAAAAATTGACAGAAAAAAAAAACTCATTTTTTTGAGACATTTGGAGTAACTCAAAATTTTCAACTTTTTAAAAAAAAGTACTTTCTTTTTCAATTCAAAACTGTTATTTTTTAAAGGTTTGTTTGGTATGGTGTTTATAAAGAATTTTTTGTTTATAAAGAATTTTTTTTTTGAAAAAATAGTATTTGAATTTTGGGTATTTAAAAATGTGAAGGGAGAAAAATAAATAAATTTTGTTTATAAAGTGTATAAACATTAAGTCAAACGGGCCCTAAAACAAATGTCCATAAGAAGTCATATCATTTGTTTGTCATTGAAGATGGTTTAACTCTTCAACTACAAGTATAATTATTAGATTACCAATTTAGCCTTAAGTTAAAAAAAATGTCAACTTACAATCAAGAAAAAGACAAGTAAATCCTGATAACAAAAAGTAGAGGAACATTCGTTAAGGTAATCAAAAATACTGATAGTGAGTATTTATTTGAGAATATGCTTTATCCAAATATAAGTGGATGGTTATCTATCTTGATTGCACTCATTTCTATCAATGGTGGCTCATACAATATATGAAGAATACAAAATTGTCTATGATCCTGGTTGACTAGGACGACATAGGGTTAGGATACAGGTTGAATCAATGGGGTTAGTTTTAGAGTAAGACATATGACCAGTAATATTAAGTTTAGGGTTAGGTTGACAATTGGAGAGGAGGAAAACGAAGAATAAGATAATAGTGAAGAAAAAGTAAAGGTTGAGCGATGAAAATAATAGAAGGAGAAACTATGAGTAGAAGAGAAAGAGGTAAAACGTAAAGAAAAAATGTAGGAGTGATAATGATAAAGGTAGTCTGATAATGGTTGGATCATGTTTGTTCAAATTCTAATATCATCCTCGATTCTTCTTTTTGGTCTATGTACGTACAATACTCATCATGTATTTTTGTTGTTTGTCTAGTGAAATTTTGAACACATAAGAAATTGAACACAAGTTTCGGCTTAATCGATCACCCCCTTGTGTAAACATAATGAGACCGTACACGAGTTATCAAAAATCACGTATCTAACTAATAGTGAACATTTGCTTGAGAATATGCTTCACCCAAATATAAGTGGATGGTGGCCTTGGTCGCACTTTTTGTTATCAATGGTGGCCTTGGTCGAGAGTAGGACAATGAAGAATGAGATAACAATGAAGAAATTTTGAAGGTTGAGCCATGAACACAATAGAAGGAGAAGCAATCAAATAGGGACAACGAGATGAAACGTAAAGAAGAAACATAGGAGTGATAATGGTAAAGGTAGTGTGGTGGTGGTTGGATCATGTTTGTTCGAATATAAATTTCATGGTTCGTCGTGCTCATGATGCATTGTTGACGTTTGGAGCATCGGTTCAAAATCGAACCAAACAAAAAAAAAACGAACCGAAAACCGAATTTCGGATTTGGATGAACCGACAACCGAACCAAATATACTCGGTTTCGGTTTGGTTTTTTCTGATCAGTTCGGTTTTGAACCGATTTTTAATCTTAAATGGTGTATTGCGTACCGGTGTCACTCGCAAGAAAACATTTCCAAATGTATATATATTTTGCAATCCAAAATATATAAAGCTTACAAATTTTTAAAAAATAAATAAATTAGATCTATTTCAACCATTAGTTAAATGTTACGAGAGTTAAGCAAATTATGATAAGTATTAAATGAAAAATGGAGTGATGAAGTGTTGCCCGTGACGAGGTCGAGAGAGATGAAGCGAAGTGAGAGGCTGGCTAAGTGCGGTGTACAAATCAAAAGAGAAATGAAGTAGAAAATAAGGGTTTAGTGTATTAGTATAAAATAACCGATTTAAACCGAATTGAAACCGATCCAAACCGAACCGAAATATCAAAATATGTAAACTAAAAACCGAATCGAAAAATCTCGGTTCGGTTTTGGTCCAAAATTTCGGTTTATCCGAACCATGCTCAGTTATACGTTTGTCGAGTGAAATTTTGAACACATAAGGATCAAACACGAGTTTTCATAGTGAGACCATACACTATCTACTAAATCTATCGGGTTCTTTTCATCCCCGATATTTATTTCAATTCAAACCAATGTTTCTACTATTTATCCTTGGAAATTATTCAATCCATTTTTTAATGTAAAAAATCTATGAAAAAACCAATGTTTCTACGAATTGTCCTTGGAAATTATTTCAATTCAGACTAACACAAACTTAACGACATATTATCCAATTATTATTAGTATAAAAAATTATCAATGATGACATAATGATAATTTAAGAAAATTATGTGACATATTGATCTTTTATTTACAACAATTTGGTGAAAAGAATTCCACCGGTTATATAGGCATTATATTTTTATCACCAAATTTACGTTATACTTCCTTCAAAATAAATAAATAATGGATACACCTTTAATTAAACTCGGATAATTTCAATTAAAAAACACTTATCTGCTTATGATTTCAAGTTTTTCTTTTTTTTTGGTTTTAAGTTTTCAATGTGAATATGTACAAAATATGATTTTCTCTCGATTGCTCCTTAAACTAAAAAACACTTTTCTGCTTATGATATAAACTTTACTCTCTGGATTGCTCCTTAAACTGATTTTCTCCCTTTAAACTAAAATAGAAAATCAATTTTAGTTTAAATAGATTGTAGATCTAAGGACATAATATACCTATTTAACCATAAGAATCGCTTTCATACCAATCATGGTAGAACTCTTTCAAGAACCAATTTGTCGCTATTCGAGAACTAGGTAAACGAACCTGGAAACTCGAGAGGCCGAAAAACGATAGCCGGATCAACCGACAATAGAAAGCAAAAAACAACAACAAAGCAATAAAAACAACAAAACAAAGTACAAAAGAAAAAGACGAGACCGACACGAGCGGGACGAAGAAGCTTAGTCGATGAGAAGGGCTCATACATGGGTTGGAAGAAACCAACATGACGATGACGCGGTCGAGAAGCAGATAGAAGACACAATCTAGAGGCACTTCGACAAAGAAAGCCAACAGGGATCACACGACCACTGTCTCCACCTCTAAACGGATCAACAATCTCAAACCAAGCTAAAACGAAATCTCGAGTCAGGACGAGATCAGACGGAATGGAGAAGACGGGTCAGGCGGAAGAGCAACTGCATCACCGCCCTCGCCATTCAACTCCTCTGCAAGTGGGATCTCCGACATGGGCAACGAACCGGGCTTAATTGGATCATCGCCCTCTTTTGTCATCTCCTCTGCAGACGGATCCTTCAACTTGGGGGCAGTTTGGTCATGACCAGTGGCGGATCTACGGGGGGGAGGGGGCAGCTGCCCCCGCTAAGATCCGCCGAGCCTAGTATAGTTCAGGAAAAAAAAAAGTTTAGTTCGGAAAAATTAAGTGACAATGGTTATTTCAAAAAAGCACTTTAAATAACACTATTTAAAGCGCTTTTTATAAAAACCAATTTCCCAGTTTCAGCATTTTCAAAATACCTTTAGACAACATTTCTTTATCAAAAGCGATTTCCCGATTTTTTATTTTTTCGAAACGCCTAATTTAGTTTGTTATGATTTTTTTTATATAATACTTGACTAATTGTATTTATAATTAAAGTAATTACGAATGGATTAAATTAATTGTTCAAAAATATCATAATTTCATATATTTAGCTTTAAATAATCCTAATGAGTCAAAATATTAATAATAACATCAATATATAAAGTAACAAATAGAAGAGAACGTTTTCGATTGCTCGTACTTCCGTCCCCCTTCCGAGTAATCCTAGATCCATCACTGGTCATGACTCCGTTAGACGAAGCTTGTCGCTACCATGGTGTCAGTCAAAAACACCACACAAAGCTGAGATCCATTTCTGCACATGGAGGGGGTAAAGTTTCCATGGCGGCGCGGGTTAGGTTTTACCAGGGTAAAGGAGCGTTTTTCGGATTTTTTACGGTTCATTGGTTTTGACTCGTGGACAAAAAATGGGTTTGCCATGGATGAAGCTTGAAAAATGGAAGGGAGGTCTGCTGGGGAATGGATTGAAGCCCCAAAAGATTGGATTTCAGATCGACAAGTTTGGGTTCGGGGGCATTGTTTTCCATTGTTTGGGAGCTCTGGGGACTCAATAATGGAGAGGGATCAAGGGCAGTATCGGGATCGATCGTGGAGAGAAGTGGTAGTAGCCATGAAGTTGAAGAGTTTCCAAAAGCTTGGTGGAGAGAGTGATTTTGATGGGTGAGGGTCACTAAATTCCGGTTGCCGCTAATTGCACCTGCAGTGGTGCTGCAGACACCACTGCAGGGACGCACAGTTGAACAGTATTTCTCACCGTTCGATGGAACGGTGAGAGACACCGTTCTCATTTATTTTTTTTTCTTTTTTGTTTTAACAATGGTGTCTAACACCGTTGATAAATTTTTTTAGTTTAGAACGGTGTGTAACACCGTTGTAATGTGCCAAGCACTTTTCATGACAAAGGAAATAATTGTACGGTGCCAAGCACTTTTCATTTCTTATAAGTCCTTTTCTCCTTTTTATCCAATTATATGACAAAAGTGATACTTTTCTTATTTTATAAGCTTTTCTTATTATTTTATAAAGGAAAACAATTAATTTATTTTTTTAATTGAAAAAATAATACGAAAAAATGTTGTAACGTTAAAAAATAGTTAAAAATTTTAAATATAGGTTACACGTTTATTTTCGTTGGGCGCCACTAGGAAATATACCGGTTTATTAAAAAATCAAAAATAATAAAAAAAAAAAAGGTCACTTGGGCGCCACTAGGCAGCGCTCAAGAAGTAATAGTTTTTTTTAAAAAAACGGGACAGTTCTTGTGCTCTACTAGGTGGCGTCCAAAAGTAAAATTGTTTTAAAACAATTTACCAAAATATTTTGCTAATATCTAGATATTATAAGTTATTTCTCCAACTTAAACTTGAAAAACTTAAACTTTATATTGTAATGATAAAGACCCTAAACTCTAAAAAACCCCAAAACAAATTTGGTTATATCATATGGTTATATTCTATAGTTATATCATATGATTATATTCTATAGTTATATTCAATTTGGTTATATCCTATGATTATATTATATAGTTATATACTATTATTATATCCTATAGTTATATCATATGGTTGTATCATATAACTATATGATATAATCATATGATATAACTATAGGATATAATCATAGTATATAACTATAGAATATAATCATATGATATAACTACAGGATATAATCATAATATATAACTATAGAATATACCTATAGAATATAACTATAGGATATAACCATATGATATAACTATAGGATATAATCATAGTATATAACTATAGAATATAACCATAGGATATAACCAAATTGGATATAACTATAAAATATAATCATAGTATATAACTATAGAATATAACCATATGATATCACTATAGGATATAATCATAGTATATAACTATAGAATATAACCATATGATATCACTATAGGATATAATCATAGTATATAACTATAGAATATAACTATATGATACAACCATATGATATAACTATAATATATAATCATAGTATATAACTATAGAATATAATCATAGGATATAACTACAGGATATAATCATAATATATAATTATAGAATATAACTATAGGATATAACCATATGATATAACTATAGGATATAACCATAGTATATAACCAAATTGGATATAACTATAGAATATAATCATAGGATATAATCATATGATATAACCCTATGGTTATATTTTATAGTTATATATTATGATTATATCATTTAGTTATATCCAATTTGGTTATTTCATATGGTTATATTCTATAGTTATATACTATGATTATATCCTATAGTTATATCCAATTTAAGTTATATCATATAGTTATATTCTATAGTTATATACTATGATTATATACTATAGCTATATCCTATAGTTATTTTCTATAGTTATATAATATGATTATATCTTATAGTTATATCCTATGGTTATATTCTATTGTTATATACTTTGATTATATACTATAGTTATACCCAATTTGGTTATATATTATATAACAATAGTATATAACTATACGATAGAACCATTATATATAATTATAGTATATAACTATAAGATATAACCATAGTATATAGCTATAGTATATAAATGAACGATATAGCGATAGTATATAACTATATGATATAACAATAGTATATAACTATACGATAAATTTATTTATTTCGATATAACCATTTGAGTCTTAGGGGAAAACACATGAATTTATTTATTTAATAATATAAGTTTATATTAGATAATTTATTCCCTTATTTTAACTTAAAAAATATAAAAATTACCCAAATTTATTTATTTTAACATTATAAGTTTATAATATTATTTTAATCCCAAAAAACTATAAGATGGTATATAGCTATAGTATATATATGAACGATATAACAATAATATATAACTATATGATATAACAATAGTATATAACTATACGACAAATTTATTTATTTCAATATAACCATTTGAATCTTAGGGGGAACACGTGAATTTATTTATTTTAATATTATAAGTTTATATTAGATAATTTATTCCATTATTTTAACTTAAAAATATAAAAATTACCCAAATTTATTTATTTTAATATTATAAGTTTATAATATTATTTTAACCCCAAAATTAATTTATAGAAAATTTTATCTTAGGTTAAAATTAACTTAACAATAATATTATAAGTTTATAATATTATTTTAACCCCAAAATTAATTAATTTATTTTAACATTATAAGTTCACATGAATACCATAACAATAATACCCAAAATTATAATTTGAATTATTTTACATACAAAATTCTCACAAAACCGTTGCTTTTTATTAAAAAAAGTAAACAAATTCAAACATCAACGGTGTTTCTCACCGTTGGTATAAAAAAAAAAGCAACGGTGTTTCTCACCGTTGCCGTTGATTATTAAAAATAAATAAAATTAAACATCAACGGTGTTTCTCACCGTTGCTATAAAAAAAAGCAACGGTGTTTCTCACCGTTGGAATCAACATTTTGGCATAATTTCCAACCCGGTGGAAGTAGTAATTCCCCTTTTTTTTTGATTAGGTAAAAATTAGACTGAAAAACCACATAAAGTCGGTTTCTCAGTCTATAGCATCCTTTCGTATGAGAATTACAAAATTTAGATCAGCTCGAATATCTTCCAAGGAACTCAGCTGGACCTCCTTAGCGATGAAGTAAGCCACCACGTTTGTTTCTCGGAAGACATGAAAAATATGCACTGAAGAGAAAAATTGTAAAATATACAGGATATCAGAAATTAATATTTCAATATCTCATGGACAGTGCCAGATTTGATTCAAAATGTTCACAATGGTTAGGTTATCGCATTCAAGATGAATGTCAGTAATGCCTAATTCATAGGTCTTTACCAGGACATTTCTTACTGCAAACGTTTCTGTTTTTAAAGGGGTTGAGATACCACATTTATCCCCAAAGAGGAAGATTGGTTTACCCGTGTTGTTCTTGAGAATGTAGCCAAAGCTAGATTCACCATTAGTTTTTGTAGATCCATCTGTATTAATTTTAATAATATTTTCCAGTGTTTTTTTCCATTTCTGTATTGATCGTCTGGCATTATTCATTCTATGTGTTTTAGGTCTGTCTTCCGCTAAGCAGTCAGGGTTCCAACTTTTCGTCTTGTTCTAGTTCTCAATTTGTGTTCTAATATAAATTGGTATATCCTTTATGGAGTCGGCATCATCGTTTGTTCTTCCAAAGCTTTGTTGATTTCTATAAAACCAGATTCTCCACCAAGAAACCATTAATTCTATGAATTGTGATGTATCAGTTTTTTGTCGAATTTCATCAATGATTTCATTGATTTTTTTGCTTCCTAAATTAAGGGAAGTAATAATACCATACGTATGATAGTTCATCTTCTCTATTGTTTTCAAGGTGTGTTTACATTGGAATAGGAGATGATTCAAATCTTCTAGTTGAACATTGCATCGTATACAACCTTAGGGGATTGCTATACCTTTTTCTACTAATCTCGCTTTTGTTGGTAATCCATTTTTTTTATTTTCTAGACAAAGTTCTTAACTTTGGGGTATGTGTCCATTTTCCAGATCCATGACGAATCATATGTAGTATATCTCTTGTTTCTGTTAATTAATTCCATAGCAGAGTTCATAGAGAACCAACCATTTATACTAGTTCCCCGGTACATTCTATCATGAATATCATTTAAAGGTATTGGGATGGATGTTATTTTTTTTGCTAAGTCATGAGGTAAATATTGTTCTATTAGGTCCTTATTCCAGATTTTATTTGGCAACATAAAGTCTGCTACCAGTGCATCCTTATTTAGGATTGCTTGTGTGTTCATGATATCACTTAGAGGGGTCCTTAAGACCCAATTATCCAACCAAAATTTGATTGTTCTGCCATGACCAACTTGCCAAATTAGTCCAGACTTGAATTCCTCAATGAGTTCAGTCATTTTGGACCATTGCCAATAGCAATTTCTTTTTTTCTCATAATGAAATAAATGGATTGTTTTCAAATATTTTTCAGTGACAACTCTAACCCAGTAGTTATTCGGTTCTGCTAAGATTTTCCATAGTAATTTGAATTGTAGGGCTTTATTCATGTCCTTGTTGTGTTGGTTTACATATTTTCTCCCAGCCTATCAGAGGTTTATAGGAGCTGTCTTTGTTCCAAAAGAAAGATCTATTTAGCTTGTCAAGTTCATTGTGTGTGTGTGTAGGTAACATAAAGCTTTGCATAAGATAGTTTGGTCTTGCTGCCAGGTTGGTTTTTATTAGTGTTGTTCTTCCTGCTTGGGAAAAGAGAATTTGCTTTTCATTTAGATAGTTGTTGTTGAGTGCTAACTAAAAGATCGGCAAATGTATTCGAATTGACTCTACCATTAATGATAGGGCAACCAAGGTATTTTTCGAGAGATATCAAGTTTGTGATTGTGAGAATACCTTGTATTGCTAATTTCTTTTGATTGGTAACTTTTTTTGTGACTTGAAAGGCCAATTTATGGAAGTTTATTTTTTTGTCCTGATATTTTGCAATAGTCATCAATAATGTCCTTGATTTCATTACAATGTTCTTGTTTAGATTTTGAGAAAATCACAATGTCATCCGTAAATGCCAGAAACAGAATTCTTGATCCTTGTTGAGTGATTTGAAATCCTAGAGGATTACGTGGTCTTTCTGAAGCAATTTGTAGTTTTCTAGCAAGGATGTCAAATCCTGAAATAAATAGGAAAGGAGAAAGGGGGTCACCCTGACGAAGTCCTCTTGTTGGTTTAAATATTTATGTGGGTCCGTTGTTTACAAGTATCGAAAATGATACCGTTGTAATGCATTCTCTTATCCAGTTGATAAATTTTTCATGGAATCCAAACTTTGCCATAGTTTTAATGATGAAATTCCATTCAATTCTGTCATAAGCTTTTTTCATATCTAAATTTAGGGTAATGAATCCTTCAGTGCCTTTTTTCGATTTAAATGAGTGAAAGATTTCATGGGCAATCAAGATATTATCTTGAATGGCTCTGTTAGCAACAAAGGCACCCTGTAGGGGGTGGATTAATTTTTTCATGATTCTTTTAAGTCTTGTTGTTATGATCTTCGAAATAATCTTATAAATTGTAGAGCATAGACTTATGGGTCTATAGTGATTTGTAGAGTTCGGATTGTCACATTTTGGAATCAAAGAGATGAATGTGTGATTTATTTGTTTGAGCAATTTTCCAGAGAGAAAAAAGCTTTTAACTGCTTGAATAACATAAGGACCTACAATGTCCCAATATTTTTGGTAGAATTCTGCTGTCATACCATCAGGACCCGATAATTTATCCGAGTCAATGTTAAAGACAACCTTCTTAATTTCTTCATTGGATACGTTTATTATTAATTCTAAATTGTCCTCTGTAGAGATTTCAGAATGAATTAATTCAAGATTTTTCTGGAGTAGTCTCTGGTTCATATCCTCACTTCTGAACCTTTTAATAAAATCATTTCTGATTTCATTTCTAATGTTTTTTTTCTCCAATAATGCTTGTTCCTTTTGAGATTTGATTTCTTTTATAATTTTTCTATTTCTTCTTCCACTTGCTATTTTGTGAAAATAGCTAGCATTCGTATCAGTTAATTTGATGTGTTTAACTTTAGCTCTTTGGTTCTAGTGAATTTTCTGGAAGCAAAGAGTTTTTCTTTTTTTTCTATGATCCTTATTTGGTTTTTAATGAGATCATTTGTAGGGTGAGTACATATCTCATTTTGGATTTTAGAAAGCTATTTTTCTATATATTACCAAATGTATTTTTATTCCAGATCTTGGCATGTTTCTTAAGTAATTTTGTTTTGGATACAAGATTATACAATCTAGATCCATGATAGTTAGTTCTCCAAGCTTGTTTAATAACATTTCTAAAGTCCTTTCTGGTCATCCAGATTTTTTCAAATTTAAACGGTTGATTTTTAAAAGGTATTGCTAAGTCAAGCTCGATAGAGATGGGACAGTTGTCTGAGCTGGTAAAAGAAAAATGTTTAGTACATATATCAGGGTACCATTGAAGGATCTGGTGCTGAATAAGTACCCTATCCAGTTTTTCATAAATGTTATCTATTTCTGTTATGTTCTTCCACCAAGTATAGATGTTTCCTTGAATAAGGGTCTCCAATAGTTCACATTCATTCTTAAAATGTCGTAATCTTGCAAATTTTGTCACAGATGGTATTAAACCACCTAATTTTGCAGATGGGTCTTGTATTTTGTTCAGATCTCCCATAATAATGCACGGAAGAGAACAATTTTTAATAAAGGGGATGAGTCTGTCCCAGAACACATTCTTTGCAGATTCATTTGGTGGAGCATAAGTTAGGATTAACATAAGTTTTTTGTTCGTGAGCATATTTGTGTACTTAATACTAATAAATCTTGTTTCAATTTGATCAATTTCAAGGATTTCATTTATAAGTTGGTAGGTCTTCCACATTACGTAAATGCCACCCGAGAAGCCCATAGCCGGGACGCAGTAGAATTGATCAAATCCCGCTTTTTTCCACACTTTTTCACTTGGTTCTTTGTTTGTTCTTGTTTCAAATAGTGCAAGTAGTTATATTCGTTCAATTTTACAGAAGGATTCAACATCCATCCAAAAAGTTTTCTTTTCGATACCGCGGCAATTCCAGCTTGTGATCTTTATAAAAAACCATTTGTGTTAATGCCCCATATCTTAAGACATTTAGGGGTCTTGTTCCTTGATTCATAGTATTGACAATTATATCGAGTGCAAATTGTAGTGGGTTCATTAAGAGCAGCCAAAAATTTGGTTCTTTTGGTAAAGATGTAAGTGATCTCAGCAGAATAATGAATGAGAACACATACATATTTGATAGTTATGTTCTTCTTTGTATGCATGTAGAGAGAGCAACCTTCAATAGGGTGCTTGTCATTAAGCCTAATATATAGATGGTCTGGATCGTATTTATAATCTACTATATAATTACTAAAGTAGAATATCAACTGTGCCACATGACACTCCAAAAATGAACCAAATCCCTCTGCTGCCACGTGGCATCACGACATTGAATTTGTCATGTGTCAGATTCTCATTTTTTCGGTTGTTTTTTTAAAAATCTAATAAAATCAAAGAAAATAAAATAATTATCCATATTGACCGGATATGCATACAATATGAATATTTTTTATACTCCTCTATCCAAAAATGTAGCAAATACTACTTACCTTAATTATAATTAGAATATACTGTACACCCCAAAAGAGTGATGACAATTTATAGTTTAATAAACTTAGAGATCATGTGACACATACATTAATGTATAAAAGTTAGAATTGTTATATTTGCTTCATTAACGCCGTAGGTATATTTGCTGGAAATAAACATTTTTATATGTTTTAGCTAAAATATATATCAATTATTATTTTATTTTGGTTCGAATTAACTATAATCTATTATGTAATTACTAAAGCAGAATACCAACTGTGTCACATGTCACCCCGAAAATGAACCAAACCCCTCTGTTGCCACGTGGCATCACGACATTGAATTTGTCACGTGTCAAACTCTCATTTTTTCGGTTGTTTTTTCAAAAATCTAATAAAATCAAAGAAAATAAAATCATTACCCATATTGGCTGGATATGCATACAATATGAATATTTTTTATTCTCATCTATCCAAAAATATAGCAAATACTACTTACCTTAATTATAATTACAATATACCCTCATATATTCTTCAAATTCATATTTCGTAGAAAATATAATTTTATAACCCAAGCAATACACAATTAGACAAAAACCCAATGTTATATCAGCATACTATTGATATTGAAATCCCATAATACTTAAAAATTGTGTGCGAGTAACATGTATGGTAATTAATTACGGAATAGCATTAATTAATTGAGATTTGGGACACAAATTATTAATTAATCAATGGAAACAAATCAACAACAATTGTGGTGTGTCAGAAACTCCTAAAAGCATATTTATTAGAGTCCCGTAAAGAGGGGTTTTTAGGTGAGTTTTGTGGAATTTAATTGTTATAAGATCCTAGATGAAATTGAGTATTTTATTGGAGGCTTTTAGGAGGAGCTTTTAACTTTAGTTTAAATTATAATTATATATCCCTTTATGTTTATTAAATTACCAATATATTCTTGATTATATTAAATTATAATTATATCTTTTATTATATCTTAAATTAAAAATAAGAATAAAAAATATTAAAATCTAAAATGTAATTAGAATTATGGTATTTTTATTTTTATTTTTAGGAGGAGCTTTTAACTTTAGTATTTATTGGGGGCTTTTAGGAGGAGCTTTTAACTTTAGTATTTATTTGATTTTAAAACACTAAAAATAATAATAAAAATGATTTATTATTACTTAATGATATTCAAAATAAATAAATAAATATTAAAATCTATTAAATATATCCAAAATGGGTGTCTATAGATAGAGAAAAATGTAATTAGAATTATGGTATCTTTATTTTTTAACATGTTAACAATTCAGAAAATGATTTATTTAAAAAAAAAAGGATGACAGTGCGCGCCACTCACAGCGTGACACGTGGCCAACTGAAAAGCGAAGGGTGTGTTTGGCTTTTCCACGGAACGACGTCGTTTTGCAAACAATGCAAGGCAAAAAAAAAATCCAACCAAACATGCCCTTATCCCAAGCAGCTATGGGACGGTCCCAAAATGGGGACATTTCTTGGGACTTTGGCTTGGGTCTTTTAGCATTTTTGATTATTTTATTCCAAAATATTTAAAAGACTCATGCTAAAAGACTTGGATAAAGATGCTCAATAAGATAACTTATTCCATTAGCTCCAGGGTGGAGGTTAACAACAATTCTAAGTTTAAGAGGTCAACTTGATGACTTTAGGCCACGAGTTTAAATTGTATTGTTACGTTTGTACTAATTTTTAATGTTTAGTCAAAAAGAAATGATGCATTGATATCAATAAGGTGTATTTGGATTACACTTTATCCGATATTATAATGTCAAAAATTGATATTATAATGTAAAAAACAACATTATAATGTAAGATAATGCATAATTTAAACAAACCCTAAGGTTGTAGGACTACATTATGAGCATATATTCCTTTTCCCAATGACGGTATTTCATCTCATCTGTTTGATTTAAAATTTTGTTTATATATTTTTATTTTTTTAAATAATATTGTTTACCATTCAATCCTTTAAATTTATCTGCTCTAATCTAATTTTCTCTCTCTATATAGACTAATTTAGTTTTTTTTAGTTTCTTTACACTTCAATTTTCTTTATATGTGAATTAAGTATATTTGAGTACAAAATAAAAATAATATGTATAATCTACTATATAACTACTAAAGCAGAATATCAACTATGTTACATGGCGCTCCGAAAATGAACCAAGCCCCTCTGTTGTCACGTGGCATCACGACCTTGAATTTACCACGTGTCAAACTCTCATTTTTCAGTTGTTTTTTTGAAAATATAAAAAAATCAATAAAAATAAATCATACACATATTAGGCGGATATGCATACAATATTAATATTTTTTTTACTAATCTTTTCAGAAATATAGCAAATAATATTCTCATTCATATATTTTTTATACATAATCTATATCTATATCTATCTATATTCTATCTATCTATCTATCTATCTATGTATATATATCTATATACTATTACTAAAGTCAAAATTCTCTCTCTTACGTGTCAATCAATTAGCTATGACACGTAAGCATTTTTTTATTTTTCATTTACCATTATATCCTTCGTTATTTTTTATATTTACTTCAACCATTTTTTTTTATCTTTTACAATATACTACTTACCTTAATTGTAATTACAATATACTCTCATATATTCTTCAAATTCACATTTCGTAGAAAGTATAATTTTATAGCCCAAACAATAAAAAATTAGACAAGCCAAAATTCTCTCTCTTACGTGTCAATCAATTAGCTATGACACGTAGGCATTTTTTATTTTCTATTTACCATTATATTATTCATTATTTTTTATATTTACTTCAACCATTTTTTTTATCTTTTACAATATACTACTTACCTTAATTATAATTACAATATACTCTCATATATTCTTCAAATTCATATTTCGTAGAAAGTATAATTTTATAGTCCAAACAATAAAAAAATTAGACAAAAACACAATGTTATATCAGTATACTTTCAATACTCATCTTTTTTACTATTTATTGATATCGAAATCCACCATGTAAAAAGGTTTATATAATACGTTGTATATTTGTTAAAAAGTCATTATCATTCAGAGCGTTTTCGATGATATTTTCTTCGTCCTCAACTCCCAATATATGCCAATGGTGTCGTTGATGATATTTTCTCTCATCATGCGACTCCCCCTTCGCTTTTACTCCTGTTTCTCATTAGTTTTTTCACGTTTCTTTTTTATTTACTTAATAAATATTATTTTTTTATTGTAAATGAAAATTTGAAAATGATATCCATCTAGCAGAATTAGCATAATATCTTTTCATCCTAAACTTCCATTTATAACTCTTTATTTCAACTAATATATCAATACGATAAACATATTTTCAAACTATATTACTAGAAATCCACCAAATTACTTTTTTTGATTATTAACCTAATAATTCTGCACCAATTTGCACCATCCTTTTTTTTAATTATTTACATAATTTGCATCATCAAGAGTTACTAGCAAGAAACGTTTGGAGATTTTAATATGCGATAAAAAACAAAAAAAATCTAATACTACAACCAATGTAGTATACAAGAAATTTTTTCATAATTTATAGCAATTTTGAACTCTTACGAGATTTTATGTTTAGGGTTTTATTTTCATGTATTACATGAATATTTTGATTATGCTTTATCGTTTTAGTAGTATTAATGTTAGGGATGTGACTATCCCCACTTTAAAATTAATTAACCAATTTTTACTATATATAAAGTTATGGATAGTTATGTCTCTCTTTCGATAATATTTTATCAATCTCTTTAATATTTTTAATTAATTATTTTTTATATTATCATTCATCTATTTCTATAACAGTTCTATATCAATTAAATATATAATTTTAATATATTATATTTTTAAATATAAAAAATAAATAAATAAATTATGTACCAGACACGAGTACTACTTATAATGTCTATAGGTGAGCTCGACAAGAATGAGAGAGTCGGAGTGTCGACATAAGCCATTTTATAATATTTTTTCGCGTGACAATTCGGTATTTCTAGGAAATAATATCTATTAGGATATTATGAAGGTGAAAAGGAAATTTCCTGCGGGCCTTAACAAGACCAATTGGAAAAGCCCAACCCATATAAAGTTACAAACAGAAAAGAAAGTAGACCAGATTCAAATTTCAATCAGTATGAAACGAACGAAGATCCGACGGTCACTATCGAACCTCACAAGTCTAAGCTGGCGTAACAAATATCAGCCGTCCTTTCTATTCTCATCCAAGGGCTCATAATCGGTCCCAAGTCCCCGAACCTTCTGGAACGGGAAAAATTACGAGAAACCCTAATATGATTTCCTATATAAACTCTTCTTCTCTGATGCTTTCTCTGTCTTACTTCATCTCTGAATCTCTCTTTCGCCGCTCCCCTCACACTCCGACTCTCTCATTCTTGTCGAGCTCTTAGTAGAACCAACAATGGCGGGCAAGGGAGAAGGGCCTGCTATCGGTATCGATCTCGGAACCACCTACTCCTGCGTAGGTGTTTGGCAGCATGATCGTGTTGAGATCATCGCCAATGACCAAGGAAACAGAACAACGCCGTCTTACGTCGGTTTCACCGACAGCGAGAGGTTGATCGGAGATGCGGCCAAGAACCAGGTCGCCATGAACCCCATTAACACTGTTTTCGGTAAGTTCTTCAGCTCGATCTCGTTACTCTTTTCGTTAAAGTATATCGCTTTGTTATATTTTTGTGTGTTTCGATATATGGTTGTTTGGATCTGGAATTGTGGGTGATTTCCTGGTCAATTGGATCTGGATCTGTACTGTTAGATTGAGCTAGGGTTGCATCTGGATTGCAATCGTGAAGTTATGTACACTCTGAACTTTACGAGGCTGTTAGGTGTTAATTTAGTGGTTTAATATTGCTGAATGTAGCTTACGAGTTTAGTAATTGGACAAAGAACAGATCTTTATTTAATTGAAACTACAATTAGTTAGGTGTTAATTAGTGTTTTAATATTGCTGGTTGCAGCTTACGAAATTAGTAATAGGACAAAGAACAGATTTTTCCTTATTTGAAACTACAATTACTAATTCTGTAGTCTATTATTTAAGCAAAACGTCTTAATTTATCTCGTAGTATGTAGTATAATTGGGTGGATACTTAGAGGAGTTGTGGACTGGGAACCTGCTTAATAAAATTAGATACTGTAATGTTTGATTCTACTCATTGGACTTATGTACAGATTTGATTGATGTTGTGATGTTGAAAATTTTAAAAATTCAGAAGTAGGAATTGATATGAACTTAGAAGTAACCTGTTGATTATAACCTTATACAAGCTTTTCATTAAGTTCGGTAATTTGTAAGTTAAACATGTCTCTGCATCCATGTGTTTGTCCTTGAGTTATTGTTAAACTAGACTGCAATAGATGTTTGTCCTCAACGTTGTGTATTTTTATCCTTAACATGTTCTTTTTGAGAACTAAAAATTTAAGTCCATAACATTTTCTTGTGATTTATGAAGCCCTCCTAACTAGATTGATGTAATCTGTTTTTAGCTTTTGTTTTCAAATCTAATAAAACTGCTTATATGTTGTTTTCAGATGCAAAGAGGTTGATTGGTAGACGGTTCAGCGACGCCTCAGTTCAAAGTGACATCAAGTTGTGGCCATTCAAGCTGATTCCGGGACCCGGTGACAAGCCTATGATTGTTGTCTCCCACAAGGGCGAGGATAAGCAATTCGCCGCAGAGGAGATCTCATCCATGGTCCTCATCAAGATGCGCGAGATTGCTGAGGCCTATCTCGGTTTCTCTATCAAGAATGCTGTTGTCACGGTCCCTGCCTACTTCAACGACTCGCAGCGTCAAGCCACCAAGGACGCCGGTGTCATTGCTGGACTCAACGTCATGCGTATCATCAATGAGCCCACGGCTGCTGCTATTGCCTACGGTCTTGACAAGAAGGCCACCAGCGTTGGCGAGAAGAATGTCTTGATCTTTGACCTTGGAGGCGGAACCTTTGACGTCTCTCTTCTCACCATTGAAGAGGGTATTTTCGAGGTCAAGGCCACAGCTGGAGACACCCATTTGGGAGGCGAAGATTTCGACAACCGAATGGTTAATCACTTTGTTCAGGAGTTCAAGAGGAAGCACAAGAAGGACATTACCGGGAACCCAAGGGCTCTTAGGAGGTTGAGAACCGCCTGCGAGAGGGCAAAGAGGACTCTTTCTTCAACCGCCCAGACGACAATCGAGATCGATTCGTTGTACGAGGGTGTCGACTTCTACTCTACGATCACCCGTGCTCGGTTCGAGGAGCTGAACATGGACTTGTTCAGGAAGTGTATGGAGCCAGTGGAGAAGTGTTTGAGGGACGCCAAGATGGACAAGAGCACCATCCACGATGTCGTTCTCGTCGGCGGGTCCACCCGAATCCCGAAAGTCCAGCAGCTCCTGCAGGACTTCTTCAACGGGAAAGAGCTTTGCAAGAGCATCAATCCCGATGAGGCGGTCGCCTACGGTGCTGCGGTTCAGGCCGCCATCTTGAGCGGCGAGGGCAACGAGAAAGTGCAGGACCTCCTCCTCCTCGACGTCACCCCACTCTCCCTCGGTCTCGAGACAGCTGGCGGCGTCATGACCGTCTTGATCCCGAGGAACACCACCATCCCGACGAAAAAGGAGCAGGTGTTCTCGACGTACTCCGACAACCAACCCGGGGTCCTGATCCAGGTCTATGAAGGAGAGCGGGCGAGGACCAAGGACAACAACTTGCTCGGAAAATTTGAGCTTTCCGGGATCCCGCCTGCGCCCCGTGGCGTTCCCCAGATCACCGTCTGCTTCGACATTGACGCCAACGGTATCCTCAACGTGTCGGCCGAGGACAAGACGACAGGCCAGAAGAACAAGATCACGATCACAAACGACAAGGGGCGGCTGTCGAAGGACGAGATCGAGCGTATGGTGCAGGAGGCGGAGAAGTACAAATCCGAGGACGAGGAGCACAAGAAGAAGGTGGAGGCAAAGAACGCTCTTGAGAACTACGCGTACAACATGAGAAACACGATCAAGGATGAGAAGATTGGCGGGAAGCTTGATCCTGCTGACAAGAAGAAGATTGAGGACGCTGTTGAGTCGTCTATTCAGTGGCTTGACGGTAACCAGCTGGCGGAGGCGGATGAGTTCGAGGACAAGATGAAGGAGCTCGAGAGCATCTGTAACCCGATTATTGCTAAGATGTACCAGGGCGCTGGCGGCGACATGGGCGGTGCTATGGATGACGACGAGGCTCCTCCTGCTGCTGGTGGGCCCGGGCCTAAGATTGAGGAGGTCGACTAAGCAATTTGGTTTCTCAGCATGATGATATTTAATTTCTGTCTTGTGTTATTGAACTTGGTTTGGTTTTGCGCTAGTTAGTGCTGGCTGATTTTCGAACATGCTATGATATCGGTGGTAGTAATTGTTTTGCAGTTAGTATTGTAATTGAATCCTTTATTTAAGTATGAATGCAACTTTTGCATCGTAATTCACTTGTTGAGGTTCCTTCTACTGCAATTCTTCAGATTTGCATTTAAGCAACTGCTTGCCTTTTAATAACCTAAACTTAAAAAGGCCAAAAGAACCAAGCAATGGAATTTGCTTAGTAAAATTTTTAGTAGTCCGCCACTCTCAGTTGGCAATGGAGCAGGTGATTCCAAGTTTGTACGCAGTTGAGAATTTTACCTGTTGGATTCCAACAATTGCCAAATTCTACGGTTTTTGGGTTTCTTTGGCCATAGCATTATAATGTCATATTTTATTATAAATATCTTATTTAGAATAGATGCATTTGTTGAGCACATATTTTATATTTAAAGAGTAGAGTAATTTTTTTTTTTTTTTTGTAAAAGAGTAGAGTAATAAAATTAGATATTAAAATAATCTCTTTATAAATAAAAGGCCAAATAAAACCTTTATTTTTGAGTATCTCTCTTAAATCAAATGCATCGTATAGGATGTGGACACTTAACAAATGACACGAATAAACGCCACCACAAGCAACGCAGTGACGTGCCCCTCCTTTCCCTCCACTCTTATAAATTATACTAAAGAATTATTTATTGTAAAGATTTTTTTTCAACATGTTATATTTATACTATTACACTTATCAGGTATATATTAATAATTGCCTAATTGGTGATGAATTCATATACTGAGAATAATATAACATATGCATGTAAATATAATGTCATATGCTCTAGGCTTACTTCTAATAATCAATGGATACGTGTTATATTTAGTGATTTTTTTATTAATGAGACTCGCTTTTTTCTTTTAAAAAAACAAGGGTGCGCGGTTGCGCCTACCATATAAGACGAATTTCTCTTCACACGAAATTACCCACAAAGTGTCATTTTTGAGAGCATACAAAACTCATCCGAAGCACCAGCCAGCCATATATCACACCTCTCTCATCCCCCCACCTAACTGGGCCACCTCCCACCAGCATCAAATTTAAAAATTCAAATATTTAACCATTTACTCAAAACTCATTCATATTATTCTCTAATTCCAACTTCATTCTCTCATACACTCCTAACACCAAAATCCAACCATGTTTCCTCATTTTCTATACTTCCTCCTCGCTCTCCTCTTCATAATCATCATACCCACCTTAACTTACACCATCTTCTTCCTCAAACGCCCACAAAACCCTAACAACCCATCTCCCTCCACCGCCCACGCGCTCCCACGCGCCGTCAGCGGCAGCTCAAGCAAGTCAGATCTCGCGACGGTCGTGGCGGCGGAGAGCGGGGGAGGCGAGTGCCCCGTGTGCTTGTCGGCCTTGGAGGAAGGGGAGGAGCTGTGGCGGCTCAACCTCTGCTCCCATATCTTCCACGCGCCCTGTATCCAGCGGTGGCTCCACGCGCACTCCGATTGCCCCGTCTGCAGAGCCTACGTCAAGCCTCCGCCAAAGCGCAGCCTCGTCGTCCCCGCGCGTGTACCCACGCGCATCCAGGATGATCACTGGCAAGGCCTGCCTGATTCCGCCGGATTGGTCTGATTGAAAACGACGCCGTTTTCGTCTACGTAAGCGCGGCCAATCGTAGTAGAGACGTGTGTGTTGAACCCATTACTTATAGATTGGTTAGGTGACCCAATTTCAGTGTGGGCCTGTTGAAAAGATCCAATCTCCACTAGATACCTCTTCATGACTTTTGATAATGGTATGATTTTAGTCACTCGATGTTGTTTGTGTGGACCAATTGAAAATGAAAATTTTATGTGAGGAAATATTCATTTTCTACAAATAAGTGACCCATTTGGCATAGCTTTGATATTGCTCATGAGTCATGCCCAATGTTTCTAATTTCGGTTTTTTCGCCCGATAACCTCGAGATATGATAAAATTCATGAGATATCCCACTTTTTAGTATATTTCGTCAGATAATTCCGAAGTTTTTTTTTTTTTCACCAAATACCTATCGTTAATTTATTAATGATTAAAAAAATAATACATCAATTTCTTCCTGCTCTCTCATCCTCTGCTCCTCTCTCCTACCCTCCCCCACCTCCTCCGCTTCCGATGTCGTCGCCGAGCTTATCTCCCTCCGCTCCAACTCCCCCGCCGGCGTCATCCACGTCTCCGACCACCTCCGCCGCCGCATCATGTCCGTCTCCCGCCGCTCCTTCGCCGTCTTCTTCGACGCCGCTTAGCTCCACGACAAGGCCAAGCTCCACCTCCCCGCCCTCAGATCTGAATTCGCCATCGTCTCCTCATCTTTCCTCCTCAACCATCCATATTCCAAGGATTTCTTCTTCGTCGACATGGAGTTCAAGGGAATTTAATTGCCCTCTCAGATTCACAACAAACACCAAATTATACGAGCCCTCAATCTCCCTCTCCCCACCTCCCTCCGCCTTCACCGCCGAATCGGCTTCCTTAATCGCCGGATTACCCGGACCCGACGCCAAATTTTCCGCCCCCGGCGCCGGATTATCATCGACATTGATGGGCAAATCACACCTTTAGTTTGGAGCCCCACTGCTTGTTGGTCGCCGACGAGAAGCCGCTCTCTCACCGACGAACCAACTGCCTACACCCGCCGCCTTGCTCGCCACGCCGCCGACGCTGATGGAGTCGAGAACCAGAGGCGGAGCTTCTCTGACGAAGGGAACGAACAGAGATGGCGGTTTGGGAACGATGCTTGAATTTGTTTTGCCTTTTTTTAACCGTTTATAAATTAACACGATTACTTTTCGACGCATAGGCAAAATTGTCTTTCAGCACATAGGGTCGTCATGTTAAGTGTGGAGTGGCTCCACATGTAACGTGGATTTTTTTTTATTTTAAATCTCACGTTAAAAAAAGTTTGAAACTTAAAATTGTTATTTTTTATTTATTAATGTTAAAATGTTAGGATATTAGTCCTAACTGGATGGAGGATGTTGGTTTGAGAACGTAAGCTGATTTTTTTGTCTCCATGAAGGTTCAAACTAGCGTACTTTCTTATCTGATATTTGATCATTTCAAGGCTTAATACATCATTGCTTATACGCCCTGCTTATTGCTGTGCACATCTTAAGCATTTATTTTTTGTTCATGTATGTAGTAATGGGTAAGTCTGACACTGATCAAGCTTGGAGTATTAAAAATTTGGGGTTATAGAAAGAAAACTTCTTAGTAAAATATTTTTTTTGTTTAGAATTGACTCTTAATTCTCCAGCTAAGATAATTCATACTCCCTATGTCCCGAAAAGAACGTCCTGATTTGACCCGGTACAAATGCCGATGCGGGTTTTGTATCGTTAATATCTCTAATAATATAACCCTAAAAATTATAATTTTTTAATATTATCAAAATACTCGTTGAGACGAATAAAACAAGACCCCACATGATTATATTTTTTCTTATATATGGGAAGAAATCTTAAAGATTCTCTTCAACTATGAATAATGTACAAAAGTCAAACATGACGAACATTATGGGACGGAGGGAGTATTACAGTTATGCGGTACAGATCCGGCTACATTTTAACATTGATAAATAAAAAATAACAATTTTAAGTTTCAAACTTTTTTTAACGTGAGGTTTAAAAAAAAAATTGCCACACGTTACGTGTGGAGCCACTCCACACGTAACGTGTGGTTAATTTTTTTTTTACCCCATGTTACGTGTGGAGTGGCTTCACACGTAACATGACAACCCTATGCGCTGAAAGACAATTTTGCCTATGCGCCGAATAGTAAGACCCTAAATTAATTATAGGGCATATGGGGAAAAGAAAACAAACCTCGGATTACCCGACGAAATATACAAAAAAGTGGGGTAATTCGCGAATTTTACCATATTTCGGGGTTATCGGGCGAAAAAACCGTTCTAATTTTCTTGTATAAGGAGGAGGTGAAGTTTGTTTTATTTCGATACTAAATGTGATTTTCATACCGTATTTTGAAACTAGGGGCGATCATAATTAGACTGGATTGAAAAATCTGACCTATCAGACCGAGTGTATTGTGATCTGGTTAGTAGTTTATACATTTTAAGAGTTCGGTCCAGTTCAGTTCGCATTCAAAATTTTCCGATCTGAATCGAATTTTTTTATTCATATTTTATGTACTAGGGTTAGTACTCCGTGCGAAGCACGGGGATATCGTAGTTGGTTTGTAGACGTTGATATTTGTGGTAGATCATTGTTATGAGGCTGGACACATTACTTGATTTTTTTTTCGTTTTCGTCTATGGTGCGGAACGTGTAAAGCGTGAGTTATGTGAAACACCATTATTCAAATTGGTTAAGACAGTAACTATAAAACGTCAAAGTTTTAGCAGTTTAATGACATTGTTATAGGGAGTCCATTTTGAATTTTTAGCATGTCACAATTTCCCTTGTTTTGAGGAGTTGGCGGAACATAGTGAGACCTTGATGTTGCCGGGTTCGGAGGCCCAATCGTTGAATCCAAACATATCATAAAACCTAGTAGAGAAGGCGCGGGGGTGTGTATGTGGTTAAGTGAAGAGCCTGTCAATTTTAACGGGCTTAAACACAATTAAGTGTGAGATGTTTTCCTTTTGTTTAAACGTAATTTATGTGACGACATGTTGTACGAAAAAAGATGTATGGGTAAATAAGTTTTTAAAGCGAAATGTAAGTTCGCATCGAATTAGCATCCGTCAATTCCGATACGCATATGCTCCGAAACGCCGTCGAACGTGTGCTCACACTTCATGAATTTTTCCGATCATTGTACGAGGCAGCAATAGGCTGGGCAGGTTTCGTGAACAACTATGAAGGTGAGTATGTAACTTAAGTATAAGATGACAACGCTCTATTTTTTTAGAATGTTGGTCAGACGTGTGAAACATTTTTTTTCTTTTGGGGGCGTGATTGGTAAATCCTTGCTTCAATAATGTGCATGTGGAGAAGAGGGTTGGGAATGTAAGAATGTGATAGATGGGTGAGTGGGCTGGTAATGCTGATGTATATGGGGTAGTGTGTAATGCAGAAAATGACAATTTGAAAGGGTATTTGAATTGAAGAAAATAACAACCCAATAAAGGAAAGAACTGCATCAGGTATATATGTATACTTGGATATCGTATTAATTGCATGGGGGTTTTGTGTTGGGTGTGAATGGTGAGCATTTTGAGAGTTGGGCCTGTACAACTTCATAGGCATTAACGCTTGCATTTGTAACGATATCGTCGCTTGTTGCAGGGGAAACCATAGTTTCTTCATAGAATAAGAGGAAGGAATGTGTTGAACATGAGAAAGGTACATGTATATTCGTATACGTAGGTGTGCCTATCTTATGCAGAGTAAAATGGTACAATTGATATTTTTTTTGCAAGGCATATGATAATCCATCCTGAACAATATGATATACATCAATATGTAATCCTCGATACAATTAATCAGTACTGAAACTATCAAATTCCCTAAAGACATCTCTAGACCTCATTTTCAAATTCAGGGAATAAAAAAAGAAATTATCAGTAACACTTCTCTTAATCCTTCTCTTAGTCTCATGGAATTAATTGATCAAAAATTAAAAAATGTTACGATTAATTGTATCGAGGAATGTAACAATTGTTCCAACACAGACTCAAGCAGTTCCTCAGACAACTCTGAAAGAGAAAATAGCCCATCTAGTAACAAGGCAATAGAAACCTTGCAGACCTGCTTTGAGGAAAATCCCCTTACCATTAATAGGATAAGAGATAACCATGATAGGCCTCAGGCACACAGAAAAATATTCAGGAACACAGACACTAGGAACTTCTATCCTAGACCTACTCCTCCTGACCTTCAATATGAAGAAAGATCTAAGTTCAGATCCACAGATTATAATGGATAATTTATCTATGAATGGAATATAGATGGTAAGTCCGAACATGAAATACTTAATACCTTACAAGAAATGGGTATGGCTAATGTAGCCTATACAGTTGGTAGAAAAGACCCCAAAACTTGTTTTTCACTTTTAACTACTGGATTTACAGGCCAGCTTAGAAACTGGTGGGATAATGCTTTATCCTCCTTTCAAAGAGAAGAGATCCTAGATTTTACCAATGATAATGGTGAACCAGAACCTGTCCACCAACTTATATACACCATAAGCATGCACTTCATAGGCAACCTCAGAGAGGAAATCCAAGCCAATAGAGAAATCCTTTCTAACCTAAGATGTAAGACCCTTAGTGACTATAGGTGGTATAAAGATATTTTCCTGTCCTATGTCTACAAAAGAAATGACTGCAATAAGGGATATTGGAAAGAAAGATTTGTTACTGGTCTTCCCAACTTATTTGCTGATAGGATAATCCAGAAAATAAAAGATGAAATTCAAACAGAAGAAATTCCTTGGAAAGATATGACCTATGGCCAACTAACGGCTTTTGTCAAAAAAGAAGGGTTAGCCCTTTGCTCTGAATTAAAAATTCAGGCCAAATATGGTAGAGAAAAATGATCTAGAAGAAAAGAACTAGGTAACTTCTGTGAGGCTTTTGGCCTTGCCAAAATAGAACCCCCTTCCTATAAATATAAAAAGAATCATAAAAATAAACACAGAAAGTTTGATAACAATTATGAAAGACCTAGTTACCCACCCAAAAGGAAATTCCAACCAAGACAGACTAATAAAAAGATTATCTGTTTTAAATGCGGAAAACTAGGCCATAAGGCAGACAATTGCAGTCTCAAACAAAAGATCAATGAGATCTGTCAGGATGATAGTACCCTAAAAGATAGACTCACTAAAATCCTTTTGGAGGATTCTGAGAATGAATTTTATGTCCCTGATACTTCAGAAACTGAGGATTCAGGAACAACCCAATTCTGCAATGTTATCACCAAAAGTGATGAAATAGAGGCCCTTTTAGAACTTATTGATACCCTTGAAGATCCTCAAATAAAACGAGAATACTTCATAAAACTAAAATAACTAATATTTAAAGAACAACAACCCCTACTTGAAGAACCTTTCAGCATATCCAAAATTATTAATAAAAAGTCACCTGCTAAGATATTTTCCTCCATCACCTTGAAAGACCTACAAGCTGAAGTCAATAAAATCAAAAAAGACATAGGATCCCTTAACAAACAGTTATTACTAAATGAGACCAAAGATCTTGAACTTGAAGCTAGAATAGCTCATCTAGAATTTTCTAAAAACCCTTACTCCAGCCCCCGTTCTCAACAAAATGAAGAGGAATCTCCCCTCATTGAAGATTCTTTTATTGCAGCTATAAACAAAATCAACTTTCAAAAATGGTATGTCCATATTACCATAAAAATAGAAGACTTCATTCTTTCTACAGTTGCCCTCATAGACAATGGAGCAGATTTAAACTGTATTTGTGAAGGTCTAATTCCTTCAAAATATTACCACAAGAGTCATGAAAAAATCCTTGATGCTAGTGGTAGTCGTATGAACCTTAGTTACAAGATTCCTAAAGCCTCTATTTGTAATGAAAAACATTGCTTCAACAACTCCTTCATACTGATAAAAGGCTTAAACCAACAAATAATCCTAGGAACACCATTCCTAACACAAATTTGTCCGTTCACGGTTGATAGGTTTGGCCTACATACGTCTGTAATGGGTAAAAAGATTAGTTTTGAGTTCGTTGCAGCGGTTGAACATAATGATATATCCACCCTACAGTCTGCTTCCATTAGCAGAACCCTAAATTTGATTACAAAAGAACTCGAGACTTTAAACCCCTACTATCCTTACAGAGTTACAGACAAACAGAGATTTCTGACTTGTTTTCATTTTCAGGTTCTAAGAATGAGAACTCCCTCCAACAAAGGAAAGGAAAAGGTTTTACCTTCACCTTCCTCCCAAGCCACAGACAACAGCAAATTCAGACCTCTACAGGGGCTTTTGCTCTCCACAGAATAGCTTGGTCTGCTAAATAACCTTTGGAGGCTTCCTACTATGCCCCATGCAGCTAAAAAAAAAAGTTACAGTGCTTAAATGCACTCAGTATCCACTTCCATGAAAATGGAAATGTGATAAGAGAAAAGGAAAAAAGGGAAAAAGAATTGAATGAACAACTAACCATTGCTACAGGTAGACGTTGGAAGAATCTCCAAGCTCGTCTCCTCGACACACCAGCACAAGAAGCGCTTACACCACTCCTTGACGCTTGGCCCCAGGGTAAAGAGGTTCTAATACAAAAAATAGAAGAAGGCCATTTGGCAGATCTAATACAGGCTCAGAAAGAGCTTATCCAGATGTACTTCAGAGAACCAGGGTGGAAATTCAAGGGAGTCACTGTTCGGCAATTCTCAACTATTAAACCAATAGTAGGGGGCCCAACAATGATGACAGACGGACTTCTTAAAATCCTTTTATATCTAAACACATGCACCATGCCCAAAGACCTTATCCTAAAATTCTTCCACCTAGGAATGATCCACAGTATCAGTTTCCTACCCAATATTGAAGGAAGAATAGAAGAGACCCTGCAAGCATTTGGAGAAAAGTTCCTGTTGATAGGAAGTAACATGGCAACTTTTGGTCCAACAGTTGCCTATGTCCAAGCTACTCTCCCAAAAGTAACGGAATTCACCATGATTCCGTCAAAAAAGGTTATATGTTTCTCCCATGGTGTTTCAAAGGATGAAGACTGGAGAGACTGGATAGGCCTACAGCCCACCAACTTTACAGTACACGAGGAACATGAGCTCTATAGGCGCCACCCAGACGTATCCTTCTTCTACAAACATGCATACCTCTACAGTGGATGGAAGGCATGTAGATTGGCAGCAGAAGGACATTATACACAAATCTGGATTCCAGATAAATGGAGAATTTGGCTACCATTTAGCGGAGATAGCCAGTTTGCGGATTGGCGGAAATTCATTTCTCTGGAAGACGAGCTCAAGCAAGAAGATGAAGAAATGCTTGACACAGAAGACTGGGATAACATAAGCATTCCCGACACTCATAGAGATATCTAGCACAAGATCCCTACGCTAAGGTAAACAAAAAATAGTTCTATCTGTTCAGTAAGAAAAAAGAAAAAGAAAAAGAAAAAAAGAAAGAAAAAAAGTTCTTATATTTTCATTTTATGTTTTCATTTCGGAGGGTAATCTAGCCTGTTTTTAGATTGTCCTCTTTGAACATCTTGTTACTTTGATAAAAGACCCAAGAAGATCTCACAAGACAATAGGCCCATCATCAAGAAGAAAGAAGAGCCCAACAAATCAAAAGGCTCAAATACCTATCACAAGACAATAGGCCCATAAGACTCCCTCAGCACTCCGGCACAAATAACAGACCCATCAGAAGAAAAAGCCCACCATCAAGACACAACGGATTATTGACCCATTACAAAAACAAGGAAAGAAGAATAGGCCCATCAGAAGAACAAGCCCACTATTATACAGCAAGCAAAAATCCAACAAAATTAAAAGACTCCACTCAAGACAAGAAGACAAAAGACCAGCTCAGCACTCCACTCAAGACAAGAAGACAAAAGACCAAGCTCATCATTCCACTCAAAGACAAGAAGACAGAAGACCAGCTCAGCACTCCACTCAAAGACAAGAAGACAGAAGAAACCAGCTTTGTGCTCCACTCACAACAGGAGACTCCACCCGTGAAGAAATAGTACCAAAAATTGGTACGGACAAAGAAAATTAGACTCTCCCCTTTCTCTATAAAAGGCAAAGCCCTCAGTTGTTTTGAGGCATCCGATTTCAGACTCTCATGTGTTGAGAAACTCACAGAAATATCTTAAGCTTAAAAGCCTTCCTCTGGAGCTCCTTCAAGCTTTTGGAAATCGTTTCTTGTTACAACAATAGTCCTGTACAACAGTCCCTGTAAGTTTATTATGATCTTATAAAAGTCCTAAGTTTTCTATGATCTTATAAAAGTCCTAAGTTTTCAGTTCATATTTCTCTTCCTACTTTAGTTTTCAGTTCATATTTCACTGTTCATTACTATTCACGCTGTAAATCTTTGTATTACTGTTCACCTATGTTCTGCTTTACTGTTTTCTTCTTACGTCTTTCCTTACTTTAGATTACCTGGGTTCATTTGGTATCAGAGCCACTAGGCAATATTTCGCCCCGGTTGTAGTATTATAGTTATTTACGCCTTTAGTTACTGTTTACCAAGGTCCGACTTTTTACTGTTACTAGGCTGTGCGTGTTTGGTTTTAGTCGTAAGTCCGTTGGTAAGCCCGCTTGACGAGGTAGTCCCAGGGTGTTCTAGGCCGATGATCCCACGCCATTTAGTAACAATAAAACATACGATTAAGATAAATAGTTCCTAAAACGTAACTAATTATGGCTCTACAATTTAGGCGGATACTGCATAGAGGTTCTAGTTCATCTAGCATCCCAGTCGTCCATAGTAATGAAAATATGTACGAAGAAAATAATAATGATTGGAACATACCACAACAGTCTATACAATCCATTTATAGAATAGGATGGACAGACTTTAAAACAGCTCTTAGTGTAAAGAGTCATGAAGAAACACTCAGTCTTGACAAAGAACAACTGACTCTTCAACTGTTATCCTCTATAGCTATTGATGAATATCTAAAAAAGAACTATAGATATATCCACATAGGCCTAATTCAAGTTGCTCTTAAACCTTTAGCCAGATTAGGCATAGACACCCCTGTCTTTATTGCCCTTAGAGACGACAGACTCCTTGTGATACCCAGTAATTTTGTAAGGTTATATTGGAAATTATGGAATTTTCCCGGGTACCCGTTGTGTATGTCGGATTTAATTCAGGTAGTTTGAGACATTCTATAATGTGCTCTGTATCTGTAATATTTTTCTCAGTGAAATAATATACAGACATCATGCCTTGGAGTTTAATTGTCGTCCGCGTACGATAATTTTTATCCCGGTTTAACGTCTTGTTCGTTCAAGCTGAATGGGCGGGAAAAGGGAGAAACGGCGACCGCCGTGGTTGGGCCCGAGAAGTCAGCGTGTCAGCTTCTAGCTGGCCGCGACAGGCCTAGCGACGGCGACCGCCGCATGCCCGCCGCAGGCAAAATCACGACGACCGCCGTGATTGTCCAGTGGGCATTGCCCGTCGGTCGCCGGCATCGTTCGAGGCGCGCCGTTGCGTCGGTTGCCGCGTCTTAGGGTTTGCTGGGTACTCCTTGGAGTTTGCCTATATATAGAGGAGCTTGGGCATGGGTTTCGGGTCATCTACAACCCCGAATCGCTGCCAAAATTCTCCCTCAAAGTGAGTTGAGTTTCGTCGGTTTTCTTGTGCTCGCCGGAGGTGTTGTGGTGTGTTTCCAGAGTGCCTTTGTGAAGCTTTTGGTTAGCCTTGGAGGTTAGAAGCCAAAGCAAGTCGAAGGAAGCCAAACCGCTCGTGTTTTGGGGTGAGTTTTCTCTCGTTCTGCGTCGTCTGAGTTCGTCACGGCGACCGCCGTGTTCTTCGCGGCGACCGCCGTGATGAATACGGCGACCGCCGCCAAGAACGGTGACCGCCGCCAGTGCCCAGAATGCCTTCGTGGCTTTGGCTTGGTTGGTTGTCGTCGTGGCGTCCTTCCTTTCGTATTCTTTCGCCGTGTTTAGATTCGTACTGTTTATGTCGGATCTAACTTAGGGTTCCTTTTATGGGTCGACTCGAAGGTTGTTGTGCTGTCGGAACTATACCGTGTCGAGCCCGGAATCCAGTGACGTCTTTAGACTATTCTGCGGATTAAAGCAAGTGGCGGTTCGCTCTTGCTCATTCGTTCCATATTTACATTAATTATCAGTAGTTTATCTGAGTAATTAATTTGGAATGAATACTCTGTTTGTCTGGAACGGTTTTGATAAACTATTTTGAAAATCATATAATAGGTTGTATATCTGTTAGAACAACGCTATTATCTGTGATCGCCTTTCGGGCCTTTATGTGGATTTATCCAGTAACTGTTGTTGTGCTATACTGTTTAGTTAGCACTAGTGGCTAGGAACGCTATGTACCTTGAGGGGGTTTAGCTGTTTCTTTATAACTGATACTTGGCGGTTCATCCCCAATACTTTCTCTTTGGTCATGACCATACCCTTTCAGGGTAGGCGCACTTCGCTAGTGCCAAATCTTTCAGGGTTCATCCCTTCTATAACTCTTGTGAGGAGATCTGATATCTCTTGTGAGGAGATCCGATATCTCTTGTGTGGAGATGTAAAAGCTTATAATGTAATGCTCGTTTTGGAATTAAATAAGATAAGTGCCCGAGTACACATGATTAATATACCTTGGGCGAGTAGTGCAGCTAAGTTATAGTGTAGCTAGGAAAACTCGTCTCGACTTTGATCATAGTACGTTCTCTTTCCAATCTGAATTCGCTGTGTGCGATGAGGTTGGTCGTGAACCGAAGCATCTCAGTCAACTTTTAAATCATTGTTGTATGATCCTGTAATCATTCCAGATTTGTCATATTTCATTAAAGACTCAATCTCTTGGAGTCTCGTTTCGAGTTGATTTCTGTGAAGATTCAGTCTTCCAGAATCTTCTCTTGTGCATACCTCTTGTTTATTCCAGTAGGAGTATGGTGGTTGACAAACGTACTCGATTATCATTCGAGGGACGAGGAGTCTAACCTAATACAACTGCTTCGAACCATTCTGCTTTTTACCCTTGCTAGTCTATTCAAGTAGACTAACCCACGAACATTGTTCTCCGCATGTGGGCTGGTGTCATCCGTTCGATTCGGCACATCAGATAGAGTGAAGATTTGAGGAGACTAGATTGACTATGAAGACGACGGTTGTTTTTGGATGTTTTAATAATTGCTTTTAATCAGGTTGAGATCCTTGGGCAGGTGATCATTACGATCACAACCCTGTTTGTAAAATCTTTTATTAGTCTTCCGCTGTACTTTGTTTGAACTCTGTGTTTGGCCTATTCGGGATTGGGTTGTAATCCTGTAACTCATGTTTCATTTGATTGATGTTTTGATTTGGATACTTTGATCATTATGTATCATTGTATGCCTTAAATTGTATTTAATCCGGTAAAGCCTTGGGTGATCTCGGTAAGGAACACTGGGGTCACTGGCGGTAATACCTTTCCAAATGGGTTCAGATTTGGGAGTGTTACACTCCTTTCTTACAAAGACTCATTAATAGCAGTTATTCAAACTAATATCTATAATGGCCCAATCTTCTTCAACTGTTCTCCAAATTTTACAGTTGATATAACATACCCTAGAATCAGTAGTACTCTTACTCTTGATATTAAGCTCCTTAAAAAGGGGTTCAAAAACCTTTCTAAAAACTTTGTCATTATCTACCGACTCCATTACAGAGTCCTAAGTTCCTGCACAGATCCTAAGTGTATAGTACCTCCTGTCCCTAGAGGAGAAACTATCCTCCTTCAACTAGAAGCTGAGAGATCTACAACTTTCACTCCCAAACTGATAAAGTGGGAAGATATTACTATACTAGAAGCTTTGGAACTAAAACATGATTGTCCTCCGGATGATCTTGAAAAAACAGAAATTTCCCAGATAGAAGAAAGTGGTGATGGTAGGGTCCTTATAAGATTTAATTCCACTAGATCTTTTAGACCTACACCTAGAAATCCCCATCCTTTCCCTGCAAGAAACTCTTTTTCAGAGTCCTTCTATACTGCTAGAGACCATTCTATAAAAGACCATTCTGTTAAAGTTGAATTTAGTAGTCTCATTCCTAGCCCTGTTATTGAACAAAATAGAGATGAATCTTTTCCCTCTTCACCTACTCAGAGTGATATGGGAAGATACTCCTCCATAAACGTCATCACAAATATAGACTTTACAATAGATAAAGATTATCTAAGAAGAGACTTTGATTCCATTAAAAACAGAGTCAAGAAAGTTTGGTTCATGAAAATAGACAAAACAGTCAGAGATAAAATAAGAGAACTATGATATTCTGATATGGAAAAATATAGGATCAATATCTTGTTCTTCACATGGTTTCCTAATTACCTTAGAATTCAGGGAATAGAAAACCCTTTAGAACAAAAGTCCATAGATGTCCAAACAAGGTTAGCAAAGACTTGGAATCTTTTACCCTCAGGATCTACACAAAGTGTTCATCCTCCTTTACAAGGAATAAAAATTATTACAAAAGATGGGGAGGTCCCTGCTGAACCCTTTAAAAATCCTAGAATTAGTACTTCAGATAACAGTCTTGCTACCTTAGAAGATGTTAAGAAAATACATCAACAACACAACTATTCTAATCAAATCCTCATAGCTGAACAAGTTGAATTAATACATGATAAAATCAGTACTGAAACTATCAAATTCCCTAAAGACATCTCTAGACCTCATTTTCAAATTCAGGGAATAAAAAAAGAAATTATCAGTAACACTTCTCTTAATCCTTCTCTTAGTCTCATGGAATTAATTGATCAAAAAATAAAAAAATGTTACGATTAATTATATCGAGGAATGTAACAATTGTTCCAACACAGACTCAAGCAGTTCCTCAGACAACTCTGAAAGAGAAAATAGCCCATCTAGTAACAAGGCAATAGAAACCTTGCAGACCTGCTTTGAGGAAAATCCCCTTACCATTAATAGGATAAGAGATAACCATGATAGGCCTCAGGCACACAGAAAAATATTCAGGAATACATACACTAGGAACTTCTATCCTAGACCTACTCCTCCTGACCTTCAATATGAAGAAAGATCTAAGTTCAGATCCACGGATTATAATGGACAATCTATCTATGAATGGAATATAGATGGTAAGTCCGAACATGAAATACATAATACCTTACAAGAAATGGGTATGGCTAATGTAGCCTATACATTTGGTAGAAAAGACCCCAAAACTTGTTTTTCACTTTTAACTACTGGATTTACAGGCCAGCTTAGAAACTGGTGGGATAATGCTTTATCCTCCTTTCAAAGAGAAGATATCCTAGATTTTACCAATGATAATGGTGAACCAGAACCTGTCCACCAACTTATATACACCATAAGCATGCACTTCATAGGCAACCTCAGAGAGGAAATCCAAGCCAATAGAGAAATCCTTTCTAACCTAAGATGTAAGACCCTTAGTGACTATAGGTGGTATAAAGATGTTTTCCTGTCCTATGTCTACAAAAGAAATGACTGCAATAAGGGATATTGGAAAGAAAGATTTGTTACTGGTCTTCCCAACTTATTTGCTGATAGGATAATCCAGAAAATAAAAGATGAAATTCAAACAGAAGAAATTCCTTGGAAAGATATGACCTATGGCCAACTAACGGCTTTTGTCAAAAAAGAAGGGTTAGCCCTTTGCTCTGAATTAAAAATTCAGGCCAAATATGGTAGAGAAAAAGGATCTAGAAGAAAAGAACTAGGTAACTTCTGTGAGGCTTTTGGCCTTGCCAAAATAGAACCCCCTTCCTATAAATATAAAAAGAATCATAAAAATAAACACAGAAAGTTTGATAACAATTATGAAAGACCTAGTTACCCACCCAAAAGGAAATTCCAACCAAGACAGACTAATAAAAAGATTATCTGTTTTAAATGCGGAAAACTAGGCCATAAGGCAGACAATTGCAGTCTCAAACAAAAGATCAATGAGATCTGTCAAGATGATAGTACCCTAAAAGATAGACTCACTAAAATCCTTTTGGAGGATTCTGAGAATGAATTTTATGTCCCTGATACTTCAGAAACTGAGGATTCAGGAACAACCCAATTCTGCAATATTATCACCAAAAGTGATGAAATAGAGGCCCTTTTAGAACTTATTGATACCCTTGAAGATCCTCAAATAAAACGAGAATACTTCATAAAACTAAAATAACTAATATTTAAAGAACAACAACCCCTACTTGAAGAACCTTTCAGCATATCCAAAATTATTAATAAAAAGTCACCTGCTAAGATATTTTCCTCCATCACCTTGAAAGACCTACAAGCTGAAGTCAATAAAATCAAAAAAGACATAGGATCCCTTAACAAACAGTTATTACTAAATGAGACCAAAGATCTTGAACTTGAAGCTAGAATAGCTCATCTAGAATTTTCTAAAAACCCTTACTCCAGCCCCCGTTCTCAACAAAATGAAGAGGAATCTCCCCTCATTGAAGATTCTTTTATTGCAGCTATAAACAAAATCAACTTTAAAAAATGGTATGTCCATATTACCATAAAAATAGAAGACTTCATTCTTTCTACAGTTGCCCTCATAGACAATGGAGCAGATTTAAACTGTATTTGTGAAGGTCTAATTCCTTCAAAATATTACCACAAGAGTCATGAAAAAATCCTTGATGCTAGTGGTAGTCGTATGAACCTTAGTTACAAGATTCCTAAAGCCTCTATTTGTAATGAAAAACATTGCTTCAACAACTCCTTCATACTGATAAAAGGCTTAAACCAGCAAATAATCCTAGGAACACCATTCCTAACACAAATTTGTCCGTTCACGGTTGATAGGTTTGGCCTACATACGTCTGTAATGGGTAAAAAGATTAGTTTTGAGTTCGTTGCAGCGGTTGAACATAATGATATATCCACCCTACAGTCTGCTTCCATTAGCAGAACCCTAAATTTGATTACAAAAGAACTCGAGACTTTAAACCCCTACTATCCTTACAGAGTTACAGACAAACAGAGATTTCTGACTTGTTTTCATTTTCAGGTTCTAAGAATGAGAACTCCCTCCAACAAAGGAAAGGAAAAGGTTTTACCTTCACCTTCCTCCCAAGCCACAGACAACAGCAAATTCAGACCTCTACAGGGGCTTTTGCTCTCCACAGAACAGCTTGGTCTGCTAAATAACCTTTGGAGGCTTCCTACTATGCCCCATGCAGCTAAAAAAAAAAGTTACAGTGCTTAAATGCACTCAGTATCCACTTCCATGAAAATGGAAATGTGATAAGAAAAAAGGAAAAAAGGGAAAAAGAATTGAATGAACAACTAACCGTTGCTACAGGTAGACGTTGGAAGAATCTCCAAGCTCGTCTCCTCGACACACCAGCACAAGAAGCGCTTACACCACTCCTTGACGCTTGGCCCCATGGTAAAGAGGTTCTAATACAAAAAATAGAAGAAGGCCATTTGGCAGATCTAATACAGGCTCAGAAAGAGCTTATCCAGATGTACTTCAGAGAACCAGGGTGGAAATTCAAGGGAGTCACTGTTCGGCAATTCTCAACTAGTAAACCAATAGTAGGGGGCCCAACAATGATGACAGGCGGACTTCTTAAAATCCTCTTATATCTAAACACATGCACCATGCCCAAAGACCTTATCCTAAAATTCTTCCACCTAGGAATGATCCACAGTATCAGTTTCCTACCCAATATTGAAGGAAGAATAGAAGAGACCCTGCAAGCATTTGGAGAAAAGTTCCTGCTGATAGGAAGTAACATGGCAACTTTTGGTCCAACAGTTGCCTATGTCCAAGCTACTCTCCCAAAAGTAACGGAATTCACCATGATTCCGTCAAAAAAGGTTATATGTTTCTCCCATGGTGTTTCAAAGGATGAAGACTGGAGAGACTGGATAGGCCTGCAGCCCACCAACTTTACAGTACACGAGGAACATGAGCTCTATAGGCGCCACCAAGACGTATCCTTCTTCTACAAACATGCATACCTCTACAGTGGATGGAAGGCATGTAGATTGGCAGTAGAAGGACATTATACACAAATCTGGGTTCCAGATAAATGGAGAATATGGCTACCATTTAGCGGAGATGGCCAGTTTGCGGATTGACGGAAATTCATTTCTCTGGAAGACGAGCTCAAACAAGAAGATGAAGAAATGCTTGACATAGAAGACTGGGATAACATAAGCATTCCCGACACTCATAGAGATATCTAGCACAAGATCCCTACGCTAAGGTAAACAAAAAACCATAGCTCGCAAGGTAAAGTTTGAGTTGGTGTATGCATCGAACATTAGAACACCTTCATTCCACAGTAATTTCAAATCATCAACAAGTGGAGCCAGATACACATCTATGTCATTCCCAGGTTGCTTAGGCCCGAAGATGAGGAGTGATAACATGATATACTTGCGCTTCATACACAACCATGGAGGAAGATTATAAATCGCTAGAAGAATCGGCCATGTGCTATGTTGACTGCTTAGAGTGCCATACGGATTCACACCATCTGTACATAAAGCAAGTCTCAGATTCCTAACCTCCTCACCAAATTCAGAATATTTCTTATCAATATTTCTCCATTGAGGAGAATCAGCAGGATGTCTAAGGAGTCCATCTTTCTTCCTCCCTTCCGCATGCCACCTCAGACTTTTTGCTTCCTTCTTTATCGAAAACAAACGCTGAAACCTAGGTATTATCGGAAGATACCACATAACCTTAGTTGATGGGCCCCTCTTAGCCGAATTTACCCCTTTACGCTTGTAACGAGATGCACCGTACTTTGGACACTCATCCAAATTTTCATGTTCGTTTCTATAAAGCATACAATCATTTGGGCAAGCATCTATCTTGATAGCCTCTAAGCCTAAGGGACACATCAATTTCCTGGCATAATAAGTAGAGATAGGCATCTCATTGCCTTCTGGTAAAAATTCACCTAACCATTCAAATAAGGTGTTGAAACTTCCATCAGTCCAACCAGAAGCACATTTCAAGTTGTAAAGTATTGACACACCCTCTAACTTGTTAAATTTTGTACACCCGGGATATAAGGGAGTCTCTACAGCCTTTGATACCTGTTCGAACATCTGAGGTCGTTCGTTCAAGTGATCTCTCACCCCATCCATCATCCCATTCATTTCATCATCATCTTGGTCATCATCATCATCCATCTCATTATTCTCAGCAATATCATCATCACTATCATCAGTGTCTACCCAAACATCAAACTCATTGACACTAGAACTTGGACGATCAGGTATTTTCTCACCATGCCAAAACCAAACATGGTAATCTTCTTTGAAACCACGACGAAATAAATGATCCTCAATCTCATCAATATCAGCAAACCGCCTTATATTCTTACAATCACGGCATGGACAATAGATTTTTTCGGCTTTCGTACTCCGTTGGTGTGCTAAAGCATATCTAATGAACTCCTCAACCCCACTCAAGTATTGTGTCGTAGTATGGTCACCGTACATCCAAGGACGACTCATTTCTAGTAATAAATGCAAAATAACATGCAAGGAATTAAGATTAAATACTCATTTCTAGTAACTATTCCGCCAAGGGCCTAAATAGATAATAATACGCAACCAAGCAAGAAAAAAATACAAACTCAACTATCCCGCCAAGGGCGTAAATTATGAATTCTATCCCGCCAAGGGCCTAAATTATGAATTCTATCCCGCCAAGGGCCTAAGGAATTAGGGTAGAAGTATTACCTTGACCCAATATCGATCCTTCAAGGCAATGCCCTTATCAGCCTGTAAAATGTCATTTCACCAATTAAATAAAGAATGTGATTCTTTTCACTTTTGCTTTATTTATATAGCTTTTCTAAGACTAGTAAGAAGCTTCACTCATCAAAACTGCTATGTATTTGTAGGAGCTAAAAAATATTAATCCATGTCACCCAAATTGGATATTATCGTAGCCTTATTCATTTACTTTTATTGCCTACTCGACTATCATAAATATCCAAAACCACAAGAGCATGTCCAAATACAATCAGTCTTCCCAAAACTCTACCATCATTGAAACTACTTCACATGCAAAATTAGCAAGATCGCCAGAATAGTCATACTCGTTTGCATCAGTTCAAAGCAAAAGAAGCATGCATCCATCATTTCAAATACTGAAGTAAGAACCTAAAACTGAAAAACTAAAGCATTGAGAAGCGAACGGACAAGGAAAGGGGATGTGAACGTCGAGGGCGCAAAGGATGTTGATACCTGACTTGGCTTCGAGTGCGTTGAAGTATTAGAGGGAGCTCGGCGAAGGGAGATGAAGTCGGAGCTCGGGAAGACGGAGCTCGGCGAAGACGGAGGAGATCGATGAAGTCGGGAAGACGGATGAGATCGATGAAGTAGGGAAGACGGAGGAGATCGATGAAGTCGGAGATCGTCGTCGGAGCTCGGGACGAGAAGAGGAGGATACGAAGAGGAAAATGAAGGAAAGCAGCAGCTGTTTTTTTTTTAATTAGGGTTGAGCTTATAGAGGCGGGCCTAACATGTCCGCCTCTATAAGTATTACGACTAATGGTCTAATAGAGGCGGGCCTTACATGCCCGCCTCTACTGGACATACTTGTTGAGGCGGGCTTTAAGAGGCCCGCCTCAACAAGCTTTAATTGAGGCGGGCTACTTGGCCCGCCTCAATTAGTTAGAATTAGAGGCGGGCCTTACCCTGGCCTGCCTCTAATACTTTAGCGAGAAATGTTTTTTCGGATACTTGTTGAGGCGTATATTAATTTGCCCGCCTCAAAAACCCAAAAAAGTGATTGCCTAAGTCGTTATTGAGGCGTTTTCTACTATGTACGCCTCTAAAAGGGAGCCTCAAAAAGTATTTTTTCCACTAGTGGGAGTTCGGGTTATCACATTTTGGGATCAAAGAGATAAACGTATGGTTCACCTGTTTGAGCAGTTTCCCAGAGAGGAAAAAGCTTTTAACAGCTTGGATAACAGAGGGACCTACAATATCCCAATATTTTTGGTAGAATTCTGCTGTCATACCATCAGGGCCCGAAGATTTGTTCGAGCCAATGTTAAAGACAACCTTCTTAATTTCTTCATTTGTTATATTTCTAATTAACTCTAAATTATCCTCTGTAGAGATTTCAGATTGGATTAGTTCTAGATTTTCTTGAAAAAGTCTGTGGTTCATATTTTCACTTCTGAATCTTTTAATGAAATCATTTCTGATTTCAGATCTAATGTTTTCTTCTCCAGTAATACTAGTTCCTTCTTGTGTTTTGATTTCTTTTTATGATTTTTCTGTTTCTTCTTCCACTTGCTATTTTATGAAAATAGCTAGTGTTTATGTCGTTGAATTTAATGTGTTTAACTTTAGCTCTTTGGTTCCAGTAGATTTTTTGAAAACAAAGGAGTTTTTCCTTTTTTCCATGATTCTAATTTGTCTTTTAATGAGTTCACTTGTAGGAAAAGTACAGATCTCGGTTTGGATTTCAGAGAGTTGTTTTTCTATGTTTTGTAATTGAGTAAAAACATTATCAAATGTGTTTTTGTTCCAGATCTTGGCATGTTTCTTTAGTAATTTTGTTTTGGATACTAGATTATATAATCTTGATCCGTGATAGTTAGTTCTCCAGGCTTATTTTACAACATTTCTAAAATCCTTTCTGGTCATCCAGATATTTTCAAATTTGAATGGCTAATTTTTAATGGGATTGCTGAGTCCAACTCAATAGAGATGGGACAATGGTCTGAGCTTGTAAAAGCAAAATGTTTGGTGCAGATATCAAGGTACCACTGAAGGATCTGGTGATGAATGAGTACCCTATCCAATTTTTCATATATGTTATCAATTTCTGTAATGTTCTTTCGCCAGGTATAGATGTTTCCTTGAATAGGAGTATCTATTAGTTCAGATGCATTCTTAAAGTGTCGTAACCTTGCAAATTTGGTCAAGGGTGGTAATAAACCACCTAATTTCTCAGAAGGGTCTTGGATTTCGTTCAGATCTCTCATAATAATGCACGGAAGAGAGCAGTTTTTAATAAAGGATGTGAGATTATTCCAGAACACATTTTTAGCAGAATCATTCGGAGGAGCATAAGTAAGGACTAGCATGAGTTTTTTGTTCGTGAATTGATTAGTGTATTTGATCGAGATAAACCTAGTATCAATTTGATCAATTTCAAGGATTTCATTTGTAAGTTGGTAGGTCTTTCACATAACGCAAATACCACCAGAGAATCCCGTAGCCGGGATACAGTAGAATTGATCAAAGCCTGCTTTTTTCCATACTTTTTCACTTGGTTCTTTGTTTGTTCTTGTTTCAAAAAGTGCGAATAATTGAATACGTTCAATTTTGCAGAACGATTTAACATCCGTCCAGAAGGTTTTCTTCTCAATAACACGACAATTCCAGGTTGTAATCTTCATAAAAAACCAGTTTTGATTTTGCCCCATATCAAAAGACATTTAGGGGACTTTGGAAGGGTTTTGATAATAAATGTATAGTGTTTACTAATATGTGTATTCCGATTTGTTATGCAATCAAGTGATTTCTCACCATGGTTTGGATAAACTACCCCGATAATAAGGAGTTTGGGTTCATAATAGATTATCGGAGAGATGATCTTGACAGATCTTGTAAATTTGCATTTGTTTCCTGTATTTTGTTCAGTAGTGCTAATATTCAGTTTGACATGCTTGTGACATCACTTAGACCAGCGAAAGGATGTGAAGGAAATGACACTAGTGGAAAAAACACTTTTTGAGGCTCCCTTTTAGAGGCGTACATAGTTCAAAACGCCTCAACAACGACTTTGACAATCATTTTTTTTCGTTTTTGAGGCGGGCAAATTAATATACACCTCAACAAGTATCCGAAAAAATATTTCCCGCTAAAGTATTAGAGGCGGGCTAGGGTAAGGCCCGCCTCTAATGCTAATTAATTGAGGCGGGCTACTTGGCCCGCCTCAATTAAAACTTGTTGAGGCGGGCCTCTTAAAGCCCGCCTCAACAAGTATCCGAAAAAATGTTTTTTTTTTCTCTTTTCTTTTCTTTCTCTCTCCCTCTTTTCTTTTCTTTCTCTCTCTCCTCTCTTTCTTTTCTCCCAGCCCCGATACCTCTCACTCTCTCAGCCCTAAGCCTAACCATCTCTCACCTCCGATCCCCCTCACCGCCTCCCTCTCCCTCACCACCGACCCACACCGGCAACGATCACCGACGTCCGGCGATCCTCCTTTCCCCAACGAGCCCAGATCAGTCCCTGCCTGCTCGCGAACCCACACCACATGTTCGCCGACCACGACTCGCCTCCGCTGATGCACAACCCGTGCTAGCACCATTCCCAGCCCAGATTCGAGCCCGCACCCACACCAGACGGAGCCCAAACCCCGCTCGCTCCCAGACGACCACCGACGACTCCATTCCGACCGGCGACCCATTCCCAACCCAAATCCGAGCCCCTTACTTATTTCCAATTTGAGAACTGGAAATAATCAAAATTGAGAACTGGAAATAATCTGTAAGTTTGTGTGTCTACTCTATTTCTCACCATGTCTCCTTACTTATTTCCAATTTTCGGCATGAAATATGGCGCTCATAAAGATTTTTTAACTTGGATTTTCTCTTAGTCATTTAATACTTCTGGTTACATTTTTAATATTTGGAAATTATTGTAGATGTTGGTAACACGACAGAGGAGAGAAGAGCAGAGTTATATATATGTGGAATGTGCATTGTTCATCGATGGTGCTCTCTTTGGGCTTCCCATGAGAACCAGGTTAGGCTATGTCCTAGATATGAGAATATGTCAATGTGATTTGTGATATTAGTGTCTTCATATGTGAAACCATGTTGGCTCATGGTAAAGGAAGATTGCATAACTATGAAGAACTAGGAGAAAATTAAATAGGCTATGATGTGTTCGAGCATACATGTTTCTTCTAGTTACTGGCATGTTGTCCATGAGAAGATGAAAATGACTATATCTGCTTAGGGTTCTTTGGAATGAACTCTAGGATAAAGCACTATTGTCTCAGAATGACTTAGTCTTTGAATATCACACTTCGTTTTTGCATGGCATTTTAGTCATATATTTAGGGTTGTCAATCAAGAGTAATTATGAAATTTTATATAGATTGTTTTTGCATATCTTGACTTGTATTCAGAGGTTACTTTTTTATATATTTTAGGTTTATTTTTTATGCTATAAACTGACCTCCTAACAGTTCAATGGAGGAGATAGATAACAACAATATGCTTACTTGTAATCATCATAGCAGCTACATTGTTCCGGTCCATTATTAACACTCCTTTTTTTACTTCTCTTAGAGTAGACGTATGTGTGTATTATTCTGGCGACCCTGTTAAAATCTTATGACATTATTTAGAACTCAGCTAAATGGTTCAGTATTCAGTAGAAGCAGCATTGGCATCAGTGTGTTCCGGTCCATTATTAACACTCCGTTTACTCTTATCTCTGTTGTCTTACTCGTTCACCTTACGTCTGTAGACACGATCATTACTCCACTATACATGCTGAATTTGTACTTGTATGTTGTTATTCGCACTACATATTGTTGATATATTTTGCAGTCCTCATTTGTGCTAAAAGCTATAGTTCCTTATATAGTTTATTGTACTCATGGTGAAGACCCACATTCAGGTTGGTAAAGTCTCTTGTGTCTCAGTATGTGACACCCTTGAGATTTGAAAGAGCAACACTTGAGATGTATCACGGTCCACATTGCTCGGCATATATTAGAATTAAATTTCACTTCGAATTTAAGGGAATTTAACCTTGCATTCAACATGTGAATATTGCATTTACTTGCATATTCCCTTCTGGGTTGTGTTGTTTCAAGTTGGTGTGCTTGAACATTTCGGTATTCTGGATTTTGGCTGGCACGTGTACAGATTAATTGCTAGAACCTGTATTTTGTTGAAGCTTTAAATGATTTGAGCTGTTTTTTTTTTAAGAAATGGGACCCCGGTATTACAAAAAATCGGGGTCCCGATTTTCTTGGATATCAATTTCTGTTGTGCTTTCAAATTTCTGTTGTGCTTTGACTACTTGATCTGAAGCTTTTTCATATGTTTTCCAGGCTGATGAGATCTTCATTCAGTCGATCAAAGATGCTGGGCTTTATGATGCCATATGGCAAGCATTTGTTGTATTGCTTCCTGGCAACACAGTCGGGGTTCAAAGGGATCAAAGAACATATGGCCGTGTTGTTGCTCTTAGAGCTATCACGAGTCAAGATGGAATGACAGCAGATTGGTAAGCTTCCAAATTACATTTGTTATGTAATTAATGTGTTTTCCTACCCTAAACTTCTATCAAGAAGCAAAACTACTCTTCTTAGATAACCTTGTTCAGATGATGCATTAGATTCAGATTGCTAATGACCAAGGATCTTGCACTTATTATCCACGGATCCAAGTAATCGTCTTGTCATATTTTGAATTGTTTAGCTTAATCTTCTGTGTTTGAATACGATTTTAACCTGCCTTTCTTTTATGCTGATGTTGCAGGCTTTCCAGGGACAAATACCTCAACACAGAGGAGTTCATTGATGTTGTGGCAGCAGATCTCAGAGCAAAACTTAATGCCTAAAATTGTAAGTGAAGCTTGGCAACTGGTGCACTTTCTCTTCTTATATCAAAAGAGCTTAACATAGGCATGAGATTTTTAACTAGTCCCTCCAACCTCAGAAATGATTCTTCTATATAACTATAATTGGAATATTCAAGTAGGGTCAATAACCTGGGTTCAGTTTGCATGTTTGTGGAGGATGAACAAACATGCAACATCCCATCTTTGAAGATGTTGCACTATGATTATAAGGTAGGACTAACACTCTTAACAGTGATGTGTTTATGTTTCTATGGTATTATTCTTACTTCCTGTTTTATATAACATGTCATAGAGGGGGCGTTCAAAGAGATAACATGTCATAGGTCTGACAACTTACCACCGAATTGAAGATTAAACATTCTTCCTTCAAAACCACCGAAGATTAAAAAGGGGATTCCTCTCGAATCGATGCATATTGTTTGGGAGCCCCATTGGTTATATGTGCATGCTCTAAAAGCTGTGAACTCTTGCTTGTTTTATGTATATATATATGTTGTGTCGTTTAATTTGTCCTAGTTTAGTTATAGTGGAAGAGTCAGAGGTTATCAGCTAGCTAGTGTTGGATTTTATATAGTACAAGTACTTTGTAAGCGACATTTCCTGAAGAATGAACAGACCAATGTGTTTCCATATTTGTGTGTTTTCCTACTCTCCTTTATTCTTCTTTCTTTGGAATCATTATTCGACAGGCTTTTAATCTGATTAATTACTTGTAATGAATACTTTGAAGTACTCAAATTTAGTGTTGAGGGTTAGTTGGGCAGCTAAAAGGGCATGGGATGCACAGATTTGGTGATTCTGTCATAAAATTGGACTTTTTAGCCCGGATGTGGAAGAGATCCGGGCTAAAATGTCAAGTTTTTGTTTTTTGTTAAAACACAATGCTTTTTAGACCGGACTTACCCAGATCCGGGCTAAAAAGAGGGAAAATGCGACTTGTTGAGGCAGGCCTATAGAGGCCCGCCTCAACAAGTCCCTCATTTTGGCGCCGAAGTGAAGGACTTGTTGAGGCGGGCTTCGGAGGCCCGCCTCAACAAGTGGCTTTTAGAGGCGTATATTGCCTGCCTCAAAAAGGGTCCCTACTTGTTGCGGCCCCCTCAATTGAGGCGAACGGTGTTCGCCTCAATAAGTGTCCAAAGGCCCGCCTCTATTAGGGTTTTTTCCACTAGTGTGAGGTTTATACTCGTATGTGGCAGGTCATGCCAAGCTCCCATTTTCACATAAACTAGTTTCCAAAGAGGGTTGTTCAAAGGATGGTAGTTAATATAGCTGGATACATATTTGTTCATAATGATCTTATAGGAAAAATAATTGGAAATGTTACTAAGATGATGAAATCTTAGTAACATGTCATTTATTTGTTCATATTTCCAGCTAGCAAGTGCTTCAATTGTACAAAGATTTGAGATAAAATTGATCGTATACAATCTTCCATATGTCAGAGAAACCAAGGAAAGTAGACAAAGTTGTTCAAACAAATTTTGTATATTCCAAAGATTCGGCTTCAGGTAGGCTGAACTCGGTACATTGGTCAGTCTGGTGGTATTCCAGAGATATTTCAATTGTTTTTCTTGATCATTGGTAACCAGATTGTTCATGGAGTCAAAACTCCCTTGAGGTTTCATTGTTTTTGTTTTTTCTCTCTGCCTCCTTGGTTCATTGGTATGGTTTGTTTCACCTTTGTTGATGATGAAATAGAGCAACAAACTCCATTCCAGAGATTCCTGTAAGATCATATCACAAACAAACCAGAGGTAAGAAAGGGCATAAGTTAAAGCTTTGTTCAAGAGAGGATGACTAGCCTGGTACTCATGGTTATTCAAATACTCATCACAGTGAATTCTGAGATGATCAAGCATACAGATTATACAAATCCAGCACTTGCAGCCATAACCAATATTATCAAAGTTGTTGTAGTAGTGAGAGTTGATATGGTCACAGATAAAAGCCTTATAAACAAAGCTTTTCACTGGATAAGAAGAGTCAGTATTGGTAATAGAATCACCAAAGGGGAGTCTGGATTGACAAAGAAAGTAATCAACACAACCCCAAACCCAGTAGTTGCAAATGATTCCAAAAAAGATTAACAAAAAGTGGCTACACTTTTTATAAATCCGATTAAGGATAAGCAAGGAGCAAATCGACTGCATCAACCATCTGAGACACATAGGTCTCCAAGGAGAGAAAGTGCAAGGTTCATTGATAATGAGAATAAGAGGGTTCCAAACAGAGTTTTTACCAGACTTGGTCCATTCACCATTCAAGGTATCCTCTACCATAGTAAAACGAAACAAATGTTCAGAGTCATGTTCTTTTGAGTTCAAGAAAAGATTGTTCTCCTTGTGCCAATATCCTTTATAGATAGAAGCATAAGGTTCAGAAAAAAACAGGTTCAGAGAAGGACAAGCCAAAACAGAAACATCAGACAACACCAAATGAACAAAATAGCAAGGATCATACACAAAAAGGTCAACAAAGAAAGAAACAGAGGAGATAAGATCAGAAAGACACCACCTGGAGTCGCGAGAAAGAGGATGACCGAAGGTGAAGAACAATATGTTGAGCACTACATCAGTGCTCCGACGACCGTCGACTTGGATGGCTAGGCAATAGCAAATTCCGACAGCACACCACCGCCAAGGAAAAGTCATAACCCAGCCAAAGAGAGGAGCAATCGACGCCGGGAAGTAGACTTGAAGAGTACAGCACCCACCCCCTTTCCAGTTCCAAGAGAGGAGGGATAGACAAGAAGCAAACGCCCCATAGCTCGTGGCGACATGGACGGCGAAAAAGCCCCTGGATCTCTGGTGCAAGAGTTGATCTGGTTCAAGGATTTGAGGTCTCTTGGAGGCCGAATCTCTAGAGTGGAGCCCATCCACAACCCAAACTCCAGGCGTACCAGTACTTTGACTGGACTTCCGAAGAGGAGAGGTAGCCACCAGGAGCCACCACTCTCCGTCGAGCGACCTCCCGAGATCCGGGAAAGCAAGGGGTTGGGTGAGAGTTGTAGATCTGAACGGTTGAAGGGGAGATTCGAAGAGTTGGAGGGTAGTCTTGTGAGCCAAGTTGGATTCATGAGAAGGGGTCAAGAGATTAGGGAAATCCCGGTTGAGGGAGAGGAGGTTGAGCAGCGGTGGTCGTTGGGTAACAAGGGTTCGGGGGTTCTCGCTGAGAAGGAGCAACGGCGGGTTCAAGGGGTGAGGGGTAGCGGCGGCGGCCGAGTTGAAGCTAGGGTTTCTCTGGTTTCTTGAGAGCGTTTCCTCTTTCTTCATTTTTTCGATTAGCACATTTTGACTATTTGTGGTTCATGTGGGAGCTATAAAAACACTGCGAGGGGAGGGGGGGGGGACCGAACACAAATATAAATGTACAGGTGGGCTTTGTATAAGATAACCCAGCGCATATGTATATGTTGGGCCCAAATCCACTTATGCCATCATCAGTCAAGAAGGGCAGAATTCGTAGCGCATATGTATAAAAACACTATATCGGGGGGAAGGTCGGCAACAAGGGCAGAATTCGTAGGCCTTCACTGTTTACATGGGCAGCTGTCAAGACCCAAAAATTGATTCGGGAAAAAGTTGCTTATTCAGCACATGAGGCTGTAGTACAAGCTCTATGTGTCAAGTTCATGCAAAATTAAGGGAGGGACAACTCCCGCTTTTATGTATTAAGGAAAGGATTTATATTCTATAATATGATTAAAAATTAATTTTTATTATAAAAATAAATTAGTAACAAAATATATGGCTTAATATAAAAAATAGCTATACAAGTAGAAAAAATATTAAACTTATATTAATATAAAAGTAAATAAACGTTTAACAATCCAATCTATCTAAGACCGAATCGAAATCTAACCGGATGCACACGCTAATCGAAACATATTGTACGGATATAAGAAGACATATATGTCATAAATGGATATTAATTTGGAGCTCAGCAATCAAACCCTGCCAAAGAACAAAACTCACGTACTAATAAGAAATAATACTACTAATTTTATTTTTAGCATTCACCAAGAAAACCTATTGTACAGAACAAGAAAACTCTATCCTTTTACTTCGGCAGAATTAAGAGCATCATCAATCCTCTCTCCAGAATGTGGTGTGTTTGGGGCACAAGCCCTATAAACCATCTGGCTCAAGCCTCTTGAAAAATAATATCTCAGTAATTCAAATCCGTTTACATGACATTAATAATTATGAGAGAACCCATCAAATGAGGTCACTTATCTGAGAACTCATGAGTCGTATTATATATGAAAAATGCGTAAAGCGTATTTTACGTAAGTGTTTTTAAACATTATTGTACAATGTGTTCATAAAATGTGTATTGTACATGTGATCACAATTTATTGAAAATGCGTGGTCATAAAACTATAATATATATATATATATATTGCATTATATGTGTATCAATATTTTGAAAAATGCATGTATATTTAGTATTATGTGTTATGTAATCTAATCCTAAGTTGTTGTAAATTGAACAATGTTTTGGCTTATTGCAAGCACTATAGAGAGGTAGACTAGGACACAAGATGTAGAGACAAATGGGTTAGCTGGCTAGCTTAGCCATGGAGGCACATGTGGGCTCGGGTGACTTAACCATGATTGGTCTAAAGTCTTCCTAAGCCAGCACATGAGGCTCTGGCACAGCCTTGGCCCTATTATACCATTTGGTCTCGGTTTCCCTTGTAATGGGTTTGTACTCCTTTGTGGGTCTTATCTGCTATCTCGGGTTGAAGGTCCAAATTGGTTGGGTTTGGCCGAAGTTGGAGACGCGGCTTCCTTGCTAGTGAAACGACGCGTTTGGGAAAATGGATAGAGGTTTATAACCTCTAAAGTTGCCCTAAGCGTCGTTAACTTCTGGCTGCTCCCTTCCTTTGCTGCGATGGAAACCCTAGAGTGCTCTCTTCACTGAGAGCAGAACTCTGGCTCCTCCATTGTTGCTTGAAGCTATAGCTTGAAGCTCGAGAGAGAAGATACAGAAAGATAGAAAGAGAGATCGAAAAACTCTAGCGGTGCGAAGCTTGGGTGCAAGGTTCGCGGTTGTCCTTCTAGGGGACAGTTCTTATCTCGTCTTCTTCTTTTGGCCTGTGTGTCGCTTCTTCTCTTGTGTTGTGTTCTTTGTTTGCCCTATGTGTGCTTGTTTGTAACCGAACTTGTTCTTGGCCTTGAGTTGCCTAGTGGATTGGGTGAGCCTCCCCTCCTGAGGACTTCGCAGACGTAGGACTTAGTCTGAACTGCGTAAACAATCCCCGGTGTTCAAGCTTGTTTTCTGTTTTACTTAATTGTCCAAGCATTTGGTTTAAACGATTGAGGAAGATTCGAGCGGATTTGATTTTACATTATGTGTTCATGAAAGTTGTACCATATGTTCATCGTTTTTTTACGTGTTCATAAACTTTGTACGGCATGTTCAAGAGAACAAGTGTCTTCACGGTTCTCAGATAAATATATGTTCTCATGCGAGCCGCAACCTAATTTTGAACCTTAATTAATTAGTTTATCATTAAAGCTCGTGGAATGATTAATTTATTATAAAAGATTAATGAATATTCATCTTAAAATCTAGGGAAATTCCTGTTGGTGCCCCTGAGTTTAGGATTATTCATGTTGGTGTCCCACGATTAAGTGTTTTCATGTTGATACCCCTAAGGTTTTGGTTTGTTCGCTTTGTAACCGAATTTTTTCATATCCGTATCATTTAGGTTCAAATTGATCAAATAGAAGCTCATCACTATGTTTATTGACCTCAACTTAGTAGGATTCGACTCTTAAAACACTCAAATCCATACTCGAACCATTCCGATTTGAATTCTTAAGGTCGAAACGGGTTGTTGCTTCAGAATTCAAATCGACATGGTTCGGACATGGATTTGGGTATTTTAGGAGTCAAATCTTACTAATTTGAGGGCGAGAAACACAATGGTAGACTTGGATTTAATCAATTTGAACTAGAATGGTACAAACATGAAAAAATTTGGTTACGAAACAAACAAACCCAAACCTTAGGGACACCAACAGGAAAAAATTTAATCGTGGGACACCAACATGAATAATCCTAAATACAGGGACACCAATAGGAATTTCCCTAAAATTTATTGACAATAAGAAAATAATTCATTTAAATTTTATGTGTTGGGCTTAGTTAAATCCTATTTTTCGATACGTGATAGATATTACATCAATTATACTTAAATATAAACTTAAAACATATTATATAAACTATCGATCTATATATATCAAATCACAACCCATGGTCTGTACTAATTAGGTTTTGTTTGTGTACATGGGAGAGTTTTCGGTTTGAATTAAAAAACTACCGGTTTTCGATGTATTTTTTCATTTTTGAAATTTAATCTCGGTATTCAAATTTTCATCTTTATAATACTACAACACATGAGAGATTACATATTGTGAGGTTGAATTGCATGTTTTTCATCATCCAGCCCAATGTATCTCTTTAAAAATATAATAGTACTATTAATCACGCCCATGTACAAACTCCGTATAAACTAGTGTTATTCTCATGCTTACAAGTTTTCACTAATAATTATTTAAAATTTGTCTATATAGTTAAAGAAAATCAATCTGAACAATATTGATATCAAAATGTATTGGTAAATTTGGATTTTCCTTATTAATTATTTTAGTGTCTCTATTAAAACAAATAAACATAATATATATTTATATATATAAGAAAATATATAATTATGAATGGAATAGGAAAACCGTGCCAAAGAATAACGACTTTATCTATAAAATATTAAATGACTCGAAAATATAACATAACGACACGTAGAATATATGACATGTGATTTATTCTGGAAGAGATATGTTGCCTTAATTGTTATGTGTTAGCACTCCATATGACTAGCTATTAGACTTGTAAAAAACCATCTCGATTCGAAAATCCGACCTGATTTTTCAGAGTCGAGACCTAACTCGAAAGTCATTGGGTCAAGAACGATTCAAAGTCGACAGATATGAAATCGACCCGAACATGATCCACGCGAATCCGAGTTCGACGACTCTGTCATTTCATATATTTTATTATATTTATATTAAATATTTTATTTATATAATATACTTTATTTTGTTAAATTTTATAATAATTATAATAAAAAACGGACATTTTCGACTCGTTAGATCGATCCGAACACGAGCCAAATCTATTACGACCCAATTCGATTAATCCAAAAAATTTAATGACCCAATTAAATCAAATTTAAATCGATGGGAACTCGACTCGCCCGACTCAATTTACAAGTCTAGTAGCTAGCTATATAAATGAGTAAAAGCCAGCCTTTTCTTATCAATCTCCTCCTCATCCTCTCCATTCTCCCTTTTGCTTTCCTATAGCTCTAGCTCCATCTCTCTTTAGATCAATCTCATCTCTTTAACCATAAATCTCTATACTCTAATTTATGTAATATACTATATATATTCTCCACCACCCACTCATCATCGATCTTTTCATAAAGAGAAATTAAAGGGCGGGCGTGACTCAACATACACAAAAAAAAGGAAGATCAAAACATCCAAAAAAGTTGTATAAAACCTAGCTACCTAGCTTATATTAAACCATGGTGTTTTTCTCCATTCCAGATTATCTTCATCCTAATTCCAACTGGCAACAGCAGCTACAATACCAACAACAGGTGAGAGCTTAAATTAACGTTTTAATTGATTATATTTTGTGAATTCAATTTAATTTCAAGTCTCAATACATAAATATATTCTTCCAACTCCTATGAATTTATTTTGAGTGGATATTTTTTAATGATTGAATATATATACTCAAAAGTATTTCATCTTTAATAATCTAAATCTTCACCCTCACATGTAGTTGTATTTAGTTTTTTTTTGGGTCAATATAATAATGGATCGATCCACATATGTACGTACATCGTACGTACTATTAATATTTCGTTCTGAATATATTATGAACATGTGTGTAGACTATATTGCACGGGTTACATCGAATATATATCGATTGTTTTAAAAAAAAAATGCACCCTAAGACAGGTCGAGCTAATTAAAAGCATAGATTATAAAATTTTGACCTAGCAATAATATTATAATTAAGAATCTTTCTTTTGAATATCCTATCTAGCTTGTACAGCAAAATCAGTCCACATATGGAAGCAGCAGCAGCATCAACTCTAACCCATGGTCACTCCTACTCCCACCGCCACCTTCCTCGGTCGGGCTCATGGTCGGGCCAAGCCCGATAGCTAGGCCCGGTTCTATGGTGGAGCTGGCCCGGATATCGAACATATCGAGGCCGCCGGGGGCGGTCAAGTGCCCAAGGTGCGGGTCAATGAACACCAAGTTCTGCTACTACAACAACCGCAGCTTGTCCCAGCCACGTCACTGGTGCAGGGACTGCCGCCGCCACTGGACTCAAGGCGGCGTCCTCCGCCCCATCCCCATTGGCGGAGCCCGCCGCGGAAACAGGCGCCCTAGAGCTTCATCCTTTTCCGGCCCCACCGCCAGCTCAGCAGCCACTCCTGCTGCGCCGCCGCTAGGGTTGGATAATTATTACGACGGGACTAATTATTCATTGAACGGGTTTGAGATTAATGGCGGCTCCGTTGGGGCGGAGCAGTGGAGGATTGCGGCGCCGCCTGTGCTGCCGAGCATCGAAATCGAACACGTCGTCGTCGGGTTAAATGGGTTAGAAGAGATAGGGCATGATGAATTTGACAACCTATTTTAACTTATTAGGGTATATTTTGATCATTGTCCATAATACATTAAATTATATTAAAAGTTTAATATAATTTAGTGTATTATAGCGGATAATTTAAATCAATCATTACTTATTAATTGTCGTGTACTTGTCTATTCACACATTTTATTCTATGTACTATATATGTTCTATTTGCTTGTAAAAGCTCGTTTAACACAAAATCATTATTGGTTATAACGTATTGTAAGACTTTATAAGTAGTATTTCTTCCGTTTTTAAATATCTAGTTTTTTTTTCGTTTTACATTTTAAGACATTAGATGAGTTTTTTTAATAAATAACTGATAAAAAAATGTGAATAGTTGGACTTAATTAAAAAACTTATATTTTGAAACTAAACCTAATTATTTTTTATAAATTTAATGATACTACGTACGTATATATGAACCAAGATAAACCGATCGGATCAACTACCAATGATATATATAATTTGGGGTTTGTTTGGCATGACACTTTATAAAGTTTTTTATTTATAAAGACATTTATTTGAAATAAGTATCTTTAAAGCTTTGGAATTTGTGTATTGATTTTTTTCCATAATTTACTATAAAAATTTATTTATAACTAGTTTTTACCAAACACTATTATACTAAAAAAGTCCTTATTTACATAAAAGTCTTTATAAATATTTCACCAAACAAACCCTTATATGCAAAGGCGGATCTACGGGGGGCGGAGGGGGCGGCCGCCCCCTGACGTCACGCCATTGAAAAAGAAGCTTAGGTGGACCGCCGACTCAATTTACAAGTCTAGTAGCTAGCTATATAAATGAGTAAAAGCCAGCCTTTTCTTATCAATCTCCTCCTCATCCTCTCCATTCTCCCTTTTGCTTTCCTATAGCTCTAGCTCCATCTCTCTTTAGATCAATCTCATCTCTTTAACCATAAATCTCTATACTCTAATTTATGTAATATACTATATATATTCTCCACCACCCACTCATCATCGATCTTTTCATAAAGAGAAATTAAAGGGCGGGCGTGACTCAACATACACAAAAAAAAGGAAGATCAAAACATCCAAAAAAGTTGTATAAAACCTAGCTACCTAGCTTATATTAAACCATGGTGTTTTTCTCCATTCCAGATTATCTTCATCCTAATTCCAACTGGCAACAGCAGCTACAATACCAACAACAGGTGAGAGCTTAAATTAACGTTTTAATTGATTATATTTTGTGAATTCAATTTAATTTCAAGTCTCAATACATAAATATATTCTTCCAACTCCTATGAATTTATTTTGAGTGGATATTTTTTAATGATTGAATATATATACTCAAAAGTATTTCATCTTTAATAATCTAAATCTTCACCCTCACATGTAGTTGTATTTAGTTTTTTTTTGGGTCAATATAATAATGGATCGATCCACATATGTACGTACATCGTACGTACTATTAATATTTCGTTCTGAATATATTATGAACATGTGTGTAGACTATATTGCACGGGTTACATCGAATATATATCGATTGTTTTAAAAAAAAAAATGCACCCTAAGACAGGTCGAGCTAATTAAAAGCATAGATTATAAAATTTTGACCTAGCAATAATATTATAATTAAGAATCTTTCTTTTGAATATCCTATCTAGCTTGTACAGCAAAATCAGTCCACATATGGAAGCAGCAGCAGCATCAACTCTAACCCATGGTCACTCCTACTCCCACCGCCACCTTCCTCGGTCGGGCTCATGGTCGGGCCAAGCCCGATAGCTAGGCCCGGTTCTATGGTGGAGCTGGCCCGGATATCGAACATATCGAGGCCGCCGGGGGCGGTCAAGTGCCCAAGGTGCGGGTCAATGAACACCAAGTTCTGCTACTACAACAACCGCAGCTTGTCCCAGCCACGTCACTGGTGCAGGGACTGCCGCCGCCACTGGACTCAAGGCGGCGTCCTCCGCCCCATCCCCATTGGCGGAGCCCGCCGCGGAAACAGGCGCCCTAGAGCTTCATCCTTTTCCGGCCCCACCGCCAGCTCAGCAGCCACTCCTGCTGCGCCGCCGCTAGGGTTGGATAATTATTACGACGGGACTAATTATTCATTGAACGGGTTTGAGATTAATGGCGGCTCCGTTGGGGCGGAGCAGTGGAGGATTGCGGCGCCGCCTGTGCTGCCGAGCATCGAAATCGAACACGTCGTCGTCGGGTTAAATGGGTTAGAAGAGATAGGGCATGATGAATTTGACAACCTATTTTAACTTATTAGGGTATATTTTGATCATTGTCCATAATACATTAAATTATATTAAAAGTTTAATATAATTTAGTGTATTATAGCGGATAATTTAAATCAATCATTACTTATTAATTGTCGTGTACTTGTCTATTCACACATTTTATTCTATGTACTATATATGTTCTATTTGCTTGTAAAAGCTCGTTTAACACAAAATCATTATTGGTTATAACGTATTGTAAGACTTTATAAGTAGTATTTCTTCCGTTTTTAAATATCTAGTTTTTTTTTCGTTTTACATTTTAAGACATTAGATGAGTTTTTTTAATAAATAACTGATAAAAAAATGTGAATAGTTGGACTTAATTAAAAAACTTATATTTTGAAACTAAACCTAATTATTTTTTTATAAATTTAATGATACTACGTACGTATATATGAACCAAGATAAACCGATCGGATCAACTACCAATGATATATATAATTTGGGGTTTGTTTGGCATGACACTTTATAAAGTTTTTTATTTATAAAGACATTTATTTGAAATAAGTATCTTTAAAGCTTTGGAATTTGTGTATTGATTTTTTTCCATAATTTACTATAAAAATTTATTTATAACTAGTTTTTACCAAACACTATTATACTAAAAAAGTCCTTATTTACATAAAAGTCTTTATAAATATTTCACCAAACAAACCCTTATATGCAAAGGCGGATCTACGGGGGGCGGAGGGGGCGGCCGCCCCCTGACGTCACGCCATTGAAAAAGAAGCTTAGGTGGACCGCCGAGCCCCCCCCCCCCCCCCCCCCCCGTCGCCACGCCATTGAAAGCGGCCATGGGAGCTTCTGCCAGAGAAGACGAAGTTACATTTGAGATTTGTTTCAAATATTTTTTTCAAAGTGTCAAACGCCCAAAACGACGTCGTTTCCCAAAAAAAATTAAAACCCTTGACCTCTTTTTTTTTATTCAAAAACGTGTAAAAAGGTCATAAGCTGATTTCTTTTGTTTCTTTTTTTTATTGAAGACTTCCTTTATTTCTAAGAGTTTGTTTGTTTCCATCAATTATAAAGGCATTTTTAACTTTCAATACTTATTTTTAAAAAAGGTATTTGGTATAAAAGGTATTTTTGCAAATAACATTGTTTAAATTCAATTGTTCTCAAATACCAAAAAAAATTCAAAATGCTACACAAATTCCAAAGCTTTAAAATAACTTTTTACAAACAAATTACTTTATAACTACAAATGCCTTTATAAATTAGTTTACCAAACAAACCCTAAATTGACAGTAACATCTCCCTTCCACTGTGGGAGATGTTTGTCCACTGTCCTGCCCACCAGTCGCAGTAGTCGACTGCCCTGCCCACCGACCACATCCTACAAGCACCTTCAACTCCATTCTCCCGCGGAATTCCAGCAGTCCGGCGATGCGCTCCCTCGCTGTCACAAGTCACTCACAACCTCTAATTTAGTCCAAAATTGTGAGTTTTAGTTGTTTTAGGATTTAAGTAAAAGTGAAAATTTTGTTAAATTATATCTATACTTGTTTAAAAATTACATTAAGTTAAGGAATCTATGATTATATTGAAGTTTGAAAAGTCGTAAGCGACAATTTTTATAATTATTATCGCTATTTTTGTAAATCTTATAAGTCTTTGAGCCTCTTGTAATATGTTCTAGATCCGTCCAGTATGTATGAGCTACCTAGCTAGCTAGCCTAGTTAAGCCATTGTGGGCAAAATGGAGCTCGCCTATGTTTTATGGAGTGTTTCACACTGTTTTTTTCTTTATAGTTATAATTTTTGGTTCATATTATTTGACATTCAACAAATAATTTATACGAAAATAGTTAGCCTAGTTTCAAGATATTTCAAATTCATCACATTTCTGGGTAATAACTCTATAAAAACTCATTATTTTCGTCCTTAAATAATAAACTAGGCATTCTCTATGTAGTAATAATGTATATAATCATTTTTGAAAAAATAAAATACAAAATTGCCAAATGCTTCTACTTTATATCTTTAGCTTGTCTTAATAAATGTGAAAATTATAAAAGAGACAAATATTGGGAAAAGGATAGAGTATTTGATTAATTAATGAAGTTGCAATCGTAGGGAATGCATTACCTAATGTTCATAAAGAATTTATCCTCATGCTACTTGGAAAACCACGATGATCAATATGCATCTCTAATGTGCGAAATGGATCTAAGGCTCCGTTCGGCAAAGCTTTTTTGAGATTAACGGAGTTTGATTTTTTTTTTATCTAGTTAATGACTGTTCGGTAAAAAAATGTCAATCTACCTTAGGGAGCTTATAGTAGATTAATGTAGCTTAGTTTTTCCATTTTTTTGAAGATTAACAAGCTGAATTTTACATTTATCTCATTTCAGCTTATAACACCGAACACGAACTATAATTTTTAAATAATTAAGCTAATAAATTCAGTTTCAGCTAGTCATTCAGTTTCAGCTTCAGCTACTTATTTAGCTACATCTCCCATTTCAGCTGAATTTACCGAACAGAGCCTCGCATTATTTATAAATTTAGACTTCGGCTACTACTAGTTCCTCGAACTAATTAATTTATATTTTCTTACCAAACCCTTAACTAGTTCACAATATATCATGTTTATTAGTTAAGCTTACAAAATTGATGCATAATTATATTGTGCATTGCACGCAATATGATTAGCCATACATTTTTTTTTTGGGTCTAGATGATTAGCCATAGTCTTGGCAAATACATTGCGGATATTAATCTTATGAAATTACGTTATTTCCGGAAGAAATAAAAAAGAAGAAGAAGTTACAAGGCATAACGTTTTGTAAGTCGTTTGTATATGAAAATATCAAGGGAAATTCATGTTGGTGCCCCTGTATTTAGGGTTATTCTTGTTGGTGTCCCACGATTAAGTTTTTTTCTGTTGGTGTCCTTAAGGTTTGGGTTTGTTTGTTTCGTAACCAAACTTTTTCATGTTTGTACCATTCTAGTTCAAATTGATTAAATCCAAGTTTACTATTGTGTTTCTCGCCCTCAAATTAGTAAGATTTGACTCCTAAAATACCCAAATCCATATCCGAACCATGTCGATTTGAATTCCGAAGCAACAACCCATTTCGACCTTAAGAATTCAATTCGGAATGGTTCGAGTATGGATATGAGTGTTTTAGGAGTCGAATCCTACTAAGTTGAGGTCAATAAACATAGCGATGAGCTTCTATTTGATCAATTCGAACCGAAATGATACGAATATGAAAAAATTTGATTACAAAGTGAACAAATCAAAACATTAGGGATACCAACAAGAAAAACTTAATCGTGAAATACTAACAAAAATAACTCTAAATTCAGGGACACCAAGAATAATTTCTCAAATATCAAATCATGTGCACACGGCGTATGTATTTAGCATTCCCTTCCGCATCAGGAAGAGACGATACGTAGGTGAATGTGACGACCGTGTCGTCACGGTTTTTCGTGCGCGTTATGTTCCATAAGAAGACAAAAATGTTCCTCTCTCCCCCCACTTACTTATCTTTCTTGCTATTGGGCTCGTTGAAGTCTGGGCCCAACATAGGCCCACTTTTTTTTTCCCGCCGCCAAGCTATACATTCCCGTTGAACAATCTCTCCCCTGTTATGTAATTTCGTTTATCGGACTATAGAACTTGTGGGTTTCTTTTCGTAATTCTGTGAGTTTTATGTTTTATATTTTATATTTTTTTCAAAAATAAACAGCTTTTTTCGAAACTCTCTTCTCTCATTTTCTAAATTCTAGTTGACGGTTTCGAAAATTAAGGTAACTACAATAATATGTCATGTTCAAAAATCGTTAAAATACTCGCGAGTTCGATTTCTGCTGGAGGCGTGTATGAAGACATTGATGTTGGGAGGGGTCTAGGGATGGAAATGAGTCGGGTGATGGATGAATGATGCCATTTTATCACCCGACCTGTGAATTAAATCCTCCACCTGACCCACCCGTCACCCGCGAAACATTTCACCCACATTTGTCCATCCATCATACAACGGGTGATTCGGGTGGGTCGGGTCATCCGCATAATATTTTATAATTATTTAAATATAATTAATTACATGATTAAGTGCAAAAATTAATTAGCTTTCTTCAATATATGAAAATAGTTGTTCTAAATATAGGATTTGATGGATGTTCATATAAAATATTCTTAGAATATTCAACTTTTAAACATTAAAAAAAACTAAAATTGAACTCATACATTTTAATAAAATAGAATTAGAACTATAATCGTCGACGGGTGAACGGATGGGTGGATGAAGTGCGGGTGATGGATCGGGTGATGGGTGAGATTTACATCACCCATCACCCACCCGTCATTCGTTTCACCAACCCACCAACCATCCATCACCCGATTTACTTCGGGTGATCATCCATATATTCAGGTCGGATTTTTCGGGTGGGTCGGTCATTCACGGGTGATTTCCAGCCTTAGAGGGGTCTATTACTTCGTGTATCAACAGTAACTTGATCTGGACGTAGAGCGACTCTGTCCGAACCAGGCGATCAAGACTAAAAAAAAGTGTTAAAATAAAAACTATAAAAAAAAAAAAAAAAACTTCAAAACTAAAATTTAAAAACTCAGAGTTACTATGTAATATAGTTCAATCAAATTGTAATAAACACCGTTTCTTATTTTAAAAGTTTTCTTCAATAAATTAAAATGGTCAGATTTTATGTTTATGTACCAGTTTTGGACATGCATGCATTATACAAGTAGATGATATACACAAGACAAGTTTGTATAAAGGGTTTGTGTATAACCAGCTGAAATATATAGGAGTTCTAAACGAATGATTAACATCTTTATATCAGCTTACTTGAATATAGTTAAATGTTGGTACGAAATACGAGTTAAAATAAGTAGGGAATGGAATTTTTTTGAGTATATAAGAAAGGGATTTCGAGCCTGCAAAAAGATATGTGAACAACTAGCGGCCCTTATTTAGTTTAACTATTGTTCTACCGTTCCTGCCTTTCCACGTGAGAACAGAAAAACCAACTGACCACGAACACCAAATGGCCCTTTTGAAAGCATAACGAAAAAGTTAAATTTAATTTATTAATCTTCGATAATATTGAAAAGATTACATTAAAAATTAGAAAAACTTAAATTGTATTAAATTATTACAAGCTATTTAAACCAAATTAATATTTTTTTACTAAATATTCATTAAAAAGATGAGGAAAAAATCAAACTTCTAATGTAAAAAAAAAGTCGGTTAGCCAATTTAAGAAGGTTCATACTATATACACGATAAAATTTAGCTGTACGCACGATATTCTGTATGTCAGAAATTGGCGTACGCAATGTCTTGGCGTACAGCATATTTTATGATTTTTTTTTGAATTTCTGTTTTTTTTTAAAAAAAATTTGTACTTTTACCTGTACGCTGTATTGTAGCGTACGCTATAATACAGCGTACAGGAAAATAGCCGTTGGAAATGGCCTGTACGCCAGACCATTGCGTAGGCTAGACCATGGCGTACAGAATTAGCCGTTATTCCAACGGCTATTTTATGCCTTATAAATAGCAAGTCAAATCCCTCGTTTTCTAAAAATCCAAAACAACAAATCTTACAAGAAATGACATATAATGAAAATACATCGAGTAGTGGAGAAGAGAATGAAGAATACGACGATCAAGATTTCGACGATGAAGATTTCGACGATGGCAATTTCGAGGTTAGTAATTATGGAATGATTAAGATTGAAATTAGTTATAATTAATATAGCTTAAGTACGTATAGTTAATAATGGAATGATTAGAATTAAAATTAATGGAGAAGATAATGACGATGTTGCGGTAGAGGCCTATATTTATTATGTTAAAAGATAGATTAGTATTTAGTTGTAGTGGATAAGATGATGACGATTTAGCGATAGAGGCCTATATTTGTTTTGATATATGTTAAAAGATTAGTATTTAGTAGTAGTGGAGAAGTTGATAATTGTTGTGAATTTGATATATGTTAAAAGTCCTATGTTTATTTTCAAAAGCGTTAAAAGAATATGGTAATGGAGAAGATGATGATGATGATTTAGTGAGATAAGCTATCAATTTGTTTTTCTTTAGTTTAGTTATGTATTACAATTATAGTTTTGTTTTATAGTTAATATTGGTTAGCTATAAACATATAAATTTCACAAATCGCAATCCATATATTGTAACATTATTGATTATGTAAACATGTATATGGAAAAGATTATGGAGATGAATTTCGTAACAATCTGAAGTGGGATAGCCGAGAGGAATTGATTGAGTGGGTTAAGAATAAGGGCAAAGATTTGATGATGGTTTTAGTCACTCGTAACTCAAATGTCAGAAGTGTTAGTTTGACGTGCGAGCATTTTGGTGAATATAGATCGGGGAGAAAGAAAGGTAGTGACTCAGAAGAGGAAGTTGAGATAATTCGTAAAACAAAGTCGAAGAAGTCCGGATGCACATTTGAGTTGTGTGGTGTTAGATTGAAGAAGAAGCCAGGGGAAGTGACTCATAAATGGATCATGAATGTGGTAGATGGATGCCACAACCATAAGCTTCCGACTAGCTTTCTTGGGCATGCATACATTGGCAGAATGACCCCGGATGAGGAGCGCCTTGCCAAAAGTTTAGGCGAGGCGTTCGTGACGCCTAGGACTATTGTTGCGAAGTTGAGGAACTTCTTCCCCGAAAATGTTACATCCATGAAACAAGTTTCCAACTTTCTGCAGAAGATGCATTACGAAGATCGTAGGGAATTGACGGTTAAGCAATGGACTCTAAACTTTTTGTAACAAAATAGTTACCGGGTATTTCCGCTTAGAAAGTTGTCTACGAAAGAGACTGATATCCTATTTTTTGCTCACCCGGACTCGCTCCACCTATTGAAGATGTTCCCGTACGTGGTAATTATCGACGCCACATACAAGACAAATAGGTATGTGATGGATTTGTGTTACAATTTCAACACAATTTAATAGTGATTTATATCATCGATTTGAATTATATCTTATATTCTATGACTTCTTACATTCATTTGTTTTCTTACATTCATCCACAGGTATAACATGCCATTGGTGGAGATTGTCGGTTTCACTTGCACGCACAAGACTTTCAACATTGCGTATGCATTTACACGACAAGAAGAAGTTGTGCATTACAAGTTCATAATGGAGAAACTTTTGCGCTTGTTTAAAGATGCGGGTGTTATGCCGACCGCCATAATGACTGATCGAGAGAAGGCTCTCATTAATTCAATTCGGATAGTTTTCAAAGATGAAGTAAAACACCTATTGTGTTGGGTGCATATTAAGCACAACAGAAGCATATGCCTCCCCAATATTGAAGGATAAAAAACAAGTGAAAAGGTTTTGCGGCCAATGTTGGGCACTTTGGTGTTCAACCACGGAGGAAAGCTACGAAGAGAGGCTTGCGAAATTGAGGACATCGTGGAAGAGTGGCCTCGTTTGATACATTGAGAAGACGTGGACTAATCCTCACAAGGAAAGCATAGTGAGAGCGTGGACTGATCATCATCTTCACTTCTTCACGAGGACTACAAACAGGTAACCCTTGTACAATGTTCAGTAGTTTCTAGGTTCAGGGCTCAATGTGGGACTAACGCAATGCTTTTCATGTGTTTTGATAGGGTTGAGGGTATGCATCACGTGTTGAAGAAAATTCTGAATTCTAGCGTTGGTGGTTTTAATAGAATGGTAGTGAGGATACACCATGCGATCGAGGGTCAAATTGGGCAGGTGCGTGCGACCATAGAGATGTCACGGAACAAAACACCAACAATGTTTGATGGTGTGCCGCCAGAAATAAGAGTGTTGTTTTCAAGGCTATTCTTCAAAGTGTCGGATAGGTGCTTGGGAATGTTGTTTGATCTGTATAAGCAGATAGAGGAGGAGGATTTCCCTGATGATTGTGATGATCATTGGATGAGAGACTGCTTCGGCCTGCCGTGTGTCTACAGAATCGCAAATGCCATCATTAATAAGACGCCGATCATGCCGAGTGAGATACACCGCTTCTGAAAGCAATTGCAATGGGATAGGGTTTACACGAAAGAAGATCCAGTTGAGGACACAACACAGATGTGTGTTCAAGATTTGAGATGGAAGCTAATGGATGACATGTGTCATGCTAAAACATTGAGCAAGGACCAAATAGACCAAATCACCGAGTTGTTCTGGGACACGCAGCACCCGCATGAAACTTCGATGCAGGAGCCCACAGGAATCATTTCAAAAGGAATGCCAAAGGGTTCGACAAAGTACGACACCAAGAGGGAGCCGAGCTTGTTTGAGCATCGGAGGGCTGAGTTAGAAGAGATTGAGAAGAATAAGGCCAGTGGAAGCCAAGGTAGAGGTCGGGGTCGTGGCAAGAAGGGACCAAGTGGAGCTTCGCCGGGCATTGGGACCCAAGGGAGCCAATCCGAAGGGACAGGATAGCAGCAGCTCCCTGAACAACCCATGATTTATATGGGGGTGAACTTTGGGGTTAAGAATGTGGATTACTTTTGGTTTCCGTACATTAACGGGGCCAGAGATGTATGTCCAGACGGGCATTGTGGATATCGGACACTGGCTATATTGTTGGGAAGAGACTGCATACCCCATGGTTCGAATGCAGGTGGCGGGCGAAGTGTACAGCCTGCAATGCCCTTCGCCCTGGCCCTTGACGCCTCACCCAAATTTCGATACAGGACAACCAATATGCCGACTCCCCAGGCAAAACAACCGGTGCGGTCGTGGTCAACGACTAGCGCCATGTACTTGTACTTGACGGCGTTCGTCGACTTGTCCGGGAAAATGGTACAGCCGAGGAGCATCATCAAGTAAATGGACGCTATGCGCCGGTCATCCCTCTCTAGACTGGACAACTGCTCACGGGACCTCAGCAAGAGGGCCTCTATCGGGATACCGCCACCACCGAACCACTGGGCCACCAACTCCAGGTTCGCCCCAGTAATGGCGCAAACGTGATCTCTAACGACGGGGTCCGCCATATCACTGGTGACGCTCAACCCGTCGATAGGGATCTCCAGGATGTGCGCGACATCGTGGAGCGTGATAATGATCTCGCCCCACGGGAAATGGAACGAGCTCGTCTCCGGATGCCAGCGCTCGACGAATGCAGAAATAAGCACGTCGTCGATCCTCCTGAAGTCCACCTCCCTCATAGAGGTGATACGAATCCGCTGCGTAAAATCTCACCAGGTGTCTGGAGCCGCTGTAATGTGCTCGTTCATCTCCCAATGCCATGGCTTCCTGGTGTACGTCTTCAGAACCTTCCTCATCTGAAAAAGAAATAACAAAATTAGTATTATACTTATAACATTTTCATATTTTTATTTAAAAATCTTAAACTAAATCAAAGACGTACTGTATCATCCATGCGCGCAACAGGTGGTGGGGGATCCGAAAGTGTCAACGCCAATGTCATGTCCCATAGGACCCTGGCGACGTGGGTCGTATACGTACCGAGGAGGTGAGGAACGAGGGGCCCTCCTGGCATCCAAGGCTCTGCGGGGCCCGCTTGCTCGGGAACCGGATCCGCCTGCTGCGGAGCCGGATCCGCCTGCTGGGGAGCCTCGTCCATCCCCAAGTCCGCTGCGGGTCCGGGAGACTCCTCAAATCCCTCATAATAGTCGCGGTGGAGGGACGCGTCAAATGCCTCCTCGTCCAGCTCCATGGACGAGGCCGATGACGAAGACGAAGACAGCGACGGGTCAACCGCGCCCACTCCCGTCGCGACGTCCTGTAGGACGGGAAGCAAATCCACCGAAGCGGCCCGAAGAGCCGATGCTGTGACCAGATTCCTCCGTGCCAGCTGACGGGACCCACATTGGGGCCGTCTCACATACATCATTGAGGCTTGTAAAGCCTTTTTATAACATATTAATCAAAATTTTAAATTCATAAACAACTACAACATTATAATATAAATTGTATAATTCAATACCTATATTATTTGCCAATTTCAAATATAGACCTAATTTGCTAATTTCAAATATAATTCTTTAAATTCAATCCCAATTTAATAAAAACTTAAATTCCTTAATTTCAAATTTTTAATTTTAATATCTAAAATTTTCAAATTTAGTTTCATAACCTAAATTCAACGTGGAAGAGTAGACTCCTTTGTCTTTCTAAATTCAATTTTAATTATTATAACTAAAATCCAAAATTCAATACCTAAATTCAAATTCAAATTTTGTAACATAAATATAAATTTCAATACCTAATTTTTATAAAAAAATCTAGAATTAAATACATACCAACAATTTTTAAATGCAATACCTATTTCTAAATTCAATACTTATTTCATTCTAAATTTTCATAAATTCAAATAAATTTCTATTCTGTTCATACCTCTCGACTACCCTAGGTAGAAGTCTGATCGGGTGTCGCAGGAACGTCTCCGCGTCCGCCTCCTCATCTGCCACAGGCTCGGATAAATCGGGTCCGAACAGTACCTCGTTCACCCTCAACCCCGCCACCGCTGGACGGAGAACTAGGTGCCGCCGCCTCGCCGTCATCTGCACCGCCGCCGGTCACTTCCACGGCCATCTCTCCGCTGTCGGCCGGTTCTGCAGAACCACCAGGAGCACCGCCGCCAGCCGCCGCGCTCTCCACGCCGCCTGGAGGACCGTCGTCTCCTCGTCTTCCGCCAATCTCGCCGCCAGGAGGAGCCTCACCGGAGTGGTCGCCACTGCTCGCCATCGTCGGAGAAGGAGAATGAAGAAGACCGAAATGGAGGAGGAGGAGGAGAAGGAAGAAGGAGCGAAATGGAGGAGGAGAAGGAAGAAGGAAAGAAGATCGCCGCCGCCGTCTGTGGAAAAGGGGAAGAAGGGGAGAAGAAGAAGAGGCCGCGTCGACGCACGGCCTCTTAACCTAGCCTGTACGCCAGAACATGGCGTACGCCATATTCTGACGTACAGGTTTGGGCCGGCCCAATTATGGCCGGCCTAAAAAAAACTTGTATGCCAGAATATAGCGTACGCCAGAATATAGCGTATGCCAGAATATGGCGTACAAGTCTTTTTTATTTATTTAAAAAATAAAAATTATACGAATACGTATTTTTTTGTACGCTAGAATACAGCGTACAAAAAAATACGTATTCGTATAATTTTTATACTTTTTGTATAATTTTTGTACTTTTTGGTCATTTTTTAATGTGTACGCAATGAATTGGCGTACGCCAATTCATTATGTACAGAATGTCGTGCGCATAGGAGAAAAATGTCGGATATATAGCAGGCTTGATTTAAGAATAGAGAGGCCGAGACTATATACACGACAAACTTGTACGCCAAAATGTGGCGTATAATTTTTTTACATGTATGCCAACATTTGACGTACAGGTTTGGATTATTTTTGCCTGTACGCCAGACTGACATACAAGCATCGTGTGTATGTCAAAATTTCATCGTGTATATAACAGTCACGATATAAAAATAGGAAAGCGCAAGGAAGTGTGGACTTAAGACGACGTACGGTGGTCTCCCATAAATAATAGAGGGTGACGTATAACATCATCCTATCTTATCCCTTTCAAAAGCATCGTGTGGGTTTGTCTCAAAGGCCACGACTACTTCGACGTAATATAGCATGCCTCCAATCATTTTTGTTGAAATCTCGATTTAATTCAATGATTCTAGCGATCATTCGGTATAAAATTAGTAGGATTTCGTATACAATTAGGATCTTGCATATATACGGTTATAATGATTTTATGAACAATTCTTACGATTTTACAATCTGTATATTTTATGTCACTAGATATTATGAGATGGACATTTATACTTAAATTATAAAATATATATACGCATTTTTTCTTTTATTTATTATAATATGATTTATTGGTACCACTTAATTATTGTAAAAAATATAATGTTTTCATATCATAATATCACTAATATATTATATTTTTTGTTTTCAACTCGAATATAAAACGTTTACCGTTTATTAGGTTGATTTCTACTATATTTAACTATGTTTGTAAAATCTTACGAGATTCGATTACATGATCCAATTCAAATAGTAGTTTACGATCCGATCCTGGAGTCCTCATAACAACAACCTTGCCTCCAACGTCGTATGATAAAAAAAATTGTATATAAAAGAATGTTGGTATTAAAGTATGTGTCGATAGACTAGAGATAATACACGTACGAGTATGTATATTTATATATATGTCTATGTAAGTCTATTAGCTTCCATCCATAAATCTATTTACAGTAAGAGGAATATATAGTTTGTGAACTTACTAGGCTTTGATATTCTCTCACGTACTTTTCAATATGATATGAATTTTATATTTCACGCGCCTTGTGAATAAAACTAATCCGACCCAATTAACAATTAAACAACAAGTGTAGGAGTCTAGCATCTCGATTCTTTATAGCTAACCCAATAACAACAAGTATCATCTCATTAAGCCAAACCTTAGATCAAGAAAGAAACCCAAAACCGCATATATAGATCGTACATATACGAACACATACACATACAAACCCTATATATAAGTCATGCATACTGCTTTATTCTAAACTAAATCGATAATATAAAACGTACATGGACTTTAATATCTATGGAGATATATGCAGGTATAGGCTAGGTTGCTCAACCATGTGTTAGTTAGCTTAACCTTCTGTTAGTTTTATATAGTAGATAGCTGTTAGTGTGGGGTCCACAGTTAGCAGGTTGTTAGACAGCTAAGCCGTGTATATAAGTAGAGTTGTAGTCTAGTGTTTGTTTAATGAATTCAGTTCACAAAATATCTTCAACATTCAGTTCTTGTTTCCTTTCGGAGATCAATTCATGAAGCTTCAAATGGTATCAGAGCGAGAGGCTTGAGAATTGAAGATCGATCGAAGTCAGGCGATTGACATTGCTTGATTGTGCGTCCAGAATCAGTGTTCGACAGAGACGATTTGTACATCGTCTTGATGGAAGGAGAAGACGAAGTGATTCGTGACAATGGAGGAAGAAGATTGGATGAAGAAGTCATCGGCGATGGAGAAGGAAGGAAATTCTTCTTCAATGGACAAAGTTCAGGTAAAAATACATACAGCGATCTTCTGTTTTTATCAAACTCCGATCATCCTGGATCACAGATTGTGTCTACACATTTCAATGGTTCGAATTTTATTTCATGGAGTCGAGGAATTAGAATGGGATTGGGATCCAAGATGAAACTTGGTTATATAGATGGAACTTGTCAAATTCCATTAGATAATGAAGAAAAGAGAGCCATGTGGATAAGAGCAGATTACATGGTGCGATGCTGGATAATCAATTCCATGATTAGTGAAATTCAAGATGGATTTATGCATGTTCAGTCGGCAAGGAATTGTGGATTGAGATCTTGGAGCGTTTTTCAGAATCTAATGCACCACTTGTGTATCAATTACAGAAGGAATTAAGCAATGTTAAGCAGGATAATCTTAGTGTTGCTGCATATTATGGGAAAATTAAAAAGATTTGGGATGAACTTCAAGTTCTTGAAGGAATTTCAGTTTGTGAGTGTGGAGCAATGGATAACTGTCGTTGTTTGTTACTCAAGAAAATGCTTGAGAGGGAACAAAAGAATAGAGTTATGCAATTCTTGATGGGCTTGAATGAGTGCTATGATCATGTTAGAAGCAGTATCCTATCTCTTGAACCTTTACCTGGAGTAAACAAAGCCTTTCAGATGGTCATGAGAATCGAAAGGCAAAAGGAGATTACTCAAGGTGTGGGAACAAATCAAGATGTTATGGCTTGTGCAGCTAATAGATACCAGCAGAGAAGGAATTATGATTCAGGAAATGCTTATGATGAAAACAGAAGGGAAATGAGCAAAGATAGGATTGATAAGAGGGACTTGAAATGTTTGCATTGTGGAGCTAGAAGACACATCAAGGAAACTTGTTTCAAGTTAGTAGGATATCCTGAGTGGTATAAAGGGACACGAGATCAGGGTTCAGGGAAGTTTACAGCAAATGTGCAAGATACTGTCATGGAGGATCATCCTCTTGAATGCACTGAAAAATCAAGCTCCTATCAAACACCAGATCCATCAATGGTGAATGCAGTCTTCCAAGAAATTGTTAAGATGATTCGAGGAAAGAATACAGCAGCAGGCTCAGATGGGAACCAGGCTTTCGTGAACTTTGCAGGTAATTCACATACTTCATTTGTTGGTGCTTTACATGAGCATGACAAATATACTTGGATAATATATTCAGGAGCTACAGATCATATAGCCTATGATGCAGCTTTATTTACTGAATTACATAGACTTGATAAAGCTATCTTTGTTGGTTTACCTGATGGAGCAACTAAGCTAGTTCAGTTTGTTGGGACAATACATGTCACTCCTACTTTGATTCTACAGAAGGTTTTACTGGTGCCAGAATTTCGTCACAATCTGCTATCAGTTTCTAGATTGGTACATGATGGTTCAGTGTCTGTGATGTTTGATCAGATGTGTTGTGTGTTGTAGGGTCGTACTAGCAGTAGCTGTATTACTTCAATTCCAGTTCAAGGAGGGCTTTACAAGCTCCAAGTGCAACCAGTGATAACTGGTGCTTTGCAGAATAAGTGTAGATCACATGAGTCATCTGCTTTGACTTGTAATAGAGATAGTTCATTTCTTTTACAACATGCTAGACTTGGTCATTGTTCTTTATCAACTATGAAACATATTCCTGGTATTGCCTGTTCAGATTTACAAGATTTGAATTGTGAATGTTGTGTTTTGGCTAAACACCATAAGTTGTCATTTGCTCGAAGTAGTTCAATTGCAGAATATGTGTTTCATCTTGTGCATATGGACCTATGGGGTCTCTATAAAATCCCTGCTATGGATGGAGCAAGATACTTCCTAAAAATTGTGGATGATTGTTCTACGAGTACATGGACATATTTGTTACAAAACAAGTTGCAAGTTTATAAGGTCATAGAGGGTTTTCTTTCCTATGTTGAGACACAATTTAGTACATCAGTCAAGACAGTCAGGACAGATAATGGCATAGAGTTCACTCAACAGTTATGTCAAGAACTTTTCAGGGTTAAAGGCATCATTCATCAAAGATCATCTCCAGGTGTGCCACAACAGAATGCTCGTGTGGAAAGGAAGCACAGACATCTCTTGGAAGTAGCAAGGGCAATCAGATTGCATGCTAATATTCCCATCAAATTTTGGGGCTACTGTATTCTTACAGCCACAACTTTGATCAACAAACTTCCTTCCTCTGTGCTCCATTGGAAGTCACCTTTTGAGGTACTTCACAAAACCATTCCTACCTATGATGATCTCAAGGTTATTGGTTCCTTATGTTTTGCCTTATCCTTTCACTTGCCTAAAGATAAACTTGCTCCCAAAGCTCATAAGTGTATATTTCTAGGCTATCCCATTGGTCAAAAAGCCTATCGTGTCTATGATCTCACCACACACAAAGTCTTTATTACGAGACATGTGGTGTTTCATGAACACATTCTGCCTTTTCAAAATTCTTCTCCCCCTCCTCCTCCATCATCTTAGCAGTCACTACCCTTGATCAATCCTGCTTTGGATTTTGATGATACACCTTCCTCATTACCTATGATTGCTTCACCTACTCCATCTCCTCTTATCTCTTCTTTTCCTGACTCATCTTCAGAGTCCCTCCATTCTCCTTCTCCTCTTCCTGATGATGTTATTCTCCATTCATCATCACCTGGCCCTTCCACTAAGCTGTCTACTACTTCTTCACCTATTTTACCTCATGTTAGACACTCTACTAGACACCATCAACCACCTGCCTATCTCCAAGATTTTTTATGTCCTACTCTCCCTGCTTCCTCTTCACCTTCTCACTCCTTCCTTGTTTCTCAAGACTTTTCTCATCTCCCCACACCTTATCTCAGTTCCCTTTTCAATGTGTTTGTTGTGCTTGAGCCTCATTCTTATGAGCAAGCTAAGGCTCACCCTGAATGGGTAGCTGCTATGGACAAGGAACTACAGGCTTTGGATAGTAATCACACTTGGGAGTTGACTGCTCTTCCTTCTGGTAAGAAGGCTATTGGTTCCAAATGGGTATTCAAGGTCAAATACATGCCCACTGGTGAGGTTGAAAGATACAAGGCGCATCTGGTGGCTAAAGGATACAATTAGATTAAGGACAAGGACTACAAACATACATTTTCCCTTGTAGCCAAGCTCACCACAGTCCGAATTGTTCTTGCTTTAGCAGCTGCCAAACATTGGGAACTTCATCAGCTTGATATTAACAATGCCTTCCTTCATGGTTACTTATGCAGCCTCCACAGTGTTATCTTAAGGCTCAACCAGGTCAGGTCTGTCGACTCACTCGCTCTTTTTATGGCTTGAAACAAGCCAGTCGTCAGTGGAATATTGAGCTCACCAAACACCTTCTTCAGTTGGGCTTCACACAGTCTAAACATGACTATTCCTTATTCACCATGACTTCTTCAGGTCAATTTACTTTGGCTTTAGTCTATGTCGATGATATGTTGCTCACTGGGACATATGTTGCTGTTATAAATCATGTTAAAAGGTCTCTTGATACTGCCTTTACTATCAAGGACCTTGGCTCGATATTTTCTTGGAATGGAAATTGCTTGTCTGCCTTCAGGGATTCTGTTAAACCAACGAAAGTATGTCTTGGACATTCTTATTGATGCTCAGATGACTGATTGTAAGCCTGCTGCTTTTCCTATGCAACATGGGACCAAGTTATCCATTGATGAAGGTGACATTCTTCCTGATCCAGAATCCTATCGCCGTCTCATTGGTCGACTGCTTTACCTTACCCTCACACGACATGACATCTCTTACACTGTCCAGCAACTTAGTCAGTTTTTGGCTTGTCCTCGTCTTCCTCATTATCAGGCAGCTATGTATCTCTTGCGATATTTGAGAGGCACTTTCAACATTGCTCTGTCTTACCCTGCTTCTTATTCTTTGGAGCTTCGTGCTTATAGTGATGCTGGGATCATGTGCCTTCTCTTGCAAATCATTGACTGGGTATTGCATTTTTCTGGGTGATTCCTTGCTCTCTTGGAAGACTAAGAAACAAAAGACTGTCTCTAAGTCATCCACTGAGAGTGAATATCGGAGTATGTCCATGACTGCTAGCGAGGTTGTTTGGATCCATGGTTTATTATCTGATCTTGGTGTCATTCTTCCTTTGCCAATTCCTCTCCAATGTGATAACAAAGCAGCTCAACATCTGGTTGCTAACCATGTGTTCCATGAACGCACGAAGCATATCCGCATTGATTGTCACTTCATCCGGGATATGGTTCAGGAAGGATTTTTGAAGACTGACCATGTGCCTTCTGCTCTTCAACTTGTTGATCTGTTCACGAAGGCTCTTGGAGCTCATCAACACCGATTCTTAGCTTCCAAGCTTGGCCTTTTGTTTCCTCTCTCCAGTCCAGCTTGAGGGGGAGATATGGAGATATATGCAGGTATAGGCTAGGTTGCTCAACCATGTGTTAATTAGTTAGCTTAACCTTCTGTTAGTTTTATATAGTAGATAGTTGTTAGTGTGGGGTCCACAGTTAGCAGGTTGTTACATAGCTAAGCCGTGTATATAAGTAAAGTTATAGTCTAGTATTTATTTAATGAATTCATTTCACAAAATATCTTCAACATTCAGTTTCCTTTTCAGAGATCAATTCATGAAATGAAATATATTCCAACAGCTGCTATCAAAAAAACTTGCATGCAATCCACGTAAAACAAAATATTATCTTTGGGTCCCACGTACAGGTCTCGACGCACCCAACTGGCCAACTCAACATTGTATTGGATTTTTTCCCGTAACAATCACTTACATTAAAAGTTCTTTTTTACATATATTCAACCCACCTGCCCATATTTCCAAATACGTTGTAGTATCGTTGATTTATACATTATGATCTATAGTCTTCACGATGATGAAAAGGATGCGTACTGTGCTGGAAAATTGACCATGATGTAAGCTAACTTGTATTGTATATACCTATTAATCTCCATGAATCTGTACATGGAGATATCCACATTATAATGTGTACGTATATATATGGTCAGCGTTATTCTATTCTATCCATAAAGAACTTTTATGGGTGATAGTGAACTCTACGCCTTTCACCGGGTTAAGCCAATGACTATTGGGGACTCGATCTCATGTACAATGTTATAATACATTGTAATTTAAATTAAACCGTTTTTAACCTATGCTCTAAATACTAATTATGTAAAATAAGTATATAGTCAAACCTATATTTATCTTTCTGCCTCGTGGTGAAAATTCAGTATATATTCTTATTTGTATCTTTATGAAGCAAATAATTAAGATGAAAATATGTACGTTCTATCTTAAGAAATTAGAAGACGAAAATCAATGCAAGATGGATGCCATTCGCATTTCTCATTGTTAGAAATAATACATTATTAAAAATGGGTTTAGGCCCAAAAGGGGAGGAGTGAAGTGGGCTGATGCTTGGGCCCTTAGTATGAGATTGGTTGTAGGTCCAAGTGTAAAAGAAGAGCCGAAAATTGCAAGGATTAAGATTTAAATAAAGTTTGAATAAGTCATGTTTATGGAAATTATATGAACAAAAGATGAAATTGTATTGTATTTATGGAAATAAGATTAGTTATAAACAAGATCTTTTAATTGGCATATGTTGGCTGACTTAAATATAGAATGTTGAAGATCTTATCCTATGATTGTTTATACTTTATACTACATGTCTAGAGTTAGGATGCGTATGAAATTCAGAGTTTCTAAGGCATATGTCAAGTCTTTCCAGCTTAGCTGACAAATATGACAACCCGTGACCTTATAGTCACGGGTTCGAATCCCCATCTCCTGTTGTAATGGCATAAGTGCCTTCTATGGACAAAAAAAAAAAAATTCTAAGGCATATCGAGAAGAGGACGAATATATGTAGGAACTTTGTGATTACTTTGTGTTAAGGATTGATTTTATCTAAGTTGTTAGGTTGCAATCACTTGTTTAGATGTTTATGTGATCTAAGAACCCATGGGCACACTCTAATAATTTCTTTTTTGGCAATTATTTATTTAGTCATTAGTTTAATCTTGTTTGCTAAGGATTTACTAATTCTCTAATAGGAAATATTTTGAAAATAAATTTTCTATTTAGGTTTGTTAGCAATGTGTCCATGGACACACACTAGAAAAACCGATTGATTTATAACAAAAGTAAACGTTTAATTAATCCTAGTAGATTAACCATCTAAAGGTTGAAGAAATTAATAGAATTTAGGTTATTCAATAAAAGTATGAGGCCTTCACTCATATATTACGAAAGAAGTGAGATTTTATATTCTCAAAATGTGTTATCCATTCTACTATATATCTACTAAATTAGAACCTAATTACGCCACATGTCACTCACTAATTAAAACCGTCACATGTCTTTTTTGCATTATTTTTTTAAATAAATGAAATTATAAATAAAATATTTTAATCATAAATCTATCACTAATCTCTTCCTAATTCAAATACAAATCAAGGACATAGATTAAAAATTCAAAATTTCCTAATTATATACAAATCCAAAAGTTTATAATTATATTGATTTTGATATCAATTAATATTATCTAGATCTATTTTTTTAATACATAGATTAATTTAATAATTATTAATATATTTTATTCAACATATATGACGTAAAAATCCGTGCATGGCACGAAAATTACACTAGTATACTCCACTAATATATATAAAAAAGTTACTATGACATTACTAGCAATTTGTTTTTAAGATTAATTCAGAAAGAGGGATTTATTTATTAATTAAAAAATCACTATAACCATTTACAATAGAAGGGGCATAACATATTTTTGATATTGGACTAATTATTAAAAGCCTGAAAAATGAAGACATAAAACTAGAACATTTATGGTTACATGACTTACAATCTTACATGATCCTTGCCAACCTCATATAGAGAGACAATATTTTTCTTACTAACAACAAAAGGCCAAATTAATAACATACCAACAAGGAAGTTTAAATTGAAGAATTTAATGCATAGACTCCCACAAACTGTCCATTAAAAGGCATTCACACAAACAAGAAAAAACACCGTCAATACTTACCATTATTCCTTCTCTCTTCTTCAAGCAAGTAACCAAGGGAAATCAGTGGAACCATCTTCGTCATCGCCGTTGATCGATCATGATCGCCATCATCAGAGACTGGGTTTGAGCACAAAGAACATAACCAATTCTTGGGCTTCTTAATAGTTTGATTCTTCCTGATTTTACGCCTTGATTGTTGTTGTGGTGGTGACAGAGTTCCAAATCCACCATTAACACCAGTACTTGCTCTAATCGATGACGAAAATGACCTTCTGGAGAGGTGTGTTGTGCTTCCAAAAGTGGCCCCTTCTGTTTCCTGAAACCATACATTTTTTTTAACCTTTAAGACTTTATTAGGATTATTCATCGGTTTTGGGTTTTTTGTACCAAACCGAATATATATATAAATAATATTCGGTTTTCGATTTGATTCGGTCAGAATCGATTATTTTAATTTTTTTAATAAAATCATAGATTTTTAGATAAACTAGTAAAACCTTATTCGGTTTGGCCTAGTTTGGTCCAAATTCAGTTCGGTCTCATTCGATTTTGTGCACTAAAATTCGTTTTCATAACCTAATTCAAAATGTTCGGTTATTTCGGTCTAAAACCGAACAAAATCGAACCGAGTATGTTCGGTTCGGTTTTCGGTCAACTAAATTTCGAAATTCGGTTCGTTTTTTTGACCGATGAACAGCCCTAGACTTTATAGGGCAAAATAATAGTAAGAAAAAAAGGCAAAAGCCTGTAGAAAACTTTTTTCCCTTTTGAATATCACATGAAGTGGATAAATTAGAAGATATGCCTTCTGCTTAAACTGTAAGGAACAATGCAAACCTCAGTGTCAAGATCAAAAGAAGAAGAGGTAGCCGTAGAAGTAAGCAATGTGCTGAAGGAAGCTGATGCAGACAAATCAAGACTCCTTGCAACACCAACGCTTCTATTCAGGCGTTGTAGCCCCAGTGGCCACCCATCTTCCTACACAATAATGAAACAGCTTTATAGAACTTAATTAGCCATTGAGAATAACCTTAACAAGATCATCATTCAACTATATATCCAAATGAATCAGTTAATACCTGTTGATTCATTGTAAAGCTCCAAGTGTTTATTTGGACCATATAACATGACTCAATGATTTGTGATATGATCAATTGATGATGAGTACTTCACCTGTCATATTAAACTTCTGCAATTGTTATATTTATATACAGTTGCTGGAATTTTGGAATTCAATGAATATAAAGGTCAAAAGTACAATCTTGCTAATTAATTGCCTAAAAAAGGGTGCAGTAACTTTTTTTTTCTCACTTTTTTTCTAGTTGATGAATCATGAATGGCTATGGCAGGGCTAAACATGGAAGATGGGCAGAGAATGCTGAGATGATTTACACAAAAACAAACAGAGAACACAAATACTCATATACAGAAGAGAGAAGCATTTTTAAAGTATTAATTTCACATGCAGCACTGCCAAGTCTGCCATGTTTTGCTGGAAATTGTGTCACTCTATTTTAAAGAGAGTAAGTCCTGGAAAAGAAGGGTGAATCTTTGCTGATTTTTTTAGCCAAAAATAGATGAAAAGACAAAAGGTTGGTGGGATAAAGAAAGTGATGCCAATATTATAAAAAAGATAAAGTTTGGCTTTTGTGAAAATTTTATCAGTACCATTAAATTGTCTAGAGCCCACAAGCAATTATAAACAATACATGTGGGAAAAATTAGAAAATTAGGGTTGTTCATCGATTTCGGTTTTTCGGTTTTTTGGACCGAATTGAACCCGAATCGATTATATTCAGTTCGGTTTATATGAAAATAATATTCGGTTCGGTTTCGATTATTTTTAAAAATAAAAATAAAATCCTAGATTTTCAGATAACGTAGTAAAACCTTATTCGACTCGGTCCATTTTGATCTAGTTAGTTCAATTCGGTTTTGTGCACACCCGTTTCAATAACCTAATTTTAAAAAGTTATGTTATTTCGGTCCAAAACAGAACAGAACCCAATATGTTCGGTTCGATTTTCAGTCCACTAAATTCCGAAATTCGGTTTCGGTTTTATTCGGTTCGGTTTAGGACCGATGAACGGCCGTAGGAAAAATTGTCCAAAAATCGATCGACTCATAGAACAAGTTTAATATGTGCAATAGATAACTATTCAATTCATCCAGAATGAGATGAATATTGAATTCCTGATGACATATATCTCCCCTTTATGATTTTTACCACACTGCAGGAGGATTCCTTGACTAGATTTAAAAGCAAGGAACTGACCATACAGTTTGTGTTGGGTGTTTGTCAATGTATCATGCATTCCAAGATTGTCTTTTTAACTCTTTCTTATGTGGTCCATAAGATTAGTATGGCTGATTCCTGTCTGCCATGGATATTAAATGACCAAAACCAGGGAAGCACCTAACTGCAGTGATCATCACCTTAGACCAAGCAATGAATTCAAATGGATATGCATCAGGAGTATTCTAAAGGAGAATGATCTTTGGGCCTATGAAAGCAAAGAGGCCCATGGGCTACAACACAAACAGAATTATAAGGCCCTGTTTGGTTTTATTCCTAGGGATTGAGGAATCGGAATCAGAATGGTTCATTCCAGTATTTGTGTTTGATTAGGAAAAAAATGGAATCGGTTTAATTCCTTGGAATGGTTCATTCCAATCCACAAAAACAATTTGATTCCGATGGAAAAGACAAGGTATGAGTCATTCTAAAATAAACTACATTCGCCTCTCTCTCTTCTCTTTCGTCATCTCCACATTGAACACATCTCGATCCACCACTTTTAACCAAACAATATATTTCAAGAATAATTTATTGCAAAAGCATACCAAACAATAAGTTACAGGAATGGGAACGAGTCATTCTTGATTCTGATTCTCATTCTGATTCCAATCCGATTTCCGAGTTATACCAAACGAGCCCAAAATCATTGAAATGGTTAGTCTACTTCTTGTTGTACTAGAGATCAATAGTAATTTTTCATAATGTACGGACCAGTTTATTCTCTCTTTTTTTTATTTGAAAGTTAATATTAATGAATTAGGGAGTGTGATTATATGTGTTTTCCCGAACAGAATTGATTATTTTATATTTTTTTGTGATTGAATTGGTTTTGAATGAATTAAATTATTTTCATTTAGGATTAAATTTGTTATTCGAGTAAAAAGACAATAATTCCAACTATTGTGTCTTCATATAATTTTCATGAAAATTCAAATATCGAAAGCAATACCAGGGAATCAACTATTATAATTATCGAATTTGTTAAGTAATTCAACCCTCCTTACTGGGTCCGCCACTTTTCAGCCTTTGCTTAAAGAAGACAACAATTTTTTTCCCAAAACAATAAGAATCCAAGTTCAAATACACAGGTGAACAAAAATAATCACACCCTTTTAATTGATATGAAGGAGACATTTTTCATTAAATGTCTAAGACTACATCTATTCGAGTTACTATTACAACTTTGAGGGTTTCCACAGCCTGTAACGGACACACATAGTTTCAAATCATGAGAATGTTGGCTGCAGTAAAAATCAAATTCACCCCAGAACACTAAGATCTCCTTCCTTACCAATACCCTCTTTTTGGCTTTTGGCCATCCAATATGTGACCAAGTGTGGCTAATGCATCATGAAATTTGCGGATTTTCAAGAAACCCTTGATCATAGAAACATCCTCTTTTGAAAACATAGCTACCCTCATAATCATATCCACAAGCTTAATCAATGTGTCCTCCATTGACAAAGCACATAGCCCTTCAGCTAGCATCTGAAAAGTGGAGAATTCCGGCACATATTCCACCTCCAACATCTCAATTAAGAAATCAATAGCTTCTTGAATCGGTCCACCGCCATTACAAAGGCCTCTAAACACAAACTTGTAGGTAAGTGCATCAGGAGGATCGCCTTTCTCCATCATCTCCCTGAATAGCCTCATAGCTTCTTTTGATCTCTTCCTTTTGAATAAAGCCTGTATAACTGGATTGTAGGCATGTGGAGTTATAGCTATTCCTTTCATGGGAATGCTTCTAAGAAGCCTAGTGGCAACTTCAACTCTACCTGCCCTGCAAAGACCCTGAATCAATGTCCCATATGTGACCTTATCTGGTTCACACCCATTTGAAGCCATTGTCTGCATAATATCAGCTGATTTCTTGATGTCACCGGCCCTACAAAAGTGAGACAGCAACGAGTTATACGTGTATTTGTCAGGCTTTAGTCCTTCCATTATCATCTGGTCCATGAGCAAAGCAGCTTCATCCACCCTCTTGCTTTTTGTAAGACCGTCGATAAGGGTATTATACGTCACCAGATTTCTTGAAATACCTTGCAGCTCCATTTGATCGAAAATCTCCTCAGCTTCCTCAATTCTTCGGTTCTTGCAGAGTCCGTCAATAAGAGTGTTATATATCACCACATTCCTTGCACATCCAACTCTCTCCATATCCTTTAGTAGATTAAGGGCATCATCAATTTTGCCTCTAGAGCACAGATTATCTATCAGCATATTGTAAGTGAACTCATCAGGCTGGCACCCATTACTCTTCATCTCATTGAAGATGTCCATGACCACGGTGTGGTTCCTTGACAAGCAGAGCCCTTGTATAAGAGAATTGAACGTGCAAATATCAGGAATCACGCCCATAGCTGTCAAACCGCGAACAAATTCGGTAGCCTCCTTAACTTGATTCTCCTTACACATGGCGCTAATCAGAGTGTTGTAAGTTACAGTGTTTGGTGCACAGTTCCTAGAAACCATCTGCTCAAGAATCTCCATGGCCTCTTGAAACTCGCCCATCTTACACAAACCCGAAATTAGCGAGTTATAAGTGTAGATATCAGGATCAAAACCTTCCTCAAGCATCGCATCCAAGACCTCCAGAGCATGCTTTACATAGCCTGTTTTACACAGACCGCCCACCAAGGTGTTGAAAGTGAATTGATCAGGTAAAAACCCTTGAGCCACTATTTCTTGGACAAAGCTTAAAGCTTCTTCTATCTTCCCCTCTTTGCAAAACCCATGTACTAAGACATTAACAGTCACATTTGTCAGTTCACATCTCGCCTCAATCATCTGCTCTTTGACTCTCAAAGCACCAACCAAATTCCCTTCTTCAATATAGCCCTGCATAATTGTGGTATACGTTTTCTCATCAGGGACCAAACCATATCTCTCCATCTCCTCCATCATCAAAAGGGCAGGCCTAATTTGATGCGCTTTACACAATGCCTTTGTCAATATATTAAATGTGGAAACATCAGGTTTCACCCCATTACCAAACATCCTCGAATGCACATCTTCCACAAGCTTCAACTTTCCCCCATCAACAAGCACATTTAACAGGAAATTGTAACCATGAGTACTGCACTGCAACCCAAATTCCCCCTCCATTAAATCAACCACACCAGCAGCTTCAGCATACAAGCCAAACCCAGCATAGCTTTCAATGAGAATCGAGAAAATACCTTCATCCGGCGGGAAACCGGACTGCTTCATCTCCTCCAAGACCCTCCTCATTGTATCAAAGGACCCGTCGGCGCCGAGCTTTCTGAGAAGCTCCTCGTAGACGGGTGAACTGGGCTTGAAGCCGGGCTGCTTCTGGGCCCAATCGAACACCCAGAGAGCCATTTCGGCGTCCTTTTCCCGGCGGAGGGTGTCGAGGAGCTGCTTGGGGGTGAATTCCGGTGGAAGTTGGTGCTGGTTCTGAGAAGATAAAGAGATATTGGACTGTTGTTGTCCGTCATGGTATTTTGTGGATGTGAAGGCAAGGAAAATGGAGGGCTTGGCGGAGAAATGGAGGAAGGTTGGGTTTCTAGATGGGAGGTGTTTGGTTATGGGGTAAGGGTTTAAGTGGGCGAATGAAAACGCCATTGGAGCAATTCAACAAACATGTGATGTGCAAGAAGGATGTTGCTGGAGAATTGGGGTCAAGTATGAAGATATTTGGCAGGGAAAAATTGGGGAAGAGGAGGGCAGTTGCGCTAGCGTTCTCTCAAGGATAAACTTCTATTGGGCTTCAAAGTTGGGCCCAAGACACAGCCCTCTATTGGGCTTCAAAGTTGGGCTCAAAACACAGCTCTCCGTCACCAGAACCAGAAATGTACACAGATTATGATATTCTTATTTTTTCAGTAAGGCTTGACTTCTGATATTCTTATTGATTATCATAAACTCTAATTATAAAGTCGATAATAAGCTAAAAATTGCATAAAAATCTTATTTATGATGCAAAACAGAGTCCAATGCATGAGAAATCTTACCGAATCACTTCCTTGACGTTATAAGGCTGAATACATTTTCTTATCACCGAGTATTATCCAACATTTTTTATACACGATTTCTATTTCACGCACCGATAAAATTACTATTTCACGCACTAATTTGTCTGTCACAGACCATGTGCATCCGTCCGTGACGGATCAAATGAATTCGTCTGTAACGTATGGATTCATTTGGTCCGTCACAGACGGATGCACATGGTCCATGACGGACGAACCCTTAAACCAGAAAATTGAATGTTACTTGTCCTCACCTAACTACATTAACTATCCCGTCATATCTCATTAATATTACGGCCAAAATTAAACCCTAAACCCTCTCCATCACTCTTCCATTTCCCTCCCACAACACATCTTCCATTCTCATCATCTTTCAAGAGTTCATTTTCATGGCAAATGAAGATGATTTTTCCAACTTCAATGGTGGAGAAGATGTTTCAATGAGTTACAATTACAATGAGGTATATTTTTTAAGCTTTTACTTTACATGTTAGTAAAAGTTAAGAGTTTTTATGGTTTTTTCTTGTGAATGTATATGATTGAGTTATTCTTACCCCAAAACAAACACTTTCTTAAGGTAATTTCAATAGTTGTGAGTATATGTTCATAAAAATTTCATCTTTGATTAAGTTGTACTAAAAAGTTGTAGAATTTGTGTGCAAAACTGCATGTTTGATTGTTTGGGCTTTGTTATATTGAGTGCAAAACTGCAAGAATTCATCTATTTCCGTACGTCCTTTTGCTAGACTCCACATACAACACTAACGGGTTAGCGTAACACATCTACTTGCTATATGTATTTGTTGATATGTTTATTCATTATGCATGACACATCTTCTTGTGTAGGTATGACTTGTCTTTCCTCAAAATAATAGGAGTCACGTCTACATGAAAGAACTATAATGTGGCGGGGACGTTTCTACAGCGTGAGACAGAAGACAACTACGTGTGGGCCGCACAACAACTTCTTAAAATGTGCACAAAGTGTCAAGTAATACCGACATGCCTAGTGACAGATCGTGAAAAGGCCTTGATGAATGTGTTATATAAACTCTTTCCAAGTGTCAAGTTTATCCTCTATAGGCGCCATGTGAAGAAGAACATAGAGGACAATGCTAGGAAGGAGATGAATGATAAAAGCTTGGGTATAAGGTTTGCAAATGCATACTATAATTTATTCAAGCAAATAACTGTGGATACAGAGCCGTTGCAGATCAAATAGGCATTGGGCAAGAACAATGGAGGATCGTCCGACAATCCATGATTGACAAGGTGAAAGAAATCTTTCCATTGTATGCTCAGACTTGCCTCTGACCGATTACGCTGGATATAGTACTGGAACAACTTACATGATTTGACGATGGGATGGCCCCAGAGAATACTTGGATGGTGATTCCAGATATGGGTTGTATGGTCGCTTCTGCATTCAATTGTGCAATTGTCGTGCTGGGTGGTATGAATGCTACTTACTTGCCTTTGCAAGCGGTTCCACATCATCCCGGGGTGCTAAGCTAAAGACGATATGCATCTGCCATGTTCAGAAGGAGAGTCATTTTATTTCGGTATGTTACTAATCATTTAATCATTTTTTATTCATTATTTAAACTCATTAACTAGGCAAGTGAATACGTTCTCCATTCTTTTGTAGGTGACCCTATCAGAGGCGTCACTGTTGCCTCCAGTATTTGTCAGGTGGGAGCATGCAAAGGATGTCTCTGCTGCTTGTCTGTATGATCCATTCACTACTCAGCTGATGGCATATGGACCTTCCAGAAGAAAGAGACGAGGTCGCAAGCCGACTTAAATATTATTGTAATCGCACATTGTAAAGATATTGTTAGGACAACTTAATATTATATTTTGTGTATGGTTTTTTTAGGAGTCAACTATAAATTTCATCGCGTTTGGACCAGGGAATCATTCATAATGACAATTCCAAAATCGTGTCGCAGTTATGTAAAGTTGCACCATTTGCAACAAACTGTGCCCTAGAATACAACCAACGTACCAAATGAAAACTTGAATGCATCTTAATATTTGTCGTCCTCCTCATCATTGCCATGATCGTAGGGTCTAAAGTCTTGAATGCAGTGTCGCACAGCGTCGCACATGTTGTAGAATTGCTCTTCCTCCGCATCATGAAAAGGATTTAGACGATGCAATGCTTGTCCAATGACCTACGGAAATACGTATAAATTAAAAAGAATCGGTTTAATTGTTTATGTAAAGTAAAAACAAATATCCAAGACATATTTTTACCTGGATAGGATCTCTGATGCCAGCATCCTGATGCCTGACACATGGGTGTGTACGAGGTTTGTACCACTCCATATAGTCGACACTGCACTCATTTCCTTCTGAAGCACGAGGACCCATATGTGTGATCCAGATGGAGTGTTGACTTCTTGCATCCCAACTCTAGTTTAAAGCATGGTCATACTATACTATATAACTCGATGTCTCTACGCTTTGATGGGCTCTATAACCGATCGGGGAATCCCCTGTACCACTCCAAATTGCCTCGATATCCGATCCGACATATAGGGCTCGGTAATTCTCATAAATGATATGACCCCATGAAAAAAGGCAGGAGCCAACGCCGGGATATTGTAATTAACGTAGTCATAGGGCTGCCAGTCAACCTACACAAAAAAGGATGCAATTAACACAATAGTAAATAACTTTACACAATTGTAATACATTAATATGAGACATAAACCACATCGTATGATACTTACATGCCAAGCTTGCATTAAATCCAAATTTTCCCTGTAGTTTCTTATCTGCCTACTACGAGTCTGCACAGGGTTCCATCGACTGGCATATGGCACAACGTCTCCGAAGCAATGATTTTGTTGTGAACGAAAGTTAGGGAAGTATAGATAGATCCAAGCCTATACATAAATATGTTTTTATAAACATATCAACCTATACCTTAAATTTAATTAAATAATATAAAAACAATATGCAACACAATCCTTACCAGCAACAACGTGTAGCAGGTCGACATCTGACGACACTCATGTCATGAACACTTGCCCAATGACCGATACATGAATGTCAATGTGCCAGAACCCCAAGAAAGATTGCAAGTATCACCAATGTCACTCACGTAGGTCAGATAAGGTGATGTGACCCTGCCTTCCATGTCAGCTATAGAGGAGAAAGACGCCATGAGACATCCGCCTTGAGACTCCTCTACAACTACATCTACCCCCGAGCTAGATTTAAGAGACTTTCTATTTCTAGTTCTTACGATTGCTAGACATTACTTCCTTAGTATTTTCTATTTACAATATTTCTATTTTTAGTAGCTGCTAGTTCTGGGTGGTTTCCATTTATGTTAAATGGGCCGCCAGAGTTAGTAACTAGAGAGTCTGACACATTAGGTCAACTCTCTAGTATAAATAGGGACTCTTGTCTTCCCTTTCAGTTTACGTCAATTCAAGCCTAAGTTCAAGTCGAGTTAAACTCCTTAACCCCGGGCCCCGACGTCATCAATTAACGCGTTTCCAAGTCGAATTATCCTGACGCGTTAATTATCTATCTTTGCGTTTCTAGTCGAACTATCCTGACGCATCGATTCGGTTACCCATCATCTATCCGCAACCAACACACAAACCCTAATTTTCATATCTCTTCACGGCAGCCTCCACCCCCATTCTATCGACTGCCGCTCCCTCACCACCACTTCCGTCGCCGCTCATCCCCCTAGTCTTCCGCCGCCGATCTCCTCTCAACCGCCGCCGATCTCCTCCCAGCCACCGCCGGTTCTTCTTCTCCTTGCTTCCGCCGATCTGCCCATTTCCGAAGAGTTGTTCGTGTAACACCCTCAAATATATAACCTTGAAGGCATTACCGCCAGTGACCTCAGACGTTATGTCCGATGTCACCCAAGACTTTACTAGTTGATATAAATCATCAAACAACAATTATGATACAAAGTATCATAACCTTCGATTAAAACCATTATTTCGGCATTACATCCATAATCCGAAATGCAACCAAAATACAAAATCAGGTTCATTACAACGGAAGTCTTTACACAAAACATATTTAACACAGCGAAAGACTTTAAATAACCAACAAAAGGGTCTTGATCGCAATGATCCCGTCAAGGATCTCAACCTGAATAAACTTATCAAAAACATCGTTTGCGTCCATAGTCGCTCTAGCCTTCACAGGATGACAACTTATCTGATGTGCCGAATCGAACGGATGACACCAGCCAACCATGCAGAGAACAATTACGGTTGGTTAGTCTAATGAAAGACTATGCAATGGTACAAAGCAGAGTGGTTCGAAGTAGTCGTATTAGGTTAGACTCATCGTTTTTCGAATCAAAACCGATGACAATAGTCAACCACCATATTCCTACTAGAATATATGAAAAGACATGATCAAGAAAAGATTATGGAAGACCAAGTCTTCCAGCAATCAATCCCAAAAGAAGACTCCAATGAATTGAGTCTTATCGGAAACATGACAAATGTTGAGAAACATTATTAATTATGTGCGACAACGGTACTTATCTTATTTAATTCCAAAATACACATCACGATATAAGCTTTTAGATATATGTTTCGTCATGAGAAACATATATCGAAGGGAATCATTCCCAGGGTTTGTGACACTAGCTAATTGCACCACCTCTATACTCGGATAGAGGACGATCATGATCCGCCAGTTGGTGTCAGGGTCTTCGATGCCCTCTCAACCAATAATTATCAAGAAACGACTGGACCTCAACGAGTCTAACGTTCCTAACTACTAGTGCTAACTAAACAGTTCAACACAGTAATAATCCACATCAAAGCCATCATGGCCAACAATAAAAATATATATCTATACTAGCGTTGTTCTAGCAAATATATAACCTAGTATAATATCATATTTTAATCATTTATATCTATAATAGCGTTGTTCTATCAGATATACAACCTATTATAATATCTTTTAAAATCACAAACAGTTATCAAAACTGTTCCCAACGAAAATAGTAAATCATCCCAAATTAATTAATAACTAAACAATTGATAATTAATTGAAATATGGAATGATGAACAAGAGCGAACCGCCACTTGCCTGAAGTAGATTCGACGATAAATCTAGACGAAACGACTATTGATGATATCCCTTCCGAGGATATGGCCTATGCTTCAGATAGTTCGGCTCAATCGATTTCGGGTTAAATCTGGACTGAAATGGATTTGGGCTTCTCGGCCCAACAAAGAATTAATTAAGGCAAAGGGGCCCACCCTTTGTCTTCTTCCTTCTTTACGTAACAACAACAACAGCATCCAACAATGGCAGCCAACATCACCCAACCACTATGCACAGCGGCAGGAGCTCTCGCCGGAAAGGATTTCTCGACGCCGGGGATGGAGCTCTCGTCGCCGGCAACTTCAGCCACCAGCAGGTCGGAGCAGCAGCAACAACGACTTCAGCACAACACCCACTCAACAACGACTCATCGGGAAGGAGCTCTCGACGCCGGGGTGTGCAGTGGCGGAGCTGGGTCACTGAGATGGCTTCACGACGTTGGGACGAGCAGCAGCTCGGCGGAGAACTCGGCGAAGCTTGGCGAGAAGGAGAGAGAAAGACGAGAGGGATATCGGGAGAGAGAGAAAAGAAGAGAGAGGAGAGAGAGAAGGCTCCTTATAGAGTCAAGATATTTTGGAGATATTTGTACAAATATGTTGTATAAATATCTAGTATAAATATCTCGTACATGAAAAGTTTGGTATAAGTTTTAAACCCTGAAAATTATATGTTTGTATCAAAATAAATATTTTAAGTCTCGGAAATACATCGAATGTATTTTATACCACTCAGAAAATTATTACGGAGATCATGGATATTACATAAAATCCAACTCCACTGAAAGCGAAAAAAACTTATAGAACGAAGGATGAGAAAATTACCCAAATACTCTTACTAAAATTAAGGGGTATTACAGTTCGCTCCAATACGCATTCAAGCGATCCTTGACAGTGATTTGTGGTCTTTCCATCGGACAAGGTCACATCATAAGGCATGGACAACTTGTGTTGGGACTTGTCTGGAAAGAGGGTCGAGCCCATCAGGTACATTAGATAACCCGACGCGATCTCCTCATCATCTAGCTTTGTGTTCAAACAGTGATTTTTCAGGTTGTCTGCAGTGAGCCCATGTGTAGCCATTTCGTCTGTCAAGGAAAAGAACTTTATTGCCCTCAACGCTTGTTCATTGTACAATTCATTTTTGCCCTTGCTGCGATCCTGGAGATGAAGTCCCATTCCGTGTCCATCAATCTTGAGGCCCAAAATCATGTAGACATCCAGGAGACTGATCGTCATCTTTCCAAATAACATATGGAATGAATTGGTCTCCGGCTGCCATCGTTCCACAAATGCAAAAATCAAAGGCTGATCTACATAAGTGTACATCAGGTCCTGCAAATGTGTGATGCCACTGTTTCTGGCAAAATGGCACCACGGAGAGTCATCGTCAAGCCTCCATTTCTTTAGTTGCTCATGTCTGAGTTGAAACGTTAGAGTTTCACGTTCCTATAAAAAGAACATGTTAGATACAAAAAAAAGGAAATAGTTTAATAACAGCATCAAGTTTTGATAACTTACAATGCCCTGATAAATGAAATATGTTGTGTGGGCAGTGAAACTAAACAACAGATCTGGGATCTTTAGACCTCTCGGTAAAGGTCCTATCAACTTCAGATCGATAGCATTCTAACCTCCAGCCTGTCTAGGCTGTCTACGTTGTCTAGGAGCGGCGGGTTCCTTCGCCGGTTCCTCGAAATGAGGCTGTTGAGCGGGCCAACATGCTTGCCCACTCATACCTCCTTACCACATGGTCCAACCACTAGGCTCCTGAGGTGCAGGAGGTACATACCAACCACTAGGCTCCTCAGATGCAGAAGGTACATATCATGTCGGATCCTATAAAACAAATTATTTTAAAAAATATTAAATAACCGACAAGTTTAAGACTATGTATAGTTACTTACCACATTAGGGTTATTCTGGTATATAGGTGGATCATTAAGCGCCATGTTGTCGAGTGGCGGGTCTGCATATACCGGTACAACAGGAGGGTCATAGACCGTACTCGGTCCTGCTTCGTCACCTTTTTTGGATTTCTTCTGTTGCCTCCTTCGATATACTATACGATCCTCTTCTTGTTCTTGTTCCTCACGGACAACGTTCCACCTTCTGTGACAACCATATCTTGTTTGGTTTTCCATCTGAAATAGGAAAAAACAAGACTTCAGGGGGAGCAACATCAACAACAATAAAAACAACAACATCAACAACAACAACAACAACAACATCAACAACATCATCAACAACAACACCAACAACATCAATAATATCAACAACAACAACAACAACATCAATAATATCAACAACAACAACATCATCAACAACACCAACACCAAAAAGAACAACAAATGCAGCAACAACATCAACAAGAACAATAACACACAGATTCGCACGTGACGGAGAATGCAGATTCGTCCGTGATGGATCGACACAATCCGAGTGTGACGGATCGACACAATCCGTGCGTCACAGACCAGATCTGGATCCATATTTTTGACAGATCTGGATCTTGTGCAGATCCATTTTTTTTTGACAAATTTCGTAGGTGCAGATCCATATTCAAAACCGACATTAAATCAATTGAAATAACATTCAAACATGTTTAAATCCAACACTAAACAAGTAATCCCTAAACGTAAATCATCTAAAATTTGTTAACAAATTTAATAATTTCAACATAATTAAACTAAGTCAAGAACAAATACAGATTTAACTAACCTTACGGATCGTGACGAACGGATTTGATCGAAACGTGACGGATCGAAGTGTTTGAGTTTGGGAGCGAAATCGCGATATGGAGAACTGCAAATGAGAGATGTGGGTCAGGGGAGAAGAAGTTGCTGCCTTTATATGCAGCAACTTCGTCCGTGACGCACGGATGGTATTGGTGCGTCACGGACCGATTGTCGTGGTGCATCACGGATGGATTGAGTTGGTGCGTCACGGACGAAACAATGCGTTAAATAGAAATTTTACCCGTGCGTGAAATAGCAATAACATTTTTATATGTTATGTTCACAATTGCTTCGAAATGCACGTAATTTGTAGAATGTTTTCTTTATAATAAACATATTACATATACAATAACAACCAATCTAACTATATTTTTTTCAAAGGTGATGTATGAGAGACCATTGTACCTTATCTTCTATCTATACATAAAAGTTGACATATTTGTCATAATTAATAACCTCTCTTTCACACAATTTTCTCTATTTTACATTAAAATCTATTTTACTAAAACCAATTCCCTCTAATTTTCTATCTTAATAAATATATTTATTTAATTTTATTTAAAACTCTTTTTCAACCCATTTATTTATCAATGCTCACATTTAAATATAATTTTTTATCATAAAAGATGAGTTGGAAACCAACTAAAAGTTGACATATTTGTCACAAATCACAATTAATGATATATCTTTTACACAATTTCCTCTATTTTACATTAAAATCTATTTTACATAAAATCAATTCCCTCTAATTTTCTATCTTAATAAATATATTTAATTATTTTTATTTAAAACGCTTTTTCAACCCATTTATTTATCAATGTTCACATTTAAATATTTTTTTTATCAATATGTTTTTAAAAGATGAGTTGAAAACCAACAAATATCATTCGACATACATGTAAAATGAGGAGAGTAAAAATCAAAATAATTCAACACTTTGATTTTGTATTAGCTCAATGTATCCACTTGAAATAACACCTAAATAGTGAATGTTTAAAACTACTTCTATAGTTCTATATAAATTTGATATGAGATATAATTAAACAAGTTTTGTTATAAAGTTCACAAAGTAGTTTTGTTTCATCTCATATTACATTAATTACTTAGTAATTAGTAAAGTATAATAAAATACTTTATATATATCATTTCGCTATTTAAAAACCCGATCATAAATTTTGATAAATTTGATTATATAAATTGTATGAAGTATACTAATATATTAAAAATATAAACTAATCTAATTATAAATTAAGTTGAATTAAATATGTTACGGACTCGTGCGTAGCACAGGCACACATGTAGGGTGTTAACAACGAATTACATGATTTAAACTACCACTCTTTGATTTGGATTTTGCGTACTTAGAAGAAAAGGTGACACCTTCAATGTTCATAATATCATTAATCACTAATATAAAGCATCTTTAACTGAGGATGTTTATTGGAAACTTTTTTTGAATTAAGCCTCTCTAATAAACATCACTCATTTGTTCTATTTTAGTGGAGGGCTTATTAGAGAGACTTATTAGAGTATATTAAATTATAATTATATTCTTTTATTTTTATCAAATTATCAATATATCCTTTATATTAAATATTTAATATCCTTTATTTAAAATTATAAAAATTATAAAATATATTTCAAGTATTTTGCTATATCATTGTTATTAATGAAAATGAAGAGCGAATATTAGACTTGAAGAAAATTAACGACAAACATATATATTAAAACAACAAACGAAAGGAGGGTTAATCGTCAAGATCTTCGGGTTGTGTACTGAAATTTGGTACCTCCATGGATTGACATACACCTCCAGTTGTGGCTTGACCTTGAGAGATGAGACTCGCATAAAATGACATATTCGGATCATTCAAATTTAATGACAAATCTTCAAAGTTATTTGGGTAGTCACCTTGGTTTGGATTCATGGTGAGAGATTTAGAAGAGAAGAATGAGATATTAAGAAAAAGAGAGGGATGAGTGGAGAATGTGTGAGTTTTACAATGACCAATACATCTTATTTATAGGCAAATAATCTTATCTAATCCCCCATCGTAATTTAATGTAAATAATCTTACCTAATCTCCCACTAGAATGTGTGAGTTTTGCAATATACACTGATTTAATTCATAATTTTAGTTAGTACATTTTTATAGTTTAAACTATCCACAATGTCAGTTTAATGTAAAGAAATTAAATTAGTTATATCAAACTTGTCTAAATAATCTTAGTTAGTACATTTTTATAGTTTTAACTATCCACAATGTAATTTTAATGTAAAGAAATTAAATTATTGTATATTTATATCAAACCACCATAAATAATATTAAAATGATTTGTTTTCAATGAATAATATACAAAATACAAAAAAATCAAAAATATTAGAAACATAACCATAATGGGTGTTTATGGATAGAGAAAAATGCAATTAGAATTATAATAATTTCTGTTTTTTTTTTAAATATAAGAAAATAAAAATATGACATTTTTTTTATAAAAATAACGGATGGTCAGGAAAAATTCATGGATGTCCGATCGGGCGCCATGTGTCACCCACCAAGCGCGCGAACGCGGCCTAGTAATTGGGCGCCGCGTTTCAGGCCAAAACTTGTCGTTTTGATTCAATGGTGCCTAAATTTGTTTTAAAGAACCAAACACGCCCTTACAATAAGCCTCTCTTCATGGGGCTTAAATTTTGGCCTATTTTTAATCCCCAAATGGGAGCTTATTGAAAGCTTTTCTTTTTTTATTCAAAAATTTCAATAAGCCTTTCCAATAAACCCTTATTAAAGATGTTCTATTAGAAAAGGCTAAGTAATAAGACGATAAACCATATGAAAACGGAGGCTTACCTGCGAATATGTATACACGATTATACATGGTGCACAATTTTTATTATTGAAAATATATGTTTATTTATTTTAACACATGTGCATTTTTATAATTTTGTGTACATTTATTTTGTACTAGTAAATCTCTTTTTTGATGGGTGCATTTTATTTTATATTATGTGTGCATTCATTTGATATTATATATGTATATTCGCAACTTTCATACCATGCTTAATAAACGCTCGTTTGATTGAATACAGAAAATATAATTCTTATGAAGTTATTTCATAATATTATATCATAAAAATTGTATTTTCACGTGAATTTAAAATCCCATAAAATATCTTCATGTGATTTTTTGTGATATTTTCAACAAAACACACAAATTCACTCTTACTTCATGGGATAATTCAATTCATGACACGGAAGTAACCTTATCAATGAAGACCAAATAAGCCCATTAACCAAATAACAAGAGCCCAGCCCATCAACACTTCCTTTAACCCTTGGCCCACAGGAAAGTCATAAAAAATCTCTACGCTAAAGTCTAAAACACGTGTTAGCACATGACAGGTCATCCCCTGCTCGAGCGACGGCCTCCAGAAACGAAGGCAAGATTTCCACGTGTCCAATCGTACGAACCGTGACGAAAGGCCGGGCCCCACCTTAAAACCTAACCACTGTTGAGTACTCCACCTCAGCAAAAACCCCATCTTATCTTTATTTTATTTTCCTTTTCCCTTAAATTTATCTATTTACATCTTCATAAATTCCCTTCCTTCATCTGGTATCTTCTTTCCCTATTCCCTATTAAAACCACTGCTTCCCCTATAATTTCTTCCTCTTTTTTGGCTGTTCCTCTTTCTACCTTTTCTTTCTCCTAAAAATCTCGACCGCGAAACAGGCTGTTTCCATCGTCTTTACCGCTCTTTCTTCCATCTTCTATCTTTTCATCGCTAAAACCCTACTCTCTCTCTATCCTCTTTTTCTCCTGCGCTTTTTTTTTATTATAAATAATTCTCAGATCTGTTTGATTTCCTTGGAAAGGAAATTCAATTGCTTCCGTTTATGAAGGAGTTTCGGTAACGGCTTTTCCGCAAGATCTGTTATTCTTTTTTCTCCCACGAGAATCAACAGTTGCTTCTTTGCGGATTCAAAATCTCCGAATATAGGTTTGAATCTGTGGACAATACAGGTAAATTTTATATCTCTTTCAGATTCAAATTGGAATCCCAAATATGTGTTGTTTGGATTGAATTCGCGATTCTATGCCCCTCTGTTCTTGAATTTCTTGATTTGTTTTAATTAGAAACTTCCTAATTCAAATTCTCGTTCAGATTCAAGGTACTTTGGTTGGTTGATTGTCACTGGCGGATTGTATGGTTTATCTCATTAGGAGGACAAATTGGAATTTTGAATTTGAAAATTTACGTTTGTACGCCATTAGCATGTTTTAGGGTTTGGTGGACTGTGTGTGTGAGTCTGGAGGGAAGCTGTGTTGATATTCTAGTGGATTCACATGGGTGAGGGGGAAGTTTGTGTGCCTGTGCTGTCAAATGGCGAGCCCGACAATGAAAAGAGTCCGAGGTCTGAGCTGAAACGAGACCTTCATTGTGTGGTCACTGATTCAGAAGAAGAGCCTTGCAAAAGACGATTAAAGGATGTGTCAAATGACGATGTCTGCTCGGTGGTCACTGATCCAATCACTTCTCCTAGAGAGAACGAAGACACCTCGGTCATGCATGGCAATGTTAGTATTAACAAAGCTTTGGAAGCGGATAATAGTCGTCATAATCAGGACAATTCTGGCGAAATAACTTCCTTGAGTGCAGAGATGTTGAGTGACGAGGATAATTCTGGGCTGACGACTTCTCATGTTATATTGGAAATCCCTAAACATGCTAGCTCGACTGGAATCAGAAAGATTACTTTCAAATTTAGCAAGAGTAAGCAAGACTGTACTAGTAATTTATCCAATCGAGAAGCTCAGAAGTCTCTTTCTAGCGGGATTCATAGGGGTGAATTGCCTATAGATGATTCCAGTAGCCATGTATCACGTAATATGGAGTTGAAGATGTCAAAGAAGGTGTTACCGAATAGCTACCCCACAAATGTCAAGAAGTTGTTGTCAACTGGCATCTTGGAAGGAGCTCGGGTGAAGTATATAACCACATCACGGGATGTAAGTGATATCTACATAATACTGATATGCCTTTTCTAACTCTTCTGAATTTAATTCTCTTGGGATTAACTTGTTTTAAATGTATGACAGGTAGAGTTACCTGGAACTATTAGGGGGTGTGGCTATTTGTGTGGTTGCTCAAATTGTAACTTTAAGAATGTAAGGCTATTGCATGATTATTTCCTATCTACACAGTAAATTTTCTTGGCATATGCCCCAAAAAAACCCATTTCATGAATCTTTTTACTGCAATGCTGTTCTTGTTGGATTGATTTCTGTGATTATCTGAGCAGGTCCTCAGTGCTTATGAGTTTGAGAAGCATGCAGGTGGTGCTAAAACTAGACATCCAAATAATCACATACATTTGGAGAATGGCAAACCAATCTACAGCATTATTGAAGAATTGAAGACTTCCCCACTCGGCTTGCTTGAGAATGTTGTTAAAGACATTGCTGGTCCATCTGTCAATGAACTCTCTTTTCAAGCCTGGAAAGGTAACGGTATTGCAAGTTGTAGCATGTTACATTTTCCACTGTAACGAAAGTATTAATTATTCTTGTATTTACAAATGCAGCTAGTCTTCAACAATGTGATGAATTAGTTCAGATGGATCACAAGTATCAAAGGAAATCTCATTCCTTTTCTGATTCGCTTGTGAGGTACAGAAGTTGCTCATATTTAAAATTTTCTTTCTCGTATTCTTCTTGGTTGTTGTAAAGCTTGTGATTGCCTAAACTTGCATTGAGGAAGTATTGGTTCAATTAGATGCCACTCTTGCTGAAAATAGCTCTTGTTAATCCATGGAATGTTGCCTTTCAATTATTTTCCCTCAATGCTACATGAAAGTCTGATTTGTTCCATTTTTAAAGATGGGGTTGGTTTTTACAACCTTTCCTTCTCCTTTCTTTTGTATGTTTTTATTCATACACAAGAACTTCTGCTAGATTGACAAAGTAGGGTTCACGAACTTCATAATAGATGGGTGTGTGATGTACATGAAATATTATCTTGGAGGAACACTCATAGCTATAAATTTTTGATCTCTTATCATCGATAACTGCCTCTTGACTCTAGCCATTGGTATTGAACGCCAGAGTGTTTAGAAATAAAAGCATAGCATTCAGCAGATCAAACATCTTTTTGATTCTGTGTACAGGACCTAATATTTTACTCCCTCCGGTCAATATATATTGACGTTGGAGGATTTCAAATTGATATAAAAATATTGACGTTGTAGTTAATCCTTACGTTAACAATGAAGTAAGTGAGGTATTAAAGCATTAAAAAATTCTTAATACTTGTGCGCAATCCTAAAACGTCCTATATAATCGATCATAGGGAGTAAATGGATACAATAGAACGTTGCTAATTTTTTGTTGGATTTGAGAGTTATCCATGATTTTTGGGGTCAAGTGCATAATTAGAATTATTAACCATCAACCCTTTATGTATCATCATTTATTCATTTTAGGCACATAGAGTAATTGGAACATTTACTAAAATATGGCAATATGGTATTGAAGATAGGGAACTAAATTTTGTTTCCTTCTTTATCTTTTAATACGACTGTCAATCCTTTTCCTTTTTCTAATGTTTGCAAAATGAAAATTTCAGCTGTACAAACTTGGAGACAGAGATTCCTTATCCTACTTTGTGTTCCCAAGGTGTGTTTAAACAGAAAATGCACGGTAGACTGAATGGAAAGGAAGCAAAGCAACCGGGGAAAAGGTTTGGATCCTACTTGTCTATCATTATCATTCACTCTGTAGCTCTTAGTTTGATATCTATATTGATCAACAGCCTCTGATTTCTTTTTCAGACCTAAATCATCTGCTGCAAAGCTCTCTGTACTGAAGAAGAAGGGGGGAGAAGGTGGTAGTAAAAAGAGGTCGCCTTTTGATGCCTTCTAATACATCATTGCCTGTATACTTCATAATTGGTATAAGTTTGACAACATATATCATATGGCAGGGATAATGACCTGCATCGGCTGCTTTTCATGCCTAATGGACTTCCAGACGGGGCTGATTTGGTTTATTCTGCAAAAGGACAGGTTAATATCTTAAAATTTATCTTACTTGTTGGTTTATTCTACTATAAGGACAGGCTACTGTAATTTTCTTTTTCTCATAATTTGGTTTCAAAATTTTGTATCTTGTGTTCTTCATAGCATAAAACGGGCAAGGTTTCAGTAGCTTTCTCTCTCTTACTTGACAGAAAATACTCCATGGTACCAAAAAAAGGAATGGAATATTGTGTGATCACTGCAACCGCGAGGTAATACTGTGGTCCATTCTGGGCCATGAGTAGTTCAATCTTTTGTTAAGATTGGAAACTTTTTCCTTCATCTAAGTACATTCTTTTTAATGTGTAAACAGATTAGCCCATCACAGTTTGAAGCTCATGCAGGGTGGGCTGCCAGGCGCCAACCGTGAGTTCTTTTGGTTCTTCGGTGATGTTTGACTGTATAATATATGTTAGAACTTTCTGATTTATATGTATATCCTTTTTACTTACAGTTACCGTCACATCTATACTTCCAATGGGCTTTCACTTCATGATATAGCTATTTCTCTGGCAAATGGACAGAGCCTGACCACTGGCCATAGTGATGATATGTGTACAACCTGTGGCAATGGAGGACAACTTACTCTTTGTTGTAGATGCCCAAGGGCTTATCATGCAGGTAGAAACTTCTTTATTAAATTTTTCCATTGTTCGCTTGTTGCATAGAATTCTACCAGACATGGTGGTAAGTTTATTATTACCTTGTCTAGGACTTATTTCTTCCATATAGTTAAGAGGATCTTGAGCAGAAACAGGTTGATTCTAGCTAATCTTTTGAAACTCTAGTTTGGTGATATAAAAATAAGAGTATCCCGTATTATGTTCTCGAAACTCTAGTAATCTTGAACCATTATTTGATCATATAGACAAATGTTAAGTTGCTGCTCTTTGGCTTAAAAGAGAAACTATATTTGATGTATTTTCATGGTGTGACTCCATGGGGATATTGATTTAGTTCTTACTATCTTTGATCTTGAGGGATCTTGTGTATGTCCTGCATTTTTCAACTTTATTATGGAAGTCTTAGGGAAGAGATTTTTGCTAGTTTACGTGTTTAATATTCATTGAACTGAGTTTTTTTTTTTTTGGCATGTTGGTTGCTAAAATGGTGCTACTGTTGCATGTAGCTAATGCAATTTTATTCTTGTGCAGCTTGTCTGGGATCTCAGTATGTTGCTGGAGATGACTGGTGTTGCCCAGACTGCATTGTTAAAGCATCTTCTGGAGACAATTCCAGCAACAATACAAAGCCAATTATCATAAGGTTGACCCGGGTTGTCAAAGAAGTAGAGTTTGAAAATGGTGGCTGTGTCATTTGCAGGTTTGTTGCTGTATACATTTTTTTTTTTTTCTTTGTGACTGTTTTATTACCTTGAACTGCTTTTACCAGGGGTGTTTATATGCTCTGATAAGATGAAACATGGTAAATGTTTGTTGGCCAGTGATTGTAGCAATTTCGATGCACCATCTTGGTTGTCGTGTGACTCGTTTATATCCAAGAATGAAAAGATAGTGTTTCCTATTCTTGTTGCCTGTATAGTGCTCCTGGTTTTCTTTTGTTTAGACCTATGAAATTGATCTAATAGGAAAGTATATGTAATATATTTACTATAGTCAGGTGAGTGTTTCCTTTTGAAAACCTGGCTATTGCAAAGGTTGGAGGGCATGCCACTTGATGTTCTGGAGTATAGAGATTCCTCCCCTTCTGTATTTTGGGGAATGGATTTCAGAGGATTTGATTATAATTTTGTTGTGATGGGGTTTTCTTGCTAGCTTTAAAGCTTCTTTAATCTTGTATGACCTTCTTTGCTATAACTTACTAGCCAACTTTCTCTTATTTTGTATCAGGTCCGATGATTTCAGCTCTGAAACATTTGATGATCGAACAGTAATAATTTGTGATCAAGTATGCCTCTTGCCTTCATATATTGATGTGATATCTAATTTTATGTAAATTGCTCAAATTTATTAATGTGATATCTATTTTTTTTGTAGTGTGAGAAAGAGTATCATGTCAATTGCTTGAGAAATAATGGGCTTTGTGATTTGAAGGTAAAATTAGAATCCTTACATCTTAATTTTTTAAGTGCTGGATCTTCGTGTAATATTAAACTCTTTTCTGCAGGCGCTTCCTGATGGTGATTGGTTCTGCTCTGGGGACTGTAGTAGAATCCATGATGTTTTATGGGAACAGTTTGTCAAGGGCATGCAGATGGTCCCAACCTCTGTATTTAGCAGGACCCTCCTGCAGAAAGGATTATGCAATTTTTCTGGAGATGATGTGCAATGGCTAATTATTAATGGGAGCAAGCGCAGCAATGAACATCTGCCTCTGCTTTCAAGGGCTACTGCAATATTTCGAGTACGTGTTTTTTTTAATACTAGAATTTGAGTGGCTTTGGAAGTATATAAATGATTTCTTATCTCGTCCTGTTTTGTTTATTTCGATGACATGTTTGCATTGTTTTTCACAGGAGCAATTTAATCCTATTGTTTCAAGTTCTGGTCGTGATCTCATACCTGTAATGGTCTATGGGTGAGTTCCTAGTATCATATGATTTTTCTTGAAGTTTCAATAAGCTGCTTCTTCATTTTTGTTACATGGTTAAGTTGGGTTTTGGTCTAGGTATCCCTATTACCAACTTCCGTATGGAGTGATATTTTCTTAAGAGTCTAGTTGCTAAAAACAAATAGATGTTTATGTAATTATAGCCGCTGTTTCTTTTGACAATCGTGGAACTGTGTAACATTACCCAAAACTGTCAGTATTGGCCATGAAGTTAAAAGATGTAAGACCTTAGAAGTAAGGAGAGCGACTTGAAACATCAATATGGTAAGTGGTTAATGCACTTAGAGTGTGGCCTAGTCGAAATGCAATCCATTACCTTGTTTAGCTATCATGTTTATTTATGGCTCGACCTGACCAGGCTGCCATTATGCTTCGACAAGCTCGTGCTATCTTTTAGCTTGTCTTTCATTGACAAAATTAGCTTCTACGCTAGGTTTCCTATCAACTAAAATATAAATGGATGAGAGGCTCCTTTTTTCATGAAATAAACCCTGATGTCGCGGGCCTGCCTGTACTGGAATTCCTGTGTGTGTACCTGCCTGTACTGGAAATCAATGTTATTATTTGGTGTTTGACAAAGGTTCCCATTTTCCTTTACAGGAGAAATATATCTGGGCAAGAATTTGGGGGAATGTATACTGTCCTTCTACTTGTGAAGTAAGTCATCTGACTGAAGTTGTATCATCCTCTTGCACATGTATTGACTAGGTTTCTAGTTTATTTTCTTGTTAGTCATGGTCGCATTTAACCACATTGTTCTGCATTGTTGGGTGTTGCAGGTCAGTTGTAGTTTCAGCTGGACTTGTGAGGATTTTTGGACGTGAGGCAGCTGAACTTCCTCTTGTGGCTACTTCCAAGGAAAATCAAGGGAAGGTAATGAAGTATAACTTGTTCTGCATAGTTATGTCTGTTTTCTCTTGCTACTTACTCTTATGTATAAGTTGTTCAAACCCTTTTCTTCGCTTTTGATGTCATGAGATTCATTTTCCTTGTCAATGCTATACTAATGTATGTTTTTTTATTTTAAAATTTTCTTGTTTAGGGTTATTTTCAAGCTTTATTCTCCTGTATTGAGGGGTTGCTTTCGTCCTTGAATGTGGAAACCCTGGTGCTTCCTGCAGCCGAGGAAGCTAAGGCAATTTGGACGGACAAATTTGGCTTCAGAACAATGAGCCACGAGCGAGTAAGAATTTATTACTTGCATCTTCTTCGATACTTTTAACTTCACTAGCTGTTTTATTGCTTGCTTTTACCTTTTTGCGCGTCCCACCCAGAGAAATCATCCACTGTTAACTGTCAAGGCAATTGCTGATAAAACCTTTTTTATTTACGCCCCAGATGTTCAAATACCGAAAGAGCTACCAGTTGACAGCTTTCAGTGGAACATCATGGCTGGAGAAGGCGGTGCCATATGCAGCTGATTAAACATGTTTCACGCGTAATTGGGCACAGCAAGCGCAACCACAACACTTCTTACTGAAGTAAACAAGCAGCGTGCGCGTTCACAACACTCATTAGTGACGCACTTGTTACATACACGCATGCACGCACTTCGTGAGGCTGCTGCAAGATATCCCGAGCGGCGATTGCACAATGCAGGGCATTTGACAAGGTGCAGGGAAAATGCATGCTGAATTTTTTTTCCATACACGCATGCACGCACTTGTTACATACACAAATCATGTTTAAAACTTTGGTTTCTGCTTTCCCTTGCGTTTTGACTTGATGTCGAAACCCTTTTTGATTAGCTCTCTAGTTTAGATCATGCATAATTGAGGCCTTCTCAGTCCTGTACAGTTTTCGTCTTTCCTTGAGAGTCCGGCTTGTGGGTTCGACGGTTAGCCTTTACCCGACCTAGCTCTGCTGTCGTCGGTGACTCGTTTTCAGGCAGCAGAAGGGGTGAATTTTTTCTTGCCAGACTAAGATGCCGTAGTTAGCGTGCAAGTTTCTTTTCATGCCTTGTTTTGTATTTTTACTTGGCTCTGTCAAAAGATTTCCTCTGGATTGTGAGCCTTGTTCTGTTTCTGTTGAGATTATATAGTTGCGAATTTGGAAGTTGTATTCACGTCATGCCCTTGGATCCTTGGCTACTTGCTTTTGAACTCAGCAATGATACTTGATGCCAATAATGTGAGGATTTTGGTTTTTGATCCCTTTTAGTAAATTGTTACAAGGAAGCTATATAGCTTATTGCCTCAGCAGGTTTCTTAAAATCCACTTTTTAAATGAGTAAGAATTTAGAGTTTCAGGTTTGACATGAGTGGGATATTCGTGAGGTCGAAAGAAGAAAGAATTGACAGTCGGAAACCAAAATAAACAAAACTGAAAGGAAAGCAAATTGAATGATCGATTTAATTCAGAACGCAGCTTATCCATTCTGAAATATTGCAACGCTCGCCGATGGCACATCAAACTATCAAAGGGTGAAAGCCAGCAAATGAAGCATTAAAAAAATTCATTTGTCTTTTATTTTCGTTATTTTTTTTATTATTTGAGTTTTAAATAATGATTTAATTAAAATATTATTACTTAAAAGTTAAAATGACTAATGTAAAGTTTAGAATGTATTCCTTCACTTAGTTGAAAAATGACAGATAAATATATTAAATGATCTAAATAAAACGAAATAAAATTAGAAAATTTATAAGATGTGTTTTTTGTGAACCATCAATTATGTAACGACTCAATTGGCTGATTCCAATATGACACGGATTGCTACTCCAAACTCTCTCATGGCCGTCGATTAAAATCTCAATCCAACGTCCAGGATTCACTTCTTGCTAATGTAAAGTTCATCCACTACCCAACACCGAATATAAAATACTCACCGTTCACAGAACCTTCCTTCGAGCTCATCTCGGTTCAAATAAAATTTTCTTATTCTCTCTCCGGCGACTTTGAGGTCTGAAAATGGACGCCACTCCGAAAGCGAAGAAGGGCGCCGCCGGCAGGAGGGGCGGTGGCCCCAAGAAGAAGTCGGTTTCCAGGTCGACCAAGGCCGGCTTGCAGTTTCCCGTTGGTAGGATCGGGCGGTTTTTGAAGAAAGGCAGGTATGCTAAGAGAGTCGGTTCCGGAGCTCCGGTTTATCTCGCCGCCGTTCTCGAGTATCTTGCTGCTGAGGTAATTTCTGATCTCCGGTGCTCAATTGAATGATTCATTTTTTTCAATTTTGCCCTAATTTTCTAGGGTTAGGTTTTCGCATCTGCTTAGGTGAGATGGAAATTAGGGCAAATACTCTCTCGGTGGATGCATTAATGTAATAAATGCGTGTCAATTAGTCTTGAACTCGGTTGCATTTTGCGCGATTAGGTTTAATTTTGGGTGTTGAAGCTGATCTGACGAGCTAGGTTTTTTTCTTATTTATGGAGATAGGTTCTTGAGCTTGCTGGGAACGCTGCGAGGGACAACAAGAAGAACAGGATCATACCGAGGCATGTTCTGTTGGCTGTGAGGAACGATGAGGAGCTTGGGAAGCTTCTCCAGGGTGTCACCATTGCTCATGGCGGTGTTCTCCCAAACATCAACCCAATTCTTCTGCCAAAGAAGTCTGAGAAAGCAGCTGCCAAGGAGCCGAAGTCGCCTTCCAAGGCCGCGAAATCGCCTAAGAAGAAGGTTTAATAATGGTGGTGGTATGGAGTCTGTTAAGGATTGCATCCCTCTCTTCTCTATCTCTCTGTTATCTGTTTTTTTTTCTTTCATTTCACTCTTTTGTATGTACGACTCTCAAGGAAGTTTTCTGTAATTGTGGTGCTGTAGGAGGAAGTTTCAGGTTGTTGACAATTTAGAACTCAGATTCGCAATTCCTTATTGCAGTATGAATGAAATTATGGTGATAGTTTATCATCCTCCTATAATTATGTGAGACAATTTGAATTTCGGTGTGAACCTGGGGATTGAGTTTGTTTTACATTGGGGGAATTTGGCTATGCAGCTTGAATTCTTCACTGTGCACAACAATCCAAAGGTACAATCCTTAACTCGGTTAACTGTACAAAAGATCAATCGATTCGGAACAACATTGGCCTTTTATTCTTCATTTGTAGGATAGGATAAATCACCGGAAAATTATAGGAACTGATAAAATGGCCCTTTTTCCTGTAAAGACAATAATCAACTTGCATCATTTTATTCTAAAGGTAATCTAGTGATGCTACAATTCTGATTTCCTCGTTAGCTTCTTACAAACAGGAGTGCATATTAAAAGTTTAAGAGAAACCCTTTGCTTTCATTTCTATGTTTTTATGTTTCCATCAACCACCGTTGCCTTATTTCGAGGGAGTCACTCCCAATATCAATTTTTATGAACATGCCTTCATTACTATTTCGATGAAGAGTGTGAGGCCTCTCTTGAAACAGAGGCGAATCATAAGCTGAAGTCGAATTACTGTACTGATTTTTTTTTGGTGCATCAAATAAGCAGTCAATCATGACCATAAAACATTCATGGAACAAGGTTATGCAGTTAAGCAGCTTAAATAACATGAAATCTTTATTCAACAAGGGGAGATGAAATTCACAATTTACAGGCCAAAAGAGCTCTATCAGTATGACTGTTCAGTGTTCACTGTTGTAACAGCCGAAAGAATCCACAATGTAACGACGATGATCACATCCTAGACAAAGATCTGTTTCCAGACATTTCAGAATATGAATCAATTTGTTGCTCTTGAAGCTCAAAAGAACAGTCGAGACCTTCCAAAATCCACAGCCTATTCCTATCATAAATGAGCAAATCACTGTTGATTTCAAGACAATTTTTTCCCGTAAATGGATTCCTCTACAAAGATCCTTAGTTCATCTCAATAAAACAAGAATTTGATTGGTTCATTTCCAAAGTGAAACAATGCATATCATATATATTCAATTCAACCATCATTCAGCTAAAATGGAAAAAGAATTCCAAATACTGATACAATTCTAGAATATAAGTGACACAATGAAACCGATATCAGAAAATCGCTATTAAAATCTGTATTTTCAATAACTTTATTGGGGGACAAAATTCCAATTACACAGCGGTACCACCAATTGCCAAATCAAAACAGGATCGAAACCAAAACCCTAATCTAGAGCGGAGAATCGCATGATCATAAATTTTTACGAGCTGGTGAATTTGGTAACAGCCTTCGTACCCTCAGAGACAGCGTGCTTGGCAAGTTCACCAGGCAAAACCAATCGAACGGCGGTTTGGATCTCCCGAGACGTGATCGTAGGCTTCTTGTTGTACCGCGCCAATCTAGAAGATTCCTGCGCAAGCTTCTCGAAGATATCGTTGATGAAGCTGTTCATGATACTCATTGCCTTGCTTGAGATTCCGATGTCAGGATGAACCTGCTTGAGAACCTTGAAGATGTATATCTTGTACGTCTCGGTGCTCTTCTTCGCCCTCTTCTTCTTCTTGTCAATGTCGCCTTCCTTCGGAAGCTTCTTCTCGGCCTTCAAATTCTTCTCCGCCGCCGCCGATGATGCGGACGGCGCCTTCTCCGACGGCTTCTTCTCCGCCTTCGGTGCCATTATCGCCGGGAAATCAGAGAGATTGAGACGGTTCAGAGGAACGAATGCGATTCGCAAAGCGAGAGAGTCTGGGAAGTTTATATAGAAATAGGGGAAGATTTTGATTGGATGATCAGGCCATAGCATGGATGTGACGTGGAGGAATATCGAAGCGTCTGATTTAGATAGGGTGGTGTGGGTCCCAAAGAATAGACGGCTGAGATCTTATATCATTGTTTCTTTTTGATAAAATATTTTGGAAAATAGGAGTGGCCCACTAACGAAGTCTCAGGTGGTTGTTAGGAGAACGGAAGGAGATTAAATTGTGTGGACCCTTTTTATATGCACTGTTTTTTACGCGTATAAGTTAAACTTATTTATTTTATATCTTAAGTTTTAAAATATAAATCATATAAATCTTAGATCTTAAATTCTATATTCTAAATTCTAAACTCTAAAATTCTATACTCTAAACTCTAAAATTCTAAATCTTAAATTATAATTTTTAAAATTTAAATATCAACCCTAATTTAAAAGTTAAAATCCAAAGTAAGTAAAATTTAAAAGTTGCGTGCATAATTAAGGAACAAGAAATTTGATTTGGAACGGAAGTGAACCCAGCGCGAATTGTGGGGGTTAGCTTTTGGTCTCTGCGACGTTTCTTATTAAGTACTCCGTATTCAATATTTTTCATCGATTGAAGACACCAATCATATCTTATTTCGCTGATCCCTGACTATATTCCAGTGCATCAATTGAAGACACCAATCATATCTTATTCCGCTGTATCCATATTCTGAAAATAATTGAACAAATTAATCTCAAGACGCTTGGGATGATCAGAACAATGAATATTGGAATAAAAAAAACTTATGAACTGATTGAGGAAATCCGATAGAAGACAGATCAAACACAGTTTCTAAAACTTTTGACTGCTTGGTGGGGAATCTGATTCTACAGAAACCAACAAAGCTTTGGAAATACAAATAATGATTGGGACTCCATTAAGGATGTGTCTATTTACATAAAAAACCAAATCAATAGCTGAAAACAGACAAAGACTTGAAACCCTGACTGCTTGAAAGTAAGACAACAAAAAGAGAAGAAGAACATAAAAGACAACAAAAGACGCCCAAAGAAAAAATGGAAAAAACCCCAGACAACACGATAAAAATTAACACGGATGGATCAACTATGCCTAACGGAGAATCTAGGTATGGGTATATTTGCAGAAATAGCAAAGGAGAACCCCTAGTTATCTTTGACGAAAAGTGTGGACTAACAACCCCATTAAAAGCAGAAGCTATCGCGTTCAAGAATGTATTGATTGAAGCGAACGATTTGGGCTTTAACAATATAAAAATTGAATGTGATAACCTGACAATTGTTAACGTTCTGAACAAAATCTGGCACTGTCTTTGGGATATCGAAATTCTAATTTCTGATATCCTTTGTGGTTTACAACTATTTTCCTCAATGCAGATTTTCCACGTCTTCCGAGATACGTTGTTACTGACTACATTGCGAAGCTGGCGCAGCGAAGTCCTTCGGAAGATTTTAGAGATTACTTAGAACTTGTAGTTCTCATCCGTAAGGATGCTATAGGCTAATAAACCGTTTCTTCTGTGGTTTCCAGTCTAATTCTTACTTTATCAAAAAAAAAAAAAAAAATCCACCAATTTTATTTTGTAAAACTATTTTGTCTTAAGGGAATATGCGTAGAAATAATTATCTCAAAATTAATAGCAAATCGTTAGTTTGGTAGCCTGAATTGTTTTTTTACGAGTTTTTTTTTTTTTTTTTAAAACCATACTCTAATGGTCAATTAAGTAAAAAAATTATTATCTAAAATATATTATAGTTTTGAAAAAAACAGAAAACTAGAAATCTAGAAACTCATACTACTTCCAAACGAGTTGTGGGTATCGTAGCCCTAAGAAAAATTTGCACACAGAATGAAAAAAAATCACATGGTTCAAATATTGAGCAAACATTCTAATATACTCCAATACATTAGTTTATTTAATGTAGACATTCTATTATATATTTGCATAAGCTCCTGGATATTATTCATAACGTAAGAAAGTTTCACCATCATCCATTCATCCCATCACACCTTAGTGCGTGTATACAACTCCACAATGATAAGGTTTGATATAGAAAAGTATGGTGCAAAATGGATCAAGGAAAGCAATGTTGGTTCTCCAAAATCATCAAACAACATAGCATTTTCTTCTCTTACTGTAATATTCATCATAGCTAAAGCACAGAAGAGTGTACTTCATACATAACCATGATCTATGATTGTTCCATGAGATGCAAATAATGAGATGCCACAAGTCCACAACTGCAAGCTATCTCCAAAGCAAAAACTTCGTATACCAGTACTTGCCTCGATCGGCCCCGTCAAAGCGCCTTCAAACTAGAACCTGCAGATCAAGTTCATGGATGATGAGTTTTGTAATTTTGATGATTTAATACAGTAGACGAGCAAAAAGAAAGTACCGACAAATTAGCTATTTACACTAAAGAGCCTAGTAATAGATCAAGCTGTCCAACAGATACAAGAGCCAAATCAACCTTGGATGGAATTCTACAACAGTTTTGGATACTTATAATTAGCTTCCTATGGCAATCAACTCTTTTATCTTGAGTGATGATGAACAATAAAGGCCATTACCAGCTAATACAAGGAAGAATATGATCTATTCTTATAGGCTCATGATCCACTTTTTGTAGAATTATATCATTCAGATATGAGAGATACCCGGTCAATCTATTGAATATCCAAGAAGCCTTTGTAGAATACTACAAATGAACTAACATAAGAAAATTGACCGTTCATGAAATATCATGGAGCCTGCATGATAGGAATTCTCATACTATGATATATCATGGAGCCCGCATGATCATATTCTTAGAACCCCTTAGTACATGTTTTTTTTCCTTGCTCAAGGTGGATTCTTAATTACATCTAAAACAAAATATCTAACTGAAATTACTGCCTTCTACTTCTTTGCTTACTATGTAATACATGCATAATAATTCCTTACAATGTTTTCTAGGAGTATGTGGAACTAAAATTTCGGGCGTGGCACATTATTAATTTTCGTAACGATTTTCATGGTCACTTCGAGTAAATGGATAATTTTCTACGTATAAATTGGATAAAACCATGTGAACATCCACATCCTACCATGTGAAAATTGCTCAACTATTGCTTTGATGGTACCATTTAACTATTACAAGTAAATACTTACTTTCAAAAAAAACTTCAAATGCTACTTCACAAAAATTACCCCAACAACCAGTTCCATCCAGTGCAAGCCTCAATTTCACTTCAAAACCATACCAGCCTTAATGGCTCAAATTTGAATAGCATGCACTAAGAAAAACAACCATAAATAAATCTAACACTAAGAAAAAGCTAACACTAAGAAAAACAACCCAGCAGCCATAAATAAATGGCATTCATGATTCGCCATTCGCCAGAGTACATAAGTATAAAAATGTCACCTTCCAAAAGTTACCTGAAGAAGTATATCAACTAGTCTACCAATGCAGCAATAGTCCAATAGCGAGGCTCGTTAAGTAAGAATGAGAAAACAAGCAAGTAATACAGAATCAAAATCCAAGTACTTTCTTATGCATAAATAGTAATTAGGCATGTTAACTACTAGTCTATATTTATAACCATAAACAATTCTATCCTATTATAAAGGTGAGAGACTAAATTGACTGTCTATATAGGTCAAATTTTGAAGCATACTCTTAGGGCTCGTTTGATATCCATATCAAAGATATGAGATATCGGATATGGGTATCAAAATATGGGTATGAATGATATTAAGGTATCGGGTATGGGTATAGATATGAGTGAGATTTTCATAGACTCATTATGTGAGATATCAAAATAACACTCTGATATCACTCATATCCATATCCATATTCTGATATCTATAACTCATACCAAACAGCACATCAGTTTAATATCGATATCAGGATTATACCAAACACATGTATGAGTATGAGTGATATACATACCCATACCTGATATCAATACCAAACGGGCCCTTATATTATCAGCAACTGAGTAAGCCATCCATCCTCTATCTGCAGCAAACTATTATACTAAGCTAACAGTTATGGCTTCCCAAAATCTGAAGCAAACAATCAACAAGGCAAACAATCTAAGGAAGAATAGAACCAGCAAATTAAAGTTATTAAACAATAAGGAAAAAAGTAAGAAACTGAAGAAATTATGAAGGGGTTTCAAGATTAATACTTGGGAGAATTGGCGCTGAAATTCCGATGAAGAATCCGAGTTCCACCCGAATCCGATTGTTCAATTAACTCCCTCAAACCCAAATTCCCCACTTGCTCTTCACTTTCCTCTTCTTCCTCTTCCTCCTCCTCCTTCTCTGCCTCCCTCTTCTGCATCACAACTCCCCCTTCCTTAACCCTAATCCTCTCGAAGTAGTTCCCGTAGATATACTCCGGAGTGAACCCATCTTCCTCATCAAACAACATTATGTGGCCGTGCCACTCCCAGACACGATAATCCGACCCGGATTCCTCGTGAAATCCGACGCAGATATGGTGCTCCCCGATCGAAACGGCCTGGCCGGAATTAGGTTTAAGCGAATCGGTCTTCCCGCTGAGAATAACCTTGATAATATCCTTCTCGAGCTTGGATTCCTCCCTGGCGAGCTGGCTCTTGTTCGAATTAGCGTTGGGGTAATCGGAATCTTCGTCGGACTCGGCGTCGGAGAAGGGGTAGTTGGCGGCGGCTTCGAGGAGCATTTCTTCGAGGGATTGGTTAAAAAGGGGGTTGTGGTCTGCGGTGGAGAGAGGCGGCGGCGGGCGGATTTGGAGGCGGCCCATTAGGTTTTGGAGGAAGAGATTGTCTAGGTTGGGGGAGGAGCCATTGAAGGAGCTCATCTTTCGTTGGAGCGAGGGTTTCTGATTGGTAAAATCAAGGGTTTTAGCCTCTGGATGAAGGGTTTATAGTATTGAGTCTGGGTTTTTTACCATCACCTAACCCCTCGTTTCGTTTATTTTTTTTAGGGATGAAGCTCGTTTAGTTAAAAATTAATTTGACAAAAAAAAAAGTTAAAAATTAATCATCTCAAAAGAATTGTAGATTGCTGAAATGTATTAAATTACATCTGACTTAAAATTACTGTTTGTTATTAATATATTATATGTAAAATATTAAATTATCACTTAAAAACATATAAAGTAAATCTTATTTACCTAAGTGTGATTCCGGAGATTTAAAAAAATTGCAACTTCCACATAAATAAACTTATATAGTTATATACTTATATGTTTTTGTTGTGAACCAGATAAGAAAATAAAACATTTGTCTGAAAAAAAAACATGAAGTAAACAAGGGTGAGAAAATGAAGAAGGGCAAATATTTATAAGTCAACTAGGCAAAATTAAACCTAATTTCACTTTGAGTAAGTTTTTCTATGAACAAAACTATATTTAGTCCTTCACTCTATAGACTTTATCATCAAATGAAGTTTATGGTCAGTCTTATCTAAAACATCAGAACATAAGTTAAGCACAACATATCCAATATTTATCGATTTATTTACTATGACTTATGCTTATGATTACTAATAAAATATAATTAAATAAACGAGAGAAATATTGTATAATACATAATATACACATTTTCAGCATTACCGAAAACGGTGGAGAATCAAGAATACAAAATATGAAATATCCCTTCAATTGAATAAGCATTAAGACAACGAACAAATTTGCAATGCAAAAACAAAAAAAAAAAATGTAAGAAAGTATATAATGATATGTAGATCCACCATCACATATTACACACTTTTAACTTGTACGGATTTGTAATTGACACAAAAACTTCTAGCTTTTCTTTTCTCACTTATATTGATTGGCAACATTACAAGGAGGAAACGTGGCATCTTCTTCCAAAGTATTTAAAAGAGGCTACACATATACGAGAATTTGCACATGCGGAAATGGCAGAAAAGGGAAACTGCAGCTACCGCCTCAAGGTCTCCACAATGTAGTCGGCGTAAAGATCCCTGTGCCAGCATAAACACACAAGTTGAGAGATCTGTGTTTTCATTGAAAATGGTGTCACACAATAAACATAAATTGTAGATCGTTAAATATTAGTTAGAGCATCATCACCATTGAACAATAATAAAGGGGGAAAACTAGAGCATGACAACTTGATGCCTTTGAAGTGATAATGTGCAGCAAACTCAATCTGATGCCAACAAACTAGTAGTTGGCAATTGGATGGGACAATAACATAAATCAGCATTTAACAAAACCTTCTATTCTAAGCCCAGAATTACACTCAGAATCTCAAATCAGAACAGAAGCTCAAAACAAGAATGCAATCAAGTGAAAAGTAGTGAAATAGGCTAGAGAAAACGATCACATACATCGAATGCTCGATTACTTCATGGGCTGTAGGTGCAGGCAAGAAGTCATCGACAGCAACCTCCTTGTTCTCGTTTTTCTTGTCTGAAAAGAGCCAAACGTAGCATTAAAGATGAGAGTAGAAACACAGAAACAAAGCAATAGCCCAAAAATTAGTCATAACATGTTGGATGGTATGTGCAGCAGAAGCAATTTAAGTGCTTGTAAAAGAAGCATACATTCTTCAAAGAAGCGACGAATTTCAGTCAAACGATGTGGGGGTAGATCCTTGATGTCATTGTAATGGCGGTACTCGGGATCATCAGCACATACAGCAATTATCTTGTCATCTTTCTCCCCCTGTCAGTGAGAGGTTAGTTGATGCCTAATGCTGTTGCAACACTTCACAATGTGTAATATAAAAGCAATATATACCTGATCAATCATAGGCATAAGCCCTATAGCTTTGGCTCGCAAGAAGCAACCAGGAATAACAGGCTCCTACAAGATTGTGGAAACACAGATTTAGGAACAAAATCACACAAAGAGTATTTAACTTATAAACAATACAAACTGAAAGCCTGAAATAGAGAGAATGAGGCATTACAATGTTTATATGAAGCCAATGATTAACCAGTTAAATATTTGAGGATTTAACTTCAAGATTGAATGCATATAATGTCTGCACATTGTGTTTAAGCTGCTTACCTGCATAATAACCAAAACATCCAAGGGATCATTGTCCTCACAGAGAGTTCGAGGGATGAATCCGTAGTTGTGTGGGTATACAACTGAGGAGTAAAGTACACGGTCAACCTGCACATGTACCACATTTTAGTACCCAGATTGAATCTCATTGACCTATGATAACAACAAATGTAGCAATGCACTCATTTCATTACCTTGATAAGTCCTGTTTTTTTGTCAAGTTCATATTTGACCTTGCTCCCTTTGGCTATTTCAATCACCTGCATGAATGAATCACAATTGAATTAGGACCATATTTTTTGCAGAGGCTAAAGTTAATGATAATTTTAATGTGTGTCATAAATATATCAGAATCCTCTGTCTGCTATATTTCTCTCTTAATCATTAAGAGGCTATCTTAAAAGTCTTCAAAGACTAGATCTGGAAAAAAGGATCCTTCGGAAAATCAACAAGAACATAATACTTAACAGCAAAAGTTAGACAGAGTCTTGCAACAACTATATGTTACATCAAGTTTACATTTTAATACATGAATTCCTAGCATCTTGAAGGAATACTGATTCAACTTTGTAACACTAAAGTCAAATTCCACCAAATTTTCAACGAAATGGAAAATCAAATCAAAACATCTTTCTCTCCATCCTATAATCTAAATTAAGCTCATCTAATTATCAATTCAGATACATAGAGACGTTTCAGCATATCAGAGTTGAAAGCAAACAGATCATGTTTAAATGAACAGAAGAACATTGTCCTTACACAGTTGAAAATCTTTGGAGCTCCAGGTCCTGCATCATTAAAACAAAAACAAAGAAACATACAAAGTCAATTCTCAACGCTGTGGTCCTGCAGCAAAAGATAGATACAGTAATTTACAAGCCCAAAGCAGTACCAATCTCCAGATCATGCCATGGGTGTGCAGCAAAGGATCTCCGCTTCATAGATGAAAGTATTCTTTCATTCAGAGGTGGATGTTGATTGTATTTTGTCTGCATAGTTACCTTCTCTGGGGTCTCAATTGGTGGCACCATGTCTACTCCCTGATACAACCAAGGCCATGTACACTAGTCAGACAGAACACAAACAATGCAAAAATAGTTCGTCAATGAAACAGACTTTTCAATAATGACAAAAAACTGCAAGAAATGGCGATTTTGTGTGATTAACATACAAATGCATATTGTCAATCGACTCCACAGAAATGTAATAAAAATGTTATCAATTATAAAATTTACAGGAATCAAGCAAGAAAATTGACACAAAGAAAGCATAACCAAATTATGAATCTTCGTTTCAGCATTACAACCACAGATTGTCAAAGAAAGGATATAAACGCGTTCTGATCGAAAGTGATTTCGAATTTTTAGAAATGCAGCGGTAAAACACAGAATCGATGCAAACAAAGCAATATTTGAAATACTGAAACAAAAAGAGTTGGAAGTCAACAGAAATCGGCCAAAAACCACAAATGAAAGCAAAATCCGCAGGATCCAACACCGTCTCGATCATATGAAACAGAGAATTTTCAGATCCACCGACGCCGACGGGAATGAAGCAAAGGTAGTAGTAGACATGTACCTGAACTCCAAAGCGGAGGAGAAGCTTAAGAAGAACAAACGTATGGATGTTGCGGAATCGCAGAACGTGTGAAGAGAAAGAAAGAGAGAGAAGCAAAACCCTAGAGAAAAAATGGCTGTCGCAAAACACGAAGAAGAGAAACAGTCTACACGAGTTTTTACGCGTTCCCGCTCTCCTCCGTTGGCTTCACTGCCATTTTAAAGGCAAAAATACTGGAACGATGAATTAAATAAAGTAAAAATAAATTAATTAAATTTCCAAAAACAAAGGAGTCTGAAAAGGAAAAATAAAGTTCAAGTTTCCGATGTGTAACGTAACGCTTATAGCGGAAGCGAAGAAAATGCGGATACAGCTGTAAGAAGATGATACGTGGAGAATAGTGATTGGTAAAAGTTAAAATAGAACGGGGCCCACTGGGATGGATAAACTACGGTGCTCCTAGCCTTTGAGCGTTTATCGTCGACGCTTGGCTCGGCCGGATGTCTCAAACAAAATTTCCTGATCTTGTATTTAGCTCTCGGTTCGATCGATCGATACCTAAAGATGGCTCACGGTTCGGTGGAACCGGAGAATCTTCGCCAAAACCGGATAAACTTTCTATATCCGATTTCGATTCCGGTCTGACAAAATCCAAAATCGGAGAATCGAAAGTTCGAACAAAATAAACTTTCGATTTTCAAATTTTATATATATATTTTATTTTTATTTTTCTGTCAATTTATTTTATAAGTCAAATTAAGTAAAAATTTTAAGTTTAAGTCTTAAAGTATACATTTTTTAAGTTTAAAAAAACGTTGACTTTTAAATAATGTCTTTTATGTTTTTCACAAAAAAATGTTTATTCTTTTTTTTTTTAATATAAAAAAGTATGTGTTTTTTCCAGTTCTAGAACCGAAATCGGACGGAACCGAAACCTCCGGTTCCAGATTAATTCGGTTCCGATTTTTATTTTTTCGGTTTTAGAACCGGAGATTCCAAAACCGTGCCATCTCTATCGATACCGCTGGAAAGCATCCAAAATCGAATATTCTTCTTGTTTTAGGGGATACTCTTCATCTAATATCAATTTCTTAATATATATCGTCACTAGATTTTAAACTCGAATATATATATATATAATACTTGAAGATTTTAGTATCACATTACCATTAACTAAACTGATTAATCAATATTTTTTTTACTAGATGTGAATCATATGATTGTAATTTAGTAATTACAATGTAACAACAACAAACGTTCATTTTACAAAAGCAAGGGTTTTATCTTCTCGCCAGTATATTTTTATCATAAAAAATAAACTATTCAAGAATAGTTGATAATCAATTGCAATTGATCAGACTTTTATTCCGTTACGTTCTATAATCAAATCTATAGGAAAAGATATTCGAAACTCTATTGAAGCAGAACCCACTTTAAGTAATTAATTAGGGTTCTTGCTACTTGTTTTTTTATTAAGGCAAGATCATTTGTGTACATGGTCGGAGAGGATGTTTATTACAGTATGACACGTATGAAATAAAAAAACTAGGATAAGGACGTCAACTGGTAGTTAATTAATTAAGCTTGTAACTAATTAATGTCCCGTTTGATATATCAAGTTTTGTTGGCCTTAGCCGTATAATTTGATCGATCAAAGCCGTTTTTCAGCATTAATCGAATTCGACACCTTTACAAAAAAATGGTTAAATGAGTTTATCGTCAAACCATTATAAAACTTGTTTGCATCGCTCTCTCAATTCTCAATGGAGGGATTGCGATAAAAGATAGATACGAAAAGTATAAAGCCGGCTCGCAAGGAAGCGTATGCTGCGTATGTTTGCCTTTTCACATTGTTACGCTAACTCACCAGCGTGACGTGGAATTCCTACCCTTTGAAATCTGCAATTAATGGAATGTAGGGGATAAGGAACCGATGTACGACGTCGTTTAATGCGGGTGGGTATACAAAGCACCAATGTCGGTGTCCGACTTGGTAACACAAACCTAACAGTCTTAACACCTTCGTGTTAATTGTTTATTAATATAGACTTTTTGTAAATATCAACGTGAGATGTGAAAAAGGAATATCATACGTTAAACCATTATTCTCCACTTGACCTACTTCTCTCTTCATCGCCTTTAATTAGCTTAAATAAAATATTAGCTTAAATAGAATTAGATATTCTCAAAGATTTTATTAATCTGTCATTGTAACAACAACAATCAACCCAATATAATCTCACCGATGACAGGATCTGGGGATCCAGATGTACGTATCCATACCCCGAAGCAATTCGAGAGAATGTTTTTCGATAGACTAAAAAAAGGCTGACACAAAACATCAGAACAAAAACCAAACAATCTAGAAAAACAATCAAGGAAAAAAACAAAAACGGAAACAAGACAGCCGCCAAAAAGGCCCACCCTCCTGTCAAATCATTCTCCTACCCTAATCTTTTCCTTCCAAAGCTTTCTGTTCTGAGCCATGTCATCTGTCATTGTCAATAGAGTCAGATCATCCTTAATCACATTTTTTCAACTTTTTTTCGGTCGACTTCTACCTCAACAAAACTCGTCGAAAACTAGCCATTCACACCTACGCATTGGTGCATTAGGCTGCCTCCTCTGCACATGTCCAAATCAACAGAGTCTAGATTCACGCAACTTGTCTCTAACGTTCGCCACTCCAACCTTTTTTCTGATTGATTCATTTCGGACCCTGTCCAACCGGGTATGACCGCACATCCAGCGTAACATCCTCATCTCTGCCACCATCAGCTTCTGCTCTTGATCTTTTCTCATCGGCCAACACTATGCACCGTACAATAACGCTGGCCTAACTACCACCTTGTAGAACTTACCCTTCACTTTAAGCTGTAATTTCTTGTCGCATAAAACGCCTGACGCACCTCTCCATTAATCTGTCATTGTAGGATGTATAAATTAAAATTTTAATCTATGGTAAATGACTAAATATTTCTAAAAGGATCAATAATGTAACTCATATTAATTTCAGATACCCCAAAAGTTCTCAAACATATTATTGTTTAAGTTATTAAAAATAAGTTTTCAAATTTCAAACAAGAAAATAAAAAATAGGTCATCAAATTTATGTTTTAGCATTCATCTTAGTTATAAAACTAACCTATGTCATTGACAAAACTTCAAATTAAAGTCATATACAGAAAATTGTTTTAAATTAGAGTTTAATATATTTATAAGTTATATATGCATGATTAATAATTAAGATACATGCCATAACAGATTAACAGAGAGCTTAAATTCTAGACAAAATACCGATCGACGGACAACTTCAATCCAATATACATGTATTCTATTGTTGTCCTTGCTAGCTGTAGCTATACATAGTACCTGTCCCAGTAAGCACGATCCAAAATACAAAAAGTTTTGATAGTTAATACATTTATCAATTGATTAATTAATATATTGGGAATATATGTTATTTTTTATTAATTATTAGTCTATCATCAATATAGTAAAAGAAATTCTCACACGTATACTTATTTTGTTTACATTTATATTATGGTCTTATGGTTAAGCTGTCTAATTTTAAATCACGGAAGTTATGATTCACGACAAAGAAACTGACATTCAAACTACTGTACACCAACAAACAATTGAATTTTATGATGAGAAAAACATTAACTTATTTGGATTTGCACAACAAGTCTACAAAAATACTATAAGGTGAGGAAGATAACACCACTTGATTTCTTTTTTCTTTTTTATTTATGGGCTCTTTTAAAGATAGAGTGGTTAGGGGTGAGCACGGGCCGACGAAACCGAAGCCCGAACCGAATTCGGTCCGAAAAACCCAAACCGAACCCGAACCCATACTCCTTCGGTTCGGGTTTCGGGCCGCACTTTTTACCATTTCAGGTTTCGGGTCGGTTCGGGTTTCGAGTTTTAGTGCATTTTTTTCTCTTTTGCCCATCCGAGTGTCGTTTAACCCGAATCCGAACCGAACCGAAATGTTCAGGTTCGGTCCCATATTTTTGGGCTTTTCGGGTTCGAGTTTTTTGGGTTCGGTTCGGGTCGGGTTCTGGCCCGTCCCGTGCTCACCCCTAAGAGTGGTAGGAGGTATCCGATCCGATTCTCAAGGACAAGTTACGGATGACTTTTAAATATCTTTACGACTTTTTATCATGAATACATGTTAAACAATAATAAATTTAGAAAATATGGCTATTCAATTATCCGTTTATTACATTAAATTGATTTTATAGAATTTTTTTAATTTTATTTCAATAGGATACTACTTTGGAGTATCATATAACTTTGGCATATCATGCATTTCGTTGAAGTTTCCGTTTCCATGCTATTATAAACTAGGGCCGTTTCCATGCTATTTATAGATTTTAGTATTTACTTTTGTAATATTATAAACTAGGGCCGTTTCCATGCTATTCATGGTGTTTTTCTTTTTATTTAAATAGGAAAAAGGTCAAAATTATCAAATACTAATAATATGTAAGCTATTTGGATGTGTCAACTCCTAAATTGACAAGTATCTCAATGTTTCACACATACTTTTTCATTTTTAAATTCATCTAGCATACATAATTAAAATGAAAAAAGTGACATGAAAACTAAAAGAAAAGAACATTTTAACAAACTTTGTTCAGGAACACACGTAAAAGCCATGAGCTAGCTAGTTGATCCATTATTATCAATATATGCCAACAAACACGAGTAAAATATAAAAAATATAAAAATTCTACACACCATTCGCCACCATAACTATAAATGTAACCGATAGACCATCATTTTCTGCGACCTATATGGAGTACCCTCAAGGAAGCATCTACATAGCTAACAAATGTGTTTTAATATCAATAGGAGAATAATGGGGAGACTGATAATATATTGGGCTTAACCGAGCCCAATATATTAGAATAGAATAATGGGGAGAATAATGTGTTGGTATGAAACAATTACTAGAATAAGAAAATAAGAAAATGAAACTTGTGTTGGCATCTATATATGCATCTTAGGGAGGGGGCGATATAGTTTTACAACACAAAATTTATGATGTTGCAAAAAGAAAAGGTTAAATATACAACACTGCCTATGGTGTAATAATATGTCAAAAAACAGAAACTGAAGATAAGATGGGAAGACTATATGCCAAAAAACATGCTGGGAAAGGTAAATAAATCACAAGTCAAGAACTCACGGTGTTGCAAAAGTGGAGAAGTTGAGACATCGGTGTTGCAAAGGTGGTGAACTCACGGTTCTGTGTGGAGGCCAGGGCGAGGAGGAGACGCTGCAGGGATTCGGAGAGGGGCGAGCAAGAGAATGAGACGCCACAGGGAGGGACGAGCGAGTAGGGATGAGCTTCGGTACAAAATCGGATTGGACCGACCTGGTACGGATCGAAAACCGAATTCGGGAAAAGTATTGACCGAAGACCGAACCGAAAGATACCGGTCCAGTCGGGTGGATGAAGATGGTCACCTGAATCCAACCCGGTCCATCACCCGAAACCCGATTTTTACCAGAGTTCCCCCCCCGGATTTTCACCCATTTTTTCGGGTCGGTTTTTTCGGGTGTCCATTGGGGTCGGGTGAAATTACTATCCCTACTCTAGACCGTCTCCAAACAAAACCGAGACCGACTCCATCTGACTCCAACAGAAACAAGATCTGCTTGTCCAACTCCAACAAAACCAAGATCGGCTATGCCCGACTTCAACAAAACCGAGAACGGCTCCGTCCGACTCCAACAAAGCCAAGATCGGATCAGCACAACTTCAACGACATTAAGATTGGCTCAGCTCGCCTCCAAATGAGTTTTATATTCACAAAAACCTTTTCAAGTTTAGGGAAGTGGAAGATAGAGAAGGGATTAAGAGAGATTAGAGATTGTTAGAGAAAGACATAACTTATAATTCATTATCCAATTTATTATTCCACTATTTATAAGAGTTTCATTAATCCTTAAGTCATTACAATATTTCACTTCCAATGTGCACTTTATATTCCCTTTATATCTCCAAAGTGAAACAATATTGGTTGGAGTCACATCTTATTGTCAAAACCATGAAAATTAATAATGAACTTTTGTCCTTAAAGTGTGGTGAATATCCATCTATATACATCTTAATTTTCTTGAATCCAATCACTTGAAACAACGCTTATATAAAGTACTAGAACAAGGATTTAAAACGTTGATCTATGTTGTATATTTCAATTATTGTCATGAATGTTTCGTTGTCAGATTCACATAAGCGAACCATTGATAGGTGTCATTTCAGGCACCTTAACTAGTGATTATTGACATGATTTAGATGGAGTTTTGGTATAGATTTAGGCTAAGTCTGTAATCCAGAAGAAGAGTTAAGAAGTGAAGATATCATAGGATTTACAGCTTAATGAAGGATGGAGAAGATGGAGGAGAAGATCTCCTTAGGACTCATGGAGGAAGGCTACCATCACTTGGTAGTACATGAGAGCAGAAGATGAAGACTTGAAGAAGCTGGTCTTTGCCGCCCCGTGCCACAAGCCACCGTGACCCGGCGGTGGATCTCAGAGAAGGCGACACAGCGAAGCCACCGCCCCGCGGTGGAACTCACCGCCCCGCGGTGAATGTTGATGCCTCGCGGCCAGCGTTTATTTGTTTCCGATTTTAGCATTTTTGGATATTCTATTTTCTATTATTTTATTTCCTTATTTTGTTTGCTAGGTTTAGATTTATTTTCCCGAACCTATTTAAGAGTTTTTCCAGTTTTTAGAGAAGGACGTTCGTTCTATCTCGTTTCAATTCTACTTCTAGGGTTTGAACGAATGGAGAGCTAAACACCTTTATTTCGCTAGACAATTGAAGCATTGCAATGAATTGGTTGTGAGATTTCTATTCCTTGTTCTATATCTTATAAAGTTGGTTTAATACTCTCGAGCATATTGTCTATTGGTTTATGTTGATTCTTCTAGCGTAGCTAACTAGGTTTTTCGACATCTATCATAGTGCTAGGGTTTGCATAGAGTGGAATACGAGTGCATACCTAGTGGCAAACACAATTGTTACATATAGTGGAATACGAGTGTGCAATTGTGAGAGAGAATTATTTACATGTTAGTAGTAAGGTTTTCTTCTATTTGCATGTATCCTATATCCTTGTGTGCATTGCTATTGCTTTGTTAGTGGTAAGGTTTTCTTCCATTGATATTGTGATAAGTCTATCAACAACTGTGAGAATTGGTAGTACTTAAGATCAGGGTGAGAACAACTATAAGATTGTGAAAAGAACTTGGAACAATAGTTATCGAGGATCAACCTGTTTCATCTGCAGTGTGGATATTTGTCTAGTGAAATACTTCCACTCATTATATTTCTTCTAAGTTTTAAAGCTTGCATCTTTGTTACTCTGCGATTATTCTAAAACCCCCCTGTTACTTGTTGGTCACACGTCAATTGCATACAGATAACCGACTCCCTATGTGATCGACCCTGGCTTGCTTGCTATACTCTTTAGTAGGTGAATTAGGATTTCTTTGATAGGAAAACGACACCGGTTTCCGGCCTTGTCAAATTTGGCGCCGTTGTCGGGGAATCAAATACTCTGTTTGTGATTATTTGTGATTGACTGCGGTGTGGATCTATCTTACGGTCCGCACCTTAGCTACTGATTCGTTACTTGTTGAAGTTGATACAAAGACATGTACAAATGGCTCAGACACTCTGACAGTTGACTGCGCCAGATCTGATACAGCAGCCATTGGCTGTAATCATTCCACCCCTTGCGGATGGTGTGACATTTGAGCTCAGAACATGAGTGATACAGTTGCTCCCGAGATACCATGGACGGAGTGGAGAAGACCCCATCCAACACTTGGGTAAATTCCACAACGTCATTATGAGCATTAAACCAGCTAACGTCACTGAAGATCAGATTAAAATGAGAGTCTTCGGGTTCACTCTTAAGGACAATGCCGAGGACTGGTACTATCATCTGCCTGGCGGAAGCATAGATTCATGGGCTAAGCTACATAAGGCATTCCTCGCATAATATTTCCCAACCAAGATGGCGAATGCCTTGAAAAGGGCGATTGCCAGTATTGAACAAGGAGAGGAGGAGACCCTTTATGACTATTGTGAGCGGTTCAAACGACTTTGTTCTAGTTGCCCGTTCCATGGTTTTGACAAGAAAGCTCTAGTACTCTATGTTTACAATGGACTGCTAGATGATGAAAGAAGAATCATAGATGCTACTTGTGGTGGTAGTATCTTGAATATGACCCTTGATGCAGCCATGATTAAACTTCATGATATGGCTGAGAGCACAAGGGATTTTGATGAAGCCCCAAATACTAGAGGAGTTAATGCTGTCAACTCCAATGATGCGCATTTATTGCAAGAAATTGCTTCATTGAAAGACGTAATTGCAAAGTTGGGTAAACAAGAAGCACCTCAACATCACAATGTTTGTGGAATCTGCGTTGATCCATTTCACAACACCAATGCTTGTCCCCAACTTCAGGATGCCACTACTGCTGAAGTATACGCTGCTGGAGGTTACGGGCCTATTAGACCTCGACATGATCAACAACAGCTACAACAACCACCACAACCTCAATTTGATGAGTCACCAGCTACTCCCCAAGCTAGTAGCTCCCCTTCAACTGAAGACTTGATCAAAGCCTTAACAATGCACTTCACAACTCATGTGCAAACAACCGAGACAAGCATCAAGAGCATGGCAGAGACAGTGGTTCAGTTAACAGATGTGGTCACTAGATTGGACAAAAGGGCCGCACAAGAAAGTGTAAATGCTGTGACCCTCCGAAGTGGCAAGGAATTGCAAGTCATTCCTACTGCTGAAAAGGACGACAGGGCTGAAATTGACGATGGGCAAGTTCCACTGCCCCGCGACGACACTCACCGCGACCCGGCGGCAACTCCCAGTTGTCTTGAGTCAACACTGCCGCCCCGCGGCCAAGAGCACCGCCCCGCGGTGAATCCACCACCCCACGTTGAAAGCCCAGATTTTGATCATGGTGAAGAAGAGGACCCCTATGTTCATCCAAATTTTCCTCCTCTTGGTTCTGAAAAGCCCCCTGCCCCTTTCCGGAGGAACTAAAGGAAATGAGAGTAATCGATGACAAGGATCTCTTCGACACCTTCAGTAAGTGTGAGGTAAACACCCCCCTCCTTAAGCTTGTAAAGAGTGTACCTAGGTACGCTAAGTTTTTAAAGGAGCTATGCACCATCAAGAGAAACCAGAAGCTGAAGGGGAAGGAAAAAATCAAGGTCAGCGAACGCGTATCCGTTGTATTACAGAGGCGTATGCCAAAGAAGTGCGGCGATCTAGGTATGTGGAGCATTCCTTGTATTATTGGTGACACTAAATTTGAAAGAGCTATGCTTGATCTTGGTGCCTCCATTAATGTTTTGCCCTATTCCCTCTATGAATCTCTTGGACTTGGACCTCTGCAGGAAACTGGAATTGTGATTCAATTAGCTGATAGGTCTAGTGTCTACCCTAGAGGAGTAGTAGAGTATGTTCTTGTTATGGTTGATAAATTGATATTCCCTGTAGATTTTTATGTCTTAGATATGGAAACAGATACAAAGGCAACTCCTATACTGTTAGGTAGACCATTTTTGAAAACTGCTAAGACTAAACTTGATTTGCAAAGTGGGACACTTTCTATGGAATTCGATGGGGAGAAGGTGGAATATAATATTTATGAAGCTATGAAACACCCCAATGAAGACCATTCTTTATGCTCAATTGATGTGATCGATTCTATTGCACATGATGTATTTGATATATCTGGTCCTGATGAGTTGATGTCCATTGTTGAGAATAATTTGGATTTGTCCCATGAGGAATACTCTTTACCATCTAACATGCAGGAAATCATAGCTCAGATGGATGCATATGGTAAGTTTCCTATAGATCCTTTGGGAGTTGGCCCCAATTTACTAAATCCAAGCGAGAAGCTTGTTCCCTCTGTTGTACAGGCCCCCGAGATTGAATTGAAGCCGCTGCCGGATCACCTCAAGTACACCTTTCTTGGAGCCAACGAGACTCTGCCAGTCATTGTGTCTAGTAAGCTATCTGAAGACCAGAAAATGAAGCTATTAGGCGTGCTCAAGGAGTACAAGACTGCGATTGGATGGACCATTGCAGACATAAAAAGGATAAGTCCCTCGACTTGTATGCATAGGATTCTACTTGAAGATGGAGCCAAGCCATCCAGGCAGCCACAGAGAAGACTCAATCCTCCAATGATGGAAGTGGTCAAGAAGGAGGTGTTGAAACTCCTCAAAGCTGATATGATCTTCCCTATTTCCGATAGTCAATGGATAAGTCCGACCCAGGTTGTCCCTAAGAAATAAGGTATTACTATAGTGGAGAATCAACAAGGGGATTTGGTTCCTACAAGGACCACTACAGGATGGAGGGTATGCATTGACTACCGTAAGCTGAATGCGGTAACTCGGAAAGACCATTTTCCCTTACCTTTTATTGATCAAATGCTAGAACGCCTTGCTGGGCGCCCCTACTACTGTTTTCTAGATGGGTATTCAGGATACTTTCAGGTGGCTATAGCACCAGAGGACCAGGAGAAAACCACTTTTACATGCCCCTTTGGCACCTTTGCATACCGCAGAATGCCATTCGGTTTGTGTAACGCACCCGGTATATTTCAACGATGTATGGTTAGTATCTTCTCTGAATATGTTGAGAAATTTATTGAGGTATTCATGGATGATTTCACAGTGCATGAGACTAGCTTTGATTCATGTTTGAACCATTTGGCACTTGTACTTAAAAGATGTGTTGAAACCAATTTGGTTTTGAATTTTGAAAAGTGTCATTTCATGGTAGAACAAGGTATAGTGCTTGGTCATATTGTCTCTGCTAGGGGTATTGAGGTCGATAAGGCAAAGATTGATGTGATTCAGTCTTTGCCTTATCCTACTAATGTGCGTGAAGTGCGTTCCTTTTTAGGTCATGCAGGTTTTTACCGAAGGTTTATCAAGGACGACTTCTCTAAGATCTCTTCACCCCTATGCGAGCTACTGAAGAAAGAGGTGACCTATGAGTTCACCGACGAGTGCAAGAAGGCGTTTGATTGCTTGAGAGAACGCTTGACAAGTGCACCTATCATTCAGGCACCTGACTGGTCTCGCCCGTTTGAGATCATGTGTGACGCCAGTGACTATGCGGTTGGAGTGGTTCTAGGCCAGAAAGTGGGACGTGCCTCCCATGTGATTCATTATGCCTCTATGACTCTGAATGGATTTCAGAGGAACTACTCCACCACTGAGAAGGAAATGATGGCAGTTGTCTTTACCTTGGAAAAATCCAGGCAATATCTTTTGGGAGTGAAGGTGATCATCTACACAGATCATGCTGCCCTTCGTTACCTAATGACGAAGAAGGAAGAAAAGCCAAGATTAATCCGATGGGTTCTCCTGCTCACTGAATTTGATGTTGAGATACGAGATAAAAAGGGAGCAGAGAACCTAGTAGCTGATCACCTGAGTAGGCTCGTACATGAGGAAGATAAGCCCGGAGCACAGAGCCCCATTCACGGAACTTTTCCAGATGACACACTCTTTATGATCAAAGGAAATTTGGGTAATGCCCACCGCCCCGCGGTCTGCACCACCGCGACCCGACGATCTGTAGCCAGTGTGGAACTTAAGGCTCCACCGCCCCGTGGAAATATCCACCGCGACCCGACGGCAGGTTCAACAGAGAACCAAGAAAGCTCACCACGGCCCGCGTCGACAGCACCGCCCCACGACAACATCTTCGGACTCACAATTTGCTCTGTAAGTACCTCTGAACCCCCTCCTCACATAGCCGAGACCGTCTTCGGACTCCGCTCTTTCAGACCATGGTACGCAGATATCATGAACTATTTGGTTCGAGAGGAACTACCCCCGGATTACACTAGAGCTCAAAAGGCGAAGGTACGAAGAGAAGCCCGTCACTATGTTTGGGATGATCCTTACCTATGGAAACATTGTGTCGATCAGGTAGTGCGCCGATGTCTTCCGGACAATGAGGTACAATATGTCCTTAACTTTTGTCATTCTCAAGCATGTGGGGGTCATTTTGGAGCAAATAAGACCGCTAGGAAAGTATTGGATGCAGGATTTTACCGGCCACACATCTTTCGGAATGCTTACGCCTTATGTAAATCCTGTGACCGATGCCAAAGGGTTGGAAATATCTCCAGGAGGAATGAGATGCCGCAATCATCATTAATTTTTTGCGAGGTCTTTGATGTTTGGGGCATTGACTTTATGGGACCCTTCCCTAACTCTCATGGGAATCTCTATATATTGCTTGCGGTGAATTACGTTTCCAAATGGGTGGAAGCGAAGGCCACCAGGACTGATGATTTTAAAGTTGTGGCAGGTTTTCTTAAGGAGAACATTTTCTCAAGATTTGGGATACCCAAAGCTTTAATTAGTGATCGGGGAACCCATTTCTGCAACAAGACAGTGACTGCCCTACTGAAGAAGTATCACGTCACCCAGAGAGTCTCCACGGCCTATCATCCTCAAACTAATGGGCAGGCCGAAAATTCCAATAGAGTGATTAAATCTATCCTGGAGAAAACGGTTGCAGCTAATCGAAAGGATTGGAGTTCTAAACTTAATGATGCACTGTGGGCATACCGCACAACTTTCAAAACTCCAATAGGAATGTCTCATTTCCTGTTAGTTTTCGGAAAAGCATGCCACCTCCCTGTAGAGCTCGAACATAAAGCGTGGTGGGCAATAAAGAAATGCAACATGCAACTGGATGAAGTGGGAGATTTCCGGAAGCTGCAGCTGCAAGAACTAGAGGAATTGCGCCTTGAGTCTTATGAGAACTCTGTTAGCTATAAGGCAAAGACCAAGCAGTGGCATGACAAGCACATCTTGAGAAGAGATTTCAAGCCAGGGGATAAGGTCCTCCTATTTCAATCTCGGCTTAAGCTTTTTGTTAGGAAGCTGAAATCCAAGTGGGCGGGTCCTTATGAAATTGCTGAAGTACACCCCCATGGCGCCATTGGATTGATTAACCCCAAGACAAACAACATTTTCAAAGTGAATGGCCAAAGATTGAAGCCTTACCATGAAGGCTTCACCCCGAACCGAGTTGATGAAGTGAGTTTTGAAGTCCCTGAAGCTGAAAACTGATAGGCCACAACCTACGTCAAGCCAACGACGTTAACCAAGGCGCTGATCGGGAGGCAACCCGAGGTATTTTTCTTTTTCTCTTCTTTTGATTTTCTTTCCTTAGACTTTTTCGTAGTTCTTTTGCTTTGTTTCGTCCGCCTGCTACTAACGTGTCAGGTACGAAAGTAATTGGAGACGAGTTTAACTCTCCAGGAAACCCACGACCGCCCCGCGGCACACTACACCGCCCCGCGGTGAGGTCTGGGTATTTTCACTCAACTCTGAATTAAAAAAAAAACGGTTTTGTTTTCAAAAACATTTTCCAAGTTGGATACGAAGGATTTGACGGTGTTATTTGGATTATCCCGTGGTCCGGTACCTGGTATTTATCCCCATTACCCTTTAAACACTCCCGCCAAACCCTAACCTCCTCACCCTTTTCTTTCTCCCCCTCTCTTTCTGCTGCACCCTTCTTTCACCTCTCACGTCCTCAACCCAAAACCTCAAATCCCCACCTCTCCCTTGTTCTAAGCTTTGCTTGTGGAAGATCCTTGAACCCAATTTCAGATTCCCATACCCGAGCCGCCACATTCCACTTGTCCGACCACCCCGTGGTGTCTATTAGTTGCAGGGATGTGTTGTGAAGTTTTGGAGGTGTGATTGGAGGAAGTTGGGCTTTGTATAGGCTCGTCGGAGGTCGAGATAGGGTTGATCATACAGTCACCGCCCCGCGGCAGTCCTTACCGTGACCCCGCGGCAGCCTTCAGTGGAGTAACTGGTCTTCATCGCCGCCCCGCGGTGGAGCATACCGCCCCGCGGTGAACCCTGGGTGAACCCCCGTCTTTGGTTTGTAAGTCCTCTTTGCCTAGCTCTTTGATTCTGAGTGTTCCAATACTTTCATTATGCCGAGAGCTAGGAAGGTTGGCATGACTGTGGAGGAGAACATAGCTTATGATGTGGCTGCGGAGAGGACTGTGCTCCCACCTCGATTCTTTGATAAGGGTACCTTGGCCGAATTGGGTATGTTAGAAATGGTCCAGCTGTGTTTGGATAAGTTGGGATTGGGGGGCTTCCTGGACAAGTGTGCCCCTGCGTTCCCCGAACTTTGTTACCAATTTATCGCCACCATGTCAAGATACCATGAGAGACGCACTATTAATGGTGAAGAGCGCAAGGTACTTGCAGGTATAAAATTCAAGTATGAGGGACGGGCTTATGAGATGCCAGTTGAGGAAGTCAAGGAGGTTCTGGGAGTGTCTAGACCACCTACTGCTGGGTGGAAGAAGGGACCCGACGAGGCGGACACTAAAGAATTCCGGATTACCGCTACGGGAATGTCTGCTTATCAGAAAGGGAAGGAAACCAGTAACAAGCTCGTGCACCCTTGTCTACGCTTAATTCATTCTGTGCTGGTGCGGTCATTTTGTGGGAGTGCGGAGGATAGGAAGATTTCTTTGAAGCGTCTTGGTTTGTTCTCTCCGATGCTCGACCCTTTGGATGAGGAGACTCCTTGTTGGGTTTTGGTATGGGCGCGCGAACTCCAGAGGATTCGCGAGGGTAAAGCGCGATATATTGTTCAGGGTGGTCTGATCACGTTGGTTGCGTCCGCCAGAGTTCAGACTGACACTATTCCTCAGCCGATCATGCCTGTTCGCTACGACATCCCATGTCTGCGACGGTGTGGTATGTTGAACAACTCACCGAAGAAATTCCTTTGGTGTTCTTATGGAGGCCACGTGCTGCGGCTTCCTCGCCCCTTTACCTATCTGCGGGATTTCACACAGTGGTTCATTCCATCTGACGCTGAGGTCGTTTCTTCCGATTCTGAGGATAGTCTCCAGGTTGCTACCCCTATGGATATTGATCCCCCTGCATATGATGATCCCCCTGCGTATGCTGCTGCCTCTTCTTCTGCATCGACTTCTGAGATTCCTTGGGACGAGGTGTTTGCTCATTTTGATGCTTTCACACTGCGTCAACACGCTGCAAATGAGGGGATGCTGACTCACCTGCAGACTTTGCAGACTGATATTAAGAGGGATATTACGAACCAGTTGAGTTCAGCTGAGGCATCTATGCAGGAGCACTACTTTGGGCGGTACCCACCTCCGCCGGGCTATCCACCGTATCCACCTTTCCAGTGAGTTTATTTTCCTTCTCCCCTATTTCGTTCTGTCTTCGTCTCTACATTGAGGACAATGTGTGTTTCAAGTGTGGGGGAGGGATTTAGACTTGCTGCTTATCATAGTTTTTGTACATAGTTTGTTTATGCATTTCGTATTTGCATTTCAGATTCGACCATTTATTTCAAAAAAAAAAGCCAAAAATATTTGAAAAAGGCAATCAAAATCCTGGGATGAGCTGAAAACCCGAAAGGGCAATTCAGGTAATAAGCAGGTAGTCCGACTGGTATAGACCGGTGCAAAAGTGGACTGGAGTGATGTGAGATGTCTAGCAAAATGAAATGAGTGGCTAGGTGAAAACCCGAGAGGGCGCCTAGGCAAGATGAGCGTAAAGAAAAAAGAGTGATTTTAGGATCATTCTGGAGGCTGGCGTCATAAGCAGAGGTGATATAAGGAGTTCGGGTAGGTCACTCTGGAGCGATAAGGAGCTAGACAGGAGTTAGGAATACATTTATATCGCATCACTTGTTTTGGTTGTCTGGAGCCGATTGTTGAGTTGTTGTAGTCACTGGTATCATGTTTGCTCGCACTTCCTGAGGCCTTAGTGTTTGATGATTGGAGTATGATTAGTTTTGATTTACTCGGGACGAGTAAAGGTCTAAGTGTGGGGGAATTTGATAGGTGCCATTTCAGGCACCTTAACTAGTGATTATTGACATGATTTAGATGGAGTTTCGGTATAGATTTAGGCTAAGTCTGTAATCCAAAAGAAGAGTTAAGAAGTGAAGATATCATAGGATTTACAGCTTAATGAAGGATGAAGAAGATGGAGGAGAAGATCTGCTTAGGACTCATGGAGGAAGGCTATCATCACTTGGTAATACAGGAGAGCAGAAGATGAAGACTTGAAGAAGCTGGTCTTTGCCGCCCCGCGCCACAAGCCACCGCGACCCGGCGGTGGATCTCAGAGAAGGCGACACAGCGAAGCCACCACCCCGCGGTGAATGTTGACGCCTCGCGGCCATCGTTTATTTGTTTCCGATTTTAGCATTTTCGGATATTCTATTTTCTATTATTTTATTTCCTTATTTTGTTTGCTAGGTTTAGATTTATTTTCCCGAACCTATTTAAGAGTTTTTCCAGTTTTTAGAGAAGGACGTTCGTTCTCTCTCGTTTCAATTCTACTTCTAGGGTTTGAACGAATGGAGAGCTAAACACCTTTATTTCGCTAGACAATTGAAGCATTGCAATGAATTGGTTGTGAGATTTTTATTCCTTGTTCTATATCTTATAAAGTTGGTTTAATACTCTCGAGCATATTGTCTATCGGTTTATGTTGATTCTTCTAGCGTAGCTAACTAGGTTTTTCGACATCTATCATAGTGCTAGGGTTTGCATATAGTGGAATACGAGTGCATACCTAGTGGCAAACACAATTGTTACATATAGTGGAATACGAGTGTGCAATTGTGAGAGAGAATTATTTGCATGTTAGTAGTAAGGTTTTCTTCTATTTGCATGTATCCTATATCCTTGTGTGCATTGCTATTGCTTTGTTAGTGGTAAGGTTTTCTTCCATTGATATTGTGATAAGTTTATCAACAACTGTGAGAATAGTACTTAAGATCAGGGTGGGAACAACTATAAGATTGTGAAAAGAACTTGGAACAATAGTTATCGAGGATCAACCTGTTTCATCTGCAGTGTGGATATTTGTCTAGTGAAATACTTCCACTCATTATATTTCTTCTAAGTTTTAAAGCTTGCATCTTTGTTACTCTGCGATTATTCTAAAACCCTCCTGTTACTTGTTGGTCACACGTCAATTGCATACAGATAATCGACTCTCTGTGGGATCGACCATGACTTGCTTGCTATACTCTTTAGTAGGTGAATTAGGATTTCTTTGACAGAAAAACGACACCGGTTTCCGGCCTTGTCAACCATGCTACATTTAGGAGTCGTCTGTACGTAATGATTTTTCATTGGTTAGTTAACCTAACAAAAGACTTTGCAATAAGGATAATAATAAATCTATTGTTTAAAAATATGTATCATTTATAATTCTAAAATATATGCGATATCTTATTCGGTATATCTTTTAAAATATTTAGTAGTATTGTTAAACTATTTAATAAATAAGTTTATATACAATCAATCACTCATTAATTTCATCAGACTTAAAAATGGTATCAAAGCATGTCAAACACGACATATTGTTTGCCAACAAAACTTGAATTCAGTCTCTACAAAAATAAACATGGCTTCGGCCTATACAAAACCATGGCTACGACCAACATAACTTAAATTTTGTCCAAATCCAATAAGATTTCAAATGACTCTGGGTTTTTCAGATCTCTGGTCCACTCCGACGAAAATCGGTCCACTCCGATCGCTTTCAGACAAAACAACCACCACTCTAGGCAACTCCCAATTATCCTCCGTAAGACTCTAGAACGTATCCAAACAAATCTGAGACCGGCTTCGTCTGACTCCAACAAAAACAAGATCCGCTCCGTCCATCTCCAACAAAACCAAGATCGGCTCCGCTCGGCTTCAACAAACCCGTGATCGACTCCACTCGACTCCAAAAAAGCGAGATCAGCTCCACTTGACTTCAACAAACTTGAGATCGGTTCCACTCAACTCCAATAAACCGAGATCGACTATGCCCAACTCCAACAAAGCCAATATCGGACCAACCCAACTCCAACAAAACTAAGATCGCTCCGCACCTCCGCCCACCTCCAAATGAGTTTTATGTTAACACAAACTTTTCAAAGCTTAGGGAAGAAAAAGATAGATAAGAGATTAGGAGAGATTAGAGCTAGGTAGAGAAAATATAAAACTTATTATTCATTATTTGTATAATTTATTAATCCACTATTTATAAGAGTTTCATTGATCTGTAGGTCATTATAATATTTTACTTTTAATATGTACTTTATGGTACCTTTATATCTCCAAAGTGAAACAAAATTGGTTGGAGTCACATCTTACTATCAAAGCCAAGAAAATTAATAATGGGCTTTTTGTACTCAAAGTGTGATGGATGTTCATGTGTATACATCTTGATTCTCTTGCATCTAATCATTTGAAACAACGCATTTATCAAGTACTAGAACGATGATTCAAAATTATTGATCTATGTTGTATATTTCAGTTATTGTTATAGATGTTGCGTTGTCAGATTTTCATAAGTCGAATTGCACTTCATTTAGGAGTCATATGTACATAATGATTCTTAATTGGTCGTCTACCTAACAAATGACCTACTAAGGATAATAGTAAATCTATTATCTCGATATCTTTTAAGATATTTAGTAGCTATACATATAATCAATAATATTCACTCACTCATTCCATTATACTTCATTATGGTATCAAAGTTGATTGTTCAACATTTACTTTTTTATTTCGGTCAACAAAATTAGGTTTTTGATCTACAAAATTAGGTTTTTGATCTACAAAAAACTCGGTTTCAGCCTATACAAAACCATGGCTACGACCAATAACACTTCAATCCTACTAAATTCAAATAGTTTTCGGATGACTCCGGTTGATTCCAGATCACCAACCCGCTCTAACGAAAACCAATTCTCTCAAGCAACATGCAAACAAAACAACCATCACTCCGGGCAACTTCAAATTATCCTTTGGATGACTCTAGGACGTCTCCAGACAAAAAATGAGCTTATATATGTTCAATTCCGACAAAACCAAGACCGGCTCCAACAAAACTAAGATTGGCTCCAACAAAATCAAGATTGGACCAGTCCGACTCTAACGAAACCAAGATCGGCTCTGCCTGCCTCCAAATGGGTTTCAGCTTCACGCAAATTTCTCCAAGCTTAGAATTTTTTCCGATCATCTAGATTGCGGGAGCATAATAGGGATAACAATAAATCTACTTAAAAGATATATTTTAGAATTATTAGTCTTTTTAATTCTAATATATTGTTAGGTAAATCTTTTAAAGATATCTAATATCTTTTAAGATATTTTGTATGATTTATAAACTCTTGTATAAATAGCATTATATACAATCAATAATATTCACTAACTCATCCTATCATACTTCAATACTATGATAATGTCCTTATTGATCTTGTACTCTTGAGACGAATTGTGTAAAACATTGTTGTAGGTTCCTATGTAAAGCCAAACGATCGGTCTTCACTAATGGATCAACAATGATGGTATGCAATATTTAATTCCTCTAGTCTCTTTTTACAAGCAAGGATATGTGATTTTAATTACAAGTCGAAATTGGAAGGCGTTTGAGTGCCTAAAAAATGTTAATGTTGAAGCGCTTCATTTCATACTGAGTCAACTTAGCGTAAAATACGTGATGGATCATTATTAAGCTAGTCTTTTTTCTCTATTACGAAAGTTGCTTTTAAGCCAATGAATTATGACATACAACTATTTTAAAACGAATTATACATGCTCTAAGTCAAAATTTGAATTGCAACTTTCAATTCAGTGTATGTCATGTAAGTATTTTTTTCCCCACCAAAAAGAGAGAAGATGTAAAGGGTGTGGTAATAACAATACGAAAAAAGTACTCTTATATTATATTATTATTAGTTATATATGATATTTCTGACATATTTTTGAACATCAGTTTTAAAAGAGGAAAAGAGGCTGCTAAATTATTACAACTCTTTATGCGTTAAAAGTATAATATATTACCACAGTAATATTGTGATGCAGAGTATTTGCATATTATTCAGCCACACTGAATTTATAAATGGGTTTGTACTTTCAGCCTTCTCAGCCTTCTCAGCCTCTCAGGTAAGCATTTTTCTCCAAACAATAATTTAATAAACTATTTCCTTAATGATATAGTGATCATGTAGTTTAAAATCATTCTCTTATTTTATACTACAATTATGTTAATTAGACTATTCTGGCATATATATATATATATATATATATATAATGTGTTCTCACCTTTTTTTAAAACATTTTTTTTCTTGTAGGGCCTGTTCGGTTTAAAATGGGTTGAAGTGGAAGTGTGCACTTCAACTCCATTTTCCTTCATGTTGGAAGAGGGGGTAACATTAAACAAATTGCTTAAACTTCAACCAAATTCAACCCCTCCTTCTTACCAACCGAAGGCACCCGTAGAGTTCTTACCTATTAGGAATATGAAAGTGTTATGCATAATTGTGATGATTAATTTTAAATAATTCGTACATATTACAATAGATGCATTTATTCTATACAAACATTGTGATATGATGATCAGTATAGATGTGATATGAGATAGGGATATAAAATGAAGAGAATAAACACTCATAAGAAGACAATGCTTTTCAGTTCTCACCTAAAATTCTAAATTACTTTAGAATCTTGGTTGCATTTTTCATCATCATAACATTTTGGGCTATGACCCTCCTTTGCAAAATAAAATAAAATCAGTGACTCCATTTATCAGGCAAGTAGCCACGAAGGAATATATTGAAGATCATATTCATATTATATAATTAAGGGTAAATCAAATTTTTATCTTATAAAAAAATATTATAGCTAAATTTATAAGTATATTTTTGTTGTTTTGCGCGCATTAATTTGTAAATCTTCATGCCTTTGATTATAATCCAAAGTAGGTTTAAAGACCACTTGATCCAATAACAAGTGTACATGAATAGTGATCATAATTAATTTGGTTAAATGAACAGAATAAAATATTCACCCTAGCGTGGTTAGTTGTCATAATAATCAAATAATCCTAAATTAATCAATGAGGCTTATAAAAGATAATCTCAACTTTAGAAGAGCAAATGACCATTAATATATATGTATGAATCAAGAACAGAATTGTGATTTATTTCTAATGAAAAGTGCCCATACATATTACCATGTGGGATAAATCGAATTCTTAATTCATACATATGTCGGCGTCGAACAAAACTGACAGAACAAAACAATATACAAGTGGCAATATTTATTGATTGATCCTAGACTGACTTTTTCATATTTAAAAAAAATCTGTAAATTCTTTTAGGAAAATTATTATTATTATTATTTTTGATAAGGTAAGAATTAGACTAGTGTCAAGTATAAACTTGATACTTAGCATATAGCATCCTTTTGGATGAGAGCCTTGAGCTCAGTGTTGGTCATGATATCGTTCGAAGACAAATGGTGGCCAAGTTTAGCGATAAGATCAGCCACCACATTCATTTCACGAAAGATATGAGAAATCTGCACTGCCTGAAAGCATTGTAATAAACATAGGATATTAGAGATGATAATCTCGATTTCCCATGGGCAGTGCCAGATTTTGTTAATGACATTCACAATAGTAAGGTTATCAGTTTATATTTGTATTTGGTCATATTTCATTTCTTTGGCCTTTAGGAGCGCATTTCGGAGGGCAATAGTTTCAGTTCTGAGGGGAGTCGAGATGTCACACTTTTCTGCATGGATAAGAGTGGGAATTCCTAGGTTATTTCTACAGATAATGCCAATAGAGGACAATCCATTAGTTCTGGTTGAACCATCCACGTTAATCTTGATAACTTTATCCGGTGGGTTTTTCCATTTAGGGTTACACTGTTTTCTTTTAGTCACTTGTTTCCTTTTTGTGAAGTTTTGTTCAAAAGTGCAATCCGGGTTCCATTTATGTGTCTTAATCCAAGTAGATATGAGGTTTTGTATATATTTTGGCAGGTCTTTTATTGATATCATTTTCAGGGTTATCATTAATGAAAGTTCTCTGGTTCCTAAATAACCAAGAGCCCCACCACGCGACAGAGAGTTTTGAAAACTCATTGGGGGAAAGTTTGAGTTTTATTTCTTCAAAAATTTCCCCATTTCGTTTGTTCGTATAGTCGATTGTTCTTAAATAGAGGCTTGTTGTCATATTGACCTTGGCGATTGTCTCTAAGGTATGATTACAGTGAAAGAAGAAGTGATTCGTATCCTCCACAAGCTGCAAACAAGAAGTGCATCCCGAATTTTTGTCGGTAGATTTTGTCGTGATTTTGTCGGTAGACCATTATTTTGGATTTTCCAGAATTTTTTTTTAACTTTGGGATGTGTCCATTTTCCAAATCCAGGATGAGTTGTATGCTGATAGGTGTTTATTTTTGTTAATGAGTTCCATAGCTGATTTTGTTGAAAACCAACCATTTTTACTTGATTCCCAGTACATCCGATCAATTATTTGGTTCACTGGAGTTGGTATGCCCATAATTCTTTTCACTATGTCGTCTGGTAGCATTTGTTGGAGCTTAGTCTTATTCCATTTCATATTTTGGTCAAGGAATTCATGAACTCTGCAATCTAGGTTTGTGCCTAGCGCAGGGTTTAAAATCTTATAGAGAGGTTCATTTAGTGCCCATTTGTCTGTCCATAATTTGATTGTTTTTCCGTCGCCTATTTGCCATATGAGTCCTTTTTGGAAATCTTTTTTGATGCTCATCATTTTTGCCCATTGCCATGATCCGTTTTTATTGTAATCATAGGATAATAGGTGAGTTTCTGTAAGGTATTTTTCTTTTATTATTCTTACCCATCAATTGTCAGGTTCAGCTAATATTTTCCACAGTAATTTGTACTGGAGAGCATGGTTCATATCTTTTGTTTTTCGAATACCAAGACCCCCCATGGAAAGCGGTTGGCAAACTTTGTCCCACCCAATAAGGGGTTTATGGGATGAGTCTTTATTCTAGAAGAACATTATGTTGATTCTGTCAAGTTCATTTTGTGTTGAGTTTGGTAGCATGAAGCTTTGCATAATGAAGTTTGGTTTAGTAGCTAGATTTGATTTTATTAGTGTAGTTCTTCCTACTTGGGATAGGGAATTCGCCTTCCATTTTGTTAATTGTGTTATGGATTTAGTTATCATATCTCCAAAGGTTGTATCATTGACCTTCCCATTAATAATAGGGCAGCCTAAGTATTTGTCTAGTGATATCATATTTGTAATTGTAAGGATTCCTTGTATTTGTTGTTTTCTTATGGTCGGTACTTTCTTAGTGACTTGAAAGACCGATTTATGAAATTAACACTTTGTCCTGAGATCTGACAGTAATCGTCGATTATTTTCTTGATTTCCTTGCAATTTTCCTGTTTTGTTTTGGAGAATATCATAATATCATCCGCAAATGTCAGGAAAGGGATTCTTGTTCCGTTTTTAGTTAGTTGGAAGCCTAGGGGTTTATTTGGTCGATCTGTGGCTTTTTGTAATTTTCTAGCGAGTATTTCTGCCCCAAGAATGAAGAGAAAATGGTGAAAGAGGATCACCTTGCCTTAGTCCTCTTTTAGGCACGCAAATTTCAGTAGGTCCATTATTCACGAGTACCGAGAAAGAGACCAAGGAAATGCATTCTGTTATCCAGTTAATAAATGTTGTGCAGAATCCAATTTTTTTCATAACCTCAATAATGAAGTTCCATTCAATTCGGTCATATGCATTTTCCATATCAAGTTTGATTGCAATGTATCCTTCAGTTCCCTTTTTAGATTTGAAGGAGTGGAAGATTTCATGGGCAATGAGGATGTTATCTTGGATCGATCTGTTTGAGACAAAGGCTCCTTGAAGGGTGTGTGTTATTTTTTCCATTTTGTTTTTGAGTCGTTCTGTTAAAATATTGTAGATCAGATGCTAATAGGTCTGTAATGATTTGTCGAGTTTGGGTTGTCACATTTGGCAATCAAAGTTATAAAAGTATGATTTATTTGTTTCAATATTTTTCCGGATAGGAAAAAACTTTTCACTGCTTGGATGACAGAGGGTCCCACAATGTTCCAATATTTTTGATAGAATTCAGTTGGCATGCCATCAGGACTAGGAGATTTATCTTGACCAATAACAAAGGTAGCTTTTTTGATTTACTCATTTGTTACTGGTTGGGCGAGTTCTTTGTTGTCATCATGGGTAATTTCAGTCTGAATGAGTTTGAGATGTTCTTTTAGAACGTTTTGATTGATTTGGGTGCTCTTGAAACGCTTTATGAAGTCATTCCGTATTTCATTTCTAATATTTTCTTCTCCAATTATATTTGTTCCTTCATTCGTTCGGATTTCTTTAATAATTTTCTTGTTTCTTTGCTCTTTGGTTCCAAATATTTTTTTGGAAAGTGAGTAGATTTTTTTTTTGTAATGAGTCTAGTTTGTTTATTGGCCAGGGTTCTGTTAGTATTGATCGCGATGATTTTTTGTATTGATGTAAGTTCTTCCTCAATTTTATTGAGTTGTGTAAATAGGTTTCCGAAGATGTTTTCGTTCCACTGTTTGGCTAATTTTTTTAGTATTAATGTTTTCCTGATAAGGTCGTACATCATGGATCCATGAAAACATGATCTCCATGCTTGTTTAACCACATTTCTAAAATCGTGTCTGGTCATCCATACTTTTTTCAAACTTAAAGGGTTGGTTTTTGAAGTGGGTAGGTGTAGTAAGTTCAATTGAGATAGGGCAGTGTCAGATGTTGTAAAAGCATGGTTTTTAGTACAAAGATATGGGTACCATTGTAGTATTTGATGTTGTACTAGGGTCCTGTCTAGTTTTTCATAGGTGTTATTAATTTCGGTTTTATTTTTACGCCATGTAAAGGTGTTTCCTTTTGTTGGGATATCTATGAGTTCACAGTCATTTTTTACATTGAGTAATCTATTGAATATGGTTGCTTGAGTAAGCGCCCCTCCACTTTTTTCAGTGTAATCTTGTATCTCGTTCAAATCCCCCAAGAGTATACAGGGAATCGGACAATGAGTAATAAAAGTAACGATTTCACTCCAGAAGGAGTTTTTGTTTGTTTCATTCGGTGGTGCATATGCTATTATAAGCACGAGTTTATTTTTTGTTATTGTGTTCGTATATTTTAAACAAGAGAATCTCGTACTGCTATGTTCTATTTCAATCAGTTCATTGGGCAGTTGATATGTTTTCCACATAATACAAAGACCTCCTGAAAATCCGAATGCCGGTGTAAAATGAAAAACATCAAATCCGACTTTTTCCGTATACGTTCATTCGGTTGTTTTTCTGTTCTTGTTTCAAGTATCGCACATAGTTGAATTTTTTCAATTTTGCAAAAGGATTCAATATTTACCCATAGGTTTTTTCTACCTAACCCTCTACAATTCCAGACATATATTTTCATAAGAAATGATAAAAAAGGATAGAATTTGTCGTATTTCTTATTGTCCATAAGTTCAGGCTTGTTGCAAAAGGGGAGAGATACATGGAATTTGTAATAATATCTCCAACCCTTTCGTTCCCATAATGTTTAAGTTTTTCCTTCCCTGTCGTAGCTGAATATAGGGTGTTAGTGTTGCTCATATAATAGTAGTCTGCATATTCCCTGTTCAAATAGTATTGGTTCAAGCAATTTCTGTTCATGTGATAGCAGATTTTCAGGTACCGATTTAGCATCAGTAGAATGAGGTAAAAGAGATTTTCACAAGAAGGTTCAGAGATATTAATACCTTCAGATTTTTTCATGGTCGAAGGTTTCCCAGAGGATTTGTTCGACTTTTCATTGTCAGTTCCAGCATTGAAGACAGGTTCCGAACATAGGGTTTCTTTCATTGTCTTTTTCCCACTATCCATTGAATGGGATATAGGAATATGATGATGATTATAGCAGCAAGGAGATTCAGCGAAAAACGCAGCAAGCAGTATAATTTTTAGAGTTTTGAGTGTTTTAATTTTAGTGGTGCCGAAAGAAGTGGAGATATCAGAGTCATCGATTAAGTATTTATGCATATTCAGGAGGTCAGATATCATAAGTAAATCCTTCAAAAGCCAGAAAAAGGAAAGGATGAACCTGGTTTTTGGGGGGTCGCTTGTCATACTACAGTGCATTCTGGAGTTGGTGGAAGTAGTCAGGTACGGCTTCAAAACGGATTTCTCGCAAGCGGATTTCTCGCAAGGCCATGTTGCGAGGGAATCAGCGTTGATGGCTTCAGTTGATTGACAGATTCAACGCGAAGAACCTTTCTCCACCTACTTCCCCGTCGCCACCAGTACTTTTTTTTTCCTGTGTCTTGCCCTTCCAGTTTTCACAGGAAGCGACAAGGGGGCTGGCCGGATGACTGGACATTTGTAGAGCTTCTTCAACTTTCGGATTTGAGATCTTCTTTGCTTTGTTTTAATCGATGTTGTAGTGTTATTCACGCAAGTTGAGCGGGGATTAAGGAGGCCCCAGATCAAAGAGAGAAGGGCAAGGAGGTCGTGATTAGGGATTTCAGATTTTTGGACATGGGGGTGGCAGAGCAGTGGTGCTGGTAAGGGAGAGAGATTAGGTTTTTTTTTTTGTTAGAGAGCGTTTTCATGAGTTCTTTACAATGTTGACCTGTTTGTTGCTATTCTTTTAGGAAAATTATTTGGTGTCCCCGTCAAAAGCTTGATGTTGCTTGATTGAAATCTATAGAAAAATACATAAGTAGAATATTATAAAATAATAATAATAAAAGTAGCTCAATAATTTCACATTTCATACTCCTAAGCAGAAAGTGCTTTTTGCCTAGTTATGTGTTCATATGATTGTTGAAATTTTTGCAAGTTATTGGTAGTACTATACTCCCTCCGTCTAAAATTACATGTCTTTCTAGTCATAAACCGCCGCCTGAAGTCTTCGTCCTCCCTAAGAGACTCCCCACGTTACGTGAGGAGAGGCTCTCCACGTAACGTGGGGAGTCTCTTAGGCTTTAAAAGCCAAAAAAATTCTCCTTCTTCCTCTACCCTAAACTGCCGCCTGAAGTCTTCGTCCTCCCTCCCCACATAACGTCGCTTGCTTGTCTCCTCGTTACGAATCAACAAGGTTCACACGTTACGTAGACCCATATTCTTTACAGGGTAGTAATAAACATTCTTGTTAATTTTTATTTTTAGTTTTTTTGTTAGGTTATTGTAGATCCATATTGTTTTTGTGTTTTTGATCTTGTTTTTGTTGGTTTTGTGTTATTTTGAAGTAGTTATTTGCATTTGTTGGTTAATTTGATAGATATATTTGTATGAAATGGTGGAAATTTGATAGATTTGTATGAAAGGGTGTTTAGGGTTTTTATTGAATTTGTATGAAAATAGCCAAATGCAAGTGGTAGTTTTGTTGGATTTGTTTAATTAGTGTTAATTTTGTTGGATTTTGGGTAAATTTTGATAAAATAATGTCTCGCCGGAATCTGGAAAATGCGCCGAAATGTCACCGGAAACACGCCGGAATTCTGGAAATGGCAATTTCACACGTTATGTGTAGAGACAGTCCACACGTAACGTGTGAAGACTGTACCCACGTTATGTGTGGATGATCTCCACACATAACGTGTGGAGACAGTCCCCATGTAACGTATGTTTTTTTTGTATACCCGGAATTGTATTTTTTGAGATAAAATGATTTGATTTATTGTTGTAGATGGAGCCCGGTGAGAGAACAAAACGTAAAAACAGAAGAAACCTCGTCCGGGACGTTTCGTTTCGGACTGAAGAGGAGGTTAACTGTAGGTTTGGGCTGTATTAGATAGGCATTGCTGGCGGTAGTCAAGATGAGGGAGGATACGGGCAGGCGGGCAATGTTGACCCCCCTATGTTGCCTTTTGTGCCACCGTTTCCTGTGGCGGGTGGTCGTGCTGACTCGGAGCCGCAGTTGTACCCAGATTATAACGCGAGCCCGCTCCATGGTTATTCTAATACGATGAATCAAAATAACTATTATGGCCCCCCATTTAGTCCGCCGCCCCAACAGAGCCCTCACCCTCATCATAGCCCCGTCTATTATCATGGTGTAGATGATCAGATGCGGTACAAACCATGGGAGAACCCGAGCCTCTACCCGAATGCACCTCAACCTATGGTAAGTAGCCTTAATATATGAAAAGATGAGCGTATGATAAAAATGTAATTACTTATCATTTGTAAAAAAAATATAGGACGAGGATAGTCAGGCTTGGGCTCCAAGAGGTGAACCTGAATATGCGGACGAGGAGCCACATGAAGCCTCTTCTTTGCGGTCAAAACTGCCCCGATCGAAGAAAAAGGGCAAATATGACCCTGAATTAGTGGTTAGAGTACCTGGAGGTCCGGAGATACCTGAACTTCTGAAGGGCTTTGCCAATCATGTATCGTACTACCTTTACCAGCGCATTGTAAGTTGCAGCAAAAACCTTATATGAAATTTCACATTTATTTTAAATATTTTAAATGGGTTGCTTACGTATGTTAAAAATTCAAATATTTAAAGTCGGTGCCCGCGTTGAGGTTTCAACAACGAGGCAAGCAGATACGTTCATGGCCTTTGAAACGAAAAGCCATGTGGTGTCATTTGGCATCTGCGTCAGGGTTGTGTCATATACCGGAGCCGATGCACGAGCATGTGAACGAGGCGCTGATTAGTGCGTTCGTTGAGCGTTGACATCCAGAAACCAGCTCATTCCATATGCCATGGGGAGAGATGACTATAACTCTCCATGACGTATTGTTGATCATTGGGCTGAACATCCATGGAAAAAACATGGGACCTCCACAGAAATGGCATGAGCAGTTAAGAATGAATGATCTGAAGAAGGCCTTGGTGGAGGAGGCGCAGAGAGTCTTTGAGCTGCCTGTTGAGGCTGTGACATCTAGTACTATACATACTCAGTTCTTTAAGGAGCATTGTGAACAATTGAGTGAAGACCAGCGTGCGTCTGGGTTCTTGCTTCACTTGTTGGGCTCATGTCTCTTTCCAGACAAGTCCCAACACAAATTGCTCGTATACTACACTCCATTTGTCTCTGATCCCTCATCTACCATGAATTATGCATGGGGTGTTGGCATTGGGCGAGTGCCCAAGAAAAGAGGCGAGGTTGATGTCGACATGCTACACTCTGATACATGTAAAAATTTTGTTGTATAGTACTTTATTTACAATGAATTTTGTAAATAAAAATTTTGTTGTCTACCATGAATTTTGTTATAAATGTTTTTATTCATTGACTCCATTTGGTACACATCATCATTTTCAAGCGTGGATCTACCGGTACTTCAACATGTTCCGACCTGCACAGAGTAAAAGCTAGGACTTTGAGCAACCGATCCCATATGCTCATAGATGGGACCTTTCAGAGAAACCCAACCGGATGAGAGACTACAGAACAGAGCTTGATCTGATGACTGCGGACAGAGTAAGTGCATCTACGGTCTCTCTCTATTAAGTTAGAAATTCGATGATAGGTATGTTTAATTGTTTGGCATCCCATTATGTTTAGGTTGATTGGATGCCATACGGTCCGATTGACTTCAGCGATGCATTCTTCACTCCTTCGCTCTTCCATGGAGTTTTGTCGTGTCTTTGAATCACAGAGCCGTACATGCCAGATCGTGTGGCGAGACAATTTGCCCGAGTACAACAAGTTCTAAGACTGCCTATAGTGCCAATAAGGGCATGGAGGGGAACCAAAATCAACACATACACTGTGGACTACGACAGAGCTCAATTTATCTGGGATGCCCATAATATACATTTCATGAGACTAGATGCGATGGGCCCTCCTGTCGAGCAAGGGCATGAGTGTAGCGGTGATTACATGGGCTGGTACCTCCCACATACACACCCATTCGTCAACCCCCCGAGCAGTGATGATGCAACACAAGTATGAAATTGACTAATTTGTAGGTTGTTTAATTTCCAGTTAACTCTATCTATATTTATTATACATATCAACATTTTTGTGTTGTGTGCAGTGCATCGAATATTGCTATAGTCGTCTTCAGCCACATCGCAACCATGAATGTGAAGATGTAGCAGAGGCGCTACGCCTATCATTGGATCGAATGTATCCCTTCCTTCCCAATCCCTGAGGAGACTGTTATGGAATTTGTGTTATTATCGAACTTGTTTGGTTTTTATGGAAGTTATTGAACTTTGAATTATTGCAACAATGAATTACATACATGTGTCTTACAGATTATGCCTTCTGTATAGGTCAACATAGCGCGGTTACAGAAGTTTTATAGTAGGTCATAAATACAGCGAACATGTGTCTTAACATTACATCAAAGTCATTGCATCATACATATGTCTTAACATAAGATAGTTTCAATGTTTTAAAAGTTATACAATACAATGTTAAACTTTCTTCTTTCTGTGACCCTTTGGTTTGTGTGCTTGGTACTCCATCAATCGTTCAAGGAATGGATCTACCAAGGCATCCACAGACGGGTCATGGAATCTCACCCACGCGGTGTAAAGGTCCGGCAAGGGCGAGGTTTCGACAAGGCCAATCTACATATTTTGAATCTAATATTAATTTTGTAATGCATATTACCAACGTGTATTTGTACTGATTTGATTGTATTAACGTACCGCAATGAAATGTTCCTCTTTCTCGACATGGCAAATGCATATCGTCTTAAGCTTCTCTCCAACCGCTTGGTTTGGATTTGCCCTCATAGGCATGTATGTCGTCCCTACACCAGCACCGATGGAGACGAATACACAGTTGAATGCAGTACCAAACATCCCATATCCGGGAGGTCCAACCACGTCTCCCGTGGGGCAGGCATGTAGGCCGCAGAAAACCATGCAAGCTTCGCCTCCATTGCCTCAAGTGTCATCGTAGACATCCAAATTGGCGTAAATAGCTCATACTCTTGTTTCAACGTAGCGATCATGGTACGTCGAACAAAAGCCCACTGCTCCTGCCCGAAACCCAGACCATGCGCAATTGATCTCTATCCGCAATTTCCATCACCAACTATTTCCCACCATCTTCCCACGTGTGGTTTCATACACTTGGAAAACTGGGTAATATATCGCCTAGGGTGTTTGATCAACGTCGTGTGACCCGAAGGCATAGGCTTCCATGGTTGCCATGGCATGGTTGAAGCTTCCTTAGGTGGTCTTGCTTTTTGCTTCTTCGGAGGTGTTCCCTCCATCTCTTGGTTAGTGTACTCTCATGCTGACAGTTGCCTTTTGGTGGGAATGTTTAGAGCTCCTTGAGGCCGACCCTTGTGCCTAACTTTAGCTGGCTCTTGTAGAATAGTCCGTTCTGGATGTGCTATACTTGTTAGTGCAGAGACATCTCTGTGTTGATCATGCATTGACAATTTGGGGAAAACGCTTGAAGAAAATTCATCAAGCAACAACCTATTCAATCTACGTGGTCTGGCTTCTTCTTCTTCATTCGTCTGCACTTTTGACAAGGTCAATTGCCTCCAAATTGGATGCAATGAGCTAGTTCAATTGGTTCCTGGTTCATCACATTCTGCGCCATGTCATGCATGCAAGGCAAGCCATCTCTGACCCTCATCTGGCATCTGCATATAGTGTTCCACAATGGATCTTTGCCTTTCTTGTATTCCTCAATCAGACGTGCTAGTGCAATCGCAGAGACCTTGTAGTGCAGCTTGCCGAAAAGATGTGATCTGGTTATCAGCGTAAATCGCTTTTCTAAGCTCTCATTCAAGGGCCCCCTTATCTCCTTAATGTGAATGCGCAACCGTGCATCATACTGATCGAATACAGTGCAAAGGTTGACATCATTGCTAGTGAAGAAGCTGTTAAGACTGGAATGAACCCCTTCAACCCTGTATTACAATCAAGAATCCGAAGTCAATATGTTGTTATAAAAGCCTAAGTTCAAATAATCAGTTCACTTTAAAAACATAATGCACAAACATGTTAGTTGTAGAAGTTCGAAGAGTGAAGACTGTATATGTCCATACTAAGAGGATTCTTTCCCTGTACGGGTCAAACCCGTTTTTTTTAGGGTTGAGCACCGGTCCGGACCGGACCGGACCGACCCGGACCGAACCGACCCGGACCGGAACACCAAAAATGGTGGACCAGAAATATCCGGTCCGGTCCTATTTGGACCGGTTTAGGGTTTTGTTAAATTTAAATATAATTTATTTACATTTAAACGTGAAAAAAACCCTCAAATTTAAATATAATTTACTCTTAAATATAATTTATCCTAAACCCAAAACCTCAACCCTAAAAAAACCTTAAATCCTAAAATATTAAGATTTTTAAAAAATACCGGGTCGGACCGGACCCGGAAATTCGAAAATCCTTGGACCGGAGACCGGACCGGTCCGGTCCGGTCCAAATTTCCGGGCTGGACCAGAATCTACTCAACCCTAGTTTTTTTTGTACATAATGAATACATTTTGGATATTTCCTCCAATCTTGCTGAATCTTCTTAAGTTTTGCTTCATACCCTTCTATGGTTGTTTCCTTGAATAGTTTCATGTAATCATTGAAAAACGTTGTGCCCCTAAACTTGTTCATGGCCTTCTTCCCAAAGTCTTCAATATTCTTCCGCACATGGCACCTACATAGGAGGAATTTTGCAGTTGGAAATAGGTTCTCTAAGGCGTTCATCAACGCCTTCTCCCGATCTGTGACCAAGCATGTGGGTGCTCGTTGGACCTTGACAAACATTTTTGAAAGTTGTTGTATGGCCCACATGTAACTCTCTTCGTTCTCACGCTCCAGAAATGCCCCAGCAACATTGTAGTTTTTCCAAACAGATGTGATGCCGACAAATTCAAGGAAGGGCAAATTGCAACTGCACACATAATGATATGTTATGGCATGCTAATGATTACATGAACAAGTGAAAAATATAATAGATATGTGTGTTACTAATCTGTTAGTTGCGTATGTAGAATCTAGCAACACAATATACGGGAATGCCTTCAGCAGCGACAACTGGTCTAGGCTTGCGAAGAAGATATATGTGATCTTATTGGTCTCCTTATTGAATCTATGCTCCATGAAGTATCCCTTCTCCTTACACTCATAGAAGAACTGTTGCACCATTGTTCTTCCTTCCATACCGTTTTTTTGTATGTCATGCATCATGTTGTACACTTGCTTCATCTTGGTCAAGTTTCCTGGGGACAAGCTGATTGTAGTAAAAATCTTTCGAGCCTTGTAATGATTAACTGTCATCATCCTAATAATCTCCTTCTCTTTAGCGTTTGGTCGATCAGCTAATGCATGACCAAACAAATTCTCTTTGATCACATGATTGTGAGTTCCAGTCTGTACATTGATCTTCCATGATCCCTTCGGCCCTTCTTTCAACCTCAACATGAATGGACACCCACACTTCTTCGACTTTGTGATCTCCCTCACTTGGTCAGCTTGTTTACGGATGTTTTGTCCATGCTTATCGCACGGTAACCAAGTCCCCCCAAGGGCTCCTCCTATGGAAGGTTTATTCCTCCACTTTATGATGCAGAAGTTATGACACATAACAGTCTCCCGCGCCCATTTAAATGCTTCTTCTCTGGACTCCCAGATTTGGTCTGTTGTGAAGAACTCTGAATAATCAGCAGAGACAAAAACATCCTCTTCTGGATCATTTCTGAACTGAGGCTGTGTGTGTACGGATGAAAAGCCGAATTGTGGGTTAGCAGAATCCGGATTCTGAGTCTCTTCATGAGATAAAGATGCTTCTAGAGGCGGACAGCTCTCGTCAGACATTCCAAGTGAGAAGAATGGTATCTCTTCTGGTGTTTTCCACTCAGATAGTGTGTTCCATTCCGGCAACGGTTCATGAGGTGTTTCCCAACCAGAAAAGGATTGTTGTGGGGTGCTCCAATCATCGAGTGAAATATTGTTCAACCCCTCGTACAAAAAATAGTTCGCCTGCATACACATGGAATCGTCTCATCAAGTAGTGAACTAATTATTAAGTGTGAAACCATAATTCTCTTTAAGGAAGCTATTCCGCACGTTATGTGTGGAGCAGTTTCACACGTTATGTGGGAAGCATCTCCACACATAACGTGTTGAGCTGCTTCACACGTTATGTGTGGATATGTTTCACACGTTATGTGTGGATATGTTTCTTCAATTATGTGTGGATCTTGCTTTCTTACACATGTATCCCTCAAAATCTAGCATGTAAAACTTGGTTTCTAACACCTAAACAACAAATATCAAGTTCAAAACTTTGAAAATGTAGTTAACAACAAAATAAAACTTTAACTTCAAATATGGAAAAATACATCAAGTTCATGTATTGTTTTCAACAACTAAAGATCAAAACTTTGAACATGTAATTAACAAAAAATTAAAACTTTAACTTCAAATAAGGGAAATTACCTCATTTGGAGGTGGATCCTCTTCATCATTGTTGTTCCAATAATCATTGTTGTTCATGTTGTCCTATTTTTTTGAAAAGTTTGAGGGTGTTTAAAATTTGAGGGTTTAGGCTCAAAATTGTGTCCTTAGCCGGAGAAGATGAAGTTAGGGGACCATTAATTCAGTTAGGTGTGGACAATACATTAATTCAATGCGTTTTACATCCACCATATCCCCACGTAACGTGTGAGCATCTCCCACACGTTACGTGTGAGCATCTTCCACACGTTAAGTGTTGGAGGTGCTCACACGTAATGTGGTGATACATTTCCCCTTAGGTTTTAGGGTTTTGTGTTTAGGATTTATGGGGGTTTAGAGTTTAGGGTTTAGGGTCAAGTATCAAGCCATTTACGGTTTAGGGTTTAGCGTTTTGAGGTTTATGATAAAAGACTCGTGACTACAGCTGTATACATCTATATACAACAAATGTCAAACATTTGTCAAACACGTTAGTCAGTTTTTTTCCAGCTGGTTATTAGCTGTCAAACACATTGCATATTTTTTTCACTACATAAGAAGCATTAGGGTTGTTTGGGTAAGCTTCTCCTTCCAGTTTCTATCGATTTAGTAACACTGATTTATGATATGAATGGATTTATGATATTTGTAAGAAACCAAACACTACAATAAATAATGACATCTTCATCAAAATCATCAACAAACGCAGATAGGCTATGCTAATGTAATTTGAAAGTCGTTGTCCGAACTTGGGATTTGTAATGGAACTACGGAAGGAGGTATTGGGGATGCCCATAAGTGGGGTGTCGTTTCAGGGAGTGGATTGATCCAATATACGAGGAGAGGGCACACGCGGTTATTCGACAACAATGGCAGAAAAAACAAGATCTTGTTAAGGAAAATCAAGATCTTGTTAAGGAAAATCAAGATCTTATTAAAGATCCTGATAACATTCTTAGGTATAACTTTAATCTTCTAAATGATGTACATCGTAGGTGATTAATGTTGTATCTTTTGTGTAATGTTGTTTATGTACTATCAACCTTTGTAGGGAGCAAACAAATTTAGCAAACCAGAAATATCATATAAAGCGAATGTTCACCAGAGACTACCCTAATTTCTTCAAACGTTAAAGCAGTGTCATATCTTTTATCTATTTTTTTCTAATTTTATGATCAATTTCTATTGTTTTCTGTATTGTGTGCTAAATGTGGTTGTAGTCAACCAGCATAATGAACAATTTGTATTGTCTTCTAGGTTGATGATCATTTTGTATTGTTCTTATACAAATTAATACAAGTTGGGCTACACAATGGGGGTAGCCCTCCCCTAATGCCTATTTAAAAACAATCTTATGGTTCATATACAACATTAAAACACAAATAAATACTACAACTAAACACAAATAACATTATTAAGTATTACATGTCATAAACCATAAACTTTAAACACACGCTATCTTTAGGTTGGAAGCGGCCGGGTGGCTCGATCGAGAACTTTACATTGGAAGAGCAGAATGGTCATAGCAATGTAAAAGACTCAATACGATCGTAACTTCAATCTTATTGTAAAACTCGATACTAAGCGAAGAAAATCGAAATACTTTGTACTACGTTACTTAATCAAAAAAAGAGGTCTACTTAACGTGGGGACACTCTCCGCGCTTAACGTGTGGACCCTCTCCTCACGTTAAGTCTGGACCTCTTCTTGTGGAGACTCATCACGTAACGTGTGGACCATATCCACACGTTACGTGTGGACCATATCCACACGTTACGTGTGGACCATATCCACACGTTAAGTGGTTCGAAGCTCGTTACGTGTGAAGACTCTTCCCACGTAACGTGTGGACCTGTTTTTTCACACATAACGTGGTGAGCCATTCACCACGTTACGTGTGAACCTATGCGCTGAAAGACAATTTTGCTTATGCGCTAAAAAGTAAACGTGATATTTAATGTAGGGGTGAAAGGTCTTATTGCATTTACATAATAAGGAGCATTTCCATTTAAAAAGAAATTTGTACTCGGTTCTCTCATATACAAAATATCCTTGCCAATCGACAACCACACACCACAAACATGTAGACTTAATATTGCGCAATAAAAGAATAAGGGGTCCACCCTTTACACTTGCATACCCAATCAATTAAACTATTTAATAAGGGTGCGTTTGGATTTCCAAAATAATGCATTATTTTGCATTAAATCATCAATTTAGTGTAAGATAATGCATTAATTTGAGAATCCAAACGCACCCTAATTCTATTTGCAAAAGCACTTCCACCTTTTTTTTTTGCATTAACAAAATACGTGTTGTATGTGTTTCCCCCAAAATCTTAAAGATGAATCAATTCATTGAGCAATTGAACAAATATAAAATTATCATAGAAGGAGAATTTGAGGGCATCACTCATTTTTTTATAAGGTAACAACTAGATTGGAAACCACAGAAGATTCGGTTTCTCAATCTATAGCATCCTTACGGATGAGAATTACAAATTCTAGACTCTCTCTAAAGTCTTCCAAGGAAACCTGTTGTACCTTCTTTGCGATGAAATCGGCCACGACGTTGGTTTCTCGGAAGACGTGAGAAATCTGCACTGAAGAAAACAATTATAAAATACACAGGATATCAGAAATTAGCATTTCAATATCCCATGGACAGTGCCAGATTTGATTAAGGACATTCACGATGGTATGGTTGTCACATTCAAGATGAATGTTGGTAATGTCTAATTCATAAGCCTTTACCAAGGCATTTTTTACTGCCAGTATTTCTGTTTTAAGCGGGGTTGAAATACCACATTTATCCCCATAGAAGAAGAGTGGTTTTCCCGTGTTGTTCCTGAAAATGTAGCCAAAACTAGATTCACCATTGGTTTTGGTGGATCCATCTGTGTTGATTTTGATTATGTTATCCGGAGGTTTTTTCCATTTCTTTATTGGTCGTCTTACAATGTTCGTTTTATGAGTTTTTTGTTTGTCTTCTGTTAGACAATCAGGGTTCCAGTTTTTTGTTTTATTCCAGTTCTCAATTTGTTTCTTAATGTAAATTGGTACATCCTTAATGGGTTCGACATCATCATTTGTTCTACCAAAACTTTGTTGGTTTCTATAGAACCAAATGCTCCACCAAGAGACCATTAATTCTAAAAATTGTGATCTATCAGTTTTTTGTCGAATTTCTTCAATGATTTCTTTGATTTGTTTGTTTCCTATGTTAAGGGATGTGATTATGTCAAAGGTGCCATGATTCAATTTTTCGATTGTTTTTAAGGTATGCTTACATTGGAAGAGGAGGTGGTTCAGATCTTCCAACTGAGCATTGCAGCGTATATAACCCGGGGGTGTTGCAACGCCTTTTTCTGCTAATCTAGCTTTTGTTGGGATTCCGTTTTTCATTATTTTCCAGACAAAGTTTTTAACTGTGGGATACGTGTCCATTTTCCAGATCCAAGAGGAATCATAGGCAGTGTAACTCTTATTTTTGTTAATTAGTTCCATAGCAGAATTTGTAAAAAATCAGCCGTTTTTGCTAGTTTTCCAGTACATTCTATCATGGATCTCATTTAAGGGTATTGAGATCGAGGTTAACTTTTTGGTTAAATCATTTGGTAAGCATTGTTCAAGTAAGGCCTTATTCCAGGTTTTATTTGGCAACATAAAATCAGCTATCAGGGCATCCTTATTCAAGATTGACTGTGAGTTTATGTTATCACATAAGGGGGTGTTCAAAACCCAGTTATCCGTCCAGAGTTTGATAGTTTTTCCATTACCAACTTGCCAAATTAGTCCATATTTGAAACCAGGCATAAGTTCAATCATTTTGGACCATTGCCAGGAGTAGTTTCCTTTTTTCTCGTAATGAAGTATATGGTGTGTTTTCAGGTATTTATCCGTAATAACTCTAACCCATAAGTTATTTGGTTCGGCTAGGATTTTCCATAGTAATTTGAATTGAAGGGCTTTGTTCATGTCTTTAGCTTTTCTCAAGCCAAGACCTCCTTGATGAGTTGGTTTACAAATTTTTTCCCAACCTATAAGAGGTTTATAGGAGTTGTCTTTGTTCCAAAAAAATGATCTGTTTAGCTTATCAAGTTCATTGTGTGTGTGTGTAGGTAACATGAAACTTTGCATAAGATAATTGGGTCTTGATGCCAGATTGGTTTTTATTAGTGTTGTTCTTCCTGCTTGGGAAAGAGAATTTGCTTTCCATTTAGATAATTATTGTTGGGTGCTAACTAAAAGGTCAGCAAAGGTGTTCGAGTTAACTCTACCATTGATGATATGGCAGCCCAGGTATTTTTCGAGAGATATCATATTTGTGATTGTGAGAGTGCCTTGTAGAGCTAATTTCTTTTGGTTGGTGACCTTTTTTGCAACTTGAAAGGCCGATTTATGGAAATTTACTTTTTGTCATGAGATCTTGCAGTAGTCATCAATAATATCTTTGATTTCTTTACAGTTTTCCTGTTTAGCTTTTGAGAAGATCACAATGTCATCCGCAAAAGCCAGGAACGGGATTCGTGTTCCTTGTTGAGTGATTTGAAATCCTAGGGGATTTCGAGTTCGTTCTGAGGCTTTTTGGAGTTTTCTAGTAAGGATTTCAGATCCTAAAATAAACAAAAAGGGCAAAAGGGGGTCTCCATGTCGAAGTCCTCTTGAAGGTTTGAATATTTCTGTGGGTCCATTGTTAACAAGTACCGAGAAATATACCGTTGTAATACATTCTTTTATCCAGTTGATAAATTTTTCATGGAATCCATACTTTTCCATTGTTTTTATAATAAAATCTCATTCGATTCTATCATAAGCTTTTTCCATGTCTAGTTTTAAGGCAATAAAGCCTTCAGTTCCTTTTTTCGATTTAAAAGAGTGAAAGATTTCATGTGCAATTAAGATATTGTCTTGAATGGCTCTGTTAGTAACAAAGGCACCCTGAAGTGGGTGTATCAATTTTTCCATGGTTCCTTTGAATCTAGTTGTTATAATCTTCGAGATGATCTTATAAATAGTAGAACACGGACTTATGGGTCTATAGTGATTTGTAGAGTTAGGATTGTCACATTTTGGGATCAAGAATATGAATGTGTGATTTATTTGTTTAAGCAGTTTCCCAGAAAGAAAAAAGCTTTTAACTGCTTGGGTAACAGAAGGGCTTACGATGTCCCAATATTTTTGGTAAAATTCTACTGTCATACCATCCGGCCCCGGAGATTTATCCGAGCCAATGTTAAAGACCGCCTTTTTAATTTCTTCGTTGGATACATTTCGAGGTTTTCCTGAAATAGTCTATGGTTCATATCCTCACTTCTGAATCTTTTTATGAAATCATTTCTTATTTCATTTCTGATGTTTTCTTCACCAGTGATGCTTGTTCCTTCTTGTGTCTTGATTTCTTTTATAATTTTTCTGTTTCTTTTTCCACTTGCTATTTTGTGAAAATAGCTAGCATTCGTGTCATTATATTTGATGTGTTTGGTTCTAGTAAATTTTAATGAGGTCATTTGTAGGGTGATTACAAATCTAAGTTGATAAATTTTTTAATGAGGGCATCACTCATTTATATATATGTTCTCTACTCAAAATTAAAGATTTTTCTCTAATATATAATTTCTTTTTAGGTTGTTAAATTTGAATACCTAACCAAGAATTCACACTATATTTGTAATGTAGGCGTAGTCCTCCGACCCAGTGATCGAGTAGGGATTATATATATATATATACTCTAGTAAAACAGGCTCTTATAGTGAAACATGTGGATAACTATAGAGCATTGGATTAGTTTAAGATGGATGGCTAGGATTTAATCTAGGGAGGCACACAATTGGAGAGTAGATTCACCCACACCCGATCTCCTCCATGTACGAGCTTTCCGGGATTTGATTTCCATAATTCCGAGTCGTTTCAACTTCCATTTTGAACTCCCTTCTCTCTCTCTCTCTCTCTCTCTCTCTCTCTCTCTCTCTCTCTCTCTCTCTCTCTCTCTCTCTCTCTCTCTCTCTCTCTCTCTCTCTCTCTCTCTCTCTCTCTCTCTCTCTCTCTCTCTCTCTCTCTCTCGCATTTCCATTGATCTCCATAGCTGCCTTCATCGTCTCCTCCCTCGCGTTTCGCTCGTTCGTCGGTTTCCAATCTCCTCCCTCATAGTCGTTTTCTGGCGTCTCCACTGTAGAAGCACCGTCGTCATTGCCATCTTCGGTTGGGCTAAAGGTAACCCTAAAATCACTTCCCCACTAATATTCGTCTTTGTCTCCATCAATAGTCTACTAAGTCTTCAATTTTGGTTCAATTCCTGAAACGTGTTATTCAATTTCGGTTCTCCAACCGTGAATTTCGACATAAATCGGTGAATATATCTACTTTGATTTGATTTGTTGTCGATTAGAACATTTGTGTTCGAGTTTTCTATTAGATTTAGGGCATCAGAAGGTTTGTCATGTTCGATTTCGTTCGATATGCATTTTTAGTTTGTTTAGGGCATCGAAAGCTTATACTGTGTTATTGATATTCAATTATGTAGATGGCATATGCATTTTTCCATGCATTGATATGCAGAACATGTGCAATGTATATATTGTTTTGATATTCAAGTTGATTCATTTGGTGTTGGATTTGGAGGTTGGTTTTTAGGGTTTTGTTTTTGGGTATGTTTGGTTCGTGTTGATGTGCTTATATTGTGTTTTGGGGTTTGATGTAACTGGCTATTAGAATCCATAAACTCTGTCGAATATGGATTTTGGTTCTGAGATTGGAGCCAGATTAATTGTTCGGTGTTTGGTGTAACAGTCTACTAGAATGCACAAAACCAATGATATTTGATGCTTAGATTGTGTTTTGATATTCAATTATATGAATAGGATATGCATTGATATGCAGAACATGTGCATTGTATATATTGTTTTGATATTCGAGTTGATTCAATTGTTGTTGGATTTGGAGGTTGGTTTTTAATGTTACTCATCGTCTTATTTAGGTTTATGTTCATGGTTAGAGGCTTGTTGGGTAGAGAATCAATGTCTCTGAAAACAAAGGGTGGCAAGCGAAGAAGGCTTGTTAAAGGTAATGTATTTCTTTTCTGTTTATTTGTATAGCTTCGAAGTAAGGTATTAATTGATATGCATTGTTTAATGTTTGGTATTGATATGATTAGCAACTAGTTTAGATTAATGTGTTGTTCAATTGTTATAAATTGATATTCAATGTATTCTCATTGATATGCACTACATCCGGACAGATATGCAATGTATTTCTAACTATGACATTTGCATGTTTGTCTAAGCTATAGTCATTCCTTCTTATTTTTTATATACAATTAAGCTTATTAATATGATTTGTACATGATTGCCCTCAAAGAAGTCATCGAAGATTCCCCAAAGGATGCTCATGTCACATCTTCCGAACAACTTACCGAAGCAGTTGTGGACACTGGATCACAAGAAGCCCATGGCTCTTCACCAATTCGAACGAATCCACACGCAAAGAGACGGTTGAAGATCGTTGTTTGTCGTGATAAGGGCAAGACCACCAGAAATGAAACACCCGATGAATCTGATGGGGAGGACGAACCAACTGAGGATGTCCTAAAACAATTGAAGAAGTACAAGGCTAAGAGAAAAGCAAGCGGTATGAGATTCTTAGGTGTTCAGTGTATACATATTTTTCTTTTTTAATTCCAATGTTGATATGAACCATGAAGTCAGATTGTATTCGTCGATGTATTAATTACTTTTTAATTCATTGTAAAAGCACCTATTGACGATGAAGATGAAACACTGGCCAATATTCAAAAGGCCAATTTAAAGCGGTTGAAGGGAAAGGCTGCATCATCTAAACTATATGCACACGATGATGCTGGTACATTATATTTACAAGTGAATGTTGGGATTTTTATTTTTAAATGATATCTTTCATTAATAAACACTGACTAATACATCATTTTTGTCATGTACCAGGTTTAAAATAAAATAAAAAAGAGGGTTGATAAGGGCAAGGCTAAGATGGTTGAGGAAGAATCAGAAGAAGTCGCACGTCAGAAGATGAAAGTCAAGGAAAAAAACGATTTTAAGGGTATCAAACACCATGGATGCCTTGAATATTTCGTTTGGGCCATCGGGGAAATGAACGAAGTGCAAAAGAAAAGTGTAGAGGAGTTTGGTTTTGGGAGACTGTGATATTCATACTTACTGCATAGATATGCATGATATATGAAGTTGTCGATTTGTTATGTGATATTCATTTGTGTGGTTGTGATATGCACACTTCCTGCATAGATATGCATACTATATATTCAGGTATTCATGATCTAAGCAGTTGTCGATTTGAAGATGATTATATTATGGTTTATACTTTATAGTGTTGATGAAGCCGATGATAACAATATTGAAATGCAAAATACGCATATTGATAAGCAATTTTTACAGGAGTTCAACAAAGGTATGGTGAAGGGTTTGAAGATTGTCGCAAATGTTATTGTTAGGATAGCCGACAGGACCAAAAACATGCATGTTGAGTGCAAGGACGATGAAGTGTCAATTGCACTCACTGAGTCGGCCAGGGCTTTGCTGGGTTCCAGATCTGATTCCCTGCACGAGGCTCCTTTTGATGTATGCACTCAAGTAGGGAATGTGCTATCACAATCTGAAGACCCATTCTGGACTAGTCTGGAGCTGATGAAGGTGGTTGAAGAGATCGAGGCTGCATTGTCTAGGCGGAATGACATCATCAAGCGCGAGAATGATGAAGGCGGGTTTAATGACGATCTCCCCTTTTTCCAGGCAGATACGGGCCATAACGAAGAAGTGCATCAGTCTAGTCCAACGGTCATAGTGGATGTTCATATGCCTCAGGTTTATGCACATTTATTTCTCACGCAAAGCAAATCTATTTATTTTATTGAATGTTTGCATAATATTAGTTATGAAATTTTCATAGGGCAATACAGGAACAAGCGAAGTTGACCCATCAGTCCAGCACCATGAAAGTGATATTCCAGCCGTTGTTGACGATCAGTCCAAGATTGTTGAAGCCACCACAGTAGAGGAGGTTGACCCATCAGTCCAGCTCCATGAAAGTGATATTACAGTAGCTGTTGAGGATCAATCCAAGATTCCTGAAGCCACCACAGGAGAGGAGGCAACGAACAAGGTATGCACAAATGAAACATTTGAAGTCACATTCAATCTTCAAAATCCATGATTTGCATGCTAAATTCTGAATATGCATGTGTCTGAAGCAACCTTAGGAAACAAGGGTCCGGACAATGTCGTCACTACTGATACGTTTGAGGTTCTTTATACATCCAATCATTTAAATTTGTAGTTTGCATACTATGTTCACATTTTTTGAATGGTTTGATATTCATGATTCTTCAATGATATGCATATTGTATGATTAGGTATTCATGATCTAAGTAGTTGTTAACCATTCATGTAATATTCATTTTTATGGTGTGATATACATGCTTCACACGTTGTTATGCAAAATGTATATTTAGGTATTCATTTTAATGGGTGTGTTATGCAACAATGTATGGAAAATATTTTATGGTGTGATATACATGCTTCACACATTGTTATGTAGATTGTACGTTTTAGGTATGCATTTTAATGGGTGTGTTATGCATGCTTCACACATTCATATGCATGATATGTGTAATTTGAGTTTGCTATTTCTCATGTGGTGTCCTTTTGTGTGGGTATGAATGATCATTATTTAGAGTTGCTAATATTATTTAACAGATATGTTCAAGTTGCACAGGGGAAACCGAATCCAAGTGATGTGGTTATGGAGGTGGTGAATGACATCCCTGTTGAGCATCCCCAGGTTAAAGTTGTCGCCCCAGCTCAACCTAAAGTTGATGCGACCAGTGTTAAGAAGGATGTGGCTAAGAAGACAACATGTGGTCGTTCAGGAAAGCGTCCCGCCGTTCAACAAACTGACTCGGTAAGCTTGAGGAGGAGTAATAGGGTTAGAAGCAAATGATGATGCTCACACTTAAGGCTTAAATTCGTGAAGTTGTATTTTGGGTGAAGTAAGCTGGGTGTCAAGGGATAAACAGTATGGTTGGTTGGCTTTAAAGCCAAAATTTTGTCTATATATAATATAACGATTATAGATCTAGTTGGGGTGGTATTGTGGACATCTTCACGTATTTTGTAACTCCTTAATATAAGTAATGTTCAGCAGTCTTAGATGGGGTGGTATTGTGGACAAAAGTATGAATTTTGTAACGGCTTAATATATGTAATGTTTAGCAGACCTTAACTAATATTCACATGTTCTGTGTCTGTATGCAAATTAGATGTTCTAGTATTCGTTGTATGATTAAATTGCATTCATGATTGCTTTGACGATATTCAACTTTTATGTAGTATGATATTCTTGCAATAGTATTCCATATTTGTGTTGTATTCGTTTACCAAAACGTTACTTCCAATTCAGGCACAAATGGACGACAATGAGGACGACGATGATTTTGTAACACCGGTGAAATCTGTCCAACCAAATGCGAAGAGGAACATTAAGTTATCGAGTACAAAAAAGAGCCCATGGTTCAATAGGATTATAAGCGCAAGAAAAACGATCACTAAAGAACAACATGCATTATATTCGTATGTTGTTACTCACGCTGCAGAAGGGTTAGTGTTTACTACTGAAGTGTGTTGCAATCAATGATTATGCTTCTATTTTGATTCGTCTACTGTCTCTCCGTTATCAGGGAAGTCCTATTTGACTACAATGGTAGAACCCTTGATGCGAGCGAATTCCGGTCACTTGAAGAATCCACCTTTGTTTCAATTAATATTGTCGACTTGTGGTGCACATATTTAAATGATTTAGAAGAGGCTCAAAACCATACAACTGCATCACGGTTGTTCGTTCATCCATCAACTATGGTAGGTATTCAGTTTTTACATTGTGATATTCACATGTCATTCAATGATATTCACTGAATCCTTATTCATTTTTGCATAAGAAGATTGTCCCCCTCGCCAACTCGAACAAAGTTGAATACGCCTCAAAGTTCTCCATATTCAAATATGGGATGGATGAATTGGTAGCGAGCCTCAACCATTCATCTCTGGTGGATGTAGATTTGGTAATCACTCATCCAACTGTATTTATTTCATATTAGCACTCTTACAAATGATCTATTGATATTCGTCAATTAACATTTTGTTGCAATGACAGGTCTTCTTCCCCATTCTGAAACATGAGCATTTTTTTCTGGTATGCTTCAACTTCATGCGTTCGAAGATAGAGATTATTGATAATTCCACAGGTGGCGATGAGGACCCGATAGCAAAATATGGTGACACAATGACCGTACTGGTAATAAGATATCACTCAAATCAGGGAATGTTGAAATGTTTTTCTACTATAACTTACATGGCTTCGAATTGTTTGTTATGTTTGTCCACAACGCAAGATGTTCTTTGAATATATGGATTCTTTGAATCTCGGCACAATGTGCAATGGTTTTACCAGAGGTCGTATGTCCATTCTGAAAATGATGTGGCGTGATAACACAAACAAGGTCGACTGCGGGGTATATTTAATGCGCCATATGGAGACATATTTTGGACAGGGCGTGAACAATTGGCAAACTAGATTTAAGCCTAATTCTAAGAAATATATGGTTCCATTGTGCCATATGTATCTTCATGCTCTTATAACGTCTAAGATGAACAGTATGAAAGACTTCATCATCGAAGAGGCTACATATGTTATGCGGGGTACAAACCATGATCTCATGATGGCAAATCAAATGGTAAGGGAGAATACATAGTAGTGGGGCGTTTATATTATCATCTTATAGTTTATTAAAGCACAATTTGTTCTTTTTTTGTACGACTACTTAGACGTTTTATTCCACTACCTAGCAGTGTAGTTTACATTAGCAAGTTATTGATATTCACGAATCTTTTGTCGGTATGCAATTTCGTTGTTTTGGTATGCACGATTCATGAATTGTATAACGGTATAGTTTGGGGATTTCGATTAGGGAAGTTAAGTAGAAGTTATGAATGTACAAATTTGCATTACCAAGTTATTGATATGCACGAATCTTTGTCGATATGCAATTTTTATGTTATGGTATTCACGATACATGAAGTGTATAACAGTATAGTTTGTGCATTTCGATTAAACAAGTTAAGTAGATTATATGAATGTATGAAATACGTAAAGATATTTAATCACTTCACCTTTATTGCAAAAACATACGATTGAATAACATCAATAAATTCATAAAACAAATGCACAAATCCCAAATACATGGATATGAATAGCTAATGAATATCGCAATACATATTGTGAATATCAAAATAATAATGTCGCATATTAGTAGACTAGACATATTCTTTGCAATTTCTGCTATCATGTCCGACATACTTGTTGCACCTTTTGCATTTCTTCATGCCTTTCTTTGCATTTTTTGCTACAACCTTTTTTTCCCAGCTTCAGCTATAGACTTCTCCTTTCCATCTTTGTACCTCTTTTCGCTGCCTTTGTTCTTCGCTTGTACTGGAGGTTGAACGTAGACCTCATCCGACGCACTAATTCCCGCAAAGCTCTCTACCATTGATTCTCTTACTCCTTCTTCCCTGTTTTCAGAGTTATCATCTACTTTGTATTCTGACTTCTTGTTCTTCAATAGTAACAGCAAATCATTTATCTTCTCATTGTCTTTCTCCACAATTCCAACACAAGAATATACCACTGACCATAATTCGTTCATCATAGCTTGTTTCTTTTCTATTCTTACACTCTGATCCCATACGTCATTAGGAATACCACTCTTTGCCCTTATTGCAGCACCTTTTCTCCATCTATCTAGTATTAGTCGTTCATGAACCTTTTCATAACCATAAGATTTCAAAGCGGTGAAGATATGACGACACGGTAAACCAACTTTGTTGAACATCATGCAGCTGCACGCAGTGATGTTGTGACACAATGGATGATCTACTTGAAATAAATCTCCACTCCCCTCCTTTACTGTATATGTCAATTGGTCCTCACATGCGCATGAATACCATTTGGTAAAACAACGAATATCAACCATAGCTAACTGCATATCTCTTGACCAAATATGAATATCGGTGCATGTACTAGTGTATATCAATGCAACACTCATAAATCAAAAAATTGAATAACATGATTTTCAAGTCATAAATACAGTCATGCAAAACTCCATGTTGATATTCACAACTTTAAGCATTGATATGCACGATATGCACTTATAACAATTCTCATAAAAAGCAAATTGTAGTGAATACGTTAACGTAATATTTGAATATCAGACCACATTGTAAATATCGTACCTGGTGTCTCATTAGTGACAGAACAATCGAAACACGATGCGGTAATCTCTTCTTGAACCTGAGAAAAGATTTTCAGGGTATACACCTCAGAAGCATGCTTCTCAATCAACAATGGCATTTTCAATACATGCGTCTGTGTGTCTGATTCGATATCATTCCTCATCTGGTTATAACGTTGGGTTTCCATTGCACTATCAAAGTGCATCAACAGCTCAACAAGGCTAAAGTTCCTGTTTGAATAATTACCAAAAAAACTGTTCTGAGACTCCGATATCGATGTTGTGCGAACCAGACCACCAAGCACAATATCCTTAAAATAGAATGGGATCCAATAGCGTCGTAGATCAAACATATCACCGAACCAAGGTTTCTTATCGAGCTCATACTCGACCACAATTTTTTTCCATCCATCCTCAAACTCTGAGATTGTATGTGTATCATCCCAAACCAACTTGCCCAACTTCTTTCTGAAATCCTTTGAATTAATTTTTTTTGCACCAACCTTTTTCGACACCTTCTCCATGATGTGCCACAAACATAAACGATGTTTGGTTTGGGGCAATATATTCTCAATAGCAATCTTCATCGCATGATCCTGATCTGTCACAAGGATCTTTGGTGCATGGCCCATTGCTTTCTGAAAGTGTACAAAAAGCCATTCATACGATTCCACGTCCTCCTTCATGACCAATCCTGTACCGAACGTAAGACTTTTCTTGTGATTATCAACCCCAGTGAATGGTGCGAATACCATATAGTACCTGTATGCATATACATTAAAATATTTTGTATATCGAAATACAAGAAATTTTTAAATCTCAAACTCTCTACACTAAAGTACATGTTTGTTCTGTAGGTCGAGTCAAATGAAACCACATCTCCAAAAGCAGCGTAATTTCAACGTGAGATCAGATCTGCCAAGAATAACCTCGTTAACTGTTGTTCATTGTTCACATCATACTCAAAGTAAAAGGCATCGTATTGCTCCTTCTTCTTTGTAAACCTATTAACCACCATATGCGCATCAGCAGCTGTGATGTGCGACATTAGATCTCATTTGAAATTCTGGAAGTCCCTTGACATCGCCCTCATGTTCCCATATCCACCAACCATCTCTTTTAAGAGATTAAAAGACCTTACTGGCTCCAAGTTCGCCTTTGCACAGCTCATCATAAATTTTTGATGTCCAATGTCCATCTTCCTACTACTTTTGAGGAAATTCCTTCTTGTATTCAGTATCATATCGTGGTTGTGTCTCTCTGTAAAGTTGTCAACAACGTAGGCGATGCCATCATTACACTTCAGAGAGATTTTTGCACCACACCCTATTCTGTTAGATGTCGTCTTACGTTTGCCCATACTATTAGCTACATTCTTGAATCCAGCCCAATTGCACACAAAGTATTTGATCTTAACAACATCTGAGTGGCTAAACTTGTGCGAGGTGCTTGATCTAACATCAAAACCAACTGTGGATGCATATTCACGATAGAATTCCTCTCTTGCATCTAGGGAATTGAAGCTTTTTCCAAGCACCAGTTTCATGGAAAGGGGACATAGCGGAACCCAATGCTTTGTGTTTCTGTCGTCGGGGTCAATAACACACTCTGTACCATACACGAAATCAGCCTCTTCTTCGTCTGACAATCCATCATCAAATATATCAACATCATTGCCTGATGAAGAGGACTACATATCTACACAACATCATTGCATAACTATTCAGTCTTTAAGAATATCAGTATATATACGATGAAGGCGGCGATGGAAACCCTAAATCCAACAAGATGTTGTTATGCCAATTATATATTCACATTTTACGTGTCAATATGCATAGTGTTAACTCTAAAATTGTGAATATGATTTTTAAATTCGAATATCAATTACCACATACTACATATCTATTCAGTCTTTATGCATATCAGTATATATACGATGTAGGCGGCGATGGAAACCCTAAATCCATAAAGCTTAACAGGTATGCAAATTATATGTTACAATATTCAAAGTTTACGTGTCGATATGCAGACGGTTAACTTTTCAGAGTTTGTGAATATGATTTTTAAATTGGAATATCATTTAACACATACTGCATATATATTCAGTGTTTATGAATATCAGTATATATACGATTGACCATGATCACGAATATCAGTTATTCAAAAGCACTTGAAAGATATTCCGATTATGTGCTCTGATATTCACAGATTTAACAAATATGCAGATTATATATAACCGTATTTATTTTTTCGTGTCCACATCCAGAATATTCACTTTCAATTCTTTGCATATATTGATATAAGGGTCCGTTTGGATTATCTCAAATAATGCATTATTTTACATTAAATCATCAATTTAATGCAAGATAATGCATTCTAATTAAAATCCAAACGGACCCCAAGTGTAATTAATCCGTTACAGTTTGTATTTGATAAAACCAGCTATATTTACTTTCACCAAATATCATTATATTAAAAAAAACTAAAATATAATAAAGTATTCTTATATAGGGAGTGCCACTTGATGGATGGTTACTATTTTTTATCACGAGGTTCATGTTATATGCCGAACCATTAATGATAAGTTAGCTATAAGCATATATGCTTATAAAATATATGTCACTCGAATTACAATGTGCAAGAGTGGATTCCACTTTATAGTATAAAGCAAAAAGAAGCAACAAATCATCCATCAAGTGGCACTCCCTATATAAGAATAACTCGGAGCATGGGTTTATTGCATCTCTCTTCACACATACATTTAATATCCATCAAGTTTAGTTAAGTAGCTAATACTAACTACTACTCCTTGTATCAAAAATATGCCTCTCAGCTTATCAATGGTGTGTTCATCTAAGTTTTACAACAAAGCAAAGCCTTTCTTGATCGTTGTATTCCTTCAATTTGGGCTTGCCGGAATGGATATCCTTTCGAAGGTCGCCTTGAATCATGGCATGAGCAACTACGTTCTCGTAGTATACCGCCATGTCGTTGCCACTCTTGTGACTGCCCCTTTCGCCGTCTTCGTAGACAGGTTCACATCTTGTTATGTAATCTTGTAAAAACGTTAATTTCAGGTTATTAAGGGTGTGTTTGGATCACCATCCATAATATATCATAATACATTATGAGTGACTATCCAAACACACCCCGAATCTTGATAATTTAGTATATATATACATATGTTAAAACTTAAGTACATTTTTTTTAAATATTTGTAGGAAAGTAAGGCCTAAGATGACCTTATCTATCTTCATCAAAATACTTCTCCTAAGCTTGCTAGAGTAAGTAGCTCTAACATCAATCTTTGTGTTATAAAGCAAAAAGTATGGTATCAATACTAATATGAATGTTCTTCTTTATATAGTTTCAATATTGACATTTATAACACTAAGGCTTTTCATATAGGCCAGTGATTGATCAGAACTTGTACTACATGGGGATGAAGTACACGTCAGCAACGTTCGCAGCCACAATGGTCAACGTCCTGCCCGCGATAACCTTTGTGATGGCTTGGGTGTGCAGGCTCGAAAAGGTGGACCTCACCAATATTCGTAGTCAAGCAAAGCTCTTTGGAACCGTGGCTACAATTGCAGGGGCCATGATCATGACCCTGGTCAAAGGTCCTGGGATTGCTATGTTGAACTATGGTAGCAACTCGACCCATGAGGTCAAAGGGATCGATATTAGCCTTAACGAAGCGATTAAAGGCTCGATTATGATCACCATTGGCTGCTTTAGTTGGGCTGCTTTTGTTATCTTACAGGTATGGTAATAATCAACACCATGAAAAAGGTTATCATATAATTTAGTAATACTTTATGACTTATGTTAAGAAATGTTTTTTTTCCGGTTTGAATCGACAACTCTCAGAACTAACTAAGGTGTAAACACATTCGTATAACATATCTTGAACTACTAAAAAGTGAAAACTTATAATATTTCAAACAAACCCTCACTTTTTCAAGAAAATAGGTGACATTTTTGTCTAATTGAATCTTTTCTATTAGGCAATCACTTTGAAGTCATATCCAGTAGAGTTGTCTCTCACGGCTTGGATATGCTTGTTGGGAACACTAGAGGGTACCGCGGTGGCATTAGTAATGGAAAAAGGAAAATCATCCGTCTGGCAAATCGGATGGGATTCGAGGATTCTAGCAGCCATTTATAGTGTAAGTGTACAAGAGATTATAGAGCTAAATGAAGTTGTATATATCATGCTCTTCAAAACTTCCACTATTTCATGGCTAATGCAATTGTTTGAACAGGGTGTGTTCTGTTCCGGATTAGCATACTACTTACAAGGCGTAGTTATGCAAGTAAGAGGTCCGGTTTTCGTCACCACTTTCAACCCCCTTTGTATGGTTATTGTTGCTGCCTTAAGCTCATTCCTTCTAGCTGAGAAAATGTACCTTGGAAGGTAAAGTGGTTTCTTTTTCAAACTTTGTATGAGAGATTTTGTTGTGACATATATTATCAAACTCAAACATATATAGAGTTTGATTATTATGTGAAAGTGTTTGTTAAGTTAGTAACTTCTTTTGTAGGGTAATTGGAGCGGTGGTCATCGTTGTAGGGCTCTATATGGTGATATGGGGCAAAAGTAAGGATTATAGCGAAGAAGAGTCCTCCTCTGAAATGGCTGATATGAAAACGGAAACAGAAATGAGATTAGGAGAAGCGAATGTGAAGATGGATGGCGATAAAGAGAATTCGTTTTGTAAGATAAAAAATAAAGAAGACGAGATTGTTTAATATGTTGGAGTTTTAGTTAGTTAGATCCTAAGGGACTAATGTTTAACCCAATCCTAATTTGGATAGACTTTTAAAATCGATCTTAATGTAGTTTATTTTGCTTGTTGTTAGTTGTTACTATGATGTGTTCCGCCCTAAGTTTTGGCTTCAATCTTGGTAATGCCTTAATGTACTTTATTTTATGAAATTAATGCATGTCAATTAATCCAACTTTAGTATAAAAATCATACGTGTAAAGTGAATATATCATGCGCAAAAAGTATTTCCAATACATCAAGCGATTAGATTAGAATGCGACTTGATTACTTATGCTGCGAGACATATAATTGTTTGATAGGCGTTGTCGTGATACCTAAACAAAATAATCCTAACAAACTTAAACAAGTAGTCTGGGCAAGTAAGGGTCGAACCCACAGAGAGAAAGTAATCAATCTATGTGTTCATAAGCATGCAAAGTAACAAGGGTTTTTTTTGGTTATCAAACACAGAGTAACAAAGATGCGAGCTTTAGAAGAAGAAGAAATCTGATGAGGGAAAGTATTTCACTAGACAAATATCCACACTGCAGATGAAACAGGTTGATCACTGAAAACTATTGTTCCAAGTTCTTTTCACAATCTTATAATTGTTCTCATCCTGATCTTAAGTACTACCAATTCTCACAGTTGTTGATAGACTTATCACAATATCAATGGAAGAAAACCTTACCACTAACAAAGCAATAGCAATGCACACAAGGATATATGATACATGCAAATAGAAGAAAACCTTACTACTTAACATGCAAATAATTATCTCCCACAATTGCACACTCGTATTCCACTATATGTAACAATTGTGTTTGCCACTAGGTACGCACTCGTATTCCACTATATGCAAACCCTAGCACTATGATAAATATCGATAAACCTAGTTAGCAACTCTAGATAAATCAATACAAACCAATAGACAATATGCTCAAGAGAATTAAACCAACTTTATAAGATATAGAACAAGGAATAGAAATCTCACAACCAATTCATTGCAATGCTTCAATCGTCTAGCGAAATAAAGGTGTTTAGCTCTCCATGGGTTAAAACCCTAGAGGTAGAAGGAAAACGAACCTCCCGATCTGAATGGTGGCAACTAGGTTAAAAAGGTTGTTTTTAACCTAATTCCAAAAGTGTAAAATAAAATAATAAAATAACAATAAAATATAACCAAAAATAATCAAACGAAATAGGAAATTAATCTCGTGCATTCTCGTTCAGCAGCTCACTTTCGGCCCATCTCCTAGCAGCGCGGCCCACACATGCAACAGTTGCTTCGCTGACGTCATCACCATCTCTTTCCAGCTTAGCACACGCGCGGTATTCTTCACGCGGCTGATTCTTTTTGGGCTTTTCTTCTATTGGGCCTTATTTCCTCACTTTGGCCCAACATTAAATCAGCACTACGTGGCTTCAATTTCGCTGGTTCGCCTCGCGAACGCGCCGCGGGGCGTCAGCTCCCACCGCGGGGCGGTGCTTCTTTTCTGAGACCCACCGCCGGGTCGCGGTGGCTCTGGCGCAGGGCGGTGACACTCGCCTCGCGAACGCGCCGCGGGGCGTCAGCTCCCATCGCGGGGCGGTGCTTCTTTTCTGAGACCCACCGCCGGGTCGCAGTGGCTCTGGCGCGGGGCGGTGACACTCGCCCACTCCTTTCTTCAGCTCTTCTTCTTCTCTTCCGCTCTTCCATACTACCAAGTGTTGGTAGCCTTTTTCAATTAGTCTTCAAGCGGATCCTCATCATCTTCATCATTCATTAAGTTGTAAATCCCTGGATATCTTCAATTCTCTTCACATCTTCTGAATTACAGACTTAACCTCAAAACTGATCATAAACTCATCCAAATCATGCTAATAATTACTAGTAAAGGTACATGAAATGACACCTATCATTATTACATCCATTTTGTATCATCTTTGTAAGAAATTGAAATAATATTAACACGTCGATAGTGTCATATTCACATACAACTTAGAAAAGGGGCCAAATGTTGAAAGTAGCCTAATAATTAGGAACCACACATATGTCAATAAGCTCAAAATCAACACAACATTAGAAATAGGAATTGGAATTGAATGATTGAATCCCCCACAACTCCACAAGAGTATGTGTAACCCACAAAGCTACAAATCATGGCATTAGTATAATCACCTTTTGCTTGTAAGTTGAATCCTACTATGAAAGAACATCCAAGTCAAAAAATCAAAAAAAAATTAAAAAAACAAATATGATATGCTTTTTTGCTTTCCCTACAAAAATAAAGACATGAAGAATCATCTGGGTTGCCCTCCCTAGTCCACCAATTCAACATCATATAGCACATATAATGCGTGGCCAGATTAATTGTGATTTGTGAGTATGAGTTATAAATTCTTGATTTGTATAAACAGTTTTGGGGAACCAATAATCCATTTGTCAGAAGCCAAGATTTGAAGGTAAATTTTGCTTGGTGGGTTGTGGGCTCAAATAATGTTTGCCTTTAACTTTATGCAATTGTCTTGTTTTATTGGTATGTACGTATAAACAGTACTTATTATTAGAAATAAAAGCTTGTAACTGAAAATATACTTTTGTATGTACAAGTAATTTTTTATTTGGCCTCTTTTCTTAGACGGTTTAGGCTCCTTATTTATTTTGTTATAATTTTTCTTATTTGATTTATTGTTCTATTTTATTTAGTTTTTACCGGCGTCGATTTATCGGCCTTTCGATTCGCCTTATATTACTATGTCGGATAAAATTAAAATCTTTCCTTTAGAAAAAATTATATAACATAACGCATGAGCATGACTAATTAATCCACTTAAATCTCACTAACTTACATTTCATTGAATTTAGCTGGTCGATGCAAGCCACTTTATCTGATTCGTGAGTCTTATCGGTTGGGTCCACAGACCTGAGATTTAAGATGGGTTATTTACTTATTCGTCGTAAAAAAAAACTTTTAAAAAATATCCTTTTTTATGTATAAGAAATATATGCTTTTCAACATATTATAACATAACGCAAGAGCATGACTATATAACTCACTTAAATCGCAATTTTAAATATTTATTATGAACTAGCTAGTAAATTTTGTATTAGCATGTTTGTAATGATGATTTTTTAAGTTGGCAATTATTTGTGTAATCGGGCTCCACTTGTAACAGATTATTAGAGATAGGGTTATTGGGCTTGTCTTGTTTTGGCTCATTCTGTAGAAGCCCAGTCTGTTGTCCATAAGTGAAGTCGGTTGCCTCGACTCGACCCGACCCGCCTGAGGAAACTGGGGCTCCGTGTGTCTCGTTGCTACTTGAGTTTATAAGGGTTTGATAACCCTTATCCCTGCTGGTCTTTTTCTTCGCCGCTTCACTTGTCAGTTGAGAGAGAGAGAGAGAGAGAGAGAGAGAGAGAGAGAGAGAGAGAGAGAGAGAGAGAGAGAGAGAATAGAGATCCAGAAAGATCTAGGGTTTTATCCCTGCTCTTCGTATGCTTGTGTGAGTTATGTCATTTTTTCTTGAAGCAAAGCTTTTGCTCTTGGAGATTGAGAGAGAAGACACTGATCTTGCTCTTGTGAAGTAGATCTGAAGTGATTGTGCGGTGTTTGCCTTTGAGGTGCTCGGTGGTGGTGTCTCTCTGGTGGCCGGCGATCTTCTTGATTCAGGGAGTGATTTTTTCTTGTTGTTGTCTTGTCTTTATAATCTGTGTGTGGAGGCCATGAGAAATAGGCTGTGTCCGAACCTCGTAAAAAACTGCATGTTCTTTCTGGTTTGAATATAAGCAATATAGTTTCACAATGTTAACGTGCCTTCTTTGCCAATATAAAATAGAGTTACGGGAAGAGATTACGGGTGTATTTTATCCAATATTTAACAAGCTTCATGTTTTGGTTTTATGTTCTTTGCTATAATTTGCAATTTCTAAATATGTATTGTAAGTCAAAATTAGAATATTGGGATTGCTTTTCTTTTGTTGCAAATCAGATGCGGCATCCATATTGAATAAATAAAAGGTAAAAACCAAAAATGTTGATTTTTTAATTAGTATACATATATGAATAAAATGTCACTCCCTTTTTATTGATGCAAGCTTAATGATGCTTATTTGCTTATATATGTAGCGGTAGCAATATATATCTCACCTTTTTTTCTCTTAAAAATAAAAATCCATTAGCGTTGGAAATGTTTGTATAATGAAAATAAGTGTGTCGTACCAATCTCAAGCTTACATAATCTAGCAAAATTAGATCCTTGTTTTTCGTGAGAGTTAAAAGATTTTCCCTAGTGGATGTCTATATTCACATGTTCACTTGCTATGAATCAATGTATACGTTGTTGATTATCCTTGTTAGATTTGATACTATGGATTGTCCTGTCAGAAAAATATTGCCGTCGTTAACTTTTTGTGATGCTTGACAAACTAAAACCATCTTTAATGGTGATATTTAATTTGAGCATTTTATCTATTTATATAAAATAAAAAAATGTCAATATTTTTAAGTGAATTAAGAAAAGTATTATCTTAATGATATTCCTCTTTATTTTTTTGTATTGATTTATACAAAATTCTGATATTTTTTTTCTTTTAAAAAATGTTTATGATACTCTAAGTATTACCATTGTAGATGTTCTTTAAACTTGATTTTGTATTCAAGAAGACGCGTACGAATCATCAATCCTAGTGGGTTTGGCATTGGCCCATAACAAAAGTCCACCCATACAACCAATAACTAAGCTCATGTGAATATACTTGGTTTTATTTGCTTAAATTCAGGTTAATCCTTTATTTTTCATGCTAAGTTGCACTATATAGTGGACTTCAATTGATTATAAAAATTAGAAAAAATAAAGGTGTAAATGGGATACATGTCAATAAGAAAGAGTATCATAAGATTCTTTTTTCGGATTTTTTTAATACATAGGGATGTCATGAAACAATTTTCCGAGCCAAAATATTAGACGAGAATGGATCATATCATAGCGGACACTTATATGTGAACGTGAGAACATGCACATAGTATAAAATAAATGCATACACAGTACATGTTTTTATATTGAAAACTTGTGTACATTTAATTTGTACTATGTTTGCATATATTTTGTACTTTGTGTGCCTTTTTTTTTTTTGAAAATGTATGTACATTTATTTTGTACTATGCGTACATTGTTTTTCAATGTGTATTATTCTTCTACTATGTGTACATATATTTTATATTATGTACATGTTCTCACGTTCACATATAAACGTCTATTCTCACTTAAGTCATACTCAAATTAGATGCACAAGTTTGTGACTTTGTAACTTGAACAAACACAACCATCAATCCAAGTGGGCTTAGATTTGACCCAACCAAAATCTTCATTTTGAATACCATTAAACTATGGAATCGGATGCCTTTCACTGCATCAATCTTGCTAACAAACCATACACATGCCATTATCACTTTCACCACAGCAAAATAATCAATCATTGCCCATGTACGAAATTTGTCAGCCCAATAAAACGGCCCACCAACAACGCAAGCCCAATAGGGCCCAAGGGCGTTCACCTTGACTCTTCAATGACATGAGTGAGGTCAGATTTTGGTCTCTTGATCGAGTCAATTCGGGTTACATCTCAACTCGAATTGGGTCAAGGCATATTCGGATATGAAATGAGTCGGGTCATGTCATATCACATGTCAGCTCAAGTTGGGTCATATCGAATCTAATTCAAGAGCTCCTCAGCCTGAATCTTGGCGTTGCATGATGACGACGTCGTGACCCTGACGCCTGTAACCGTTGGTGTTAGCGGCGTTCGAATAAGGACGGAGAAGAGAGAGGAAACCGGACGGTGGTCTGAGAACTTGGATTCGCCTCTCGAGTAAAATGACTGTTTCATCCCTTCTCCTTTCCACAATATCCTATCACACCTGCAATTTAATTCATGGGAAACTATGTTTTAAAAATAAATTAAATGATTATTTATATATTTACCATGCAGGGGTTCGCCTCTTGTCTTTAGAGTTGGAATGATGCACGGCGTAAAAGTCGGAGTTTGGGAGGAATTTGTAAGTTGGCGCGAAGTTTATTCTTCCTTCTTCCCACCCTTTAAATACTCTCCCGCTCTTTTGCTCTATCCGCAACTGTCCGTACACAAAACCAATTTACCACATATTATGTTCTTTTCCTCATTACTTGGCTTATCTTTGTACAACTTTACACGATGATACATTGATAGCTAATGTTTTTCAAATTTCACAGTGTCATCTCAAAGTTGTAAGGATCCGTTTGAATCAAGTATTACAATATAATTGGATTATAACGCATGATTAAATCTTCACAATACATTATAATACATATACACAATTCCGAAGTTTGATCATAATGCAATATAATACCGTATTTTATATTTTTCCATTATATTTCATTCTTAATTAACATTATACAATTTAGTAGTTTTTATTATAAGGAGAAAACACAAAACAAAGTAAAAAATAAGATCATTCTAAATATGCACATATATATATATGTAAAATGATTAAAAGTCAATTTTTGGAGTCATTTAGGTATGATCACTTAATAGAAATAAAATCTTAAATTGAGTTGTGATAAGAGAGAGGGGATCGATTATGGGAAAAAGCTTGTGTGATACTGATGAGTATCGAAAGATATATATAGTACAAAGAAATATCTTAAGAAGGAAGATGAATAGTCAGAAGGAAGATGAATAGCCTAACAATATAATCTCCTAATACTCCCCCTCAAGTTGGAGCATGAAGGTCGAGAATGCCCAACTTGCTCAATAGAAATTGGAACTGTTGTTTCCCGAGAGCTTTCGTAAAGAGATCTGCCGGTTGATGCATAGTGGAGATGTGTGAAGTAGAAATTAGCCCTGCCTGAATAATGTCACGGACGAAATGGAGATTAATCTCTATGTGCTTGGTACGCTCATGGAAGACAGGATTAGCGGCTATATGCAAAGCAGCTTGACTGTCGCAAAAGAGCCGCATCGGAGTGGAGAGGGCAACACCGAGAGATTGAAGTAAAGAACGAATCCAAAGTAATTCACTACATGCCGTGGCCAAGGACCTGTACTCGGCTTCCGCGGACGAACGGGAAACGGTGGGTTGCTTCTTGGTTTTCCAAGAGATCGGGGACAAACCGAGCTTGATGAAGTAGCCGGTTATCGAGCGTCGTGTAATCGGGCATGCGGCCCAATCGGAATCACAAAATGCGTTGATAGATAAAGAGTTGGACGCCGATAGAAGTAAGCCCTGCCCCGGGTGGGACTTGATGTAGTGTAGGACCCGAATGGCAGCTGGCCAATGTGCGTCCTTCGGCGCTTGCATGAACTGCGCGAGTGTATGGACGGAGTAGCATAGCTCGGGCCGGGTGATAGTGAGGTATATAAGACGTCCGACGAGACGATGATACTTTTCTGGATCAGCAAAGAGAGGACTGTCGACCGTAACCAGAGAATGATTTTGCTCCATTGGAAAAGTAGTCGGCTTTGCTCCGAGAAGCCCGACTTCCGACAAAATGTCCAGCGCGTATTTCCGTTGACACAAGTATATACCCGACGCACTTCTTGCAATTTCAAGACCAAGGAAATACTTCAAAGTGCCGAGATCCTTCATATGAAAGCATGTATTGAGATACCGTTTGAAGCGCGAGATGGCAGCCGGATCATTACCAGAAATGAGGAGATCATCCACATAAACTAAGACCTGCAGCGTCACATGGTTACGTTGCATAGTGAATAGGGAATGGTCGGCCTTACTCTGAGCAAAACCGAACATACGAAGAGCTTGAGCGAGCTTGGCAAACCAATTACGAGGAGCTTGACGCAACCCATAGAGAGACTTTTGTAGTTTACACACCTGATCGTTCCCGATGCCAGACAAACCCGGGGGCACTCGCATATATACTTCCTCATCGAGATCGCCATGAAGAAAGGCGTTATGCACATCCATATGATGTAGCTCATATCCTCGAATAGCTGCAACGGAAAGAAAGATGCGGACACTAGTCATCTTTGCAACCGGTGCGAAAGTCTCCGTAAAATCACTGCCCTCGACTTGGCGATTACCGAGGACAACTAACCGGGCCTTGTACCGCTCAACCGTGCCATCAGACTTGAACTTGACACGATAAATCCATTTACATCCTATTGGACGCTTCCCGGGTGGTAGAGACGTGAGAGTCCACGTCTTGTTACGTTCGAGAGCATCAATCTCATCACGCATAGCGGCTTGCCAGTGACGATGACGAGCGGCTTCAAAATAGGAGGACTGCTCATGGTGTGATTGAAGAGCTGCAAGAAAACCAACATGGCTGGGCGAGAAATTAGCAACTGAAACAACCGAGTTAATAGGAAAGAGAGTACCGAAGGATAGTGCACTGGCCGTGGGCGAAAGAGAAGAAGGGAGGGGTTTTTCAGCGACAGGAGATGCACCGCAGATGTAATCGTGCAACCAAACATTCGGTTTGCGGGACCGGAGGCCTTGGCGAGTGGTCTCAGCAGGCTGACTAGCCTCAGCGTTGGACGATGCAGGATCAAGAGTCAACTCAGACTCGGGTGAAGATGTGGCAGTAGGAGGTGAGGGCGGAGAAGGTGAGCTCCCCCTGTCGAGAAGCCCCACAGATGCCTCAAGCTCATCATCAAAGATGGCAGGAGAAGGCGTAGGTGACGAAGGACTGACCTCGGGTTTCACCGGAGCGGCATACGGAAAAATATCCTCATAGAAGATGACGTCGCGAGACACAAAATATTGTCGATTATCAAGATCAAATAGACGCCATCCCCGTTTATCCGACGGGGATGGCGTCTATTTGATTATCCAATCCGGCACGCCATGTAACTTGAAACAAGTGGGTTGATCATGGCCAGTTTTCCCGCAGTGAGTGCACAAAAGAGATTTGCGGTTCACGGGAGCGGTAGGGCTGGTAGAATTAGGGCGACGAGCGGCGAGGGCCAAAGATTCAGCCCCGGAATCACGATTCGTCACCACAGTACGATGACGCTCTTCCTGAATGACCAACGAGTAGACGCGGTTGATATCGGGCAGGGGATCTTGCGCCAGTATACTAGACCGAAGGGTCCCAAACACCGCGTCGTCGAGCCCAATCAAGAACTGATGGATCATGTCTTCTTCCCGAGCAGCAGAAATAAGAGCAGTAAGATTACATGTGCACTGCCCGCACGAGCAATCTTGCGGAGGCGAATAGGTGTCAATCTCCTCACGAAGTTTCTGAAAAGCGCCGAAATAGGCTTATACGGTTTGGTCGTTCTGACGGCAACGGGCCAAATCGGAGCGAAGTTGCAATTTGCGTGGACTGTTGCCCATCGAAAAACGATTCCGGATCGCCTCCCACAGTTGTGAGACATTGTCACAGTAAGAAATCGACGCGCGTAGAGAAGGATCAATAGTTTGATGAATCCAACCAACGAGCATCGAGTTAACCATGTACCAATCATCAAGCTCAGAAGTATCTGCAGCCGGCCGCGGGATCGACCCATCAAGAAAGCCAAGTTTGCGCTTGGCTCTAAAGGAGTTGCGGATGGCCGTCGACCACTCCTGGTAATTTTCGCCCTTGAGGGACACCGGGCATATCGTCAAACCCGGATGATCGAATGGGTGCAAGTAGTAAGGGGAATAAAAATCCTGCATAGGACGTTTAGAGGTAGGGGCGTCTTTGTTGAGTAGATCGCCGGTCATGGTGAAGAAGCAGAAAGACGTCGGAGTGGAAGACAACGACGGCGGCGGTAGGATTAGGTTAAAAAAATTTGGCTCTTGATACCATGATAAGAGAGAGGGGATCGATTATGGGAAAAAGTTTGTGTGATACTAATGAGTATCGAAAGATATATATATAGTACAAAGAGATATCTTAGGAAGGAAGATGAATAGCCGGAAGGAAGATGAATAGCCTAACAATATAATCTCCTAATAAGTTGTCATTTGTTATCATTTTTTGGGGTCTTGCTCTTATATATGAGTTATAGCATGTTGAATTATTCATGCCGCCCGATACCTTTAGAAAGTTTATGATACAATATTGTGGATTTAATGAAAGCTTAAACCACCACCCAACTCCAATGTTTGAGATTCCCCCCATCAATTTCCCTAATCTTAATTTAACACTGAAATTACTTGCTAAGAAAATCTTTTTTGGGGGGGGGGGTCAAATGCTAAGAAAATCTTATACTATATGTTACCTGATCTTTCTCCAACAATGCGTTCCAATCTCGCTTCACCAGTAGCTTAAGCGTCTCTTCCCATGTAGATGCTAGTCGATAGTTGAGATCACCCAACCAAATTATCTTACTACATAAAAATATTACAATTTTGCATTACTAATTAACTTGTCTTAATTATTAATAATTTGATTAATATGACAAGAGACAAGTCCAAAGCGAAGGTGTCAAACTTACTCATGTTCTAAGATGCTCTCCGGAGGCAAAGACTTTAGCCCTAAACCTAACCTATACGGTCGAGAAAACCTCGTCCTTTTAAAAATTTCCGCGACATCCGAATTCCTCTTTATTTCATTCCCTTCCTTTTCTCCTGACGTCAAGTGAGTGCACACGAAACAAAACGTTGTGTCGTACAATGTCATACTGATCGATATCGAGCCCTGCAACCATCAAGAGGCTAGTTATAGACAGTGGTCACATGTAAACGTAACACTTGTTACAACTTACAAAAAATAATGAGATATGATTTAACCGACCTTATTTCCGAGGTATCCCATAATGCCTGTTCCAACACAAGAAACCCTTAAATTGTTGATATTCGCATAAAGATCCACCCGCACCCAAACACACACGAAGATCCCGACCATCTGCTTGCTAGCCGCAAGACAATATCCATGTTTTTTCGTATTGTTTTGCCCTAGCCATGACGTGCAACGAAAGACAGGGTTCAGTCTCTCACTCATGGATCGAGATTTCGAGTACGAGCTCATTAAGTAGTCAAGCTCGGCCTTGGGAAGCTCACCTTCGAGGGAAAGGTGGTCCGAAAAGCTTAGCCCGGCCTGGCTAGGGTAGGATTGATGATCATAGTTGGGAGTGGAAGTGCAATTGGTGGCATTTTGGTAATTATGGTGAAGGTCATGGTCAGTTTGATTTGGGTTAGTGTTGTTTAGGGATTGACGAATCAGCTCAAGCCACTTGTCGGCGGGGCCGTTATCCTCTGATCCCAATACGTTGCCGGCGTTTAGTGGGACGATCTCCTGGAACCTGTACCACCGTTGCCAAAAACAAATCTACTCTTCAGATTTCTCCAAGTCAAAGACCAATATAATTGCAGATTACTTCAATTTATTTACACTTGTTCATAAAATTTGTATGGTTTTCTAGTTCAATTAATTTTTCTTCTTCTAATTCATACTCCTTCTCTGTATAGAAAAAATATCACTTTAGACAGTTATGTAACTATTAAAAAATTCAATAATTATTCTATATTTTCATTAATTTTTCTAAAATTTATAATTAATTAATAATCAACCTCATTTTTCTACAATTAACAAATAGAATTTACATGAAAATAGTAAAAAATATAATTTTCAATAACAAACTTCGTAACTCACCAACAAATTATTGCCTAAAATCCTAAAACGATAAACTTTTCTAAACAAAATTTATATGCTAGAATGACAACCTTATACAAACAAAGTAAAATGTCATTAGCGGAAAAGAAAAATCGAACTCGTAACTTATCAACTAAACTGAGAATATAGAATTCACAACTAAATAATCACCTTTAATTTATCTTTGTTTTTGTTATATGATGAGGTAAATTGGTAGTACTAGATAGTAATATTAAAGATTTGAAAATTTGAAAAGAAAATAAAATACCCAAGGACATAAATGTCAGCTGGATCAGAAGATGTTAGCCAATCCCTCAAGTTTAATCCCTCGTGAGGTGGTTTCCCTCCAACATTCCATGTGCCCACGAACATCCTATAAGTTCCTCCAATTTAAGCAATTTAAAAACTAAGTATAGCAACATGTAAAGGAATCAATATTTAGGATTCAAACCAACCATGCTTATGAAGAAGATAAGGAGGCATTAATTATCAAATTACGGAGCTTAAAAAATGATCACAATACAAATGAATTCAATTAATTAAAACACATGATCTATCACCTTAGATCTATATTGTCATTTGAGACATTTGACCTCATCTTGGGCGCTTTAAGATACTCGGTGGATTCCATCATTAAACCTAAAAACACAATTTTCATAAAATTTTCCATACAAAATGAGCAAAAACACACACTTAGATAATATTTTTTTCCCGGGATTAAGAAATATCATGGAATATTAATTTACCTGAAAAGTCTTGAGGAATGTAGACGTAGCAATCTCTATCAGAGCAACTCTTCCTTCTCTCTATTGTTCCTCCAAAAGCTAAATTCAAAACATGACAATCAATTAGAGGAAAAAAAACTAAGGCATGTAAATTAAATTTCTAGAATTGAAACAAAATAAGTACCTTATACGAATTTCATTTCTGGTTAGACTAATTATACTATATAGTAATTTATATGTTTTTGTGAAAGTCTGTGGATCCAATGACTGAGGACGTGCAAACACAGATGTATAGGTATAGATAGGCCCAGTACATAAGTTTAATGTGATTCCATCCTAAAATCAATTGACAATAAGAGGATTAACTCATTAAACTTATATACTAGGTAATTACGTCTTAATTTTAAATGTGATATGCTTATATTCCAACATATTCTTATGTGAAATTCAAACGGTACCTTTTGATGGGTAATCCGACTGAAATTCATGGACGCCCCTCTTTATATTTAACCATTTTTTCACCACATTTTTTGGCCAGAACATCTGCAAAAATCAGGACAAAAAACACAAATTGATTTATAATGTAACACTAAAACAGGAAGTAGTAAAATTGTTAAAAATGATTTAATTGATGTATGTAATCAGAGTAATTACTCTTACCTTTGGACTGCGATTCAACTTTTGCTTCATTGTACTGATCAAATTCTCCCCAGGAACAAGTCAATACACAAACATCAATATTGGCGGAGCTTATAGTTCTAGACAAGGCGAAATTGTGTTTTCAAAAGGTATAAAAAATTGATGATAATTAACTGTGAAGTTTGACAAATCACATGGAAGCTAATGATTTTGGTTTATATATATACAAGCATTGTTGTTGTAAATATTGATTTTTAGTGGTATGAACACACAATTAAAAAGACTCAAGTGGGTAGACAAAACTGAGCATTCAGAGGGGAGAAGAAGGTTTTAAAACTAAACCAAGTTGGTGAAGAAGATGATGGAGACAAGCCAGATGATTAAGGCGACTAATCTCGAATTTAAGGAAGTGAGATCGGTGGTTAAGTGAGATTAAGAAAAAGATTATCCTTTTTTATATATGTATATAAATAATTGAGGATGAAAACAGGGGAAGGAGATTTGTTTAAAAAGAAATTAGAATCTTGTAATGAAAAAAAGGATTTGGATTTTGGGAGGTAGCGTTTACATTGAATACTGAAAAACATGTAAACTTTGATTATATATTAAGCAATCAAAATTAAGTAACGAATTTCTAGAGAAAAAGGAGGGGATAAAAAGATTGGGATTTTAACTTTTGCATTGAGATTAAGGAAGATCACATTTTTTGCTTATTTTTATTCAGCTCTGCCATCAAAGCTTAACAGGAATTTTATTTTGTACTAAGAGAAGTACTCAAAATTCCAAAAAAAAGCCTCAAAAAGAATATTAAAACGTCCGGAAATTCACAACAGAGACGACGAAGGAATCGACTTACATTGAGAAGTGGATACAAAATTATGTGTGATGACCGGAGGTAAACAGAACTACAGAAGGAATTAAGATCAAAACGATGCGTATTAGTTGGTTGAATACTTGAATGCAGAGTTTCAAGGAACTACGGAGAAGATGAAGAAGAATAAGTTGGTTTTGGACGGTGAGAAATTTTATGCATGTGGGGTTACAAGAAGCAGCTTCGAATTATGATCCTCGAAAAAAAAAGGGCAAGGAAAAAAAATGGTTTTTGGGCAATTGCCTTTAAAATTCATGGAGTATTGAATTGTAGCGGTGGACTGTTCAAAGAGGGACAAAATTCATGGAGTATTGAATTAGGCGAAGGTCATGTTCATGGATGGGCATTTTCGTCCACGCCTGGAAGTTTCAGTTTTGACCTTCTCTTCTCATATTCTTCCCTTCTATATCATATGAAAATCACCATAATATTAATTTTGTAAGGAAAGTGGTAAGGTGAGGATATGAAGGTTTAGGAGATGAGTAAGGACACTCCAAGATCATCGGATTAAGAAAAAAACGTTCAGATCAGTCAAGGAAAGAATTCGGAAAAATTCGTATACAATTCGACATAATCGATTTTTTCGCGAAAAAAACGTGTTCCGCGTACACACGCATTTTAGTCCGTATGTACACATACGTTGTTTTGCATGCACACATACGTTGTTTTCATGTGCACACACATGTCATTTCCGTATGCACACATAGGTTATTTTCGTTGGTTTTCATGCGTATGCACACATGTTATTTCGTACGCGCTTTGAGTCATTTCCGCATGCACACATATGTTATTTTCATGTGCACACCTACGTTGTTTCACATGCACACATAGCACGTAGTGCATCGTATGTGTAGACGTTTTGTTCACTCCATATGAACTAACGCGTTTTATGCATGCACAAAAAAAGAATTTCACGTGCACATCGTAGTGTATTTGGCATGCACACAACAATGTCTTTGACATGCACACAAATTTGCACTTTGTATGCACGCGAATCTGTCTTTTTTTGCGAATAATTATGTCGTGCCGAATTTTTGAAACGCGATCTGGGCACTTTGTTTGCTTCTTATCTGATGACTCTCATGCATCCTCATTCCTCTCCTCACTTCCCATCCTCACCGGATCTCATATAAAAACTTTTAAACGTTATTTTTGAATAATATTATGTGATATAGAAGTGTTAAGATTTAAGGCTATCTGTTGGAACAATGATGTTCCTTCCAATTTTGATGATGATAAACTCAAAGACATTTGATGGTTTTTAGTGTGACTATGAGTTTCAGGAAACAATTGATTCAAAGGAACGGTGAAAACCATGTGAAGAGTCAAAACAGAGAATACAAGGAACATAGAAGCCAACAATGAGAAACAACACGCTAGAACGAGAGAAAAGAAGAGATACGCGTTGTTGATCAAAATAGGAAAGGGAACAACGTCAAGGAACGGAGGACGCACGCTGTAAACCCTTGTGCTTGCCGAATCTCTTTTATGGAAACAAATATGAAGGAGCAACTTGGGCCTCAAGGATAAGATCTCGTTGGAGATATTATGGTTAGGATAAAATAGAAAAGATTGTATAGGATTATTTTATCTTATTTCCTTAAGTGAAATTAGGTAGAATACCTAGACTATAAAATAGAAAGTTGCACACCTCATTTGATTACGGAACTCACGGCATTTTCCAGAGAAGAGCATTCAGAAGTATCAAGAACTTACAAGGACGAGACTTTTGGTGAGTTGAGTACTTGTTAGGGTTTTGATTGTCTTAGGTGTTGTTAGGAACATTACATTTAGAGGTCTAGATATCTAGGAGTAAACTAGATTGAGATAAGACTTACTTGTTTGTAATTCCAGGATTAATAACACAAGTAGACTTTCGAAATCCTATTATGGAAACCTAGAGGTAGAGGTTTTTCTTAGTCAACTAGTTGGTTGATTAATTTTTCCTCTCTAAGGAACTGTGTTCGTTACTTTGTCATTCTGTTACTATTTTCCGCTGCCAAAGGAACAGTTCTACCGTTCCTTGTACTAACACACTCGATTCAACAATTGGTATCAGAGCAGGTTTGTTCTAGATTGTGTGTTACTTACAGATTTTCAGGTAACGGTGTCTCCTACCACCGTCGAAGTTGGTTTGAACTCTTCAAGGCCTCCTCTCTTGCTTGTTGGTCAATACCAACATTGGAAGACACTCTTCATCAAGTGGGTGCAAATCAATGATTACCAATGCTGGTTGGTGATCTCTCTTGGAGATCTTGAGATTGTTGATCTTGAGAAGAAGAAGAAACTGAAGAAATGGGATCAAGAGGATCTCCAAATCATGGAGAAAAACTGCAAAGCAGCCATGCTCATTAACAATGCTCTTAACCAGCAAGATGTGCAAAAGCTCCAGTCTTGTGAATCTGCCAATGCCAAGTGGCTTGCCCTGGAACAGATGTACATGGGAAGTAAGGACCTTCGTGAGATTGATCGTTTCACCACTAAGAAGGATTTTTACAATTTCAAAATGGAAGAGAAGGAAGATGTGAGTTCCTACCAAGCCAGGTTTGAGAAGATCACTGTAAACTTGATTGCTCACTCAATCTCGGATAAAGAAATCCTTCCTGATGAGAAGATCCTTATTATCATTGATGGGTTGCCTTATCGTCATGCGATGACCAAGGCCATCCTAAAGGAGAATCCCAACACTGTCAAACTGACGTTCCATGAGGTATTTAGCAAGATCCAGAAATATGATAATGAAGAGAAGGTTGCAAGAAACAAGGATTCCAAAGAAAAGGGAATCGCTTTGATGGTTGGAAAGGCTGTTGATAGGATTGAAAATGACCTTGATGACAATGATGGCTCTGATGATCCCGAGGTGGTGCTGCTAACCAAAGTCATGCGTTCCCTTTACAACAAAGGAAGAAACAGTAGAGGAGGGAACAATGAGAATCGTGACATCAAGGGCATCACATGCTACAACTGTAACGAAAAGGGTCACTACTCTAGTTCATGCCCAAAGCCCAAGAAACCAAGCAAACCTTCTGGGAACGATGAGAAGAAAGCTTTCGTTGCTGTGTGGGGCAATGAGGATGACTCAGATGGTGAAGACCCTGAAGCCTGGAGTGGCAAGATGTGTTTAATGGCCATCAATGACTCTTCTGAGGATCTCGAGGTAAATCCTGAAACATTTTTTAAATCTCTTGTGAATTATGATAAGAAATCTTTGATTGCTCTCATAAGAGAAATGTATTCTGAAAACTTAAAAACACAAGAGGAACTTGCTAACTCGGAAGATGAGTGTAGTAGTTTAAAAGATAATCTTTCTAACACTGCTAGTAGCTCAACTGTTCCTTGTTCTTCATGTGATGCTAATCATGAGGAACTTCAGAGGTTAAGAAATGAAAAGGTCTCTTTGTTCACGAATAAAGTCTCTAACAATACTGATGCAAAAAGTATAGCTGGACCAACCAAGCTCGAGGCACAGGTGTCTAAGATGAGAGCCTATGTTCTCAAGATTCATTCTGTGCTTATGGAACAGAAAGCTGAAACTGAAAACGTTAAGTTCGTCGAAGCAAGGTATGACATTGGTTATACAGGTTCCAAACAAAAGGAAGATGATCCATCTATTCTGGAACTACGTGAAGCAAGAGACAAGGAACTTCAAGACGCTAGAGAGAAGAATCGCAATCTTGAGGAACGTGTCAAAGTCCTTGAGAGTGGTCTGGATGAAAATTAGTCATGGTACACTGGACAACCTGCCCACAAGATCTTCCTCAAGCAGTCTCAAGGGAATCAATCCAATGTTCCCTGTCCCGAACGTGCTAAACAACGCAAGAGTATTGTTCCTAACAGAAAGTATGTTCAGATGGACCAGTTCAAGCTGTGTTGGTATTGTGGGGACAATAGACATTTGCAGAGAGACTGTGAAAAGAAAAAGAAGTTCTCTGAGAAGCACACAAAAAGAAGGAACAGTAGGAGCAATAATGTGAACTTGAATGACTTCTATGATGATTCACATGTGCATAATCATAATCATGCTAGGAAGAAAACTGTTGTTAATGTTAGAACTATTCCTAGGGAGCAATTGCATTATGTGTCTCAACCAGGTAAGGCTAAGCTTGCCTGGGTCGCCAAACCTTAACTTTTTCTGTGTAGGTTGAAGTGAAGGGGAACGAGAAGTGGTATATCGACAGCGCCTGTTCATGCTACATGACCGAAAAAGAAGACCAACTCACTTCACTTCACAAACACTCAAGAGGGAGTGTTGCTCTTGGAGACAAGAGATGCAGAGAAATCATTGGAACAGGCAAAACAAAATTAAACTCCAGTATCACGGTAAAAGAAATAAGTTTAGTTCATGAACTTGGTTTTAGTTTGTTGAGTGTTGCACAACTTTGCGACCAAGGGAACAACAAGACGGTCTTTACTTCACAAGAATGCTACGTCAAAGATCGTGAAACCAAGAACATAATTTTGAGAGGAGTCAGATTCAAGGATGTGTACATTGTAGACAAGAATTTCAAGCCAAAGGAAGTTCTATGCTTTGCTTCTATAGCAGATGAGACAGAACTGTGGCATAGAAGGCTTGGACATGCAAATCTTCGACTCATTCACAAGCTGTATATAAAGGAACATGTTCATGGTCTTCCCAATGTTCGATCAGAGTTCCATGGTGTCTGTGATGCTTGTGTGAAAGGGAAACAGACCCGTTCCTCATTCAAGATTAAACCTGATGTAGCAACCTCTCATCCTCTGGAACTGATTCATATGGATCTCTGTGGTCCCATGAGAATAATAAGTAACGGAGGGAACATGTATATTTTCGTAATTATCGATGATTATTCTAGATTCACTTGGACAATTTTTCTGTCTTCGAAGGATGAAGTCTTCTCTGAGTTCGAGGCGTTCATCAAGAAGGTGGAAACAAGTTTGGGAAAGAAGATGAAGGCTATAAGGTCCGACCGTGGAACGGAGTTTGAGAACTCTATGTTCTTCAATTTCTGTGAGGAACATGGTGTGTCACACAACTTCTCCGCGCCTAGGACACCACAACAGAATGGGGTTGTGGAACGGAAGAACAAGACTCTGGAATACATGGCGAGAACCCTCCTCATTGCAAGCAATCTTCCAAGAATCTTCTGGGCATAAGCCATTAACACTGCTTGTTATATTCTCAATCGTGCCATGCTTCGTCCCTTATTGAATAAAACTGCTTATGAACTAATAAGGGATCGCAAGCCCAATATTTCTCACTTGCGTGCTTTTGGATGCAGGTGCTACATTCACAACAATGGGAAGGATAATTTAGGAAAGTTTGACCCACGAAGTGATGAAGGAATTTTCTTGGGATATGCAAAGGCAAGCAAAGCCTACAGAGTATACAACAAGAGGCTTCGTAAAATTGAAGAAAGCATTCACGTTGTCTTCGATGAGAATTCAAAAGGTTCCAATGGCAAGTTCGAGACGACGTTCCCAGAGGAAGGCTATCCCATAATGCAACGAGAAGATTCTGATGATGAAGACAATGGTCCTTCTTCACGACCAAATGCTGGTCTGAGGAAAGGTCCTTCTAATGCTGCCATCATGCCTCCATCCTCTCCAGACTCTTCTAGTCCTGACGACTCTTCTAAGGAGGATACCTCAAGTGATTCTGCGCAAGATGCAGACGTTCCTCCCTCATCTACTGCTGCTTCAACAATCATGCCCCCACCTAATGCAGAAGCCATTATCACTGTTCCATCTGGATCCTCTGGTGATATTGTTGTTGTTGATTCTCAAAGCGATGACGACGGAACAAACCAATTTGAAGATGCCCAGTTACATCCATCTTCAACGGACGACTCTGAGATACAACCTGATGATCCTTCACTACTCGTGTCAAAGAGTGTTCGAATTCAAAAGGCTCACCCCACTCATAATCTGGTCACACATTTTGGTGAAAGAGGTTTGAGTTCCAAATTGAATATGTTCTGTGCTTTCCATGCTTTTATTTCTCTTGTAGAACCCAAAAATATCAAGGAAGCTTTGAAGGAACCTGACTAGATCGTAGCTATGCAAGAAGAGCTACATCAATTTGAGAGGAACAAAGTCTGGCGACTCGTTCCTTTGCCTCGCAACAAACATGCTATTGGGACTCGCTGGGTGTATAGGAATAAGCTCGATGACACTGGGGTAGTCACAAGGAACAAAGCAAGGTTGGTTGCTCAAGGTTACAATCAACAAGAGGGGATTGACTATGATGAGACGTATGCTCCAGTAGCTCGCATTGAAGCAATTCGTCTTCTCATCGCCTATGCTGCTCACAAGGGATTCACATTATACCAAATGGATGTCAAGACTGCGTTCTTGAATGGATATCTTCAAGAAGAGGTATATGTGAAACATCCCCCTGGATTTGAAGATGCCAATTTTCCTTCGCATGTGTATGCTTTGGACAAGGCACTGTATGGTCTTAAGCAAGCACCTCGTGCTTGGTATGATAGACTTGTACAGTTCCTTCTCTCCAACAGATATCGTCGAGGAATGATTGACAAAACATTGTTCCTTTTGGAACAAGAAGGTAAAATTATGGTGGTTCAAGTCTATGTTGATGATATTATTTTTGGTTCCACTAACCCTGCTCTTGTAGAAAAATTCAAAAATCTTATGAGTAGTGAGTTTGAGATGAGCATGATTGGGGAATTGTCCTTTTTCCTCGGATTACAAGTTACTCAGACTAAGGAAGGAACGAAGATACATCAACAAAAGTATATCAAGGAGATGTTGAAGAAGTATGGTATGGATACTGACAAACCTATTGTTACCCCTATTTCTCCTAACACTCGCTTGGATGCAGATCTTAATGGAACAGATGTTGATCCCACCATGTATAGAGGAATGATTGGTTCTCTCCTCTATCTCACGGCCAGTCAGTCAAATATTTTGTTTAGTGTGTGTCTCTGTGCCAGATTTCAGGCCAACCCAAATGACTCACACTTGAAGGAAGTCAAGTGAATCTTTCGATACCTCAAAGGAATGGACCATCTCTGTCTATGGTATCCCAAGAATTGTGATTTCAACCTGGTTGGATTCACAGACGCCGACTTTGATGGGCACGTAGTAGATCGCAAAAGCACTTCTGGAATGGCATAGTTCCTTGGGCCCTGTCTTGTCTCATGGGGTTCCAAGAAGCAAAACTCTGTGGCCCTCTCCACTGCAGAAGCTGAATACGTCGCCGCGGCAAGTTGTTGTGTTCAGGTATTGTGGCTCAAACAACAACTGCAAGACTTTGGTATGTCTCTTGGCATTGTTCCTATTATGTGTGATAATACCAGTGCCATCAACATCTCTAAAAATCCAGTTCATCATTCACGTACTAAGCACATTGACATTCGTCATCATTTCCTACGTGATAATGTTGACATGGGATTTATTAGAATGGAACATTGCAGGACTGAAAATCAAGTAGCAGACATCTTTACCAAAGCACTAGACAAAGGTTCATTCAAGTATCTTCGATTACTCCTTGACATGATCTCTCTGAATTGAGGACCTTCACACCCATTATTCCCTCAATGCTTGGCTAACTTGTTTCACAGACTTCATGAAGTTTCTTGCTTACATTGCATCTTTTGACATTATTGTTTCATGATTTATGTCTCTTCGAATTGCATTGTCTTAGGGTCTTAAACTTCTTTGTCTTTTGATTTGTGTTGAATTACTTGATTGCATGCTAACATCTTTCTTGAGACCCAAAACAACCAATTTGATGAATTGAACCCTCATTACAAGCCCACATGATAATTGGTTGTACTGCCTACATTAGCTGTGATTCAGGTAAACGTTCCCTATGATCCCTCTTTGTTAAACTATTTTACTGGGAATAATTATCTGAGTTATTTTACTCCCTACCATATGTTTGGATATACTATATTTTGTATGAACCCAACCTTGAAATATCCAAACAAGCCTCGCAAACACTCTTGGTCTCAGGGGGAACGACGACTGTTGCTCAGATTGAGGGGGAACAAATGTGAATGGAACATGGAATTTGAATCAATGGCTGGTATTAATTGGGGTGCAGGTGAACGTTGGAACGACTATCTGTGAGATTTGACTGCTCTGTGGCAGGAACAGTGATGCGGTAAACGAAGCAAAAAGTGGCCGTTCGAAGAAGAGAGAGAAAAGCTAATGATGGAAATTTTAAAGACGATTGAGATATTTAGAAAGATTTTATCTTGCAAAAGATTTTATCTTCTCTATATATATGGGATGTTCTACACAAGCCTCTCCACCGCCATTCTTCTCTCTCTGCTCTATCTCAGAATTCAAAATTCTCAAAACTCTCAAAGTTCTCTGCTTTCCATGGATTCCCCAAGCAAGAAAATCTCCACCGACTAGATGACCGATGCTGAGATGGATGCTTATATTATACAACTCCAATAGGCCAAAGCCGCCCGTGCTACGCCGACTCCCGCCGGCGTTCCTGCATCTGTGATAGCTATTGCTCATACCGCCGTCCAACAAACGGTGGACCCCTCTGCGTCTACATCAACTCCCACTCCGACGGCGTCCCCTATGTGTCTACACAGTTGGTGAAGTAACATCAAAGGGGAGCTCGATTCAACACCAGATTCCGGTTGAGCTCAAGCAGTTGAACACCACAATGACATTGCTCTTAGATCACTTTCTGAGTAAAGCTGAGGACTCTGCTGAAGACCCTGAGATTTGAGTGCTCTCCGTTAACCCCCCCCCCCTCCTAGCCCGTCTGATCTTCTGTTCTTGATTTTATATGTTGTTATGTCTTTTGTGTGATTGTTCCTCATCTTTTGATATTAGTTGTCTAAGTTTCTTTGCTTTGTACATCGACTGGCACTATGAATGAAATATTCTTGTTATGATTTGCATGCGAGTCCAGTCTCTGTGTTTTCTGTGATCTTTTGATGATGCCAAAAGGGGGAAGTATGGAAAATGTGAAACCCAGGGAAGGGTTGATAACAGAAGCTAGTGTTAAGGAGAACGACAATGCTGCTTGAAGGTAAATCCTTCTATGAACTTTCTGAGGGGGAACATTGTCAATATTTGGAACATAGTATTTGTGTGATTAAATGTGAAATTGACTTCTTACTTGTCTGTTTTGAACGTGCACATTTTGAAGGAGTTTGTCATCACCAAAAGGGGGAAATTGTTGGAACAATGATGTTCCTTCCAGTTTTGATGATGATAAACTCAAAGGCATTTAATGGTTTTTAATGTGACTATGAGTTTCAGGAAACAATTGATTCAAAGGAACGGTGAAAACCATGTGAAGAGTCAAAACAGAGAATACAAGGAACAGAGAAGCCAAGAATGAGAAACAACACGCTGGAACGAGAGAAAAGAAGATATGCGTGTTGTTGATCAGAATAGGAAATGGTACAGCGTCAAGGAACGGAGGACGCGCGTTGTAAACCCTTGTGCCTGTTGAATCTCTTTTATGGAAACAAATATGAAGGAGCAACTTGGGCCTCAAGGATAAGATCTCGTTGGAGATATTATGGTTAGGATAAAATAGAAAAGATTGTATAGGATTATTTTATCTTATTTCCTTAAGTGAAATTAGGTAGAATACCTAGACTATAAAATAGAAAGTTGCACACCTCATTTGATTACAGAACTCACGGCATTTTCCAGAGAAGAGCATTCGGAAGTATCAAGAACTTACAAGGACGAGACTTTTGGTGAGTTGAGTACTTGTTAGGGTTTTGATTGTCTTAGGTATTGTTAAGAACGTTACATTTAGAGGTCTAGATATCTAGGAGTAAACTAGATTGAGATAAGACTTGCTTGTTTGTAATTCCAGGATTAATAACAAAAGTAGACTTTCGAAATCATACTAGGGAAACCTAGAGGTAGAAGTTTTTCTTAGTCAACTAGTTGGTTGATTAAGTTTTCCTTTCTAAGGAACTGTGTTCGTTACTTTGTCATTCTGTTACTATCTTCCGTTGTCTAAGGAACAGTTCTACCGTTCCTTGTACTAACACACTAGATTCAACACTATCCCATATCGAGAATTGAAAATTGTTAAGAGTTGGAGCGGAAAAGAGAGAAAATTGGAAAACATAGCGAATACAGTCATTTTGTTATTACTTTCTTGGTTCTTATAATTATGGACTTGATCATGTATCTATATAGAATGAGGATTAACAATCAAGCTTAATCTCATTTCTGTTACGATGTTGATCAATCAAGAGCTTGATTTTCTAACTAACTGCTAACATCATCACAGTGCTCTTCATTCTTCAATTGGGGATGTGCGTTTGTCAAAAATAAGACTTGTATATGAAATTGATGGTCTACTCATTTCGAGGGTTTTGGGTCCATTGATCATTTAAGAGTTTTCAATTAATAAAAGAGATTCTTACTAGTTTTTATGTATTTTTCTTATCCCCTATTACCTTTTTTTTCTTCCTCTTTTTTGTTTTTTCTCTCTCTAAAATATTGTTTTTTGGGGTTTAGGATTTAAGGGGTAGGGTTTAGGGGGTAAGGAGTAGGGTTTAGGAAGAGGGAGAGGGGTCCATTTTTGCTAAGAGTCCATTAGCTTAAAAAAAAGGTTTGTCAAAGGGTCATTTACCTAACTCACCGACTCATTTCAGTGTTAATTGGTTTTTTATAATGAGCCCCACTTAGCTTATAATTTATGCTGATACATTCGTACACGACTACCCACGGTCTAACGACACACAAACTTTCACATGATATTACAAATTTTGTTTTGGATTTATTTCCTGGTTTGCTTGGATTTAGCCTGTCACAATGGGTCAGATATGGGCTAGCTTGCACATTGGAAATCTACTATATATATATACTAAAGTAATAAGAATTTTCGTCACATGACACTTCCACAACGTTTTCGCCACATGTCATTTTCTTAGAATTTCACATCTTTTAAACCTCAATACTAAGATAGAAACAAATCAAAATTTCATAATTTATACAGTACTAAATATCGTACGTTGATTAGGAAAGTCTTAAAAAAAATCACAATTATTTTCATAATCTATTTTTTTCATAAATAGTTTGAAAATATAATTTTACCTTTTAAAATATGAAAATATATAATAAATATTTGATCATTTCCTAATATACTATACATATTGGTTGGTGATCTTATGAAGATCAAGATCGTGGCTTCTGAAAATAGAGTGAATCAAAATCTTAAATTGTTTTCCTAACATAGATTATAAATGGATCAAATCAATCACACAATTTTCTTTCATAAATACTTTGAAGATATAATTTACATTTTTAAACATCTAAATAATAATTCGATAAACAAATTCCGTGATAAATCAATTCGTACAAGGCACGAGAATTAAGCTAGTTTAAACTAAAACAAGTTTATTACATAAGTTGGCTAGTTGTTACTATTTTTATTCTCAATTGATTTTATAATTTAATCTCATTAGACTTATATACTTGACTTTAACACATGTTGTTTTTCTTTTTATGACGTGGTTGTAGTTTGCTTCGTGTTCGGTAGCTTTCACGTAAGCTCTACGAGCCTTATTAATCTTGAGGGTTTGATCGAGGGTTATATGGACAATACGTAAGTCTATCTATAGATTTCAAAAAAGATTAAAGGTTGGTTGTGCTTGTAAACAGGGGCGGATATTAGGGGACTAGTGATATTTGTCTTGAAACTTGTGTGGAAAAAACTAAAGGTCATGCATTTAATTCTTCAATCATTTTCACAATCCTTTTTTTTCCTATTTTTGTTAAAAATTTGAGTCTTAATTGCTTTATTAAAATCTTTGTATTTATTAAGCATGTTTATTTCTTTTTTATTTTTCCTTCTATGTTTTAATTTTTTATTAACACAAAAATTGAAAATCTTACATTATTTAAATAATTTTTTAAAACGCTAAAAAATAGAGTATATATTACATGAATTAATCAAATTTCAAAAGATGAATCTCATATTTTTTTATAGTTTTAAAATATTAATATAAATGTCGATTTATAAAGTGAAAAATATATCAAAATCGCCCCCCTTCGATTAAGTTCTAGATCTACTACTGCATGTAAATGGAATTACCTTCTAATCCCTATTTTGTCCGTTAATAGCATCTATAATTATACGCATATTGTAATTGATAATTTAAATTGATATTAACAATAATAGTGAAAATACTTATATGTATGATTTGTACTTGTATATGAGAACATATTGTTGCAAGTGTGCAAAACACCCCATCTTATTACTTTGTAATTCTTTCTGTTTTTTCTTTTTGAGAGTGTTATCTCTCTTTCCAAAGAAAAAAAATACATCTATTAATGACTTTGCCTATGGCTAATAATAATTGAGGAAAAAAGGGAAGTATAGCTAGGTTGTTATATGATTTTTTTGAATTATAAGTCAAACCGTGTTTGGCAAAATATCAGGTCAAAGCAAGTTTCTCTAGTGAACTGCGCGCCAGGGAACTTACAAGCATCCAAAGTTGAACTAGTTGAACTTACTTGCATGTTTAGGGTGCATTTGCTTTATTGTTTATAATGCATTATTTGCATTAAATTGTATTAACCATGTAATTTAATGTATCATAATGCATTATAAATGATAATCCAAACGCATTTTTAATCGACATGGAAGAGTTAGAAAATTTAATTAATTAAGATAAATTATTTTAGAATTTGATGTACACCCAAAACATTTTTTTAACAGACCCAAAACCAGTTAAGCTCAGTTCGTTCATTAGTTGCACGGTATATTTACCCTTCATTTTTCCTAAGAGAGAAATATATTTCATTTGTAAAAGTAAATTGCTAATTAAGAATTTATATAAAAAAAATGGTAAATTAGATAAGATGACAAATAGCTTTGCAAAATTGTAGCTTCACTAAACAAACGTGGTGGCCGACTTCATCGCTAAGACGGTCCAGCAGAATTCCTTGAAAGATTTTCGAGATTGTCTAGAATTTGTAATTCTCATCCGAAAGGATGCTATAGACTGAGAAACCGTCTCTTCTGTGATTTCCAGTCTAATTTTTACCTAATCACAAAAAAAAAAAAAAAAAAAGATTGTGGCTTCACTTGACCAAAAAAAACGACTGTGGCTTTAATGTAATCTTCATTAAGCTATGAGATGTGATAGATGATTTTTTTTTTGTTATCGTGCTCTCATGGTTATTTTCTTAGAGATCAATCAATATATATTTAAAAGTTAGCTTTATTGGGACAATGAATGCTAACTTTTAAATCCTCCATAAGTCATATTGGGCCTAAAGAGCTTTATCAATATATATATAAAAGTTGAACACAAAGAATATTGGGCCCAATAGGCTTTATAGATTAACTGCTATAATATTTTAAGCATAAAACTCTACATGACCTCCATCAAAGACGTTGACAATCTACACACTTATGATAGACGTTGAAGAACCTCTGAACAGACTTTCAACACTCTGCATTAATGAGAATTATAGCACCTATGATAGAAGTTGAAGAGACTTGGATTGTTGAAGAGGTGGAGAATTAGAGGTTTCAGAAATATGTCTTGAAATTGAGGTTTGTTGATTTGCTTTCTTCTTTTCATCTTCCCTTTTTCTTTACGGTTCTTAGTTTGATGATTTGAATGCTAAGCCATAATATGTAGTAATTGTTTTCAAGCAATCTATTGATTTATAACCTTTTAACCTAAGCCAGTGCGGGGCACATTAGTTATAGCACGGCGTTCTTCTCTCCATCTTCTTTTCCTCCTGCTTCTGCTTCCATCACAGTGAGCCTACGAGTTCGCGGCATCGAAAATGAAGGTAGTATTCTCGCCAATCTCTAATTAGATCCAACCACTAGGTGCGTTCCATTCACTATTTTTCTGATTAATTTTCCTGTTTTGTTTTCGATTTTCAGTTCAATATCGCAAACCCTACAACTGGTTGCCAGAAGAAGCTCGAAATCGACGATGACCAGAAACTGTGAGCCATGTTTCTTCTTGTGTTTCCGTCTTCCTTATCATGTCCTTTCCAGTTTCTCCTAAAATCATGCTTCTAAAATCGTAGATGATTTGTATAAAGGGGCTATTCGACCTTCTGTTCGGAATTTTATGTGTAAACCGTCAACAGGGGTTGTACAAGACGATACATTTCCCCTTTGTTTAACTTGGAGTTGCAATTTCTTCTTCTTTTTTGGCATTTGTTCACAAGTATTCATAGGGGTTGCTAAGTATCACTGTGTTTCAATGGGTTTGAAGCTCTATATGGACGTGGACTGTTTGGGACAATAAGACCGATTCACAGCTCTGGTATTCACTATTCATACAACTTCCCTATGATATATACTTTCTACATGATTGTCTAACAGAAATTTCACAAATTCTCCATATTTTCTTTGTGTCAGCTTTCCTTTGTAGAGATTACTATGAGATACTTGGTGTCAACAAGAATGCTACACCAACTGAGCTTAAGAAAGCCTTTTACGCGGTGTGTTCTCAATGAAATCAAATCTGTTAAATATAGTAGTGTAGCTTCTCAATGTGTAATATGTTATTTTTGGGGACCAACGGTTTAAGATGTGTAATATGTTGCTCAATGCTCATAAACTGTGATTGATATCCAGCTTGCGAAAAAGCACCATCCAGATATGAACAAAGACAATCCTGATGCTGAAAAAAACTTTCAGGAGATCAATAAGGCATATGAGGTGCTCCCACTTCCCATTTATTATTGATGATTGGTTCTCTTATGACTTACCTGATTTATGTGCCATGCATACTCATATCTACATCATTCATCCAGTCTAGGTTTTAAAAGGTGAGCAACAACGGGCAGCTTATGAACATGGATACAAAGCCATCTGGCTTTGGTCAACAGGAATGCATTAAACCTGTAATGTAGCAGTCCATGGGGATCCATGGATCATCATAAAATTGAAGAATCAGCAAAATGGGTCTTCAAATTCTCACTGTTCTGTCTGAATCTATAGTTTATTAATTTGGTATTTTTTGAATTTCTATTTATTGGTTGACTGTCATAGATCTGTTGTTGCCTGTTGTTACCTTTTACAATTCTATTCCTAAGATTGGTTTTGTCTGATGTAGATAATGTATAACTTGTATATCTAGATCGGAACGGGCACTTTTTGCAATTGCTTCTGTTCCTTCTGAGTTATCTTGTGCAGCTGGGGGTTGTATTATTATTTGCATATTCTCACTTTCGCGGTATAATTGGCCATTAGTTTATAGGTTGAGGATGTGTTGAATGGTGAAACTGCTGCATAGTTGATACCTCCTTAGTTTTTTTTAGGGATTATGCTAATGGCACTCAAAGGGCGAGCCGTTTTGGTGTAAGTGAAGTATGTTGCTTCTGTATTGTGTTTTGTTGGGTTTGGCTTCTTGTTAAGGTCATGGACTCTTTATGTGATGAATTCATTGATGTTACTTTTGTGCTTGTAGTGGGGATCATACTGTAAAGATTATAGACTCCCAGTCTGGTAATTGTTTAAAAGTGCTCTGTGGTCATCGAAGGACACCCTGGGTGGTAAGTGTTATATATAATGTTGAGAGTCCTATATGTTTAATTAAATATACATTTATGTCATAGATACTATTTATGATTGCAGTATGCCATACTTCTCATTGGATTACGTGTTTTTGCTACTCAGAATTTTGGTTAGAGCATGTGTATTGCATTGGAAGGCTAGAGGTTTAAGGTTTTTGAGCTATGTTAAATTGGTAATTAATTGAGTAATACGTGCATCTTCTGCTATATCAACCATCTGTTTTTTAAAGTGACTGGTTTTCTTTTTATTTGGTTTCTTTGCCTTCAGTTTTTTTTTTTTTTTGAAAAGTGCATGAACTTCAATAGAGTGTTTCGTTGGGCAAGGGATTGTTGTGTTTTGCTCTTTCTGTCTAAATGTTACTTCTAATATTTGTTATATTGAAAACATTGCAGGTTAGGTTTTATGAAACCCCCATCCAATTTGTGGATGAAGCCCGTTGGTAGAAATGGACACTAGCCCGTTGGGAACCATTTATACAGTTGGTATAAATGAAGTAACCCATATTATGGGCCTAGAAGCCCATTGTTCTGTTTTTTTATGTTAGACATAAAATTTAGGTTCATAATTTACCAAGTCAAACAGAGAATATTGTTGGACGATCATATCAAGGTTGTTTAGCTTACATATAATTTATCGTTAAAAATTTGGAGAAAAACAAGTTAATAAATATATTTGACGTCTTCTTTTATTTGTTAATTTAGTTTTGTCGTCGTGTGAAATCTCTTAATAAAGTGAGAATCCTCAAACAATCAATTTGAAAATGACATTTTGTTGCAACCCTCAAAGTATGAATGCTATACAAAACATATCGAATTGAACTGAAACTTGCGAATGTAGGCATAGCGATCACCTTATGATGTGTAATGGCAGTAAAAGTGATGTGTTTTTTTCCTTGTATTATTCTAATATATAATTGAGTATGATTTTATGATTTATGTTTTTAACTTATGAGGAAAACATTATAAAAAATATAAAAACATATTTTATAAAATCAAATTTCTAAAGATTATTATATTTGTATTTTGTTTAATTTAATGTTTTAATTTACAAATGAGTATGATTTCGAGGTGTATTTGCTCTATTGTTAAAGAATGAATTTAATCTAACTTACCCAAAAATTTATGGTTTTTTACCGATAAATACCCATGTATATTTAATTGAATATATAAGAATATTTTATTGATAAAAAGTCATAATTTTACATGCAAGTTAGATTAAATTCATTCTTCAACACAAACTATAAATAAGATGCTAAAATATAATTAATTCTAAACAAAATGTTCATCTATATAAAATTAAATATTAATATTTATTGATAAAAAAAATGTTAACTTTACATGCATGTAGTATATATGTAGATGTTAACTTTACATGTTATAGAATGAGGAACAAACTTTGTTGTGATTTTTCAGTCTAATTATTACCTTATCAATAAAAAAACAGAAAAAACAGCGTCATCCTACATTAAAGGCAATTTACTACTCTACGTGTTTGATAATACTTATAATTTTAACATTTAAAATAAATATTAAAAAATATGATAATTTAGCTACAATATAAATTTCTATATAAATGGTCCGTGCGAAGCACGGGCTTCGATTTCTAGTTTAGTATTAAGTTTGGGCCCCATTCTCCGATGAACCCTAGGCGTTCGCCCTTCTTGTCGACCCCTTTGGTCGGCCCTGCCCATACCCACCTGAATGATAGAGGAGTGTGAGTTTTTTCTTTACATTTAAAAAGGTTGTGGGTTCAATCTTTATATCTTACTAGTTAATTTAAATTGTAGACCTTTTTTTAAAAAAAAAGAAGAAGAAGAAATTGTTAATCTTTTGATTTCTTATTAATTTTGAACGTGAAAAAGAACTCTCTAATGTGCTTGAGTCCCTTGGCCCGAGTGTGACTGTCATGCTTGGGCCTAGGCATGGACTTGGTCAAAGGATCTGCAATGTTGTCGTCTGTGTGGACTTTGCACATCCTCACGTCTCCATTGTAGAATTTGCTACTGTCCCTTGCTTCGAGCTCTTCCAGCTGACGGCTCTTCCATTCAGAATGAAGACGTATCCAGACTAAGATTCAAAATCATCTATGTCTGTCTGGAAACTTGCATCAGTATAGCCCTTGACGACCAGCTCGTCATCACCTCCAAATACCAATAGATCATTCCTAGTCATTCTCAAGTACTTCAGGATGTTCTTGGCTGCACTCCAATGTGCATCACCCATGTTTGATTGGTACCTGCTACACATACTCAAAGCATATGCAACATCTGGGCGAGTACAAGTCATTGCATACATGATGGATCCTATGGCTGAGGCATATGGAATCCTGATCATCCTCTCAGTTTCACCAAGTGTCTTAGGACATTGGCTCTTGCTGAGATGTAAGTCATGCTGCATAGGCAAGAACCCTTTCTTAGAGTTTGTCATATTGAATCTATCAAGGACCTTATCTATATAAGTTCCCTGACCCAGACCAATAAGTCTCTTAGATCTATCTCTATAGATCTTAATGCCTAGTATATACTCAGCCTCTCCCAAGCCCTTCATTGAGAAATACTTCTTAAGCCACTCCTTAACTGTTTCCAGCATAAGAATGTCATTCTCAATGAGTAATATGTCATCCACATATAAAACTAAGAAGGCCACTTTGCTCACACTAAACTTCTTGTAGACACAAGGCTTTTCTTCGCATCTGATGAAGTCAAACTTTTTGACCACTTTATCAAAACGAAGATTCCAACTCCTGGATGCTTGCTTAAGTCCATAGATGGACTTCTTACGCTTGCATATTCTCCTAGGGTTTTCTGGATCCTCAAAACCTTCTGGTTACATCATGTATACATCATCTTCTAAATATCCATTTAGAAAAACGGTCTTGACATCCATTTGCCAAATTTCATAATCATAATAAGCGGCAATCGCTAGGAGTATCCTAATGGACCTGATCATAACGATCGGTGAGAACGTTTTATCATAGTCAGTACCATGAACCTGTCTAAATCTTTTGGCAACTAGTCTTGCCTTATAGACAGAAACGTTTCCATCCTTGTTTGTCTTGATCTTAAAGACCCATTTGCATCCAATGGGTTTTACCCCATCAGGCAAATCTATCAAGTCCCAGACTTGATTCTCAGACATGGAGTCCATTTCGGATTTCATGGCTACCATCATTTCTCGGAGTCGGGGTCCGTCATTGCTTGCTTATAGGTCGCAGGCTCGCCGTTCTCTAAAAGTAGAACGTCAATGCTAGCAGTCAAGACGTAATCCTCATATCATCTAGGTTGCTGCCTTGGCCTGTCTGATCTCCAAAGTGGTCCAACAATAGGAGAGACTTCAGCAGAAGGGTTAACCACATCGGTATGCGGGACCTCATGTGCTTCATCTACTTGAGGAACTGCATCTTGAATCTGGGCGGTTTTCCTTTGAGAAAGTACGCCTCCAAAGTCAAGTTCCTCAATGACATCGTCTATGTCCTCGTGTTGTTGGGTTTGTTGCTCAGCTTGAATCTCATCAAGCTGAACATTTCTTCCACTTGGCTTCTTGGAAAAGAAACCCTTTTCCAAAAAAGCACTATCCCGAACAACAAACACTTTGTTCTCAGCGGGATTGTAGAAATAATATCCTCTTGTTTTCTTGGGGTAACCTATAAAGAAGTATTTGTCTGATTTGGGTGCTAGCTTATCAGATAGTAAACACTTTACATAAGCCTCGCATCCCCAGACCTTCAGAAATGACAAGCTAGGAACTTTTCCATACCATATCTCATGTGTGTCGTGTCAACTGATCGTGACAGAGTCCTGTTTAGTGTGAACGCATTAGTGGTGAGGGTATATCCCCAAAAGGATGTAGGAAGATCAACAAAGCTCATCATTGAGCGAACCATGTCTAACAATGTCCTGTTTCTCCTCTCAGATACGCCATTCAACTGTGGTGTGCCTGGTGAAGTCAGTTGTGTTAGAATACCATAACTTCTCAAGTGATGGTCGAATTCTTGGCTCAGGTATTCACCCCCTCGATCTGATCGGAGTGCCTTTATCTTCTTGTCAGTCTGTGTCTCAACTTCATTCTGGAATTCTTTGAACTTTTTAAAGGACTCAGATTTATGCTTCATTAAGTAGATATACCCATATCTACTAAAATCATCAGTAAATGTAATGAAGTATCGATAGCCTCTCCTAGCTTTTGTGCTCATAGGTCCACACGCATCGGTATGTATGAGAGCTAAGAGCTCAGTAGTCCTCTCACTTGTACCAGTGAAAGGTGATCTTGTCATCTTGCACATCATACATGACTCACATGTTTCAAATGATTCTAAATCAAATGACTTTAGGCTACCAACTATTTGGAGTTCCTTCATGCGTTTGATGCTAATGTGACCCAAGCGACAATGTCATAGATTGGCTTCACTTATATCATTCGACTTTTGCCTCTTTGTATCAACATTATAAATTTCAGATTTGAGATCCAGTATGTATAGTCCACTACTACTCATATGGGCTCGAGCATATAAAATGTCATTCTTATAAATGGAAAAACAATCCTTAATGACAAAATCATAACCCTCAAGGTTCAAGACTGAAATTGAAATCAAATTCTTAGTAATAGAAGGAACAAAATAACAATTATAAAGTTCTAAAACTAAGCCAGAAGGTAGAGGTAGATTATAATCTCCAATAGCAAGTGCAGCAATCCTTGTTCCATTTCCAACGCGCAGATCTATCTCACCCTTCTACAACCGTCTCCTATTTCTTAGTCCTTGCACATTCGAAATAATGTGAGAACCACATCCGGTATCTAATACCCAAGAATGAGACTTGGTTGATAAGATTTCAATAACGTAAATATCTGAAGTGGAGACTGTTCCCCTCTTCTTTTCTTCCAGGTATTTGTGACGTGCCTTATCCTCATCAGATGAGGTGGCAGTCAGCTCTGGGATGGGGGTTTCAAGGACATCCTCTTGTCCCTCAGACCTGAGACTGATTCTCATATTTCTTTCTCAATTAAGGAAATTTGTGTCGTTCAACTTGTGTTTCTCAACAATTGAGCGGAGAGTGAATTTGATGTGTTCATAAGACATAGTAACTACAAAAAAATGGAATAAAACATGCAGATAAATTATGATTGACATGCAAGAACTTAAATAGTAAGTTATTGCACATTCTACTCAATTAAATTATCCCTTGTGAGTAAAATGATTCCAAAATCCTATCTTAGATGAAACTCGAGCGTACTAAGGCACTTTCTCAAGTCTCATGTAATCAAGGTAAGTAAACTCTTACTAATTATAACACCTTATAACTCTTGGTTGATGGCCACATCTTATGTAAGACTCATCCTTATGCCTCAAGATCCAAAACTGAGCCAGTTGGTCTCTTGTTGAATGTAACCATATCAAGGCAGCATGCCCTATTAGACATACCCGCACTATCTCAAGGTCAAGGAAGGACACCTCGCTAGGGCGAAAACTATCCAACGAATTCCAAGGGCCTCATGGTTATGACATGGAAAGGCATTGTCTCAATATTCTTTTAAGGGACTTATGCATGCAATGTTTGTCTATCTATAAGTGAACTAAATAACATAAATAGACAAGCAAGCATGCAAAGTGGAAAATAGTCCAGCATTCAAGTAATGCAATAATAAACAATTAAATTTGTGATCCTAGTATGGCCCCTAAAGAGATCTAATCTTCAGTAGTCTTGACCTTCTTGGATCACAATCCTTCAGTCTTTATAGGATTTTCTTCTTCTTGTCTTACATATAATTGAAATCAACTCTCTTGTACAAATTTAAATTACAAAAATACATAACGATATGCAGAGCGTGTACAAGAAAAACATAACGATACGCAGATCGTATTTATCTATCCTAATGTGGGCCATACTAGTCACCGCATGCAATAATATCATAATATTAAATATACATGCAATAATAACATATAAAATTTCATCTAAATGAAACATGCTATTAATCCAAAATAAAAGCATAAACACTTAATCATATTAACTATTTAATATAGAAACTGATTTCTTATTATTTTAATTCAATTAAATTGTGTATGGAATTAATATCTTATATTAATCATTAATTTGCTAAAATATGATGAATCTAATATTCCAAGATAATATTTAATTATGGTTACTCAAAATTTTACCAAATAAGATGTCAAAATATCTAAAAATAATTAAATCTTTATTTACCAAATAACATATCAAATATCTTATTGAATAAAATAAATCTAATTTATTAAGATAGAATATCAAATATCTTATCTTGTTTTGGTAAATAATATCTTTTTAGGGTAATTTCTAGAGGTGAGCATTCAGATCGATCCGATCCGTTATACCGGATATTCGGTTATTTTTTTTAGTGAAACAGTGATCCGTATCCGATCCGTTACAAGCCGGATATCCGGCTATTTCGGATCGGATCGGATTATTATACCGGATATCCAAAATATCTGGATTGTACCAAATACCTGTTTAATCCTGTGACATAAATTAAAAATCATATATTACAAATTAAAAATCATGTACCAAATAGTCGGATATCCTGTGATTGAAATTAAACCAAATACCTGTTTAATCCACTTCTAAAACAACTAATTCAACATCATTCATAATACACAATACCTGTTTAATCCACTTCATATTACAAATCATATATTACAAATCTTAAGTTGCTGCCAAAACAGAATAACTAGTCTAGTTGCTGCCAAAACACATACATATAACCTTTGAAAGCTGCAAAAACAAAACAAAAACAAATAACCAACTGGTGTAAAAAAGAAACTCCATAGATGAAGATGACTAGCTGCTGCAAAACAGATTCAAATACTGAAATTAGTAACTTTAAACTTCATTCAAAACAGAATAACAAGATATAAGTAACCTTTGTGAATGCTCAAGGTTGGTTGATCACTTCATCAATTACATGGTTTGGATGCTCCAAATACATTTCATTCAATCCTAATAAATTTCATTCAAAACAGAATAACAAGATATAAGTAACTTTAAACAAATAATCATATAAAGTAAAAGTAGACTGAATTGAAGATGAATATAGACAAATAACCTTCTTCGATTTGCCGCACAACCAATCCGAGCATCACAATATTTGGCAAGCAAGAGGATTAGTTGAAGAGGAAGAAGTAGGGTGTCTTGGAGGCTTTCCTTGTGCAGATTGTTTATCCTCAATAATCAACACATCATCTTGCATTTCTGGATCACTAGAGTCATGAGATGGCATACTTGTTGAGGATGATTTAATATGATCCTGTGATTACACATATTAGCTTCATCATTATAGGGAGGATCCAATAAAAATTGCACAAAACAGAATTATATTCTAGCTCCATCATCAAATTAACTATGTTTATATAAAGTCATTACTCATTACACTAATCTTCAAGAGTAAACAGGTTTTAAATTGCACAAAAACAGTAAGACAAACAAAGAAAATAAGAAATGATGCTAATAGAACTTACCATGATTTGGGTTTGGGATCAATTGATTATGGCCCTGGAGATAAAGAGAAATTTCTTTCACTGGTTGAAGAGGTATGTTGGACTGTTGGTTACTTGGCTTCTGATGGAATGTTGCATGCCCATGTAAAAGAATAAAGCATGAGCTTAATCAGTGTTAATCTCAAGTAAGAGCAGTAGCATATCAAGTATACTAGGATCTAAGTCTTAGCATTTTGATCACACAGAAAAGATACAAGTACAGAACTGAATATATCCTAGTAATTGACAATTTGACACTATATTGTGTAAATGTTCAAACAAGACATAATCAACTAGTTAAGTTACTGAATATATCCTAGTATTTCATTCTTCAACATTCTAACAAGATCTGAGTTACTGTATACAACTAGACATATTACGTTGCATTCAAACAAGACTTGATCTACTACAGAGCAATAAGCACTAACAATCGCAATCAAATCTTTTAAGTGCCATGACAGAAATCCATTTCCAACATCAGCCGAGTTAATCGCTGATTCCGACAATGAAACCACAAATTACGAAGAAAGTGGCAGAGGAAAAGTGAGGAGATTAGGTTTTAGTGAAAGGTGGGCTGTAGTGTAATTGTGTAAGTGTAAGTATAATTGGGTTTGGGTTGGGCCTTGCCTGAAATTGGTGTTAATTGGTAATTGTTTTCTATGGCTAAAACTAAATAATGTTATTACTGATTTGCATTTGTTCAATTCAAAATATTAGGTAATAAAACACTTATATGTATCATTCTAATTTTCAAAAATATATTTATTATACGTAATATTTCCGGATCGTGGATATCCGGTTAGATATCCGTATCCAGATATTCGGAAAAATGACCCGGATCGGATACGGATAAAAATTAAACGGATTTTTTAGGATACGGATTTTTTGGATTCAGGTTGGCGGATTATCGGTTCGGAGCGACCGGATCGGATTTGTTTGCTCACCCCTAGTAATTTCTATCCAATTAGGAATTTTCTCCAAAAACACAAAACCCTAATAACCATCAACCGCGACCAGCAACCGCGATCGCATTTTTTTTCCTTCTATAGCCACGAGCCAAGACGACCAGCAGCCGCGACCGCGGTTCCAAAACCGCGATCGCGGTTTTGCTCTAGTCAGTAGCCACAGTAATGAAATTGCGGTCGCGGTTTTTGGACCGCGATCACGGTTTGCCCTCTGCTTCTGAATCTGTATTCAAAGTCAGTCACCGCGGCACCACATAATAAAACCACGGTCGCGGTTTTTGGACCGCGATCGCAGTTTTGCCCTCTGGCCGACAAGATGGTCCCGAACCATCTACACCGCGTAATTCCAGTGTTTCTCCCATTTAAAAATTGTAACGTTTATAACTCTTTGGTAGGAAAACTTATGGTAATGTTTTTTCATAAAATTCAGGCTTTTTGATTCATAATTTAAGCATGAAAAATCAGATTTTACATTTTCGTTCATAATCTATACAACAAATTTGCATAAACTAATCAAAAGAATCAACTCTAGGGCAAAATAGCATGAAAATTTCAAAATTTCAGCAAATTAATTCATACAATCAATCTCTACATAATTGAATCAAAATAATCATGAACATGCATCAAAATTAAAGACTTTAAATTTGATCTAATCAATTTATGCAAGAGGCAATTGATACCACTGTAGGGATTTAGATGCTTAAAGCGGAATTTCAGGAAAACGTTTCTCCTAACATCTAACCAATGATCTCATGCATAAACTAAATAGATCATAGATAAGAAGAATTAATTATCTCTTGATGCGTGTTTGAATCTTCCTGGAATGGGGAGATTAGAGTCTCAAGTGTGACCCCTCTAATTGGACCACCCGAGTATAGATCTGGATCGCCTAGGGCTCGATTGTTAGAACGAGGAACGAAGGCGAACGAGGGAGGACTCCAGGGAGAGGGGCAGCCGTGTGGTGTTGTATCTGGATTAGGGTTTTCTCCTAGAAAGCCCTTCTTTTATAATATCATATGTAAATATATTATTTTCTAAATTAATATATCTTTTATTATCAGTAATAACTCTTTATTACTAATAAGCCTTATCTCCCAAGTTATATCATATATAACTTTATATCATATACTTTATATAATATGTCTCCCAATAAACTGATCTAGTCCATAAACTCTAAGGGTGTGACCTCGTAGGACCTAGTAATAATAGCAATAGACTTTATAACATATAGTCTATAAATCATAGTTGGCTTCTAGCAAAGCACTATGACTACCTAAGATAACCGGATTATGAATCTCCATAAATGGTCCCACTTCATAATTAGTAATTGCACCTTTGATTAAATGACACAATTCCTTCATAAATATATAAGGATTTTTTAAAAAAAAATATTTATTCCTTAGATTTTTATATCTCACACATTTCATTTTCAAATTTTTTCACTTAGTTTTGCATATGGGTAAATTTTTAGTTTAGTTGTAGATAAAAAAAATATCACTTTCTTTCCTCTACAAATCTTCCTATGAATATTATTGTGAGTTAGTCAATATATTTTAGTCAAATTATATATACTTTTACCCCATTTTTATATAAAAATTTAAAAAATAATTATATAGTATATTTGTTAGGACCTTGATTTCAATTTAGGCCCAGAGCTCACCAAAGTTTAGGACCGGCACTGGGACCCATGGGCCATGGCCCATAGAGATTGCAAGTTGTGGGTGTTTTTTGTAGTACGTATTGTGGCTTACTTCATTTTTATTGGATTTAGTTGCCAATTTATAGCATCTATCTAACTACAAAAGTGTAACGTCTCAATTCTCATGCATCAATGCATCATGCATCATGCATGTGATGTGCAGGTACATGCTTCACAGTTCACAACCAATTAAGCACCACTATGAATTTACAAATATACATAATTAAATGCATAATACATACAATTGCGTACATTATGAGTTATATTATAAGAAAACATTATCATGAAACTAGGCGTATATAAATGATATATATATATGGTAATGACTAATGACATATTACTATGTAATTATTGATGATTACGTAAACTTGTTGTCTATAAAATTTCGAATTAAATAATTTTACAAGACAATAATATTGTTAGGATTGGATATATTATTGCTCTTTAAGATTATTGTTTTGGTTAAAGAAAGTGTGCGCTGCCTAATGATATTGCTTGAAGAAACTCTATATATGAAGATTACAATTTTTGTTAGGATAATATATTAAAATTATATGCGATCAATATGTACGGGATCAAGAGTAGTTCTTTTTATTTCCCTTTAAAATAAGATATAAAAAGTGTTAGACAAAGGAAAATGTATAAGTTGATAGAAACAAACAAGTCATTATGGCATGACATCACTCTTTAAAAAGGATTTTTGGATGTATTCAATGATGTATAATTACTTGTTATTTTTCAATAAGTCATTTTTCCTGCTCATGAGTATTTACTTAAAAATTATGGTTTAAGTGAGACAGCAACCAGAAGAACACATACAAGCCACAAATTTGATTGTTGGAATACCCTTGGCCTGATTCCCAAAATCTTACCTAATGAACTTATCCTCTAATTATATTATCTAGTCTAACCAATAATAATATTTGTTGAATGCTCCCAATTTCTACTTTCCTTCTGCACCATATTTTTATACCCACTTGATCTAGAATATGAGTATACTGATAAATACGTCTCCACACCCGTTTAAGATAAAAAAAAATCATGTCATGAAACAAGAAACATATAAACCACTATTATTTTCTTTCACAATTTTATCAAACAGATCATTATGTCTTCAGTAATTGAATACTAACATACCTAACAAATCCAAATTGTCAGATCTTACAAATTGAGCATACTAAAATGAACCCAATATAATCCGATTCACAAGTCTATCTAGTGCAATACAATTTAGGCCGCGTTTGGTTTGATTTCAAGGATGAGGAATCGAAATGGTTCATTTCAGTATTTGTGTTTGGTTAGAAAAAAAAAAAATCGATTTAATTCTTTAAAATAGTTCATTTCAACCCATAAGAACAATTTAATTCCAATGAAAAATGCAAGATATATGTCATTCAAAATAAACTACACTCATCTCTTCCGTCTCTTTCGTCACAAAAGTATACCAAACAATAAGCTACGAGAATGAGAAATCAGGAATTCCGATTCCAACCCGATTCCAACCCGATTCCTGGGTCATACCAAACAAGAAAGCTTTGTCAAGGGTGGATTGAGTGTCCCTGCAACTATCCTTATGAAAAGCACCAACGAAAGCATAATTAGGGTAATTGCACAAACCAAACAAAAAAAGAATATCAAATGACAGGGTTTTGAGCATAGCTGATTAACTCCAAACAGGGTAAGTGTCCTTCCTCTAATTAAGGCTAAACAAAAATATGAATAATGCAAAATCACACTCTAATCTTATATTTCCTTCACAACAATCTTAGATGATCCCGATCTTGTTGGCAACGTCAAGAGCGTCAAAATCTGGAGTCAGCCTGACGTACGCTTTCTTTGTTCCATCAGGCCTGCAAATAACAAGGGAAGATTTAGGGAAGGAGAAAGAGAATAAAAACATTATGTCATTAATGTTTAAACATAAGTCCAATATTATTCCCTGTTTTGATACCTATATCAGAGAGGAGAATGGATAAAAGGCCAGAAATTTAGATGATCAAAATAAGTTGACATGGAGTAATTGAATTACACTTTATGATAATCACTCGAAGTTCTGGTGAACTTGCACATGGGATACTCTAAAGCAGTACATTGTATATAAAAGACACTTTTGACTCAAAATAAGCTCATTAGACTTGTGAATAAAGTGCATTAAACAATTCATGCACAAAATGGACTAATAAATTCACATTTTGGACAAGGAAAAAATGAATTTCAATTGTTACCTGATCAAGGTATTGACTTTCTTGGCCTGGATTTCATACATCTTCTTGACGGCATCCTTGATCTTCTTCTTGTCAGCACGAATGTCAACAATAAAAACTAGAGTGTTGTTGTCTTCAATCTTCTTCATCGCTGACTCGGTTGTGAGTGGATACTTCAAGATCTGGTACTGGTCAAGCTTGTTCCTTGGAGTTGCACTAATGCGGGGGTATTTCGGGTTCCTTTGCTTTATGAGGGTTTTGGGACGATGAAACGTCACTGAAGTCCGGATCTTCTTTGTCTTCTTCTTGATGGTTGTTGCACCTGATTTCACAGCTTTTGCAGCCTTCAGGGCCTGAGCCTTCGGGTCGGCCTTCTTTGACGCGTCAGCTGCAACCATTACAGAACAACACCCATTTTAATAGTCATATCATCAACACGCCATATCAGTACATTTACCAATTACCATTTGGTGCCTACAGCCTACTAGCATCCAACTTCTTCTTTATCAATCAAAATGCACATACTTTACATCAATCAGAACACCCATGTTGTTTATCATTCAAAATGCCTACTATCCCAAATGCAGTTGCAATCTTGAGAGCAAGATTGGATACCATACTACCATAGGATAAGCTTGCAAAATACAGCCTACTTTGCTATATACAAAGCAAATAAAGTGAATAACCTATTTTCATCACATAGATCCGGTGACACAATCAGAAGAATTATTTAATGCTAGCAATACAATTAACCTAGTCCCAGAATCACAAGTGCCAGGTAATTTCAGGATGCCCTTAAAATTCCAGTCTACGACTTATAAAAGCATCTTCAATGGTGATACTCATTTCAAGTATCATATTTTACTTTTTTGACTTTCTCTTTCTTCCACCTCATTTTTTGATACTCTATCTCACATTAGTGATATTTGTTAGAGTATCTTATTTTACTTTTTTAATCTAATTTTCTTATGAACCCATAATTCTTTTTATTTTTCCCTTTGTTTTTAATATAAAAATTTTATAAACCAAAAAGAAGAAGACACTTGTCATTAATTTGTGTCATATGTGTAAGAAATTGTGTAAGAGTGAGTATCATCTTCATGATACTTCTCTCCACTTATTACATTGGTTCTATAACCAATTCTTACATTTTTTTATTTATTTTATCTTTTAAAAAATGCTTATGATACCCAAAGTACCACCATTTTAGATACTCTAAATCGTTACGCAAAGCCTACTCTCAGTCAAAATTTCTCAAAAGTCCAAAAGTTTATTGAACAAAACCTCCTTACAATGCTTGCAGAAAAGAGTACGTCTACATAAATCTCTCCTCCAATCAGCTTCAAACATTGCTACTGCTATAAGTCTATGTGACCATTCATACAAGTATATAAATCTGATTTCAAAGTCTACACTAAACGCTCATTAGCTAGTGGATACTTATTCACTACAGTGAAAAGCTAGGTCACTTTCAGAAAATGCAAACAATTGTAAATGCTATACAAAAATTCTACCCGCTGAAAACATTCAATGACAAATCTGAACAAAACGAGCAAGAAAAGCTGAAGAATACATACCTTTAGGTGCCATTGTTGATCGTCCCTACCCTATTCTAAAACAAACCTGTCAACAAATAAATCAAGCGAAGTGAAACTAGAATTACATCCAGGTCGTATAATAATCATAAATCAACAAATATATAAAGAGAATCCAAATTCGATATTGAATTTGGCAGATGGAGTTTGAGAATGTCAGAGATTGAGCACCTGCGAGGAGAACGGCCAATTAGGGTTTTGGGGCTTCGACCGAAGAAGGCCTGAAATAACATATTTCTAGTTTAAAAAAGAATGCGAGCCAGTGTCGGGCCATAATGGGCCTAATCACGAATGCTCGTTACGGCCCACTTACTAAACCATGGTTGGAGAACTCCGACGCCAGCGGTTCCATTTTAACTAACCCATGGTTAGAGTTATCTTCCTCGTGTTCTCGTCTTCTCTTTTCCTCTCAGATCTGCTTCTCGGATTAGGGTTTCGCAAAATCCTACCTCTTTTTTCGTCGATCTCGTGAATCCTTATTTTCAAGCTGATTATCGTCGTCGGCATCGAAACTTGCGTTGTTTTGAAGACGAATGGATCTTCGTATCGTTGTGTGAAGTAGCAAATTATGGAGATGCAGAGAATTAAAGAGTTTCCCCGCAAGAGCATTGACAAGCGGCCTCGGAAACGGCCTCGCTTGACGTGGGATGTGGCCCCTGCCATTCCTCCACCTCCGAGGGTTGGTTGATCTCCTCTATGTTTTTTCAATTGTGCAATTGTGATATAGATGCTGATCAAATCTTAGTTTATGATTGTCATTGCCATTTAATTATAGTTGGTAATTAGTATTTCTTAAGCTCATTAATATCGTTTTTATGAAAGTAGATTTCCCCCAATTTCAGGCGTCTACGCAGTTTAAAGTATTAGTCTTTCAGCTATTTTTTCTGTGGAGAAACTTGACTACACACTTGCAAATTGATGTGCAATGAATTTTTCTTTTCATGGGATTCAGGAATATTGTTCACATAGATCGTAGTTTAGGTCCTTGAAAGCAATAGCTGTGCCTTTGAGTGACAAGTTTTTCCTGCTAAGAAAAGTATAGCCATTTATGTTTTTGATTATATGACTTGGTGTTACACTCTTGATCTGGTATAATTTCACATGGTGGACTACTTGATAACCATTGTAATGTTGGTCTGATAAAAATTGTTTGTTGTATTATAGGTTCTTCCAGCAATCTACTGCGGGCAGGAATTTGCAAATGGAACAATTCCCAACTATGTTTACTCATCTATGTTCTATCCAGCTGTTCCTCGTACTAGTTCCCCTCCATGGAGACTAGAAAACAAAGACGGCCATTATGTTTTTGTTGCTGGAGAGAACTTGACTCCTAGATGTAATCACTCATCAAATTGTTTTAGTTTTTTCGTTGTTGTTATATATACATATTCTTATTCATGCTGATTTGGTGAGCATAAACATGTCTTACAAACTTGTGATTGTTTCTAAATTTGGGTGGCAATGTGCTAATGTGAAACATGATAACTGGTTCTGTGATACGGTTCTGTCAATCTAAGCCTTTAGTGTGGTTTGTTCAATTATGTTATTTTTTGTTATTTAGGTATGAATAGCTGGTTTCTAGTATGTTTTCTGATTTTCATTTTCTGATACTAGTGCATTATCTGATAATGCAGACCGGATTATCAGCAAAATGGGTGAAGGTTAGTTGAGTGGGATTCAGCATTTGTTTACCCTTCTAAGTTATTCGCTGAAATAATTTACATGTGTTTAATGGTTTTGTGTTTCTTATGACCTTTATTATTGGTGAATGTGCGCAAAATGTTCACAATTTCACGGTTTTAAGAGAATTGTTTGGTGCTTACGATCAATTGATGTTTCAGGAACATTTGGACAAGTTCTGGAATGTCTGGACAACCACAAGAATGAATTTGTTGCGATTAAAGTTGTTCGTTCAATCCAAAAGTATCGTGAAGCTGCCATGATTGAAATTGATGTTCTACAGAAGCTCGCGAGGCATGATATTGGTAATTCCCGGTAAGGTTCTTATACTCTGTTCATTGTTTTCTGTTCTGAAAGGATTCCTTGGCTTTGGTATAAGTGGTTTTATTCTTTGCAGTTGCGTTCAAATACGGAATTGGTTTGACTATCGTAATCATATTTGTATTGTAAGTACTAAGTATTTATTTTTTAATTGCTTGAAATGGCATATCAAATGCCAAAATATTCAGTGAGTTGGAAACTTGCGGATGAATCTAAATGATGCCAACAGGTCTTTGAGAGGCTTGGACCAAGCTTATACGATTTTCTGCGCAAAAACAGTTTCCGTTCATTTCCTATTGATCTTGTGCGGGAGTTTGCCAGACAACTTTTGGAGTCTGTTGCATGTGTGTGGAGTTCTCTTGATTCACTTTATCTACATATCTATTTCCTTGTTGCATTAATATGGCTGTTTAGAGGGCTAAGAGTTTGAAATCCTTGGAAAAGCTATTTGGAGATCTGATGTTATATCCATATTCCATGTTTCATGTTGTGCTTTGATATTGTTCTGTAGTTTCTATGTTTCTGAATCACTTGTCTACTTGTCATGTTTGCAGTCATGCATGACTTGCGCCTGATTCACACAGATCTTAAGCCCGAAAATATACTTCTTGTCTCATCAGAGTATGTCAAGGTCCCAGATTACAAGGTAATGTCGTTGTCCTTCCATGAATCTTTTACACTCATGTTTTGCAAATTTGATAGCTCCTTGGATTTTTGTTGCCTTTTTGTATTGTGCGTTTGTTCTGTATAGGTTCTTTGATTCAACTCAACTGCTGGATTATACTTGCAATGAGAGTTGACAGCGGCGCAAAAAAATTGCCTGATTTGGTTTCTATAGTTTAATTTGGATGCTGATACATTTTTTTTGTGATTTGCATGTTTGCTGCAGTATCTTTCCCGGCCTACAAAAGAAGGTTCCTGTTACAAAAATCTGCCCAAGTCAAGTGCAATTAAAGTAATTGATTTTGGTAGCACAACATATCAAAATCAGGATCACAATTATGTTGTGTCAACTCGCCATTATCGGGCACCTGAGGTTATTTTGGGTACGGACTACTCATGCAAACATTTTACGTAATATTGGCAGCCCTGCAATATGTCTGTTGTTTAACAAAGTTTTTGTTCCATCAGGTCTTGGTTGGAACTATCCTTGTGATATGTGGAGCATTGGCTGTATACTTGTTGAGCTTTGCTCTGTATGTTTTTTCTGTCTCTATACCTTTTTATTTCCGTGTTTTTTATATATATTGAAATCTGTCTGCTTCACCATGCAAAAATGAGTATGCTCCTGTAATTGTTGTCACTCTTTTTAAAAAAAGATATTAGACTCAAATGGGTGTGTTTCTGCTTGTTTTGCCAGGGTGAAGCCCTATTTCAGACACACGAAAATTTAGAGCATCTTGCAATGATGGAGAGGGTATTGGGACCACTACCTCAACATATGATTCTCAGATCTGAGTAAGTCTCAGATAATGTTTTATGTTTACCCTCATAGAATTTCTTCCATGTTTCTGATTAGGATTCTATATTTTACAGCCGCTGTGCTGAAAAATATTTTAGAAGGGGTGCCAGGCTAGATTGGCCAGAAGGTGCTCCTTCAAGGGAAAGTATGAGAGCAGTTTATAAGTTGCCCCGCCTACAGGTAGTTTTCTGCATATACTCAAGTTCAAGTTCTTGATGAAATGACTTGTTTTCTATGTATCCTTCTCTCACTTAGTGTTTTTCTTCTCCTCCTCCTGATCTGTTATGCAGAACTTGGTGATGCAACATGTAGATCATTCAGCAGGAGATTTGATTGATCTCCTACAAGGGCTCCTTTGTTATGACCCATCACTGCGGTTGAAAGCTAGGGAAGCGCTTCAACACCCCTTCTTTATGCGTGATCTGAGAAGGTAAAAAAGAATAAGTCATTCCCTGTAATTGGAAACTGTCTTCATTAATAGTCAAAAAACAGCTTCTGGTATAAACTACTGAGGCCCTTGAAGAGGAGTGTATAGTGTGATTTTAGTGCAACAATATAATTGTACAGTTGTTGTTCTGCACCTCCTTCCACTTGCTCCCTTCTTTTGGGTATTCTCCTCTCCCACAGATTCCCCTGCCCTGTGTGGGGTGCATTGTCCTGACGACTAGCTTCCAATTGTCTTGTGTTACTTCACTATCTGAAATGCATTACCATTTGTTTTTTACCACCTAAAATTGTGCATTGATAAGACAAGAATATGCTTTTGCTTGCTTGGGCTGCCTTCTTCTCCTCCATTGTTGTTCCATGTTTATGTTAAGGTGTGTTGTCATCACAGTATTTCTATATGTTTATTAGTTAGCTTATCAACTATTTTTGTTCCTAAAGGCCTTGTCAATTTCATTTATGACTTATAAAGAGTCAATTGAACCTGTGGCGAGACCTTCTCTAATTTCTGCACAGCTAATGCAGTCTTCATTTTATTTCTGGTGTCAAATGTTGTAAATTAAAAAATATATTATCCTATTTCATTTTCAATAATATAAAAAGTATTTCCAGATTTCAGTATTGACACCAGAAGTTGAAGAAAAAAGGGAAAATGCTGAAGAATCTCTGACAATTCAAATCCTTGATTCATCGGGTTTTATTGTGGGCCGTTGAACTCGTGTTTTTGGACCTTCAATTGGGCTTCGACTTCCCAGGCCCACATGTCAAGGAAAAGTTAGTTCAAAACCTAACAACCAGCACGCTCTTGTCGACGAAGCGAAGGGTTTCTTCTTCTCTGCAAACAAGCTTCCTCAACAATGGAGGCTTTGTCTAACCTAACTTGCAAACCGCAGCCGCACCTCCATTTCTCTCTCCCTCGCTTCCCCAGTTTCCACCGCCGCCGCCACTACCACCACCACCACTGTCCATCCATCTCCGGCTCTGTCTCCTCCGTCTTCTCCAAAACAAGACTCTCATCCTCCACTTTCTCAATCAAAGCATCCATTTCCGATTCTCCATCCTCTGCTTTCTCTCTCCTTAAGCTCCCCATATGCATAGCCGCTATCTCCGCCGCTCTCTTCGTCTCCCGCTTATCCCCCTTCCGTTCCCTTCCAGCCCTAGCCGAGGCGCCCGCCGTCGAGACTGTCTCCGAGGAGGCTCGAGACGACGCTGTTCCGGTTAAGGAAGGAAAGGAAGGGGTCAGCGATGAAGCAGAAGAGGAGAAAGAGCTTCAAGAGAAGCTCGCATCAAACCCTAATGACGTCGAAGCTCTTAAATCTCTGTTGGAGTTCAAGATGAGGAACCGCAATCTTCAAGAGGTGGTTGAGATTGCTTCCAAGCTAATCGAGCTTGAACCCGACGAGGTAGAATGGCGACTCCTGAGAGGCCACACTTACTGTTACATGGGCGAATTCGAGTCGGCTAAACCGGTATTCGAGGAAATCATTGCAAAGGATCCGAATAGGGTTGAAGCTTATCACGGGCTGGTGATGTCTGCTACACAGTTGGATGTTGATGATGGGAAAGAACTTGAAGAAGTGGAGAAGAGGATCCAGGAGTCAATTGGGAGGCTCAGGAAGGAGAACAAGAAGGCGGATGTGAGAGATTTCTACCTCCTGATTGCTCAAATTCGGGTGATCCAAGGGGAGTATTTGGCTGCTTTGAATGTTTATCAGGATTTGGTGAAACAGGAGCCTAGAGATTACAGGCCTTACCTTTGCCAAGGTATTATCTACACTCTGTTGAGGAAGAAGAAAGAGGCGGAGGAGCAGTTCGACAAGTACAAGAGGCTTGTGCCCAAGGAGCACCCTTATGCTGACTACTTCGACCACAATGTGAAAAACACGGCTAAGGTTTTTTCTGAGGCCGTGGAGAAATGAGACTCGAGGATTGAGATTCTTTGTTTGAGGTATAAGCAGGTTGAGAATTTTGGTTCCGTGTTGTGATTTACTTTTGTTTTAATGTTGTTAGTTGATAGTAATAAAATTAATCAGAGATAATAAATGTGGTGGAAATGTGTTCCTTTTTTTTAGAGAGTCTTGGCCCTAATGGGTATTTAGGTGTTTGGTTGTTGGGATTGAGGGTTGAGGAATGGGGTTGGTAAGGGTTGGAGAATCCCAACCCAAAATATAGTGTTTGGTATGTAATATTTTGGAATCAAACCCATTTCCCAAACCCACTCAAACCCAAGTTATCAAACCCCTCAATTTCTTTGGGTTTGAAATGATGGAATGAGGTATGAGAAAATGTGAGAAAATGAGCATCAAAACATTAATTTAACTTTATTCCAAAATACTAACCAAACACATAAGGGGGCGTTTGGTAAAAAGTAGTTATCGGGTTGGAATGAGGTATCGGGTTGAGAATGTATGGATTTGAAAAGTGATAGATGAATTTATGTGTTTGGTTAGTATTTTGGAATAAAGTTAAATTAATGTTATGGTGAAATCTGATTAGCTTGCGAAACTTTACATGAAATTGCTAGCATGTTTTGTTGCCTGTAATCTATGTAGCTGTTTGCTGTATTGAGTAAGTTTAATGAATAAGCTAAACTTGATGTCTTTGAAAGGGATGTATCCCTTCCCATAATAAGATGATTGGTTATAAATGTCAGGGGATTGAATTTTGTTGTTCATTTTATATGCATGATAGTATAAGACGTCGTGTGGATGTTCTTTTTTTGTACATAATAGTCTTAAAACTTGTTTCAACCATTTACCCTAATTGTGTAATAGTGGTTGCATGGTTGCTTTTCCTTTTGATTCTTTGAGTCTGTACAAGTGTCTATGTGATATGAGCCAATGTAGGACAGGTTGAGTATGGTTGAGAGTGCGCTGTGCCGAGTGATTAATATCCCTCTTTCAGAATATATTTTGATTCTCCCAGACTTGAATGCTCGTGCGCTGTGCCCTTGTAAGCTTGAGACTGGTTCCCTACTCCTTGTTTTACTTTGTGCTGGTTTGCATACATTTCAAAACCTGGGTTTCATTAGGGCATTTGCTGTTTTCAAGTTGAGAAATTTGTGACCTGCATTCCCATTTCAGCTGGTATCTTTTTTTTTCAAATTTGGTGCATCTTTGCGTCTCAGTGTACAATCATATTCTAGTGGGTTTTTGGAATTCAAATTTGGGGTTTCAATGACGTTTGTGTTTGTTGGGGCTACCCAAATTAGCAGCTGGCCGAGCTGGTTGGCGCAAGTATGCCATCTAGCAAGTTAACAGCTGCTGACAGTAAATGTTTTGGAGTACAATAACCAGCTCTTATCTGTTGTAGTATTGGACTGACGAGATTGATGAGTGCTCTACATTCTTTATAACGTGCTAAACATTTCAAAATTTTATTTCGAATTCATCTTTGCAAGCTATCGGCCACTATTTACTGGGATCATTTTGAAGGTGTTTTGTGTCTCTGTAACATGCAAGTTATTTGTTTTAAAATGTGGATTCAGAGATTAGTATTTATCAATCAGGTCATTGTAAAGATTAGGTGGGTGAGTTAAGTTTAAATATGGGTTATTTACTACCTGCTTTCCCATTTCTGCTGGTAGCTTTTTCCAAAGTTTTGGTGCATCCTTGCATCTCAATGTGCAATTTAATGTCGTGGTTTTCTGATATTCGAGTTTGGGGTTTGAATGACTGTTTGTTGTGGCTACCCAAATTAGCAGCTGGCCGAGCAGATTGGCGAAAGTATGCCATCTAGCAAGTTAACAGCTGCTGACAGTAAATATTTTGCAGTACAATAACCAGCTCTTATCTGTTGTAGTGTTGGACTGATGAGATTGATGAGTGCTCTACATTCTTTTTAATGTGATAAACATGTCATTGCTGGATTTTATTATTGCAAGTTATGATCACCTTCTGCTGCCAATTTTCTCTGGGGGTCATTTTTATGGGGGTGGTGTAAAGATTTAAGTGGTTGTGTTAATTTGGAAAGTGGCCTAACAGGTTTTGGCAAATTTAATTATGGGTTTCTACATCAGATTGGTTTTTCGAATTCTACTTATTTTACCAGTCTAGTGATATTATGGATTGCCTCAAGGTGTCATTGACCTTGTAGTGCTTAATTTGTTTCTCCCTCAGTATCAAAATGTCCTTTTTAGCCCATTTCTCTTGTATTACCTACAATATAAGTCCTTTTAGTTTTTCCAAAGCTTTACAATTAAAAATTTTCCACTTAATAAGTGCGTAATTGTGTTTGTTCTCAATTTTCACTGGATACTTTAATTTCTGAAGAAGGGAGTTTGACAGTCAAATGCATTTTAGTATAATTCCCTTTTAAACTACCACAATTCTAAAATCACTTTGGTGAAAACGTATAGGTTTTAGTCAATATGCTTTACTATTAAGACAATCCACAAAAGAGGTCTTATGGGTTTCTCAAATAAAGAATAAAAAATTTATAAAGTAAATTGTATAAAAAAAATCAGAAAGTAATTTTTTAATGTCAGATTATAGTCTACTGTAAAATTAGAAACTCCATCTGACATTAAGAAACCTTGGGTTTTTCCATTGTGAATGCCCTAATATACATTGTAACTATGACATTTTCGACATTTGTCATGAAATCCTGTAAAGAGACCAGTCTCTTGACAAATTTATCTTGCCATTTATACAAAAATATAGATATCATGGGTGAAAGAGTTCATAATTAGTTGTCCATATATACATGGCCTTGACACTATATCAAGAAGCAGATTGTGAAGTACATGTGATTCATATGTAGCCAAGGAGCACCAGCAGGAGTAGACCTGATCAAATCCGGATTCGGACGGGAATCGGGCCGAGCTTTGGACAAAAATCATGCCCGGATGGGCGGGCCGGATCCGGGCAAGTCAAGGAAACGGGTTGGGGAGGCTTTTCTGATCCGCCCGGACATCCGGATCCAGGTAGCTTGCGGGTCCCATTTAGCCCGCGAGACAAGACAAATCTCTCATAAAACGAAATATAGCAAATAAAATTTAACTCATAATACCCATAAAAAAGTGTCTATTATTACAAATGATAAACATAGTTATTGTTACAAATTTGTCATAACAAATTTCACACAAAATAATACGATATTACGTAATTAAGCAAATTTCAAAAGAAACTGGAGTTGATTGTCTCTTTTTGTTGCCTCTAGCGTAGTACATACATCACACACTCACACATTAGTTGAATCTTCTTCGTCCTCAAACTCGTCATAACCAACATCGTTAATTTTAAGTGTCTTGTGGGTATAAATATTAGGTTGTTTAGGGTATAAATATTTATTTATTTTATATAATAATTTTATGAATTTTATTATGTATAAAAATATATTTATTTTTAAAAATTAATTCGGGCTTTCGGACAGGCTATCCAGGCTAAATGAGATATTATCAATGTCCGTATCTCGCCCATATAAACGGGCGAGCCGGGCCATCCGAACAAAATGGGCTAAATATAATAATCATATCCGTCCATTTATATTGGACGGACCAGACGGGCGGACGGGTCGACCCGCGTTTGCTCATGTCTAATCAGGAATAAGGTTCGTTGTTTATAAGCAAGCCGAGAATTTTGTACATACATTGTGATTTGCTTATGCCATTACTCAATCCGCCCAAGATTAAACAATCATCTTAAGTTGTTTGCTTGTGAAATGTGCAGGTCCTGTTATGTGCTTGGAGATGAGATCAAGCATGTGCATGATCAGTAGGCTAGTCAAATTGAACTGAATTTGAGGCCTGACAATGCAGGGGGTAAACTATCAGCGATGTCTACGTTATAAATGTTACTGTGACTTCAATAAGAATCCATAAGTTGTTGTTTCCTCTTTTAAGACCCTTGAAATTGCATTTATTTATTCATTGAGATTCCCAAAATTGACTTGCATGTCAAGGAAAATCCAAGCTATGCAGCTGGTAGAGTATTTCGCGCCATCTTGGCTCTTGATCGGAGGTTGATACGTTTACACTTGGCGTAAAAATGTGTAAAACATTCCTCCAATTAATATATTACACACATAACTTTAAATTAAAAAATATTAAAAAGTGTACTGATTTAATATCATGTCTCTTTTAGTAATTTTGTCCATCTTTTAACCTTTTATTACTCCCCTTTCTTTCAACTTTTCTATTTTCAGAAAACCCATTTAACCCAATCTCCTATCTCTTGTTTCTCCTTTCTCCTGCTTCAATACCTTCGTTGCCGCCGTCACCACCTTGTCGGCAAGACCATTTGCGCCTCCGCCAGCATCTCCATTAGGACTGAACCGTGCCGCCATCACCACCTCATCGGCAAGACCATCTGTGCCTCCGTCGGCGTCTCCATTAGGACTGAACCGGCCGCACTGCTCGCCGATGATTAGGGAGTCGGAATTTGACCGACAGAGAAGTGGAGAGGAAGTTGTAAGGGAGAAGAAGAAAAAGGCATGTGAAAAAAAAAACTAGATCTGGAAATAGAGGAAGAAGAAAAAGGCATTAAAGCCGAGGGAGAGGTCGTTTATCTTGTCGGCGGAGATCTAGTCGGCGATTGCTCCGCTGTCGGAAACCGCCGATCTCCTTGCGCTAGCCACTGCTGCTTTTTTTTATTATTTTTTTCTGTGAGGCCAAAGGTTGCGGTGAGGATTTTGTCGTTGTTTTCGGGAATCCTAATAGAAATAGTGATAACAGTAGCCTGAACTGCAAATTAAGAAGAAGTAATCACTGGGGTCTCCACAGAAAGATGATGAGGGTGAGGATCCAGCAGAAAAGAAGCAGATTGATGCAGTAAAAACAAAGCTGAGCTCAGATAAATAAATAAACAGAAAGGGAAACTCTCTGATACAGGTATGTGCAAAAAAAAAACTAGATCTGAAAATAGAGGAAAAAGATGGATACAAGAAAATAATCCGGGTTTAAGAAATTTTAATGTCTCAAAATGGAGAAAGAAGAATAAAATAGTACAAGAAATTTTCAGATTTGAGAACGGAGGAAAAAAAAAGATGAGAAAAATGTTCTTAAATCTGAGAATGAAGGTAAAAAAAATCAAATCAGGAGGTTGAATATAGAAGGTTGAAGAAGATGAAATATTGTATAAAAAATGAAAAAAATAATCTAATTTTAAAATACATAAAATTACTTTTATATCCTTTCATAAAGTAAATGTGTAAAATATTCCATCTTACACCTAGGGTAAACAAGGATTTGTCCCTCTTGATCACTACTCAAGTTCTCTTACAATTCGTTGATAACCTCAACACAAAAGCAACATATTTTGTAATATATATATTAGTGCTCCTTTCGTGATTCAATACTTGTTATAAAATACTCTTGTTTATATAGCAAGTTTGATACGGAGCAGTCGTGTTAATTGTTGTATTTTTTCTAGAATTATTTAATGGTTTTTTGTCACATGTTATATAGTTACATTTGAAAATTATTTTTAATCTATTCCGTAAGTTGAATGAGTAATTTTTTACAATAAATAAATAAAGAGTTAAGATTTTTGGAGATTTTTAAAGTTTTTTTTGGAATTTGCTCTTAAATTTATTTTATGTTTTATCCTTTCTGGTAATTCTAAAAACAAAATCTATTAAAAATCGTATAATATCAAACACTCAAATAGATTTTGAGAGGTTTTAAATAATTATTAGTTTTGTCAGCTTTTTTAATAATAAGTGTTATTTTAACCTTTGATAATGACAAATATTATTAAATTCCTTAATAGTTGAATTAAAGATTAAAATGACAAATATTATTAAACGAATGAAATATATGACAGGGGCATTTCATAGACAACTCCAGAAATATAGGGGTACCACGTGAATAATTCTTAAAATATAGGGTTATCATTTGAATTGTCCAAAGAATTTGGGTACAAAAGAGAGGCTGTTACGGATTTTTTGTAGGCAAGGAGGAAGATAACAACGACGAGAGAAGAAGATGCGAAGAAGACACGTGGCAGATATCGACAAGATCAGGTGCTCTTCATCTCACTGTGTTCAGATTCCGGCATTTGAACATTTAAAAGCTCTCTCCTCCCACTTTCCCTTCCATCTTCTCCATCAAGATTCCCGATGAACCGCCATTAATGCCCCCACCTTCCACTACCTTTCTAACCGCTATCTCTCTGAGTTGGTTATTATTGTCTTGTTCTTCTCAGTTTTCCGCCATTTTCGTTTCCTTGTTTGCGCCATTTTCTGCCTGTCGTCTTCACTTTCCTGAGCAATTTCTTCTCTCTTTGCGCGCTGCGTGTGAGATCTAGGCTAGAAAAGATTCCTCTTCTGTGCTTTCACTGTTCGTCCTCGGAATTCCAATTTTGAATCAAAGGAAACACAGAGAGAAGCTCTAGGGCTGTTCTTCTTCTTTTTTGCGTTTTCGGTTTTGAAGAATGTGTATGAATCGAGTTTCTTGGATCCATCGGTTGTCCTCTTTCTCGAAGTACTCGCGTGCTATATTCTCCCCCGCAATCTCCGATTAATTCTCTCCGATTTTGCATAGAATCCGAATCTCTCTCTTCCTTACTTTTCAGTACTTTTGAAAAAGGGAAAAATAGATGTCTGGAAATGGACCGTTTTCGCCGACAGAGTTCGCAAGCTGCTAGGTCTTCGTCACGCTCCAAGGTGACCACAATAATTGATCAGAGTCCCGACATCAAGCTGAGCTCCAATGACAGATTTCACAGAGGTACATTTCTCTTTCTCTCTCAAAAGGTTCTTACTGAATTGACGGTGAGTTTTTAGTACTATGATGATGCATTATTATGTCACTGCTTTGCGTTATCTCTGATTTCTTTACTCTTCTTCAAATGCGATTAGTCTATTTTATCTTTCCAAAACCATATGATCTGAGTAATTCCATATCTTGAAGCTAGAAATTGCTTTCAGCTACTTTGTTCGCGTAAAATTGGATATCTACGAGTAGCTTCTTTTTAAGCATTAGTTTTGCTTTGTTATAGTGGGGATTAGTTTTGCATTGTTTGTCTAGACTTTGTAGATGCACTTGCTATATCAACCTTAGGTTGTTCTGTGGAAATTTTCAGGAAATCATCATGCTGTGAAGCAGAAGTTTCAGAAATCGGAATCTGATTCTACTTCTCAAGCTAGCTGTAGAACAACATTGGAGCACAGGGTATGCTGGTTGTTTACTGCTTGATTTTACTTTTGGTGTTGCCTTCTTTTCTGTTGGTTTGGACGTAGCACAATCAGCTTCTTCTATGTCTGAATGTGCTGTTATTCTGCTGTGTAAGGATGCTATTTCGCTACTTGACACTTGTTGTGCTTGCCCTTTCAGCTTGCATTCGAATTGGATCGAGGTAGTTCTGTTCTTCCAGCTGGCAACTTAATGAAGAGTTTATTGGCAGATGAGATGTGTAAAGAAACTGAATCCAATAGACAAACACCAAACATTATTGCAAAGCTGATGGGTCTTGACACGATTGCTCCCCAGCAAGTTGGAAGCAAACAATCCAAAAGACCTGATCGTTTGAATAGGAAAACTGTGCCATCCGGACCTTCCAGACATAGGCAGTCTTGCAATAAACAGTCGTGTAGGAAGATTGCAAGCCAACAACAATTCAAAGATATATATGAAGTTAGAGAGAGTTTGGAAACTCAAACTGAAGGCTACATATTTCAAGTATCTCCCAACAGAAAGCATAAAGAATCTGAGATGGCCTTTATCAGACAGAAGTTCACGGAAGCAAAACGTCTCTCCCTTGATAAAAAGCTTCAGGGTTCAAAGGAATTTCAGGACACAATCGATGCGCTCAATTCTAACAATCATCTCTTCTTGAAATTTCTCCAAGAGCCTGACTCGATGTATGCAAAACATCTGCATGATTTGCGCGCTTCTCTGCAATCACGCCATCACAATGTCCAAAAGTCAAAGGTGCCAAATGTTTTGGACTATAATGTTAGTGCAATAGGGCGCCCTGCAGGCAGAGGAGCTTCACAGAAGATTGATATTAGCAACAAACATGCACAACTTTCAGATAAGTCTGTCACTATTCTCTCCAAAGGCGAGGAGGCAACAAGTGCTGCTCCAACAAAAATAATACTTCTGAAACCGAATCTTGGAAGGTCACAAAAGAATGCCAAATCTTTCTCATCTCCTAGTTCTTCTCATGAATTTCTGTCTGATGCTGAAATGTGTAAGAAGAAACAAACGGATGCCAGGCATGGGGAGACTGAACGTTGGGGTAAGAAAAGGTTACCGATTGAGTTGGAGTTTTCAGCACATAAATGTCAAGAGTCTAGGGTGTTAGCTAAGGAAATTACTCAACAGATGAAAAGTAAATTAGGTGATGTTTCCTCTACAGTGCCTTTGTCAAGATACAGAGGATACTCTGCAGATGAGAGCTCACAGGATTTGTCAGGTAATGATTCATATAATGAAACAGATACAACATTCTTAGCTTCCCAAACTCGTGATCGCTCATCATCACGTTGTGCTGAGTCTTCTGTGAACAGAGAAGGCAAGAAGAGATTGTCCGAGAGGTGGATGATGACTCATAAGTCTTCAGACATCAGAATGGACAAGGGTACTACATTAGGGGAGATGCTTTCTATGCCTGATATGGACAATAGCTCACCAAGTTTGGATGGAGATTCGGCTGAGAATGGGTCTTCTGGCAGATTAGATCGTAATGTCAGGCTAGCAGGACCAGTTAAACCATTGGGTATCAGCAGTAAAGAAGGATGGAAGGATGGTTGTAGGAGTTTATTACGGTCCACATCTCTTCCAAGTACTTGTGATCTTAACGAAAATCCGGAAAGCCACATCAAGTATGAAGTGCTTGGCACTGCACAGTTATTGGTTCCTAGAAAAGGTGCTGGACATGGCAGAAAGAAGGCTATAAATGAGGATTTAAGCTGGGCAGAAAGATCATCTTCTGAAAACAGAAGATTACGCGATAAGAAACGTCGCTCTTCCCGTCACAGGAGTGAAAAGATGGTGTATGATGAGCAGGTTGAACAAGTTGGTGGGTGTGGAACGAAGGCTGTTCTTGAAGAGAAGTATTTTCCTGAACTTGAAACCGTGATACTGGAAATACCAAATTGTTTGGATGATACAAATTTGAATCTTGATTCAGCAACAGAGGTAGAGCATGAGAATGTTCCTGCATCTCTGAATTCCCATAATGATCTGTTACATGCAGTAGAGTTGTACAATGAAGCACAAGTAAAAGATCATTCTAATTGCAGTGACATTCGCGAATCTGTTTCTCAGGTTTGTGATGCCTTTTCTGAGTACATTTATATAAGTATATTAATCATTCTATTAATTCTATCTGAGAATTCTGAGCTCAAGGTTTTAATTACATTAATCATATCACAAACTATTTGAAGTGGAACCAAGTGTGTTCTCATATATTCTTAGCCTTGCACTGCCTCTCCTTGTAAATATCTCTGTATAACTCCACCATAAGCTGGTATATTCATTGAATGCTTGTGCAAATAATTACTAAAATCTTGCTCCACAAGTACATGTGAAGTATAGATGTGATGAACTACATGATTCTTTCACAGCTTATCTGTTTTAGACTTTTAGTTTTTACTTGGTGATTAACATCTTGATTTTCTCCTTCATACTAAAGAGGCAATGCTTCAATTTTTACTTGACAATCTACCTCTTAAATACTAATGCTTACATATGAAGCTTATTAAGATACGATGTTTGTGTTGATAGGGCAAATTCTGCACGACTAGCTAGTTGCTTCAAAGTTGTGTCAAAGCCCAAGAAACTTGTCGCCACCTCACTCTAGTCCTTACTCACATGGTTTTCTCATTTTACATTGAGATTAATGTTCAACTGCAGGAATCATCAAGGACAACGGAGACTGATGGTTTACGAGCTTGTTTGCAGACCCCTGTAATTCAACTTGAATCTCCTGTTATCAGTAAGGAAACTGATCAGCCTAGTCCAGTTTCAGTTCTTGAGGATCCTTTCTCAAATGATGTCTCGTTAGGCTCTGCATATTTCGAAAGAGTCAGCACCGAGCTTCATGGTATGATATCTAATCTGCACGCTTGTTGTGTTCAGATAACTGTCAACTTATCTGGATTCATCATATTTCTTTTGCATTGCCACTTCTCTTTGCAGATCTCAGGAAGCAGCTTCAGCTTCTCAAGCTGGATTCCAAAGCTAGTGATCATGTTGAAGGAACCTCGCTGATCACAAGTGATGACGACGAAGAAGAATCACCAGCAAAAAATCCGACAGTCACTGAATCTGCCGCCTGGGAAGCCTCCTACACAGAAGACGTGCTAGCTGAACTCGGTCTAGAAGAAACCGACCCAAATGTGCTCATGATGTCACATCACGCCTCAGACTACCCCGTGGGCCCCTGGATCTTCGAGAAGCTCGAGAAGAAGTACAACGATCAGGGCACGGGTTCCTCCTCCAGGCCAGACAGAAGGCTTGTCTTTGACCGCATCAAGTGCGGTCTAAAGGAGACCGCTCAACGCTCCATGAATCTTCATCCTTGGGTGAAAACCCGTCCTCGTATCCCTACAGGGATTCGACTAACAACGATGGAGGAGGTGCTGCAGAGCGAATCGCTGTGGATGGACGTCGGGTTGTACATTGATGGCATAGGCCGCGAGCTTGGGAAGATGGTGTTGGATGAGCTTGTAGTTGAGTCCTTGGTGATGTGAAGTAGGAGTTGCGTTTGTACAACTACTGAACTAGCAAAATGTGTTTATGTTCATCTAGATTTTGAAGTGTAGGTAAGAGAGAAGAGGCACATAAAATGCACTGAATTGATATAAATGTTTAATCTGTAGTTGAAGAAAACTCATCATGCGAACATGGGAAATGAATTGCTTCAAAGAATGTTTGAAAATGAAATCGAAGTTCCTGCAAGAAAAAAGCCCACAAATCCGAATGTCAATTGCTATACATCCCCACACTTATTACATTATACATAGAGTTGTTAAAATTTGACCCGATCAGATCCGAAATTATTATACATAGAGTTGTTAAAATTTGATCCGACCAGATCCGAAATTTAACCCGTAATCGACTCGATCCGGTATGTTTAAATCCAAACCTGACTCGTTTGACACCTCTAATTATACATGCAAATGATGTAATCACTTGTACATAGTTTATAAATTTTGACTAATTCCATGCACCAAAAGATGGAATATTCACGGAATCTCAACAAACAGGATCACTTGTACTTAGTTGTTAAAGTACGTGGGCCGGTTAGGGGAGGGGCGTGTACGTCCGTACACAAGTCCACCATACAAGCTTATGGAATTTCATCCTAAAACCAATTGATAATAAGATGAGTAGTCCATGATATTATATAATAATCTTAATTTCTTTATATTTCTGATGTGGGATTCTCAGTCTTATCTTCCAAAAGTCTATGAAAATTTGACTAATATCATGCACCAAAAGAAATAGAAATAAAATATGATCTTAATTTGAACTCTGATATCAAAAGAGAGAAAATGCATGTGCGCGTGTATCTCAGGAAAGGAAGATTAAAATTGTATCCCAAACTTTGTGATTAATTTCGCTCAATACCCTGAACTTTATAAATTGCACTAAAAATCATCAATTTGAGTCGATTGCTTTTAGTGGCACATGCTCACTAATGAGACTTGTAGAAACTGGTGAATCAGAGGAAGAACAACAGCGAATACAGAGAAGGAAGTTCAATAGATCCAATTTGTCACACAATTCAAAGGAATCGTGTAGAACAATCCAACGCAATTACAGAGACAGAAATACAAGAGAATGAACAATCTGGCAAAGAGGTTCTAACTGACTAAAAATATCTATCACCTATTTATAGTCAGCTAAACCGGGTTTAAGAAACTAAAAAACAAAACATTTATTTAAGCCGGTTCAAGTGAAGCCATAGCCACCTAATCAACAGATTTTCCCGCCAAGGCCAGAAATGAAAGATGGAAGCAGACGATGAAGGTCGTCTTCCTTGAATCAAGCTCCATGCCGTTGACTGATTGGCACCAGCTTGACTCATGGACCACTCTCCACATACCCCCCTCAAGTTGGAGCCAATTGAACTCCCAACTTGGAAAGCAAAAATTCATGCTGATGTTGAGGCAAGGCTTTGGTCGACATCGGCAAGCTGAAGAGTGGAAGGAATATAAGCCGTGCAGAGGAAACCAGATTGAATCCGCTCACGAATAAAATGGCAATCGAGGTCGACGTGTTTGGTTCTCTCGTGAAAACAGGGGTTAGCAGCCAACTGTTGCGCAACTCGGTTATCACAAAATAGAGTGATGGACAAATCAATGGTCAAGCAAAGATCACGCAAGAGATAACTCACCCAGATAAGCTCTGCGGAAGTGATAGCCATGCTGCGATACTCTGCTTCGACAGAGGAACGAGAAACCGTAGTTTGCTTTTTGGTTTTTCAAGAGACCAAAGCATGGCCAAGGAAGACATGGTAGCCAGAAAGGGACCGACGGGTAGTCAAACAAGAGCCCCAATCTGCATCAGTAAATCCAGCAACTTTCAAAGAAGTTTGAACAGGATAAAAGAGACCATGTGTAGGAGTACCAAGGAGATAACGAAGGACATGAGTGGCAGCCTGCCAATGAGGCACGCGAGGCTGCGAGACAAATTGACTAAGATGTTGAACACAATAAGAGAGATCAGGGCGAGTCAATCCCAAATAAAGCAACCGACCAACGAGACGTCTGAATTGCTCATGATCTGCTAACAACTCTCCTTCACCAAACTTGAGTTTAAGTCCAGTGGGAAGAGGAAACTTAGCAGGTTTGCCTTGAAGGATATGACAATCTGTCAAAATATCATGTATGTATTTACGATGACTGAGGAAAACTCTTGTAGAGTCACGATATAGCTCCATTCCTAAGAAATATCTAGCCAAGCCCAGATCCTTGATAGTGAATTGGGAATCCAAAGCTGCCTTAACTGCACAAATCTTAGCACTGTCATTACTTGTGAGTAGAATATCATCCACATACATGAGGAGAGAAGTAAAAGCATCATTCTTATGCTTGACAAACAGAGAATAGTCAGAATGTGATTGAGAATACCCCAAGCCAACCAAAAACTGTGTGAGCTCCAAGTTCCATTGTCTAGAGGCTTGTTTTAAGCCATAAAGACTACGCTCCAATTTGCAGACTTGCCCAGGTTGTGCCTTAGAATATCCTTCTGGAATTTGCATATAAATTTCTTCATCTAAGTGACCATGTAGAAAGGCATTATTTACATCAAGTTGATGTAAATCCCACTCCCTAGCAGTGGCCAAAGTAATGACCATCCTCACAGTGGGGAGTTTAGCCACAGGAGAAAAGGTATGTTTATAATCCTTCCCAAGTTTTTGGCTAAAACCCTTGATCACTAATCGAGCCTTATACCTTTCAATATCACCACTTGGCTTGTACTTGATTTTATAGACCCATTTAGACTTAATAGTCTGTTTCCCAGAGGGCAATTCAATGAGCCTCCATGTACCATTTTTCTCCAAAGCTTCTATCTCCTTATCCATGGCTTCAAGCCATTGATGATGCTTATGGGCTTCAGTAAAGGTGTGTGGCTCTTTGACAGCAAAAACATATGCTAGAGAAGCAAAGTACTCCTGTTTAACTGAATTTACTGCATAATCAGCATGCCAAATAGGTGGAGCCCGAATTCTGCCAGATCTTCTAACTGTTGTATGTGGCAACTCAGCAAGAATAGGAGAACTGACTAGAATAGAAGAAGCAGGTTGAACTGGAGCAATCCTGGATATATCTAGAGGCTCATTAACTGGCAGGGTTGGTGAAGAGACAGACTGTGAATCATCATCATCCTCTAGAGGCACCAAAGAAGAAGGTGCAAAGGTAATAGGGTTCTCAGGTGTAGGGGCAGGCTGCAAGAAGGGGAAAGTATCTTCATGGAACATTACATCCTTGCTCAAAAATGTAGTGTGAGAATGTAAATCATACAATTTGTATCCTTTGTGATTGGGTGGATACCCTATGAATACACATCTTCTTCCCCTTGGCTGCAGTTTATCAGTTCCTTTAGGTGCCACGAAAGAATAGCATAAACACCCTAGAACTCTCAATCGATCATAATTTGGTGGCTTGGATAATAAAATTTCATAGGGTGTCTTCCAATTGAGAAGTGAAACAGGTAACTTATTGATGAGGAAGGTGGCTGTAAGGACACAGTCTCCCCAGAATTTCTGTGGTAAACCAACTTGTAGCCTTAATGCCCTGGCAGTGTCAAGCAAATGCATGTGTTTTCTCTCGACGAGACCATTCTGTTGTGGACGATAAGCCATGGCTCGTTGATGCACCACACCATTGTTGACAAATAACTGCTCACATTCAGAATTCACAATTTCAGTGCCATTATCTGAATGGATGGCCTTAACCTTTACACCAAATTGAGTCTCAACATATTTGAGAAAACCTGCTAGAACTTTACTGACTTGCTGCTTGTTGTGCAATAAATATGTCCAAGTGCACCTGTTGTAATCATCTACCATGGTTAAGAAAAATCTAGATCCATCTAAAGCAACCACCTTATATGGTCCCTAAATATCCACATGAACCAATGTAAACAAACTCAAAGCTCGACTAGGATTAGGAGAAGAAGATAATTTGTGAAACTTAGCCATTGAACATGTTTCACAATGAAAAGTATCATGAGTCTTGCCCTTACAACCAGGCAAATGAACCATCTTGGAAACAGAAACATGACCCAATCTCTTATGAAACAAAGTAAAGTCACACAGTTTAACACGGTTACAAGGCAAAATTCCATTGCCATTATTATGAACACCAGTATTTGACTTCTACAAGGACTCTCCATGCTTCACCTTTACTCTGTATAGCCCCCCTACTCCTTGTCCAAATGCAACATGTTTCTTACTCATATGGTCTTGCAACAAACAATATTCCTTATGAAAATGTGCACTCAAATCCCCTGAACTCACCAGTTTACTGACAGACAGCAAGTTATACTTGAATTCTTGGACAAATAACACATCCTTCAATAACAGTGCATCATTGAGTCTAACATCTCCCACTGTGTGCATGGCTTTGGATGTAGCATCAGGTAAAATAATGTGAATAGGATAGTCAACAGGTCTAGGATCAAGCAATACTTCAAAATGAGAAGTCATATGATCCGAAGCCCCACTGTCAACTATCCAATCTTCACTATTGTACTGTGCAGCTGACAAAACTGAAATGTTATTACCTGAGAAATGGTAGTTGGCATCTCCTACTCTTGCCACCACATTCATAGCCTTCTCTGAGCGAAAAGCTTTCATAACCTCTTGACAAGCACTGGTGAGGCTAGAAACTGCTTGCACAAATTGACTCTCAGTTCCCATTTTATGTTCCAAATTCCCTGTAAACTCCAGAGGAGTCTCACCAGCTGTATTCCCTTCATTTTCCACCTGAGCAACAACTCTATATCCTTTCTTAGCCTTTTTCCCTGTATACCAGTCCGGATAACCTATGATTTCAAAGTAATTATCCTTGAGATGACCTTCCTCTTTGCAGTGAGTGCAAAATTTCCTCTCATTGTTCCTGGTCCTTCTAAACTCTCTCTTTTCCCCACCGGAATAATTTCTTTTTCCTGAATTTGTTTCTTTAGAACCATTTTTGTTCACAGATCCCTAATTAGCCATAAAAGCAGTAGACTCTACAGTAGTGTTGTGAGAAACTTGTTTTTGTCTCTCTACTTGCATAACAAGATGATAAGCTTTGTTAATATGTGGTGAAGGTTCCATCGTTAAAATTTTACTCTTAACAGTCTCATAATCATTGTTAAGACGCATCAGAAACTGCATCAACTTAGTTATATTGTCCATTTCCAGAACCTTAGCCAATATCCCACACTTACATTGACTCATACCACCACATGTACACATAGGTAATCCAATCAAATCATGCAGTTCATCCCAGATATGTTTCAATTTCACAAAATAGGAAGTAACACTGAGACTGCCTTGACTAACCTGTGAAAGTTCCTGCTGAAATTGATAGATCAAAGGTGCGCTACTCTCGCGATATCTATCTCCAATTTCTTGCCAAAGTGCTCGAGCTGATTCAAATCGAACAAAACTTCTAGAAATCTCCTTAGTCATAGAATTAGTAATCCAGCACCCAACCATGGAGTCACAACGCCTCCATCAAGCATAGTTTGCTGAATCCTTCGTCGGAACGACCTCAGTGCCGTCGATGAAGCTTATCTTCATCTTCACGATCAAAGCTCTCTCTATCTGGCGACTTCAGGCCAAATAATTTGTTTCGTCAAACATCACATTGGTCAAAGTCATCCCTGGATAATCAGAATTCGTTAACATCAAAGGATCCACCATGTTTGCCGCCTGACTTCCTTCCCTGGTTGTTAGATCCAACGCCATCGCAATCGGTCGAGTGAAATAATCGTGCAATATGCAGTGGATTTCACCAAAATTGCGACAAAAATCAGCTTGCTAATCACCAAAGTCTATGTAGCTCTGATACCATGTAGAAACTGGTGAATCAGAGGAAGAACAACAGCGAATACAGAGAAGGAAGTTCAATAGATCCAATTCGTCACACAATTCAAAGGAATCGTGTAGAACAATCCAACGCAATTACAAAGAGAGAAATACAAGAGAATGAACAATCTGGCAAAGAGGTTCTAACTGACTAAAAATATTTGTCACCTATTTATAGTCAGCTAAATCGGGTTTAAGAAACTAAAAAACAAAACATTTATTTAAGCCGGTTCAAGTGTAGCCATAGCCGCCTAATCAATAGATTTTCCCGCCAAGGTCAGAAATGAAAGATGGAAGCAGAGGATGAAGGTCGTCTTCCTTGAATCAAGCTCCACGCCGTTGACTGATTGGCTCCAGCTTGACTCATGGACCACTCTCCACAAGACTATTTTCCTATCAAGTGATCCGAAGTGACTCATCGACATGTAAGAAGGAGTAGAAAGATTAGTATAAGAATTGGTTATACATATTTATAATGATATTTTTGTAGATAAAGGCTTTTTTAATATAATGATGTTTGATAAAATATAGTTAAAAGTCTATTTTTATAGTTAATTGTGAAATATTAATTTCATACTCTCCAAAGCATCACAAATATTTATTTTTATTAAACCTTTTTATAAATAATAAAGTCATTATAAATAGTTTTACCAAACAAACCTTAACTTGTGTATTTTTATAATTTCAAGATACTGGATACAATTAACCAACCATGAAATTTTGAAAAAATTAATTACAAGATATGACATTACCAGCCTAAGTGTACAAGCTTTTCTAACGGTTATTCATGTTAAATTTGGGAGATATCTTTATAAAGATTTTTTAGTTATAATGTCTTTATTGTAAAAAATGAATTTTTAAATATTTAAATTTGTGTGATATGAAAAATTATATAGGTTGAAAAAATATTTTATAAAGACTAGGTTAAAACAAAACATTTATATGAAATCGTGACAAAGAAAAGAGAATCGAAAAACTAGGAAATGAGCGGGACTTTAGCCACTCGAAGCTCCAGCAAGATCAACCCACAAAACCGAATCTCTATGATATTAATTGCTATAAATCCCCAATATCAAATGCAGTAGAAATGCACTCATTTAACCCAAATTAGTGTAGAGCCCGTATCTTGTACAGGTAAATATAATTTGAGAAAATCAAAAAAAAATTATAATTGAATTAAATTAATGTTATATCGAAGTACTTTTTAGAAAAATATAATTCTCGATGGATCATTGAAAATAATATACTATGATATATAAGAATTTATGTAAACTCATTTAAAGAATAGTTAATATAGAAATATTATAATGATTATTAATCTAAAAATCTCGATAAAATTATTCCCGATTTACAAATTATTTATATGTAGGATATATAATAGATGGTCTTTAAAACAATTTAAACAGATTTTAAACAAATAATTAATGCTTGGTTCGGACAAAAAATATTAGATTAGTAATAGTAATTATATCTTTTGAATAAGAAAGCCAAAAATATTCATAATATGTATAACACATGTTTGGATTATAGTATAAATTTTTTTAAAGGAAAAAATTGAAAAAATCGTGAACATGATTCTCTTTATGTTGAATATTAAGTATTATAACAAAAATCTTTATTTTTTATGTTTTTTTTAGTTTGATATTTGAACAATTCATAATCAAAATTTCAAATCTTAACTACTATATTATACCTTCAAATTAAGTTTTTGGTTAAACATGGATAAAAGTCAGATGAAAATAAAGTGAGGTGAAGATTTTAAAATTATAAAAATTAAAATTATATATGTATAATTAATGAATAACGCCAATGTAAATCTTTAAAAAACTAATTATATTAAAAAAAGATTTATGTCTTTCAAGATAATATATATATAGGTAAACAATGGGGATCCGAAATCGTTGTTACACCTTCAACGATACTTGTAAAAATCACAATATAAAACAATTATTTCTTAATATTTACGAAAATAATAATATACTAAAAATTAGTTATGAAACCAATATTTATCATAGCAAGCTATGATAAATATTTCATGATTTTAAGGGGATATGAGACCAAACGAACGGAAAAGCAACAAAATAATTTTGATATTTCATGAATCGCTTAAAAATGAGATGCAAATTTCAATGACCTACGTTCGATGAATGGAGACGAAAAAGATTACTTTCTCTTGTAAAAAGGTCATCACTCTTACGTTGCTTAAATAATAGGATTGTTTCACATGATTTTAAGGTAATTGTTACAAAATATATTACAACACAAATAAAATTAATAACGAAAAAATTAAAAAATTACAGAATTTAATGAAGCAAAAAAAATGATGGTTAACAACTTATGTACAAAATGAAAGAAATTAAATATCTTGAATGGGCATGGGCGTAGTACTGAGAGACGAAGACACAAAATTTATAGCCTCGTGCAAACTATTCAGGATTTCCTTTTTTAAAATAATTAAGAGAGATAGTAATTTAGAAATTTGTAATTCATTTTATTAAGGATATTCAAAATTCAAAAAAGATTTGGTCTAATGATATCTTTGATATTTTAACTTTTTGTTAAAATAAACATATGAAATAATTCAAAAAAATATATAAAAAAAACATTACAAATCATCCAGATAAATCACATTTTTTAAGTTTTTTCTAATTACGTAATGGACCCATCTAAAGTTTTAAAATTTTGATTTTAATTTATATCCTTATTTCTAGAAAATGATCATAAAAAAATTATTTGAATAATTAATTAATTACTAGTGGTTGATTTATGTAGGTGTAAAGTTATCTCAAATTCAAATACTTTTAAAATATGTATACATACTACATTTTAATTTACTTTTGATAATATGTATAATCATATGAAATTGAAATTGAAAGTTTGTTACTACAAAGATTTACCTGGATTTTTTAGTTAAACTTTTTGTTTGATTTAACAAAATTCTCTTGGTAATTTATAATTGATATTTCACGGTTTGTTAGTGAATATTTTCTTGGTGATTAACAAACTCAATTTAATTTTTTAAAACTGAAAAATTATATTTAGCAAAATGATAAGTAATAAGCCCAACGAAATATTGTAAAATCGGAAAATAGAGACCATGTATTTTTTATAGAAAATTATAATCAAATAAAAATTGTTAAATGATAACGTACAATATACCAAATTTGTTAAAAATCTGATATGATATAACTGTTGTTAAGATGAGTTGTTAAAATTGAAAGGTTTAGAAGAAAATCTCAAGATTATATAAATTAATTTTGTTAAGATACATTTGTTTGAAATTTCACTAAATTGTTAATAAATATGTATGTATAATAATATAATATAGTGGGTTAAATTATAAAAGGACATGTACTGTGAGTTGAAAATTGTATATATTGTATGATTTGGACCATAAATTATATATGCAAAGTCATAAAAATAATATTACTAATTACATAAATGAATATAAGATGTATTTTATATATAAGTTTAGTAGGAAATCTATCATATATTAGTTTGACATATATAAGCTTATTTTTTACAATTTATAGAATTCAAAATTTATAAGAAATGTATATAAGCATGCAACAAAATTGTATATAGTTTTTATATGTTTGAAGTTAGGTGTGATTAGATATTATGATTTAAATTGAAATATAATGTTAAAAAAATGGATTAATAACAAAATGACACGTATGATTTGTAGGGCCGGAAGCATTCTGGTGACTCAAAATTCAATAACTTTAATATATATATTGATGGGACATAAAATTTATTCGGGTCATCTTACTCTAAATGGGCCATAAAATTTGTATGTGTAATGATATAATATAGTGGGCTTCATTACAAAAGTATATGTACTATGAGTTGGAAATTGTATATATCGTATGATTTTATATAGGTCAAATTATATATTCAAACACATACAAATAATATTACTAATTACATAAATGAATATAAGATATATTTTATATATAAGTTTAGTAGGAAATCTATCATATATTATTTTGACATTAATTATAAGCTTATTGTATGTGTAATTTGTAGAAATCAAATTTTATAAAAACGTTGTATATAGTTTTTATATATTTGAAGTTAGTTGGGATTAGATATTGTGATTTAAATTTTCAAATATTTGAAATTAGTTGTGATTAGATATTGTTAATAAAAAAAGTAGATTAATCACAAATTGACACATGAAATTTGTGGGACCAAAATCAATATGGTGGCTTTAAATTCCTTTACTAGATTTTTTTTTTTTTTTTGAATTAGAAATGATAATTCAAATCCATAATATTTATATCTTGAGACTTGGTTAAGAATTATGATGTATATTTTGTTAAATTATTAATATAATAATAAACTAAAAATGAAACAAAAAATACCTTAACAACTTAGACATAAAAACACTCTCATGGCTCAAAAAGTGTGAGCTTTGATAGATAGATAGATAGATAGATAGATAGATAGATAGATAGATAGATATTATAATGGATTTGGGTAAATGATTTACGATTTAATAGAAAAAATAAAGAAAGGTAATATTGATGATGAATGATGAGATTTTATCGATGAAGATAATATAAAATTTAGAAAGTTAAAAACATAAATATGTCAATGTAAATAGTTGTTGTCACAATCTCAACAACAATGGTATCTTTTTTCGGAAGATATTGTGATGAAGATTACAATTATGTACCGAACACTTATTATTCTAAAATTTTAAAGCTAAAAATATAATTTTAAATTTTGATGCACAAAATAACTTGTGGGAACTTTTTAAAATTTTAAAATGAATTGTCAAGTCAATCAACATTCAGGTGAGGATTTAATGAGTATAAGATGTATTTTATATATAAGTTTAGTAGAAAATATATCATATATTATTTTGACATATATTATAAGTTTATTATATGTGTAATTTGTAGAAATCAAATTTTATAAAAAAATTGTATGTAGTTTTTAAATATTTGAAGTTAGTAGTAATTAGATTTTGTGATTTAAAATTTTAAATATTTGAAGTTAGTTGTAATTAGATATTGTGATTTAAATTGAATAGAATTGTTAATAAAAAAGTGGATTAATCACAAATTGACACATAGGATTTGTGGGGCCAAAATCAATATAGTGGCTCTAAATCCTTTTGCTTTAATATATATATATATATATATTATTTATAAAATTGAAAACACTATTATATGTGATAAGCATAATAAATATATGATAGAGATTAGTCAAATAAAATAAATTAATAATTAGAAGTATAGATAAAATAACACATATGAAAACAACTTTTTAGTGTTTTTTATAAAATATTTGCACAACATTTTTTCATATTTCTTCTTTAAAAAATAACACTAATTTATATTAAAGTATCGTTACATATAAAATTAGGTTAAATAGTTGTAAGTGACTGATTATACATATTATGCACCTTTTCATCCATATATTAAAATTCTTAAACTTATAAATGCCCAAATCTAAATTTAAATATGAGAATGATCATGATGATGCATGTATGACATTTTCTAATGCTTCGTGATTGTAGGATCGTAGATTCAACAATATTTGCAAATATTCGATGTTCTTCATAATGCTCCATGATAACCAAGCGGGATTTAAAAATATTCATGATTATCACGTGAAATTGCCGAAGATGTTGTGTATCACACAAAAATTCATAAAACCTTGTGGCTATTATGCAGAATTTTCAAAAACAAATTTATAGGTTTTTTGTTTTAATAAAATGACTTTTAGATACATAGTTGTATGACTGTAGTTTCAACAATACTATGTGTATTAAAATAAAGCATGTTTGAAAATACATTATATTAAAATTAATTAAATAAATATGTAAGTATCTAAATTGGTCACAAAATATCTAATTTGAGTTTTCGTACTTCGCACCAGTTTAAATAAGGTTAAGAATCGCAAGATTGATAATATTAATTTTTAAAATATGCAGAATATTATCTTTGGTTAGTTCGTGGAATTTTATGTTAATTTATCATGTGATTATTATTGAATAAAGTCAATATATTCAATATTTATTTCATTTAGAATGGTTTTCATACGTATATATTCACATTACGTACTTTGGTATATCTAGTTTGTTAAATAAATGTAAAAAAAAATTATTTTTTAGTTTTGAAAATCTAAAATATGGTTGAAGTAATTGTAAGTACCAAAACAAATAATATAAAATGTTTTAAAAATATATTTGCACATGATTGAAGAATCAAATATTGTTAAGATTTATGCTCAAGAAAATATTGCTAAGATTTATTTATTTTAAAAATGATTTAATTATTGATATAATAATAGATTAAGAAAACTAACAAAAAATGGGTCTAGAATTGTTCTGGTGGCTCAAAAGGAAAAACTTTAATATATATATATATATATATTCTTAAATGAGTTTAGTTCAATATATCTAATTTAATGGCGTGATAAGAATTTGAAAACCAATGAGAATTTAATAGTGTCATGATTTACTAAGTTGATAGCTTAATGTACATAAGTTTTCTACATATAATATGTTAACAATCTGGACTCAAGAGTGCTTTGAAACTATAATAAAATTTCATTATAAAACAATGACAAATGCAAATCAAATATGAGATTTGAAAGACCATCTAATAAATGATTTTTTTATATCTAGAACTCTTTTCTCCTAATACTCAATAAAAAATAGTATTTATCAACATAATATATTAAAATATATATTGTAAATGAAGGGGGTCATGTTAAAGAATGTAGTTGATTGTAGAATAGATCGATTGAAGAAGAAATAATATAACACCTAAGACGCTTTAAGTTATAATTTATTTCACTTTATCTATAAATGAATCACCTATTTAATATCAAACAAATCTCAAAAATTAATGACATGTATATTAATTTTTATATATGAACTTTTCTACTAAAACAATTGGAGGATTAGATGTTAACATATATGTAAGTTTTAGTATAATTTCATAGTTGACAATCTAAAAAAATATTATTATGATTTGTTGGTTAGAACTTGAGAGTTCTTGTTAATAGGTACAAAAAAGTTAATTAATATTATCAAAGTCAATTATAATAAGATCAATCATAAAATATCTATATAAAATCTCAACCTTGAATCTCAAGTTTAAAAACTTAGATATGTTGAAATTACGTAAGTTTGGTTGCGTTAGCAAAAGGAATTTAAATAAGTTTGAATTAGAAATGATAATTCAAATCCACAATATTTATATCTTGAGACTTGGTTAAGAATTATGATGTATATTTTGTTAAATTATTAATATAATAATAAACTAAAAATGAACAAAAAAATGCCTTAACAACTTGGACATAAAAACACTCTCATTCGATAAAAAAAAACACTCTCATAGCTCAAAAAGTGTGAGCTTTAATATATATAGGCAATGGCTATATGTACGCGGTTTTGCGTCTAAATGGACGCGAAACCGCGCGCGTAGCTTAGGCGCACGGTTTCGTGCGCCTAAGCTACGCGCACAGGGGTAAAACAGGCATTTTTTAAAATGCATGTGACAAACCCGTACGCGTAGCTTAGGCGCACGAAAAAAAAAGTGTATTTACCCATGCGCCTAAGCTACGCGCACCCAAAAAAAAATTGCGCAATTTTTTTTCCCCATAATCATGTAGATAATTTCAATACGAGCCCGTACATATAAAATGCGTCCAAAACGGACATCGTTTGCCCCTCCAAAAGCCCAAAAAACGAAGTCTTTCTACCTATTTTTTTACAATTTGGTGCCCGATATATATAGCGCATTGTAGTGAATCTTTTTGGTATTTTTTTCATTTTTAAACTATAATTTTGTATAAAATTTTAATACGAGTCCGTACATAGATCTGTCAAAAACCGACCCAACCCGAAAGGACCCGAACGTCACTGGGTCAAGAAGGACCCGAACCCGACTCGACCCGAACGCAAATTCGAGCTCGCATATCCCCTTTATTTTATATATTTTATTTTAGTTATATTAAATATTTTAATATACTTTATTAAATAATAATATAATATTAATTATATTATTTTAATTATTTTATTAAAGTTAAATAACATAATAATAATCATAAGAAAAGGAAATGTTCGATTCGCCGGGTCAACCCGAACTCGTCCGACCCACAAATTTTACCAACCCGATCAACCCGACCCAGTTGACATGTCTATCCGTACATATAAATTTCATATAGTTACACTTATGTACTATAGTATTTCATTAAATTTCGTATAGTTATGCTTATATATTATAGTATTTCATTATATTTCATATAGTTACACTTATGTACTATTGTAATTCATTATATTTCATATAGTTATACTTATGTACTATATTATTTCATTAAATCTAGTATACTTAAACTTATATACTATAGTACTTTATTATATTTCATATAGTTACACTTATATATTATAGTATTTCATTAAATTTTATATAGTTCCACTTATGTACTATAATATTTCATTAATTCTAGTATACTTAGACTTATATACTATAGTATTTCATTATATTTCATATAGTTACACTTATATATTATAGTATTTCATTATATTTCATATAGTTACACATATATACTATAGTATTTCATTAAATCTAGTATAGTTATACTTATATACTATAGTATTTCATTATATTTCATATAGTTATACTTATATACTATAGTATTTCATTAAATCCAGTATACTTAGACTTATACACTATAGTATTTCATTATATTTCATATAGTTCCACTTATGTACTATAATATTTCATTAAATCTAGTATACTTAGACTTATATACTATAGTATTTCATTAAATTTCGTATAGTTACACTTATATACTATAGTATTTCATTATGTTTCATATAGTTACACTTATGTACTATAGTATTTCAATAAATCTAGTATACTTATACTTATATACTATAGTATTTCATTATATTTCATATAGTTACACTTATGTACTATAGTATTTCATTAATTTCATATAGTTACACTTATGTACTATAGTATTTCATTAAGGCTAGTATACTTAGACTTATATACTGTAGTATTTCATTATATTTCATATAGTTACACTTATACATTATAGTATTTCATTATATTTCATATAGTTATACTTATGTACTATAATATTTCATTAATTCTAGTATACTTAGACTTATATACTATAATATTTCATTATATTTCATATAGTTACACTTATATACTATAGTATTTCATTATATTTCATATAGTTACACATATGTACTATAGTATTTCATTAAATCTAGTATAGTTATACTTATATACTATAGTATTTCATTATATTTCATATAGTTATACTTATATACTATAGTATTTCATTAAATCCAGTATACTTAGACTTATATACTATAGTATTTCATTATATTTCATATAGTTCCACTTATATACTATAATATTTCATTAAATCTAGTATACTTAGACTTATATACTATAGTATTTCATTAAATTTCGTATAGTTACACTTATATACTATAGTATTTCATTATGTTTCATATAGTTACACTTATGTACTATAGTATTTCAATAAATCTAGTATACTTATACTTATATACTATAGTATTTCATTATATTTCATATAGTTACACTTATATATTATAGTATTTCATTAATTTCATATAGTTACACTTATGTACTATAGTATTTCATTAAGGCTAGTATACTTAGACTTATATACTATAGTATTTCATTATATTTCATATAGTTACACTTATACACTATAGTATTTCATTATATTTCATATAGTTACACTTATGTACTATAGTATTTCATTAAATCTAGTATACTTAGACTTATATACTATAGTATTTCATTATATTTCATATAGTTATACTTATATACTATAGTATTTCATTAAATCTAGTATACTTATACTTATATACTAGTATTTCATTATATTTCATATAGTTTCACTTATGTACTATAATATTTCATTTTGTTTCATATAGTTACACTTATGTACTATAGTATTTCATTAAATCTAGTATACTTAGACTTATATACTATAGTATTTCATTAGGTCTAGTATAGTTACTCTTATATATTATAGTATTTCATTAAGTCTAGTATACTTAAACTTATATACTATAGTATTTCATTATATTTCATATAGTTACACTTATATACTATAGTATTTCATTATATTTCATATAGTTACACTTATAAAATACTATAGTACATAAGTGTAACTATATGAAATATAATGAAATACTATAGTATATAAGTCAAAGTATACTAGACTTAATGAAATACTATAGTACATAAGTATAACTATATGAAATTGAATGAAATACTATAGTATATAAGTGTAACTATATGAAATATAATGAAATACTATAGTATATAAGTCTAAGTATACTAGATTTAATGAAATATTATAGTACATAAATAGAACTATATGAAATATAATGAAATACTATAGTATATAAGTCTAAGTATACTAGATTTAATGAAATACTATAGTACATAAGTATAACTATATGAAATATAATGAAATACTATAGTATATAAGTGTAACTATACTAGACTTAATGAAATACTATAGTACATAAGTGTAACTATATGAAATATAATGAAATACTTTAATATATAATGTAACTATATGAAATATAATAAAATACTATAGTATATACTATATTCTATAAAGTTTTTATTCTCGGGTTCGGGTCAAATCAGGTTAGGGTCGATCGTGTTGGTAAAATTTTCGGGTCGGGCGGATTCGGGTTGACCCGGCGGGTCGAACATGTCCTTTTCTTATGATTATTATTATGATTTTTAACTTTAATAAAATAATTATAATAATATAATTAATATTATATTATTATTTAATAAAGTATATTAAAATATTTAATATAACTGAAATAAAATATATAAAATAAAGGGGATCCGCGAGCTCGCGATCGAATTTGCGTTCGGGTCAAGTCGGGTTCGGGTCCTTCTTGACCCAGTGACGTTCGGGTCCTTTCGGGTTGGGTCGGTTTTTGACAGGTCTATGTACGTACTCGTATTAAAATTTTATACAAAATTATAGTTTAAAAATGAAAAAAATACCAAAAAAAATCACTACAATGCACTATATATCGGACACCAAATTGTAAAAAAATGGATAGAAAGACTTCGTTTTTTGGGCTTTTGGAGGGGCAAACGATGTCCGTTTTGGACGCATTTTATATGTACGGACTCGTATTGAAATTCTCTACATGATTATGGGGAGAAAAAAAATTTGCATTTTTTTTTTGGGTGCGCGTAGCTTAGGCGCATGGGTAAATGCACTTTTTTTTCGTGCGCCTAAGCTACGCGCACGGGTTTGTCACAGACATTTTCAAAAATGCTTGTTTTACCCCTGTGCGCGTAGCTTAGGCGCACGAAACTGTGCGCCTAAGCTACGCGCGCGGTTTCGCGTCCATTTAGACGCAAAACCGCGTACATATAGCCTTTTCGTATATATATAGATAGATAGATAGATATTATAATGGATTTGGATAAATGATTTACGATTTAATAGAAAAAAGAAAGAAAGGTAATATTGATGATGAATGATTAGATTTGATCAATGAAGATAATATAAAATTTAGAAAGTTAAAAACATAAATATGTCAATGTAAATAGTTGGTGTCACAATCTCAACAACAATTGTATCTTTTTTCGGAAGATATTGTGATGAAGATTACAATTATGTACCGAACACTTATTATTCTAAAATTTTAAAGCTAAAAATATAATTTTAAATTTTGATGCACAAAATAACTTGTGGGAACTTTTTAAAATTTTAAAATGAATTGTCAAGTCAATCAACATTCGGGTGAGGATTTAATGAGTATAAGATGTATTTTATATATAAGTTTAGTAGAAAATATATCATATATTATTTTGACATACATTATAAGCTTATTATATGTGTAATTTGTAGAAATCAAATTTTATAAAAAAGTTGTATGTAGTTTTTAAATATTTGAAGTTAGTAGTAATTAGATTTTGTGATTTAAAATTTTAAATATTTGAAGTTAGTTGTAATTAGATATTGTGATTTAAATTGAATAGAATTGTTAATAAAAAAAAGTGGATTAATCACAAATTGACACATAGGATTTGTGGGACCAGAATCAATATAGTGGCTCTAAATTCTTTTGCTTTAATATATATACTAGTGTACAACCCGTACCTCGTACGGGTAAATGTAATTTGATAAAATCAAAAAAAAATTATGATTGAATTAAATTAATGTTATATCAAAGTATTTTTTTAGAAAAATATAGTTCTCGCTGGATCATTGGAAATGATATGCTATGATATGTAGGAATTTATGTAGACTCATTTAGAATATACTTAATATAGATATATTATAATGATTATTAATATAAAAATCTCGATAAAATTATTCTCGATTTACAAAATTATTTATATGTGACATATATAATAGATGGTCTTTTAAACAATTTAAACAGATTTCAAACAAATAATTAATGTGTGGTTCATTGACAAAAACTATTAGATTAGTAATTATATCTTTTGAATAAGAAACCCAAAAATATTCATAATATGTATAACTCATGTTTGGATTATAATAGAAAAAATTTTAAAGAAAAAATAAAATTGACAAAATCGTGAACATGATCAATATTAAGTATTATAACAAAATCTTTATTTTTTTATGTTTTTATTAGTTTTATATTTGAACAACTCATAATCAAATTTTCAAATCTTAGCTACTATATTATACCTTCAAACCAAGTTTTGGTTAAACATGGATAAAATAAAGTAAGGTGAAGATTTTAAAATTATATATGTATAATTAATGAATAATGCCAATGTAATTTTTTTTTAAAAAAAATTATATCAAAATAAGATTTATGTTTTTCAAGAAAATATATGTAGATAAACAATGGGGATCCGAAATTGTTGTTACACCCTCAACGATACTTGTAAAAATCACAAAATAAAATAATGATTTCTTAATATTTACGAAAATAATAACATATGTAAGGTTACAAAATCAATATTTATCATAGCAAGTTACTTTATGATATAAAATATTATGTTTTAGATATTTCATTTGCATATGGAAAAGAACTAAAGAAGTGACATCAACCTAATAAACATGATATTATCTCGTATGTATTTATTATAATGACTATTAAAAATAATTATTGAAAAATAAGGTGGAACTCAATATTTGAATATATTTATTTCAATGATTATTAAAAAAATAATTTTTAATTTAATTACTCAAAAAAGATAAAATAAAAGGCAAGCTCAATTTAAAATTCCATGCATATATTGACAATGGATAATATATTTGACCCTAATATTAAGATAAAATATTTATATAACAATTTTATCGTAGAATATAAATGTGAAAATTAATATCCAAATAAAAAAAGTTATATTAGATCAAATGTACTGTTCTTACAAAAAAAATGAGTTATTTGATGAAATTTTGAAGATTTTTATAGTACAAATTTAGTTAGTTTAAGAAGAAAAAAAAGTAAACTAAAAATAGAATTAATCGTAAAATAACACGTAAGCAAAGTTGGTCCATGATTGTTTTGGTGTCTCGAAAGGGGATATGAGATCAAACGAAGGGAGAAAAATAATTTTGATATTTTAACTTTTTGTTAAAATAAATATATGAAATAATTCAGCAAAATATATATAAAAAATCATTACAAATCAGCCAGATAAATCACATTTTTTTTTAGTTTTTTCTAATTACATAATGGACCCGTCTAAAGTTTTAAACTTTTAATTTTAATTTATATCCTTACTTCTAGAAAACGATAACTGAAAAGTTATTTGAATAATTAATTAATCAGTAATGGCTTATTTATGTAGGTGTAAAGTTATCTCAAATTCAAATACTTTTAAAATTTGTATACATACTACATTTAATTTACTTTTGATAATGTGTATAATCATATGAAATTGAAAGTTTGTTACAACAAAGATTTAACTAGATTTTTTATTTAAACTTTTTGTTTGATTTAACAAAATTTTCTTGGTAATTTATAATTGATATTTCACGGTTTGTTAGTGAATATTTTCTTGGTGATTAACAAACTCAATTTAATTTTTTAAAACTGAAAATTACATTTAGCAAAATGATAATTAATAAGCCCATAGAAACATTGTAAAATCGAAAAATGGAGACCATGTGTTTTTTCTAGAAAATTATAATCAAAGAAAAATTGTTAAATGGGAATGTACAATATACAAAAATCGTTAAAAATCTGATATGATATAATTGTTGTTAAGATGAGTTGTTAAAATTGAAAGGTTTAGAAGAAAATCTCAAGATTATATAAATTAAGTTTGTTAAGATACATTAGTCTGAAATTTCACTAAATTATTAATAAAATATGTATGTGTAATAATATAATTTAGTGGGTTGAATTATAAAAGCACATGTACTGTGAGTTGAAAATTATATATATTGTATGATTTTGGCCCATAAATTTATATATGTCATATTATATATGCAAAGTCATAAAACTAATATTACTAATTACATAAATGAATATAAGATGTATTTTATATATAAGTTTAGTAGAAATTCTATCATATATTAGTTTGACATATATAAGCTTATTTTTTTTGGAATTTGTAGAAATCAAAATTTATAAAAAATGTATAAGCATTCAACAAAGGTGTACATAGTTTTTTTATATTTGAAGCTAAGTGATTAGATATTGTGATTTAAATTGAAATATAATGTTAAGAAAAAAAGTGCATTAATAACAAAATGACATGTAGGATTTGTGGGGCCAAAAACATTATGGTGGCTCGAAATTCAATAGCTTTAATATATATAGATGAGTCATAAAATTTATTCGGGTCATTTTAGTCTAAATGGGCCATATTTTTGTATGTGTAATAATATAATATAGTGAGCTTGATTATAAAAGTACATGTACTATGAGTTGAAAATTGTATATATTGTATGATTTTGGCCCATAAATTTATATAGGTCAAATTATATATGCAAACGCATGAAAATAATATTACTAATTACATAAATGAATATAAGATGTATTTTATATATAAGTTTAGTAAGAAATCTATCATATATTATAAGTTTATTATATGTGTACTTTGTAAAAATTAAATTTTATAAAAAAAAATTATATAGTTTTTATATATCTGAAGTTAGTTGTGATTAGATATTGTGATTTAAAATTTTAAATATTTGAAGTTAGTTGTGATTAGATATTGTGATTTAAATTAAATAAAATTATTAATATAAAAATAAATTGGATTAACCACAAATTGACACCTAAGATTTGTGGGACCATAATTAATATGGTGGCTTCAAATTCCTTTGCTTTAATATATAGAGTTCGTTTCACATGCGAAATATGCTTACCGTGCGAAATGCGAAGCGGTCGCGTTCATTCGAGTTCATAAATAGACACCACATGTTCATTTTCTGAGCGGTAATGTTCATTATCTGGGGGGTAATATTCAAGGGCACTGTACTGTTAAAAAAAAGGGGATAGTGAATAGTGACGCGGTGGCATAACCGTAAATATGGCGAATTTTTTTTTCGGTCAACAAATTTTATTTATTTATTGTCTCTGATCGTTCTGGAATAGACAATTATTAACGTTCACATATAAGTACTATATGTTCATTGTATGTGCCGTATAAGTTCACATATAACATGATCATGTTCCAACACATATATGTCTCTGATCGTTCTGAATGTTCAAAGACATGTGTTGGAACATGATCATGTTATATGTGAACTTATACGGCACATACAATGAACATATAGTACTTATATGTGAACGTTAATAATTGTCTATTCCAGAACGATCAGAGACAATAAATAAATAAATAAAAAATAAATAAAATTTGTTGACCGAAAAAAAATGTCATATTTACGGTTATGCCACCGCGTCACTATTCACTATCCCTCCTTTTTTTTAATAGTACAGTGCCCTTGAATATTATCCCCCAGATAATGAACATTATCGCTCAAAAAATGAACATGTGGTGTCTATTTATGAACTCGAATGAACGCGACCGCTTCACATTTCGCACGGTAAGCATATTTCGCATGTGAAACGGACTCTATATATAGATAGATATTGATTTAAATATTTGATTATGATCATAAATAGGCAGGAATTGTTATTCATTCCATACTAAAACTGTATATACACACCGTACAGGTTCATTAGATTATTTACGTATAAGAAAAATCCCACCATGCATGTAGGGGATTCTAAAATTATGTTTGAATTGATTTGATGCTAAATTGAGAATCATTTAATTAATACTAATTTAAAAGGAAAAAAGAGATGGAGATACTAATTATTTCAGCAAAAGATCATGGTTATCTTTAATTACCCATTTAAATCCAACGTGTTCCACTATAAAAACGTTCTCTACAAACAACCAAAAATCACACAAATCAATCAATCCACAAACATGAACCACACTTTCAGTCTTGTTCTAGTCTTTCTTTGTGTTACTTCACCATCTGTTTTAGGCCTAGTGGTTCGTGACAACAGAATATGGTCAGATGACGGAACCCCACTCGTGATCCTCCATTCCGGGCCAAAGGAACCGGTCGAGCCACCAGCGGCCGAGTCCGAGCACGTGGTGCCAACTGGGCCCGACCCAACAACGCCACTCGTGGTTCGTGACAACATAATATGGTCAAATGACGGAACCTCGCTTGTGATCCTCCATTCTGGGCCAAAGGAACCGGTCGAGCCACCAGCGGCCAAGCCCGAGCGCGTGGTGCCAAGTGGGCCCGACCCAAAAACGTCACCACCCGATGTCCCCCCAATCGCTCATCGGGTTGCCCGTTTGGTGCCAATTGAGACTGAGCCCATAAAGTCACCAATTGCTTATTGGGCCGATCGTGTGGTTCCTTCTGGGCCCAACAGACAGAAGTCAGGGGATCCACTTCAATCTCCTCCTCCACCCGGAATCTTCAACCGGCGTTTGATGCGATTTGGATCTGATTGAGATGTTCTATATATGAGTTGATACTCTATATTATCTAGATCCACATATTATTTATATAATAATGGATTTGTATGTTGCTTCTAGGCTCTAGCATAGAAGTAATTATAAAGCTCCACAAATTACTCAATTTCCATTCAAGAAATATCAATCGATGTAGTGGTTGTATTTTTGTTTAACGGGTGATAAAGATTAACTAATTTAAATTTTTATTAGTACGCGCGTGATTTATCACAATTGAAAAGAGTATCTTAGTCTATTTATAAATAACTCACTTCCATTCAACAAATAACTCATTTTTCATTCAAGAAATATTCGTCGATGTAGTGGTTGTATTTTTGTTTAACGAGTGATAAAGATTAACTAATTTTAATTTATTTTAGTACGCGCGTGATATATCACAATTGAAAAGAGTACTTTAGTCTATTTATAAATAGAGGTATATTTGGATAAAATATATATTGTGATAAAACACATCTAACACTTATACCGTATAAGTGTTAGATGATATTCAATCAACTGCGGACTTATGAGGTACAAAATTTCTCCTTGGGCAAAATCACACAGTATTATATAAAAGATCGAAAATCGCAATAATTTAGGAAGTGCTTTTATAATTAAAAATAAAATCATAATAAAATTTGTCATGCTTCATCACATAAAATTGTTTTCTCTCTTCTCCTGTTGAAGGCATTGAAGCAAGCACATTAAATTTTCTACATGTACCTTTTACTTGTTTATTTTATATTCTAAATCTTAAATTATGATTAATAATTAAGATTTAGGATTTATAATTTAAGATTTAGGGTTTATAGTTTAAGGTTTAGGGTATAGTGTTCATGGCCGGTCCTAGTACTTAGTAGGCCCTTGGACAAAACAAAATTTAAGGACTCTTAACATATAATTTTAGCCTATAAAAATACTTGCGTTTAATTAAAGAAAATGAGATTTTGTAATATTAGTAAGAACTAACATATGACAAATTCAAATTAGGAAATATAGTGTATTTTAAAATTAAATTGTAAATTTTAGTTAGAAAATGTTGGGTTAAAATAGTGAGACATATGTACAAGTATACCAACTGGTTCATATCGAATAAATATCACGAGTTATAAAGCAAGAAAAAAAATTGAGTATACATTTTCAATTCACAATTACTATAACAAATTGATTATTAAGATAAATTAAATCTTGCTAATTCTATATACTTCTATCACGAATATTGATGGTTGATGACGGTGGGAAATAAGACTGAACCTCACCATCACATTAATAATTTACATAGTGCCGGAAGCTAAACACTAAACAAGAACAAAGTAATGAACAAGATGGATAATTAAAGATAAATATGTATAATTTAGTTATACAAAAGTCCTTTAATTGCTAATATAATAGTATTCATTATTATATTATAGTTAAGTTTTATTGTGCCTCTATCCCTCTCATAATTGAGATTTTAATGAATTTATCCCTCCCAAATTCTGTTGTAGGCTTATTAAAGTATTTTTTATTTAAATTATGGCCTTCTTGTTTATTTATTTTGGTTAGAAAATTTTCCCTAAAAATAGTCTGAATTGTTGTTCGAACTAGGGACGAGATGAAAAACTGAAAATCTAATTTATTTATTTTTAAAAATCAAAGGCGTTTTACCACAAAACCAAGAAGGTTTCATTATGAATTATAACTAGTATTGCATATAAATGACCTTTTACTGGTTGGGGCCCTAGGCCATTGTCCAAACTGAACAACCCAGAAGGCCGGACCTACTCACTAGTGAGAATATTTTCCGATCAAGTGATCGAAGTGACTCATCGAATGTAACATTACTATGTGGCTAATTGGTGGTAAAATTGTTAATAAAATATGTGTCTTGGACCAATACTTACAAAAATTTATAATCTTGTGTATACTTTTATAATTTCATGGTAGTGGGTACAATTAATCAACCATAAAATTCTGAATAAAGTAATTACAATATATGACATTACCAGCCAAAGTGTACGTACAAGCTTTTCCGAGTACAACCATTATTCATGTTAAGTTTATATGAAGTCGTGATAAAGAAAAGATAATCGAAAAACTAGGAAACGAGCGGGACTGTAGCATAAGTCCCTAATATCATAATATTAATTGAACGGTTTTCTTAACTTATATCCTTAGGGAATTATAACTTTATTTTAAATAATATATTCTTTAGAAAGGAATGGTTAAATTTTTTTAAGAAAATTAAAATTCCTAAATAATATAACAAAATCATTCCATAAAAATAGGTTTAACCCATGCCCTAAAGCAGAGGGTAGAAAAATCGTTAATTGAAAAACCAACAAGATGAGCCCACAAAACAGAATCTCTATGAAATTAATCTACTATATAATAACTAAAACAGAATCGCGTATGTACATGCACGCGTCCCGAGATTAAATCCGCGTTTGTCGCTGCCACGTGTCACCAGTCCAGTTAATGCGGTTATTTTTTTTAAATCTTTCATTCAGACATATTTTTGCAGAGAATATGTCTGTACTTTTTTTTTAGGTATGCTAAATCTTTCCAAAAAAAGAAGCAAATAAAATTACGAGCTACATTTTAATTGAATAATATCCAATATTTGAGATTTTAAAAAAAATGTTGTAAATGCTTATTCAAACCTGTACGACATTAAAACAGAAAACCAACCCCAAATATGCCAAATATGAGGTTTGAATAGGCATATTTGATTGCAAAACCGATCACAAAAACATTAACAAATTATTGAAATACCACACAAACATTCTAAAACCAATTAAATAAAAGCAACATGATCTGCTATGACAACTAAGAAAAAAAATGCAACCTGTTGTGCTTACAAATAGCAAAGAAACATTCTAAAAACAATTAAATAAACACAAAACAAATAGTTGCTACTGCAAAATTGGCTAACAAATAACAAAAATACTGCATTGACAACACATAAATTAAAATAAATGCCTCAAAGCTAAAAGAAATGATATAAGACATACATAAAAATACACGATTACTATTCGGCGCATAGGCAAAATTGTCTTTCAGCGCATAGGGTCGCCACGTTACGTGTGGAGTGGCTCCACACGTAACGTGGGGTTTTTTTTTTTTTTTTTAATCCACACGTTACGTGTGGAGTGGCTCCACACGTAACGTGTGGTATTTTTTTTTATTAATTTTTTTTTTTAAATATCACGTAAAAAAATGTCTAAAACTTATATTTTTTTTATCAATGTTAAAATGTTAGGAAATTAGTCCTAACTGGATGGAGGATGCTGATTTGAGAACGTGAGCTGATTTTTTTTGTCTCCATGAATGTTCAAGCTAGCGTACTTTTTTATCTGACATTTGATCATTTCAAGGCTTAATACATCATTACTTATACGCCCTGCTTATTGATATGCACATCTTAAGCATTCATTTTTTGTTCATGTATGTAGTATTGGGTAAGTCTGACACTAGTCAAGCTTGGAGTATTAAAAATTTGAGGTTATAGAAAGAAAACTTCTTAGTAAAATATATATATTTTTGTTTAGAATTGACTCTTAATTTTCCAGCTAAGATACTTCATATTACAATCATTGCTCATACCACATTTTGTCTTTTTTGGGGTCTTGTGATACCCTAAATCCCATGCCCTAGAAAACCCTAGGGTAAGTAGGGTTTCAGATTTAGGGTTTTTAAAACCATATTATTTTCATACCCTATCATGAACAAACAAAAATATATATATTTTACTAAGAAGTTTTCTTTCTATAACCTCAAATTTTTAATACTCCAAGCTTGACCAGTGTCAGACTTACCCAATACTACATACATGAACAAAAAATGAATGCTTAAGATGTGCACAACAATAAGCAGGGCGTATAAGCAATGATGTATTAAGCCTTGAAATGATCAAATGTCAGATAAAAAAGTACGCTAGCTTGAACCTTCATGGAGACAAAAAAAATCAGCTCACGTTCTCAAACCAACATCCTCCATCCAGTTAGGACTAATTTTCTAACATTTTAACATTGATAAAAAAAATATAAGTTTTAGACTTTTTTTTACATGATGTTTAAAAAAAATACCACACGTTACGTGTGGAGCCACTCCACACGTAACGTGTGGATTAAAAAAAAAAAAAAATTTACCCCACGTTACGTGTGGAGCCACTCCACACGTAACGTGGCGACCCTATGCGCTGAAAGGCAATTTTGCCTATGCGCCGAATAGTAAGGCCCTAAAAATAACAGGCAATGTAATATATGCAGAATCAAAGAAAATATTATGCAATCGCGAAATTTCCTGCAATAAAAAACCTGCAGAATCAAATAAAATGAAATATTCTGCAATAACGATTTTATCCACTTTCAGCATCTTCAATATATGCAATCACGTTTTTTCGAATCTACAATCCATAAAGGCAATGTAATATCTGCAGAATGAAATGAAATATTCAGTATGATATGGCAGTATAAATTCAATGTAATATATGCACAATTAACTCAAATATTAAGCATGATATGACAGCATTAAGGCAATGTAATATCTGCATAATCAAATCAAATCAATATTATTATGATTGCCTTATATTTAGCATGATCATGCAGCATGGGTATAAAACTAGAACGCCTCCCACAATTACAGTACAAAAAACTGGTCTTGCACTAGAGTAATAACAAAGCAGTTTTCGACATTTAGCAGGTACGTTCACAATGAATTCATTAAACTGAACTATAAAATATATAAATAATTGTTCTTGATTTTACAACTTCGTTTGTTTTTAATTCAACAGTGATTTAAACATAAGGCAATCGTAAATTTGAATCTCAATTCGTTTGTTCAGTAGCGATTTACAATTTTGTTTGTTCAGTAATGATTTAGTCTGTTTAGTTATGATTTAAAGTATATCTCAGTTCGTTTGTTCAATAGTGATATGACGCAATCATCAAATGCATATTCATCATACTATGATTGCAATGACCTATATTATCAATATAGCAATAACAGAAGTGGTATTGTTGTCTATCATGATTAAAAACGAAAGAAGAGTAGAGAATTCCATTTTCAGGTTTAGTTTCAGGAAGCAAATCAGTGTCTTAACTTAAATTAAAGACCCAAAAGACATGCTCTTCACAAAACAAGTTTGCAGTAAGCTATGTACATTTCTAAACTTGAATCACTCGGTTTTTTGAAATTTAAATATAAATCTGTTTCACCAACTTCCTCTTGATTCACTATTTCTATTTCTATCTCTCTCTTGAACAGTAAACGAGACAGTGAACTAGCATAATTTCAAATAGACCCTCTTGCAGTAATTTAGTAGTGATTTAAACCGACCACCCTCTTTCTATTACAATTTTATTTTAATTTCAATTCAGTAGTGATTTAAACAGAATTTCAAATATATTATATAAATGTATTGATATTACATAATTCATAACTATGTTTCGTATTACATTATTTAACTTTTATTGTTTATTCTATATTATTTCGTAGCTATGTCAAAACAAGAACAAGAAACACAAGATATTACAGGTAGCCGAGGGAATTATGAGTTAAAAGTTCGAGCAATTCGATTGTTTAAAGTTCCTAAGAAAGAAGACCGTACACAATTTATTTAGTATTTACAACTAAATTGCTATATAAATCTTTAATGTTTTCATTTAAAGATACATACATTGTATTCAGTTATATAATTACAAAGTGACTTATATAATTTGTAATGTTGTGCAGTGCAATTGTGTACTATTAATATTTATTTTACAAGTATCTAATTTTTATTGTCACTTACATGAATTAGTTTATAAGTGAAGCATTTACTTACAACTCATACTATTTAATTTACAACTAACCTATTTAATACACTATTTCCAACTAAATTACTTACCATACTAAAAGTTAGTATAGAAGACATACCTTTAGGTCTTCTTTTGTATGTATTTATAATCCACTTTTCCTTTTGACTTCAATTCGAGCTCCCATATATTTCCTATACCATGAACAAAATAGTTAAGTACATAATAAGCAAGTAAATCATTTAAGTATAGAATTAGTCAGTTGATGAAATCATTACCTAATTGTATAGATTGAATCAGTTTAACATATGCATATTAGAGATTATATGTTGCATCCTGTAATGGCACAATTTTTATGATCAGTAACGACACTATACTTTATTGAACATATCGAGATAGATGAAATAATAGTATATTAGTCATACCTTTAGAGCTCTTTCATAATTTAGAGCTTTAGAGCTCTTTCATATTAGTCATACCTTTAGAGCTTTAGTATATTAGTCATACCTTTAGAGCTCTTTCAGTAATCACACTACCAGTTAATGATCATACATATAGGATAAGTTTTTATGTAAGAAGTACTACCTTGGAGAATATAAGCGAAAGTGACCATCATATTCCGGCTATCTGATTTCCAGTTGATAAGCATCTACAATTGCAAAAGTTTACAAGTCAGTAATTAGAGTATAAGTTAAAAAGCAAACAAAAAATCTAAATTGGAATGTCACAAAGACTACCTTGATACTATTAGCAGATTGAAATTTATATCTCCAATGTAATAATCAGTGTTGTTATCAGGGACACCTCACGTTCTCACATGCAATGAGAGATAAGAAACAATTGCAAAGTTGAAATCAAATATTGTACGACAACAACATTTCCTACAGATCTACGAAAAAGGTACTGTCTATCATACATACATTGCAACATATATATTTCACACTGATAGTTTTCTTTAATATATGATTACAACATTTCAAGTTATAAAGCATACTTGCACAAGCATAAACAGATAGATTGTTATAACTAAAGAACAAGCCCTAAATAAGCCTAAGGTCAAGTTACATCACAAATTAAATGTTCGTGACTATTTGGGCCGCACATAAAAAGTTATACATATTTAATTTGGCCTTATGAGTCCATTACATTCTATCCGGCATATTAATATATATAGTACATTGAATGGGTTAATAAGCCCATTTAAAGTTATACATATTTAATTTGGCCTTATGAGCCCATTACTTTAATATGCAATCTCAGTTTTATTCTTTCATTCATAATATGTAATCTCAGTTTTTTTTCTTTCATTCATAATCATAATTACTGATTTCAGTTTTTTCTTTCATTCATAATCAAGTATATTAAACTTAACTGGCAATAAAAAAACTGAACCCTAAATCAAAAAACTGTAAATTAAAAAACTGAATCCTAAATAAAAAAACCCTAAATTATTTAGATTTTTTAAATACCATGCAGTGTGATTGAACATAAAGCAAATTCGTTTAAAAAATATTATTTAGAAACATTATTTAGAATTTTTAAGAAGATTATTCTCAAACAGTAGGCTGAAAGTTTGTGGAGAATATGCTCAGATAGGCTTTTAGTTTGTTCCTTTTGCTGATAAAACTAATAACCCCTCTGAGCATAATCTGCACACCCTAAATAGCCCCATTTGAGAAATGAATTTTAATGTTTTTTTCCTGAAATTATATATGGACTGATTTTGTATTTAAATACCATGCAGTGTGATTGAACTTGAACTTTACATAAGTACTCACAAAAAACGAGTAGACTGAACAAGTCGGTGTAGAATATGCTCGGAGAGGGTATTAGAATAGTGGTCATTCTAACACCCTCTCAGAGCATACTCTGCACCCACTAATACCCTATCATTGATATGAATGCTTATATTTTTTTTTTTACAGTTTTGTAAAAAGACATTACAGGTATCCGAGGTTGCCTAATATTGCAATTTAAGAACATTAGATTTCAGTTTTTATTTTGTTGTATTCTTAGAACATGTAAAGTAATTTCAGAATTCAAAAAATCAGATTTCAGAACTTTAACATTTTATATAATATCTATATTGATTTCAGAATTTCAGATTTCAGAACTGAGTTATTACATTTCATATAAATGCCTAAAGATGAAGATAGTAGGCGTACCTGTATTTGTTTCATTTTTATGCAGTACCAAATAATGATTTTTGTTAATTCTGAGTCCAATCCGATCTCACACATGTGATTCCTATACCAAGAATAAACAGTTATGTACTGAACAGATTTATAAAACAAATTAAAATAATTTATGTTAAGTGTAAATATATAGAGCAATGACCTTTTTCCCCTTATTGCAGAGTAAGAGATGTATCTTGGAGTTTAAATCTTGAAACCTGTAATGCAAAGTGTTGCAAATGAGTAATTGCAATACAAGTTAATGAGTAATAAACACAATAAAAAATTTAGCATAGGAAGCATACCTTTATGTATTTCATTTTTATGCAATACCAATAATTGGTTTTGTTAATTCTGAATCAAACCCGAGCTCACACATGCCATTCCTATACCAAGATTAGACAGTTAAGTAATGAATACATTTATAAAATATTGTACAATATTGATGTTAAGTTTCAATAGATAGAACCATGACCTTTTTGTATATCTTAATGCAGATTAAGAGTTGTATGTTGGAAGTAAAATCTTTGAACCTGTAATTCAAAGATTGTCGCAAATCAGTTATTACAATACATATAAATGTTCATCAAAGTAAAATTTAGTATATGAGTCATACCTTTAGTTCTTTCAGTTTAGGTTAATAACATTCCATATTAATTGTTCGAGTCTGATCCCACATGGAATTGCTAGAATAAAAAAATAAGTTAAGTATATAATAAAATTATAGAGTAATTTAATATAGTATGATGTTATTTAAGGATAAATAACCATGACCTTTATTCGGACATCAACTCAGAGTAAGAGATGGATCTTCGATTTTATATTTTCAAACCTGTAAATGCAAATAAAAAAGTAATCAGTCATGACACTAATAACAAAATCATACAGATAGGCTACGTTTTTATGGTAGAAGTACTACATTGGACAGTATGAGCCAATGACATACAATTATCAAAAGATGTCCTCATATTCAAGGAAAATTTAAATGTTGTCAGAGAGTAATTCAACAGTAAAAAAATGAGTTTCAATTTAAAATCCAACTACTATGCTATATGTTTTACTCAAATTTTATGGAACGCAAGCCAGATGCGAATTTTCTAAAACTATTTAACTGTTCGTTTATATACTTATATATATTATAAGTATACGACATTTTAACTTTACTAGAAATTGGTAATGATTTTAGAAATGCAATATATTGGGATATATATAATAAGTTCGTATGTATAGTAGTTTTTAGAATATGGAAAATAGTACTATATTAATGATTTTCAGTTTATGCTTATTCTGATCAACGTTTTAGTGTAAATGATTTCAGAAAAGGTTGATAAGTACAAACCTACTATATATTAAAAAAAGCTTCAATAAGGATAGTTCTCTTATAAAATGTTATATGGAACCTGTTTAAATGTGGATATGTATTTTAAGTAAACCTAAATGGAGAAGGAAGTAAAAACACCCTCGATATTTAATTCCTATAATTTCCTATAATGATCGAATTTTCATGGAGTTGTATATAAGGTTTGCTTATTGTAGAGCAAGACACAACGACAAAACAAAGAAAACTGTTGAAACAGAGAGAGAGAGAGAGAGAGAGAGAGAGAGAGAGAGAGAGAGAGAGAGAGAGAGAGAGAGAGAGAGAGAGAGAGAGAGAGAGAGAGAGAGAGCAACCTCCATGGATTTGGAGATTCAATGAAAAGGAAAGAAAGTTTGGACAACAGATACAGAGAGAGAGAGGAAACTTGTAACACCCCCGATTTATACCGGTAGTGCCACACGCCAGTGACCTCAGACATTACCGTCCAAAGTCACCCCAGGCTTTAATCGGAACAATTAAACTTAAATACATAAACATATTAAATGAAAGATTAAACAGCGGAAGACATTTGGATTAGAAACTCAACCTCTTATTAAAAGATCTCTCATCAAACGAGAGTAGCATTTTTACAACAGAGTAAACTTTTCAACGGAAGACTTGTAAATTACACAGCGGAAGACTTTTAAGAATCAACCTAAAACATGGCTAGGTTATAAAGATATATTAAAGTAACAACTTAAAACACTGACACTTAAATCTTCGTCTGCAAGCCTCTTCTTCTTCAACTGGTTACTTTGACTTCGGGAACCTACCACTGATGTGCCGTATAGGACGGATGACACTAGCCAACCATGCAGTGGAAATTAACCGGTTGGTTAGTCTAATGAAAGACTATGCAAGGGTGAAAACAGAATGGTTCTAGTGATTGTAACCGTTTACTATCATTGTTCCTCGAATAATAACCGAATGAACGATATATAACCCGGTACTTTCACGAAATGATTTATTATTAAGATATGCATTGAAGAGAAGACTCCCAAAGGAAATGAGCCTTATGGGAAACGTATGAAGGGAAGACTCCAAAAGATTGAGTCTTACTGGAAATTATGACAACTGTTTGGGAACGTTAAAGTTTCACACAAGCGTTTAAAAGCGACTTGACTATTTGGGTCCACGACCAACCTCACTGCTTAGTGCGAATTCAGATTAGGAAGGTGGACTTACTCTAATCGAAGCCCAGACGAGTTTCCACGTTGTACTTCTCGCCCAAGGTTTATTAATTATGTACTTAACCGCACTTATCTTATTTAATTACAATACGTACATTAATGTTAAGACTTTTAATATTATCTCGAGTAACTACGAGAAGGTTAACAAGCTTTTAATATTATCTCGAGTAACTATAGGGATTTTAATACACAGGGTGACAATTATGCCAACCCAAATTGCACTAGTAGAGTGCTTAACACCTCCTACCTTAACGGTGGATAGGAAGCAATGTGTCATGACCTTTAAGAGCATTAGGAAATTATTCCGACTAGTACCAAGTTATAAAGAAACGACTAATCCTTATTCGGAATTAGCGTTCATACGAATACTCGTGCTAATCTAGCATTTAAAGTTTACATTTAAATCCACAACAAAACCATTACAGTAATTAACAAATATAATAGCGTTGTTTCTAGCAATATATACAACCTATCATAATATCACCTTTTAATCACGTTATTTATAAAATATGTTCCCAAACGAAAACAACAGTTCAATCCAATTTAATTAACAATTAAAAGCAATTGATAATTAATAGAACATGGAATGATTAAGCAAGAGCGAACCGCCACTTGCCTTAAGTAGATCCGACGATGAATCTAGACGAGACGACTACTGATGATATCATTTTCGAGGATATGGCCTATGCTTCAGCTAGCTCTAGCAGGATTACGGGTCCACTCGCGATCCAGCAAATAACGTTACAACGCTCGATTGATTTCAGGTTAAATCTGGACAGGAAAGGAATTGAGCTTTTCGGCCCAAAACAATAGCTGTTAAGGGGGCCCACCTCATTTCTTCTTCTTCCCCAACGTACAGCGATAGCTTCAACAACAGGAAGCAACAACGGCGCTGGGTGCTTCTCGTCGGGGAGGAGCTTCTCGTCGCCGGGAGTGCAGCCACCAGCAGCAGCAGCAACACGAGCCAGCTCCCAGCAGAATGCAGCAGCCACAACTGCGAACCAGCAGCGACTCACACCAGCAACGACGGGCAGCGGCTCGCGTCTTCGCCCCCCCTCGTCGGTGGCTCGCCTTGTCATCGGGAAGGAGCAACGGCGGCAGCTCACACCAACAACAGAAATCGGCGCGACAACACGCAACAACTCTAACAACGCAGCAGTTGGTCGCGACTCACCGGGGAAGAAGGCTGAACGAGCTCGCCGGCGGGAGAGATGGCCGAGAGGGAACGGGAGAGAGAGGGAGAGCTTGATGTCCTTTCAACCATCAAGATCAGGTTCCTTAAATAGCCCAAGGAAGAAGACGTGGCGTGCCCGACCACCACATCGAGCAGGAGATCGCCACGACAAGGGACACGCGGCACACATGTCGGCGTGCTCGTCCAGCACACGACCGCCATCGCGGGGTGCGGTGCCTGACCGCGGGTGCAGTCAAGGCCAATTTCGGCCTCTTTTGCCCACTTTTGTCCGGGAACATGTATGTGTGTGGTTTTAACCCCGGAAATTATATGTTTGTATCTAAACAAATATTTTAAGTCCCGAAAATACACCGAATGTATTTTATACCACTCAAGGAATTTTTTCGGAGATCAAGGATATTACAGAAAATCCAAACTCCACTGAAAGCGAAATAATTATTGGACGAAGGTTGGGAAAATTACCCCAATATCCTTACTAAAAATGAGGGGTATTACAAAACTAAACGGCGGAAATGAAGAGTTGTAAATGAGATAGGGTTTTCTTTATCGCCGACCATATCATTTGTTTTTTTAATATAAATAAATATAAATATGGTCAACCCGTATGACCTTATTGTAGAAGCCCATTAATCGAATGAATTAAGTAAAATGTTGTAACTGGGACATGAAGCCCATTGATCCAATTTTTTGATTACTAAACTTAATATGACAGTCTACACAGATTTAATGGGCCATTGTTAAAAAATTTACTCGGTTGAAGTTTATATATCCACATTGAGCCAGAAATAGTGGGCCGACAATGTATATTTTTCTAATAATGTTATTGGGCCAAGAAGCCTATTAAATATAATTAAATATAATTAGACAAATATAAAATATTCGACCTATTATGGGCCTATAAGCCCATTAATGAATTTAATGATTAGTTTATAAATATAGATATATGAAAATAATTGAACCCGGTTGTATGATATTGTACATATATTATTGGGCCTATCCCAAGTATAACATCAAACTTACTTTATGGTTCTTTTATATATTTAAAATATACTTTAATGGGCCAATTAGGCCAATACATATAAAGAAATAGATCAGACATAATTACTAGCCCATTTGCCTTTTAGCCCATTTTCCTTTTTACGGTATTTTTTTATCTGAAATCATTTTTGTAATTCTCATAGCTTTGAATAAATTATTGGAAGAATAAATGTCAGATTTAAACCAAACAAATTTTGACCTAAATACAACCAAAAACATTGAAAGAATATTTATACATCCTTACAGAGATTAATGAACCATAACAGAGAAAAATGAATCATAACAAAAAAAATCAACACATAATGGAAACCAAATTTTTCATGAAATTTGTCTACTCCATTTTTATTGAACACAAGGAATACGATTAGAGATAGAAATTAAAATAGATACAGATTACCTTATTTACTTTAGGGACAGCGTCAGAGCCCCCTTATTCAATGTGCAATCTGAATCCATGTCCAGAATTCCTCATGGAAAAAAATTGTCAATACATGCAAAACTGAATAAACAAAAAAAAAATCAACACATTATCAAATCCAAAATCGTCGATAATATTGTTTGCTCAATTTTGACAGTGAACAAGTCATTCTATGATTTAGGTTAACTTAAATTGTCCGGCGAAGGAGATAAATACAGAGAAATGTTACGTACCCTTTAGCAAGCTCCAGATCTGTCAGAAAATTAGGGGGTTTAGTTAACCCTAATTTAGCAAGCTCTAGATCTCCGTTGGCTTCCTTTGGCGGCCTTTGCATGCTACCTAGTCCCCATATAATGTAGAAAATAAGTTTTTTCGGATCTAAAATAGAAAGCCTCTGGATCTGAACGAGATTGTAGAATAATCTCATTTTTTATGGATCTGTGAAAACTAATTTGGATGTAGAATAAATCAGATATGGAACCTCTATATCATAGGTTTTTTTTGTGAAAAACGAATTTGGATCTCGAAGATTTGAACAAAAACAAGACGAAGGCTTGGACGATATTTACAGAAATATGAAATTCGAAGTTTGAAAGTGGAAAGAAACATGTGGATCGAACTGGAAAGATTGAAAGAGGAAAGAAATTTCTTGAAGCTTCAAGAATAAGAGAGCGAAACCCGAAACGCGGCGAAGAGAAATGAAAATGAGGGAGAAAGGTAGGGTTTCGGGGTCTGTGAAAGTGATCGAGATTGATGTTATGGGCTTGGCCCAATTACTTTAACGGTATGATGGTTTTATTTTGTGCAAGGCACCGAGTGCCCAAAAAATATTTGGGCTTCAAGTCGGCCCAATTTATTTTACGCAGTAATGTTTTATTTGGGTGAGACTAACGAGACCGATTGGAAGTTATTGGGCCTTAAATCCCATTAAATCATTTAAATTTCAGATATGTTAAACGCGGGTCCATTAGTCCATTTTGAATTTTCAAATATGTATTATTTGTTAATAATATTAAAATAAATAATTATTATTTATAATTTTTTTGTTTACATTTGTTTATATATAATTATATTAAATGTTAAGTTTGTATATTTATTTATTTTCTTTGTAAAATATATCTAAAAATTTCCAGTGACTATGGTATGTACGAATTAAACCAAAATAATATAATGTTGAGATTTGATGATATTAGATATACATGACAAGGGAGAAATTATTTTTAATACAAATAATAACTTTTTACATAAACCGGGGGTTTTTAGTTGGGCGTCTATTTCAATTAGTATGTACATTTTTAAAATTATTTACATGTGCTTATATATAATTATAAAATTAAAATAAATGTTTAGTTTATATATTTATTCATTTTATTTGTAATATATATCTCAAAATTTTCATTGACTATGTTATGGATGAATTTAACCAAAATGATAAGTGACAGATCCCGTGCAAAAAAAAATAGTACTATTAAATGTAAGAAATAAACAGATCTCGTGCAAGGCACGGGTATTACACTAGGTTGTATAAATCCACAATATCAAACGCAGCATAAGTGCACTCACTTAACCCAAATACTGATTATGATGATCATAAATAGCCAGGAATGTTATTCATTCTATACCACGTGTCCAAGTCCATCAGATTATTTACGTACAATAAAAATCCCACATGCATGTAGGGGAGCCTAAATCTATCCATGTATGAAATGATTTGATGCTAAATTGAGGATCAGGTAAAAAATCATGAATACCTTTAATACCCATTTTTTTAAAAGAAGAAGTACTAATATATTATACAAGATCATTTCTAGCAAGCTGAAACAATAGCTTGTGGAAAATTATCAAACAACACTACAAAGGGATTAGTTTTAGAAGTCAACCTAACAATAAGATGAGTAATAGAATTAGCTTTACGATTTACATGAGATAGTAAAACATGAGGAAATAAAGCAAAAAGAGACAATATCTTCATATAGAGCATCAACATATGGAAGTTTGAAATCACAATCCTGTAAACGCATAATTATAGTTTGATCATTCGATTCAAATCCAACGTGTTCCACTATAAAAACGTTCTCTATAAACAACCACAAATTAATCACAAAAATCAATCAATCCACAAACATGAACCACATTTTCAGTCTTGTTCTAGTCTTCCTTTGTGTTACTTCACCATCTGTGTTAGGCCTAGTGGTTCGTGACAAAAGAATATGGTCAGATGACGGAACCCCACTCGTGATCCTCCATTATGGGCCAAAGGAACCGGTCGAGCCACCAGCGGCCAAGCCCGAGCGCGTGGTGCCAAGTGGGCCCGACCCAGAAACGTCACCACCCGATATCCCCCCAATCGCTCATCGGGTTTCCCGTTTGGTGCCAATTGAGACTGATCCCATAAAGTCACCAATTGCTTATTGGGTTGATCGCGCGGTTCCTTCTGGGCCCAACAAACAAGAGTCGGGGGATCCACTTCAATCTCATCCTCCACCACCACCTTCTGGAATCTTCAATCGGCGTTTGATGCGATTTGGGTCTGATTGAGATGTTCCGTATCTGAGTTTTTTTTTTTTTTTGATAAGGTAAGAATTAGACTAGTTGTCAAGAAGAATTGACACTCAGCCTATAGCATCCTTGCGGATGAGAGCCTTAAGCTCGGAGTTGTTCAAGATAGGACTGAGCACGGGTCGGTTAACCCGAAAACCCGAACCGACCCGAAAAACCCAAACCGAACCCGCATGATTTCGGTTCGGGTTTCGGTCTGATTATTTTAGGGTTTGGTTCGGGCTTTTCCGGGTTAAATCAAATGACTTTTTTAAACGTGTTTGGATTTTGGGCTGGTGTTATTTTCTTGGGCCTTGGCCCATCTCACCAAGTCACCGATGTTTCTTCCCTTCCTCCTCTGCCGCCGAACCCTTCTCCCTGGCTGGCGACTTGCAGTTGCAGAACCCTAACACCCGCATGCGGCAGCTACGTCTCCGGCCTCCTTCTCGCTCCGCCTCCCGCCGGCCACCGCTCGTTCGCTGCGACGTTGCTCAGTCCTACAACCCAGTACATGTAAGGCAGCAAACATCAGCAAACACAAAATTAAAAGTCTTGTATGCTTCTTCGCTCGATTAAATTCGGTATGTGTCAATGATTTTTCTTTTATGTTTAGTAGTGCAATTGTGCAAACGCAGCAAACTCACCGTCGCATTAGCATATATATTTGAGAACAAATTACAAATTTCCAATTAGTAAAAGTCTGAAACTTTCGTCACTAGTCAATTATTTGTGAATTCTTTTTGCAAAATAAGTAGTTCTAGTGTTCTACCAATAGTCTTTGCCATGTTTGTTGAGTTGCTGTTTTTTTATGCGTGTACAGTGTACTAAGTGGCTGAGTTGCTGTCTTTTTGCAAAATTCGCTGAGTTGCTGTCAATGACCGGGCCGGTTCGGTTTTAGCCCGAACCGAGCAAGACCCGAACCGAACCGAACCCGCATGATTTCGGTTCGGTCCCGTTTTTTTTGGGTTTTCGGGTTTCGGGCTTTTCGGGTTCGGGTCGGTTGCTGGCCCGTGCTCAACCCTAGTTCAAGATATTGTTCGAAGACAAATTGTGGTCAAGTTTGGCAATCAAGTCAGCCACCGCATTTATTTCATGAAAAATATGAGAAATCTGCACTGCCTGAAAGCAATGTAATAAACATAGGATATCAGAGATAAGAATCTCGATTTTCCATGGGCAGTGCCAGATTTTGTTAATGACATTTACAATGGTAAGGTTATCAGTTTCTATTAGTATCTGGTTATATTTCATTTCTTTGGCCTTAATCAGGACATTTCGGAGGGCAAGTGTTCCGTATCTGAGTTGATGCTCTTATATATATATAGATCAACGTATTTATATAATAATGGATTTGAATGTTGCTTCTAGGCTCTAGCATAGAAGTAATTATAAAGTTCCACAAATTTCTCATTTTTCATTCAAGAAATATTCGTGTATTTTCGTTTAACGGGTGATAAAGATTAACTAATTTAAATTTTTGTTAGTTCGTGCGTGATATATCACAATTGAAAAGACTATCTTAGTCTATTTATAAATAACTCATTTTTCATTCAAGAACTATCCGTCGATGTAGTGGTTGTATTTTTGTTTAACGGGTGATAAAGATTAACTAATTTAAATTTCTGTTAGTACGCGCGTGATATATCACAATTGAAAAGAGTATTTTAGTCTATTTATAAATAGAGGTATATTGGAGCTCCTAGAGATCCAAAAAGAAATCATTTCTAACACAAATCAAACCTTAATTAACAAACAAAATAGACTTATCAACAAAAGTGATTGTCTACTCTCCTTTCACAAAAAATATTGGAATCAGAGAGCCAAAACCAAGCATATTAAATCTATTGACACAAACACAAACTATTTCCATCGCATCGCGAATGGAAAAAGAAGCCGTAAAATCATACGTGAGATTAGAACTCAAGAAGGAACGATCATTATTGGTCTTGAAAACATTAGAAATGAAGTCCGCTCAGACTTCGAAAAAAGATTTAAAAAGGAAACAATTAACAATCACAACCTTCAAAGGTTGCTTGAGAACATAACCAAAGAGGTTACGGATCAAGATAACCTATCTCTGATAAGGAATGTGACAAATGATGAAGTCAAGAACGCTATCTTTAACATTGACAGCGATAAATCGCCAGGACCAGATGGAATGTCTGCTCTTTTTTACCAAAAATATTGGCACATTGTTGGACCACTCGTCATTAAAACGGTTAAAAGCTTGTTTCATTCAGGTAAACTTCTCAAACAAATAAACCACACCTTCATTACTCTAATACCCAAGTGTGATAATCCCAACTCAACTAACCATTACCGACCGATTAGCCTCTGCTCCACAATTTACAAGGTCATCTCTAAAATCTTAACAGAAAGATTAAAACCCATTTTAAATAAACTCATTCACCCACTACAAGGTGCCTTTGTTGCAGATCGTGCCATACAAGACAATATCCTCATAGCACATGAAATTTTTCACTCCTTTCGGGCTAAGAAAGGAAAAGAAGGATGGATTGCTATTAAACTGGATATGGAAAAAGCTTACGACAAAATAGAATGGGAGTTCATTCTGAACGTACTAAACAATTTTGGCTTCTCTCCAACTTTCGTTGCCTGGATTAAAGAGTGCATCGAAACCGTCTCTTTCTCAGTACTAGTAAACAACGGACCAACCGATATCTTCTTCCCTAAAAGAGGACTCCGACAGGGTGACCCTCTATCCCCTTTTCTCTTTATCCTAGGTGCTGAAGTCCTTGCTAGGCAACTTCAACATGAAGCCAACTCTAACACCAAACAACTAGGCTTTAAAATCAATCGATTGGGCACTAATATCCCCTTCCTGGCCTTTGCTGATGATATTCTCATTTTTGCCAAAGCAAACCAAACATCTTGCCAAAAGGTCAAGACCATAATCGAAGAATACTGCTCCATATCGGGGCAATGTGTAAACTACCATAAATCAACATTTCAAACAACCCCCAATACATCGAACAATACCAAATCATTGATCCAATCAATACTAAATATTCCCAGTTCGGTCTCACTAGACAAATATCTCGGCTGTCCTATCATAAATGAGAAAGTTAATCAAAATACCTTCCAAGACACTATTATTGCAATAAATAATCAACTTTCCAAATGGAAAGCTAGTTCTCTTTCCCTTGAAGGAAGAGTTACCCTCATCAAATCAAACTTAGCCGCAAAACCTAATTATATCATGCAATGCTTTATGCTACCAGCTTCCCTACACCAAAAACTAGATAAGGCTAATAGAAATTTCTTATGGAACAAAGACCCATCATTTAAACCACTTATCGGGTGGGATAAAATTTGCAAAAATAAAGCAAATGGGGGAATAGGAATCCGTAAAACGGAAGACATGAACAAAGCTCTTCAAATGAAACTCATTTGAAAAATATTTGCAGAACCAAATAACATTTGGGTCAAAATCATCAAAGAAAAATATCTAAAAAATGATAATATTCTTAACTATACTAGGAAAACGAACCATTCTTGGCAATGGGGTCACCTCCTCAAGCTTCGCAATGACTTCAAAACTGGTTTGCAATGGCTCATTGGCGATGGCCACTCTATCAACTTTTGGGTGGATCCATGGACCCCCAACTTTACCCTTAAAGATTACATTCTCCTAAACATTTACCCTGATGACCAAACCAAGGTGAGTGATTTCATCACTAACAAAGAATGGGATACTACTAAACTTAAAGCTGTGCTTCATGATGAAGCTGTTGAGTTTATTAACAATATCCAAATACCACATAATAACATCCCCGATCGACTCTATTGGGCCCCAAATAAATCTGGATGGTTCTCTACTAAAACAGCCTTCGAATTAATAACCAAACAAACAAACCCACCAACTAATGACCTGTCATGGATTTGGAAACTTGATACCTACCCAAAAGTGATGAATTTTTTATGGAAAATATGCCATGATGGCCTACCTACGAAAGCTAGGCTATTACAAAAACATGTCTTTGTCCCACTTGCATGTGACGCATGCAATAATCTGCATGAAGACCTTAACCACTTCTTATTCAAGTGCCCCAATACGCTGGAACAAATCAAGAAACAAAATCTCCCTATTGATTTAATCATTAGAAGATTAAATACTAACAACAAAAAACCTATCGACTTAATCCGTGAACTGCAGTCCTTACTTACTAAAAATGAATGGGTTTGTCTTGCTACCACCTGGTGGGGCACTTGGATCAATAGAAACCAAGTAATCTTTCAAACACCTAACCCGGACAGAATCAAAGATCTCACAATATACATCAAAACCCTAATCCAAAATTGGAATAAAACAAAGGTATCAGACACAGAGGAAAAAACAACTAAAAAACCCAACCCAACAATTAGACGAAAGACTAAAACATTAAATGGGATAAACCAAAACCAGGATTTTGCAAAATAAATTTTGACGGTACAAAAATACCAAATGGTATAACAGGAACGGGTTTCATCATCAGAAATGAATACGCTGAAACAATCCATGTGTCCAACAAAAAATACGGATGCCTCTCCGTCCTAATGGCAGAAACCCTAGCCCTGAAAAATAGTATAAAAAAAGATGTCTCCCTTCGTCTAAATAAAATCAAAATCGAATGGGACAATTTGTGCATCATCAACTCCATCTTAGGCACTTGGACTTGCCCTTGGAAAATTGAAATGGTCATCGCTGACATCCTCATCGATCTCCGTTCTTTTCAGAAAGTCCTTATTAGGCATGTATTTCGGGAGGTGAATCGCGCTGCTGATCAAATTGCTAAACTCAGCTTCCCACCTTCGAGGTTTGCCTTGGATTCGAACCCAGAACTTCGTGTTCTCATCCAGATGGATGCTCTAGGCCGGACCGTGCATCGTTGCTAGGTCCCGTCTAATTCTTTCCTCATTAAAACAAAAAAATAAAAAAAATAAAAAAATAGAGGTATATTCCGATAAAATATCTATTGTGATAAAACAGATGTATAAGTATTAGATGATATTTAATCAAATGCGGACTTATGAGGTACAAAAATTCTCCTTGGGGCTTGGGCAAAATCACACTATATTAAGTGCTTTTATAATTAAAAATAAAATCATAACAAATTTTGCCATGCTTCATCACATAAAACCGTTTTCTCTCTCCTCCTATTGAAGGCATTGAAGCAACCACATCAAATTTTCTGCACCATTTCTATGCACTTTTTAATATACCTTTTAAGTTTATTTGTTTATTTTATATTTTAAACCTTAAATTATGGTTAATAATTAAGGTTTAGGATTTATAATTTAAGTTTTAGGGTTTTTAGTTTAAGGTATAGGGTTTTAGGGTATATGGTTTAGAATTTAGAATTTAGGGTATAGGGTTAATATTTTAGGATTTATGTTTTAGGGTATAAAATAAATAGATTTAACCTATAGGGTACATAAAAGGGAGCATAGAAAGGATGCAAATGATTTAATCTCAACAAGCAAGTCATCCTCTCGTGTTTTATGGATGGAAAGTTATTAAAAATAATCTCAAATTTCATTTATAGATTTAAAACAATATAAACTTTCAAATCAATCAAAATTAATCTCAATTATATGCCTATGAATAAAAAATAATCTAGATAAATTTCCGATTGAAATTTTGGTTGATTTGATGATATGTACTCGATGTCTCTTCGTATTTGGACATGGTAAGTTATTCTTATTTGTAATATTACGGAGTTTTGGACATCAAATCAGCCGAAATTTCAACCGAGAAATTCATCTATATTATTTTTGGTTCACATGTATATATATAGTTGAGATTATTTTTAGTCGATTTGAAAGTTTCGATTATTTTTTATTTACTAGTGAAGTTGAGATTAATTTTGATAATATTTCCTTTTATGAATGTTGGTTCATAAATCAATGACTACCATATCTCACGGGTATGAATATGTAAATTTTATATGATTAATAGATTGAAATTGGTTGATATTAAGCCTTGAATATGTATCGAATACGATCTAAATATGTAAGATTATGTTCATGAATATGGTAAATGTTTTGATTAATATATATAAATTAATTTATATTATTCACCATATATTCTGTGTTTACTGAATATTGGTCTAATATTCTTTATCACTGATATGAATATGCAAACTATTTATCATTAAAACTTATTCATTGAACTTAAGTACTTTATGAATATGATATGAAGAGAAAGTTTCACATATATTTGGTCCTTATTGTACAATATGCGAAATATTAAGTGTCATTGAATCAAAGAGATGGAGGGATGATATTAAAAGGAGTAATAGTTCTCGTCGGCTTTGGATCAAGGAGATGGAGAGAGCTGGATCTTCTACTGAATATTGGTCTAATATTCTTTATCACTGATAGGGTCGGGCCTAGTTCTCGTCGGCTTTAGATGTGGGATGATATTCTAACACTCTCCCGCAAGTGTGACAGACCTACTTGACCCGTAACACTTGGACTCAGGACCGAAACATGCTCTGATACCATGTCAAATTTAGACAATGGACCGTGAGCCAACCCAGAGACGTATGGGTATGTATGGCGCAACTTGCGCGTATGGGCCTAGCACATAAATCCAGTGAGATTTCATCATAAAATCAATTGACAATAGAAATAGTAATTCACTAAGTTTATATACTAGACAAATTATGTCACAACTTTAGACGTGGGATGGTGTTCTAACAATAGGCTAAATATAGTGGCCATATTTACTGTTCTTACTAGCGAGTTGGGCGGGCAATCCGTCTTTCTCATGTCTACTTGTAACCAAGCGGAGGCGGAGCAAAGTGGGAACAGATGCAGCTCAGAGTTGGAATGAAGTCGGAACAAAGTCAAAGTGAATGATCATTCATAGACTACATGACGACGAGTTGTGAATATGTTTGATAATCATTTGAGTCACGGAGTGAATGTTAAAGTCGCCAACGGAGTAAATTAAGTGCAAACGAGAAGGATGAGAGGAAATACTGATGTGAATTTGGAGGACGCTAATTAGGAGGGATAAATTATTCATGAGAAGATCAAATCACATCTATATGAGTGATTTGATGTGAATGTGTAAAAATCAAGCAACAATTCTGTACAATGAAAATAATTTAATAATAGTTTAAGATAATAACACAATTATTGGCCTTAATGGCTTTGATGTGATTATTACTGTGCGTTAACTGTTTAGTTAGCACAAGTATTCTTAACGTTGATGTGAATTATTACTGCGTTCGTAACTGTTTAGTTAGAACGAGTATTCGTAGGAACGCTATGTACCTTGTGGGGGTTTAGCTGTTTCTTTATAACTAGTACTTGGTGGATTTTTTCCCACTACTCTCTCTGGTCATGACCATGCCCTTACTCAGGGTTGGTGCACTTCGCTAGTGTCAAATCTTTTGGGATTTATTCCCTCTGATATCTCTTGTGAGGAGATCTGATATCTCTTGTGAGGAGATCCGATATCTCTTGTGAGGAGATTTAAAAGCTTATAACGTGATAATCGTTTTGGAATTAAATGAGATAAGTGCCGTTGTCGCACACAATTAATATACCATTGACGAGTAGTGCAACTAGGCAATAGTGCAGCTAGGAAACTCGTCCTGACTTTGATCAGAGTACGTTCTCTTTCCAATCTGGATTCACTTTATGCGGTGAGGTTGGTCGTGAACCGAAACATCAAGTCGTTTTTGAACGCTTGAATGATTAATTAATGTTCCAGACATTTGTCATATTTCCGATAAGACTTAATTCATTGGAGTCTTCTTTTGGGATTGATTGTTGTATGACTCGGTCTTCCAGAATCATCTCTTGATCATGCCTTTTCATATATTCTACTAGGAGTATGGTGGTTGACTATCTTGATCGGTTATTATTCGAGAAGCGATGAGTCTAACCTAATACAACTACTTCGAACTTTCTGCTTTGTGCCCTTGCTAGTCTATTTTTTAGACTAACCCCCTGTATTTTTTGTTATTTGCATCATTATGGTTGGTGTCGTCCGCCCGTTTCGACACATTAGGTGAGTTGAGGATTTAAGAAGGCCGGAACGACTATGAGGATGAACGGTATTTGAAAATGTTTTAATCAGGCTATGATCTTTGGACGTTGACTACTAAGGTCAATACTCTTGTAAATTATTTTAAGTCTTCCGCTGTATTGTAATAACTCTGTATTTTGTCGCATTTGGAATTGTGTTGAAATTTCGCGACTATGTTTTAAATGAAAGTTATGGTAATTTTGTATCATAATTGTTCTTTATGAATTGTGTTTCAATGGTAAAGCCTAGGGTGGCTTCGGTGTGGAAACCGAGGTCACTGACGGTAATACATTTTCAAATGGGTTAAAAATTTGGGGGTGTTACATGTGGGATGATATTCTAACACTCTCCCGCAAGTGTGACAGACCTACTTGGCCCGTGACACTTGGACTCAGGACCGAAACATGCTCTGATACCATGTCAAATTTAGACAATGGACCGTGAGCCAACCCGGAGACGTGTGCGTATGTATGGCGCAACTTGCGCGTATGGGCTTAGCACATAAACTCAGTGAGATTTCATCATAAAATCAATTGACAATAGAAGGAGTAATTCACTAAGTTTATATACTAGACAAATTTTCATTATATACTATAGTATTTCATTATATTTCATATAGTTACACTTATGTATCATAGTATTTCATTAAATTTCATATAGTTACACTTATATACTATAGTATTTCATTATATTTCATATAGTTACACTTATGTATCATAGTATTTCATTATATTTCCTATAGTTACACTTATATATTATAGTATTTCATTAGATCTAGTATACTTAGACTTATATACTATAGTATTTTATTATATTTCATATAGTAACACTTATATACTATAGTATTTCATTAAATCTAGTATACTTAGACTTATATACTATATCATTTCATTATACTTCACATAGTTACACTTATATATAATATAGTATTTTATTATATTTCATATAGTTACACTTATATACGATCGCGACTTTGCTTCTTGGCATCTTAGCTGAGTTCTTCCAAGGCCGCGCCCGCGGTTTTTTTCCTTTCTTTCAATTCACCTAAAATGCAACATGTAATTGAAATTTAATATAAAATCAATTTTTTTTATAATTTAATATAAAGGGTATATTTATTAATTTAATATAAATGATATTTTGATAACTTAATATAATGACATAATTGTAATTTAATATAAATATAATTTGGGATTAAAAGCTTCTCCATTAAACCCTCTTTTGAGTTGTGGCTTAAATGGAGGCTTAAACTCAAAAAGCCTCCATTTAAGCCCCATCTTTAAGCCCTAACTCAAAAGAAGGGTTTAATGGAGGGGCTTTTTGGAGGGAAAAACGATATCCGTTTTGAATGAATTTTATATGTACGGACACGTATTAAAATTATAGTAGAAAAAATCAAAAAAATTCACTACAATGCGCTATATGTCGGGCACCAAATAAAAATAAATGGGTAGAAAGGCTTCGTGTTTTGGGCTTTTGGAGGGGCAAACGATGTCCGTTTTGGGCGAATTTTATATGTATGGACTCGTATTGAAATTCTCTACATGATTAAAAACTTTTTTTTATTTAAAAAATGTTTTTAATTTTTTTTTATTACAAAAATGTTTAAAAACTTTTTTTTATTAAAAAAATGTTTAATTTTTTTTTTAATAATCTGTACGCCATATTCTGGCGTACAGATTATAAAAAAAATTTAATTTTTTTTTAAGTATAAATCTGTACGCCAGATTATGGCGTACAGATTTATACTTATTTTTTTTAAAAAAAATTCAAAATACATATAACCTTATTATTTATGCATATTTTAATCTGTACGCTAGGAAATGGCGTACGCCATTTCCTAGCGTATAGAATGTCGCGCGCACAGCAAAAATTCATCGCGCATATAGTGGCCTCGTTTTTTTTATAGAGGACCAATCAAATAAATTAACCGATTCATCTTTTAACATACTGACATAACTGACCAATTCATTGTTACTTTAATTAAAAAGCAAATTGATCGATTCATTCCTTCAAAAGTTGCCTTTCATTCTTTTTTTTTTCTTTTTTTTTATGAGGAAAGATTTCAAGGTACCCGACATAATCATATCGGGTAGCTCGAGAGGTCGAAAAAATCGGCGTCGGTACAAATCGAACAGAAAGAACCAAAGACAAGCACAAAAATTACAACGAAGAAAAAGGGAACACAACAATCTAAGGCAGGCAAGAAGTCAGTTCAGACTCAAGGATGCCACCGGGAAAGAGTCAAACAGGAACACTTATGGAAGTGCTGAACGAGCTGCCTTGACGTTGCCTTCACCTAGATGAAGGATCTTCAGGAGCCTCAACCATGACGTTGCCCTCGTTTGAGAAGAGTCTTCATTCAGCCACAGACACGACCACGACCGGCGGCTCAGCCAGAACCCAAGATATATTCCACAAAAGCCGCGAGAATTTTGTCACCCGTACTTGATCAAAACAGAAATAAACAAGGTCAACAAGGGTGAAATTGATAAGATAGAATCCATCAATTTGGTCTTGACGAAAGTTGAGAAATTAGTAGGCTTTTGTTCCTTTTTAGGATGAGGGGTTGAAATTGGTTGACGTATGTAATTGCAAGTGAGTAAACCCAGCACAAGAGATGCTTGTACGAGTGGATTTATAGCTATTACTTCTCGTTTTCCCGGGTCCGAATTCATGGGAGCAACCCAAACAAGAGATCCGAATTCAAAGGATTGCTTTGTTTCAGTGTAAAGTGAGAGAATTGGGCCTAAAAGCCCATCTCTTGTTAGTACTGGATCACCCGAAATAATTGAGGAATGTCCACTTCAGAAAACAAGAGGCCCCACTCTACCATTAAATCGAAGCTTTGTTGATATCTTTTATTTTTTATTGTTTTATTTTTGTTCTTATCCACAACATTCCCCAAACTTGCTATGCAAGCTTAGAGAAGATGCAGATGTAGGGTGAAGCTCCGATCCGGAAAAGGGAGCATCGGCGTCGGAGATGACAGGTACAGATCGACTTGGCAAGTTCGCTTGGCGTTGCCCCGGTGCAGGGGAAACTTTTTTTCCAGCAATTTAGATCTGGTTCGGTTTGGGTCAAGCCAACAAGCAGTGATTCGACCGTGACTCAAGGTTACAAGAGCTTGCACAGCAAGACAACGAGGTAGCTCAGTTGCTCGTGGGCTGGGGATCAATTATTGGTATAAACCGACGGCGGGTTTGGGCACAAGATGGCTCGACGGCGCATCAGATCTGGTGAGGTGTGGGCTTGGGGAGGTGTGGAGAGATATTACTAGGCCAAGAGTGAGCAGATCTGCGATTGATTCTAGCTTGGATATTGCTATATTTACTAACTTGCAGGAAGGTGTGGATGAGTGGGACGCTTGCTATAAGCGCCCTCCGGAGCTTCCAGGTAAATCACCTTTGCTGCTAACTCCGAGCGAGAAGCTCGCTCCCTCTTTGGTGCAGGTCCCTGAAGTTAAGGTTAAACACCCCCCGGATCGATCTAAGTATGGGGTAGACGCGACCAAGAAGGTCAGGATGGAGAAGCCAAGGAAGAAGAAGCATGGTCTAAGGTTCAAACATTTCCATGATTGGTTCAGAAAGGAGGTATGGATTAAGAAGGTTCCCAAGGAACCTGACGATATGGATTGAAGTTGTTCGAGTAGTATGTCGAGCCACGACATTAACTAAGGCGCTGTTCGGGAGGCAACCCGATGTTAGGTAGTCTATTTTCTTTCCCTTAGTCTTTATTCAGTTGTTTTTTCTTTTTGTTTTTCCCTTCTGTGTTGAACTAGCCTGCAGGAAGAGTGAAAAAACGAAGATGGAGTTCACGGCGACCGCCGCAATTGCCTCGCCAAGCAAGTTGGCTACGACCTAAAAACGGCGACCGCCGCACCCCTCACGGCGACCGCCGCATTTTCGCAGGTAAAAAAAAAATTAAAATTAAAAAAAATCGAAAAAAATGGGCCCCGAAAAACCTTAAACGGGGAGCAAAAGACGAAAATAAAATACCCCGAAAAGACCTTAAACGGGGAGAAAAAGTCAAAAAAAAAAAAAAAGTTTTACCCAGCTGTCCAGAGTTCCCCACGGAGAGGTGCGCATCATGTTGCTAACGGAAGATTACATTCACCCTACTTTTATTTGGCAACGATGATGGCCCTGCAGTTGACAGCTGGAGAGGAGGTACACCAGGGCCCAACCACGATGACATCTGGACCCATTTTTGAAGGCCATGCAACCCCGTTCCCTTGATTGACCACTATTCACCACAGTGGTTCCTTTTGGTTGCATGGTACAAGTTGATGGAGTTGAAGGTCGTGCAGCCCTGATTTCCTACATAACCACCACACCCTACAGTGGTTTCTTATGGTTGCACGGTATATGAAGATAATGGCGTTGATGCAGACATCCAGGACATGAACTTTTATGACTACACCGCCAGCAACAAGGAAGTGTCCAAACCAACTCGACAACGTTGTGAGTTATTTTTTGCTTTTCCCTGTGCTTTATTCTTTTGTCTTTCATTACATTGAGGACAATGCAATGTTTAAGCATGGGGTGGGGTTTTATACTTGCTACGCTGCTGAGGAGAAAAATGAAAAAAAATAAAATGAAAAGAGCCAATTTTTTTAAAAAGGCTATCATTGAAATCCTGGGATAGGTCGAAAACCCGAAAGGGCGGCCTAGGTAATAAGCAGGTGGCTTGGACCAGCATTAGGCTGGGGTAATATGAGGTCAAGAGTGACGTGAGCTTATGTGAGCACATCTATTGAAAAATGAAATGAGTGGCTTGGTGAAAACCCGAAAGGGCGCCTTGGCAAAATGAGCGAAAAGAAGAAGAGTGATTTTAGGATTTCTCATTATTCTTGGCGAGGCGTCATAAGAAGAGGAGTCAAAGAAGGATTGTCGGGTAGGTCACTCTGGGAGACATAAGGAGCAATAGATGGAGGCTAGGATTAGAGGTTACTCACACTTTTGGATGTCCGGGTTAAGCTTGGGGAAAGTACTCTGCTTGCCCTTAAGCTTGTTGAGTTGTGGATGTGTTGTGAATGAGATTGGTGCCAGGAGCTTTGGCATGGGTTAGGTGACTCTTAGTTGGAGGATATGCTTCCTGAGACCTTGGATGCTGCATTGGAGGAATAGACTCTTTATTAGTTTACTCGAGGACGAGCAAAGGTCTAAGCATGGGGTGATTTGATAAGCACTACTTTGTAGGGCTTAAGTAAGAGTCATTAGAGGTTTTATTGGTGTCATTCGGGTAGATTTAGACACATTCATGTGCATGGCGTGTGGGGGCGAAGTTTGATAATTAATTAATTAAAAGCCACGTGATTGATGGGCCGAATTAAATAAAGGCCCACGAGTTGATGAAGAAGGCCCAAATAAAGGCCAGCCCTTGAAGAAGAAGCCCATAAAGGAGCTGGAGCCCACCGTGAAGAACTCCTCCCGTGTGGCATCAAATTGAAAGCACCGAAGATTTGAAAGCTGGTGAATTAGAGCAAATTGGTGATGTCACGCTGACATCATCAAGCTGATGATTGCTGGAATAGGAGATTGAAGCCGTGATGGGCCGAGCGAAATTGGGCCAGACGAGGAGGCCGTACCGAGCTGCTCGCGAGAGGCTTTGCCGAGAGAATTGCGGGATTAATTCCCTATTTTAGTTTATTATTTTATTATTATTTTATTAATTCGTTTTAGGTTAATTTAGATTTTATTTCCTTTAGTATATTAGGGTAGAGAAAAGGCTTGTTTGCCAATCTTGGATCATCTCTTGAAACCCTAATTTATTTCTACGTACCTTGTTATGAAGAACTAAGCCTCCCTGACTTAGTCAGACGCTGAAGCTTTCGTTTGGATTAAGTTGTGAGATTCTTGTTCTTAATCTATTGCATGGTTTTTATCTTTCTCTTGCTTAAGTTGTTTATGATTGATATTGATAATCTCTATTTGGACGCAACTAGGGTTTGTCGTTATTTATCTATTGCTAGATCTAGATTGTTACTGGTTGATCATATCTATTTCAGAGTAGCAACTGTATCGTATTAGTAACTGGTTGTGCTAGTCTTATGCAGAAGAGAATTGATTTACATTCTAGGATAATATATGGTTGTGTTATGCTAGAATTGTATCCAACTATATTTATATCCGTAAGGCTGTTGTTAAACTGAATCTTGATAGTTTCAGGGTTGTTTAATTAGTTAGTGCTAATAGTATCTGGTTGTGCTATTAGTTATATCTGAAAAGGAATTGGAATTACCATTGCATGAGATTTTGAATGAGTATCTATGATCAACTTGTCATACGAATAGTGGATGTTGTTTGACTAAGTGTTGTTCCCCATTACTGAATTCATTCATCTTTAGTTTATTCTTGCCTTTTCATGCTTAGATAAATTAAACAAACAAAAAAAAACCCTTTGGTTACTTTAGTTTGACATACAAATTGCATATTAAGATAGAATTCGCCTCCCTGTGGATTCGACATATACTTACCTAGGACTACGTTTTAGGGTTTGTTTGGATATTTTGCATAGCAGTTTTTAGAACGACAAAAACCTGTTATCAATTTGCGTTGGTATTGCATGCACTTCAACAATGGATTGGTTCAAGCTCATTCAAATAGTTTTCCTTTTATTTTGAGTTTATCAGATTTGAATAAATTGGATGTGTTCCAAAACGAGAATTTAGGGAATATTAGAGACAAGGGAGAAAACCTCTTTCGAAGTCCCAGAGAAGTATGTTGGCGTAAGTTGTTGTTAGGGGTTGTTGATTTGTTGTTGATTTTTGAAAAGTTGTTCATGGTAATGGATATGGGTGTTACTCCTTAAAAAAGGAGGTCCCTTGATTATCGATGGAGTTGCACATTTGAATGTTGGTCTTCTTCTTGTTGATGTTGTGGGTTGTTTGAACTTCATAAATGTTGTTGTTTGTGAATGTAATGGTTTTGAAGCCATTTGAGTAGGGTGAAATAGGGATTCTTAAGGGATTGACCCCTTGTTGTTGTTGTTGGTTGTGATTAGAGGAGATTATCCTTTTGTTGGATGAGGATTACCCATTTTGAATTTTTTTGGGGTTTTCTAGAGAGAAGGGCTCTCTAGAGTCTCATACTCACAGTACTAAAATTAGTTGCCTTTCATTCTATCCATCTTGAGTGAGATGTGTTTTTTTTTTTAATAAGGTAAAAATTAGATTGAAAACTACAAAAGAGTCGGTTTCTCAATCTATAGCATTCTTACGAATGAGAATTACAAATTTTAGACTATCTCTAAAGTCTTCCAAGGAAACCTGATGAACCTTCTTCGCAATGAAATCGGCTACGACGTTGGTTTTTCGAAAGACGTGAGAAATCTGCACTGAAGAAAACAGTTGTAAAGAACACAGGATATCAGAAATTAGCATTTCAATATCCCATGGACAGTGCCAGATTTGTTTAAGGACGTTCACGATGGTAAGGTTGTCACATTCAAGATGAATGTTGGTAAAGCCTAATTCATAAGCCTTTACCATGACATTTCTAACTGCCAGTGTTTCTGTTTTAAGCGGGGTTGAAATACCACATTTATCCCCATAGAGTGGTTTTTCCGTGTTGTTTCTGAAATACCACATTTTTCCATTTCTTTATTGGTCGTCTGACAATGTTCGTTTTATGAGTTTTTTTTATTGTCTTCAATTAGACAGTCAGGGTTCCAGTTTTTCGTTTTATTCCAATTCTCCATTTGTTTCTTAATGTAATTTGGTACATCTTTAATGGGATCGACATCATCATTTGTTCTACCAAAGTTTTGTTAGTTTCTATAGAACCAAATGCTCCATCAAGAGACCATTAATTCTAAGAATTGTGATCTATTAGTTTTTTTGTCGAATTTCTTCGATGATTTCATTATTTTTTTTGTTTCCTATGTTTAGGGATGTGATTATGCCAAAGGTGTCATGATTCAGTTTTTCGATTATTTTTAAGGTATGCTTGCATTGGAAGAGGAGGTGGTTCAAATCTTCCAACTGAGCATTGCAGCGTATACGACCCGGGGGGGGGGGGGGGGGTTGTAACGCCTTTTTCTGCTAATCTAGATTTAGTTGGGATTTCGTTTTTCATTATTTTCCAAACAAAGTTTTTAACTTTGGGATACGTGTCCATTTTCCAGATCCAAGAGGAATCATAGGCAGTATAACTCTTATTTTTGTTGATTAGTTCCATAGCAGAATTAGTAGAAAATCAGCCGTTTTTGCTCGTTTTCAGTACATTCTGTCATGGATCTCATTTAAAGGTATTGGAATCGAGGTTAATTTTTTGGTTAAATTGTTTGGTAAGTATTGTTCCAGTAAGTCTTTATTCCAGGTTTTATTTGGCAGCATAAAATCAGCTACCAGGGCATCCTTATTCAGGATTGACTGTGAGTTTATGTTATCACATAAAGGGGTATTCAGAGCCCAATTATTCGTCCAGAATTTGATAGTTTTTCCATTATCAACTTGCCAAATTAGTCCAGATTTGAACTCAGGCATAAGTTCAATTATTTTGGACCATTGCCAGGAGCAGTTTCCTTTTTTCTCGTAGTGAAGTATATTTTGTGTTTTCAGGTATTTATCTTTAATAATTCTAACCCAGAAGTTGTTTGGTTCGACTAGGATTTTCCATAGTAATTTGAATTGAAGAGCTTTGTTCATGTCTTTAGCTTTTCTCAAACCAAGACCTCCTTGATGAGTTGGTTTACAAAAATTTTTCCAACCTATAAGAGGTTTATAGGAGTTGTCTTTGTTCCAAAAAAAGGATATGTTTATCTTATCAAGTTCATTGTGTGTGTGCAGGTAACATGAAACTTTGCATAAGATAATTGGATTTTGAAGCCAGATTGGTTTTTATTAGTGTTGTTCTTCCTGCTTGGGAAAGGGAATTTGCTTTCCATTTAGATAATTGTTGTTGAGTGCTAACTAAAAGATCAGCAAAGGTGTTTGAGTTAACTCTATCATTGATGATAGGGCAACCCAGGTATTTTTCGAGAGATATCATGTTTGTGATTGTGATAATGCCTTGTATAGCTAATTTCTTTTGGTTGGTGACCTTTTTAGTAACTTGAAAGGCTGATTTATGGAAATTTACCTTTTGTCATGAGATCTTGCAGTAGTCATCAATGATAACTTTGATTTCTTTACAGTTTTCTTGTTTAGCTTTTGAGAATTTCACAATGTCATCCGCAAAGGCTAGAAACGGAATTCGTGTTCCTTGTTGATTGAATTGAAATCCTAGGGGATTTCAAGGTCGATCTGATGCTTTTTGGAGTTTTCTAGCAATGATTTCAGATCCTAAAATAAACAAGAAGGGCGAGAGGGGGTCTCCCTGTCGAAGTCCTCTTGAAGGTTTGAATATTTCAGTGGGTCCATTGTTAACAAGTACCGAGAAAGATACCGTTGTAATGCATTCTTTTATCCAATTGATAAATTTTTCATGGAATCCATACTTTTCCATTATTTTTATAATAAAATCCCATTCGATTCTATCATACGCTTTTTTCATGTCTAGTTTTAAGGCAATAAATCCTTCAGTTCCTTTTTCGATTTAAAGGAGTGGAAGATTTCATGTGCAATCAAGATATTGTCTTGAATGGCTCTGTTAGCAATAAATGCACCCTGAATGGGGTGTATCAATTTTTCAATGGTTCTTTTGAGTCTAGTTATTATAATCTTCGAGATGATCTTATAAATAGTAGAGCACAGACTTATGGGTCTATAGTGATTTGTGGAGTTAGGATTGTCACATTTTGGGATTAATGATATGAATGTGTGATTTATTTGTTTAAGCAGTTTCCCAGAAAGGAAAAAGCTTTTAACTGCTTGGGTCACAGAAGGGCCTACAATGTCCCAATATTTTTGGTAAAATTATGTTGTCATGCCATCCGGTCCCGATGATTTATCCGAGCCAATGTTAAAGACCGCCTTTTTAATTTCTTCGTTGGATACATCTTTTATTAATTCCAGATTATCCTCTGAAGAGATTTCAGGTTGGATTAATTCAAGGTTTTCCTGGAATAGTCTCTCGTTTATATCCTCACTTCTGAATCTTTTTATGAAATCATTTCTGATTTCATTTCTGATGTTTTCTTCACCAGTGATGCTTGTCCCTTCTTGGGTTTTGATTTCTTTTATAATTTTTCTGTTTCTTTTTCCACTTGCTATTTTATGAAAATAGCTAGCATTCGTGTCATTATATTTGATGTGTTTTACCTTAGCTCTTTGGTTCCAGTCATTTTTCTGGAAACACATAAGTTTTTCCTTTTTTCTATGATTCTAGTTTGTTTTTTAATGAGGTCATTTGTAGAGTGATTACAGATCTCAGATTGGATTTCAGAAAGTTATTTTTCTATAGTTTGTAATTGTGTGAAGATATTTCCGAAGGTACTTTTGTTCCATATCTTAGCATGTTTTTTGAGAAGTTTTGTTTTGGATACCAGATTGTACAATCTAGATCCATGGTAGTTAGTTCTCCATGCTTGTTTTACCACGTTTCTAAAATCATTTCTAGTCATTCAATTTTTTTTCAAATTTAAACGACTGATTTTTAAAAGGCACGGCTGTTACTAACTCGATGGAGAATGGGCAATGGTCTGAGCTGGAAAAAGCATAATGCTTAGTACATATATCAAGATACCATTGAAGGATCTGATGGTGGATAAGAACCCTATCCAGTTTTTCATGGATGTTTTCTATTTCTGTGTTGTTCTTTCGTCAGGTATAGGTATTTTCCTGGATAGGAGTATCCAATAGTTCACACTCATTTTTAAAATGACATAGTCTAGCAAATTTTGATAATGACGGTATATTCCCGCCTAACTTTTCAGAAGGATTTTGAATTTCGTTTAGATCTCCCATAATAATACACGGAAGAGAACAATTTTTAATGTAGGAGATAAGTTCGTTCCAGAACACATTTTTAGCAGACTCATTTGGTGGGGCGTAAGTAAGGATAATCATAAGTTTTTTGTTCGTGAGCAAGTTTGTATACTTAATACTAATGAATCTTGTTTCAATTTGTTCAATTTCAAGGATTTTATTTGTAAGTTGGTAGGTTTTTCACATTACACAAATGCCACCCGAGAAACCTGTTGCCGGGACACAGTAGAATTGATCAAACCCGGTTTTTTTCCACACTTTTTCGCTTGGTTCTTTGTTTGTTCTTGTTTCAAAGAGTGCAATTAATTGAATTCGTTCAATTTTGCAGAAGGATTCAACATCCGTCCAAAAGGTTTTCTTCCCGATTCCACAGCAATTCCATGTTGTAATCTTCATAAAAAACCAATTGATTGATTGCCCCATATCCAATGACAGTTAGGGGTCTTAATCTGAGGTTTATAGTAATGACAGTTATGACGAGTGCAAACCGTCAAAGATTCGTGATGATCATTCCAAAACTCGGTTTTCTTTGTAAGTTTACGAGTATATTGTTTGATCTGTATTTTCCAATTTGTCATGCAATTAGGTGATTTCTCACCACGATTTGGGTAAGCTAGCCCGAACATAGGGAAGTCAGATACATAGTAGAATATATGAACAATGATCTTAACAGATCTCATACATTTACATTTGTTTTCAATTTTCTGTTCAGACATTCTAATATCCAGTGGCAGGTCATGCCAAGATTCGAAGTTTGTAGTCATAAGTGACAGGTCATGCCAGGATTTCCAAAAAGGATTGTTCAGAGGATAATAGTTCATATAGTACTGTTTTTGCTTTCTCATTTCTTTGTTGCAGAAATTGCTCTTGTTTTCCTTTTTGAGTATGTTCGTTCCAAATGAAGACCAACCTGTACCAAATCCCTTTGAAAGGTCATTAGATCCTTGTTTTTTCGTTGCTTATGAATCTGAAATAGCAGATGCTCCCAGCCATTCCACAAAGATTCAAACCAGTACATGTGAATGGCCTTCATTGACTTGTTGTTCTCATGCTTTCGAAGCATTCTTTCATCAAGATTGAGCAGCCATTCCAAGCATAGCCCAATAAAATTACCCTTAAACATCATAAATATATGGGAATAAGAAAGTTCAGCACAACTTAAGACAAGCTGCATTTCTAAAAGAGGTGTACAGTTAGCATTAGAAAGTTTAGATAACCGGCAACAAGAGCACAAAGCAAACCAAACAATCCACTTATCCTGAAGTAGTTGTCCAAATTTCAGGGTTATCCTCCTTGTGCTCAGAGGCCTTATTCTTCATTTTTTTTTTTTTGATTCAAATTTTATTCTTCATATTTTTATTCTTCATATTAACCGTAAGAAAAACTATGTGGCACATTTTATAGCCCGTTTAGCCACACACAATATTCCTAATGTTTTACTTGTGCATAATTCCCCTCAATCCATTTAAAACTTGGCGAAAATTGGTCTTTTATAAAATCTTGCTTACCTCTTTTCTCACATAAATAAAGTAAAAAGCAAATTTAGTCATTCATAAAATAACAAATTATTAATCTAATTAATCAAAACAATAAAATAGGAGAGTGTTTTAATAAAAAGAGAAAATTGAGTTCAAAGGGCCTTTTTCACATAAATATTATGTTTAGGCCCATTTTTTTCAAAATTATAAGTGTAATTCTCTATTGCTACACATATAGCCCAAAAACATTTTTAATTTTTTTTTTAAGGATTTAGGGGAGTTTAATGACTTAGGGGAAGAGGAGTAAAAAATCCTAAGCACAGTAATAAAAAACCTATCAGGGCTGCGTTAAAATGGGCCGGGCTAGTAGAATTAAGGCCCATCTATTCCGGGTTCGAACTTCTATCTTCTATCTTTTATAATTAAAACCGGTTAGAATTTTCATACCTCTTCGGTTTTGAGAGAGCGAAGTGCAAAGATACCGTGACTCCCAAACACCTGCTGCAGGCAAAACTCTCTTCTTCCTCGCTCAGACTCGCCGGAACCCTAATCCCTCCAGACTGCCTGCAGACTCGCCGCCTTCGCACCTCCAGCTTTCGCTGACTCCTCGGCTTCAGGCTCCTCGTCTCTATTGCCATCAACCTCTCGGGCTCGACCCCTCCGCTTTTACTCGGTACGAATCCTTAGATTTTTCTTCCTTTTTTAGGCAAATTGGGATATTTCAACTTTATGCTCGTGCGCATGAAACTTGCTATGAATTAAATTGTTGATTGCAATCTTGCTTGTTGATTATCGAATCTCGTTGTTCTTACCTCATTACCTAGTATCAGCGGATTTGTTCCTCTCGTGAGATTGATAGTGAACGGTGGTGCTTATATAGGTAGAAAGATTGTTGTTTCAAGAGATCTTAGCTGTTTTTTATTTAAAAAGGTAAATAAATTTGTGTTTGACAGCAAAAGAGATGGACGATGATCAGGAGATGGAGCGATTTGGGATGGAGAATGATTTCGATGATGGGCAGTGGATAGGGGGTGAGTACTATTGCCGGAAGAGAAAGGAAAAGCTTGTACAAACCAAGGAAGATGTTCTTTATGGTGTATTTGTCAGTTCAGATGATGATGATGATGAGGGTGGTTCTTCTAGGAAGCGGAAGAAAGGCCTGAAGGGTAAGGCAGACTTTACTAAGCCTGTGCATTTTATATCCACTGGAACGGTCATGCCTAATCAAGAAGTGGACCGACAAGCCAAAGAGGAGAAGAATGATGTAGAGGAGGAAGATGGTTACAAGCCTGGATTAGGACTAGGAGCTGGATCTTCTACTGGCTCGGGTCTGGGTTTTACATCCTCTTCGACTAAAAGTTTTCAAGGAAGAGCTGGGAAAGATGAAAATGTTGCAAGGGAAGAGGACGGGGATTTCTTCTTACCTTCTGAATTTGGAAAGAAAATCAAGGAAGGAGCTGAGCAGCGAAGAGAAAGATCAAAGTTGTCTGCTAAGAGTCAGTCTGATGTGGGAGGCTCACGGAGACGCTCTGAATTGCTTGGGGGTGATACAGGGACCTTCGAGAAACACACCAAGGGAATTGGACTGAAGTTGCTGGAGAAGATGGGATACAAGGGTGGTGGTTTAGGTAAAAATAAGCAAGGTATTGTTGCTCCACTGGAGGCCAAACTGCGTCCGAAGAATATGGGAATGGGATTTAATGACTACCAGGAGAGCAAGAATCTGCCAAAGCTGCAGGTTTCACAACAAGAATCAGAGGAGAAGCAACCATTAGCAAGAAAGAAGGAAAATCTGTGGAAGAAGAGTGTACGAGCTCGTCCAAAGAAGAAGGAAGAGTATATAACCGCTGAGGAATTGCTAGCCAAGAAGCTAGACCAAGACACTGAACCTGTGCTACAGAAGGTTGTTGACATGAGGGGACCACAGATTCGGGTGTTGACAAATCTGGAAAACTTGAATGCAGAAGAAAAGGCAAAGGAAAATGACGTACCTATGCCAGAACTACAGCACAACATTAGATTGATACTGGACCTTGCAGAGGTTGACATACTACATCTAGACAGAAAATTAAGGAACGAGCGGGAGACGGCTCTTGCATTACAGCAAGAGAAGGAGAAGCTTCAGAAAGAATCAGCATCCCAGAAACAGCAGCTAAACAACATGGAAGAGATTGAAAAAGTTTTAGACCATTTAAGTGAGGAGAATTCATCTGGAATTTTGACTTTGGACTCTCTAGCAAAGTCCTTTGGGGATCTACATAGGAAGTTTGCGGATGATTACAAAATTTGTAACTTGTCATGCATTGCCTGTTCCTATGCACTTCCTTTATTCATCAGAACATTCCAAGGTTGGGACCCTTTGCAAAACCCGTCACATGGAAGAAATCTAATTTTACTGTGGAAGAATCTGTTGCAAGGAGAAGAGCACCTTGATATTTTTGGCGACACATCTCCTTATGCCCAATTGGTTATGGAAGTTGTGCTTCCTGCTGTCAGAATATCTGGAATCAATACCTGGCAAGCTAGAGACCCCGAACCTATGCTTCGGTTTCTGGAGCATTGGGAAGACTTACTACCATCTTCAGTAAGACAATCAATACTCGACATGATTGTGTTGCCGAAGTTGTCTGAGGCTGTTGATTCGTGGGACCCATGCCAAGAAACAATTCCTATTCATGCTTGGGTACACCCTTGGCTACCGTTGCTGCGTGAGAAGCTGGAGAGCCTTTATCAGGCTATACGCACTAAATTAGGATTTGCTCTTCAAGCCTGGATTCCTAATGACAGTTCTGCTTTCACCATTTTGGATCCTTGGAAGACTGTGTTCGATCCTGTAAGTTGGGAACATCTTATTGTCAGATGCATCCTCCCCAAGCTGTATGAGGCCATGCAAGACTTCCAAGTAAATCCCGCCAATCAGAACCTCGATCAGTTCAAATGGGTTATGACTTGGGCATCTGCAATTCCAATCCATCACTTGGTGAATCTGTTGGAGCTCCATTTCTTCAGAAAATGGCACCAGGTTTTGTATCTCTGGCTGACATCAAACCCGAACTTTGAAGAGGTCACTCAGTGGTACCTTAACTGGAAGGGTCTTCTTCCGCCGGAGCTTGCAGCAAATGAACGCATTAGAATTCAGCTTAACATGGCACTCGACATGATGAATCAAGCTGTGGAAGGATTGCAGGTGGCTCAGCCAGGGTTGAAGGAGAATATCAGCTTTCTTAGGGCACGTGAGCATAGGCAATTTGAAGCTCAGAAAACAGCTGCATATGCTCAAACTCAGAAAACAGCTGCATATGCTCAAAACCAAACTTCCGTGGGCATTGGTGCATCTCAGATGGACGAGCCTGAAATGAGCTTGATGGAGGTCATTGCCACCTATGCAAAAGAACACAATCTTCTATTCATGCCTAAACCTGGGAGGTCTTACAACGGTTACCCAATCCATGGGTTTGGCAGCGTGAGCATCATTGTGGATTCTCTGAAACAGAAGATATTTGCGCATGCTGGTGAAAATTGGTCTCTTGTATCTCTTGAACAGCTGTTGCAAATGCAAAATGTTTCAGGTTCAAGACGAAGGTAAGTGTTTGAACTCCAATTTAAGACTTCTTTTTTGGAGTAGAGAATCCAAGTGTCACAACTGTCATTTGTTAAGCTGCTTGTACATTAAATTACTCATGCTTCATGTAAAAGGATGGTGTAGAACTTAACATAGGATGTTTGAAGTGTTATTGACAAAAAAGAGAGAACTTGTAGCCTCCAGTTCTTGTTTCTTTGCTCACTCTTTCACATTTATAGCTTGAGATATGGATTTATCAATTGATGAATGGGGGGGTTGTGATAACAACTAACAAGTACTTGCAGCATTATATCTTTTCATACTTAGTGTCTTTTATAAATGGACTGACCACAGGATTTCTGTGACGTTAATTGTCTTGCTTGAGTGAGTTTACAGTGTTTTACCCCCTCCCCTTCCTCTTCCTCACTGCTTAACCTTGAGTGATACATGACAATTTTTTTTGTACTTTTTTCCTGACAATTTATGGTTGTGCTTGTAAGATATGGAAGTAAAAATCTAACCCTGCTTGAGTGGTTTTTGACAAGATATTTGCATATTGTACTGATAGCATCGATTATATGTGTTAATGAAATAACACGAGTTTGCAGTGGTGTTTTCAAGTAGCTGTATTTTTCGCAACAGCATTCTTATTTGTTCAAAGGTGTGGGTGGTGGGTTACTGGAAGATAAACTTGGAAGTAGGATGTTTATGTACCAGATTATGTGAAATACTGCTTAAAGTTTAGTTGGTTTGGTATGCAATTTGAGTTCTGTGCACTAAGACAGTTCTATTTGAGATGTATTTTGATGTTGCAGATAGGGATGTATTTATGTTGCTGTTTATTATGACGTGTCACATACTCACATTGGATGTGTTTTCAACTAACTTAATATTTCTAGAAAAAAATTAAGTTACTCTTAATGCACAATTCACCAATTGTGCTTTGTTGTTGTTTTATTTTGGATCTGTTTCTGTGCTTTGTTTTTGCCTTCTTTTGGGTCTCTGGGGAAACTCCCTCTTGACATGTTTGGAGTAGGGGGGTGTGCGCACATCTTGACCCTCCTTCTGCAGGATAGTATTGGGTTGATTGATGTTGCTGTTGTTTCAATGCACAATTCACCACCAAATTCAATTTCTCCCACTCCAACTGCTTATCTCCTTTCTTTCTCGCTAAACTAGCAATCACCATTTTTACCAGAAGTCTTCATTTTCCATTGTAGTTGAGCGCACTCTTTGCTATTTGTTCGTGCCAGAAGTTTGGTTTAAACTGCAATCGAGGGAGAGATGAAATTGGGGTGTACTGAGTCAATCTAGGATTTGGCTTGTGTTGAGTTCAGCTTTAACAAGTTTATACATTGTGATCCAACAACTAATTTTGAAGACGTCTGGTAAAAGAGGGGGGCTTCTGACCAGATTGCCGGGCTCCGTCTTGGCCTCTAACCAGATTGACAACCAGATCCCCACATCAAGAGTGCCATTGTATCCCGAATCATCTTGGCTTGCTGTGCAAGTTTGTTGAACATGTTGTGTCACTCATTACTGTTGTGGGTTTGCTTTTAGGTTTGATTTGAGACTGTTGTTCCGGTTTTGAGATCAAGATAGTGATCGTGTGATCTCTGATAGCTTTTATCGACAAAATGCCTTCAGATTGTGTCTTGTTTCTGCTTCCTGCTGTGTCAACGTCCCATATTTGAACCTCTCTTATCGATTAAGCTTTTTTAGTTAAACCGAGGCCGGTTGTGTTTGTTTCGTTAAAACTTTTGATGCATTTTTGTTGTTGTTTTTTGTTATTTCTTTGTTGTTTTTTTGCTTTCTCTTGTCGGATGTTATGATCAATGTTGTTAAAATCGGAATTCTTGGACTGGATCGTAAGAGGGGTGCAGAATTGGATCGTAAAATCGGATCCTACCGAATCAATAAATTATAGCAATTCTAATTTAAGTATGTCATATACTACTCATATGTAAAGTTATATAAACAAAACATTCTTATTAATCATCGATTATCGCATATTATTATCAATAAACGATAAATATATTCATAATTACATCATAACAACAACAAAGCAGAGTATAAAGTAGTAATGTTAGAGTGATTACATCTCAAAACAATAAAGTGATATAGGAATAGGAGTCTCACAATTAATCCAAATGTTGTCTTTACCAACGAACACATCATCTGACATAATATTAATATCATATTTATTTACGCTATCATTTTTATTGGATCCAACACTTCATTCTCTTGATTAATAAACTATTAAATCTTAAACTTGATAAATTAATAAAAGCAAATTAAATTAGCATTAGTTGGAAGATCTAAGTTCCAAAATTATCCATTATAGAGAATGTCTAAACACTTAGTAAGATATATTTCACATAAAACCTAAGCAGCTAGCAACTCGTTTAGATATATTATTAATTGAATATTATAAATATGTTATTAATGTTCATAATTAACTATGTGATGTAATATTATTATAAACTATGAGATATTTTGACAAATAAAAACTATGTGATGTAAGATTACATGAAAAACTATGTAATATAAGATTACTTTAAATATTATGTGATGAAAAACTTAAACACTTTATGAATAATAAATAATTAAAAAAAAGTATATTACGTATATCCTCATCGTTTTAATCCATTCTAAGAACATTAAAAATCCCTCACTGGTAAAAAGAAGAGGATTTTTTACGTCAAGAATCAATCATCTACACATTAAGACGAACCGGTTTCAACTTTTTTACGTTTTTTTTCCTTAAAATTAATAAAAATATATAAATGGACTAAATAAATTTTCTTAGAATCTTACATTCTACCGATTCTAACAATCCTATTACGACTCTACCACGTACGATTATTTCCATACGATTTGAGTCGTTTTGTATGTTTTGGATCATAGAATCGTATGATTCTACGTCTCGGATCGCGATTTTAACAACATTGGTTATGATCGCCGATTTTTCGGCCTCTCGAGAATCCAGGCTGTTTGTTGTTTGTTCTTAGACCCTTAAAATCTTTCTCAATCAAAAAAAAGAGGGGGGCTATTTATGACATTACAGCTACTTCTTCAAAGATATGCCAGCTGCTGTTTTCAATTTCTATCTTTTTGGAAGAAGTTATTCTACAAATGATTTTCCAAGAAACAAATCCATCAAAAGTGTCAGCATCTTCCACAGTGGAAAATTGAGTGATTGCTAGATTTTAGCTTGGGGGCAAAATGAATTTTGAAGACAATGCAAAAGAACAAGAACAAAGATCCTTTTCCACACTATACAACATATTGGAACTCATTTTTACTTCCATTATAATCCTTTACCATCATTCGCATTCAAGATCCGGTTTCTGAAATCAGCCACCATTAGTGGAAGCCCATCTCTCAATGATACCTTTGGCTCCCAGTTCAGCAATTCCATTGCTTTGCTGATATCAGGTTTCCTCTTGTGAGGATCATCGGCAGTGTTTGGTTTGAAGGCTATTGTTGCGGTTGGATCAATTGTCTCCTTTACCACCTTTTGGAAAGCAAAGAATGATGTCATTAACTGATGACAATATTCACTTTTGTATATATCTGTATAGAATCTAATGATTACGGTGAAACTATTTGGCGTTAATCGTCATCAGTAGCAAAGAGAAACTAACCTCAGCAAGCTCCAACATGGTGAACTCTCCCGGGTTACCTAGGTTGAAAGGTCCAATGTGTTCGCCTTCCATCAACGCCATCAGTCCATCAACCTGATGTCAAATAAAGCCATTTGATTTTCAGCTGTATCCATCACAATCAATTCAAACATGACCTTGATCCAGATACTGTGTTGCCTAAAGATTGTTTTCAAACATCATAGTCTGAACTCAAGTTAAGCATCACACTAGAACACGTCATGGGCATGATGAAACAAATAAGAGAACAAAGCCGATAAGGCCTCACTGAAGCGCAAGAAAGGAAGATCTGAGCATTCTGCAGGAGGATGAGTTCTAACGAAAACTATGACATACCAAGTCAGAAACATATTGAAAACTTCGTGTTTGCTTCCCATCTCCATAAACAGTCATGGGTAATCTCCGAATGGCCTGCCAAAGTCAAAATAACTACATGTATAAGAACTTTTCTTCCAAACCAAGCAAAATGCTTAGCCATCAATGTTGCCTCTCTTTTCAAGTGTGAAATCAAACCTGAGCAACAAAGTTGCTAACGACACGTCCATCATCAAGACACATTCGAGGCCCATATGTATTAAAAATACGGGCAATACGAACCTGCAAATAATGGAGGAACTGAATCATTATATAGCACAATAGACTACTAGAGAAAAGGAGAAATGATTTCATCAAGCTCATCAGCCTAGCATTTTCTGTTTCTCCTCCATGCAATTGGAGATAGCTGATCCATTAAATATTTATGATGAGAAAGTTCATACTCTTCAACCACTGATTGACCAGTTGTATTGCATCTACTATTCGACCAACTACAATCCCAATACTGTCTAGTCAATACAAAGAAGTACAATGTGATTTCACGTACCATCCTGTATAAAACACCTAGGGTTTCATAAACAACACCATTGTACATCAAACTTGAATAATTGGCCTGTTCTATAACACTATGTGCATGACATCCACACAGCTAGTTATAGTAGTGTACAAACTGGACACCGATCAGAGAATCCTACTGAAAGTATGAAACTTTTTAAGGTATGTAAGGCTCATGGGATCTTTTATCTGGATACAAGTACGAGTTAATATTACATAAGAAACTGTCAACTAAGCAGCAACGTACAGACTGAGCTTTCTATCTAATAAGATTAATTCCCAAGATGTTACTTTCCATCATACCATAGAAAGTGAAAGCTATTTACCTCAACTCCATCACCTCGGTGATAATCCATTGTTAAGGTTTCAGCAGTACGCTTCCCTTCATCATAGCAACTCCTTACACCTGCTCAGTAATGGGCATTGATATTAGTAGTGCTTTCTCGGAACAAATCAAACAAAAGAAAGAAAAAAAATAACAGCAAATTCACAATATACAGACTGCTTCTCACCAATAGGGTTCACATGTCCCCAGTATGTTTCCTTCTGTGGATGTTCAAGTGGGTCTCCATACACCTCACTTGTACTGGTGAGGAGAAACCTCGCACCGATTCTCTTCGCAAGGCCCAACATATTAAGTGTACCCATCACATTTGTCTTGTAACAATTAGTTAAGGATCCCAAAATAACTCAACATTAACAACCTACATTCTAATTTTCTATATGGTAAAACATAAAATGAGCAAATAAAAACAAGATCTTTAAGCTTCAACGTAAGGAGTTTCATCAAACACTAATTCCCAGCTGAAAGGATATGATTGTCTTGACAGGATTATGCTTGTAGTGAACAGGGGAAGCCGGGCAAGCCAAGTGATAGATCTGATCCACTTCTAACAGAATTGGCTCAACAACATCATGACGAATCAACTCAAATCTTGGATTCTGGAAATGGTGAGCAACATTCTCCTTCCTCCCCGTAAAGAAATTATCAATCACAATAACCTCATCACCTCTAGCTATAAGCTTATCCACCAGATGACTCCCAACAAATCCAGCCCCTCCAGTGACCAAAATCCTCAACCGCCTTCTTCCAACTCCAGCAGGCACCCTGCCGACTTTTGCAGACCAGTTATTCACTGACCCCTGATACGAGACATGATCACGCACGGTAATCCCACCCGGAATCGATCCAGGCATGTTTGGATCATGAGGTCCAATTGCGGACAAGATGGGTTGCAGAATGAAGAAGGTGGATCCAATTAGAATTCCTACAAGTATGAACAGCAACCTCTGTTCCCTGAAGATGTAATTGATGGATCTGGGGATAGATTTGGGGTGTTTTAGGGTTTTGGGAGAGTACTGCGAATTGAGCGACGTAGGAATCTCCTCATCCCTCCTAGAGCCCACGTTCACGCTCATTTGCTTGTGAATTTGTTTCATGATGAAAGAGAAATCGTGAAACTATCCGAAATCCAAATCACTCTGCTCGTGATCTGAAACCCTCCAATATCTTTTTCTAGGAATTGAACGAAAATATTTCAGGAATCCAACAAATCATAGAACTTGAGCAGGAAATTCAAGCAAAATTCATGGATTAAGTGAAAAATTCAACGTAATCAGATCTGGAGGAAACTGTACCTGTAGAAGATTAGGGTCAGATCTTCAATTGGATCTTGCTAAGAAACCATGGGAGGATTGTGAAGGCTGAAGTTGGAAGTGAAACTTTCGCAAGTGGAGCGAGACAAGACAGCTGACCAAGTAAATCTTGGTCACGAGCACCGCACGTGATGCTTCTGTCCTACACAAAGATTGCAAGTTGGAAGAGTTATTAATGACTTAATGTAGGCTTTATTTATACCACAAAATTATACATGAATAATATTGTGAATTAATGTATAAATATATATTCAATGAGTGACCGTGTAAATAAATTATATCATAAATATGGTAATTTAAATAAGTATATACATATAAGCAACTGATATGGAGTAATAAATTTTATACAAAGATAATATTTAAAATCAAATATCTACACATAGAAAGAAAGTAAATATAAAACTTAAAATAAAAGGATAATAATTAAAATAGAAGACTTGAAGGAGAATGACCAACAAAATTAGTCCAAATTAAGAGATATAACAATTTTTACTATAATAAAAGTTAGCTAAGTAATCCTCAAATAGAAATAGTCACACCCTTAACATCATCATCTATAAAAAACAAAGGCAAAGATATATAAATGGTTGTTTCAATTTGATTTATCTGCATATGACACAAATATAACGAAATAATATAAGAAAGCATGCCTTAAATAAATCCTTAATAGTATCATATTTAAATTTATAATTGAGAAAGAAATATACTAGTACTTGATGAAAATATATATCTTTATATCCTGAAATTTTATAGAAAATATCTCCTTTTTTTAAAATATTTTTATTTGTATTTTACACATTATCCATGAAATTGTTGATAGACTTATTAATAGTGGATTTCAATAAAATAGAAAGTAGAGTAATAAACGAAATACAATAGTAATTTTAATAGTTTTCCTAAAAAGTGTAAAAAATTAAGTAGCCAACACCTTATAAGTGATTTTGTAAGAAAACATACAAAAATACTGTCGACCACAGTGGGAGTCGAACCCACGACCTTTTGATCCGAAGTCAAACGCGCTAATCCACTGCGCTATGCGGTCTTTGTTGAAGCTTCATTAGTTAAAATACTCAGAGAATAACAAAATCAGAGCCGTTAAATTGGCGCGCAACTTCTCTGTTATTTCGAAAGTAAAAGAGAACATATATGTTGAATGCCATTATTTCTTCGTTGTCAAACTTATAATTAGCAGCTCAACTCTCCGGCCATGCCCCAGCAATCCATCGCCGACCAAAATTACCTCATCAAATTCCAAAACTTGAATGCCCCTAACCTCCATAAAATCCAATTCATAGAACTCGTTATCAATCATCATGGCGATGGCTCCAATCGAAGAAGAAGGTATGATATCCCCAAATTCCTATCCTCACGTAACACTTAGTCGTCCAATTTTGCCAAATTCTGCTTTTCCCTTTCAATTGTTTTTGGTTTTATCGATTTTTAAGCTAACGCCTAATCAATCCATTAGAAATCTCATTCGTGTTCGTCTGCTTCTTTTTCGTTGATTTTGTCGAATGATTTTGGTTCTTTTGTGCAGGTAACGAGAAGGATATGAAAAGTGGATTTGATACCGGTTGGATTACGTCGAACCCTAACCCTAACGGTGGACTGGAGATGCCGCTGCGGCCAATTACTCCGATTACCCCTAGGAGGATTATCACAAACTCCGGCAGAACCCTAGCCTTGTCAAATTCAGCCAAGAAAGGTGACTTCGCAACTCCGCGCAAATCCCTAGCGAGCAGATCCTTCTCAAACCTCCAGGATCTGGAACCCGAAACGTGCTCCGACACGAGTTCGCCGCCGATGACTCCCCTCACGCCATCAAGGATGATCCTGACCAACGCCGGCAAGGCGCTAGCGGTTTCCAGCTCGGGGAGGCACCTCGGCGCCTCGTGGTCGCCGAGGTCCTTGGTTTCCAACTCCGGGAAGCGGTTCGATCCAAGCCAGAGAAAGATGTATCTGAAGCAGGTGACAGGGAAGCACAATGATACGGAGCTCCACCTGATGGCGAAGCGCGGGGATTTGGAGGCTGTTGACCAGATTCTGAAGGAGATCGACGGACAAATGACCGGGATGGAGAATGGGGCGGAGTTTGATGCCGAGCTGGATGAGATCCGAACCGCCATTGTTAATGATGTGAATGAGCTGGGAGAAACGCCCTTGTTCGCCGCTGCTGAAAAGGGGCATCTTGACGTGGTCAAGGCTTTGCTTCCTCATATGACAAGAGAGGGGATTTTAGCTAAGAATCAGGCTCAGTTGGATGCTTTTCATGTAGCAGCAGCTCAAGGCCATGAAGGTATGATAATGCTTTAAATGATTTTAAGATTAATTCTCATTGACAATGGCTTGTTTTCTACTAGTATTTAAACTATTTATGTTGGAGATAAAAGGTTTGTCCTAATGACTCTGGTTATGTGGATACAAACATTCCAACATATGCATTATGGGGTAAATGTGTTTGGAGTCTTCAGGAAGTGCACGCATATGGAAATTCTCTGATTTAAAACTTGTCTACAAAGCTGAATCTTAGAGTGCAGTATTATTTAAACTGCTGCAAATTGCTAAAACACAATAGCGCAAAACCTAAAGTTAAGGAAAACTGCTTGTACAAGCAAGCAACCACAACTTGATTATACAAGCTTTTTTTCACAAATATTTATTTCAGAACAATTTTGTCATTGATGGTTCCAGAATGATACTAATGCTTATTACTCCTGCTCAGCAATTGTTAGGGTCCTACTAGACTATGACCCAGGGCTGTGTAAGACGTTTGGCCAATCAAATGCAACTCCTCTCATATCTGCAGCTACAAGAGGCCATCTAGATGTAGTAGAATTGTTGTTGGAAAAAGACTCTAGCTTGGTAGAGGCCACTAAGAAAAATGGCAAGAATGCACTACATTTTGCTGTTCGGCAGGGACATGCTGATATCACAAAGGCCTTACTTACCCATGATCCTCAACTGGCAAGGAAAACTGATAAGAAAGGGCAGACTCCACTGCATATGGCTGTGAAAGGGAATAGCTCTTATGTGGTCAGGTTGCTACTCAAGGAGGATCCAGCCGCTGTGATACTTCAGGACAGGTTTGGTAACACCGCATTACATATAGCAACCAGGAAAAAGAGGACAGAGGTAACTAACTGCATTACTTGTAAGTTGCAAGTTCAGCACTGCAATTACCGAGTTAAACTGATTTCAACTGCATATATTTTCACCTGGTGTATTGTTTAGTACATCATCAAGAAAAAGAATCCACTCATTTTCCTACTTTCCTTTTTTTTTTCGTGAATAGAGGAGGTTTTACTTTTTTTTTTTTCTCCCCTACAGATAGTGAAAGAATTGTTATCAGTCCCAGAAACCAGTGTCAATGCTTTAACTAGCGACAAGAAAACTGCGCTTGATATTGTTGATGGTCTACCATTCTCTGAAGAAGCTTCAGATATAAAGGCTACTCTATTAGAATGTGGCGCCATCAAAGCAAATGACCTGAATCGGCCAAAGGATGAGCTTAATCAAACTATGAATGAGATCCAAAGGGATGTTCTAACTCAGCTAGAGCAAACTAGAAGGACCAATAGGAATATGGATGGCATTGCCAAGGAGGTAAAAAAACTCCATAGGGAAGCAATCAACAATGCCGCCAACTCAGTAACCGTGGTGGCTGTGCTCTTTGCAACTGTTGCCTTTGCAGCACTTTTCGCAGTTCCTGGTGGTAATTATCCCGATGGGACAGCTGTGGTGGTTAGCTATAAATCATTCAAGATTTTCTTCATCTCTAATGCTGTTGCACTTTTCACATCTCTATCCGTGGTGGTGGTTCAAATGACACTGGTTAGAGGAGAGACAAAGGCCGAGAGAAGAGTTGTGGAGGTGATCAACAAGATGATGTGGCTGGCTTCTGTGTGTACTACTGTCGCTTTCATGTCTTCATCGTACATAGTTGTTGGAAAGAGACATAGGTGGGCTGCAGCTTTTGTTACAGTGCTTGGGGGTGTAATAATGGCAGGAGTCCTTGGTACTATGAGTTTCTATGTGGTGAAGAGTAAAAGAACAAGGAAAGTTAGAAGGAAACTGAAGTCTGTGAAGAATGCAGGTAGGCTGCCATTATACCATGATCTCTCTGAGGCAGAAGCAGAAATGAATCCAGTATATGCAATTTGATACTCTTAGGCTATTTCCACATTCTCTTAGAGAAAAGTCTCTAGCTATGAAACAATTACATCTTCAAGGAGGTGCTTTTGTAAAATAGCCAGAAAAGAATGCAGTGCAAATTGACCCTTGAAGTAGGCAGTGCAATTCCTGGTATAGAATAGCCCACTTATAGTCTGGTTCTTGGATTCTTCCAGCATTGGAGACCTCTTCAGTATTCTCTAATGGAAGTGTATTTAGCTGATCATGAGGGCTGTTGTTCTCCAGACCCATCAAGCATTCATTGTCATATTGCTTTCCAGTGATTTGGATGTGAACCATATTTTGAGAATTCCTTGAGTCTGAACAAGATATGAGATGCTTCAACCTTTGATATTAGGTAAGTAAACTCAAGGCATCTATCACTTGTTTAACAGTCTTGATCATTTATCATTTTTACATGCTCCATACTCTTCATAGAGTGCTCTTACGATTTGTGCATCATATCATACATGCCAATCTGCTTCTCATCCAATTACAGATGCCATTTGTTTTGTTTGTAAACCTTTACACTGCTGCTTTGTTAAGCTAAGTCTTCAATGTGTAATGCAAATTATGCAATGCTGCCTTTTTACACTGATTCAAGTATTTTGAGTTTTCCATTCATATAGTTGCAAAAGAAACAGTAAACGTTGTAGCTCATGAGGGAACTGTTGCTTGTTGCAGGATGAATGTGGGACTGAGTAATGTCTTCTTAGCCCCAGCACAACTACAACACTTGTGATTTGTGAATGCCCCATTTGAGAGGGCGGTGTCTCAAGGAAAGGATAACATCTGTACATGTGTATAAAGTAATTGATATAGCCAGGACAACAGATACTAAGAGAGCAGCAATAGTAATGCACTTCAAGCAATAAATGGAAGTTACGTTGTTGTGTATAGTGTGAACTTGGACAACCTTTTGTTAACAATGTATATATATTCAATTTGTATAAACTTGAAATAAGTTAGATCCTAAATTAAAATACGTGCACTTTTGGGTTGATTTACTTAACGGGATGAAATCTGGCATTCATATACATGGCTTTACTATGTAATCTACATATGATAATATGAGGTATAGTTTAACCCGGGATCCATTGCCAGATTGGAACAGTTATAAAAAAGGGTGCAATCTGTATAGAGATTTGGGATGATTTTTCAGGATGGATATTTTGCAATACTGAAACTAGGGCGGTCTAAAAGTATAGTGGCCTTAGGGTGAAATAAAACCTAATGTCTTAGAAAACAAATTAAATAACACTTAAATAACTTTCTTATTTTAGTTTAAAAATTAACGTAAGATAGAAAAATATTTGTCCAAATTGGATTTTTTTTTAAGTATTATGAGATTTATAATACATAAATAATATAAGAAAGGGCGTTTAATGCGGGTCAAAGTATTTGGTTGCCCGGCTGGTTAAAGGTCCATAATTTCAGAGATTTTCCCTGACTTTGAGTATGGGACGAAATAAACAAATAAAATTCAAATTGAAAAGAAATCGAATCCTATCTTCAATGGAATTAAACTGTGAAATGTTATATACATAAAATAAGAAAAAAAATAAAAATAGAAGTTTGTGTTTCTTATTTTGCAAAAAGACAAAAAAAAAGATATTAAAAATTAGTATAATAAACAAATTAAAAGTTAAAATAACTAAAATAGAAAGGGTAGAAATTGAAAACTAAAATTAACTAAAAGAAAAATGGACTCACATATTTAAGAAAAAAATGAAGATATTGAGATTTGAACAAAAAATCTTCTGAAACTAAACTATGCTGTCATCCACCAAGTCAATTTCATTTTCTGTACTCCTCTTAATTAGCAAATATATTACCAACTAAATATTGACATGAACACAATCTAGTTGAGCAAAAGCATGCACAAATGGATCAAACTTGCTCTGGAGAAGGTTCCCATCCAACCATTAGTTACAGACAGACCTACAATGGGTAGAAAAAAATCATTTCTGAGGCTTTTATTGATTTGCCTACTTAATGTTTTTCCCTTACAATTCTCATTAAATTGAGAATGAATAGAAGTAGGAAGATGTACTCTTATGCAATACTTTTGTTTCTTTTGATATGGAAGAAGATTAACTTGAAAATACCCTCAGTAATTTACTAATTTAGTGTAACTGGTGGCCTTACTTTGCTTAGTCTGACACCATCCACATGCTTCCTTGTTTAAACAGGGCCCATCTACAAATAGTTTTTGTGATAGTACATTGCAGATTTAGTGTTGGTCCTAGTTATATTTACTTGAAAAAGGCAAAAGAGTTTTCTGTGTGTGCTGTGTTTGTGAAGGGGAAAAAAGAGTGGTTTTGTTGTAAGCCACAGTGGAGATTTGGAGGAAAGTCAGTTGAGTCTTTTTCAAATATTTGTTGCATTGTGCTTGGGAATATTCATTAGGGCCTACTCCCTCCGTCCCTTTATTATCTTCCCATTTCCATTCGACACATTTGTCGATGCACATTTAAAATGGGAAGATAATAAAGGGACGGAGGAAGTATGAAATATCGTTGTTTCCTGTGTCAAATTCTCTGTTTTGATGCAGGATTATCTGCAAAAGTTAATGTTTTTCAGATTTATATCTCATCAATAGCACAGTAAGGTAAATGTGTTTGCTCTCTTGGCATTTTCCTCTTGAGATTTGTCTTCTCCTTCTTGGCATTGCCCATCAGAGATTTGGAGGAAAAAAAAAACTGCTGTAATTTGATAGGAGTATATTGTATATAATATACTGCTATATCAAATCAACTCTTAAAAGAAATGTCTTTTTCATTTCCCAGAAACCTTTTGCCAGGTAGCTTTTTAACTTAAAATTTGCTTTGACTTAAGTAGTGGTCAACCTAATGTTGGTGAATCAGTTGGATAGGACAACACTTTGTAATTTTTGCAAGAACAATTTTACCCACTTTTCTCTGTGATCTTTTAATGGATATGAATGTTACAACTGGGTTTATAATTCTTACTTTTACCTCCATGTCCATGGTGATAATAGACAATCATTTTCCTATTGAAAGAACTGTAGAATTTTCACAACTACCTGTAATTTATTGGCACTTCTTTTTACAGCTCCTGCCCATAAAAAATTACAATTTCAGCCTTTACTTCAACAAAAATGAAGAAAGGATATGGTCCTCACTCTCATGCTTTAAAGTTGGGGGTTAAAAAGCTGAACCCAAGGTTTAATACTCCATTCGTATCAAAATACTTGTCTTTCTAACCTTAATTTTTTGTCTCAATATACTTGTCATTTTAATATATTTTACATATATTTTACATATATACCCTTATAGTTTTTAGCACTTCTTTAAGATAAAATTTATTAATAATTGTATTGGAAATGTAACAAAATAATTTAATAAATAGGGATATATTTGTACATTTCATACTTACCTTAATATATGTGCAATTGTCCAAAAAAACAAGTATTTTGATACGGATGGAGTAAGTAGTACTATAATCTAGTTCAGGGGAGAAGTGCCAACAATTGTTGAATTGGCCCTAGTTATTTTGTTTTCTTACCTATTTATCATTTGAAAAAGGAAAAAGCTCTTTTGATATGGGGAAAAAAAGTTTAAATCACCAAGAATTAGGCTCTGTTCGGTTCGGTCTTTTTGAATACTTATTTGTGCTCTTTTACTTTTTTTGCAAAAAAATTATTTGGGTGGTCCGTTCAGTGTAGCTCCTTCTACATTGCTTCTCAATGCTTTCAGATGATTTTCCATGCTAAAAAATGGCCCCCGAAAAAAGTAGTGATGGGGTACTTTTCCATACTTTTCTGTTCTTTTGGAGAATTTGTTCCATCAAGACCCCGATATCCCGTGTCTCTCCTCTTCTCTTCTCTCGAAGAACGAAGTCTGCTGCCTCCTCGCGATTTCTCCATATTTGCTCGTCCTTGAAGGTCACAGATCCGCTGCAGGTACATTCTTCCCCTCGCTCTTTCATCTTCTTCATCTTCTCCCTCGCTCTTGAGCTTGAAGACCCTCGAATCTCTCGAAGCACCGACTCCAGTATTTTTCTTCCATTTGAAGTCTGGCTTTCGAAATCCATCAGAAGCCCTAAAATGTGGCTTTCTTCTATAGATCTTCTCTTTGGTTTCGAAATTCCATCGCCAACATCAAGCTTTTGCTTTTAGGATTTCGTTTTGATTTACGTCGTCTGCTTCTTCTTCTTTCCTCTTAACGATTCACCACCACCCTCAAACAACCTCCTCTCCAAGAAACAACTATCACGCCTGGAGCAACGCTTCCTCCTCTTCTACCTTGAATCAACACTAGCCCGCAACCAGAGGCTAAATCTCTCTCTGAATTGCTTGAGAGATGTCATTGGCAAAGATCGTTTCGAGAACTTCAAGGCGCGCTCTTGTGCACTGCAAAGGAAGCTCCTTTGCTTCCTCGCCAGCATCTCCGTCCGTCACTTCTCCAACCGCTTCAATTCTCTCTCTTCTTCTCTAGTAAACGAGGTATCACCCTCTTCATTTGCAATTTTCTGATTTATTATCCCTTATACTATTCTTAGGGTTTTGCTAGGGTTTTAGTTCATCTTTTGTTTTCTTGTTGCTTTCAGCTCTTAAATTCCCTGACTTCGTTATTTGCCCAATTGAGTTCGGCCTTGTTAGTAAGCCTATTTTCCGAATTGATAGATCGGTTTTTGCTAAGTTGGATGAATAACTAGCTTGATTGATTTACTTATTTTGAAGTTATGGTATTGATATAGTTATTGATAAGACTCTATTTTTTTCTCTTCATGTTCAGTCACTCCCTTTGTTTCTCTTTTAATCTATCTTTCTCTTTCTTGGTAAAGTTTTTTCAATACTATCATGTCATATTGGATTTCGTATGAAACGTGTACCGGCAATAAATTTACTTCATTTTTCCCTCTGTTATGTGTGGACAAGTAGGGTGAATTGAAAGTTCTACTGCTCTGCTTATAGGATAGAGTAGAGAATATGAATGTTAAGAAGGTACTCATATGCAAAAATGATCTGAACGGTGGTTCAATTTTACCCTTTTCATTACGAGCCACAGGCAAAGTGTTTCTTAAATTAAAACTTATAGGAGAGAGAACAAAGAAGAGACCTAGTTTGAATCTTAAGCTAGATTAATGTTGACATGAATAAAAGATGTGATTTTGAATAATGAGACCCTTACTTATGGTGTATACTTGTGAATGCTCGGCTAGGCACCTGCTTTGCAATACCTGTTGTCCAGTACACCAACTTTCCAACGGTTTGGGTTCTCAACATCCGCATCCCCTGAAACTAATGAGAAAAAAAACAGGGGACTAATGTAGAAAACAAAGAGGATAATGTAGACACTAAGAACGAAGGTGCTGCTGCTGAAGATGTTGTTGATAAAAAGCAAGAGTCAGGTAACGGGTTTTAGTTGAAATTTTGAAATATTTAATTTAAGTTAGAATGTAATTAAGTATGTAACCATTGAAGGAAGCAATAAATTGCATTTTTTAGGCTCAGATTATGAGGGAGACCTTGATGACCTCTCTAAGGATGATCTAGTGAAACTGGCGAATGAGACTAAAATGGTGGCTCAATTTTTCCCTTTTTTGTTTTGTTTGTAGATAATTTTGTATATGTAATCCTTGATCAGGATTTTCTTAGTTATTCTGTTTAAGTAATTATCTTTGAAATTTTGTAATCCATGATCAATGGTCATGTCCTGAGAAAAAAATTGAGGCTTGTCTTTTATCATTTGTGTTGTGTCATTTAGAAGTTAGAGATGATCTTTTTATTGGCTAATCCCTCTCTCACTATGTATTTGTCTGTCTCTAAAGGTATTTAAGAAATTTGGAGTAGAGAAAGATGATCCGACAAATGAACAGTTCGATCCAAACAGACACAATGTTGTGTTTCAAGTACCTGATAATTCCAAGCCTGCAGGAACCATTGCAGTTGTTCTGAAGGTATTGTTTATGGGTGGACTTATTTTGTTTACTATTGGTGGAATTATGATAATCTCCTTATAATTTGTGGATCTATACATAAACTGTGATAACGAAAGACGTCACTTAGTGAATCGAGAAACTCTTATACACTTTGAAACATAGGATCAAATTGGAAAATACTTTAGTCGAATATCTAATTCCATCTGACGTAGATCAGTTTTGAAGATAACTTTATATCGAGATTTGATACCTCCTTCATGAATTACCTTATGATTCATCTTATAACAGTAATAATGTACAAAATGAGAAGAAAGTGTTCCTTGTCATCAATTCTAAGTAATATAATCTAACCTTGCACTTTGTGTGCAGGCTGGATACACGCTGCATGATAGAATTATTCGTCCAGCAGAAGTCGGAGTCACTCAAGCAGTTGGAGATGGTGGGGCCAATTAGGGGTCTTGAGATTGTAAAATGTGACCTCAATCAACCCCCTTACATTATGATACTCAACAAAGTTTTGCTTGGTGTTTGTGAAGTTGAATCGACGGTGCTTCCTTCCGTGATATTGCTAGTCTTAGAAAATATTGAAAGCCAGAGAAGATGATACTTTGATGTTTGTTGCTTCCCTTTTTTTTTAGTTCATGTGTCAGTTAATTATCCATTTGCTACATAAATGAAGCTGCAGTTGTGCTTTCACCACATTTCTCTCTAAACTCTGGTTATGATATACCCAGAAGAATTTCAATTTTGGTATATCCTGTTCTGCAAGTGTTTATGGCAGGGGATACTACTTTCATAGTATATTTACAGATTCCAGAACTGAAATGACAAACTTGTTCAACTTTACCAATTCCCTGCAGACTGCAGTCATCCAAAACTTACTAACAAAAGATTTTCTATTTCAAAAGAGAAATCAAATACCAACTCATACATACACTAACTGACAAACTGGTTACCATGAACAGATCTATATCTATTACTAGTTGCAATGGTTTTTGCTTAATAACCACAAAGCAGACCAAGTGAGCAACCACTGGAGAGATCCAGTTTCTACACCATACGTACACAGACAACCTAAGTACACATGCAACGTATGCCATCAGGACGACAAAAGCACAGAGCATGCACAGCTAAAATCAACAACCTGATTGATGTACAAGATCTGCTCTGTTTCATCACTTAGATGCGAGTGGTTTCTCATTGACTTCACCATCCTGGATCAGGGCTGTCTTCTTGAGAGTTCAACGGGATTTCCAAGTTCAGCTGGGTTTTGAAGTAACGTGGAGTTGAGAAACCCTCCTTGTGCACCTGCATACAGCAAGACAAAGTTCAGAGATAGTTTACTCATAAAATGATAAATGTCAGATCAGATACACCACCAACAACAACATTAACCCAGTGTATCCCGCACATGCGAGGTCAATGATTTGTAGTTTCTTGGTTTTCCTTTAGTTTGAATTGTCTTTTCTTCGAGAGCTAGAGGTTTTGTATACAATCCCAAAGGCCACCCAGAAATGGGGTTCCCATTTTCATATGCCATATCTTCCTTTGATTCCGAAGTCTAAGCAAACACACATAATCATATTTGTCATCGTGATATCTAATTGTCCAACCAAGAAAAGCATCAAATTCCTAATTCGAATATATTTTGAGAAAAAAACTGTATTGAGAAAGCCTTAATCCAACACAACTATCATCTAACAACCAGAGACAAACAAGTTCATAATGAAGCATAACCACGAGAAGCAACCATAAGTCAGCATGGTTCCTAATCTTTATTCGACTAGCTATCAGAACATTCCCAATTGAAGGTGATAAATTATCAATCGACAGTTTATCACTCATGCGATGAACAACAACAACAGAAGAATCAAACCACAACCTTTTCACATGATGTTCAACTTCCATAAGACTCTGATTGATATTGAGTAGCCCATCATAGGAGTCATCATCAGACATTTTCCCTTTCTTAGCATCCACTTTCTCTACTGATTTAGCCTCCCTTTTCTTTTCCTCCAAAACAGCAATCTATATAATACATGAAGCATGATCAAAACCAAAGGAAACACAATTATAACTTACCACTAAGCACTATACCAAATCTCAGCAGGGAAAACACACACCCAAAACAGAACTATTAACTTAAACCAAGAACAAGATTGCATCAGTATTTCTCATCTCAGGATAAGAGCAACAACAGATATTGGAAATTATCACAAAATTTTAATTCTTGGTAAGACAAGCTGAGATTTTTGACAGAAATGGGATATAATTCCAGATAACGCCGAAGCTATTTACCCAAAAAATACAGAAAGAGGCAAGAAATCAACTGTTTCACCGGAGTAACTTCAAATCTTATATAACCCTAAGGGCTATAAAACCCTAAACAAGTAGCCCTAAATCAATTACCATAAATCCAGTGAATCTCTTGTAAAATTAACTTAACGATTTGTCATAAATCAATTACGTCACGATTATCCCTTAACCAAGTACCCTAAATTCAGTTAAATAGGCTAAATAATCTTAAAACGATTAGCCCTAATTCAACTAGCTCACGATTATCCCTAATTCAATTAGCAAACAATTAGCCCTAAATTGAACCCTAAATTCAGTGAAATAGGCAATCTCGACCTACAGATGAAACAACATATTGAAGCTCGAATTACAAACACTCATCAATAGGCGAAGGATTAAGGGACATTACTCCTTCTAAATCAAGAGAAGAAGCTCGACTTACAGATTTTCAAAGCAGCGGCGAACGATGTCGTTTCTAGCAGTTGCAGACGAGCGCCTGTCGCGAGCCTCCCGGACACCGGACCACCGGAGGACGATGTGGTTTCTAGCTGGAGTCACCGTCGCGAACAGAGAGGAGAGGATTGGCTTCACAACGGCGGACGATGTGGCTTCTCTGATGTTTGTTATCGAAGAGAAGACGAAGGAAGCATAAGCAGTCACGTGCACTTCACGTGGTGCCGTGGTGGGCATTAAACTGAGCCAAAAAATCGGTCATGTGCTATGCATGTGATGACCCAAAAATATTAATTAAGGCTATTTTAGTCATTTTGACAAAAAAAAAGTATAAATAAGTATTGTTTTACCGAACAGTCATATAGAAAATAAGTATCAATATCAACATAAGTATCAGCATCTAATAAGTAAATAATTCAGCATAAGCATCAACATAAGCAACATCATCAGCATTGTTTTTACCGAACATAGCCTTAGGTGAATTCTTTTTTCCATTTGCATGCTCTGGTATTAGGCTTTCATGTGTGTCTCCTTGGTGGGTTTGCTTTCCCATAAGCTCTTATCTTCTAAGTGTTATTTAACTGACCTTAATATAAACAAACACTACCATTAAAAGTCATGCAACATCTTTTAAAAGCAATTTCTAGGAGTTATTTATTGTCAATGCAGAAAGAGAGATGAGTTGAATATTATCAGTTTTGTTGGAATATAAACGTCTCATATCGAAAGTTGGGACATAACTTGCTTAGTATATAAGCTTGATGGGCTACTCCTCCTATTGTCAATTGGTTTTAGGATGGAACCTCATTGGGCTTATGTACTGGGCTTATCTGCGCCTATGCGCTCGTGTCCGCACGTCCCCAGTCAATGGGCCCACAGACTTTTACATGGTATCAGAGTGAGTTTGGTCTTGGGTCCCTTTCTTGGGTTTATTGGGTCTGGCTATAAAGAGATTGAGATGTCCAACCCACACCCGTTTGTCTAAGTGTCAACTGAGTCTGGCCAATTGCCCGCCCGTTGCACTTGCGGGGGCGTGTTGGAATATAAACGTCTCACATCGAAAGTTGGGACATAACTTGCCTAGTATATAAGCTTGATGGGCTACTCCTCCTATTGTCAATTGGTTTTAGGATGAAACCTCATTGGGCATGTGAAAGTCCATGGGCCCATTGACTGGGGACGTGCGGCCACAAGCGCATAGACGCAGATAGGCCCAGTACATAAACCCAATGATGTTTCATCCTAAAATCAATTGACAATAGAAGGAGTAGCCCATCAAGCTTATATACTAAGCAAGTTATGTCTCAACTTTCGATGTGGGACGTTTATATTCCAACAAACTTCTTAAATTGTTTTTTATCAAAAAAAAAAGCTTCTTAAATTGTTAGTGGTGTTTTGCCTTTTGCAGCAATTAGCATTATAATATACTCTACTTGACTTCCCTCTGAATTTTGGTACAACTGTATCTTGGTTATTCTGTCTGCTATTACCCATTGAATATCATTAAGAAAAAAATACCTACTGAATGGCTCAAATTTTCTCAATAACTGAATCTAATTCAAAATACAAAAAGCTAAAATCACATTCTAAAATATAAAATTTTAACATGCATTGTCAATTTATCATAGTTTTATTGAAAAGCTTTATTCCCTTTCTTTATTTCCCATCCCTTTCTGTCTCCATCTCATATATGCGAAATGGTAATTGGCTGCTCAGTCACCAATGATACTAGTGCATGGGAGACACGTGACACCTCCCTAGTCAAACACCATTAAATATTTCAAAAAAGGACCATCACAAGAAGTGGGGCCCTGCCTTTTATATTTTGATCAGTAGCTTTAACTCAGTACTGTAACATATGAAGAATTGGGGCGGCTTTCAGTCTTTCACCCTTGATTTTGTGCCAATTGGAACCTAATAAAAAAATCATATTTTAGTAATAATTTTTTTTAGTTATTAGTTTAACCTTTTTTAGGGGTTTACCTATTTTATTTTAGAAAATATTTTTAAAAAAAATAATAATTTAAACTCTTAACATATATATATGACCACACATTAAACAAACAGTATAAATAATACTCCGTACCAAGGATGATGAAGTTAATAGGCCTGTAAAAACTCACTTCCACTTCAACCCTACTTTATTACAGCTAGGAACTCATAACATTGACAACTGCTTGGTATTACAGTATTACTACAATGACAAAATCCACAACTGATATTATTGAGCAACAACTTAGATCATGCACAATGGGATATTTTAACAAGGTTTTTTTAGATATTTTTTCAGTTTTTTCTCTGCCACATTATCTATCTTTTTTTAATTCGAGTTTTTAAATCTATTATTTTTATGAAAAAACATAAGCTATATAAATTGGTGTTTATGAATAGATAAAAATTAATTATAAATATTGAATATATTTTCTAAAATAAACAAGACTAAATTGGAGTTGAAAATGACTAAAATAATAATAATAAATAATACTAAAAATTACCATTACACATGCTCTAAAATAGTGTTTGCAGGAAAGACAATTATCTTTCTTCTTCTTCTTCTTCTCTCTTTCTGCAATGCATTGAAGTTTATCATTGCCTGCTAATTTTCTGACCTTGAAGCTGATAGCAAGCAGGTTTGAACTTCAGTTTGAGGTATTTTCTCCTCTGAACACTCTTGCTTCTGCTGAGACTTCTTACAGTGAGCAATTGCACCTTCAATTGAGTTCTCATCCTCTAAATTTACATTAACACCCTTGTTCAACAGGTTAATCTCATAAAACCCATTTGTGGATTTCACTGAAAAGGAAGAAGATGAACAAGAACAGTTGGATGAAGAATTAGATGATGATGCTGTTGTTTTTGTTTTTGTTGATGATGTTGAATGTCTCTTTATTGCCCCTGAGAATGAAAGCCTGTGACAAGTAAAGCTAATTTGGTCATCCACACTCTCACTCTCCATTTGCCCAAATGAGTTCTTCTTCACTATCTTAATGTACTTGTTCACATACTCTTTTGCCCTTGAAACATTCCCTGCTTCTTCACCACCAACTCCTGCACTTCTTGTGAACAAAGATTTGAGCTTTTGGGAGATTCCAAGCTTCATCTTCTTTGACCATGGCTTCTTTGAGAGATGGGTATCATCAGCATCACAAGCACTCACTCCTTTTGACCATTGAAAGAAGTACTCTTCTGGGTTCAACTCACAACTTGCCCTGCAAGAATCTGTGGGTGAAACACTGCAAGATTCCTCTGTAAAGGAGGGGGAAATGGAGTTTTGGAGGAGGTTTTGAACCATTTGTAGCCTAGGAGGAAGGTGTAAAGGAAGGAGTTTGCCCTTGTAGAAGAGCTCATCAGCTGGAGAAGGTGCAACTGCATCTTTCTCAAGGGAGGTTTTGCACATTTGAAACTCAAATTCTTCTCCTCCTTGACTTGTTTCCATCAAATGAAACTGGTAAATATATAGAAAAAGGGGTTTGAAAAATTTACAAAAAATACTTAGTGTAGAATCTCTATTTCTCTCCTATGGTTGTGGAAGAGAAGAAGAGGATAGTATAGAGTGGGATTTGGGAATGGAGCCAAAGAAGATGAAGTAATGAATTAAGACATGACAAAGTAAATGCAAGGAGTAGTCACTCTTGGGCTTTGCTTTACAAGCTGGAGAGCCAGAAATGAGAAAACACATATTGAAAAAATTGCAATGCATTGCTTAATTTTACTCTTCTGTAATGTGCAGAAATCTTTTTATGTGATAATTGAAGAAATCTTTTTACCCTTTCACCTTTTTTTTTTACCTTTGATCTTTTCACTTCTTTTTTAACTGACATAGCCACTCCTCGTGGCCAACTGTAAATAGACTTTCATCCTAGGTACACAGAATTAGATAGGTGATGATAAAGATTCCTCCCTTTCCTTTTGTCATTTTCATGTGAACAATTGTACTAAAACCAGAGGTCCGATTTTTTTCTTCTAAAAGACAAATTAATTCTGAACCTTTTTTAATGTATGAATATTTCATAATATATACTCCCTTTTGAATAAAATTGTCATTCTAATTCAAACATTTTGTTAAAAAAAGTTTTTCATTTTAAGAGTTTATGTAATAATTTATTGATGAGTTATTAATTTGTTATTGAAAATGATACTTTTTTTTTATATAGATTCGTTTTATTTATTGGTTATAAATAATGTGAATTATTAATTAATTGTAATTTTAGGAAAAGTTTATAATATTGTTATATAATTATTATATTTTTAATAATTATATTAAAGTCTAAAATGAACTGATGAATTAGGATAAATTGTGGGAAATAACCCAGATTTGGATAGTAGACTAGTGACGGTTAAGTAGTCGCTGTTTTGGACTTGAAATTTTGCATAAATAGCCAAATTTTATATTTGGCTACAAATGCCATATAAAGCTCACAACGACGAGATTCTCCCATCGTTGAATTTAATGTCTTTTGAGTAATCTGTCATTATTGTGAAGCTTCGTTGACCATTAATTTTGGCCATGCAGACACCATATGAACATTAAGAGTGTATTTGAATGTACACAATAATGTATTAAGTTGCATCTATAATTTAATGTTTTGAATGTATTATTTATGTACATCCAAACAGACCGTAATAGACAACGGTTCCTGTATCATTCTTAGCAATTCGCACCTCACCTAGTGTTTCCTTCATCTCGAAAGTTCGAGCTACTAAACTAGTAAGTTTATTTTCCTGGTCCTAACATTTTACTTATAAATTCTTTGGGTTTAACTTTATGTTGAGATTTTAGATGCGTAAAGCGGAATTTTAGAAAACGTTTTCCTAACATCTAACCAAGGATCTCATGTATAAACCAAATAGATCATAGATAGGAAGAATCAAATATCTTTTGATGCGTGTTTCAACCTGCTGGAATGGAGAGAATAGAGTCTCACGTGTGACTCCTCTATTTGGTCCACCCGAGCTTGAATCTGGATCACCTAAGACTCAGTTGCTAGAGCGAGGAAACGAAAGCGAATGAAGAGAGAGCCAGGGAGAAGGAGACAACCGTACTTCTTCAAGTGAATTAGGGTTATGAGTTTTTCCTAAAAGCCCTCCTTTTATATTGTCATGTGTAGATATCTTATTTCCTAAATAAGTATTTCTTTTATTATTAATAATAACACTTTATTATTAACAAGCATTATCTCCCAAGTTATATCTTATATAACTTTATATTATATACTTTATATAATATGTCTTCCAACAACCTGATCCAGTCTAAACTCTAAGGGTGTGATCTCGTAGAACCCGGTAATAATAGTAATAGACTTTATGACATACTCTATAACATATAGTCTATAAATCATAGTTGGCTTCTAGCAAAGCACTATGACTACCTAAAATGACCGGATTAAATATCTCCATAAATGGTCTCACTTCATAATCAGTAATTGCACATTTGATTAAAGGACACAATTCCTTCACTTTATACCGTACACATTCATTTACCATATAAGACATATGTATAAACACACTACAAGACCTTATTATTTATCGTATTAGTTATCTAGAAGTCAAATTAATAATTTAATATAATTAAATACAAGATAATGCATTATCATTGAAAATTCAAATGAACCCTCAATTTCATAAATTGGAAGCGGAAGTTCTATTACATCTTTAGCCTATTTTACCTAACACTCATGAGAATCACAATACATGCTAGTTTAGACGTATGATATTCATACATCATGAGTAATTTGCATAGAAAGTGTATGCGATCTTTTCTTGAATACTACTTCATTCGTTAAAAAAACAAGTGTCATTTTAAAGTTTAATTTTGATAATGATATATTAACGGATATGATATTAAGAATTGCATATACTGACACTATTTATGCAAATTTTCTTCATTTATTAGTTAGAAATGAGATGAATACTTATTAAATTGTATGATTTTGGAAAAGTTTATAGTATTTTAGCTTACCTATTAATAGTTGTATCAAAAGCTAAAACGGCAAATACATCCTTAATCATATGTTTGTTTGTTTTTGGCTAATATTAGACCTAGACCTCCCAGTCATTCAGATCCTGGACTGTATGATCTCTGATCACCGTGACAAATTCCGACTCGAAAGCCATCAATTCATCATCTGAGTCCAGAAACTCGTGCCCATCAATCACAGGAGCTTGTTCATACTTGTTATCCACCTGTTCTCGCTCTTGCTGATACAACTCCAGGAGGTCGAGCCTTTCTCGAGTCTCCTTAGACGCCAATTTCTTGGTTAGCTTCCTCCATCTAGTTGTGGTGGGTGTCTCAACCCCCAAATATGGCCTCTCAATGAATTCAAACTCATCCTTCACCTTCTGGAGATCGTCTATTAGCTTATCCACGTTTTCATCATCTTTCCTCGACCTGTAGAATTCTTCACTTTGAGTCAGCAATTGCTTGATGTTTTCCACGACGCTGAAGGCGGATTGAATCTGAGATGCAAGAGAAACTTTTTTGGGATAGTCAAAGTGGACAATATATGTAAACAAAATACATAAACAACCATACAAACAATAGATTACAGAATAAAAGATAAAAAAAGAGTAAATCATATCACACGCAATAAACTAAACTCAAAGGTAGTAATCTAGTCGAATCTGCCTTTTCCTGCCTTTTCTCTTACACTGTGTTGCATACTTCTATGTCTTGGGTTGGTGTCTCTGCATTCCCCCACAATATTTTCCATTGGCTGGAATGGTTCAAAAATAGCACCCATCAGGGGCGATCTATCTTTAAGATTAGAATGGATGTCTTCACCTCGGCAATCTACCACATCTGGATAGCAAGGAATATAAAATGTTTCGAGGATCTCGATATTAGCCCGACAGAATGTGCTCAACAAGTTATTGTTGACGTCAAAGCTCGGCTCAAAGGGAAACTCAAAGGTAGTAATCGAGTCGAATCTTCTTGGCTTAGGCATTTGGGTATCCAATAAGTTACAACGTATTTGAATGTGGTTGACATCCATTGTGTTTTGATTATCTCTAGTCTTCTTTCTCAGTCTTTTAGGAGATTTTAATTTGGCTCATTGAACAATTGTAATCCCTCTAGGAATATATACCCAGAATTTTGTAAAGCTTCCTGTAAAGCTCTTGGAAATATAACTAACCATTTCCCAAAAAAATAAACTAAACTCAGAACAAAGTGGCAGAAATTTAAGAGCAAAAGAACTAGTACATGTTTAGTTATGGGGAAAGTCAATTTATGGAAAATGTTAGGAGTTGGTTGTTTGGATTAGATCATAAGTCCTACCAAACTGGTATTCATGGCCCGTTTGATATTGATATCTATCTATATATATATATATATTAAACTTCTCTCCTTTTGAACTCTTAGAAATTTATTTCACTTTAAATAAACATATTTTATCAAATCAAAATCTATATATATTATATATTAAATCCAAACATAATTTGAGTTGATCTCTTTTAATTATATGATTTATATTTGGATTTTTAGTCTTTTTTAAAACGGTTTTGTATAATATTTCAACAAATAATAAATATCATATTGTGTTACCAATTTTGTCGGTAGGTGAAATTTTATCAATCTATTTATGTATATTAAATCTATTATTCACTATTTTCAAGCCTGTATTTTAAAGCGAGATTAATTTTCATTAATTAAATTTACTTAGATTTTTTTTAAAAAAAATCTTTATCAAAATCACTATGTCGTTATCTATATATCTATATTAAAGTTGGCTCTTTTTAAGCCACCATAGTGTTTTTAGGCTCAAGTTATTAAGGTTTTATTTTTTTTCCTTTTTTCTATTTATTATTATATTAAATAATCAACAAAATATAAATTAACAAAAAGACCTTAACAAGATTTTAAAATTAATTAGCTCTAAATTTTAAAATCTTGATCAAAATCTCATCAAACTAACTTATTTTTACAATAGATGTTAACGTAATTTTCTATTTGACGGAAATGTAAATGTGATACATATATTTTTGTTAATGCAACAATAATATTAATTGGCATTTAACATCATCAAAAAAATTATTTAATTAATTAATTTAAATATTAAATATTGTATAAGGTTAGATTATATACTTAACTTTAGATACCATATATTTTAATGATTTTTTTGATAAATATCATGAATTAGTGACAAACTATTAGCAAATTAAATGAACCCATGTAAGTGAATTAGTATATTGACATAGCAACAAGATTAGTGAACCCACTTAAGTTAATTAGTAATAACCTTTAGATAGCATATAGTTTTTTATGATTTTTTCTTTACTTACAATGTATTCACATTTTGAATTTTAAATAAACCCACGTAAATTTGATAGCAAGAAAATCCAATTGATAGATTTCACATTTTCAAGATTTAATTAAAAATTATTTTCGTACTTTAAATAATTGATGATGAATAAAAAATATGTATGAAAATATCAATATACTATTTGAAATATAATTCAATTGGGTTTTATTTGATTCTCCAATTGAGTTAATTTAGTTTATTAATATTTACGATAATGTAAATGCCCAACATATATATATAATAATAAAACAATGAGTAAATTAATATGATTTTATTTTCAATAATATCATCTCAATGTCTAAAACCTGAATTGAATATTACAAAAGGTATAAAAAAAAGTAACAAAAGTAATATTCTATCAACAAACTTAAGAAGTTTTAAAAATAATATAGATCTAAACATATCATCAGTAAAATATTGTTGAAAGACTGACAAATAACATCGTACTAATCTATTGAATTGAAAATAAATATAAAATTGATTCATTACTTCAATCTCGGATACTATTTCACTCTAAATATAATGTTCTTGAGAATTGATTAAGTAACATACCCAATCATAATTTTTACATATATTTCGAGTGAATTTTTTCCTATAATGTTATATATATAAATCCAATCACTTTCTTTCTATTAGTATGTAAATGTTTGGAAAAAATATAATATAACTACATGTCAATATATTCTCATTTCATGTATATCTTATCTTTTATAATCATATAGTCATTAATTTGTATTCATGTAAAGTTTATTCGTATACTAAAATTTTCTTTTATAAATATAAGTCGGCTCGTGCATGGCACGAGGGTTTAAACTAGTCAGAATATCAAATATGGGTATAAATATCACTTATATTCATATATGCATTTTGTATAATACTGATATCGATATTAAATTGATATTTGCTGTTTGACATAAGATATGTATATCAAAATATAGGTATGGGTGATATCAGTGTTATTTTGATATCTCCTATGGAGTGAGTATATAAAAAATATGACTCATATCTATATCCATACCCGATACCATGATATCCATATCGATAGTCATATCCGATATCTCATATTTTGATATCGATACCAAACGAACTCTCAACAGAAAGAAAGAAGATGAATTAGATATCTAAAGTACCTTTCCTTCCAAATCATGATATTCTGCCTCAAGATTATCCCTCTTTTTGGTTGATCTGCGAGCTCCATCATACAATGATGATAAACTATCATCTGACCTGGTGGATAACAAGAATTAGAAAGCCAACTGAAAGATTCTAGGGTTGTATTTATTGAAAGAATAAATCATACATTTCTTGTAGCTTCTGGACGACTTCTTCGAATTTTTTTACGGAAACTAACAACTCATCCTGCCAAGGAATGTGAATTTCAGATTTGCATAAGTTGAATGTATGTAAATTTTGGAAGGATGAAGTTTGTTCAACAAAAGTTGTAAGAGTTCTAACCTTGTAAGGCGGAAGAACTTGAATCAATATGCTCTCAAAACGTTGAGCGAATTTCCCTAATTCAGCCCTTCAAAATACAAAGAAGTAAGGCAAAAGTACTAATGTTCAAGAGTAAGGCCTCGTTTGACAAACGGTTTTATAAAGACTTTTTTATTTATGATGTATTTTTTGTTGAAAAATAGTTTTTAAAAATTTAAAATTGGAAAGATCTATGAAAACGTGAAAAAAGTAAATAAATATTTAATTGTAAAAAAATATTTATGAAGACTCTCCCAAACAAACCCTAAATCAATGGAACAGTGAAAAACTAATCACATTTGATTATGCATTGAAATACTCTATAAAAGAATCTATTAAGGCCTTGTTAGGCCGTAAGTTTATAAACACTTTTTTGTAAAAAACTATTTTTATATATATTGATAAACGTGTATAAAATTATTTTATTTTTTTCTACTACTCCCATTTTTCTTAATAAAATACATATATACCTATAAAAACTATTTCAACTAATTATTGATAAAAAAAAAACTATTTATAAACACTATTAACGAACAAACCCTAACTGAAGAGCCTAGTTTATGAGATTTCATAGGTTAAAAAAGAAAAGAAGTACAATCTCATACTTTATAACCTCTTCCCTTTGTTTTGTGAAATCACATTGGAATTTCCAACTTGATTCAATGAAGCTAATCCAAGCTGAAGCAACTTCTGTTTCCGTTTGACCTAAGCTTATTGATCTTAACAGTTCCTGTTCCTACAAAACAGAAATGCAGTTTAAGTGATGTTATTATTAAGCCACATTCCCCATTCATTACCAAAAGAAAAAAGATGAATTAAGAAGGCGAATACTATTGTACTTTGCAGTGGAAATGGCGATGAATATCGCTATTAGCTTTATCAAAATGCTGTTTCTCTTCCCTAACGGTATTTACGCGTACATTTGCAATAGCTAAGGAGCTATTGACCTGCACTGATTCATCAATCATAAATAGAAAATACAGTCAAAGAATGATAAGCAAAGCCGTTAATATTGATTTAGAGAGAATTAGAGATTTTCAATATGAACATGCCAAAAAGAAAGTATACAAAAAATAGCTTATATCTAGAGCAAAAGAAATAACAAACAGACTAAATTATCCTTTATACAATAATAATATATATGTTATTAGTTAAGACAAAAAAAAAACTACTTAAAGCCACAATGAAAAACCAAAGTTGTCACCTTTCTCAGTTCAGCTTCAAGTTCATCCTTTCGCTGCTTCAGCTTTCCAATTTGAACTAGCAAATCCTAGAAAAGATTTTGAGATCTTGGAGTCAAAAGTATAAGATTGTGCTCATGTAATATTGTATAGTTTTTTTTAGTGTGTGCTCATGGTCACATGCTAACAAGTTAAAATATGAAATTATCTATAAAATATTTCCTAAAAGAGAATAATTAAATTGTTAAGATACTATCTCACATCGGAAATAAAGACTAAACAAGATTAATATATAAGCTTGGTGGACTAATTATCCTTTTGACAATTAGTTTTAGGATGAAACTCCACTGGGCTTATGTGCTAGGCTCATACGCGTAGTTACGCTATACATACGCACATTCTCTTGGGTAGGCCCACGACCCATTGTCTAATTTATCATCCTATCAGAGTTGGTCTGGTCATGGACATCTTTTCTGGTTTACTTGGGTCTTCACCCCTTATCTACATACTACCTATGGGCCTTCGCACATCTGTCATCTACCTTACTTCCTATGGGCCTTCGCCCATCTTGTCCAAGTGTCAACTGAGCAGACCAGTTGCATTTGAGGGGGGGTGTTAAGATACTATTCCACATCGGAAATAAAGACTAAACAAGACTAGTATATAAGCTTAGTGAACTACTCTTCCTATTGCCAATTAGTTTTAGGATAGAACCTCATTGGACTTATGTGCTAGGCTCATACACGCAGTTGCGCTATACATATACACATTCTCCTGGGTAGGCCTACGACCCATTGTCTAATTTATTATAAACACTTAACAAAAAAAATTAAACTAATGACTAAAAAAATCATTACTAAAAACAAAGTTCTTAAGAGTGTGCCTATAAACACACACTAAAAAAACATATTGTATATCATTTCAATCATTTACTTACAATTTCAAGTGAAATGTGAACGAAAGAAGTAAGTACTTCTACTTCTTCCCAATCTTAAAAACAAGAACTATAATCAATAATTTTATGTAATTGATTAATCAGTTTTGTTAAGATAGTTTACCTTCTCTACTTGGTTAACTTCATTGACTTTCACCAAGCGATAGCTCATCGCTTCCTCTCCTCTACGTCTGCCTCAAAAGGAGATTAACAAAATCAAAATTCTACAGATTATACGTTCTAGGAAATACAAGGTTTTTTTCATGTAGTTCTTGTTAGAAATAGAAGGAATATACTCCGAGCAAGTTGCTCTTATAAATTTGATTTTGTGTGATTATTGTGTTACCATTATTCATTATGTTTCTCAATTTTATAATCTTCTATGACATGGAAAAAAATAATCAGTCACTAAGTAACAAACAAGAAGATGGAAAAAGATAAGTTATAGGATAAACACCCTCAATCGGCAGTATCAAACTTATGAAAAAGTGTTCCATTCTTCAAACGGATGTGTTTATTAGAGGAGGTTATAAACATTTTTTTATTTATAATGTATTTTTTTAAAATATAGTTTTTATTAAATTTGTAAGATATGAAAATTTATACAATATTAAAAAAAAAATGTTTATATATACTTGGCCAAACAAGGCCTACAAAGACTGAGTCAAAGAACCTGTGGTCTTCAATCCTCTTCTGAGCTTGCGAGGTAGAGTGAACCAGAGATTGTGATAGAATATTCAACTTGTCATGCTGCATTTTGATCAAACATGTAATATTTGTTACTTAGGATCCGTTTGGTTTGAGTTTATGAAAACAGTAATAGAAATAAAATGAATCTAGTTAATTTTGATAACATGATAAATTAATTAAAATTTTATCTTGGTTTGAGATTCTAAAATTTACATGAGAAGAGAAGGGAGAAAATAAATAATTTTATTATTTTAAAACTCATCCTAGTATTAGAGAAACAAATACTTCCATTACGGTGTCAAGAAAAAAGAAGAAACAAAATGATTGTATCATTTTGATTAATAAACAATGACGGTTTGTTTGGATTCCTTTTAGAATGTATTAAAATACATTATCTTACAATTTAATATAAAATAATACATTATATTTGAGAATACAAACAGACCCTAAAATGTACTAGATTCATTTTATTTATTTTACCATTTCCATAATTCAAATAAAACGCAACCCTAAAAGAGGACCACTAAGAAATAAACAACCTTTTGAGCATATACTTGTGGAGAATCTCCTTGATGCAAATCCTTCCTTTGCAACAAGAGTGCCTTCAACTTGGAATAATGTCTCACTCGTAAAAGTGCTTCTTTCAACGCCTAAAACATTTGAAGACATATAATTATATATGCGAAAAATCTTGAACACCCAAATTGTTATCCCAACCAAACTACAAATCTTATGCAGCTATAAATTAAATCAAGCAAACCTGTGTCCTCGCAACATCTAGTTCTTCAGATGATTTATCATGAGCCTTTCGTGAAGGTATCGCGATTTCCTTCATGATTTCTGTTTCCAAACTAGTAATTTCCATATCTATCCTGAGAGCAGATGGCATATAAGAGACAGGAATGATTAAAACTTCAGGATTGATAATATCCTCGAGATTTTTACCTAGTTTGCTCAGCATTAATTTTCAACCCTGATATCGAACTTTGAGCAAATTGAAGCAGTTCTTCCCGTTTCATCTGAAATAGGTGAAGAATATTTGTCAATGGGTACATGTTGAGAAGATACTCGTGAAAGAAAATCAAATCAATGGCCCGTGAAATGAGAATAAAAAAAATAGAATTTGAATAAAAATTAAGGGTTTTTTCGCCCTGGTAATTCCGAAGTATAGCTTAATTCGCGCGATATATTAAAATTTGGCATATTTCGCATGCTATCCCTGAGGTTTTTATTTTTTTCACGAAATACTCAAATTGTTAAATACAAACGGTTTGTATTTATTTATTTTTAAATAAAATAAACCCTAAACCCTACCTAAACCTCAAAACCCTAATCCCTAATCCTAAACCCTTAACCATATAAATAAACTATAAATCCTAAACCTAAAACCTTAACCCTAAATACTTTTTTAGGGTTTATTTATTTATTTTATTTTTTAAAATAAACAAAAACGTTTGTATTTTACGATTTGGATATTTCGCGAAAAAAATGCAAACCACAGGGTTGTCACACGAAATATGTCAAAATTTTAGTATACCGTGTGAATTAAGCGATACCTCATGATTATCATAAGAAATAGCCAAAAAAATAATTATGATAGTATAGGAAAAAACAAGCAGGCTTTGAGCATTGCCTTCATATGAGAATATTTGTTTTTATCTTGCATGCCTTCATATATATCAGAGTAGTAGTTTAATTAGTTACAAAACCCATTATAGTGGGAGAAATATAAATATCAGCCATATTTCATACCAGTAATTCCTCATGGTAGCATGAAAAAACTCCTGCCAGGTCTTTAATGCTGCTAAGTATTGCAAGATGAACTTCCTTTCCTCCTATGAGACAATGCCTATCATACAATTTCAAGAGATTAAACAATAAAAATATACAATACATATGCAGGAAACTGTATCTGTTTTTTTTTTTGTTCCATTAACAAGGTCCTCAATTGCATAAACTTAACCATAAGAAGCTACAACAAACAGGGTAATAAGAATTTACCCAAAGATCTCCAGAATGAGATCAGCTTCTTCATCATTTGGTTCTTCACGAATCTGGGTCAGACAAAAGAGTTAACCTGCGGTTAACTTCCATGATCAGCAAGTTCAAAAACCAAAACTGCATTAAACTAATAATTTGTATTTTGAAGGGTGTTAAATGTCAATCTTTACTGAAATCTGGAAAAATATGTACGTAGTATTGCTAAAGCCAATTTATTGAAACAAAGATATGGAGAGAGCTCTTTTATCAACTCTACGATTTTAAGACAATAACAAACACATCACTTGACTTTCATCTAAAGGTTAAGGGTTTGTTTAGATTCCCGAAAAAAATGCATTGAATTACATTATTTTACATTAAATAAACGTAAAATAACGCAATTTAATGTATTATCCTTGAAAATCCAAACGAACCCTAAATACCAACAGAAAATGGGAAAGATTCTCCACACAGTTCAATTAGTGTCCTGGATCATTATGTAAAAACTTTTGTCATTACTAAATGTGGAGATCATAGGTTTCATCAAAATGAATGATTTAATTACAAAAAACAAAACTTGTTATCTATCGCACATTGTTATATCATGTGCACTTTAAACAATAAATTGGTTGCATACATGCCTTTGATAGTTATTACATAAAAAAAAAAACAGAATAGAACTTGACAAAATTATGAATAGTCATGATTTGTCACGAACCATAGACAATGCAATGCCTTCAAGAGCTTCACTATGCAGAAAGACAACAAGAAAGGTTACAGGTTCACCTCTTTGATCAATGTCCTGATAAAATACCTGCACATAGCCCATTTAAAAGATCAACTTAAGTATATCAAGAACTAGAAATTGATATGGAATTCAAGATTATGAAATTGTTGGGAAAAATAGTGTTTTTTTTTTCTTCCTTTTTGTGTGATTAAAATGGGCAAGACACATAATGAAGACGCACTTCTAGCTTTTATTATGTAAGGAAAGGATTACAACATTAATTGTATTTATATGTGGGACATTCACCCGAACTCTAGCTTACATAACCCACTCGAGGACTCGAACTCACACTCTCTTGAGCTTATTAGCTCGATCTATACAAACTCCAGTCACTCACTCACACTTTGTTTCTTGCTTGCTTGATGCTCCAATTTGTCAACTCTTTCTCCTATTTACAGGAGCGATGCGTTGATTCAAATGGATAAGCATGCACTAGTTACAAGGTTGATATTTGCAATTGTCATCCATGTGGATCCACATGTTAGAACTTTCCTTGTGTTTATCCTCTTCTATAATCTAGATTAATCTTCAAGTTGGGCCTCTAATTTGGTCTAACATTAGCCCACTTCCAAATTTGGAGGAAGCCCAACAAAAACTACATGGTATGAACTTTTTAATAAGACAATCTTTCTAAGGAAAAAGAAAATGTCATAATTGACTCGCAAACTCATAGTTTAGTCTATACCTTCATTAACATCAATGTTAATTATTTCTAGATCCTTTTGGAATCAACATATAACTTGCAAGATATCAGGAGTCACATCATAAGATCAAGCATCAAATTAAAGACAAAAGAGACTAAAAAAGTTGGAGACCCACCATAGTCGGTTGTCTGGATTCATCTGTTTCTTTGTGAGTCGGTTCAATATTGACAAGGCCTCTACTATAAGCCTTAGCTTGCTTAAGTGATTTCAACCACCTTCTCAACAATAAAACTCTATCATTCCCTCTAGAAGAAACAGCAAGTGTTTCCAATCTCTTCACAGTTTGCTGGAAGCTTTGTATATGTCGATTGCCCTGCAAGTTACAACTTCTTTAACAAATCACTTGATCAAAAGGGAAATGTGGAGAGTCTACTCTTTAAAACTCACATTCTTTGTATAGATTTAAGACTCAAGCTCAATCACCAACTTATAAATGTATACAAGTTTTTAGATTTTAGAGATTAAGGCGGTGTTTGATTGTTGGGGTTGAGGGATGAGGTATGGGGTTGGGAATTTCCCAACCCAAAATCTAATGTTCACTGTGTAATGTTTTTGAATCAAACCAATTCCTCAAACCCAATTTATTCAACCCTCCAAAATATTTAGGGTTGAAATGGTGGAATGAGAAGAGAGGTTTTATGTAATTTCGGATTGGAAATGTAAGAAAAAACATAAACCCATTTTTTTTCTCAAATACTAACTAAACACTCAAATTTCTCTATCACTTTACAAATCCATACATCTCAAACTCATCTATTCCTTTACAAATCTAATTCAAACCCAATTTTCACCAAAGGCCCCATAATATAGCTAAATGATAGAATCTACTTATGCTCTTGCTAAATTCAAGTAGCAAGCCCTTAAGTTGTTTAAGAATTGCAGTTCTTTGCCGTTGTAGTGGATTCAACAGCCCATATCGGTATAAATGGTTTCTTGTAGGCCCAACAAGCAACATGAAATACCAATTTCATATATCCCAAACTCAATATTCCAGTGAAAATGAACCCTTATAGAACTAAGTAAGCTATATAGTATGAAAAATTACATACCAATTTTTTAAGCTATAGTTTGATACGACTTAAAACAAAAACAAAAAATGGAACCTACAATCCAACTTTTCCCAAATAATTTGACCAAAAGTCGAAACTACTCAAAATCTGAATTCAATCGAGATCGAAACGGTTGCCAAAAAACAATTCGTCACCCAAATTCATGTATATCTTCTCTGGCTGCTGAAAAATCTCCGAAGATTAAAATATCAACAATTGGAAAAAAAACCCTAATTTAACATAGAGAATGAGAGATTACGATACAATTTGGAAAAGCCTAGCGCCACCGACAACGGCTTGGCCGGCGTGTTGGACGACTGAATCGGCATAGGTGCGGATTAGATTCCACGGCATTCTCCTTCCAACTGATTTTCAAATCTTCCTCTTTCAGAAAATTTACCAGATAGCAACGCAGAGCCCTAACTATCCACACATTGAAATTCAGTTGAATTCACCGATTGCGATCGTCTTCAAAGCACACAAAACCAGTTATCGCAATCAAGGCGTATCAGAATCAAGATGGTTCAGGTCAAAATTGAATCGCTACAGAAATTAATCGTCTATGGAAAATCGAACGATCGAATGAGAAAGTAAGAGTGAGAAGAGCACAAGAAAGAGGAAGAAATTTTCAATCGAATCAGAGTTCTAGGTTTTCCCTTTGATTGGAAGAGAACTTGGCGGGGAAGGAAGAAGAAAGAGTCAGCGCTGTGTAACTATAAAGAAGCCTCTCGCTCTACATTTTTTACCCTTTTTTAAAAAATATTTAATATTCCAATTCTTCTTCCCCCGTTTATAGGGTTGCCGTTGAACACAAATTTTCTATGTGCAACACTTTTTTTTTTTTTTTTTTCTCCTTGTCACATTATTTTATAGAATTTCCAGTAACACAATCAAGAACATTTATTTTCTAAGCTACAAGTGGTTTAATATATTGAAAAATTCTACACCAAAAACTACACTTTTTTTAGCAGGAAAAAAAAAACACTATTGCAGATAAGAATATTTAATAAGACTTGGAGGAGGTCTTACAAAAATACTAAAGAAAGAAGATTTTATGAATGAAAAGATCATATATAACTTGCTAATGCATATAAAATTGCATATTACTACATTAGAACAATCAAGGCACTACACCACAGTTTAGCTTACTGGCGAAATTGCCATGGAATGCTATACATTTTTGCTGATACAAACTACAAACATCAACTCTCAAGAATCAGCCCCTTTCTAAACGGTTTCGTGTCGGCGCCCCCATATTCATCCTTGATCATGAATTTGAATGCCGCTATCCATCTGGGTATCTCAGATTCAGGGCCAAGTTTTTTTTCACACGTCATCAATATCAGCCATCGGCATCTTCCAGTAGTTCCAATGGTTATAATCTTCCTGTTCAATCATTGATGTAGGCGGGAACATGTCGTTGACAAGGGTATGCAATGAGGTGTATGATTTCACATCAATGCGGTGGCTGATGGCTACCTCGCCCTGTTTACAGGATGAGTTATAAGGCTAAAGAAGAAGAGGAGGAAATGGAGCGTTGATGTATGGTATGAATACCTTAGGGTTGATTATGAATATTTTGCCTTTGGGGATTCCAATCTTTCTGTAGCTGAGCTCGTCAGTGTCTCTGTTCCCGAACCCAGCATAGAATGGATTGTAGTCAGCAGGAAAGAGTGCTTTGATGTCCTGAGATTCAAGAAATTGGAGATTGTGAGGATTTTAATCCAAGGAAAATGAAAAATTAGTACTCCTACAAGTTTACCTGCAAACAGGCTATCTTGAATTCATGAGGTGCTCTCCTTATCACTGTTAAAGTGTCAGTAGACCAATGCAGAAAGACATCATGAGTAAAAACCAAGAAATGTCATGAAGTTTCACTGAAACAAGTGCCTAAGGATTTTCAGTGTACCTTCACGAAACAAAGAAGGGAATAGACCATCAGGTGAAATGACGACAGGCCCATCGGGTAAAGTATTCCCGTCCTGCAACAATAGAAAGCATATCCTTACAGCCCAGATGAAGAGCAGCAACTAAGCAAACAGTTAAATTTTTTTCCATTTTTATCAGAATCTCAACTGGTAGTGTTAATACTCAATAATTCCAGAGATATAAAACAGAGCAGACAAAATTAGGATAATGTTATATATATTGTAGTACTTTGTAGTTACACTGATGAAGGTAAAGGAAATTAAGACCTGCTTGAGATTAAGCAAGAAACTTCGAGTTAGGTAAGCCTGGACAATTGCACGTGCGCTTAAAAAGAGCAACTGGTATCCATTCTCCTGTTGTACATCCAAAAAAAATCATACATAATCTAGTAAATAACCTCAGTAAGAGACTTACTGATCCAAACCAAAAAGGAATATTTGAAAATGAAATCAATCCATTACCTTAATGGCTGAGAAAAGTTTAGCTACACCAGATTGTGACCAGTCTCTTCCAACTAGAGGCATGAATTGCCCAAGAACGTCGGATCTGAAAAAGTACTTCACACATAAGACCAAATATGTTGCAAAAGGCTCCATTCTCTTTATGCACATTTCGTTCCCTCAATATTTATCTTTCTATTCTTTATTTTGCTGCAGCATTCTTGCAGGAAAGAAGAACACGTGAAATCCCCGACAATCACAAAAGTGATCCAATTGTTGATGATAACATCATCCAAACTAGATGGAAGCTTGAAAAGAAGATAACATGATGAAAGGATGTAAAAAATCATGCAATGATGAGTTCCTTAATCAAAATCAAGCAATCAACATATAGGCAGTGAAGGATGGAAGAAAAAGAGATGGTGTAATCAACAGAGATAATCCATTTATAGTTGATATCCTTTTTCTTCATCTGAAGAAAGTGAATGTGCTATTTTAACACTCCATTGGCTTTAGTTTACTATTGAGTCAACTGCAGAATGAGCTGTATAAACCAAAGTGTCTGAGAAATTTGCAATAAGTGAATGCAAAACTGTTTCCCAATTTACATAACATATGCAGATAGAGGTTCAATGGAGAAGTTCATGATAGCTTACTTTGTGATGGTTCCATCAACATCAGATATCACGATCCGTGCATTATACTTCCACAAGTATATATGAGCTTCTACCTGATGACCCAGAAAAGAACACTTGTTAACATATCAATAAATCAGAAAGGTTATCAACATAAATAAAATCTCAAAAAAAAAAAGAATAGGACACAAGGTTGGGGTGACAAACCCGTTGCAATCCCCAGACTCTCGTACAAAAACTAAAGGTGACCACATTTTGACCATCTTTTAGATTCAAGGATGCAATTTGCTCACTAGTTGGGATGTTAGTCCGCACGAATTTCTTATGAGAAGACTTGCTATCAGCACTCAAATGTGGTGCTTGTGACAGGGAAGTTGGAGTTCCATCAAGAGACGGACTATGAGAAGCTTCAGGATCAAGAAATATGTCCTCACTTGAGACATTACTGTTTGATGGCTCAAGTGTTTTACTCCTTCTGAACGACATTGGCCAAATGCTCCATCTACGTCCAGGTGTAGAAACACCATCAGCTTCATTATCTTTCAGTTTCTCTATTGCTTTTTGCTCTACAGGAATTGCATCTTTCGAGTCAACAGGTAAATGTATGCCAAAGGCAGCCATTCCAAGGACTATATGAGCAGCTTTACCCCACGGTACGTAAGTCTCACCCAGTCTGACAACAAGGTTTTCATCTTTAATGATGGATGTTGCAGAAAGTTTAAATTCCTCTGCAGATATACGATGTTCGTCGAATGCTTCAGCAGCAATACACAATCCCATACCAGGATGAAGTAAGTGCCTGCAAATAGATATCTCAAACCCTACAAAAACATAGTTTGAAAACAGATCTCAGTAACATAATTTGAAAGCATCAATTAAAAAGTTTCATAAATAAAGTCCAGCAGAAATGACGTCCTTACGTAAGTCTAAATTTGCCTGCAAACATGCCGCACTCATAGTCTCCTGTTCCACTTCATGTCTATGAGTTTCAGCTTCAGAAGCATCTCCATTTGGACTACTTTGTGAAGCGTGTGAAGGAGATGTGGTACGAATTGTAAGATGTCTATCAACATTATCAGACACAGATTCAGCAACTGTAAGGTCCTTACTTAAGTCTGAACCCGCAGTTCCTTTCTCCACTTCATGTATATTAATTTCAGCTTCATCAGCATCTTCATTTCGACTACTTGGTGTAGCCTCATATGAATCAGATTTGGTAAGATGTTTATCAACACTGTCAGAACTAAAACCATCAGACGTGGAGTTGGAAAGAACGAGTTCTACACTGGTTGCAATTTCCTCACCAGGTTCGACTCTCCCGTTTACAGCAGTTGCAACATAAGGAATTCCTAAAGTGGAATTTGAGAAGGAAGTAGCTGACCCATTTTCAATCCTAACTTCATCTTCATACCTTGCTTCGACTTCCTTTGAAGTTTGTATACTTTGAGTATAATTATCTTGGGGATGTTCAGCATCAGAGGCACATACTTGAAGGTTCTCTGCAGCTTTCTCTTGAGCTTCTTCATGGATGTCTACTAAAGAATTCTCCCTTTGCATATCCCCATCTACATAACTGGCATCTTCTTGGATGTCGACAACAGAGTTCTCGCTTTGCATCTCCTCATCTCCATTTTTGGTGCTAAATGGTGCACCTTCAACACTATTATGAACATGAACATCACTCTCCTGGTTTAGGACACCATCTACTTGATTTTGATCTTCATGTTCTCCACCAACTTCAGAAACTTCCAACTCATGCATCTCATGATTGCCTTGATCCTTATCCACAGAATTCATATCTACCTCACTAGCTTTCTCTTTATCATGCTGATACACATCTTCTTTATCCTTACTATCCTCTGTGTGTTGCTCTACAAAACTACCACCGTTGTTATCAACACACTCAGCACTGACAGTGTCAATTTTGCTTGGAGAAGCTTGTACATCATTATGATATCCAGCAGCCCACCTATTTTCACCAGAATTGAACTCGGTATTCCCTTCACAAAACTCAGCAGTTTCAGCTGACCCCAGATGTAACTGGGGGACAACTGATTCTACATTCTCACTGTCCTTTTTAAATGATGAGATTGGTGCTGTCAAAATGTGTCCATCAATGCTTACCAAAACCACTTCTGAATCAGAACTTGGCGCTTCCATAAAATTGTCCAGACCATCTAAATTGTCAAACCGGCTCGAACCATACTCTGATGAGAACTCAATAGAACCATCAATGGATGACTGATCATCTTGAAAGTCATAAAAGTTACAAGCGTCAGATTCAGACCTCTCTAGTCTGGAAAAGAAAACGTCAGCAGCCACTCCAGGATCAGATACTATGCTTTGCAATCTGTTGCCTTCAAAATTTTCTTCACCTAAAATATCACTATTATCTTTACTTAGATCACCATCTGCTTGGCTACTTCCTCTCCCATCCTTCACAACCCCATCTCTCTCACTGTCTTCACCGGGGTCAGCTTCTCTACTAAAATATGCCTCACCCGAATTATCAAGATACATATGGAACTTAGCTTCAACGCCGTTCACATTTATCCGCACCTTCTTCTCGGATCGCTTTAGAACACCCTGAAACTTACCAAACCGAACATACCAAGGGGTGGTCCGAAAGCTGCCGTCTTGCTGTTGAACAACAATTATATCAACAGCCCCACCAAATGGGTGAAATGGAGTAGCCACAGTATATACACCTTGTGAAATCAAGTTCCCAAACTTACCCACAACATTCATTGTTTCAGTTTCCAAATTAAATCTCAACAAATGTGCAAGCAAACCCACAGAAACCCTAACAATCAATTACTCAGCTTTCACTCCTCTTTATTCAGAGGTAATCAAATCTAATCAGGATAAATTAGACCCAGCAGAACTATGAACGCATCCAATTCTTGAAACAGTACCTTAAACTTGCTGTTCCATCAAATCTCTGCCAATTCAAGAATTCGAGATCAATGCATGATCAAAGCAGAAATCAAAATCACAACATCATAAACCTAGAAATTAAACAACTTACACAGATTATTCAGCCTGAACTGAGATCTTTCGGATAAGCAATCACGGAACCAAAAAATCGTCAGGTAGGATCTTTTAAGCAAGCGAATGAGCAACAAGTGAACAATTTTACACAGGAACGAATCAAATGGGTGAAAACCCCGGAAAGAAGAGCGCTCGTTCAAAACCCCGTTCAATTTGGGGAACGGGTTTTAAAAATTGAATTGAACACACAGAACAATCTTACAGCTAAAGAAAGAATCGATATCTGATTAGTACAATCTTAATCTTTGTCTTCCTCAGATACAAAATTGGAATGGAAGAGTAGGAATGACAAAGATGAGAGAAATGGTTGCTTCGCTGAAATAATTGACTAACCTGGGTGGTGCTGGAAGAAGATACATTGTATAGTTTTGTATGGTAGAATAATTTGAGTAATATTCTCATTTTCTGATCTGTTTTATTTTCTTTCGTCCTCAATTTCCTAAAATCTTTTCTTTTCTGGCTTCCAATATTTTCTTTTTAAAAAAAAGAAACCTCAGCTATTACTCAACTTGACAGTTTTGTTCTGTTTCCTTCTACCTTGTTCCAATAGAATTGTCAGCATATCCAATGACCATAACCATAAAACATTAAAATAATAGCATACTTGCAATCACTCTCCATTTTGTATTATATATATTTCCTTAAAATTAAATGTTGTAGTAATATTTGGTAGTAGCTTTTTTAGCCTATTTAATAGTCTTAACAAGTTAGTAATACTTTTCTTCAAAAAATCTAGTAATACTATTCAAGTGCAAGGAAAAATACAAATATAATGCTTAATTTTTTTGTCAAATTTTCTTTAACCCAGCTGGTAAGTATAACATATCGTGATTATAAGGCTATGAGTTCAAATTCATCTTTTCGTTCTAATGATCCACTGTTTCTTATAGATAAAAAATTGCTTACAATTTTACTGATTTTGAATTAAAAGTATATAATTAAAATTATGGATGAAGGACATTTTAGTAATTTAGGATAAATCTAACATGTGAAGCATTTTCACCTACCTCGTGATCATGGTGGTTGTTTGTTGTTGTCTTGCCTCAATAGTATTTTTTTTCCTATCTAACACCGCCAATCCTAATATAAAATGAAAAAACTCAATTTGGAGCACCACATTATAAACAATAATTAAACATTTCCGGGTATAAAATTAAAATCTCAACACTTATCAACAATGATTATACGCAAAACGTGGATAAGGATCAATGAGTGAGATAATTTCTTTTACTTTGACGTGAAGAGAGAGAAGTAGAAAAGTCAATGGGCCATTGGCTAACAAATTAATGGGCCTAGTCCAACTACTTCTCATTCCCCCAAATTGGCCCATTTCTACCCCCACCTCCATCTTCAGATCTATTCTTTGTGTGGACCCCGCATTCTATGTGAACTTGTGAAGTGGACTCAGAACTCACAAGCCTTCATCAATAGCTGTACTTTTCATAGATCGTGAGGAATGCTGAGTATTGAAATTGTTCATTTAGATTATACTTGCCATTAATTTTTTTTTTAATGTTTAATGGAATTAAGTTCAAATTGATTGTCTTGGTTGTCAGTTGTCACCGTGATTATTACGTATATTCTCAATTCATGTCGTGCTTATGCATGTCCAAAAATCATTAGTCATCATTATCATTGATCATGTAAATATACTACATACACCCTTGCATTGTATAAAAAACGTCTAATAATTACAGAAGTTATTTACGAAAGTTGTTTACTTTTACTTTCTCCGATCAATAATATATGTCGTTATAGAACTTGACACACCAATTAAGAAAAAAATTAAACTTTAACTTTTCATTTACTTTAGAGGTAAAATAATTTTGTTTTAATGAAATACACTAATTTTGAGTATTTTGAAAACGTTTTTAGTCTAGGGAATAGGCAGATAAGGAGTCTTAAAAACTGAAAAAGAAGGAGATTAAGTTGAAAAGTAAAGACGATTAATATAACTTCATTAAAGAAGATACAATTCAACTCTTCAACGTTATATATTGATGATCAATTTTCAAGTCCTTAAACGACATATATTATTGATCGGAGGAAGTATTAATTTTTCTTTTAGAGATTGATGTTGAAAAGAAGACTTTCATGAGTCTTGACTTTTGATGTTGTATATTCTATCATATTTTCACAAAGAAGAATATTCAGTCATTCCTTTTTGGATATGCCATGTGGGAATATTAAACCCATTCGAATCTGTAATGAGTGAATGTACTTTGGTATTCAAATTATTCTGATTGGTCTATAATTATTTTTTAACTTTTTATTAAACAAGTTTTTGTATTTTTTATAACTTTTTCATCAATTAAAATGAACTAGACACCAAAATGGGACATAAAATTTAATAAACTTATATACTAATAAAAAGAAACATGTTTTCTTTTTCTAGGAATAAGTCAGTATGATGTATTTTACCGTAAAAATCAATACGAAGTAGGCTCCGTTCTGGAACAACAGCATTATACATTAAAATATATTAATTCTAATAATCTATGTCCGGTAGATACATGCAAATAAGCTATTTTTTGTATTTTTTAATCTGAAAAGTCATTTCATGCATAAATTTCCAAACTACTTTTCTTCAACCCATTTCAACTATCAATCATATATTATTTAAAAAAGCCTATTATAATGTATAATATAAATGAAACGAACATAAAAGTGGCAAAATGTGAATTATTAACGTTCAACCACTGCCATCTACTGCGGTAAAAAAATACATTGTAGTGCAATCCACATGACTCGTAAAGAAGCTAGTGTCAACTACCAACATTAATCTCTCAACCACCATAATTAATCTCATAAAGAAACTCACTATGTTGGAGCACCAAGCTAGAATCTTTGTTCAACTTAAGTTTTTTTTTTCTATATATTATAACATGTTTATTTTGTAGCTCTTGTTAATGCCGTTTTGTTTTTGGCATTCCGGCGATATGTCAAGAGAAACATGCATATATGATCTTTTCTACCGTAATAAAAAAAAAAAAAAGCAACACCATATATCTTAATATATGCTATTAATTGTTTGATTTTTCCATGCTTACATATGGAGTAGCTTCGACGATATGTCAAGTGAAAATATTTATTGGCATTCATATCACTACCCGTTAGGTAATATATATAGTTATGTACTTTATGAAAGAGTACACACTCAATATGTTACACATGTATCTTTTTTAAACACGGATTTGAATTGCTTAGTATTAGACGTGAGTTAGTTGTGTTCATATATTGCATTACAAGTTTCCATACTTGTCGACCTCAAGAGGTATGCTACTTTCTATTAGCAACGGGCTAAATAGCTTGCCAAGTAGACCTAATTAAATACGGGTCTGGGTCAGACCAAACCCATTTTTTTAATCCGTTTAAGCGTTGGCCCGTGGGCGGCCCATTTAGTTATTCCTAAGAATATTTTTTATATTTTTTATTCTCCAAACTAATTATTTAACACTATTAATAAGAAAATGGTAAGTACTTTTAGGTTAGAATTTTTTTATATATATATTTTTTATATTAAATAAAAATAATATGTGAGTCGGGTCGAACAACCCGTTAAGACTTTAATTTTTACCTGAGCCCGTATTATTAGGCGGACGAGTGGGCCGAGTCCGACAGATCAACTCGTGCCTGTCCAGGTCTAGTTAACATGCATAGAGCGGAGTTGTAGTTAGATTTATTTCAAATGAGATCATGAAAAATCACAACTAAATAAGAAAAATATCCGACAGTTGAGACATATTTACGTATCTTTTTATTACTAATTGATTTTATGATGAAATTAAATTTAATCGAACTTATATAATGGGTTTATATGTGTATGTGTGTTGACCAGTTTATCTATGGACTCACGTGAACTTTAGCAAAATAAAATGTACAAATTTACAAAGGTTTTAGTTTTTTTTAATAGGTGACATTAAGGCATTATAAAAAAGGAGGAAGAGTAGAACTTGGGATCTTCTGAGCATAAAATATCATACTTATTAGCTAAGTTGGACAAATTTAATAAGTTAACTTTTTTTTTTTGGATAGGAAATAAGTTAACTTAAAAGTCCAAATCTCAAGCGCTAGCTAGCCTATATATAAAATGTATTTTAACTTATATATATACGCCTAAAGAGGCGCGTTCCGGTAAAACGGAAATTGTGGTAAAACGGAAGTACAAATAAGAAGCGTTGGATTGAAGAGATTGGAGGGCTGGATTTGATGGAGCAAAATAAGCCACATGGGGGTGCATTGTACCGAATTTAAATAACCTGCCTTTTTTATTGAATTATCGAAATTATTATCCTACAAAATAGGAAGTTGTTTTGTAATTGGAGAGAGAATGAGATTTTTCAAATATTTAAAATTTAAATAGAAAGATTATTTTAAATTCATTTAGATTTAAATTCGTTATGTTCGTTTATTGATTTTTCAGCGTTCGTGAATATCGTTAATGTGTTCACGAATATCGATCATTTGTTAATGAATATCGTTCATGTTTTTTTGAATATCGATTTCTATTTAATAAGTGAACATTTAATATCTTAAAAATATGAATATCATTACTTGAATCATGAATTTAACCACTTGATATTATGAATATCACTCTAAGTTACATGAATATCTCAATTAATTACATGCAGAGGCGGATCCAGGGGGGTCCAGTGACCCCCTTCCCCTGGATCAAGTAATATAATAAAAAAATTAATTTATAAAAATATATATATATTAATGCTTTGAGTATATAGACAAAAAGAGCTATTAGCTCAATTGGTTGTGGAACATGAGTTTTATCTAAAGGTTTGGGGTTCAAATCCCTCATCTCCCATCTTTTGTATTTTTTTTTAGATAAATTTTGTAAGGTAATTGAACTAATCTTATTTAAAATTTTCATAATATATTTGATATTAAAATTTTTTAGATAGTTCTCCTTACTATTTGTCCAAAAATATTTTTAAAATTATAAATTAGTTTAAAATATTTTTTCAAAACATAACAATCCACCTAGTATATAAGATTTGTAAAAAAATTATACAAATAGTAATTTATTTAATGCTAAACAATATTATATAATTTTTCATAGACTATTTGTGACCCCCCTTCGAAAAATTCCTGGATCCGCCACTGATTACATGTATATTAAATTCAGTTACACGAATATCACCACTCAATTTGTGAATATCACTATCCATTTTGTGAATATCGCCCACCACCCAATTACATTAATATAGTCACCCACTCACCCAAGTACATGAATATCATCACCTAACTACACGAATATCACCACCCAATATCTTCGAAGCTTTGATTCATGGCGATAAGGTTTAACAATGACATTATCGCGTCGATTTTGGGTCGCACAGTCGCACAATCAACCTGAATATCAACATTATTATAATGAATATCAATAACATTATTATAATGAATATCAACAACATTATATTGAATATCACATCATAAAATTTGAATATCGACTATTCAACGCATGAAACCTCGTGAATATGAACAACATTATAGTGAATATCACATCATAAAATTTGAATATCTACTACTCGGAGCAAACAGTATACACCAATATCAATGACATCACATTTAATATCACATCATAAAATTTGAATATCTATTACTCAGAGCATGAAACGTACATCCCATATGAATATCAAATAAATTTATATGAATATCACATCAAACAATTTGAATATTAAGTACAAACAGTACAAACAACACTTATAATGCACCAAAACGACCAACATGAATATCAATACCATTACAGTGAATATCATACCATAAAATTTGAATATAATTACTTAATTATAAAAAGTACATCCAACATAAATATCAAATAAATTTATATGAATATCACAACAAATAATTTGAATATCAATTACAAATAATACAAACAACACTTATAATCTTGCATTCAGATAGACAAACATATTCCAAATTTACAAGGAGTTAACAACTTCTAGTGAGCAAATACTCACATCAGCTATGTAGAACATGGAGGGACATCAATGCTCTTATTTTGCACATGTTTATAATTGTTAAAGTATAAACAGGGGTATAACCTTCTTCTGAAAGATTGCACAAAATCACCAAACAGTAGTAATGCAATTCATCAATCTTTGAAAACAGTGGCCTAGAATTGTTCAAATAACACGGAAAATCAGGTGAGAGTTGTTACCTATTCAAGAACCAGGCGTAATTTCCAAGAAGCAACGAATTCCCCGGATTCGCCTCGATCATCTTCTGGTAAAACTTCTCGGTCCCCTCACTCTCACCGCCATTCGAGTCCCAATTCTCGAGGCCTTCACAACCATCGCCGCCGCCTCCGTTGATCCCGCCACCGATGAAGGCCACGGCGCCCTACCTCTTCCTGCTTGAGCGCCATCCCCAAACCGTTGCTCGTAAGAATCATCTCGCCAAGATCGTCCTCATCCTCGCCTTCCGTGTCTCTCTCCTCGACCGCCTCGGCGAACGATCTCCTCTTAGGCACATAAGATAGGTTCCAGAGAAGACGGTACCAAAGATACAGCCAACACTGCATCATAAATTGAATTTATGTTTCATTTGTATCTTTGGTACTTTGCAAACACTACATCAAGGAGGGAGAAGACGGTACCAAAGATGCAGCCAACAGGAGCACGGTAACAAAGGGTCAAAATCTGAAAAACAATTGCCAAATTCAATTTATGAATTGCTTTATAAGATTGAGCAACGACCAATTTGATATCAGGAGTTAGGTAAGAGGTACTACCTCGTGTGTATTTCTTAAGGGGTACTTTAAAGGCGCGAGCAAGTCCAATGCTACTGGACCACCGATCTTCCACCGAACCTCCTCGGCACCAGACCACCGACGACCCACCGCCCTGCCCACGCCCAGATCCACTGCCACCTATCCACCGTGCACCACCTCGCACCCACTTCACATGCCCGCCATCGGAACGAGGATGGCCGGAAATTGAAAGAACAGTGAGAAATTCAAACCGAAAACTAAATTACTTAAATTACAGAGAGAGGGAGAGATATCGCGATGGCCGGAACCCGCTGGACAGATAGAGAGAGGAATCGGGTAGCGCCGTCAATGGAGAGAAGCAATCCAGCGCCTTCGGAATGAAGAATGAAGGAGAGACATGCGAGGGACTGGAAAAGCACCGAGAGAGTGAGCGGGATGGGGGCTGTGAGTGGTGGGTCAGAGATGGTTGGAGTCGGACCGGAGAATGGTGGTCGCCGATGGTCTGTGCAAGGGAGGAGAGGGAGATAGATCTGAGAGGGAGAGAGTGGGAGATGAGGGCGTCGGTGAGGGTTAGAGGGGAGAGAGATCTGAGAGGGAGAGAGTATGGAAAGGGGATAAAAAACCGTATCATTCAATCCCTAAAAATCCGGGATTGATATTAATTGTGTAGAGAATCGGGTAATTTCTTAATATGCACCTTAAATTAGTGTAATCCAACCCATCCATTAGATCTCATCTAACGGATGTAATTAGTACTTTCGTTTTACCCTAAGAAATCGTTTTACCAGATCCTAAATCTACGCCTGAAATATATAATTATTTCGGTTACATATCACTTAATTTACCCTTACCCTAGCTTAGCTTAGTTAGCACTTAGCAGCATCACAACTCACAAGAAACAGAAAATCATATAAACGATATACTTATTGCATAAAACTAGTAAATCTATAAGTTATAGGGGACAAGACGTACAACGAAATCGATCATCAATTTCTTGTAAATCTCGAGTCTTTGAAATCCACAACATCAACTCGTAGTAGCAGAGCAAAAGAGCAGCTTCCTAAATAATGACTTCAAAGCAGCACAGTATTTTCTATCTCTCTTCTTCTTCTTCTTCTTGTTGCTAGCGTTGACCACTTTATCTTTGACCTTACCAAAGCATTTGAAGGTCCACTCTCCTTCCTAGTGAAGGTGTAGCTTCTAAGGTACACCTGCCTGCAGGAGATGCTGTCCACCACCCTGGGCCCCATCGGCCTGCTGCCGGAGCTCGTTGATCGGAGACCGAGGGAGCGGACGAACTGGGCGTCGGATTCCGGCCACCGGTGGAGGCTGACGTAGGTGCCTCTCTGCACCCTGGAATTAGGTGCTGAATATTGTGTGTCATTCACACAACTTGACATGCAAACTGAGCTCATGATATATCTGAGAAAGACCAAGAAAAATAAGAGTTTCAGAAATTTATTAACTGTTTTGAAGTACTCTTTCTATGTATACTAGCTATATATATGACTTTAGGCTATAGGGATTTGACAAAGTGTTTAATTTGCTACAAGAAATTGTATGAGAGAAGAGAGATGGTTCTTGATATGTTGATCAATTTGTTTACCTTACTATTTTGGTTATATATATATAAGGATTGCATGGAATATTTTGCAATAAATAGTCGCTGCATTACCCACAAGGCTAAAGAAAAATGTGGGGAATTTATATTTTTTAAGAGATAGATTTGGTTATATTAATTTCGATCTCATCTCTTGGTCACATTTGGATCTCATATCTAGGCATCTAGCTACAAGTTCAATGTTCCTTAATTGTGGTAAAGATATACGGTTATAGTCAGCTTTGAGCTCTGAGCTTTTAGTTTTTCGATTTTTGTGATTTAAAGTAAAGTTTTTACACATAATGCATGTATTCAGATTTTATATTTTAAGTTTACAGTTTTGAAAATCATCTAAATTCCTTTTATATATTCAAAATAAAATACTAATTTTACCTTTCGACACGTCTATTAAAAAGATTATTGCTATAAATTTTCTCTAAAATTTACGATTTATTAACTATTCGTCTGATTTTTAGTTATTGAATAAAAAAATATTTAAATTGCAAGAATTTTTATATTTAATTACGAGTAATAAAGATTATATATCACTAATAAATCATTATCTAAAATTTTTTTAAAAAAATATTTCTTAACAAAATTTAAAAAATAAAATGACATTTTTTTCTAAAGGAATGGAGTATATAGCTTATAACTTAGCCAAATAAGACAATGTATTTTATCCTGAAAAGCAAGTGCTTATGTAATCAAAGATTAAATATAACATCAATACGATGATCGATATTACAATAACCATTGGATTCATTGGTATACATTCGATTCTTGTCGACTTCAAAGTACAATATGCTATTGCTACTATATACTACTAGACTTTGAAAATTCTTTTTCGCCAAGAAAACAGAAGATTAAGGAAGTGGGAATTGATATTTGCTCATCTTATCTTATGTTATTGGGATATGTGGGCTTTTAAATGGGCCAGTTGAGAGTGTAGTCATTTTCAGTGGTAATAAATGCTGCCTAAAATAGTGGGCTTGGGCCACGTAAGCCCATCACGTGTGAGCCTAATTAGTGTCCCACATTTGATCCAAGATTTAGAATGATGACAATGATAATCAACTTGTATTGACATAATTACTGAGATTTTAATTCTTAAGTCAAACTTTGTTAAGTTTCACAAGCTAAACAACAAGAATATATGTCAAAGTCTTCTCAGCTTGATTATAAGATCACGAGTTAAAATCTTTTCTGTATATTAACTAACGACATTTACATTGTGGTAAGTTATAACTCACGTTAGTATCTTTTTCTTTTATCATTTGAAGATCGAAACAAAAGCACAAATTATGGGTATAAAAATTCTATATTTAACCGTCATTTGTAGTGATTACATGCTTTGATTTCTAAACGTATGAAGTGATCTAATTCGCCACGAAGTTGCTAGAGTTGATCTATATCATAGTCCTTTAATTAGTTATAAGGAGTACTTAGATAAGATGTTATCCAACCAATCTTATATATATATATATATATATCTATTACTATATATTAAAGTTTTTTTTTTTTTAAACTCTTATAACGATTTTGGTCTCACAAATCTTATATGTCATTTTATGATAATTTTTATTTTTTTATTTTTTTATTTTTTATGCTTCTATAATTTAGCTAACTTAATTTTAATTTATCATCAAATATTTAAACAAATTATCTTATCAACACTTAACAAACATATAATAAAATAATTAATAATTAATTATGATATTTTTAAAATTGTAACAACCCATTTTATTCAACATACAACCCCGATTAAATTGTATCAACTATCAACCCATTTCTTAAAAATCTTAGTAGTTATACATCAATATCTTAATATCAAATCTTTTTTTGTTTGTAAATCCAAAATATTTAAATGAACCATTACGAGATTAACATAAATAAGGTGACGATACACACTAAAACAAATAATCATATTTAAGAGATTGTTATAACTTTGTATTAATATCAATATAAACACATACAATTAACATTCGCATATATATATATATATACGTTGATTGCAGTTTAGAATTAGTAAAGTTATATGTATGTTTAAAATTGGTGTCAAGGCAAACCTGATATGTATATAAATTATAAGTCGTTTTTTGTAAATGAAACATATATAATATTTACCTCTATATTTATTGTTATCACTAGGCCGATTCTTTTGTTGAGTAGTTCTAATCATATATGTTATCGGTAAATGAAAAAACAAATCTATCTATATCTAAATATATACTAAAGGTAAGACATAAATCTTACATAACGTCTCCACATTCAATTCGCATACGTGTCGTCACCATATTCAATTCTTCATATTATTGGACATGAATCGGATTCTCTAAACAAAGTAACAATTACTTTTATTTATTCATATTCTTGATCGAGTATTTGTTATCCGGATATGATATTTTAAGTAATCTACGTATTTGAGACAATCTACTATATATCTACTCAACTAGAATCTAATTACGCCACATGACACTCCCTCATTAAAACCGTCACATGGCACTCCATCATTAAAACCGTCACATGTCATTTTCTGCTTTTTTCAATTGTTTTAAATAAATCTAATTATAAATCAAATATTATTATCCTAAACTTATCACTCATTTTTTCCTAATTTAAATACAAATCAAGTACAAAGATTACAAATAAAAAAATTCATAATTATATACAAATCCAAAATTTCCTAATCTACTACATATCTACTAAACTAGAACATAATTACACCACATGACACCCCTTCATTAAAACCGCCACATGACACTCCCTCATTAAAACCGCAACATGTTGATTTCTGATTTTTTCAATTTTAAAAATAAATCTAATTATAAATTAAAGATTATTATCCTAAACTTTTCACCCATTTTTTCCTAATTTAAATACAATTCAAGCACAAAGATTACAAGTTAATCACAAAGATTACAAATCCAAAATTTCTTAATTATATACAAATCCAAAATTTCCTAATTGTATACAAATCCCAAATTTCCAAATTTTATACAAATTCCAAAATTTCTAATTATATACAAATCCAAAATTTTCCAATTATATACAAATTTTTATCTATAGATAAGAATTTGTTTGAGTTTGCTTTCAGCTCATTTACTTTCAAAATAAAATTAGATTCTTAATAAAGAGGTGGACTAAATCGTAACAATTAAAATTTATTTTTTTGATATTTTCTAAACAAAGTAGTTGGATCACTAGGCTTGGATATGGTGATATCCAATTCTCTAAACAAAGTAACAATTACTTTTATTTATTGATATTCTTGATCGAGTATTTGTTATCCGGTTATGATATTTTTAAGTAATCTACGTATTTAAGACAATCTACTGTATATCTACTAAACTAGAATCTAATTACGCCATATGACACTCTCTCATTAAAACCGTCACATGACACTCCATCACTAAAACCACCACATGTCATTTTCTGCTTTTTTCAATTTTTTAAAATAAATCTAATTATAAATTAAAGATTATTATCCTAAACTTATCACTCATTTTTTCCTAATTTAAATACAAATCAAGCACAAAGATTACAAAACAAAAATTTCCTAATTATATACAAATCCAAAATTTCTTAATCTACTATATATTTACTAAACTAGAACCTAATTACACCACATGACACCCCCTAATTAAAATCGTCACATGACACTCCCTCATTAAAACCGCAACATGTTATTTTCTGATTTTTTTAAATAAATCTAATTATAAATTAAAGATTTTATCCTAAACTTTTTACTCATTTTTTCCTAATTTAAATACAATTCAAGCACAAAGATTACAAGTTAATCACAAAGATTAAAAATCCAAAAATTTCTAATTATATACAAATCCAAAATTTCCCAATTTATCTATAGATAAGAATTTGTTCAAGTTTGTTTCCAGCTTATTTACTTTCAAAATAAAATTAGATTCTTGATAAAGAAGTGGACTAAATCGTAACAATTAAATTTTATTTTTTGATATTCTCTAAACAAAGTAGTTGGATCACTAGGCTTGGATATGGTGATATCAAATTCTCTAAACAAAGTAAAAATTACTTTCATTTATTGATATTCTTGATCGAGTATTTGTTATCCGGTTATGATATTTTTAAGTAATCTATGTATTTGAGACAATCTACTAAACTAAAATCTAATTACACCACATGACACTCCCTCATTAAAACCGCCACATGACACTCCATCATTAAAACCGCCACATGTCATTTTCTACTTTTTTCAATTGTTTTAAATAATTCTAATTATAAATCAAAGATTATTATCCTAAATTTATCACTCATTTTTTCCTTAATTTAAATACAAATCAAGCACAAAGATTACAAATCAAATTTTTTCTAATTATATACAAATCCAAAATTTCCTAATCTACTATATATCTACTAAACTAAAACCTAATTACACCACATGACACCCCCTCATTAAAACCGTCACATGACACTCCCTCATTAAAACCGCAACATGTTATTTTCTGATTTTTTAAAATAAATTTAATTATAAATTAAAGATTATTATCCTAAACTTTTCACTCATTTTTTCCTAATTTAAATACAATTCAAGCACAAAGATTACAAGTTAACCACAAAGATTACAAATCCAAAATTTCCTAATTATATACAAATCCCAAAATTCCTAATTACATACAAATCCCAAATTTCCTAATTTTATACAAATCCCAAATTTTCTAATTATATACAAATCCAAAATTTCCCAATTATATACAAAATTTTATTTATAGATAAGAATTTGTTCAAGTTTGCTTTCAGCTTATTTACTTTCAAAATAAAATTAGATTCATGATAAAAAGGTAGAGTAAATCATAACATTTTTTTTTATATTCTCTAAACAAAGTAGTTGGATCAGTAGGCTTGGATATGATGATATCCAATTCTCTAAACAAAGTAACAATTACTTTTATTAATTGATATTCTTGATCGAGTATTTGCTATCCGGATATGATATTTTTAAGTAATCTACGTATTTGAGACAATCTACTATATATCTACTAAACTATAATCTAATTACGCCACATGATACTCCCTCATTAAAATCGCCACATGACACTCCATCATTAAAACCGTCACATGTCATTTTATGCTTTTTTCAATTTTTTAAATAAATCTAATTATAAATTAAAGATTATTATCCTAAACTTATCACTCATTTTTTCCTAATTTAAATACAATTCAAGCACAAAGATTACAAATTCAAAAATTTCTAATTATATACAAATCCCAAATTTCCTAATTATATACAAATCTCAAATTTCCCAATTATATGGATGATTGAGATACGAAATTACTGATCTGAAATTGATTTTAATATCAATATCATCTAAATCTATTTTTAAATAATTATTAATATTTTTGATTTAGTATATATGACATAAAAACCCGTGCTTGACACGGAAATTACACTAGTATATATATAAAAGTTGGCATATTGTCACAATTAATGAACTCTCTTTAATTTTATCTATTTTACATAAAACTAATTTCCTCTAATCTTCTATCTTTTTTTTATCTATCTATCTATCTATCTATTTAATTAATGACCTCTCTTTTACATAATTTTATCTATTTTAAATAAAACCAATTTCATTTAATCTTAATAAATGCATTTAATTAATTTTTGTAAAACTCTTTTTCAACCAATTTATTTATCAATATTCATATTTAAATATAATTTTTTATCGAAATGTTTAAAGGATGAGTTGGAAACCAACAAATATCCTTCGACATACATGTAAAATAAGGAGAACAAAATTCAAAATAATTCAACACTTTGGTTTTGTATTAGCTCAATGTATCCACTTGAAATAACACCTAAATAGTGAATGTTTAAACTACTTCTATATAAATTTAATATGAGTTATAATTATACAACTTTTGTTATAAAGTTCTCAAAGTAGTTTTATTTCATCTCAGATTACATTGATAATATAGTAATTAGTAAAATATAATGAAATACCTTATATATATCATTTCAATATTTAAAAACGTTCATGAATTTCGATAAATTTGATTGTATAAATTGTATAAAGTATATTAATACATTAAAAATATAAACTAATATCATTATAAATATAATTAAATTAAACATGTTATGGACCCGTGCTACGCAGGTCCATATAAAGAGACAAATGTAAACGAACCTGATTAAGTTCACGGAGTGTGTAAGAAAGTTAGCCAAGCTAGGAACCAAGGTCTTATCTAGTAAGGTTTGAATTAACTTGGTTTGAAGCTGAATGTATTGAATTTTAAGTTAAATTGTCTGTTGGTTTTGGATAGTTATTAAAAAACGATTTTAAATTGTAAATGACGAAAAATGGCATATTAAGTTTTTGAAAATATCACCGCTCTTCCTAATCTATCTATATACTATATTAAAGCCTTAATTGTATCTCTTACTTGTCAGCATGTGAACTATGTCACGTAGGTAAATTTCAATATATAAATTATAATTTTGTTATTCTCTAATTTTTATATTTACATATTCTATTTCTTTTCTATTTACTTAATACCTAAAATAATTTACTTTAATTATACATATATTATCCTCTCAAAGATTATTTATATCTTTTTACCTTATTAGTTTCTTCTTATTTGTAAATAAATTTATTAATATACTATACTTTACCTAATTAGTTAAGTTACTTTTTATTATAATAATTTTTTTATAATATATATGTTTATAAAACAAAAAATGAAAACTATCTTAAAATTATTTATAGATTAATATATAAAGCAAAAAAAAATTAAAATCTACGTTTCAACCATGTCAAAGGTACGTTTTTTCAAAATTATATACCTAAAAATGTAATGTTCTTATAATTTTAATACTTAAATTAATATAATTGATAACATGCAATTGAAAATGTAATTGATAACGTATGACTCATAATGCAAAAGTGATAATATATATTAAAATATTTAAAAAAAATATGTGATATAATTTGATCATTTTCCCTTTTAATTAATTATTTAATCATTTTCATTACTTAATCTAATTATATGTTTTCTTATACAGTTATTTGTATGAAATTCCTAACTTTTCCCCTTTTTTGTATACATATTCGTGTATATACTTTCAATTCTAATCATACAAAAATCTTATCACCATATGTTTAAGAGATTAAACTTATAACTTATCATTTTAGTTTTAATAAATATTTAATAATATTTTAGTTTACAATTTTTTTAGCCAGGGGACATATGCTAATACCCAACTATGCTAATACCCAACTGAACACGAAAAAAAACAGATTTTTGACCGAACCAGAATTTTTACGATTTTCCCATTCTTTGGAACCTTCATAAGTATCACATATAGCGGTGTGCAGCCGATTTAGACCGAACCAGAATTTTTACGATTCTTGGATCGAAAAACGACCGGACCGATTCATATCGGTCCGGTCCGGTTTTGGACTGGAATGAACGGTAAACGTATTTTTTATTTTATACTCCCTCCGTCCCATAATATTCGTCCTGTTTCCGTTTTGGGCGTCCCCTTTTGTTTGTCCTACTTTTCTTTTTTATCCATCTTTTCTTTCCAATATTACCCTTATTAATTCCATCTTTTATACCATTTTATCATTACCTTACACATCCAATCATTCTCACCTACCATCTTCATCCATCTCAAACTCCATTAATATCCACCATTTTTATCCATAACCTAAAACTTAATAAACCATTTTCCATTAACCTAATTAATTAAAATATTAATTAATTAATTAAACTAATAAAATTAACAAAATTAACCAAACTACTCCTAAATTCATTAACTTAACCCAAATCCATTTTTTTAACCAAACTAACCCAAACCCATAATTTACCCTAACCCAATATCCCTAACCCATATTAACCTACCCCTAATCTATCCATTTAACCCGGCCTAATCTATCCAGCCCAATTACCGAAACCTTAATCTACCCAGCCCAGCCCAGCCCATTTCCCACCCTAACCCTAAGTACCCCCTTCTGAGCTCTCACTCTTCGCCACTCTCTTTTCTTTTCTTCTGAGCTCTCTCATTCTCTCTGAAACCCTAGATCTGAGCTCTCTCATCTCCTCTCTCGTCTGAGCTCTCTTCACCTCTAGTTCTCCTTTGTGCTCTCATCTGACTTCTCGCTCTCCAGAGAATGTGCCTCTCCTTCTCTACGCTCTCGTCTGAGCCCTCTCTTCTATTCTGAGCTCTCTCTGAAACCCTAACTCACAAAAATGTTCTCGATCTGTTGCAGATCTGCTCGCCGGCGGTTAATCTGCTCGTCGGCGGTTAATCTGCTCCGGCTGCCCCCAAAACACAGAAAATGCTTGCTCCTCGTCTAGATCTACCCAGATCTCCCAAAACCCGCCCAAAAAAACCCTAAATCTCAGAGATCGTTGCTTTGAAAACCCCGGTCCCTTGGGTTCCCTTCTCTGTTTGCATAAAAAATGGGTGGTTCGGACATATTTAAGTCCGATGGGTCCTGGACTTCTGATGCACTTTTTGTTGCTTGCTCTCAAGCTCCACAATGCGAGTGGGGTGGCGATTGTGTTGGGGATCACAGATTCACTCCTGTTGGCTCGGAGGAAACTGTGGAGGGGAAGCTGCGCGAAGAGCCCCCAGAGATCGTTGAGCTCCATGCTACCCCTGAGTTCGTTGAGCTCTTTCCTACCCCTGAGATCGTCGTCCTCCCTGATTCCCCTGAGATTATCTTCATCCCTGATTCCTCTGACGATGAAGCTGCGAGATGAATCGTCCCCGGTTATGGTGATGTTGCCTCTAATTCTGATTTTTAGCCAAGTCTCACTCTTTTTTAGTTGTTTATGCATGTGTACTTTTGCTGAGATTATTGCTTTGAATTATGCATGTTGTTGAATGAGTTTGTTGTGCTGTTGACTGAGACATTGATATTCTGTTTTGTTGTTGATGTTCTGATGACTAAGACATTGGTATTCTGTTTAAGTTGATTCTCTGTTTTGATATGTTGGTGTTCTGTTTTGGTGTTGCTGTTCTGATGTTGGATTATGTTGTGTTGCCTCTGTGTTGTGATCGGTGATGATGCATGATAACTGAGATGTAAAACCTTTATGTTCACTGGACTTCTGATGTGCCATGGCAACACTGTGTCACATGTAATTGATTGATGCTTATGTGTATGTTAATGTACTGTGATTGGTATTGTATCTATGAGGGTTATGGGGACATCCGAGATTATTTATGCATTTCAATGATGAAGTCTTGAAACTGAGATGCAATACATTTAATGTCACTGCCTTAATGTGCCATATGAACACTTTTACATGTGGTTGATTGTTGCTTATGTGTATGTTGAGTCTTGTGATCGGTCTTGTGTCTATGATGGCTATGGGGACATCTGAGATTATTTGTGCATTTCAATGATGAAGTCTTTTTGCTGAGATGCAAGACCTTAATATCACTGCCTTAATGTGTCATAGGAACACTTTCACATGTGATTGACTGATGCCTATGTGTATGTTAAGGTCTTGTGATTGGTCTTGTGTCTATGATGGCTATGGGGACATCTGAGATTATTTATGCATTTCCCTTGTCTGTCCCGAAATATTTGTCCTAAAGTTGTAAAAGCTCTTGTGATTAGTGGTGTTATTCTCATTGAGTCTATCTATGATGAAGTCTTGAAACTGAGATGCATTCCCTGCATGTTCATTGTCTTAGTGTGCCATTGGAACACAGTCAAATGACTGATTGATGCTTATGTGTATGCTAAGGTATTATGAATGGGTTTGTGTCTATGATGGTATTAGGGACATCTGAGATCAAAGCTATGTCATTGTTGTGCCATTACTTGTGCTTGTTTACAAAATTACAAAAGTTCTTGCTCTATACACAAAATGTTCAATCTTTGTCATGTATTGCTAAATAAACTGACTGTCTTCAAGTGCTTCTTCAGTGTCTTGATCTTCAACTTCTGTTATCCCTTGTTGACTCTGTTGACCTGCTATTGATGTTCCTGCTTGATCTGCTTGTTGTGCACCCCCATGCACTATGTCCCATGCTTCTATGATAGCCCACATAGGTGCCTTGATCTCTCTTGGTAGATTTCCTTGAGCCATTAATTTCTTCTTGTTTACATGTGGCAAATCATACTCATTGCCTCCTTTGCATTTAAGTATTTCATTCATAACAAATTGTAGTGTCATCCACACATCTCTTAGAGTTATAGGGGCCAATTCAAAAAATGCTTCATGCACTGCTTCTATCATATGATCAATACTTTTTGGCATCTTCTTGTGCATGTGTGACTGAATGCTTTTGAAAAATCCTAGATCTAAGATGTTTACATCTGGACTATTAGCTGGCTATTGTATTAAGATGAAAGTGAATCCATCCTGAATGTATACCTGTTGCCATTCTGGATCTCTTTAAGTTATATGGGCCTTTGCATTGTCTTGTTGTATGAATATAACTCTTTGAACTCCATCTTGTGGCCACTTTGCCTTGATTGCTGGAATGATTTGGTTTATCAACATGTTCCTTGTCACTTGCTTGTTGACTGATTCAACTAGCTTTGTAACTAGTGTCCCCTTCTCTCTGTTCTTGAATGACCTTTTTGCTGCTTGTTGATATGTGAATGGAAAGATTCCTATCTTCCCATAAAAAATAAAAAATGCACTGTCCCTCTGCATCAAATCTAGGCCTTACTACAACTGCAGTGAACATAACTTTGGGAATGAATTTAGATGAATTTGCAGCTCTGTACTTGCCCCTTTCATTCTGTGTTAGATATACTCTCTGTGATTTCTTTGATAGAAAAAACCACTTCTCATCCAAGTATACAAAATCAAACATTGGATAATACACTGATTTTTCTTCTACTGTATCCCCACAAAGTAACTTCAGTACCCAATCCAACCTAGTCTTCTTATGTCCCTCACTCAAACCAGGATGGATTGGATTTGTATGTGACTTTATTGTACCTTGCTTGACCATCCTATGCACTTTGGTCTTTGAAAGACTAAGCTTGCTAGCTAAGTCTCTAATGCATGACCTGTCTCCCATGCCCAGTGCTGTGATTGAATCCATCTCTACTTGAATTCCTTTTCTACCACAGTTGTGATATTTTGTGCTTAGATTGTACCTCTGTTGTGCATGTTGCTTCTTTGCTGTGTTCCAAAGTCTGCCTATGCACCTTGTTGACATTTTGAACTCTTCTGCAGCTTTCTTTATTGCACCATGTGGTAATTGTCCCTATCTAGATATTGCTAGCAGAGCATTCAATATGTGCATTTTTTTATCACTGCTGAGCCTGGTATTATGTGTTGGCTGATGATGTTATGTTGCCTCTGTGTTGTGCTCTGCTTCTGATGACTGTCCCTCTTCATCTCCTGGTTCCTGGTTGAGATCAAAGCTATGTTCACTATCTTGTTCCATGTCCCCTGATGACTGTCCCTCTTCGAACTCTTCTCCATCATAAATGTACTGTTCATCTGGAAGTGGAGCTTCATTTAAGTCCCATAAAGCTGAGGCCATGACACCACCAGGCTGTGATGCAGAGAATGTTTACTTGCTTAATTTTGCTCTGAATTTTATTGTAAATTTGAATGTAAATTCTGTAAATTCATTTCCCAAAGCTGTAATCCCCTTTTATACTCTGTTTAGGGGCAATTTTGTCAGGGCAATTATGCCCTAAGTTCCCTTTTGTTTAGGGCAATTCTGTCCTCAAAAATTGTAAGTGATCCGTGTGCCCCTAAAATCAGCCTTCTCATTGGCTGAAATTTGATTTGTGGTAAATAACCACAGATTGCACTGTAGCAGGTCATGTCCCCTTGTGTACTTTGTTAATTTTCACTGTAGCAGGTCATGTCCCCAATTGTACTTTGTTAATTTTCTTAATCCAAGAGCTTTTTGTACTTTAGGACAAACATTTCGGGACAGAGGGAGTATTAATTAAAAAATAATTAATTTTTTTATTTTATAATAATATTGGACAATATATTTTGTTAATTGTATATTTTTTAGTAGTGTTATGAAAAATTAATACATAAAAAAAGTTCATCCAGTCCGAACCGAAAATCGACCGAGTTTGAACCGGACCAAATTAAAAACTGAAATCTTATAAATAACGGACCACAAACCAGACCGAAATACACTCGGTCCAATTTCCCGCTCAGGGCCAATTTTGCACACACTCGCACACGCAAAAGGTGCACCATCAAATCGATCACCTAATATGTACACATTGTACGTAGAACATTGAATTGGTATACCAAAACTTGTTCTTTAACAAGGTAATTAATACACGATAAGGAAAATCATTGGTTTGACAAACTTTTCTCATGAGTATAGTTGAATTTAAATTAATACAACTTTTAGTCTCCCTTTGTCTTTTATAAGTTCCTAATGTATAAAGGACACGTACGTAACATTGTAACATATCACTATCATTATTTCTTGTATATATATAAGGAGTATATATATAAACTTAATTTGATACATATAGTTAGTACATAACTTTTTGGATTAGATTTTTAAAGTATGAGTGGGCCAATAAACGAGGTAGTCGTGCATATATGAGTGTACATATGCGACAAACCAAACATATAAGTCTAGTGAGATTTCAACCTAAGATCAATTGACATACAATAAGTGGGAAGTGTGCCCGCTAATGCCAAACTTGTTTTCTCATAGCTTCCTCCGACGTGGGAAGCTAATATTCTCATACGCCCTCGTGTAATTGTCTTGACACTTGACAACATATCTTAAGACAAAAAATCCAGATAACGTCTTAAGTCCGACAAATCAAACACACATTATGACGGCATCGGGCCATACAAACAAAGAACTAAATCTATTATCAAACATGCTCAGATACCATATAAAAATCCGATGAACCAGTAAACGGAAGTCATACACATACTATCGCACATACATGATAAACCCTGCATATAAGCCTAAAGGTTTCCATTCGAATACTAATTTACAATAGGTGAGTTAACTCAGCAACCTTATATACTAGAGTTGTTTTCATCCCATATTCTCACATAAATGAATACCCACTATTACCTGAATTAACTTGGATCAAATCTAGCTATGTTTAGAAAATTGCGTACAAGACTTTTCCGATACAAAAAAAACCCTTTAAAGATAAGCTCTACAGTTGATCAACATCCCACCTGCCATATCCATTTGCCCATGAAAAGAAGGCAAAGATCCTTAGGGTTAAACAAAAATTTATCATAGTTTTTGTGCAAAAATTCAATCAGATGCCAAAATTTCCTCAATTAGTCTGGATAGTTTGCTAGGAAAATAGGGGTTTCCGTGAAGAAAATGAAAGCGTGTGAGAAGAGGCAAATTGGGGTTTTAATTAGGTTTAGTTCATCCACTAATGGATGCTTGATTGTGAACTTGAAATGAGTCTAATTGCAACAAACAAACATACATGAATCAGTTTTTCTACTATTTAATGTAGAAATCATAATTGATAGTGATTAATTAGGTTTAGTTCATCCACTAATGGATGCTTTTTTTATTGAATGTTACAAAGACTTTTTTAAATATTTTTTTAAATATAATTTTTAAAATTTAGGTATTATAAAAAATAATAGTTTTTACAACTACATTTTTTATAAAGACTTTACCATAGAACTAGTAGACAAGGCACGGGTTCTTGGAATAAAAAAACATATGTAATAATATTAAATAAATAATTATAATGTATTATTTTTAAAAAACCAATAATTTAGTACCAGTAATGCTATATAATAATAACGATGAATATCAAATAAATCTCTCAAAATAATGAAAAATGTATGATAATAATGTTGATAAAAAAATATGTGGATAAGATATATAACCTTATAGATCAATTCTTCGTGAAAAATCGAAGATAAGGTTATACATGTAAGTCTTTATTTTTAAAGTTGTAGCTATTTTCGACCTTCTTTTGCATAAGAGTAAAAATGTAAGAGAACGAAAAAGATGGGTCACACTACCTAGATTAACTCATATATCAATAAGGGTTTGTTTGGTCTTGTATTTATAATGTCTTTATTTATGAAAAAAATACTTTTTGTCCTCCCTTCACGTTTTTCTATACCACCCAAAAATCAAAACCTATTTTTCTAAAAGAAGAATTTATAAACAAAAAGTCTTTATAAATACATAAGTACATAACCAAACAAACCCTAAATTATAAGGTTTAATCATGTAAAAAAATTACCCATAAATATTTCCTAATACTAAATGAAGAGTTTATTGTGAATATTTTATGATTATAGTTTAAAACAAATGGGTCACACTACCTAGATTAACTCATATATCAATAAGGGCTTGTTTGGTCTTCTATTTATAAGGTCTTTATTAAATACTTTGTTTTCCTCCCTTCACGTTTTTCTATACCACCCAAAATTCAAAAACTATTTTTCTAAAAGAAGAATTTATAAACAAAAAGTATTTATAAATACATAACCAAACAAACCCTAAATTATAAGGATTAATCATGTAAAAAAATTACCCATAAATATTTCCTAATACTAAATGAAGTTGGACATTAACTATACAATACACATACATAATGCACATGCCATATTTGAGTCATATATAATTGTTAGATGTTTTCATATGTTAATTGTCGGGTTTTATGTTTTATATACTTACCCAAAAATCAAAAAACTGTTTTTCTAAAAGAAGAATTTATAAACAAAAAGTCTTTATAAATACATAACCAAACAAACCCTAAATTATAAGGATTAATCATGTAAAAAAATTACCCATAAATATTTCCTAATATTAAATGAAGTTGGACATTAACTATAAAATACACATACATAATGCACATGCCATATTTGAGTTATATATAATTGTTAGATGTTTTCATATGCTAATTGTTGGGTTTTATGTTTTATATACTTACGTTACGTCACCGTTGAAATCAATGGACAGATTTCCCGGCTTTAGTATACAAATGATTTAAGTGTGAATATTTTATAATTATAGTTTAAAAGATACATTATCCTAATTTACATGTATAAAATATGATCTGAAAATATGTCAGTAGCATAAGGGTTTAGTTGTATTTTTATAGGTAATCATTAGGCTAATTTCAACTGCGATTTGAAGTCCAACCTAGAGTTTTTTAAGAAGGGCGACCACAATACTAATAATTGAGTTAACATATGAATTAAGACCAAACATAAAAGAAGGAAGAAATCATTGTATACGACTAAGTTTTTGTTTTTTAAGGTAATTATTAGATTAATTTCAAGTTGTAATACCCACAAATAATCCCTTAAAAGTATTACCGCCAGTGACCTCAGATTACACATCTGGGGTCACCCAAGGCTTAAACTAATTTATAACAACTATATACTTTATTAAATATCATAAAATTCACCCAAACATTATTCAACCAACATCGTGGTTTTACAACTGTTCTCAACTAAATACAAAACCAAATACAAAATTGTTTAACACATCGGAAGTCTTTGGAATAATTAAATGTCATAAAGGGTTTTGATCTGAGCGATCTCACGCCTAGGATCTTCAACCTTGGAAAACTCTTTAAAACGTCATATGCCCTCATCATCGTATTCTGGCCTTCATGGAAATGGACGTTTACCTGATGTGCCGTATGAGACGGATGATACCAGCCAACCATGCAAAAGAAAATAACCGGTTGGTTAGTCTAATGAAAGACTATGCAAGGGTAAAATAGAAAAGGTTCTAAGTAGTCGTATTAGGTTATACCCGTCGCTTATCGAATAATAACCGATGACGACAGTGAACCCCAACACTTCTACGAAAACATAAGAAGAGGTATGAACAAGAGAAGACTCTAAAAGATTGAGTCTTATGAGAAACGTATGAAGAGAAGACTCTAAGAGATTGAGTATTTCGGAAAGTATGACAAGTGTTTGGTAACGTTATAGTTTTCACACAAGCGTTTAAAACGACTTGATCATTTGGGTCCACGACCAACCTCACCGCGCAATGCGAATCCAGATTGGAAAGAAGACTTATTCAAACCGAAGTCCGGGCGGGTTCCAAGTTGTACTTCTCGCCCGAAGGTTCATTAATTATGTGCATAACCGCACTTATCTTATTTAATTACAAAACGTATATTCGCGTTAAAGCTTTTATTGCATATCATCTCGATACGAGAGATATTATGGGAATAACTTCCGAGTATTGGCACCAGCTGTGTGCACCTACCCTGAGTAAGAGTACAGTCATGACCAGATAGTACTAGGGCAAAATCCTCCTAATACCAGTTATAAAGAAACGACTAGACCTCGCAAGACACATAGCATTCCTACGAATACTCGTTCTAACTACACGTTAAGTTCACACAATAATCCACACCAATACCATCACGGTAACAACATGAATAATAGCGTTGTTTCTAGCAATATACAACCTATTATAATATCATATTTTAATCATATCATTTTATAAAATCTGTTCCCAAACGAAAACAACACTTCATTCCAATTTAATTAACAATCAGAAATAATTGATAACTAAAGGAAATATGGAATGATAAGCAAGAGCGAACTGCCACTTGCCTTAATCTAGTCGAATTGACGATGTCGGGTTCCGGGATCTGGAGACTGGAATCTGGTTACAGATTCCTACGACAACGACGAAACAACGACGCAACCCTAGGTTAGACACAATACGGACGAAACGAACGAAAACGATATGAATCGAAAGGAAACAAAGCCTGAGTTGTGACCGTGGTTGTCCAAGCCACGATCGCGCTTGCCAGGGCAAGCCGCGGTCGCGGTTTGGGCTTCCACGGTCGCGGAAATCTGGGCAGAGCCGCGGTTGCGGAATTCATCCCCGCGATCGCGGACTCCCCTTCCGCCGTGACTCTCCTCCGGCTTCGAGGCTTACCGACGACACGAATGACCTCCTTGGCTTCGAACGAGGGCTCACCACCACCACCACCACTTCCTAGCCTCCAAGACAACTCCGGTGACACCACCAATTCCGACGACACTCCGACAAAGGCAAGAACTCCGGCGACGATGCAAAACGAGAGAAAGAAAGATGGATTGAGCTGTGGATGAGATTCCAAGCTGCTCTGGCCTCCTTTTATAGGGAAACGGAGAGCATAACATCGAGAAAACCAATCGATCGGCATCCCCAACGACAAAACGGCGACATCCGAACCGGCGAAACGCGAAGGAGACGAAGGGGACGATGAACAGTTTTCCGCGATCGCGGAAATGCCGCGAACACGTCCTTTGGCCTCTGGTCGCGGATTTCGTTCAAAGCGTGCTAAATCTTTATTTTTTTGCACTCTTAAAAATATTTTAAGACTAAAAAATGCAATAACGTATATTATTACGTTCAAAAGATTATTACAGAGATCATAGAGGTTACAGAAATTGCCCATTATGCCTTTCATACATAAATGATAGTTCGGGACTTTTATGAGTTATTACACAAGTGCGATTTGATGTCCAATCTAGAGTTTTTTTTATGGACGACAACTTCAAATACAATAATTGAGTTAACATATGAATTAAGACCAAACAAAAAAGAAGGAAAAATCATTATATATTTTATCCTAATTAAATACATGACTAAATTTATTTAATTTTACATTATGTTGAAGGTTTGATATACACATCTATAATTAAGAATCCACTAAAATTACACTAATATGTAAAGACCATATATTATAAAATTGACCATAAGCTAACCAAAACCTAAATTATTGATTAAAAGACTATTAAGGTAATAAGAATGGAAAATAACATCCATATACTAACCAAAACTTAAATTTCTACGTGTCAATCATTTAGGTATGCCACGTAGGCAAGAGTCTAAAGCCAATTACATATTTACCCTTTCCATTTAATAGTTTTCTTTTTCTTTTCATAATTTTCAACAACATTTTTAAATTTAATATCTCTTCAAATATGAACATGAACGTGTTTTACATCTTTCTTGAAATTGTTTCTAAATATTACTATAAGCAAATATTTAGCTTGAAATTTAGAATCACTTTATCCTTCATTTTTGTTAAAAAAATGTTATCTTCTTCCTATACCATTTCCGAATATATTAAATATCACTTACTATATATAATAACAATATACATTAATATTTTAATTAACTTTTTCTCATTTTTATATTGATTTCATATAAAAGTTACCTTTACATGTCTATAACATATTTTTAAGGTTACGTTTTTTACATGAATGGCAATTTTGTTTAGTAATAATATATATCTTTTTTCATTCAATTATCATCTTATACGTTATCTAGTTTCTTAATATAACCACCATTTAATATCTTTTAAGATAATAATTACTTAGGATCTACTCTCAATTTTGATGAATAATCTTGTCCGAGTTTAATTTGATCTCTTACTGTTTTGACATAATTATTTTCTTATTGATTTTTTAATATCTATCACTTAAATTGTTAAAAAAAATGGAGGTTACATTAATTAAAGGACATTCAGATTTGTCTTGCAAAATATTAATTAAGGTCTTACAAAATTTTCAACTTTACTAAATGGATTACGAATATAGTGTATAAATGAAAGATTATCCCAACTTTATATAATTTTGGTAAGTAATATTATTTATTGTTTACTTTGTAATATATAGAATCAAATATTATAATATATGGATGATATCTTGTTAGGTAACTAAGGGAAGTTGTGTAGATGAAGATGATGTAATTTGAAAAAAAATAGAAGGGTGAAGAGGTAAATGAACAATTAAACTTGATGATGTGATATAACTAGAATGGTGACACATAGGATAGATAATAAGGGCTTTAGTCGTAGTATATAAATGAATTGCTACATCCTCACTTCACCGGTGCACAAATTAAGTCTTGGCTTTTTGGTTGCTTTAAATTTGGTATGAGGCTGAATATAGAGGAAATTGTCCTTTCTTGTTTTTTTTTTAATAAGGTAAGAGTTCGATTACCTTACATAAAATATTAGATAAATTGATAGGTCGATAAATTGACATCCGGACAAACCGATATGAGAGAACAAACAGCAAAACAAAACAAAACAAAATACAACAAAACAATTATAGAGCTTAAACGACATAGAAAGAGAAAAGAATAAAACACTATAAAAGCGCCATCAAAAATCGGGTCACACAGATAAGTACAGACTAAACAAGTTTGTTATTATAAACTAAACTAAATTATTTTTATAGTATCAGTCTTTATATTTTATGCTCTATGAAGTATAATATAAGAATCTAGATTTGAAAACTAAAACCTTAAACTAGAAAATATAGATCATATCAATAATTAATTATTGGAACCTCAAACAAAACATTCTGAAGTTATAATTTTATCATATGTATAAAAAAACCATTACAGCATATAGTTGCATAAACTATAATTGTGAAAGTTTCAAACTCATTAACAGAAATCACGATCAGCTAATAACGACGATACATAAAAGTATCATACTTTATAAGTTGCGTTGGTAAAATGACACAATATAATTACCTGCCCTCACCAAATTATTAAAATGAGAAAAATACAAATTAAGGTTTGTCAAGACTATACACCACTGCCGGCCTGTGACGGGATTCAATACCACCATTCCATTGGTTTTTCTTTTGTTGTTTTATTGATAGTATCATTATTTTAATTATCTCTTTTGTATTTTTTTTATTATATAAATGTAGGAATGTTGTCTTTTTCTTTCGCTTTTCATTTCAAAAGCATTTTATGCAATTTGTTGTCTTTTGAGATTTGAACCTCAAGCAGCAGCAAGCCAGAAACATCCACTGCATGTGAACTTCTATCAAAACAGTGCATGCTTTTCTCTGTTTAATTTGATCAATAAACAACTTATTATGCTTTTCGAAGATGTTAGGGTAGGGCTACATCACATTTTGTTTGTATGTAGCCTGCCTTTTTTTTTATGTGATTTCGAAATTGTCGTCTCGATCTCTTTTATAAAGAAAAATCAACTTATTATGCAAAATGGTGTCATTCTCACGCATAATCTATATATCAAATGTATAATTTTTTTCAAAGCCAAAGAAACTGCCTGCCACGAAATTTTGGTAAATAATCGATTTTTCTAACCTATGCCCTAAGGGTATAGATTAAGAATTACTATTAAGGATTATATAAATCCTAAAGAAGAAAATGTGAACTCATTTAAAAAAAATTAAAACATTCCTAAAAAGTTAACACTTAATCAAAAAGTTAACCTATACCCTTAGGGCATAGGTTAGAAAAATCGATAGATAATTTACTATTTATCTACTAAATTTGAATCTAATTACGTCACATGAGGATTCTAGCTATGATTACATCCTCCGAAACAATAAAGGTCAATCAGAATTCCTATTTGGTGACAAATGCGGAACCTCAACTCCCTTGATAACAGAAACATTAGCAGTTAGAAATGCTTTGACAAAGGACTATGAACTAGGATTCGACAACATTGAACTTGAATGTGATAACCTCACTATTGTTAACGTCATAAATAAGATTTGACACTGTCCTTGAGATATTGAAATTCGGATTTATGATATCCTTTGTCTTCTTCAACATTTTTCTACAATACGGATCTGTCATATTTTTTGAGAAACAAACGATGTGGTCGACTGCATTGCAAAACTGGGACATCGGAGTTCCATGGAAGATATCCAAGCCAATCAAGAGCTTTTAGTTCTCATCTAAAATGACGCTATAGACTGATAAACTGTTTCTTCTGTAGTTTCCAGTCTAATTTTTACCATATAAAAAAAGAATCTAATTACGCCACATGATACTTCCTTATTAAAACCGTCACATGTCATTTTCTATTTTTTTCAATTTTTTAAAACAATTTTATTATAAATCAAATATTATTATCCTAAACCTATTATTCGTTTTTTCCTAATTTAAATACAAAGATTATAAGTTAAACACAAAGATTACAAATTCAAAATTTTTTAATTATATACAAATCCAAAATTTCCTAATTATATGGATGGTTGAGATACGAAATTATGATCCGAAATTAATATTAATATCAATATTATCTAGATCTATTTTTAATACATAGATTAATTTTAATAATTATTAATATTTTTAATTCAATATATATAATATAAAAATCCGTGGTTAGACACGAGAATTACACTAGTTTTAAAAATACATGTATAATGATGTATCTAACTTAATTAATACCATACAAAATCACAAGTCAAAACAGCCAAAATCTATCCAAAGGGTTTTGCAGCTCTTTTCAGCTACTGAGTATGAAACCTACCCCAAGAAGAAACCCCAATTCCTAAGTTTGTTATCAAATTGATGAACCAAACAACCACCAAATCCACATTTTCTGACCCACATATTTTAACTTGCAACAATCAAATTAAATGCCAATCCTAGCTTCTCGCTCTCTTATATAGTCTTTGTTAAAAGTGTTGGGCAAGCCACACAACACACCTTAACCTTATTAAAATGGCAGATCAGGAACTTACAATCCCATATGTGAACCTACGCCAAACCATGCAAGAGAAGCAGTATTCCAGCAGAGCCGCAGCCAGAATCCGGGTCTCGCCCACCTTAAGCGAGCTCTTCAAACGGGTCGAACACAACCGACCCGAACACGTGATTGACCTTAACCTGCTCTCATACCCATTATTCGCCCTTTCCTTCCACAACCTCACTTACAATGTCAAGATCCGAAAGCCGTCAACCGGGCCGGCCCACACCGCGTTACTCAACGACATCTGCGGCGAGGCCCGAGAAGGCGAGATCACGGCCGTTCTCGGGGCGAGCGGGTCAGGGAAGTCGACCCTGATCGACGCCTTGGCGGGTCGGATTTCGAAGGAGAGGTTGAAGGGCTCAGTGAGGCTCAATGGTGAGGTTTTGGAGTCTAGGCTGTTGAAGGTGATATCAGCTTACGTCATGCAAGATGACCTCCTTTTTCCTATGCTTACTGTGGAGGAGACGCTCATGTTCTCGGCCGAGTTTAGGTTGCCGAGGACGCTGTCTAAGTCTAAGAAGGCGGCACGTGTCCAGGCGCTCGTTGACCAGCTCGGACTCAGGACCGCCGCCAAGACCGTTATTGGAGATGAGGGTCATAGGGGCGTCTCTGGTGGCGAAAGGAGGCGTGTTTCTATAGGTACCAATACTACTTCCTTGTTTTTAATTAAGGCTTTGTTTGGTGATAGTATATATAAATTTTTTTTTTTTTTTTTAAAGTATTTTTGAAATTTGGGTGGTATGAGATAGTGTGTAAGAAAAAAAAAAAAAAACTTTTTATAAATAAAAACATTATAAATATTAGGCCAAACAAGGCCTAAGGGTTTTGATTTCCGTACATTATCTTGAAATTAAATTGTATTAAGGGCCCGTTTGGTATTGATATCAGGTATGGGTATGAAATATCAGTCATACCCATATCTGTGTTTGGTATATTCTGATATCTGTTGTTTGATATATGCAAATATCGATATCAGAGTGGTATTGAAGTGTTATTTTGATATCTTTCAGAAAATTGATATATCAAACATATCACTCATACCCATATACATATTCGATACATTGATATCACTCATACCCATATCTTGATATCCATACTCGGTATCTCATATCTTTGATATCGATATCAAACGAGCTCTAAGAGTCGTTTGGATACCAAAATATAATGCATTAAATTTCATTATCTTACATTAAATTATATTATCTTGCATTAAATTGCTATATAATTCAATTTAATACATTATTTCGGCTATCCAAATGAAACCTAAGAGTTAGTTTGGATTCCCTCGTAAAATATATTAAATTACATTAAATTATCAATTTAATGCAATATAATGTATTTTAATACATTATTTGGGGAATCCAAACGCACCCTAAATGTCTAGTCCCATTTAATGCATTAGATATAATGATTTAATGCAACTTAATACATTATCTTGAAAAAACCAAAGAAACCCTAATACAATGATAATGTACCGATGTAGATGCCTTGTAGTACCTTGATGATCTTGCACTAATTTCTAGGTGTGAGCATGTATCTTGACCGGAATGGTTTTACGGTCCGGTCCAAGTTTGATACTTCAACAGTTCTTATTTTTATGTATTATGAGTTACGGTTCGGTCCAATATTGTAATGTTTTTGGCCGGCCTGGATTGGGTTATGGTCAAGGACTCAAGGCTCGGTCCATGTTATTTTTTCTTATTGTTAAATGATTTTAGCATTTTTGTCTTGCTTCATGTATTTAGATTATTTTTCTTATGCTTAATTTAAAAACTAAAATAGACGGAATTTTTGTGAAACTTGTTGAAAATATTCATTCCACTTGTGATCCGATTATGGAACCACAAAAATGTAATTTTTTTTTAAAGTAAATACACCTTTACCGTCCTATCCGATCTAATCTAATCCATAATTCAAAGGTATAAGGGCTCGTTTGATAACATACCTGGAATTAGGTTAGAATATGAATGAATTTGAATAGGTTTAAGAATAACTCATACATACCTTGATAGGGTGTTAAATATTAGAATGGGTGATTTCATGACTCATTTCAAAAAAAAATTATAACCAAACACAAAAATAAATATGGGTGATTTCTCATACCGATTCTTGATACCAAGATAAATATTATATTGTACCAAACCTGGCCTAAAAGTTTACTGCTGTCACCGGTTGTGAATTGTGATACTCTGAAAACTACTAGTAATTTCTGCATACTTTGAAATGTCAGGTATTGATATAATCCATGATCCAATCATCCTCTTCCTGGACGAGCCCACCTCTGGACTCGACTCCACCAGCGCGTTCATGGTGATCAAGGTGCTCAAACGGATCGCCCAAAGCGGCAGCATCGTCATAACATCAATCCACCAGCCCAGCTTCCGAGTCCTCACCCTGCTCGACCGCCTTCTCTTCCTCTCCCGTGGCCACACGGTCTTCAGCGGCTCCCCAGCCTCTCTCCCCTCATTCTTCGCGGAGTTCGGCCGCCCAATACCGGAAAACGAGAACAGAACCGAATTCGCCCTGGACTTGATCCGAGAACTCGAAGACTCCGAAGAAGGAACCGATAAACTTGTTCAATTCCACAAGTCATGGCAGGAAAACAGCAATAAGAATCCGCAAGGCGTGACTCAGAAACTCTCCATCCAAGACGCCATTAGCGCCAGCATCTCCAAGGGGAAGCTGGTTTCTAACAATAGCTCCTCTGTACAGAAATACGCAAATCCGTTCTGGGTTGAAGTTTACGTGATCGGGAAACGGTCGCTGATGAACTCCCGGCGAATGCCGGAGCTTTTCGGGGTCCGATTCGGCGCGGTTTTCGTCACCGGCGTGATCCTCGCCACCATCTTCTGGCACCTCGATGATTCGCCGAGAGGGGCGAAGGAGCGGATCGGATTCTTCGCATTCGCCATGTCTACGACCTTCTACACGTGTGCAGAAGCAATCCCCAACTTCCTCCAGGAGCGGTACATTTTCATGAGGGAAACCTCCTTTAACGCATATCGTCGAACATCTTACGTGCTTTCCCACGCCCTAATTTCCCTCCCCTCGTTACTCGTCCTCTCGCTCACCTTCGCCGCCGTCACGTTCTTCGCCGTCTCCCTCGGCGGCGGCACCGCCGGATTCCTCTTCTTCTTCCTCATGATCTTCGCCTCCTTCTGGTCCGGCCACTCCTTCGTCACCTTCCTCTCAGGAGTCGTCTCCCACGTCATGCTCGGCTACACAGTAGTCGTCGCCATTCTAGCCTACTTCGTCCTCTTCAGCGGCTTCTTCATCGCGCCGGATCGGATCCCTAGATACTGGATCTGGTTCCACTACCTCTCGCTGGTTAAGTACCCGTACGAAGGGGTTCTGCAAAACGAATTCGGAGATCCGACCCGGTGCTTCGTGAGGGGGACCCAGATGTTTGATAGCACGCCGTTGCAGGCCGTGCCGGAGGCGATGAAGGTGAAGCTGCTGTCGTCGATGGGGAAGGTGCTGGGGATGAATCTGACGGCCACCAGCTGCGTGACCACCGGAAGAGATATACTGGTGCAACAGGGGATTACTGACCTTGACAAGATGAGCTGCTTGTGGATTACTATTGCTTGGGGCTTCTTCTTCAGGTTTCTGTTCTATGTAACCTTGTTGCTTGGGAGCAAGAATAAGAGGAGTTGAAACTTGAAAGGGTTAAAAACATTGGATGGTAAATTTGATTTCTTTCATGTGTATTCATAGTATGTTACTGCTAGCTACATAAACAGTAAGAAAACTCCACAGAGGTTTGAACAATTTCAGTCCGTGCCAAGAATTACAAGGGTGAAGTATAAAGAAAGTATTGAATGGAAGCTACTTCCAACACTGAACCAAATCCTGCGAGTCTATGTTACTGTCTTCCTTGATCAAAACATAATAGCACTATGAGAACATACAAGCATATGGCAAAGAAAGTATTAAGTATGTAGTAAGAGTTCGTGAAGTATATTACTCCCCTTCAACAAGAGCAAGGCACTCTTTACAGAGAAGTGTCACATTAAATTCATTCTCTTTAGACCGGTTATAGTGCCCATCAGGAGCAGCAAAGTCAGAAGGGCATAACTCCCACTCATCAAAGACGTGATCGGACACAAGTAATTCTTCATAGATCCCACATCTCTTGCACTTATTAGTTAAGAGTTCAGTCAAGGGCTGAAATAGGAAGACAAGAAAGGTGTTAGCTTAGAACTTCCAAACAAGCTCATCCTTGCAGATTTAGCATAGAAAGCATTGCATGGTAATCACTGTCAATAAATCAAGGGAATGAATTGATCAGGACATAATACCATAAAGTGAATAAACAAAGTTGCACCTTAGACTAGAGCATAAAAAATGCCCTTTCAGTTATTCCAATAGTCAAGCATGGAACTACTATCTTAGACATAGTTTCCCTTTGAAAATTTATAAAAGAACACAAGGAGATTGATGAAGGGAAAAAGAACAAGATGAAGACAGTGCGACACGGAGTCTAGTATAGCAGGAAAGAATTTGGTGTAGATGACATGATCAGCGAACAAACCTGCCAGGATTCTTCTCCTTTGAAGTTATAGGGGACATCAGCTTCCTGCACATCAGGCAAGGATGTCTTCTTCTCACCATTGCATTGAAAATAAATTGCAGGCTTTCTCTGTATCCACTCATGTGTATTATATAGTTCAAAAGACTTAAGCGTGACAACTGCTGACGATATGGATCCTGTAAGAGATATGAAAGATATCAATTAGAAAATCTGAACTGCCAAACTTCTTAGCATTCTTTGGCTCGAACGAAAAATCCAGTTCCAATGTTAGAAAATGACATTACTACTTGCCCATCAATGCTACTAGATGACCAGCAGTAAAATCTTAACAAATCACCATTATCAACATATGTTATAATCATTCATGAAAGCTTCAGGTGATGCATTAACACTTGCATAAGTTTTAAAGATGATTTGGACAATGAAAAATCCCTTCTACCATTTGTACATCGAGTTTTAGGATATGATATAATGCAATCAATACGATTCTAGAGTTTGCCTTATGCAAATGGAGCACCAAAGCGTCCTAATTCCTAAACAACAATCAGCTGAAACTAACTCCAATGGTAGATCTGAAAATTCCAGAAAAGCATCGTGTACCAATCAATTGATTACTAGCTCATATCATGTTAATTAAATCAGCAGTAAACATTGACAGGCAACCGAAGCGAAGTAAGAAGCAAAGAAACCAAAACAAAATTGTATTTGTAATTTGTATCGTTACCTGGAAAAAAACTGAAAAATATAAGATACGGAAGAGCGACGGCCGAAACCCCAGAAATCATGGACCGTCGGTAGCGCATAATGATCAAACACCTATCAAAACACACACACTCGCTGTAACTAGTGAGAAATCGAACACGAAATTGCGCTATTTGGAGGGACGCGCTCGCACCTCAGAGATCTTAGAGTTGAAGGAACGTCAAGAGCGATGGAGAAAAGAAAGCGAGATTGGGAAAGATGCGTTCGAATCTGAGACGAAAAATCTAGAGTCGGAAGAAGAAAAGTCGAAGGAACAAGGCAGGAATATGGAGATTTGGCTGACCAGTTGGTGCGATTAAGCGGACGCCATTGTTGATTGACTCTGGTCAAAATTCACTCGCTCTTCTCCTTCTAGTTGGAACCCGATTCAGCAGACGCCCGCCAGGATAACCAAACAAACCCTAAATTATAAGGATTAATCACCCATAAATATTTCCTAATACTAAATGAAGTTGGACATTAACTATACAATACACATACATAATGCACATGTCATATTTGAGTCATATATAATTGTTAGATGTTTTCATATGCTAATTGTCGGGTTTTATGTTTTATATACTTACCCAAAATTCAAAAAACTGTTTTTCTAAAAGAAGAATTTATAAACAAAAAGTCTTTATAAATACATAACCAAACAAACCCTAAATTATAAGGATTAATCATGTAAAACAATTACCCATAAATATTTCCTAATATTAAATGAAGTTGGACATTAACTATAAAATACACATACATAATGCACATGCCATATTTGAGTTATATATAATTGTTAGATGTTTTCATATGCTAATTGTCGGGTTTTATGTTTTATATACTTACGTTACGTCACCGTTGAAATCAATGGACAGATTTCCCGGCTTTAGTATACAAATGATTTAAGTGTGAATATTTTATAATTATAGTTTAAAAGATACATTATCCTAATTTACATGTATAAAATATGATATGAAAATATGTCAGTAGCATAAGGGTTTAGTTGTATTTTTATAGGTAATCATTAGGCTAATTTCAACTGCGATTTGAAGTCCAACCTAGAGTTTTTTTAAGAAGGGCGACCACAATACTAATAATTGAGTTAACATATGAATTAAGACCAAACATAAAAGAAGGAAGAAATCATTGTATACGACTAAGTTTTTGTTTTTTAAGCTAATTATTAGATTAATTTCAAGTTGTAACACCCACAAATAATCCCTTAGAAGTATTACCGCCAGTGACCTCAGATTACACATCTGGGGTCACCCAAGGCTTAAACTAATTTATAACAACTATATAATAATGCAAACTTTATTAACTATCATAAAATTCACCCAAACATTATTCAACCAACATCGTGGTTTTACAACTGTTCTCAACTAAATACAAAACCAAATACAAAATTGTTTAACACATCGAAAGTCTTTGGAATAATTAAATGTCATAAAGGGTCTTGATCTGAGCGATCTCACGCCTAGGATCTTCAACCTTGGAAAACTCTTTAAAACGTCATATGCCCTCATCATTGTATTCTGGCCTTCATGGAAATGGACGTTTACCTGATGTGCAGTATGAGACGGATGATACCAGCCAACCATGCAAAAGAAAATAACCGGTTGGTTAGTCTAATGAAAGACTATGCAAGGGTAAAATAGAAAAGGTTCTAAGTAGTCGTATTAGGTTATACCCGTCGCTTATCGAATAATAACCGATGACGACAGTGAACCCCAACACTTCTACGAAAACATAAGAAGAGGTATGAACAAGAGAAGACTCTAAAAGATTGAGTCTTATGGGAAACGTATGCAGAGAAGACTCCAAGAGATTGAGTATTTCGGAAAGTATGACAAGTGTTTGGTAACGTTATAGTTTTCACACAAGCGTTTAAAACGACTTGATCATTTGGGTCCACGACCAACCTCACCGCGCAATGCGAATCCAGATTGGAAAGAAGACTTACTCAAACTGAAGTCCGGGCGGGTTCCAAGTTGTACTTCTCGCCCGAAGGTTCCTTAATTATGTGCATAACCGCACTTATCTTATTTAATTACACAACGTATATTCGCGTTAAAGCTTTTATTGCATATCATCTCGATACGAGATATATTATGGGAATAACTTCCGAGTGTTGGCACCAGCTGTGTGCACCTACCCTGAGTAAGAGTACAGTCATGACCAGATAGTACTAGGGCAAAATCCTCCTAATACCAGTTATAAAGAAACGACTAGACCTCGCAAGACACATAGCATTCCTACGAATACTCGTTCTAACTACACGTTAAGTTCACACAATAATCCACATCAATACCATCACGGTAACAACATGAATAATAGCGTTGTTTCTAGCAATATACAACCTATTATAATATCATATTTTAATCATACCATTTTATAAAATCTGTTCCCAAACGAAAACAACACTTCATTCCAATTTAATTAACAATCAGAAATAATTGATAACTAAAGGAAATATGGAATGATAAGCAAGAGCGAACTGCCACTTGCCTTAATCTAGCCGAATTGACGATGTCGGGTTCCGGGATCTGGAGACTGGAATCTGGTTACAGATTCCTACGACAATGACGAAACAACAACGCAACCCTAGGTTAGACACAATACGGACGAAACGAACGAAAACGATATGAATCGAAAGGAAACAAAGCCTAAGTTGTGACCGTGGTTGTCCAAGCCACGATCGCGCTTGCCAGGGCAAGCCGCGGTCGCGGTTTGGGCTTCCACGGTTGCGGAAATCTGGGTAGAGCCGCGGTTGCGGAATTCATCCCCGCGATCGCGGACTCCCCTTCCGCCGCGACTCTCCTCCGGCTTCGAGGCTTACCGACGACACAAATGACCTCCTTGGCTTCGAACGAGGGCTCACCACCACCACCACCACCACTTCCTAGCCTCCAAGACAACTCCGGTGACACCACCAATTCCGACGACACTCCGACAAAGGCAAGAACTCCGGCGACGATGCAAAACGAGAGAAAGAAAGATGGATTGAGCTGTGGATGAGATTCCAAGCTGCTCTGGCCTCCTTTTATAGGGAAAAGGAGAGCATAACGTCGAGAAAACCAATCGATCGGCATCCCCAACGACAAAACGGCGACATCCGAACCGGCGAAACGCGAAGGAGACGAAGGGGACGATGAACAGTTTTCCGCGATCGCGGAAATGCCGCGAACACGTCCTTTGGCCTCTGGTCGCGGATTTCGTTCGAAGCATGCTAAATCTTTATTTTTTTGCACTCTTAAAAATATTTTAAGACTAAAAAATGCAATAACGTATATTATTACGTTCAAAAGATTATTACAGAGATCATAGATGTTACAGAAATTGCCCATTATGCCTTTCATACAGAAATGATAGTTCGAGACTTTTAGGGGTTATTACACAAGTGCGATTTGATGTCCAATCTAGAGTTTTTTTTATGGACGACAACTTCAAATACAATAATTGAGTTAACATATGAATTAAGACCAAACAAAAAAGAAGGAAAAAATCATTATATATTTTATCCTAATTAAATACATGACTAAATTTATTTAATTTTACATTATGTTGAAGGTTTGATATACACATCTATAATTAAGAATCCACTAAAATTACACTAATATGTAAAGACCATATATTATAAAATTGACCATAAGCTAACCAAAACCTAAATTATTGATTAAAAGACTATTAAGGTAATAAGAATGGAAAATAACATCCATATACTAACCAAAACATAAATTTTTACGTGTCAATCATTTAGGTATGCCACGTAGGCAAGAGTCTAAAGCCAATTACATATTTACCCTTTCCATTTAATACTTTTCTTTTTCTTTTCATAATTTTCAACAACATTTTTAAATTTAATATCTCTTCAAATATGAACATGAACGTGTTTTACATCTTTCTTGAAATTGTTTCTAAATATTACTATAAGCAAATATTTAGCTTAAAATTTAGAATCACTTTATCCTTCATTTTTGTTAAAAAAACGTTATCTTCTTCCTATAACATTTCCGAATATATTAAATATCACTTACTATATATAATAACAATATACATTAATATTTTAATTAACTTTTTCTCATTTTTATATTGATTTCATATAAAAGTTATCTTTACATGTCTATAACATATTTTTAAGGTTACGTTTTTTACATGAATGACAATTTTGTTTAGTAATAATATATATCTTTTTTCATTCAATTATCATCTTATACGTTATCTAGTTTCTTAATATAACCACCATTTAATATCTTTTAAGATAATAATTACTTAGGATCTACTCTCAATTTTGATGAATAATCGTGTCCGAGTTTAATTTGATCTCTTACTGTTTTGATATAATTATTTTCTTATTGATTTTTTAATATCTATCACTTAAATGGTTAAAAAAATGGAGGTTACATTAATTAAAGGACATTCAGATTTGTCTTGCAAAATATTAATTAAGGTCTTACAAAATTTTCAACTTTACTAAATGGATTACGAATATAGTGTATAAATGAAAGATTATCCCAACTTTATATAATTTTGGTAAGTAATATTATTTATTGTTTACTTTGTAATATATAGAATCAAATATTATAATATATGGATGATATCTTGTTAGGTAACTAAGGGAAGTTGTGTAGATGAAGATGATGTAATTTGAAAAAAAATAGAAGGGTGAAGAGGTAAATGAACAATTAAACTTGATAATGTGATATAACTAGAATGGTGACACATAAGATAGATAATAAGGGCTTTAGTAGTTAGAAATGCTTTGACAAAGGATTATGAACTAGGATTCGACAACATTGAACTTGAATGTGATAACCTCACTATTGTTAACGTCCTAAATAAGATTTGACACTGTCCTTGAGATATTGAAATTCTGATTTATGATATCCTTTGTCTTCTTCAACGTTTTTCTACAATACGGATCTGTCATATTTTTTGAGAAACAAACGATGTGGCCGACTGCATTGCAAAACTGGGACATCGGAGTTCCATGGAAGATATTCAAGCCAATCAAGAGCTTTTAGTTCTCATCTAAAAGGACGCTATAGAATGATAAACCGTTTCTTCTGTAGTTTCCAGTCTAATTTTTACCATATAAAAAAAGAATCTAATTACGCCACATGATACTTCCTTATTAAAACCGTCACATGTCATTTTCTATTTTTTTCAATTTTTTAAAACAATTTTATTATAAATCAAATATTATTATCCTAAACCTATTGTTCGTTTTTTCCTAATTTAAATACAAAGATTACAAGTTAAACACAAAGATTACAAATCCAAAATTTTGCTAATTATATGGATGGTTGAGATACGAAATTATGATTCGAAATTAATATTAATATCAATATTATCTAGATCTATTTTTAATACATAGATTATTTTTAATAATTATTAATATTTTTGATTCAATATATATAATATAAAAATCCGTGGTTGGACACGAGAATTACCCTAGTTTTAAAAATACATGTATAATGATGTATCTAACTTAATTAATACCAGTTTCTACACATACAAAATCACATACAAAATACATGTATAATGATTCAACGTTTTTCTGACGGCCACCAGCTGCGTGACCACCGGAAGAGATATACTGGTGCAACAGGGGATTACTGACCTTGACAAGATGAGCTGCTTGTGGATTACTATTGCTTGGGGCTTCTTCTTCAGGTTTCTGTTCTATGTAACCTTGTTGCTTGGGAGCAAGAATAAGAGGAGTTGAAACTTGAAAGGGTTAAAAACATTGGATGGTAAATTTGATTTCTTTCATGTGTATTCATAGTATGTTACTGCTAGCTACATAAACAGTAAGAAAACTCCACAGAGGTTTGAACAATATTCAGTCTGTGCCAAGAATTACAAGGGTGAAGTATAAAGAAAGTATTGAATGGAAGCTACTTCCAACACTGAACCAAATCCATCTGGTTCTTCAGCTAACTAATTTGTGTGCATCTCAGGTGTGGATTATACAGTATATTGAAACAAAGAAACCTAAAAATATGTACTTGCATGTGTAAACATTTGAAGAGAAAAGAACAGACTTCTTGTAGAGATGTGACAAGATCATACCATCTCAGTGAGGCCTAATTCACCTTCTATGTCGTCGTCGTCCTCAAAGAGCTTCAAGAACCTGGCTTGGTCTTGCTGTCTTTTCTTCTTCCTCCAGTACTTGCATGCTGCAACCGAGATGAAGGCCACAACAGCAACAACAGCAATTGTTACTAGTATAGGTATAATGAAGTGCTTCTTTCCTCCACCGCCTTTTTGTGAGTCCTCGCTTGTTGATGGAGAATCTGCAACCACAACAAAGTGGATGAAAACACAGTATTATAGAGAGTATAGATAAAATGATCAAGGAAGTTTAAATTAATAGGGTTTTGAAGATAAAATCCTGCAAGTCTATGTTACTGTCTTCCTTGATGAAAACATAATAGCACTATGAGAACAAATACAAGCATATGGAAAAGAAAGTATTAAGTATGTAGTAAGAGTTCGTGAAGTATATTACTCACCTTCAACAAGAGCAAGGCACTCTTTACAGAGAAGTGTCACATTAAATTCATTCTCTTTAGACCGGTTATAGTGCCCATCAGGAGCAGCAAAGTCAGAAGGGCATAACTCCCACTCATCAAAGACGTGATCGGACACAAGTAATTCTTCATAGATCCCACATCTCTTGCACTTATTAGTTAAGAGTTCAGTCAAGGGCTGAAATAGGAAGACAAGAAAGGTGTTAGCTTAGAACTTCCAAACAAGCTCATCCTTGCAGATTTAGCATAGAAAGCATTGCATGGTAATCACTGTCAATAAATCAAGGGAATGAATTGATCAGGACATAATACCATAAAGTGAATAAACAAAGTTGCACCTTAGACTAGAGCATAAAAAATGCCCTTTCAGTTATTCCAATAGTCAAGCATGGAACTACTATCTTAGACATAGTTTCCCTTTGAAAATTTATAAAAGAACACAAGGAGATTGATGAAGGGAAAAAGAACAAGATGAAGACAGTGCGACACGGAGTCTAGTATAGCAGGAAAGAATTTGGTGTAGATGACATGATCAGCGAACAAACCTGCCAGGATTCTTCTCCTTTGAAGTTATAGGGGACATCAGCTTCCTGCACATCAGGCAAGGATGTCTTCTTCTCACCATTGCATTGAAAATAAATTGCAGGCTTTCTCTGTATCCACTCATGTGTATTATATAGTTCAAAAGACTTAAGCGTGACAACTGCTGACGATATGGATCCTGTAAGAGATATGAAAGATATCAATTAGAAAATCTGAACTGCCAAACTTCTTAGCATTCTTTGGCTCGAACGAAAAATCCAGTTCCAATGTTAGAAAATGACATTACTACTTGCCCATCAATGCTACTAGATGACCAGCAGTAAAATCTTAACAAATCACCATTATCAACATATGTTATAATCATTCATGAAAGCTTCAGGTGATGCATTAACACTTGCATAAGTTTTAAAGATGATTTGGACAATGAAAAATCCCTTCTACCATTTGTACATCGAGTTTTAGGATATGATATAATGCAATCAATACGATTCTAGAGTTTGCCTTATGCAAATGGAGCACCAAAGCGTCCTAATTCCTAAACAACAATCAGCTGAAACTAACTCCAATGGTAGATCTGAAAATTCCAGAAAAGCATCGTGTACCAATCAATTGATTACTAGCTCATATCATGTTAATTAAATCAGCAGTAAACATTGACAGGCAACCGAAGCGAAGTAAGAAGCAAAGAAACCAAAACAAAATTGTATTTGTAATTTGTATCGTTACCTGGAAAAAAACTGAAAAATATAAGATACGGAAGAGCGACGGCCGAAACCCCAGAAATCATGGACCGTCGGTAGCGCATAATGATCAAACACCTATCAAAACACACACACTCGCTGTAACTAGTGAGAAATCGAACACGAAATTGCGCTATTTGGAGGGACGCGCTCGCACCTCAGAGATCTTAGAGTTGAAGGAACGTCAAGAGCGATGGAGAAAAGAAAGCGAGATTGGGAAAGATGCGTTCGAATCTGAGACGAAAAATCTAGAGTCGGAAGAAGAAAAGTCGAAGGAACAAGGCAGGAATATGGAGATTTGGCTGACCAGTTGGTGCGATTAAGCGGACGCCATTGTTGATTGACTCTGGTCAAAATTCACTCGCTCTTCTCCTTCTAGTTGGAACCCGATTCAGCAGACGCCCGCAAGCAAATTGCCAACGGCTTTTTGGCATCCGGGGTTTTTCATTTTAAACTATAAAATGTATTTAAATACATTAAATTGAATTAGATAATGACAATTAAAAAATAAAAAATAATTTTGGGTGGTAATCAAAACGCACCATAACTTGTTATAGAATCAAAATGAACATTTATAGATAAAACAAATCGTCCTTAGAAATGAACATTATCTCTATTGGATTAGTTTGGATTGCATATAGTCTAAAAAACTAAAAAAATATCCACTATATAAAGAACCACTAAGGATTCGTTTGAATTTCAAATAAAATGCATTTTAATATGAAATCTAAACAGACCCTAAAAACATGTTCATTGTGTTGTTCTAGTGCGTGATCGAATTGTCCGGTCTTTGATTTTTTTTTCCTAACCGTTTTTTGGGTCTATTGGAAAAAAACACTCGACTTGCTCGGGATATAAATGCGTACATCTTTACTCAAATCTTGTATGTACGAGACTACACTGGATTGATTGTTGTTGTACCCTAATATTGGGCAACTGAAATTATTTCCTTCATCTTCATGGGCAAATTTTCTGCTCCAGAGCTACATGAGCAGCAGATTATTACATGTGTGTGTGGGTACTACAGAAGTTAGCTTGAAGTTGAAATTCTTTGTTAGAAGAAGTGTAATCTCAAGATATGCATCTATATCTAATAAAAAGTTAGCATTCTGGTGTAATCACTGCTCACTTTTAAGACTCTGGAATGATGAAATGGTAATCAGTTTATTTGTTTAATGGGCCATGGCCAACAAATGACACATACCGTAAACATTTTATTGACCCTTCAACTGAAAAAATCTATCCAGATTTTAACTACATGGGCCGAGCAATTGAGGCCCATCAACAAACCCTTCATGTATTACAACAGGAAATTAGGCTAACCGTTCGCCTACCCAAACTGATGCAATTACAACAGTCAATTGGGTTGACACGGCTGCAATTATGTGGCCACCCTTTCGCCTGCACAAGCTGCAAACAGTCTGGAATGCTCTCCCTTAAATAGGGTCCGAATAACCCCAAACACTTTCACAAGCATTACCTGCCCTCTCACACATCATGGCCTCTAAAGATTTTCATAGCAGTCAAGCATCTGTTGATCCTTGCTCTTCGTCAATGAAAGGGAAAGCGGCAAGCATTGTTACTGGTCCAAAAACGCCACCAAAGAAGGAGCATGTACAACATGTTGACTCGTACGTTTCCCTCGATGACCTACGCTTTGGAACTGCCTGCACAGTACAAGTGATGGTCTGTCGTAAGTGGGAGTCCACAGATTTGAAAGCCAAACCTATAAGCACCGACTACATCATATCAAATGAGAATGTAATGCACTCTTCATTTTCGATGTATCTTTCTTGGTGCCCCATTATTCCTATCCATATACTACTGATTTTGGTCTTTAAAATTTAGGGAGGGGCTATTCATTGTATTGCGCTAAGTGAAATTGCACACCGTTTTAGCACAAGCTTAGAAGAAGATAAATGATACAGTATTAAAGGGTTTACCGTGAAATACAGTGGGCTCAACAAGAGAACCTATTTCAAAGTACTGCAGAAGACAACAAAGAAACAAATTTGGAATAATAAATCTCAAGAAATAGAGAGAGAAAAAATACTTAGAATTAGTGATGTCTGTGTAGAGAGAAACGGAAAGAGTGGTGCTTTCATCAATCTTAAACACCTTCATCGTGCTCCTTTAAATTTACAGAGTCTGCTCAGTTTTTCCCTGCCACATCAATGGAACAATTTAGCCAAGTCTATTATTAGGATATGCAATCTGCACATATGAAGTCAGAAGGAAGTTGAACACAAACAAGACGAAGAGACAAAGACAACAACTATTCACAGCAACCCACCATTACCAAGCATGGAGTAACAGATAATCTGATCTTAATTTGAACAGTAGCATCACTAATTTATCATCCACAACTTATCTTCTCCCCAAAAACAGGACAAAAATATTGAGAAGTTATCCAATAAACTTTAGACATACTCCCAAGTTTTTGGAAGAACATATCTTTCTGATGTACCTACAACTTGTGGAGATTAACTCATCCCACATCGGAAAGTTGAGATTAAATAGCCTAGTATATAAGTTTAGTGGACTATTCCTCCTATTGCCAATTGGTTTTAGGATGAAACCCCACTGGGCTTATGTGCTAGGCTCATACGCGCATGTGCGCACGAACTGACATGTCACCCCTTTATCGGCCCACCAGACTTTATCATGATATCAGAGCGATTCGGTCTGGGTTTGAACTCCTGGTTGATTGGGCTTGTTGGCCTTAAGACACTAACGGGCTTGCCGGCCTTAAGGCATGGCGTCAAGTGCCAACTGGGCCAGGCCAGTTGCCACTTGAGGGGGCGTGTGGAGAATAACCCATCCCACATCGGAAAGTTGGGACTAAATAGCCTAGTATATAAGTTTAGTGGACTACTCCTCCTATTGCCAATTGGTTTTAGGATGGAACCCCACTGGGCTTATGTGTTAGGCTCATACGCGCATGTGCGCACGGACTGACACGTCACCCCTTTATCGGCCCATCGGACTTTATCACAACTCATTACAATACGGAACCAAGTATTAACCACATATGTAATATCCGGGTCTTTATTATGTTTCTTATATAGAGAGTCTTCATATATATTAAAGTTCTATAGCTTACGAAATTATCCTTAAGGTAATTTTAATCTTTAGCATTGATGCTAGATTTGATAGAGTTAAATTATTTGGAAATTTGTAATAATCATTTTAGAATAACTAATTTATATTTATTAATGCATTAAAATTTAGTAGGTATTTCTTATTATATTCTTTTATTTAATTAATTAGACCAACCTATACCTACCTATATATATACACGATTTCTATTTCACGCACCGGCAAAATTGTTATTTCACGCATCGGTTCGTCCGTGACGTACCAAATGAAGCCGCTCGTGACGAACGAAAGCACTCCGTACGTGACGGACCACAGTAAACCGTCCGTGACGCACCAACCCCATCCGTGCGTCACGGATGAACATGCTGATCCGCGACACGATTTTGGAATCGCCATAACTTTTGATTCCCTAGTCCAAACGCGCTGAAATTTGGAGGAGTTATAGTTGACATCTTGATCTTTAATCTGACGTTGGAATCACTCAATTCGGAGTTACGTAGAAAAAGTTATACTTCTCTAAAGACAGAACAAAGAAATAGAGATCTCTTAAGCGCCAAGGCGAGTACAATAGCATTTAAGTCGGCTTACAATATCATTGCAATCATGGATCACAATAGCATTACAACGTGCGAGTACAATAGCATTTAAGTCGGCTTGCGACCTCGTCTCTTTCTTGTGCAAGAAGGTCTAAATGCCATCAGTTGCGATGGCCTCAAAGGAGTGGTAGGAGCTTTAGGGTTTCATGAAGGTGTACTAGTGGGCATTGGTGGCCTACCTCGTTGCTTCTTGGGAGGTGTCCCTTCTGTATATTTTCTCAAGAACCTTGTAGACCAAATATCATTTGCTGCTTGTCTCTATGATCCATTTGTTTCTCAGCTGATGGCGTTCAAACCTTCTTCCACAAGAAAGAGAGGAGGTCGCACGCCGACTTAAATGTTATTGTACTCGCACATTGTAATGCTATTGTGATCCATGATTGCAATGCTATTGTAATCCGACTTAAATGCTATTGTACTCGCATTGGCGCTTAAGAGATCTCTATTTCTTTGTCCCGGAAGAGATCTCTATTTCTTTGTCACGTCTTTGGAGAAGTATAACTTTTTCTACGTAACTCCGAATTGAGTGATTCCAACGCCAGATTAAAGATCAAGATGTCAACTAGAACTCCTCTAAATTTCAGCGCGTTTGGACTAGGGAATAAAACGTTATGGCGATTCCAAAATCGTGTCGCGGATCAGTATGTTCATCCGTGACGGACGAAACATATTCATTTGTGACGGACGAAACATGTTCATCCGTCACGGATGAAAATGCTTCGTCCGTCACGGATGAACATGTTTCGTCCGTGACGGGTGAACCAAGGCGTTAAATTAAGTTTCTTTTATTGATGTTAACATCAATAAAGTAATTGTTTATAAACTTATTCTGATTATGTTCAATTTTTAAATTATATGACTTGACAGATTTTGCATTGTAATTCAAAACAAATACCTAGATAAATCGGTTTTTGAAAAGAAAAATAATTATTAGAGTCTGTTAATAGTACATAACTACTATATGTTCATGTGTCATGTACATGGTTGGATAAATATAAACGGTATATTTAACGGTATATCAATTGATAATATAATATGCTATTGACTAACAAAAAATATTATAATAATTATATTGTTTTAGCATGCTAAAAAATTAGAGAAGGATTATATAGCTCAAGTAAATCATATGTTATTAAAGTAAGAATCAGACGGTTAAACAAATTAAATTTCTTTTATAAATATGCATGAGAATGATTTATTCCATAAAGGTAACAAAACGTTAAGTAATATATTCATGAAACAATATAAAATATATTTTATTTTATATATTTTATGTATATATATTGCAAAAAATACTATGTGACAGTTTAATTAGTGGCTTAATAAATCTAAAAGTATAGTGCAAGTAATATACACACCGACTTGGCGCTTAAGAGATCTCTATTTCTTTGTCCTGTCTTTGGAGAAGTATAACTTTTTCTACGTAACTCCGAATTGAGTGATTCCAACGTCAGATTAAAGATCAAGATGTCAACTATAACTCCTCCAAATTTCAGCGCGTTTGAACTAGAGAATCAAAAGTTATGGCGATTCCAAAACCGTGTCGCAGATCAGCATGTTCATCCATGACGCACGGATGGGGTTGGTGCGTCACAGACGGTTTACTGTGGTCCGTCACGAACGGAGTGCTTTCGTTCGTCACGGGCGGCTTCATTTGGTACGACACGTACGAACCGATGCGTGAAATAGAAATTTTACCCGTGCTTTCGTTCGTCACGGGCGGCTTCATTTGGTACATCACGTACGAACCCGGTGCGTTTTGAAATAGAAATTTTACCCGTGCGTGAAATAGAAATTTTCAAGCCCGCCACCGGTCGCCGGACCACCGTCGGACCACCACCGACCACCGGACCACCCTTGGGTGCATGTGAACTCTATTAAAAGTACAAGCCTTTGAGTATGCATGCTTTTTGACTTTCAAGTACATGTGAAATCTAGTACATGCTTTATGTGTTATTAGTGTATGCAATTTTTATTGAGAGTGCATGGAAATGAAAGTGAAAAGTGCATACGAATTAAAAAATTGGTGCATGTAAATTCTACTAGGAGTGTGCATGTGAATTCAACCGGAAGTGCATGTGAATTCTACTGAAGTGCATGCCTTTGAGTGTACTTATATGTCTTTTGACTTTTGAGTGCATGTTTTATGTGTTGTGAGTGCATGCGAGTTCAACTGAGAGTGCATGTGAATTCAACTGAGAGTGCATACGAGTTATACATGTACAATAATTCACATGCATATATAAACCAACAACTTGCACAGTTTCACTCCAATTCAAAAAAAATGCATGTGAGTGCATGCGAGTTCAACTGAAAGTGCATGTGAATTCAACTAAGAGTGCATACGAGTTATATATGCACAAAAACATTATATTCACATGCACAATAATTCGCATACACATTTAAATCAACAACTTACACTCCAATCCAAAAAAATACATGCACAAAATGTTGAATTTACATGCACAGAAGTGTTAAATTCGCTTGCACTTTTCAAGTCATCGACTTATACTTTTAGGCCTCCGACTTGCACTTTATCAGTAATGTTCAAAAAACAAAGACAGCACAAAAGAGCCTCCGTGTTACAATTTTTTTTTAAATCTAACGGCTGAAATTCTTTGTTATTTTATATTATAAAATCCTTTCTCATCTAAATCACACCCTAAATATAATATTCTATGGGAAGTGTTTATGGGAGAGTGACGAAGGTTTTTGACTTTTAAAGCTAATGCTTTGGGTTTTGTTAGGCTGGAGTTGGAAATCGGGCCCCGTTGGTGAACATGAAATTGCTGTCACGTATGAGATGAACATAGAGAGTTTATTAGACATTTATTTATTTTTATTTTATATAAAGTAAACATAAAGAGAATCAAATCGATAAAAAAAACACCCCGAGGCTCTATTCCAATTAAATTTCAGTGGAAAAGTTACAAGGTTTGGCAATATTTCAAACACTAATAACAATAACAAGAGCACTTTATGAAATAATTGGATAAACACTTGAGCATTTTTTAAGGCCAACACAAGCAACTTTTTATATAGGGGAAAACCTAAAAAAAGGCAGACAAAAAAACACTACATTCATCAAATCAGCCAATGGACACAAAAGATTTGAGCTTGAACCATTCAATGTACAGACTTTTCCATGGTAAAGCAAGAAGATAACCTTCAATTAAAATGTAGAATTCTTATATGGGTACACTGAAACTAGATGAACAAGAACAAACTCTCACCATTGATATTACTAAATGCAATCACATTATAAGTTTCAAGATTCCAAGAAATGACACAAGGTCAGAGATTTCAACTGCATACCACACAGTTTGTCAACAAGAGGCAAAAAAGAGCAAATCTTCACAATTAAGAATAGCATGATTTCCCTCTCATCAGCATAACTGAGGAGATTGTCTGTTAGCAATTAAATCCATATACTTTTCAGTTCTAAGAGAAACAAATTTGTTCAGAATTACCTCAGCAGCTTCTTTGCCAGCACCCATGGAGAGCACACCTTGCACTTCACAGATCTGCTCACTGATCAGAGTTTAAGTTGTCCACGCAACAACAATTGCTTTGTAGATTGTTGTTGGAATCATCACTACTTCACATTGGCCACATGCAGCTGCCAAAGCTAAGACTTGGAAAAGAAAAAATGAAAATCACACTTCAAAATATGCAACATTGAAACATTCACATCTTGAGTAACTACATTTGGCATACACTGGTTAGAATAAAGGAACCAAGTTGAACTTAAGATAGAATATTTTGCTCTTTTAGAAACATGGTAGAAATAACTTTAATCAAACACTTCCAAAACAAAATGACAAGCATCTTAATAAAAAAATCCTGGTATTAGAATGTTGTAGGCTTGTATTGCACCTTAACAAAGGTGCATTGTGTTTCCCTTCAGGGGAAAGAGGAGGCTAAATTGTCCCTATGGTGATTAACTGATTATCACATTACAAGATCTATTTCAAGACTTCAATAGCTTCAATGTAGAAATTAAAAAGAAAACGGGGATTTTATGTTTACATTAGAATTTAAATTAGTAGTACAATGATAATGTTGTCAACCACTTCCAAGCAAGGTTGATGGGATAATTTCACTCGTCAAAGGCAATGATAAACATAGGCAGCTTGATCTACAGAACAGGAGTCTGCATGAAAAGATACTGCAGAAAAAGAAGAAAAGTGTGGTTGACATTTGACCGTCTAAATGGATATGGAGGCTTAATTTACTAATGAAATGCTAAGTGAGAGCTGCAAACCTCAATAGATTTTCCTGATCTTTCAAATTCAAGCATGCTCAGAGCAACTTCACAGCTTTGCGAAACTATAGGCTCTGGATCCTTTGAGAACTGCTCGAGCAGAGCTACACTTTGGTCATCTGAGAAAGAGGCAAGAATGTGAATACAGTCTGATCAAACAAGTTCTACAGCTTGTAATTTCAGCATCAATAAAGTATTGGAAAAAGATTAAAATGGTAAAAAAAACACCCTTGAGTATCTAGGCTCAACACCATATTGAATCGAGTTCACTTCAACCATTTTAAAATTTAAAGTGCTGGTGGACCATCCAGGAAATATGGCTTGATTAGTAAGAGGTGGGCCAAAATATTCATTAATGTTGAAGGGCATTTGCATCAATACTTCATAAAACATACATAATATTTTTTTAGATATGTTGACATTAGTCAAATATCTGTAGCACCAAAAAAGGTAGGCTGTTGTAGTGATAACCCACTGATCAAACAAGCAAATATAATTTTCAATTGATACAAATGCGTTCGTATTAAATCTTTATCGCATATTGGATGAGCCACATAGTAAAAAGAAATCTCAGGAAAAGAGGTAGTCAGCATCTGAGAGAAAAGCATATAGTATAAAGGCATACCCTAGCCTGCTCTAAGTATGCTTAATTGATCTCTACTAAGCACAAAAACATACGTATTCCAGAACTGAAAATTTTCTTGAAAGTGGCTGCAGCAAGTCTCTGTTCAAAGCTAGTGTGACCACTACTTCCCACTAGGGGGGAATAAAGAAGTGCAATGAGGTTTATATGTATATCCACAAAAAATTACAAGAGAGCAACATTCTTAAATTGAGTCCAAATGTCCTAGTAAGTCTCTATTGTCTAAAGAAGAAATGAAATGGTAAATTTAATTTAATGCAAATAAATAACCATTCAGCCAAGTGCACTTCATCATATACAGCTTGAGAACTCCAACTCAATGAGATTTCAAAGGATAATAAAATCAAAGATAGCAGTGTACCTGCAATGGAACCCAGTGCTTCTGCTGCTTCATGTCTAACCATTGAATGTTCAGTCTCATCTTTAAGTATCCCAGTAAGTGCAGCTGATGCAGCTTTGTTTTGTAATTGCCCAAGAACATAAGCAACCTGTCTAGCACATAAAAATATATTGAGATCTGGACACACAAAAAAAGCAAGTAATGGCATCATAGCGTGTTGCATCAAAAACCCGGTGTCATACACTATTCTTATTCTTTCATTTTGCATGTTCTAAAAGGTATCACATGGTATAGAACTTAAAACCTCAAATCCATATTTCATAGATCATAAATAAAATCAAAAAATAAATAATCAAGGACAATAGCCAGAACAAATAAAGTCAGATGTGCCAACAATTTACACGTCTTGAACAAGTAAAGCTACAACCACGTAGTGAAAAGGAATGTTCTTATTTTCTTTCAAATTATAAGTTGGAGGCAGCGAATCTGTATACTTATATAGGATGCACAATCTGGAATATGATTTTGAAGTCTGTTGGGCATGATAAGTTAACAGGATTAACTTTTTAACCAACCAAAGACATAGTTAAAATAGGATGACAAACCTCATGCTTCAAAAGAGCACTTTTTGCTCCCAAAGAATCAATGATGGCAGAAACAGCTTCCTCTCCTCCATGGTTCCGAAGTGCAAAAAGAGCAGCATATCTCTCATACATGCCTTTATCTTCGTCGAGAAGCACCTCTCTATGTATTTCATGAATCCAAGAATAAATATGGTTACTAAGATTAATGTCCAAAAACCACATACCAGAGGCTCCCCTCACCCAAAATAAAAATCCCAAGCCAATATAAAAAGAAGAGTTCAAAGCAACTATATGTTTAATGAGTCTCAGACCTTAGCTGGGATAGAGAGGAACAAGAAGCGGCTGCAGCTGGGTCAACTGACAAAAAGGGCGATGCTTCTTTTTCATCAGTTCCAGCATGACTAACTTCCTCTATCCTATGCAAGGCCAGTTCACATGTTTCTCGGACCTCAGGAGCTGGATCAGATACCAAGCTCTTCTTCAGTAGAGGAATATTACTCTCTAGACCAATGGCACCAAGCGCCTCAGCTGCCTGTGTATAAGGTGTATATGTATCTCAAGCTATTACCAAAGGCACCAAAAGATAACCCAAAAATAACAAGACATGTGTTAACCAATATCACCTCATGGCGAACAATTGGATGTAAAGAGAGATCATTCAGGATGGACTCCAATGCAGGGACAGCCTCTGCATCTTGAATTTGACCCAATGCAAAAGCCGCCTCGTGTGCCAACAAATTTGATGGATCTCTTGTTGCTAAATCGAACAAGAATCAAGAGTCACAAATAGGCTAAATATTAATCTCAGAAGCACAAACCCCAGTAGTAACAAGCAACAGAACTATTATAATTGTAGAGAGTTTGTTGATAATAACATTAGAGCAACAACTTCTTATATTTCCTTATTTGTACTATTATCAGCCAAAAGGATTGTGTGAAAGCCAAAAATACACTGAATTAAAGCATCACGAGGCTCTTTGCCTTTGAGGTTCCGAAGCGAGAACAAAACCCTAAACCGCTCGAATATAGGCTGGGATTGATCCAGCAACCTCCCACAGAGAAACTTCACCGTTTCAGGTTCAGCCTGGAATGAGCTCAGTGAAGCCATGATCCCAGTTTTATCTAACTGAAGCAAGGTAGCATTCATGAGAACGCAGTCTTGCTATGAACAATTCGTTCAAAAATATGAACTTTATCAGAAGTAGAGTACAGAAATTGTTGAAATTGCATTTTTCTAATGAATTCAGCACGGAAAGAGATACTTGGGGCAAGTCAAACCCTAAATCTTCAAATAAATCAGCGTAAGACTAAGCTCTGTAAGAATCAGGCAGGGCGAACCAAACGTCTAAGGAACTGGATAAGAGTAATTACCTGGAGAAGCAAACGGAATTACGAGCAAGCTCTGGTAAGAGAAGCGAACAGGCGGAAGAGATTGCGTTGTTGTCACGCACCGCAACTCCGGTAAGGAGAAGGCGGCAGAGGCACGCACTTCTCTTCGGTCTTCTCTGTAGTTGTGTGGGTTTCTGCTGTCTGCTCACCCTAAGAAGTGAGTTGAAATGGGGGTATAAGTTTATATATAGGAGAGAGAAAAAAGGGATTTTCGGGATGCAAATAAAGTTAGTGGCAAATTGTGTAATTAAGAGGCCAAGAAGAATGATAACGGGTGGGAGTGGCAGAATCATTTCCACCACGAATAAAGATAGGGTCTTACATCAAAAAAAAATTAAAAAAAAATAGGGTCACTTGTCTGTAGACCTAGCAACTGGGTCGGGCGGGTCGGATTTGAATTCAGGTCATGTCGGGTTCGGGTCAAATCGGGTTCGGGTTGATAAAATTTTCGGGCCAGGTGGGTTCGGGTTTGGGTTAACCCAGCGGATCGAACATGTCCTTTTTTATGATTATTATTATGATTTTTAACTTTAATAAAATAATTATAATAATATAATTAATATTATATTAGTATTTAATAAAATATATTAAATTATTTAATATAAATGAAATAAAATATACAAAATAAAGGAGACCCGCGAGCTCAGATTTGCGTTCGGGTCGAGTCGGGTCGGGTTCGGGTTTGGGTCCTTCGGGTTCGGGTCCTTCTTGACCCAGTGACGTTCGGGTCGGATTCGGGTTCAGGTCCTTTCGGGTCGGGTTTTCGGGTTTGGTCGGTTTTTGACAGGTCTACTTGTCTGTTTGTAACAGTCTTTTTCAAAAACATTTAAACAATTCTCAACCTTTAATTAGATTTAAGTTTTCTTATAGAGGAGTTTTTTATTTTCATAGATAAATTGTTTTTTTCCCTGTTTACTTTGAGAATGTAGGGTTGATAGTACAAATAATTTACAATATTTATATATAAAAAAACAATCTCAAAGGAGCATATTTTGGACAGTAAATTTCATAGAAAAAATCAAAAAAAATGTCATTTTTTTTCTCCAATAAAAAAACATGTGCAAAAGATTAACTACTGGTCTAGTGCTAACTCTATCATACACACTAACACACCACAAGAAATTGTACGAAGCCTTTGCTAACAACCATGAAAGCTAACAAAATCTAAACTATCTACAACCTAGCCCTAGTTAAGATTGTGTAGTAGTTTGATTAAGTACTTGTGCGTTTTATTCTTAACCTTGTAGACTTGTAGTCACGTATATAAGATTTTTTGTGTGCTCATATTGGGGCATTATAATCAACACTTCCTAAAACATCATAAATACTATGTACGAATTTTAGGATAAGTTGGGTAAATGATCTATGTACGACGTTTTTATTTAAAATTAACCTCTTAGGAAACTAATTCCCTCCCCCTAAACCCTACACCCTAAACCCCTAAAAACAATATTTTAAAAAGAGAAAAAAACAAAAAAAAGATGAAAAATAAAATAAAAAATAAGCTAATATGAATAGGAAAAATACATAAAAATTAATAGGGATAATTTTGTTAATTGAAAACTCTTAAAGAATCAATGAGTCCAAAATCCTCACAATTTTAACGTATGTTATGTTCTTAGATATTAGGCACTTTCAATGAAGTTACAAATTCAAACACACTCATGGTTTCAACTTTGGTGTGACGGGTGATAACTATGGTTTCAACTTATGTTAATTATTTAAACAATTTTAACTTATGTTATTTAAACAAATTCAAACAATTTTAACTTATGTTATTTAAAATATTTTGGTGTAGCGGGTGGTAACTATGGTTTCAACTTTGATTTACATATAATGACAGTATATCTTAATTATAAACCTTTTATATCAACAATAGCTCTTTCTTTATTTTCTTGTGATGAACATTATGTAAAGAAGTGTCTTAAGTATTGGAGGATCTTTTGCCATATATTTTCACAGTTACACCAAGTCAATACAAGTCTAACTCCTATTGTAGTGACGAAATGATATGTTTCGAGAGCTACAACATAAACATGATTCGAATTTGGTGAGAATGAGTAGACTTATGACTATATATGCATTTAACATAACCAAACTGAATACGAGTTGGTAGGTGTGATACCATGTTTTTGTATCATAAAGATTGATGAAATCGATGACGATTGATCTTCAAGGAACACTTGAGTCTTCAATATCTACACCCAATAACACGATCAAAGGGAGGGTTGGATCTCCCTAAAGCATCTCCGACGCTCAAGTCAGATAAAGAAAATCACAAATTCTCCCTAAAGCTATCAATTATTCTCCAATGGAGACTGCCTCCAAGAAAAGAAACGTAGGAAGAGACCAAGATAAGCTAAATTTTAGGATATAAAGTACACGTGCTTGCTTTGTGAACTTTTTAATGACTTTGTCACTTAACAACATCCTTTGTTTTCTTCCTCCTTGGTAAGCTATTTATATGTTATTCTTGTATATAGGTAGCTTGATTATAACTAGTTTAGGTGTTTGATAATAGATTAGATCTTATTTAGTTTTGTTTAATGAATCTGGGATTATAGATTTACGGGGCTTATTTGGTATTCAGATTTATCGGACTATGTTACTGAGCTTGGAAATTAATGAAATTTTTACAGGTGATATAGATCTTATAGAATAACATCTCTGTAAAGTTTGGGATGATTTGGATGCGTGGATTGATAATTAAAATTCAGATAAGTTGATTCGGTGTTTTCAGATTTCTGGATTGGGTGTGAAACTTTGAAAATTCATAATTATGTGTATAAGGAGTTACGAAACCCACGAGTAGTCATTAGAAAGCTTATGTTATGAACTTGCCTACCGATTAGCACTTCCCCCGGCATTAGAGGGAGTTCATCCAGTGTTTCATGTGTCTCAATTGAGACAATATATATCAGACCCCAGTCATATACTCAGTTATGATGAGTTGAGAGTCGAGCCCGACCATACCTTTGTTGAGCAGCCGATAGCGATTCTTGACCGCCGAGTCAAGAAGCTGCGAAACAAGGAGCTACATTATTACTGATTCAGTGGTCTCGACGTGGAGGCCACTTGGGAGACTGAGATGAGTATATATGAGAATTATCCTGAGTTATATCCTAGCTTATTGGCAGCTTTTAGATAGACGGTTAGTATTTTAGTCTTGTGTGAAAGTTTTTATTTCGATGCATGTTTGTTGATGTTATGCATATTCGGTCGATCTTGTTGATGGAGGATGGTTGATGGAAGTTGATGGTTTGATGCTCAAGGAACACTTGGATTTGATTATTTTAATGAGGTTCGAGGACGAACTTGTTTATTAGAGGGGGTGTCTGTGAGACCCTCTAAAAGTTTTGAAACTTAGTTTCGGGGACAAAACTATTGTTAAGGGGAGGTATATGTAATATCTGGGTTTTTATTATGTTTCTTATAGAGAGAGTCTTCATATATATTAAGGTTCTATAGCTTACGAAATTCCTTGAGGTAATTTTAATCTTTAGCATTGAGGCTAGATTTGATAGAGTTAAATTATTTGGAAATTTGTAATAATCATTTTAGAATAACTAATTTATAATTTATATTTATTAATGCATTAAAATTTAGTAGGTATTTCTTATTATATTCTTTTATTTAATTAATTAGACCAACCTATACCTACCTATATATATATATCCTAATCTAACCTAGATTGTTCATTCCTATTCTGCCGCACTTAACAACATCCTCCAATTCTCCAATTTCTCAAGCTCCAATTCATCCTTTGTTTTCTTCCTCCTTGGTAAGCTATTTATATGTTATTCTTGTATATAGGTAGCTTGATTGTAACTAGTTTAGGTGTTTGATAATAGATTAGATCTTATTTAGTTTTGTTCAATGAATCTGGGATTATAGATTTATGGGGCTTATTTGGTATTCAGATTTATCGGACTATGTTACTGAGCTTGGAAATTAATGAAAATTTTACAGGTAATATAGATCTTATAGAATAACATCTCTGTAAAGTTTGGGATGATTTGGATGCGTGTATTGATAATTAAAATTCAGATAAGTTGATTCGGTGTTTTCAGATTTCTGGATTGGGTGTGGAACTTTGAAAATTCATAACTATGTGTGTATAAGGAGTTACGAAACCCACGAGTAGTCATTAGAAAGCTTATGTTATGTACTGTATCATGTTATTTTGGTAGAATTTTATAGACTCTATAAGGTGATGAAATCTGAGAAAAACCGTGAGCTATGGTTGTATGCTGAATCCTGAAAAGTCCTGATTTGCATGAATTTCTGGGTGTTATTTAGAACTCGTAATTATATGAAACTGGTGACACTGGAAAGATAATGAAGTTAGGATTATGGTAAAATTAGTTATGTAATTTTTGGAGTTCATTAGATAATTGTTTGAGAATTTATAAAGAACTTGCAGTGCTCAGAAATTCAGGATCTTAGCTTATTTCTTAGCTTTTGGTTAGTTGTTCATGTTTGGGTGTCCTAAGTATTTTGGGATTAATTGCTATTGATTTCTATTCGTTAGGTTCCTAATCTTGTTCATTCCTACTCCGTTTCTTTTGGTGTCGGAAGTTTCCTCCCTTGAGGTAAGTCCTTCTGGACTTACTTAGCTTTCGATTCTTATGTGCGCTAGACTTGTAGACGGGTAGGGGTGTTCATTACCGGATATCCGATCCGGCTTATCGGATCGAATATCCTCAAATGAAAATTCCTGAAATCGCTATCCATATCCGTATCCGAAAATCCCGGATATCTGATCCGAAAACCTCGGATCGGATCGGATATCCATATTAGATATCCTAAATATCCAATCTATATATAAATTAATATAAAAATATTTTATTTTTAAAAATATTATCACAAATTTATAATTCATCAACTATATTAGCTACAAGTTCAAACATATAAATACAAACAAACTACTTAGTAGTTTAATCAATATACAATTTCAAACAAACCAGCGAAAAACAACAAAAATACTTTCAAAGTCCACTAATTCGAGTTCAAAACATAATATTTAAATGTCTAAACTTCAATACTTTCATTCATAATGAAAATATTAATATTTACACATTTATAAAAATGGGAAAACCATTGGCATATTTAATTTTTAAGTAATATATATTATTTTTTATACAAATATTATAATAGTGGCATACCCCCGGATATCCGTTGGATATCTAGCCTCAATCCGTATCCGATGATCCAGAAAATTTCCCCGGATCGGATCAGATTCGGATAGTATTCCACTGGACTCGGATATTTTAGGATCGGATCGACGGATCGGTGGATCGGATTGACCGGATCGGATAATTATAAACACCCCTATAGACGGGGCATGTGGGGCCGTATTTTGGGAGACGACCCAAATTGTTAAGTGTGTTCTTTTAAATGATTTGTAGTAATGTTTTCAATTTGGTTTCCACCGGTATGGTTATGGGCATGGGTTAAGTCGTCGAGGAAGTGACCCCCAGGCATAACCATGCGGCGAGGTGGGGCCCCTTTTCGAAATGTTAAATGTTTTGGCAAGTGCTCTAGTAGGGATTTAGCCGGGGTTAGAAGTTTAATGGTTGAAAACAGACAACGAGTAAAGTTGCGTACTGACCGTTGTGCCGAGATTGAGGCCGAAGGGTGCCATGATTGGTGATCGTTCTGAGTTTTGCAGAGATGGTTGTTGAATGATCTAATTTATGATGTAATTATAGATCAAGTTGTATTATGATATGATTGTTAAACGATTGGAGATGTGATATATATTGTTGATGAATTCGAGTTGATATGTGCTTATGTACTTCTGTATATCTAATGTTCGTCTTCGTTATTGTAATTCGGTTATTGAGTATATTGATAATATTACTACTACTACTACTAAAAACTATATATATATATGTTCATATAGACATCTTGTATTTTGGTTTTACTTCGCATGTTTTCTTCTGCTTGTTTGGTTCATATTAGAATCGTTAGCTAATGTGATAATTGTTGTGGTTTTTAGGTAATTTTACTGGCGTGTTCGGTGCGCCAGAGGGACCCTTTCTGAATGATGATGGCCAACCTCAACGTGATGTGCCTTAGGATGGTTTCATCGGTTCGTTTGAGTTTGTTAGCTTTACTTGTTCAAGACGTGTAAAAAAAAAGTAAAACACATTCGTGTAATTAACAATAATTTAACCATACACAAACTAATCTATTCTAACGTCGCACTTACAATCACACATTCATATATGTACAGAAAATATATAATAAATTTATATAAATCTTCCCTATGGTTCAAAACAATTATAATGAATTTCAAATGTTCATAGCAAAGATAAAAAGAAACACACACATAATTAAATGTGTTACTACTTAATATGTACGCTCAGAACTTCATATATACATAAGCGAATATTTTCCATCGGTAAGCGAATATTTTCCATCGGTGCGAAGCAGCACGGGCTACGCCTCCTAGTTTCAGTTAAAACTTACATTGTGTAGAAGCCTTCAAGTTTGCCAGCAAAAAAGCACTGTTCTGTATATGAGGCCTGCAATGGAAGATCCAAAGTGGTAAAAATTGAAATTATTCTTTCTTTTAGCTGACTTAAGATACTTCATTTCAAGTCAAACAACCCATAGTTGGAGGTTCTCAACCCAATCTTACAAAATATACAGATCCATTTTTTTACTGTTGAGTAGGAGCTTCAAAGCATGTTATTGCATATTTTTCCGGCGTCTTCCTCTTGGCCTCGCGGATTTGGTTTTGCTTGCGCTTGAGCTAACATCTCCTGCAGCAGTAGTAGGGAGATCAGCCTTCTCGCTCTTCCTGATGATCTTCAAAGCCAGATTTTTCAGAGGGATTGATATGTCAAGAGGCTCGAGCACGTCTTTCAGTTCGTGCCACTCAAGATCCTCAAAGTCGCCATCTTCATAGACTACTCGGTACCACCCACTTTCCTTGTCATATTCAGTGACACTCCCGGAATAGTACTGGTCTCCAAACTGCTTCTTGACTTCTCTTCCCTCCAGCCATTCACCGAAACCCGTGCTTCTTGGCTGTTCCGCCTCAGGGGCAATGTTGGAATTAGTGGGGAGGCCTTGGAATGGAGGTACATCGGGGACTCCATTAATGAGAACAGCCGGTTCTCCTGGGATTTCAAAAATCCCTGGTGTCAAAGATTCGGATTCTTCCTGACCGCACACGCCTTCCATTGCAGAGGAGGAGGTCATACGCCTTCATTTATGGATGCATAATAGGTGATCAGAATGTAGTGGAAATGCTTCACTACAAACTTGGTTTAAATGATCAGCAGCATGAAACCGTATAGGATAATTGACACCCACTAATCAGCATACAGAAAAAAGAAGAGGGTATTCGTACTGGATTGTAGCAGTTTGTGTTCGAATGCATATAGAGAAGTCCAATACCATTAATAAGACACTACTATTATACCCAAAAATCTCATGTCTATACTAAATTACTAGACTAACCTAAACTGTTATGCAAAAACGAAATTTAATCCCAAATGGATGATCCAAAATGCATCATTGAAAAGCATACATGTTAATGATTCATATCATAAGGTTCCATGAACCGTATGGCAATCTTATACCTATCATAACAATAAGAAACTAGGTGAACTAGTTTCCTGCACTAATTGCATGAATTCCATGAAGTGAATTTTACCATAAGTTCAATAACAATTGAGGAACAAGGGGCAAAAGACAAGAAGAAACATTACACTTGATATTAACCATAAATCAATTGCTTGCTAACAGAAGAAAAAATATTACGAGTCCTGATAATAGAGTAATAGGATATGAATACAGCAACTTGAGTATAAGGTTATTTCTCATGACCCCTTGATCTCTATTACAAATCTAACAATCAAAAACTTTGTCCACAATAAGTATAGTACTACTACTTAATAGCACTGATTCACTTTGTTTAGAGTCCCACAAATCTGAAATCTCCTATACCATCTCTACAACTTGTCCAAGAAATGCAAGTAGCTGTCACAGGTGTACAAGTAATAATGATCAGATTACAAGTATCAATCAACATAGAGATGTCATTTACCTATGGAAAATTTAAAAGTCACCTCAATCCCAAAGTAGGACAACTAGCATAAACATTCCTCTAATCCAGTGGCTAAAAGTCTGAAACTACTTAAATCCCCAATCACATAATCACACAAATAAGCAACACCAATACATCTTCTTTCAGTACATGATTTGATTATATGATACTTCATCCTTCTACATCGAGTTACATTACAAGATAATGTGTTGCCTATATATCCAATGCACACAAATCTTCCATAAAATACTCATAACTTAAACACTATACCATAAATAATCGATGAAGAAACATCAATTCAACCAAATCCAATGCATTTCAACTATACCAAACACTACAACTGAGATGGACAAATTGAAACCCTAGATTACCGTTCTTTCGCAATTACTTATCCCTCTTTCTCAAGGATGGAAATCCAAACCTTTTCCCTATTGTTACTAAAATCTATGGCCAAAGGCGATATTGATTTATGTCTAGAGTTCGTTATAGCAACAACAGTCTTCGCCTAGCGCTGATACAGAGTTTTCTCGACAGATGAAGTAGAAATGATGAAAGATTGAAAAGATAGGAAGAATCACAAAGTCGAACAACAAACCTGGGGGAATTGCCCGATCGCAAACAAACGGTATAGAACGAGAAGATTAGGGTTCACCGTTTCAGCGCTGCAGACTCCACACTGTCAAATTCCAACGGGCGAGTGGTGTGAGTATTAATCATTTTAACCCATATATAAATTTTGGTTCTGTTATAAACATTTTAATCACATCTATCTCTAGAACATGTTATGTAATACATGTTTAATTTAGTATGAACACAAGTATTGTATAAGTTTAACAATTTAGATAGATTATTGGAGGTAAATAGTAATGGTGAATTATTCACCTTCTTTACCTTGATATTAGTTAAGAATTGTATGCTATCATTGGCCTATAAATAGAGGCATTAATCATTGTGAAATTTGCACCAACAAAGAACAAGAATACATCTCTAAAATTCTTGATTTCTCTCCCTCTCTTCTAATACTTAAAGTTGTTTTAAGTATTTCTTTATAAAGGTTTAAGTGATCTTACCTTAATCACTTCATAACACGTTATCAACACGAGTCTCTAAATACCGCTTGAGCTTTGAGAATCATCAATGTACAAATCTCTACCATTATATTAGTTTAATCATACAAGAAGATTATTACAAAATCGATTTGAGGAGTATGCTCTGTAATTGCCCAAATCGGGATCTTCTACATCAGAAACTCGATTTGTCTTCCTAGATCTAAAAACATTTTTACCAAAAATGGAAACATAATATCTAGATTCATACAAGGTACAAACAAAGCACTAGATTTGTTTACCTTCTTTTGATGTCTAGATAGAACAATGACCTTTTCCCCCTTATTGCAGAGTAAGAGATGTATCTTGGAGTTATAATCTTGAAACTTGTAATGCAAAGTGTCGCAAATGAGTAATTGCAATACAAGTTAATGAGTAATAAACACAGTAAAAAAATTAGCATAGGAAGCATACCTTTATGTATTTCATTTTTATGCATCACCAATAATTGGTTTTGTTAATTTTGAATCAAACCCGAGCTCACACATGCCATTCCTATACCAAGAATAAACAGTTAAGTAATGAATACATTTATAAAATATTGTACAATATTGATGTTAAGTTTCAATAGATAGAACCATGACCTTTTTGTATATCTTAATGCAGATTAAGAGTTTTATGTTGGAAGTAAAATCTTTGAGCCTGTAATTCAAAGATTGTCGCAAATCAGTTATTACAATACATGTAAATGTTCATCAAAGTAAAATTTAGTATATGAGTCATACCTTTAGTTCTTTCAGTTTAGGTTAATAACATTCCATATTAATTGTTCGAGTCTGATCCCACATGGAATTGCTAGAATAAAAAAATTAGTTAAGTATATAAAAAAATTATAGAGTAATTTAATATAGTATGATGTTATTTAAGGATAAAAACCATGACCTTTATTCGGACATCAACTCAGAGTAGGATATGGATCTTCGATTTTATATTTTCAAACCTGTAAATGCAAATAAAAAAGTAATCAATCATGACACTAATAACAAAATCATACAGATAGACTACGTTTTTATGGTAGAAGTACTACATTGGACAATATGAGCCAATGACATACAGTTATCAAAATGAAATCATGCCAAGAAAACATATCAGACTTAAAAATAAAAGAATCAAACAAAAAACCAGATCTAACCAAACATGCATAGTCTTTTTGTAAAAGAATATATTTGAAATTATATTATTTATAAAATGTAAAATCAATGAACGAGAATATAACGACTCATAATGAAAAAACAAAATCAATATTATTCAATAGAACGGGTTCATGATTTCAAACCGAAGGGTCGACACACACACACAGAGAGAGAGAGAGAGAGAGAGAGAGAGAGAGAGAGAGAGAGAGAGAGAGAGAGAGAGAGAGAGAGAGAGAGAGAGAGAGAGAGAGAGAGAGAGAGAGAGAGAGATTACCTTTGCATGTTAAATAGAAAGTTAAGAACTTCTTTTTTTGGATGTGAAACCCATCGGTGGTGGATCTGATGAAGACCAAGGAAAGAGAAAGTGTTGTCCTGGACATATATATAGAGAGAGAAATAGAAACGGCGAAGTCTGAAGCTATAAATAGAAATCTACATGGATCTGTATTGTTGAAAAGGAAAGAAATTTTGAAGCTTCAAGCGTCACAGGAAAGGAGAGAGAGAAAGCAAAACGGCAAAAATGAAATAATGAGAAGTGATAAGTGATAGGGTTTACGCATTTATAGATGTATCTGGAACCTTTAGGTTTTTTATTTTTAAAAAATACAAATACCTTCTAATTACAGAAACCAATTTGAAGCCCATTAAACCATTTGTAATTGTGCTTCTATTTCATTTCCGGTTCTTTTGTACTTGGGCCTATAAGTCCATTTAATTTGACCAGTGTCATTAATATTAATAAACATTAAATGGGTCAAGAAGCCCATTACATGTTTACTTTTGGGCCTAAAAGGCCAAAATAAACTCATTAAATTTTAGCATTGTCATTAAAAATATTAAGTATTAAATTGGCATTAAGCCCATTAAAAGTTAAGAGTACAAATAAGTCAAAAACTTTCAAAAATACTAATTTGGGTTGCAACTGCAAATTTGTGAATTTTTAATTGGGTCTATAAGCCCATTAAAAAATGGGCCAATAAGCCGATTAAAAATTTAGGCTACAGAAATGTCGTTTTTTTCACAAAGCAATTTGTCAATCTGTTTCTTTCAATCAAGTCATGGCAAGAATATAAGTCAGACTTAATCCAAAAATATTCAACGAAAGAAAAGATCTAACCAAGCATTCATAGTTTCATACTCTACTAAAATTAATCTAGCAATTTTTTTCATTTATGAACTATAAAGTCAATGAACCATAAGAAAACGATTCATACAAAATCATTGCTTTTATTCATATCAGGTAGTAATGAAACCTAAAAAACAAATTACTAATCCCGTTTTTAATCCAAAATCTACCTGATTAATGTTTCCTTTTTTATTCTAACGTAAATCGCTAGAGTGGAGCTAAATATATATACAGATAGAGACATAGAGATATAAAGATAGAGATATAGAGAGACAAAGAGATAGAGATAAAGAGGAATTGACCATGCGGTTTTGCATGATAAATCAAGACGAAGCGTCACAGCTCTAGATCTTCGTCTGCCGATGGTGAGACCTAGATCTTTTGGCGGTGGTTGAAATCACTATTCTCTTAACCCTCCAAGACGATCTTCTTCTGCCAGTCGTGGGTTCTAGATCTTCTAGCGGTGGTGGGAGTAGCTATTCTCTTAACCCTCAAAGACGAAAAAGTGTAAATTTTTTTTTAGATATGTAAACTCATCTCTTCATACGACTTCGTTTTGGATCTGAACGTTTTGAAAATAGAAAAAGACAAACGACGAAAAGGAGAAGGTTGAATCAAGTAAAGAGAAAGGTGACAGAGAAGGTTGGAATATAGAAAAAGAAAGACAAACGTCGAAGATGGATCTAGAAATGTTGAAGATTGAAATGTCGTAGATAAGAAGAGAGAGAACGCTAAACGCAAAAGCAAGAAATGAAATGAGATAGGGTTACCGTAGATGAATCTGGAAATGTAAAATTCTTTATTTGTTTTTAATTCACTATATCCTAAATGCAAACTAGGGTTTAGGCCCATAAGTCCATTTAATTGGGCTTCTACCTAGATTACGTTTTTTTGTTATAACTGGGCTTATAAGCCCATTAAAGCAATTCGATTTTCCAGCCACATTTGATGAGCTATACAAATAGGGTAGTCCATTTAGTATTTAAACATAATATGGCCAATAAGCCCATTAATCAATTTTAGGATTGGTTTAGAAATATATATATTAAAAATAAATTAGTCAATTGTATTACATTTTATTAGAACTATTGGGCCGCAATATAAAACCACTTATATTATTATTTCCGATTAATATATTATTTAGATTTTAACCAATAAAATATATATAATATATTACATGGGACCATTCAAGATTCTGGATAGAGTAAGATCTCTAACGTACCGTTTGGCATTGTCGTCATCGGCATACCCAGTGTATAATGTGTTCCACGTATCATTGCTAAGGATATCCGTGCCAAGATGAGTCTCGTAGGCTGAGCGATAAGGACGTCGAGATTCAGGCAAATGGTACTTGAGAGGAGATGCCAGTGTGCATTCTCGAACGCCGTGTAAAGCGACTGTGCAACGAGATCGTACTGTTGGTACGAGTTATGTGGTCCAGGTTTGGGACTGAGGAAGTTACTTGGGAAACCGAGGCAGAGATGCTCAGATACTTTCCCGAGTTGTTTTTCGGCCAAGTTTCGGGGTCGAAACTTCTTTTAAGGGGGAGGTGATGTGATACCCCGTAATTTCGTAAGGTTATATTGGGAATTATGGAATTTTCCCGGGTACCCGTTGTATACGTCGGATTTAATTCAGGTAGCTTGAGACATTCTGTAATGTGCTCTGTATCTGTAATATTTTTCTCAGTGAAATAATATACAGACAAGGTGCCTTAGATTTTAATTGTCGTTCGCATACGATAATTTTTATCCCGGTTTAACGTCTGGTTCGTTCAAAGCTGAACGGGCGGGAAAAGGGAGAAACGGCGACCGCCGTTCAGAAACGGCGACCGCCGTGGTTGGGCCCGAGGAGTCAGCGTGTCAGCTTCTAGCTGGCCGCGACAGACCTGTCAACGGCGATCGCCGCATTTACGGCGATCGCCGCGTGCCCGCCGCAGGCAAAAACGGCGACCGCCGTGATTGTCCAGTGGGCATTGCCCGTTGGTCGCCGGCGGAAATCGAGGGCGCCGATCTTGCTTTCGGCCGCGTCTCAGGGTTTGGTTGAATGCTTCAGACACTTTGGCTATAAAAGGAGGTGTTGGGGGTGAGGTTTTGAGCCATCCCAGCACCAAACCTCTGCCAAATTCGCCTCTCGTCGGAGTTGTGTTTTCGCCGGAATTTGAAGGTCTCGCCGGTGTTGCTTTGGTGTGGTTCCTGAGTGCCTTTGTGAAGCTTTTGGTTAGCCTTGGAGGTTAGAAGCCAAAGCAAGTCGAAGGAGGCCGAACCGCTCGTGTTTTGGGGTAAGTTTTCTCTCATTTTGTGTCGTCTGAGTTCGTCACGACGACCGCCGCCAAGAACAGCGACCGCCGCCAGTGCCCAGAACGCCTTCGTGGCTTTGGCTTGGTCGGTTGTCGTCGTGGCGTCTTTCCTTTCGTGTTCTTTCGCCGTGTTTAGATTCGTACTGTTTATGTCGGATCTAACTTAGGGTTCCTTTTATGGGTCGACTCGAAGGTTGTTGTGTTGCCGGAACTATACCGTGTCGAGCCCGGAATCCAGTGACGTCTTTAGACTATTCTACGGAGTAAGGCAAGTGGCGGTTCACTCTTGCTCATTCGTTCCATATTTACATTAATTATCAGTAGTTTATCTGAGTAATTAATTTGGAATGAATATTCTGTTTGTCTGGAAACGGTTTTGTTAAACTGTTTTGAAAATCATATAATAGGTTGTATATCTGTTATAACAACGCTATTATCTGTGATCGCCTTTCGGGCCTATATGTGGATTTATCCAGTAACTGTTGTTGTGCTATACTGTTTAGTTAGCACTAGTGGCTAGGAACACTATGTACCTTGAAGGGGGTTTAGCTGTTTCTTTATAACTGGTACTTGGTGGTTCATCCCCAGTACTTTCTCTGTGGTCATGACCATACCCTTTCACAGGATAGGCGCACTTCGCTAGTGCCAAATCTTTCAGGGTTCATCCCTTCTATAACTCTTGTGAGGAGATCTGATATCTCTTGTGAGGAGATCCGATATCTCTTGTGTGGAGATGTAAAAGCTTATAACGTAATGCTCGTTTTGGAATTAAATAAGATAAGTGCCCGAGTGCACATGATTAATATACCTTGGGCTAGTAGTGCAGCTAGGAAAACTCGTCTCGACTTTGATCATAGTACGTTCTCTTTCCAATCTGGATTCGCTGTGCGCGATGAGGTTGGTCGTGAACCGAAGCATCTCAGTCAACTTTTAAATCATTGTTGTATGATCCTGTAATCATTCTAGATTTGTCATATTTCATTACAGACTCAATCTCTTGGAGTCTCGTTTCGAGTTGATTTCTGTGAAGATTCAGTCTTCCAGAATCTTCTCTTGTGCATACCTCTTGTTTATTTCAGTAGGAGTATGGTGGTTGACAAGCGTACTCGATTATCATTCGAGGGACGAGGAGTCTAACCTAATACAACTGCTTCGAACCATTCTGCTTTTTATCCTTGCTAGTCTATTCAAGTAGACTAACCCACGAACTTTGTTCTCCGCATGTGGGCTGGTGTCATCCGTTCGATTCGGCACATCAGATAGAGTGAAGATTTGAGGAGACTAGATTGACTATGAAGACGACGGTTGTTTTTGGATGTTTTAATAATTGCTTTTAATCAGGTTGAGATCCTTGGGCAGGTGATCATTACGATCACAACCCTGTTTGTAAAATCTTTTATTAGTCTTCCGCTGTACTTTGTTTGAACTCTGTGTTTGACCTATTCGGGATTGGGTTGTAATCCTGTAACTCATGTTTCATTTGATTGATGTTTTGATTTGGACACTTTGATCATTATGTATCATTGTATGCCTTAAATTGTATTTAATCCGATAAAGCTTTGGGTGATCTCGGTAAGGAACACTGGGGTCACTGGCGGTAATACCTTTCCAAATGGGTTAAAATTTGGGGGTGTTACAAATTGGAGCAGAGAAAGAGAAATAGATAGGGGAACGACGAAAATGAAGAGTGAAAATGAGTTAGGGTTAGCAGAGGCCGGTTCAGTTTCTTTTTTTTTAATACAAAATCAAATGTAAAAGTAAATCTAAGCCCATTAACCCAATCTGTTAACCCGCCTATAAGCCCATTAACCCAAGTTGTCCATTAACCCAATTTTAAAGCAGCCGAAATTTGTGTAATTGGGCCTTTAAGTCCATTAACTCAATTCCATCTCTAATTTAAATATTTCAGCCTATTCCAATATTATTTTAATATTAAAATAATTATTTAGTATATACATATATTTTTTATTCTTTTGTATAAATGTATTAAGTATTTTTATATGTCTATATATAGTAGATTATATTAAATTATTATTATGTATATGTATTATTTTGTAGTAATATAAAAACAAATAATTAGTATGTACATTTTTAAAATTATTTACATGTGCTTATATATAATTATAAAATTAAAATAAATGTTTAGTTTGTATATTTAATCATTTTATTTGTAATATATATCTCAAAATTTTCATTGACTATGTTATGGATGAATTTAACCAAAATGATAAGTGACAAATTCAAATTTGCATTAGAGAGAAATGATAAGTGACAAATTCAATTTAATACAAATAATATTTTTTTACATAAACCGGGCTTTTTGAGTTGGGCGTCTATTTCACTTCCACATTTATTCTATTTGGGCCTAAAGCCCATTAAACCAATTCAAATTTGCATAAAAAATTTACAATTTTACAAATATAATTTTGACCCATAAGTCCATTTAGTATTTATAAAATTTGTATTACATTTTTATAGTACTAAAATAAATAAATAATATTGATTTTTTTTATACTTATATTAAGTATTTACATATGTTTATGCATTTTTATAATATTAATATAAATGTTTATTATGTAAATGTATTTATTTTACTTTGAATATATATAAGATTTTCAAGGTGATTGTGTTATGGATAAATTAACCCGACATAACAGAACGTTGAGATTGACTGCTATTAGAGAGAAATGACAACAAACAAATTCAAATCAATCAGGTTAATAAGTTCCATTCAATTTTTTTTTACAAATTATGCTTCAAGTGGAAATGCGGCTCTCCTAATACCTGACGGCAGAACTGCTCATTCGAGGTTTAAAATACCTTTGCAAGTTAATGAGGATTCAACGTGTCATATATGTTCAGGTACAGAACTTTTTGAGTTGATAAGTTCCACCAAACTTATTATCTAGGATGAAGCTCCGATGACGAATATGTTCTGTTTTGAAGCATTAGATAGGACGTTACGAGATATTTTACGGGCTACAAATCCACTTAGTTCGGAACAACCTTTTGAAGGGGAAATCACAGTATTTGGTGAAGACTTTAGGCAAATCCTACCCATTATCTCAAAAGGGAGCTGACAAGATGTTGTTTTTGTCACCATTAATTCCTCTTATTTGTGGGACAATTGCAAAGTTCTTATTTTGAAAATATCTCATATTTTCGAGTGATTGTGTTATGGATGATTTAACCCGACATAATAGAATGTGGATAGTACAACCAATGTAGTATACAATGAAGTTTTTCATAGGTTGTATCAATTTTGAACATCTTACGAGATTTTATGTTTAGGGTTTCATTTCATGTATTAGATGAACATTTTGATTATGCTTTATCGTTTTAGTAGTATTGATGTTAGGGATGTGGCTATCCCATTTGAAAAACTACTTAGCTAATTTTTACTATTAATAAAGTTATGGAGAGTTTCGCCTCTCTTTATGTAATTTTTTAATATATTCAATATTTTTATTCAGTTAGTCATTTTTTATATAAGAATTTATCTACTTCTATAACAGTCATCAATTACATATTTCTATATCAATTAAATATATAATATTAATATTTCATATATTTATAAATGTAAGAAATAAACAGATTCCGTACAAGGCACGAGTATTAACTAGTTACATCTACATCTAGAACATGTTATGTAATACATGTTTAATTTAGTATGAACACAAGTATTGTATAAGTTTGACAATTTAGGTAGATTATTGGAGGTAAATAGTAATGGTGAATTATTCACCTTCCTTACCTTGATATTAGTCAAGAATTGTATGCTACCATTGGCCTATAAATAGAGGCATTAACCATTGTGAAATTTGCACCAACAAAGAGCAAGAATACATCTCTAAAGTTCTTGATCTCTCTCCCTCTCTTCTAATACTTAAAGTTGTTTTAAGTGTTTCTTTATAAAGGTTTAAGTGATATTGCCTTAATCACTTCATAACACGTTATCAACACGAGTCTCTAAATACCGCTTGAGCTTCAGGAATCATCAAAATACAAATCTCTACCATTACATTAGTTTAATCATACAAGAAGATTATTACAAAATCGATTTGAGGAGTATGCTCTGTAGTTGCCCAAATCGGGATCTTCTACATCAGAAACTCGATTTGTCTTCCTAGATCTAAAAACGTTTTTACCAAAAATGGAAACATAATATCTAGATTCATACAAGGTACAAACAAAACACTAGATTTGATTACCTGTTTTTGATGTCTAGCCTTGAACTCTCTTTGTTAATCCTTGATTTCACCACTTGAAACGTAAGTAAGTTTTTGCAAATAATATGATGAGAATGATATTGATAATCATGATAAGAACAAGACAAATGAAAAGCTTGATTAAGAACCGATCATTACTAGCTCTAAAGCGGAGAAAAATCTCATCGTCGGCCATGGAAATGGTTGAAAGAAAATGAAGGGGAGATCGAAAATGGAGACGAGAAGGAGAAGATAAGGCCGGTAAAAAAAGGGTAATAATGGGTGACCATAAATAAAAGAGGGTAAAAGAAAATGGTTCGGGTTTTAATTGTTCCCGCCAAAATTATCTTCGTATGATTTCTTACTTGCATTATGTCTATACAGTATGATCACTATTCTAATTCATGCCTTATGTTTGCATACTATACGCATTCTTTATATAAAGTCTATCTACATGTTATCCATATACCTATGTTGATATGAAAAGATAATATGACATGACTTTAACAATTATTCGGCCATATCGTTTCACACATGACTCATAAATCATTCATGCATAATGTTGAACATGCTAATTAATTTATATTATACAACTCTTGATTTCTAGTAATTAAATGGCAAGCATTGCAAAGAGGGAATTTGACATCCTCGAGCTATCAGGCCAGAAATGCCTCGAATGGAGGGTTGATGCCTTAGCTCACCTCAAGGCAAACGACCTTGAGGGAACGATTGTGGAAAATAATAATACCACGCCCCAGGAGAAGGCGGAAGCCATTGTGTTCCTCCGCCACCACATACATGAAAGTCTCAAAATCGAGTACTTGTTTGTGGAAGATCCAACAGAATTGTGGGAGAGCTTGAATGAACGTTATGGACATCAAAATGAGGTCCTGCTCCCACAAGCACTGTACGAATGGAACAATCTAAGGTTCCAGGACTTTAAGTCCATATCTGAGTACAATAGTGATATACACAGGATCACATCTCAGTTGAGACTATGTGGTAATGTGACAACCCAACAAGAGATGTTAGAGAGAACTTTCTTCACTATGCATGCCTCTAATGTTGTGTTACAACAACAATATAGATAGAGAGGCTTCAAGAGATACTCTGACTTATTGAAAGTCTTGTTGGTTGCTGAAAAGAATAATGATCTCTTGATGAAAAATCACAATCTAAGGCCTACTGGCTCCACAACAATTCCAGAAGCAAATGTTGTGGATACAAGGTTCCCATATGGGGATGCCAACGAATATGGGCAACAGTCACGATGCGATAATGGTCGTGGTCGTGGCCGTGGAGGCCATGGTGGTCGTGGTGGCTATGATCGTGGTCAAGGCTACAAAAAGGGCCATATTAATTATCGTGGTAATTATGGTCACCAGGGGAATGGAAAGCAAAAGGTACAGAAGGGTCAAACAAGACCCTCCCATAAATCGAAATCCACTTGCTACAGATGTGGCATGACTAGTCACTGATCAAGGGTATGCCATGTAGCTCCACACTTAGTGAAGCTGTACCAAAATGAGAAAAATAAAGACAAGGCTACCAAGACCAATCATATTGAAGGTGTGAGTAATTCACATGTGACCAGTCTGGATGTCGAAAATTTCCCCAATTTTGATAATTACGATGACTCTGTCTTAGAGGCTTAAATAATGACCTCTAAATATCTATGTTATTTGTTGTTGCATGACATTATGGTCTTCTATTTCCTTGCACTATGTTTTCTCATTCTCTCGTAAGAATATTGTGTAATATAACTATCCATGTGTAATATATATGAAGTTTTTCTTACTAATGTCTTGATTCATCATTTCCCCATTTATCTAGAAAAGATGAACTCACCTGAAGTGAAATTTGATGGAAAGGAGCAATGTCCTCTAGACAGTGCAACAACACACACCATTTTGAAGAACAAATAGTTCTTTACTCATTTGAAAGCCTATGAAGGCAATGTCACTACAATATCGGGTGTGTCTAAACTCATTGAAGGCTCCGGAAGAGCTATTGTTCTACTCCCAAGAGGAACAAAATTAGTGATAAATGACGCATTATATTTGAGTAAATCTCGAAGGAATTTATTGAGTTTTAAAGATGTGCGTCATAATGGGTTTCATATGGAAACTATGAATGAAAATGGGAGAGAATATTTGTGCATCATAAAGTATGAATCTGGCCGAAAACAGATTCTAGAAAGGATGTCAGGGCAAACCTCCAGATTATATCATACATATATTTATTCGTTTGGGTCACCCTGGATCAGTAATGATGCACAAAATCATAAAGATTTCACTTGGACATCCATTGAAGAACATTAAGGTTCTGTCGTCCAGTGATTTTAATTGCACTGCTTGTTCACTTGGGAAGCTTATTATAAGGCCTTCAAAAGGCAAAATTGAAAGTGAAATGCCTGCATTCTTGGAAAGAATCCAAGGAGATATATGTGGACCAATTGCTCCACCATGTGGACCATTTCGATATTTTATGGTGCTAATTGATGCATCCACACGTTGGTCACATGTAAGTCTATTATCGACTAGAAATGCAGCATTTGCTAAACTCCTTGCTCAAATAATCTGATTAAGGGCGTAGTTCTCGGATTATGCCAGAAAGAAAATTCGGCTTGATAATGCAGGAGAATTTACATCCCAAACCTTCAACGACTTTTGTATGTCGATTGGGATTGATGTTGAACATCCAGTAACTCATGTTCACACACAGAATGGTCTTGCTGAATCATTGATAAATCGATTACAATTAATCACTAGACCATTGTTAATGAAATCCAGATTACCACCATCTGCGTGGGGACGTGCTATATTGCATGATGCAACCTTGGTTCGGTTGAGACCAAGTGCAAACCATGAACATTCCCCACTGCAATTAGTATCCGGTAAGGAGCCGAACATTTTGCATCTAAAAGTATTTGGATGTGTTGTTTATGTTCCTATTGCTCCACCTCAGCGTACAAAGATGGGTCCACAAAGAAGATTGGGAATTTATGTTGGTTTCGAATCCCCATCGATTATTAAATATCTCGAACCAACAACTGGTGATTTGTTTACAGCAAGATTTGTTGATTGTCATTTTGACGAAAGTACAGTTCCTAACTTAGGGGGAGAAAAGAAAAAGGTGGACCCATGTATGAAAGAGGTTACATGGAATGCAACTGCATTATCTCACCTTGATCCAAGAACAAAAATGTGTGAACAAGAAGTTCAACGGATCATTCATTTGCAGAATGTTGCAAATCAGTTACCTGATGCATTCATCGATACAAAAAAGGTAACTAAGTCACATATACCTGCAGCAAATGCTCCTGCAAGGATTGAAATACCCGTTGGAAAGCCAGAAGCATCCATTGCAAATGAGTCTACAACACGCCGGAAGCGTGGTAGACCACTAGGTTCAAAGAACTTGAAACCAAAGAAGCCAAAGAACCAAAAGGGTATGGCAAGAGATGCCACAATTGCCCTGGAGAGCAATGATAAAAGCAAAGAGATTGAAAATGAAAATATCTCAAAGGAAAATGATATCCTGGATGAAGATCGAAATATCGATAATTTTGAGATTTCCATAAATTATGTATACACGGGTATACAATGGAATAGAAATGATATCATTATTGATGATATATTTGCATACTCGGTGGCTATAGATATTGTGGCTGAGGATGATGACATTGAGCCAAAATCAGTTGATGAATGTCGACGAAGGAAAGATTGGCCGAGATGGAAAGAAGCCATTCAGGCAGAATTAAAATCGCTTGAAAAGCGAGAAGTCTTTGGACTTGTAGTCCATACACCAAAGGGTGTAAAACCAGTCGGATACAAATGGGTATTCGTCCGAAAACGAAATGAGAAAAACGAAATTGTCATATATAAGGCTAGACTTGTAGCCCAAGGTTTTTCTCAAATCCCTGGAATTGATTATGAAGAAACATACTCTCCGGTAGTCGATGCAACTACGTTGAGGTTTCTAATTGGCATGACTGTGTTTGAAAAACTACAGATGCGTCTTATGGATGTCGTGACTGCATACTTATATGGGTCACTTGATACAGACATCTACATGAGAGTCCCAGAAGGACTAAAACTGCATGAGTCCAACAACTCTGAACCTCGAGAAATGTTTTCTATAAAACTGAGGAGGTCGTTGTATGGATTGAAACAATCAGGACGGATGTGGTATAACCGTCTTAGTGAATATCTTATGAAAGAAGGATATAAGAACAATATCACATGCCCATGTGTTTTCATCAAGCGATCCAATAATGGATTTGCTATTATTGCAGTCTATGTAGATGATTTGAACGTCGCCGGAACTTCTCATGAACTTCAAGAGACTGCGAAATATTTGATGAAAGAATTCGAAATGAAAGATCTTGGTAAAACCAAGCTTTGTCTTGGCTTATAAATTGAGCACCTGAAGGATGTAATTTTTATCCATCAATCTAATTATACTGAGAAAGTCTTGATATTTAATATGGACAAGGCTCATCCTTTGAGCTATCCCATGGAAGTTCGATCTCTCAATGTAGAAAGGGGTCAATTTCGCCCTCGAGAAGAGGACGAAGCTATTCTTGGTCCAGAAGTACCATATCTAAGTGCAATAGGTGCTCTTATGTATTTAACTATCAATACAAGACCAAATATTGCTTTTGCTGTGAATCTATAAACCAGGTTTAGTTCTGCGCCTACAAGGAGGCATTGTAACAGGATCAAACATATATTCCGCTATCTTTGCGGCACACATGATCTTGGATTATTCTATTGCAACCAAAGAGACGCTACCTTGGTCGGATATGCAGATGCAGGGTACTTATCAGACCCACATAAAGCCAAGTCACAAAATGGCTATGTATTCACATATGGAGGCACAATGTTTTGGACGGAAAATGACCAATCGATCTCTTTCCGTTGATTTGAGGGGTAATAATAGTTAGGGTGATAAATCTACTCTGTTTGATGAGAATAAGTGATTACAAATGGTAGTTTTTGTGATGCAAGAGAGGAAGAAGAAGGTTACAACATGAATAGTCGAAGAAGACGAGATGGTCGGACCAGACTACAAGCGTCGGTCGGACTAAACAACGTTGGACAAGATAGAATATATAAAAATGAGAGTTTTGATGATGAGAGTACAAGTGGTTGCAGTAGAATGAAGTATTGTATAATGTCGTAGAGTGTCCTTTGAGGCTTCTCCTAGAGCCTTATTTATACTTGCTTGATCTCTCCCTAAATGCTTTTGATCTCTCCTTAAATGCTCTTGATCTTCTCTTTGATTTTGCATTAATTATGCTTGATCTCCTCTTTATTAGCCTTGATCCTCTCTTAAAGATGGTTGATTCCTTCCTTGATGGCTGAAATAATGCATATAGCCGTTGGAGATCTCGGAGTTGTTATAATAAAGGAGAAAATCTCGCTGGTCCGCTGCGTCCAGGAATCAGGCGACGGTCGCATGGCTCACGTCCGATGCGTCTGACGGGTCTGATGCGTCCGACGGTTGCGTCAGACAGTTGATGCCCATTGGACGAGTAGTCGATTTTCCGACCCCAACACACAGCTGTCTCATGGAGATCAACAAAGCAAATTGTGACTGCCACATCATCAAATCAAGCAGAGTTGATTGCTTTATATGAAGCGGGAAGAGAATGTGTAGCACTACGAGCAATGATCAAATTCATCCAGAAAGAATGTGGAATGAGGCCTATCACTGACGACCCAACATTGTTGTATGAAGACAACTCTGCATGTGTTGCTCAGATGAAGAAAGGCTACATCAAGGGAGACCGCACAAAACACATATTGCCTAAGTTCTTCTCTACTCATGAGCTGGAAGAAGCTAGGGAAGTTGATATCCAACAAATCCGATTGAACGATAACTTGGCAGATATGTTCACAAAGTCATTGGCTTCTAAGAAATTTGCAGAGCTGGTATCCAAGATTGGAATGTGCAAACTCCGAGACATATGTTGATCTCAGGGGGGAGCATCATACGCGTTGCACTCTTTTTCCCTTCAATCAGGCTTTTATCCCACTGGGTTTTGTTTGGCAAGGTTTTTAATGAGGCAACATCAATGGCGTATAATGGGATTCATAGTTGCACTCTTTTTTCCTTCGATCAGGTTTTTATCTCATTGAGTTTTTCCTGACAAGGTTTTTAACGAGGCAACGTACATCCATATCCCACAACAGCTCGAAGGTGAATATTCAAGGGGGAGTATTATGAACATTTTAATTACATCTACATCTAGAACATGTTATGTAACACATGTTTAATTTAGTATGAACACAAGTGTTGTATAGGTTTGACAACTTAGGTAGATTGTTGGAGGTAAATAGTAATAGTGAATTATTCACCTTCTTTACCTTGATATTAGTCAAGAATTGTATGCTATCATTGGCCTATAAATAGAGGCATTAACCATTGTGAAATTTGCACCAACAAAGAGCAAAAATACATCTCTAAAGTTCTTGATCTCTCTCCCTCTCTTCTAATACTTAAAGTTGTTTTAAATATTTCTTTATAAAGGTTTAAGTGATCTTGTCTTAATCACTTCATAACAGATTTTACCTTATTATACAAAAACTTAAACTAATATGCTGGGATTTTCCCTTTATATATTAGTTAATTTTTACCCTTATCACCGACGTGGATACCCCAACACACACAGGCTAACCAAGAACAAAACAATTTAATAAATCGTTTTTTTTTTCTTATCCCTACATTCTTGTTTTCTTACTGAAGAAAAATAAACATTTGATAGTGAGGTGAATAGAATAAAATAATTGAGTTATAGGATACTATAGGATTCTCCTCAAGTCGTCTAAGAAAGGGTTTTTCAATGATACGTTTGTGGAAGCTGAGGAGTGAATACTTTTTAGGTATTGTGGAACAAATTTTGGAGGTAGACTAAGTTATTTTAGTCGAGTTAGTGTTCGAGACTCCTGAAATTTTTGTTCTAATCGACAATGTTGGTGGTCCAATTACACTTTCACAATACATAATGTCTTGATATATTTTTCGGAGATGTTATTTTGTTAGTACTTTGATCACGCTATTATCGAAATCGCTAATACTCTTTAATTGTATAGGTGTATTTTACTTTTCTTTTTTGTCATGTTAATTTCTTGAGCTATCAATTTTATTGACCATTTATCTTGTATATCGAATTCATGCTTTGTAAAAAAAAACTTTATAGTCAGGGTCGTCCAATCAAATTGTGAGGTCCTGTTTTATATTGATATGAGACCTTAATAAAAATTAAAAATTGTCAAATTTTAATTAATAGTTTTGAATAATTTATGCATAACCAAATCAATTAATTTTGTCGATATACTAAAATTAATCAATTATTTAAATAATATAATATTAAATAATGAATCTGGAAAAAAAATGTCTTGAAAAGTGAGGTTGTGACGTGAAATGTAATAAAGTAGACAAATTTATCTAGAAGCTTATAGGAAAAATAACCACAACTAAATATTATAAGCACAATTTAATTTAGTTTGGTGCTTGTGAAAAATTATAAGAGTATTTGAATATGAAGAATTGAAAAATGTGAAAAAAGAAAAATATTTTTTAATAAATAATTGTCTAGATAAGCCCTCAAATTACTTTAATTTGTTTTATTAGGTAAAAAATGGGTAGGGTATCATAATTTTTTTAGCGCTTAAACACAGGTGAATGGGGTTTGATAAAGTATGGAATGCTTTTATTAACCACTATGATAAGTAGTCTTTTCTTATCATATTAATAATTGTTATAATAATATCTCATAATTTGAACCAGAGGTCCTCTTTAAACAAATGTCATGTGCAGGTGCTCACTTTGCACCTGCTTAGGACTGGGCCTGTTTATAGTAATCAGGTAATACGTAACACGTAATGTGTCTAAACTGATGATATAGTGTTCAATTAAACTAAGTTAAAAAATAATAGCATTGCAGTTGCATGTAATTGGGATATATCATATATGATATATATGGGTCATGAGTCATGAGAAATTAAACAGCTGATCATTTGTACCGCCACCAAAGGAGAAATAGAAGTTGATTGAAGGGGATTTGTACAAGAGAAAGCTAACACATACTCGAGACAACAAGAGCATAACAATAGCTACCTATCCAAAATTTTAACTATAGAGGTTACTCCTTTTTTTTTATATAGAAAGAGAGGCGGTGCGGCACTCTCGAGCATATATGAAAAAGAAAAAGCTATTTTGCCACCAGACGGAGTGTAGTAATACCCCTCATATCATTCGACAAAAGTAAAGACACTCGAACGGGCGGAACATCAAGTAAATGAACACTTAAAGAAAAACCAAAAGCAAGGAAAGTAAAACAGTCAGCGACCGTGTTTGCTTCTCTGAGAATATGACGGAATTGGATGTCCCAATCCCTACAAAAAAAGCCTTGCGCTCTGGAGACGATGTTGAACAAAGGATGACAACGATCCATAGATTTATTGAGTAACAGAACCATCAGCTGTAAATCTGTTTCTAAATAAACCCTCCTGTATTCCTTATCCAAAGCATACTTGAGATCCGATAACACTTCCCATCAATTGATGTTCCACTGCATGTACGTGTGTGGTTAAGTAGGGACAAAAGGAGGCGTGTAGTGCATGTGGGTAATTCATCAATTGATGTTCCACTACATCTATCTAGCTTCTTCCCCTTTGTTCCTTTGCTATTATTTTTTTTCACCAGAAGACATGAAATCTCAATTACATAATGTCAAATCGGAAAAATAGTATAGTCAAATAGCACGTATAATGTCAAATCGGACACTTTGTTTATGGACAAATTTTGCCATAAATTTCCTTTGTTTTTTTGTGGGACTTAGATCTACTAACAAGACCCATAATTGCAATGTCTTACAACTTCATCTGGTGAGATTTTAGAGCATCCTTTATAGGAGGCTTATTCATGGATTTATAGAATATTTTTTATTAAAATATTCTATAAGTCCTCAAAACCTCCCCCTTGTGGCTCAAATAAAGGGGAATTTTTAAGTCCCAATCGGACGGGTTTAAACTAAAGTTAGTTTAAGGCCCGTTTGGTTAGAATTAAAAAAATGTGCCTCATGCCATTAAAACGCCGCGTCTTTAGTAAGCAGCCAAACAGCTGCTTACTAAAGCGAGCGTCACGCGTCGCTACGTTACTGGAGCCGCGTAGCTCGTTCGTTGAGCGACGCGTGGCGCTCCAGCGGACGGCCAGGATTTATTCCTGGTCGTCCGCTATTTTGTTTTTAAAAATTCTTTCTTTTAAAAATTAAATATCAAAATAATATAAAAAATACCATAATTCTAGTTTCATTTTTCTCTAGTTTCATTTTTCTCTATCCATAGACACCCATTTTGAATATATTTGATATATTTTAATTTTTTTATTGTATATCATTAATTGAAATAAATCATTTTAATATTATCTATGGTGATTTAAAATATAACTATATATTATTTCATTTCTTTACATTAAAATGACATTGTGGAAATTTTTTATAAATTTTATGAATGAATTTAGGGTAGTTATATATTTTATGTATGTATTTAGGGTAGTTATATATTTTATGTATGAATTTAGGATAGTTATAACTAACATTATTTATATATAATTAATGTTTTCACAAAATAGAAAAATTATAAATGATTTTTTATTTGCCTATAAATAAGATATAGTGTTCATTGCAAAACTCACACATTCTCCACTCATTCCTATATTTTCTCAAAATCTGATATATCTCTTTCCAAATATCACATTCCATTTTCTCAATCTCTCACCATGAATCAAAACCATTGTAACTACCTAAATAACTTTCAAGATTTGTCCCTATATCCATATGATTCTTTTAATGTGCAATATTATGCAAATATCATGTCTCAAAATTCAGAAGTTGAAGCCACAACTAGGGGTGGATCTCAATCCATGAAGGTCTCAATCTTCAGCACACAACCTGAAAAACTAACTATATTTTTATTTAATAAATTTTATTTAATTTTCAATTAATATTATAATTAAACACTTGAATTAAATTTTATTTAATAAATTTTAATAAAATCAATATTATTATAATTTAATATAAATGTAAATTAGGATCAAAAGCCTTTCCAAAAACTCTCCATTAAAATGTTATTTTGAATTAAGATTTAAATAGAGACTTAAATTCAAAAAGCCTATCTTTAAACCCCGTAAGGATACTCTTAGAGATCAAGATGTTTATAAAATTGCATTGATTGAAGAGTGGTATTCGATCATATCGACAAGAATAGAACAAAAAGGCAAATCAAATGCTTGGTTAGCACGATCGAGCTAGCTAGCTAGTTGTACTCCATTTCGAGTGCAAAAACTCGGCTTTAAATAGTATTTTACCAACTCATCTCATTCCGTGTAAACTATATAGATAAATTAAACTTCATTATTGGACCCAATACGACCAAAATCCAAAATTTTGTGTTAGGATAATTTTGCATTAGTAGCTAGCCCATCACACCACACCATCTAATGCTCTACAACTTGCTACATACAATATTTTATTTTTTTATTCATTAAAAAACACTAGATTATTATAACGAATTCAAATTCGTGATCTAGTAATGACTAAATATCATAATTATCTGTTAAATTGAAAATACATCGCTCAGTATTATATTTAATTAAATAATAATACAAAATTAGGATGTGTTTTTTTATCAAAAAATTAGGATGTGTTAAGTTGAAAAAGACTTCACTCAATATCATATTTGATTAAATAATAACACAAAATTAGGATGGACAAGGAAGAGAATAATAGGGGCCATTCATCATCATATAAATGGGAACCCACATGCCACAAATGGCCCATAAAAAAGCCACACATTCCTCCTAAAAAAATCCCAACTTATTAAATTAATTCCCACACACCACATAATTTGCACATGATACAAAATTACATGGAAGACCCCAACTCCTCCACCGCCCTCATCGCCGCCCTCTCCACCCTCCCACCACCCACCCTCTCCTCCCTCACTACCGCCCTCTCCTCCGCCTTCCGCCACCACCGCCACCGCGTCTCCACCATCGTCTCCTCCCTGCCGCTCTTCTCCGCCACCCTCCACCGCCTCTACTCCCTCTCACTCCCCCAAAAATCCCTCCTCATTGCAAAGTACCTCCTCTCCACACTCCAACTCATCGCCCCCTTCCTCGCCCCGCCGCCGCCGTCCGCCGCCTCTTCCACCACCACTAGAATCCGGCTCCGGGATCTCGACGCCGTATTGGTTCTACTGCTCTTTTGTGAGCTCCGCCAGCACGACCCCATAGCCCTTGAAACGACGTCGCCCCTGGATTGGCACCGCGTTTTGGCCGCTTATTATTGTGATAACGTTCTTAGCTTATCCGGTGTTAAGGTAAACCTTGGTTAATTAATTAATACTACAATAAATCCATGCTTCAAGTTGATATATCATAATTTTGATAATTACTATTTCATAATTAATGTCCGTAAATATTTTATTTCGTTAATTGACTAATTATAGTTTTCCTGCAATATTTTACTAAATTTTTGTAAATACAATCAATTTTTAGTGGAAGATGTATATGTATAACATAGTTCTTGTCACGCAATAGTATAAGCTAGAGGGAATAAATAACTAGAATTATGGTGCTTTTGGATCTTTCAAAATAATATATTAAAAATTCATTATTTTGTATTAAATTACATTAAATGCATTATTTTGGAAATCTAAACGCACCTTAGTAACCAATAATAAAATAAAATTTGTACTAATTTATAATTTGTTAAGTTAGGGTCTGTTTGTTATACACATTGATTTATAATGACCTTTTTATGTAAATAAAGATTTTTTTTATATAATGATATTTGACAAAATGTGTTATAAATTTCGTTTTGTACTAAAGTGTGAAGTATAAATTCCACAACTCTGAAGCTTTAAAAATATTTTTTTTAATAAACCTCTTATAAATCACATTGCCAAATAAATCCTAATTCGAATTTATATACATATTTTCCCTAATCTTATACAATTTTTCAATTTAGCAGGTTTCTCCAAACGAAGTAGTGCGCGCTCTAGTAGACGTGGTGGCGAAATGTCGGAGGTTTGTGGGGTCGGTGACCGGATGCGAAGCCTCGGCGGGGAGGGAGGGAGCGGCATCGGCAGCGGCAGTGGTGGCTCTGCCGTCAGTGGAGGTGAAGGCTGGAGGCGGCGGGGCGGCGGAGTGCGCGATATGCAAGGAGGAGATGAGCGAAGGGAGGGACGTGTGTGAGCTGCCATGTCAGCATCTGTTCCACTGGATGTGCGTGTTGCGGTGGCTTAGGAAGCGTAACACGTGTCCTTGTTGTAGGCACAGGTTGCCGACGGATGACGTGTACGGGGAGATCGAACGGCTCTGGGAGGTCGTTATCAGGGCTGCTCGTCCGCATCTGGATGCGGATGTGTGTGCCTGATTGATTTCCGCTCTTTGACGGTTGTGATTTCGTGGTGGTGGTTTGGATCGGACGGTTGTGATGGAGGGTGCCCGCACTCATGATGGACCCAACTTGTGTGGCCGAAAAGCAATACAAGAATGTCAACACTCACCATTACCCAATCTTAATTTCACGTATAATTCGTATATAACATTTCATAGTATTTTTTTACTAAGGCTCTTGGTACACTCCAAATTTTGTCTTCGTACACTATACTTTGAAACGTAACAATATTGCTTAAGCAAGATACTGGCGTTTTCGTGTAAAATCTATCCAAAAATCTGATATTATGTATTATAAGCAAAATACCTGCGTTTTATTTTATTTTTTTTAATCGAAACACAGGATCTCTGCTTAAGCAGAGATCCAACGTTTTGCAATTTTTTTTATTTTTTATTTAAAGCGAAACGCAAGATCCTTGCTTAAGCAAGGATCTTGCGTTTCGTCTTCTTTAAATGAAACGCAACGCGCAACGTTTTGTTTCGTCTTCTTCCTCTTCTAGGTTTGCCGCCGCCGCCCCCCTAAACCCAGATTTCGATTCATCCCCCCCCCCCTTCTTCTTCTTCTTCTTCTTCTTCTTCTTCTTCTTCTTCTTCCTATTTCGATTCATCCCCCTCCTCTATTTGGATCTGCAAAAAACAATGGATTTGGGGCCAAAATCCGGTGCCGGAGACGAAGACAGCCGGCGACGCCTTCATCGTCTTCTCCGGCGGAAATAGACCCGACTTCCGCTCCTCTAGCGTCGACCGAAGATATGCCGGCAGCAGACGCAAGTTTGGCTGGCGGCGGCGGGGCTGACAGAGTCGCGGGTGTCGGAGCCGACGTTCTGGAGCTGACGGCGGTGGGGCTGACAGAGTCGCTCGACGAGGCAGTGGCTGAGGCGGTGGGGCTGACGTTGGAAGCGTTTTCCGGCGTGTCTACTGGAGGTGCCGGAAAAGCTTCGATCGCCGGAAAAAATGGCGCCGGAAAAACTGTTGCTCCGGTGACCCGAAAACGCAGGAAAGAAGGCGATGCGGTAAAGTCTCGGAAGCAGTGCAAGGTGGCCTCTTCGTCTACCGTACCAGATGCGCCGGTAGTCTCTTCTTCTACCGTACCTGATATTCGACAGGTAAATTTTAAATTTTAAATAAATTTTAAAATGTGTTTAGAAGGATATAAATATCGAATGCATGATTTATGATTGCGTAAATTAAATGTAATGCATGCATAAGTTATACCGAATGCATGAGTTTGATATCATGAATTATATCGAATGCATGATAGCGTAAATTTTAAAATATAATGCATGATAGCGTAAATTATATATAATGCATGCATAAATTTTAAATTTGAAATAAATTTTAAAATGTGTTTAGAAGGATATAAATTAAATAATATTATGATCGCATAAGTTATACCGAATGCATGATTTTGATAGCATGAATTATATCGAAATGCATGAATTATATTGCATATTTATGATAAGATGAATTAATCGAATGCATGAATTATATGAAATGCATGGATTTAGTCTGGAAAATAACGCATGAATTACCAAAATATTATGATTCTGCGATATGATTTAGGAAATAGAAATTAAATAACAATTACCAAAATAACAATTAATTTAGCAAATAATTTATTTAGAATAGAAATTAAATAAATTTTAGAATAAAGAATATGAATATTAATGTCCAATCGAAATTATTGTTTATATAAAAACAATTAGAATTAGAAATTAAAACATTATTAATAATTATTAAGAATTAACAAATAATTAAAACATTAAAAAATGAAATAATAACGAGGGATCCAATCGAAATAAAACATAAAAAAAAAAATTAGAAATTAAAACCTTGTCGTCCGAAGATAACGATATGATTTGGGAAATTTGACAATTAATTTAAAAAATAATTTATTGAGAATAGAAATTAAATAAATGTCAAAATAAAGAATATGAAGATTATTGTCCAATCGAAATTATTGTCTATATAAAAACAAATAGAATTAGAAATTAAAACATTATTAAGAATTAACAAATAATTAAAGTGAAGGGCATATTGGAGGCGTGCGGCGGATCTGTTAGGCCGAAGCGCCGTGGTCCTCGTAAGTCCAAAGAACGAGGGATCACATCTTCTGCACGACGCGGTTCTCCATCTCAGCTGAGCAGACAGCTAGACGTTGCATTACGGAGAGATGTCGGGCAGCCCGAGGATCATCCGACCGAGTCTGCTGAGCCCGAGGATCATCCGACCGAGTCTGAGTCGTCATCTTCGGACGACGAGGTTGATATTGGCCAGGAGGAGTACACCTGTTCCCCAGTTTTTGAGGCGACGGAGCAAGGCTGGCACAAGACATTCGAGCCCTCCACAGACGTTGATAGACTTGATGCTATGGAGACGGACGACATGCCCCCTCCTCCTGCGACGCAGACTTCTCAGCCACCTTCTTCCCCACCTGAGGCAGAGGGGTCACCCATTATCGAGCATGTTGCCCCCCCTGCTGCCCCTATACCTCTAGGGCAGGAGGGGAACTGGATGCCAGGAGGTCCTCGTTCGAGAGACCTGATCCCATCCTATCCTATCCACATCGCACCCCTTTTATGGATGGCGATGCAGGAGGAAGCAGGGGTAGTCGTAGACATATTGAGTCCCCCAGTACACTTCCCCCCGCACCGGGATCCGGTACGTATAAAAATTTTCTTTGAAATTTTTAAATATTTAAAAAACTAAAAAACTAAAATAAGTATATGCATTAATCCTAAATACAAAAAAAAATTATTGTTTCAGATGAGGAGGATCCTCAGGACCTTCGTTCGTCCTCAGCACTTTGATGTTATACATCAATATAGGACGGACGAGGATGGGTCATGGTGGAGTTGGCGCAGCGTAGCGGGCTGACTGCATTGCGGACGTTGGAGTTCCGACGGATGGACGCGGTTCTCATATCAGCATTCGTCGAGAGGTGGCATCCAGAGACCAACTCGTTCCATTTCCCCTGGGGCGAGATTACCATCACACTGCACGATGTTGTGCAGATTCTTCGGATTCAGATTGACGGTGCTGTCGTGGTTTCTTCTATGCCTGATGCTGCGATGTGGGAGGCCTTGGCACCGATTTTGGGGGTGGAGCCGCGTATTGCTGAGGTGACTGGGATAGGTAAAAAAATTGAAATTATAACAAATAATTTATTAATATTAATGAAAAAATAACCGAGTTATGCATAAAAATAATATATGGATTTTCTAAACAGCTGGCGGTTATGGAACTAACAAGATGTTGAAGGATCGGGCTACAGAGTTATGCAGAGCCGAGGAGAGGTGACATTCTGTTGTTTTTTAAATAATATTAAATTAAGAAAATTAGTATAGTTTTTTCTAAAATATAATGTTAAATAATAATCGTTCTTTACAGGAACGAGCATCACATAGCTACGCTGTATCTTGCGATTCTAGTGAGTTGTACTCTCTTTGTTGACAAGTCGGGGATGAAATGCAAGCCTGGTATTTTAGCGGTCCTCCTTGATCACGACGAGACTGGATTAATTAGAGTACTAAAATATTACAATCACAACTCATATCACATGACATATCCCTAAGCCATAGTATGGGGTGAACGACCATATGCTATGCGAAACTCCCGAAACATTGAAATCCTTGAGGCAAATGGTGCATCCCAACCTTCGACACTTATATGTTTGAATTCGCGCCAAGCATATGGAGTTGGAGGCAGAGGACTTCCATCCTTGAGCCATAACTTCATTTATCAAAAAATGCAAAGATTAGTAAAGAAGCGTATTTATATAAGTAAGTAAAGAAGCTTACAACAATAAGACATACCTGATAGTTCCATGACCCCCTCGATGACGGCGAAGGACGAAGAGGGAACAATGGGAGTGCACTCGAAGAGAGACAAACGCCAAGGAGAGCCAGACTAACAAAGACCCAGCTGGTTCTACAGGAAATTTTCCGCGATCGTGGAGGCCTTTGCCGCGACCGCGGAAACGACGTTGTTAACAGGGCTTTGTGAGTTGCTTCTCCGCGATCGCGGTGGTATTTTCCGCGATCGCGGATTTGCCACGGCTTTTTAATTCAAACAATTTTCCGCGACCGCGGAAGTAATTCCGCGATCGCGGAAACGAGCCCGAGCATTCGTTGTTCCGTCTTTATTTTCGAAAACTTATTATTATTTTATTCTTACTTTTTGTAGCTATTTAAACTTATCAAACCCTAGTTTTAATGTCATGTTGAATTTGAGTAGTAAAGTTGAGTACGCTCCTTCCTTGAATTCCCAACATCAAACCCTTCGATCCCACGGATCAACTATCCCGTAGCTCGTCGCTTCGAGCAATCAAACACCGTCTCTTCGGTGTCTCACGATCATCACTTTGATCTCTTCGTTCATCTCTTTGAATGCGTTTGAAGGCTATCTCTTTAGCCCTAGGAAAGCCATCACTTTAGCTACGGAAGAGAATGATTCAACTACAAGCTTGAGGAATCAAAGATCCTGCGTTGCTAACGACACTTCAGGGGTTGTTCGCATCAACTAATATCCCGTAGCTCGAAGCGACGAGCTACAGGATAGTTGATCTGTGGGATCGAAGGGTTTGATGTTGGAAATTCAAGGAAGGAGCGTACTCAACTTTACTACTCAAATTCAACATGACATAAAACTAGGGTTTGCTAAGTTTAAATAGCTACAAAAAGTAAGAATAAAATAATAATAAGTTTTCGGAAATAAAGACGGAACAGCGAACGCTTGGGCTCGTTTCCGCGATCGCGGAATTACTTCTGCGGTCGCGGAAAATTGTTTGAATTAAAAAGCCGTGGCAAATCCGCGATCGCGGAAAATACTGCCGCGATCGCGGAGAAGCAACTCACAAAGCCCTGTTAACAACGTCGTTTCCGCGGTCGCGGCAAAGGACTCCGCGATCGCGGAAAACTTCCTGTAGAACCAGCTGGGTCTTTGTTCGTCTGGCTCTCCTTGGCGTCTGGCTCTCTTCGAGTGCACTCCCATTGTTCCCTATTCGTCCTTCGCCGTCATCGAGGGGGTCATGGAGCTATCAATACCGGTATGAAGTGGTCTCGAGTTCCAACTTGAGCCATGGTCAATATCCGTAGCCCATCACCGTTGAGACTTTCTGGTGATGTCATCATTGGCAAGCATAAGCACGGACCATTCCAAGACAAGAATGCCAAAGCAACCTGATACACCGTGGAAAACACTAGACCGACCATGGGCATGTCGCACCAAAACCTCGGTCCGCAAGGACTAAAGAAGTAGTTCACCTCAACTGCATAACTCTCAAATGACTTCCTAGGGTTTAGTCTTGCCAACGCGTGCTCGTACAAGACTCTGTTGTCGACCAAGTGAGATGCCAAATTGAATCGAATCCGCTTGTAGTTCCCCTCGCCTTCTCCCAACAGTACACATAGTGAGCGGTAGCCACAATGTTCGTCTCCAACTACATCCCTCACCTCCCTAATGAACAGATATCAAAAGTAGTCAATGTTGTTGACTCCAAAGTCCATTCCCATATGATTGATGGGTTCCCCGGGAAACTGTGATCCACACGGTTCTTGATCAACATGAACATGTTCTTCTACATCAACAAAAACAGGTTCTTCTTGGCCCTTTCTAGGCCGACTTCTTCCTTGGCTTCCCTTCTGCTTGCCCTTCTCCTACTCTTTCTCCTTCTCTAGGTTATCAAGATCCGCCCTTGCGTACTCAACCCTAATCGGATCTCTCTCGGTGGAATACTTGCACGACTCCGACGGTCTTCCTTTTGGCTTGATCATTGTGGGTTGCAGCAGGGTTGACTCATGCGGATACTCCAAGTCAGTGTAAACCTCCACCATCTGATCTATTGTTGATTTCTTCAGCTCACCCATTTGCAACTTCTGGGAAAAGTCGTTGCACCTCATCTCTGAAACTGTCATATTGACGTTGTCACCAACAACATCGTCTGCGTCGGAACAGACTATCCTATCACATTCAATCTGCTTCCAAAATCGGTGTATCTCAGAAGGCATGATTGGCTTCTTATCAATGATAGCAAAAGCAATTGTGTGGAGGCACGATAGGCCAAGGCACTCTCTCATCCAGAAATCATCGCACTCCTCTTTGAAATCACCGTCCAGTAGCAGCTCATAAATGACATACAACTTCATCAAGGCCCGATCCGACACTCTGTAGAATAGCCTAGAAAACACAATCCGATTTATTGGATCCATCCGGTTGTAACATATGGGCATCTTGATCCGTGACATCTCCATGCTTGCCCTAACCTTGCAAACTTGGCTTTCAATCGTTGAGTGGATCCTCACCGACATTCGGTTAAATCCGCCTATACTTGAATCCACAATTTTCTTCAACACCTTGTGCATACCCTCAACCCTTTCAAATCATATAACAATGAGGTTAATATGTTATAGATCACTTATGCAAATATATATAAGATTTGAAGTTGGGATACCTGTTGGATGTCCTTGTGAAAAAGTGGAGATGGTGGTCCGTCCACGCTCTAACTATGTTTTCCTTGTAAGGTGTAAGCCACTGCTTCTCAACATATCTAATCAACCCTCTCTTCCATGACTTCTTCAACGCTTCAAGCCTCTCTTGGTAGCTTTCCTCCGTGGTTGAGCAAAAGAGTCCCCAACATTGCCCGCAAAAAGCTTTTACCTTTACTTTACTCTTCAAAAGAGGGGAACTATAAGCCTTGATGTTGTGCTTTATATGCACCCAATACAAAAGGTGTTTAACCTCCGGGAAGATCAAATGGATTGCATTGATGAGGGACTTCTCTTGACCGGTCATTATCGTCGTTGGCATGACTCTGGCCTCCTCGCACAAATAACGCAACTTCTTCATGATGAAAGTGTAATGCACAATCTCTTCTTTCTTCATAAATGCATAAGCGATGTTCAAGGTCATGTGAGTACACGTAAAACCGACAATCTCCACCAAAGGCATGTTATACCTAACGACAAAGGCAACAAAATATAAGAGCATATCCAAATTTCCTAGCATATTCATAATTAAAATTATTGCTTCAATAAGTTACATACTTGTTCGTCTTGTATGTGGCGTCAATGATGATAACATACGGGAACCTCTTAAGAAGCTTCAGTGAGTCAGGGTGGGCAAAAAATAAGACATCCACCTCATTAGTCAACTTCTCCCTCAATGTAAACACTTCATATTTGTGTTGTTTCATAAAATTGAGTGTCCATTGGGTGACCGTCAAATCCCCACGATCCTCGAATTGCAACTTTTGTAGGTAGTTGGAAACTTGTTTTGCCGATGTCACATTTCCTGGGAAGGAGATTTTCAACGCTTTACAAATAGCAGAGGGGGGGGGGGGGACAAATGACTCACCTAAACTCTGCACCAAAGTCTTCTCTTCCTCGGCTAATCGACCAATGATTGCATGACCATTGAAGCTAAGCGGCAACTTATGGTTGTGTACACCACTCAATACACGCAATATCCATTTACGACTCTCTGTCTCATACTTCTTCTTCTTCTCCGGGACACCTATAAGCTCAAATGTGTAATACCCCGGATTTGTAATCCTTTATAAGGATTAGAATGCTATTAATGTCAACAAGAGCTCTTCCTTTTACTGGTTTAAGTGAGGACAAAGAACTAGGAAGTTAAGCGTGCTAGGGCGGGAGTAGTCTTGGGATGGGTGACCTCCTGGAAAGTTCCCGGTTGGCATGGGGACAGCGTCTCTAAGGCTGTGGGCCTTACAAATGGTATCAGAGCCGACTCTGGGTTACGGGTGGGCTTGTCCTGGATGGCAGTCGCTCGACCCAGAGGGTGGTCTTTGGGACTTGACGGGCCTTGACGAGGTTGTCAAGGGTTTAAGTGGGGGTGATTGTAATACCCCGGATTTGTAATCCTTTATAAGGATTATAATGTTATCCATGTCAACAAGAGCTCTTCCTTTTCCTGGTTCAAGTGAGGACAAAGAACTAGAAAGTTAAGCGTGCTAGGGCGGGAGTAGTCTTGGGATGGGTGACCTCTTGGGAAGTTCCCGGTTGGCATGGGAACAGCGTCTCTAAGGCTGTGGGCCTTACAAAATGTGCATCCTGACTTCTTCGAATTTGTTCCTCGACGCCTAGCAAGATCAATCTCCCGAGCCTCCTCATCTTCTGAATCACATTTCTCCTTTCTAAATCTTTGCTTCCCAAAATGTTCACAAGTCAAACTAACACGCCTCACGTTACTTCGCCTAATAACTAAACACATCATCAAGTCTTTTCCCAAATTCTTAGCCCAGTCAACCAACTCATCTCGACTGTTCCACTTCAGATTAGTGGCAAATTCCTTTCCATAAAATTTCTCCTGTTATTTTATCCATTTCCAACATTTAATTAATGCTTAAACATACACAAACAAAAATTAACTATTATATCGAAATATCTAAAAACTTTAATATTTATATCTAAATCTACAAATACAAGATCATATCTACTACAAATACGAATTCATATCAACAAAAGTAAACATTCATATGTACAACTACTATATAAACTTATTTCCTATTCTAATATTCATATCGAAATCTATATACTCCAACTATAAACGCATTTCTATAATATAACGATAAATAAAACGCATTATTAACCGAAAAGTTTAAAATATCGAAATTTGGATCGTCTTCGCCATTCGACAAATTTTCATCTTCGTGGTCGCTCTCAAATTCAAACTCTTCTTCGGTGCTATAATCCGCTTCTTCTTCACTACTACACATTTTCGTAATGATTTTGTGCTCGGTTGTGGTGGTGTATCCAACCTACAAGTGATGGGGAGTATTTATAGAAGGCTGAAATTTGACCGTTGGAAATATTACCATTGTGAAACGCATGAATCCTGCTTAAGCAGGAATCTTGCGTTTCACAACGGTAATATTTTCAAAATTTTCATTTCTTTGAAACGCAAGAATAGTGCTTAAGCATGATTCCTGTGTTTCAAATAAATGAAAATTTTGAAAATATTACCGTTGTGAAACGCAAGATTCATGCGTTTCATTCTAGTACAAAAACTCAGTTTCTGGGTACAATTTCCACTCAAACGCGGATATTTAGCTTAAGAAAAAATTATGCGTTTCAAAGTGTAGTGTACGAAGACAATTTTTGTAGTGTACAAAGAAACTGCCTTTTTTTTATTAATCGTTTTAATCTGATTTGATACACCCAATGTTCTAAAAGTCGCTAGTGGGAGTTGGGCGATGATGGAGGCCTAGCGCCTAGGCGGCTAGGCGGGGCCCTTGGCGGAGTTTAGACGGACTAAAAATTAATACATAATTCATGTGATTATTTGATCATGTTCTTCTAAATCCATTAATTTTTATAAAACTATGTTGAAATGAGATTTGATATTATATTATTTGTTCAACTGAACGAATTGAATTTGGAACAAAATAATTATTTTAAACATAATATTATGACAATTATTATTAAGGAATTACAAAATCTTTCGGATTTGTTGGTTGCTAATTATAGTTTTAATAGTATTTTGTAACTTTAAATCTTCACTTTTATTTCACTTTAATACATAATATTACTATACAATTACAACTTTGGAATCCTAAGTGACTAATCGTTTCTTCGTTCTTACCATCCAGCTTAATCTTTCATATTTGTTTGTTGTTAATTATAGCTTTAGTGTGTGTTTGGAAAGGTAAAAAAAATGACTTTTGAGGTAGCGTTTGATGTTATGAAGAAAATAAGTGTGTTTGACAACTAGCGGTAGATGTAGCTTTTAATATTTAGTAGCGTTTGAAACGCTACTTTTTCAATGTTACTCTCATTAGCGTTTCGATTTAAGCTAGTTTCAACCGCTCCTTTCACCGCTACCGCTACCAACCATTATGTCAACCGCTACCGCTACTACTTGACATGCCAAATATGGCCTAGTTGTATTTTATAAGCGATTGATCTTTTCATGGTTCTCCGATTTCAATTCAAATTTTTACTTGTTTCATCAAAATTTAAATTCCAACGCTAAGTTGACCTCTAGAAATCCGAATGTCTCATTTACTTAATGTTTTGGATTTGGACGTTTACTTGATGTATTGGATTTTGAATTTCAATTGTTTTACTTGATTTCTGGATTTTAATTCAAATTTGAACTTACTACATCAAAATCCGATTTTAATTCCAATTTTGACTTACTACATCAAAATTAGTTTTTTATTCCAATTTTGACTTGTTTTCTCAAAATCCAAATTTCAACTTTAAGTTGGCATCTAGAAATCCGAATGGCTAATTTACTTGATGTCTCGAATTTGGGCGTTTACTTGATGTCGTAGAAAGTCAAAATTGGAATTAAAATGGGATATTGAGGGAAAAAGTAAAAAAAATAATCAAATTTTGATATTTTAAGTCAAAATAGGAATTATAATCGAAAAATCAAGTGAAATGTTTGAAATCCAGAATCCAATGCATCAAGTAAATTAGAAATTCAGATTTTCAGATGTAAACTTAATGTTGGATTTGATTGTATGAAACAAGTCAAAATTGGAATTTATTCCGAGAGATCAAGTAAAAGGATTGGTATTCAAAATCCAAGACATTAAGTGAACGTCCAAATCCGAAACATCAAATAAATTCGTCATTCGGTTTTCTAAATGTCAACTTAACGTTGAAATTTAGATTTTGATGAAACAAGTCAAAAGATGTAATAAGTCAAAATTGGAATTGAAATAGGATTTAAATGAAGTAAGTTAAAATTAAATGGAATTAAAAACGGGAGATCAAGTAAAACGATAGAATTGCAAAATCCAAGACATCGAATAAACGGCCAAATCCAAAACATCAAGTAAATTAGACATTCAAATTTCTCGATATCAACTTAACGTTGGAATTTAGATTTTGAGGAAACAAGTCAAAATAGGAAGAAAAAATAGGAATTTGATGTAGTAAGTAAAATTTTGATTAAAATTGGATTTAGTAAGTCACAATTGGAATTAAAATCGAGAGATCAAGTAAAATGATGGAAATCCAAAATCCTAGACATAAAGTAAACGTACAAATCCAAAACATAATGTAAATTAAACATTTGAATTTTAAGACATGAACTAAACTATGGAATTTAGATTATGAGAAAAAAGTCTATATTTGAATAAAAGTTCGATTTGATGTAGTAAACCAAAATTGGAATTATCGGATTTTGAGGAAAAAAGTGAGTAGTTGAATTAGAATCGGATTTTGATGTAAAAAGTCAAAATTGGAATTAAAATTAATATATCGAGTAACACAATGAAAATCACAATTCTAAGACATCAAAAAATATTTAATATTTAATAAAGTAAAATAAAAATTAATATTTAATAAAGTCAAAATTAGTTAATGAACTAAAAATATTTAATATTTAATAAAGTAAAATAAAAATTAATGTATTATTACAATAAGTATAGAGAAAATGATTGAATAAAATAAGCCTTAAAAATGTAATCTCCTATCCAACGTATAGAGTAAACCTTAAACATTATTTTGATAGAAATCCTTAAAGAATGATTGAATGAAATATCTATATATATATATATATTAAAGCAAATGAATTTAGAGTCAACATATTGATTTTGGACTCACCAATCCTAGGTGTCAATTTATGATTAATTCTCTAAAATTAAATTTTAAATATTTTCTTTTTTAAAAAACTTAACAAATATAATTTGGTTATATGGTTTGTTACCGGATTTTTAGTCTCCTTCAACAAATCTACATCACACTCTAGGGAACAAATTAATTCTCAATTTTAAAACAAATCTTTTAAATAGGAACAAATTGTTACCGAGTATCAGTTTTAAAACAAATCTTTTAAATATGAACAATTTTTTTATCCAACTAACTAAAATCTTGTGAATTTACAATTAATTCTCAATTTTATTTGCTTTTAAAGTAACTAACTCAATTGTTTCAGCTAGATATTAATTTCATTCTATCAAATTAACTTACGTAATTAATTAATTAATTTTATCCTTATCAGATCTTGGTATCTTAACAATTAATTTATATTATTTTATATTTGATATGAATTATCAATGTCATAAATCTACCACTTTAACGTGTAGCTTTATTTGTTAAGACATTGTTTAGTTAATAATAGTTTCAATCGTACATATCACATATTAGTGAAATCTGTTTATATTTTTTAAATAATGCTAATCCCACATATGTAATTTCAGTTAACAAGAATTAAAGTATTTGTTATGATTAATATTCATACGTATTTATACTATCATAATGTAACTTATTGTTATTTGATTTTTTTAGATTGTTTGAAGAGGTAGGTTGCAATCAAGACTTCTTATTATGGTTATTATAAAATTAACAAAATATTTTATACATTGATTATCCTATATTTTATTTTTTATTATATGTAGGAGTTTGTTTAGAAAGGGTGTTATCGGAATATATCATTGAGTATACTTATTATATTTTATTCATACCTATACTCGTACACTTATCATTTTTATTTTTAATCATGTCATTATTTTCATACACGAGATATTTTTGCTGAAGTCGTGTATGTATTTCACTATCATTTATTTTTAATAAACTATATTATATTAGCATAAAATATCCAACTTATGTCAATATTTTAATAACAAAAATTATAAGTCACAATATTATTCAAACATATAAAAATATTTGTACTTATAACAAAATTCTAACTTTAAAAGTGATATGTTATAAATATGAAAATATCAATCATATTAACTCAAAAATGAAAATAATAAAATAATAAACAATTTAATGACTAATTGTAAATCATTAGTCTAAAAAAACATCAAAAAATTTGAAGTAAAAAAGTTTGGGATAGTTAAATTATACCAAAGGTTATTCATTTTTGTTATGATGATCTTATTTAGATGTGTATATATATTTAAAGGAAACAAAATTAAAATTGAAAATGTTTGAGATAATTAAAATATACATTAAACAATTAATGCTAATAATTTTTATATCGATTTTATAACCTATGTCCTAATGGCACGTGTTAAGAATTTTTGTTTTAGAATTGTTCCCTAAAAAGGAATGCTTAAACTCTTTTACAAAATATAAAGTATTTCTTGATATAATTATATTGAACGAAATCCTTCTAAAATTTAGTGCTTTATCTATGTCGTAGGCACATGTTAGAAAAATCGTATTTGTATTTAACATGTTCTTAGTTATTTTACGGTGTAAAAATTTCCATTGGAGTAGTAACGTAACTAATACTAAGATAAAATTTGCCATGTTCTTAGATATAAGATTAAATTTCCACGTTCTTATAAATAAGATTTGCTAAAAAAATAGTGAGCCTATGATTTATGTTTTTTTAATAACAGATAAATATTAGATTAGTTGGGAATTGTTACATTTAGCAATAAAAAAACGTCACTAATATCGTACATTAAATTGATAAGTTTGGTTGGTTAAAATCAAATTTGATAGTCAGGTAAATAAAACACAAATAATGTAAGATATATTGATTTAAAATTCAGATGCTTGATTGGTAAACATCAAACTTTGTTAATATCCATAATTCGACACATGAGTAACGTGGGTCCAAAATTGTTTGATTCGAAAATAAATTGATTTAATATAGATATATAGATTTTGTTGATTATTCAATATAATAATAAATTAAAAATTAAATAATAATACATCAACAACCTTTTTTCTAAAAAACACTCTCATGACTCTAAAGGGGAGAGCTTTAATATATATATATATATATAGGTTAACCAATTTATAGGTTGTGCACTCACAACATAGTGATGATCAACTACAAAATTATAAAAAGTAATTTTTAGCGTAATTATAGTAGTCTATAAAATTAAATGTCACTATTTGATTTTAAAAGGCCTCAACAACATAGTGATAATCACTAGAGTTGTGGTGAATTTTGGTCATGTTGGTCAAATATTTCGATGAAATAGTTGCTCTCATGAACATAGTAGAGTAATAATATTATTCATAAAGTTGAACTCGATTCTTAGAAACATCAGATAGAACATTGGTTATAAGTTATTGTATCTAATTCTAATGTCTTCAAATTATATCTGACATTTTCAGAGCTAAACTGGCGTTTTAAAATATTTGTTGCTACTAAATTCACTCATTGGTATAATCATGAAAACGAAAATCAACTCCAGGTTAATTTACAATCATGAAATGAGAATGTATTTGAACGTTCAAATGCCTCTTCGGATTGATAAAATCTCATTAATTCTACATATATCTTAACAGCCTATAACAAACATATATAATAGAATAATAAATTATTTTAAGTTTCCTTAAATTCTATAAGAGTGAATAATGGTGTTTTCGATCATTTTGAACAAATAATTTTTCAAAAATTAATATAAGAGTGAATAATGTTTTAAAGATAAGGTTGATTAGTTTTAAAATTTGTAGAAACCAATTACTGAATCATTCCATCCAACTAAGAAAATCTTTTTTTTTTAAAGTTTAAAATTTAAAATTCTATTGGCTGTTAATATTTAACTATAATATTAATATTTACATTCCATCTTAACTAAGGCTCCGTTTGGCAAAACGTTTTTTAGATTAACAGAGTTTGATTTTATTTTCAATCTACTTGATGAATGTTCGGTAAAAATGTCAATCTGTGTTAAGGAGTTTGTATTAGATTAATGTAACTTAATTTTACCAATTTTTAATGTGACCCCTCATTGTCCTCAAGATTGTTGAAGATTAACAACCTGAATTTTATTTTTCACTCATTTCAGCTTCTAATACAAAACACCAATTATATTTTTTTTAATATAATTAATTTTATTCTTTCAAATCATATGAAAAATTGTTGTACAAATATTTGTATAAAAACCTCTAAAAATATTTTCATAATTGTTATTTTATCTATACTTCTAATTATCAATTTATTTATTTTTCTTATCACGTATAATAATTTTGACAATTTTATAAATAATTATTAGACACATTTTCAAATTTAATATATTCCTATCATGCACATCACACACTTTAAATGGTATACACACCCCCTTCATTATATAACTTTAAATATTATTGGGTTATGATTATGACATTATTCAGGATACATGTTTTTTCCCCTTTTGCATACAAACATACAATAGCTTTTTTATGGGCTAATTGTAATATTGTAAAACTTAAATTAATAAATCGTAAATTATACTCTTGAGAGACATTTCAATTTTTTATATATCTCACCCGTGCATGGAACGGGTAATACACTAGTTAGTATAGTTTACAAACCAAAATTATTTTAGAATGTGGAGTATGATTTTATTGGAAACTCAATAAAAAATACAAACTACAATCCATCCATGCAAACAACACATATTTGAAAAAAATTGTATTTTGGTTTATGTCGTACAATTACCTATGTAATAACTCTTGCAAATTTAAAACTTCATATGCACAATTTCACTAATTTAACATATTAATCATATAGAGTTTATTTGTTTTGTTTTAAAATAAATTAGAGTAATTTATAATTTGAGATCAAAATTATTATTTTTTAAATATTTCAAGACAAATATTAAAGTGTAATATTGTGACTAATGTAATAACATAATAATTGTTTTTTCAAAATATAATTTTATAATTATTATTTGGGACAATTATTTACATTTGATAAGTTTTTCAGCGATTTTGTTATTCATAAGGGAAATTATGCCAAAAAAGGAAACGACAGGCTTAATCTATACACTATACGTATCGAGAAAGTTTGGGTAAAAGAGCGGAATTTTAAATAAAACTAGTATTTTTTGTGATTTCTAAATGAAATAAGTTTATAAAAAAAATTAAAATAAAAGTGAACTATAATAGAGTAGAAATGAGAGAGGTGAGTCAAGTGGAAGCTAATTTGGGTTATGTTTGGCGAAGTCATTATAAAAACTTTATTTACAAAATATACTCACTTTCCATCTTGAACAATTTCTTATTCTACCAAATTTTTAATTTTAAAAATTACTTTTATAAAAAATTTAATATAAGTAAAAATATCTTTATAAATACTTTCATCAAACAAACTCTTATTTATTTTAAAATAAATAAATTTAAATACATATATCAATAAAACACACTATCACACAACATTTTGTTAACACTTTCTTATTGCTTTAAATGATTAGGGAGATTATCGTCACCAAAAATTAAAAAAGCAGATTATTTACAAATAAAAAAAAAAGTATTTGACGAAATCTGTTACCGTGATATGTTGGTTATGCGCCGTATTGCCAGAAGAGCATCATCCACGAACTCTCTCCACGCATTTTTATATATCTTTTTCGCTCGAATTTTGATTTTATTTTTTCCAACCCGCCAACGCACAAACGAAACCTAAATCCTTTCTCTCTTTCTTCTCCATCTGTGCTGCTACTGCTGTAATCTGCGTTCGTCAGAGATCGAGCGCTCCTAAATCAGTTTCTTCATTCACGCTTTCCATCTGATTGGATTCGTTTTCGAATCAGGTAAAGATTTTGGATTCTGCATTTGAAGTTGCAATTCATATTCTTGTTCTCAATCGTTTGTTCTCAATCGTTTAAGCTCATACGGTTCCAATAATTTTGGGATGTGCTTTATTGCTGAGTTTGAACTACTGGTGACCTACATTAATTGTTTCTGTGCTGTGCTTTGCGCGAGGATAAAATTGGAGTGATAATGTGATGTCTGAAATTGTAGAATCTGGAATTTCTTCTCTTGGGAGGACCATGCTTCTATATTTAGTTCTATTTTAATGATCAAAGCTGGAATCTTTATAAATTAAAATGATTGGCATTTTCCTCGGATGAAACTGTCCCGTTCAACTCTCGTATATTAGATTCACCACGGGTTTAACAGGATTTTTGTGTATAAGAATCTCAAAATTCAACAGGTACAGATAAATGTGCTACATTGCTTAAAGTTTGCACTCTTTCTCACCGTATAAATGGGAAGTCGTCACTCTGAAATCATGTCTATTTGACCTGAAAAAGTCTTCAGGCTTACTTATTGGAACATTGCTGTTAGGCACACTTATTTCCCCATGTCAGTTTATCTTTGATGCTTTGCCCTCTCAAAACATGTTGTATTTTATTAGTTTGGTTGAGGCATTTTTATTACTCTCAGCTTTGTGTTACTTCTACCTATTCATGTAAATCTGAGTTCATAGCATCAAGGAACTATGGCTGTCCCTCTGTCACTGGATGATTGAATTACTTACTGCTTATTTCAGGTATTGATCTGAATGAAAGGATATACTTATCTTTCTCTGCTTGTCAGTAAGACCTAGATAATTCGAGGAGCCATGCATACGGGGAATTCATCTTCAAGTCCTAGGCTTAGGCATCGAAGACGCTCAAATGAGGTGGGTTATTTCTGCTCTGTGTCCGTTCGCTTATCTGATGCTTGAGATGTTTACTTTTACCCCTTCTAGTTTACAAGTAATTGATGAAAGTATTTTTTGTTTTCCTTTTTTTCAGACTCTTCCTGATGCTGCCAATGAAAATGGGAACCACCTACTTGTTAATGATAATAACAAGTATAAGTCAATGTGGATTAGAACATGTTCAACCCTTTGGATGATTGGGGGCTTTGTTTTCATTGTCTACATGGGGCATCTTTACATATGTGCAATGGTTGCTGTAATCCAAATACTCATGGCAAGAGAGCTTTTTAACTTGCTGAGGAAAGCTCATGAAGATCGGCATCTTCCAGGATTTCGGTTACTTAATTGGTGAGCAGCTATATCATTTTGTATGTAAGCAACAAATTTAACTGGATCCCGATTCACATCAAATCTTATGCAGTTCCTGTACTTGCATTTGGTCAGGCACTTCTTCTTGACTGCAATGCTATTTGTGTATGGCCGAATTCTCAGTCAACGGCTTGTGAACACTGTTACTTCAGAGAACATACTATACAAGCTTGTGAGCAATATTGTCAAGTACCAAATGGCTATCTGCTATTTCTTTTACATTGTAGGTCCGTTGATTGATGTGTTTATTTCTTGCTTTTATTAAACTGCATATGCATTAACCTTTTTGCTGAATTTTTTTCAGTGCCTACAGTTATGTTTCTGCATGAATGTCTTTTTGGTCTTTAATATAAATGTGTGTATGTATATGTTTTATTCTTTCCCTTATAAACAAGAAACTTTGACTTAAGTTACTTGCCACTGGCTGTCTATCTTTAGGTTTTATGTGGTTCATTCTCACTTTAAAGAAGAAGATGTACAAGTATCAGTTTAGCCAATTTGCATGGACACATATGATCCTCATTGTTGTGTTCACACAATCATCTTTCACTGTGGCCAATATCTTTGAAGGAATGTTTTGGTAAGACTGCTTCTAATAGAACCTCTAATGTTTTGACTTGCTCAAGACATTTAGTAATTTATTGCACTATGTATGTTTGTTCATGCCTCTGAGTCACGGGATTTAGTTTTTGTACAGGTTCCTTCTTCCTGCATCACTTATTGTCATAAATGACATTGCAGCTTATTTGTGTGGATTCTTTTTTGGAAGAACCCCATTGATTAAGTTATCTCCTAAGAAAACACGGGAAGGGTTTATTGGAGCTTCTGTGGCCACGGTCATCTCTGCAGTCATGGTCAGTTTATTTCTTGTTTGACTGGTTTGCTATGTCAGTGACCTGCAGTTCACTTTCTCTTCAATTCATTCAGATAAAACAAAATTCTTCTTTCATTCCATTTTCTGTAACAAGTAATATCTCTCCATTATTAATCATTCTGTTCTACTTCATGTTTGTGTGCTCAAGCTTCAGCTAAAGATTATTCCACATGATATAGACTAGAAATTCTATCTTCCTTGTTCCTTGTATTGTAATAGATCTGCATTAGACACTGATATGGTTGGTACATTTCATGTAGCTTGCAAATTTCATGGGTCGTTTCCAGTGGTTAACATGCCCAAGGAAGGTTAGTTTACACTAATTCCAGTTATTTATTTCAAAGCAGGTTGTGACTATTCTGATGAAATCTGTTCAAATGCGGTCCCTATTTTCTATTTTTCTCTAGGATTTATCAACTGGATGGCTCCACTGTGATCCTGGGCCATTGTTCAAGCCAGAGTACTATAGCTTACAAGGATGGGTTCCTGAATGCGTAAGCAAATATTTGATTATGTGTCAATTTTTTTTGGGTTAAATTCTGTGTCAAATATTCTGCAAACAAACAGGGAAGCTTCATCACAGCTAAATACTTGGTAATGGTGTAGATCAAATTGGTAGAACATTTGATTACATTCTGGTGTGAATTGTCTCTGTATGATAACATGAATGTGCAGTTATAAATGGATGTCACAAATATGGAAGCAGTGTTTCTAAATTGATTAACAATAACAAACTTTTTGTTTCTTGAACGGAAAGTGTTATTATGTTAAAATATGGCTTATGAGAGTTCGCTATGAGAAGTGAATCCTTGAAGAGTGCTGGAAATTTGCCATAAATACTGATGATCTATTGCTTGATGTGTTATGTTTGTAAACGTTCATATCCATAATGTCTATCTATAGCTATACTGGTTTGCGTTAAAGTATCCATCTTTGTCAAGAGAGTTAGAATAGAAGTATACAATTATATGGTCCTTGATTGTGATGTGGGATTGTTCTCATCATTGATTGTGCTATTACACAGTTCCCTTGGAAAGAGATGTCCATTTTAAAATGGCATGCTTTTTGGCTTGGCCTATTTGCATCTATCATTGCACCTTTTGGAGGCTTCTTTGCTAGTGGATTCAAAAGAGCCTTTAAAATCAAGGTTCAAATTTCTTACATTATATGACTAAATCATTAAACAACTTCATAGAGTCGCTAGATTAGTGCTCTTTACATATATTGTCTCTGCGCCGCAGGATTTTGGTGACAGTATTCCTGGACATGGGGGCATTACTGATAGAATGGATTGCCAGGTAAACTTCATCATAGCTTTGAAGGCGTTTTGATTTTTCATTTGGTAGACAGACACATACATCATAAACTTTTATGATTAATGTGTAGCTCCTTGTTAGCTAGGCTTCCCAATAATCATAAACTTTTATGATCAGATTAAAATATTTGATATAAAAAATCAAGCTGTATCATATGGAAGCTCAACTTGAAGAAAGGGAAATTTTCTCAGACTGAAACAGTAGTTTCCGTGTCACTTTAGGACATTTCCTGGGCTTTTCTTATTTGTTCGGAATTCATCTTAACCTAATCATTTCGTGTGGTCAATCTCTGTAGATGGTAATGGCGGTGTTTGCATACATATACCATCAGTCATTTGTCGGTTCAGAGACCTTGTCAGTGGAGTTTCTCTTGGATCAGGCACAGAACTCTACACTTCACAATTTCCATACTTCTGATTACTGAGCTCAATCTATAAACTAAACGGTTTTCCTATACAGATATATGTGAACCTTGCCTCAACCGAGCAACAAGAACTCTACAGAAGGCTTGGCGAGATCTTGCAGGGGAGACAGCTCGGATAGGCTAGACTAATGAATAGATGATGCCAGCTAGTTATTGTTGCTTGGTGGATGGCTGATTTGGAGTTCTTCTTTGTAACAATTCAACCCCAGTGAGAAGTCTTTGCAGGGGTAACCTGTTTGAAACTCTACAGTCCACTTGGTATCAGTTTCCCCTGCAGTTAACTTGGCTCTTGCCTTAACTTCTCAGCATTCCTATCTATTTTTTTTTTGCTTCATGTGAGATGATATTGAATATGTTTCTATTGGCCTATGACAGAATTTATTTCCTAAATTGTAGGGCAGGCGAATTGTCTATTGATTCACGGGCAATTCTCTACTAGCAAGAGAAACATATTTTTTAAAAATTGATTATTTGTGTGTGAAATGACAAATCCTCAATTCCTCATGCTCGGCCAAATGGATTTTTAAAAAAATCGTATAGAAATGCAGTATTATAACTTTTTCATTGGCTGTACCACCTATAATTCACACACTTGTGTTAGATTGGATTATATGCGGGAGGTTGGACCTTTTGTTGCAGATTAACAGACAATTAGTAGGGTAAAAAAAGAAGGAAGTTTCTTATGGTGACCCTCTACTTAAACTAATTCTTTATGATGTGTAAGTTCATCAAGAGTCCATGTTGTACTCAAACTTTTAGTTGAGTAAGATCTCTTCCTTAAATGATATTGTTTCATATATATAGCATTAGTAACTTTGTACTTAACCCAATGAGTTGATGGTGTGGTGTAAGACGAACAATTTTTTTTTTTTTGTTCAGAAAATGGGCTAAGCCCATTTATTATATAAAGAAAACTCAAGACGAACAATTATTTAGTAGGAGATCTCGTGTTTGATTTTTTTCGTGTCCAATATTTCTTTGGGCCTTGGACCAACGATAACCACGTACCGCGATCAGGTTTATGGATGAGCATAATTCGGTCTAGACCGTTTTTTTTGGACCGGATCAAATGAAAACTAGTCCGGTCTTCGTTCCGAGACCAGTCCGGTTCGAACCGATTTTTTTTAAAATAAAATACTTATATAATTTAAATTATATGTATTAGTATATATATAATTTAATGTAATTATATATTTCTATATGTATATAGTAAATAAATTTTAAAATATAGTTTTTTTTAAAGTTTTTTTTTAATTTTTTTAAAATATAAAATTCGATCCAAAACCGGTCCGAGGTGGACCGAACCAGTATTTTCCGGTCTGGTCTTCGATTCATACTTTTTTCGAATTCGGTTTTCGGTCCGGTCCGGGTCGGTCTGGTTTTGGACCGAAGCTCGTCCCTAATCAGGTTCACTCTGTATTGTACGTAACAAAAATAACTCTGTATTTGTAATTTTTTTCTTTGGCCAACAGGAACCACTCACCACGATTAGGCACCTCTTTACTTAGATCATTAAAAAGTAACTTTGTACATAATAGACATTCTACAAAATGAATGGAAAATGAATTTTATTTTTATTTATCTACAATCATAAAATGGGGTAGTAACATATGACTTGCAAACAACATTAAATGGAATTGACAAAAGTCAAGAGATATCACATAAGTTTTCCAAAAAAAAAAAAAAACTCCAAACATAAGACCGCTTAGTTTAATCAATATATATACTGTCAATCCATACTTAGCACTCAATGTTTTAGGTAAAGCCCAATTTGTATTTAGATTTTATTTCTTCTGTATACTACACGAGAACATGAGTTAAAATATCAAATATCCCACCAAAAAACTTGTTCAATTTCCATAGGCTCTTTAGAGCTAACATCCAATCTCTGCCAGCATCAACACAAAGCTTGTGAAGGAAAGAAACACCCTAAATCAGGGTATATTTTTTTTTTGGCAATTGCCCTACAAATCCTACACTAAGGCGTGGGAAGATTCAATACAAGAAAAGGCAAAAATACAGAGAGGAAAAAAATGGCGGGTTTTGGAAAGTGCAGAGAAATAAATGGTCCTTTGCAGGGACCAGGATATTGTGAGGCCAAATGGCAGTGCCAGCTAGGCAAAAGCTTAAAAAGCATTGGTTCAAATAGTGCACAAAGTTGAGTATAATGCTAAAAACACTTTCATTTTTAACTATACTAAGAGGACACCTAAAAACCCATCTTTGGCTTCACCAAAACTAGCACAAAACAGTCGGCATTTGGTACATGGGTCCCTGAATCATGTGAGTGTAAAGTTCAGTTGTGTAAAAGTACTTCCATCTTAGAACAAAGTGATCAAGGACTTTACAAAGATGTATTCCCTCTTTCTCTATTTTGAACCATAGAACAAGGAATTCAATAAATCATGATGCATTGTCGTCGGGTCTAAAACACCTTGTGGAGCGGTATTTCAATTCCTACGAACATGATTAAGGTCACCCCCTAAGGTTCCGTTTGAATTCTACATATAATGCATTAAATTACATTAAAATCTCACATTTAACATAAAATAATGTATTATCTTGGGAATCCAAACAGACCTTAACTTACGAGTAGAAGTTAAAGTAGAAGTTTAAGCTAGCTTACAACATCCAAACACCAAACAACTAAATGCCCTAATATCATCAAGAACCTAATTGGTGTTTTAGTCAAGGCCCTTTTAGGTGAGAAACCAACACTCATATTAGGGTGACATTTAATCTAATGGGTGGATATGAGATTAATGATGGCATAATAAGTTTTGAAGTGAAGAATCTAGACAATGCAGCTAGCTGTAAACTAAACCAAAATTTTACATTTCCCCATCTCTCCAACTGGACCACAAATCCACACCATTAAACAAAAGAAATCAACACAGTATAGGCCAGAGGGAGGAAATTGCAGTAAATGTTTAATCTTGATTTCAGATTTGAACAAGAATATAAATATAATGTGAGGAGATGCAGACAAGAGAAGCAGGATAAACATAAAAAAGAAAAGAGTTGAAACAGCTCCTTTCAAAGTATTAATATATGTGCCAGCAGCCAGCATCTCAGATCTCATCTGACAATGAGTATGAAGATCCCTGTCAAAAAATTCCAAAAAAAACTTCTTTTAATTTTTTTTCTCCATAAGTCTAATAAGGCACAAATCTGTCAACACCAAAGGAAAAAAAATACCAATATCCATGTTTTTACAGCTAAGGCTGTTTGCTCAGAGTTAGCAAACATTTGGAAAAAAAAATCTAAGTATTTTCCAAGTTCCAACCCAGGTTCAAGGTACCCAAAGCCAGCACCAGCCCATATTCTCTGAACTCGATCGAAAACTATTGCTTTCTTGTCCTCTCAAAGCCATATCAATTAAGTCTAGCCCATACCCATTTTGCAATTTTGCTAGAGATGGCCTTTCTATACATTTATAGTGCCTGGGGAGCACAATTTCAGTGCAACAACAACTATAAGTGTTTGTCTGGTCAGTCTGGAACATGAGCACAAACTAACAGCTGGAGGTAATTAGACTATTGATTGCTGTTATAAGCAACTTAAGCAAGTGAATCTAAGGAGAGACTTTAGTACTAGTAATTGTAAGAAAAAAAATATGGTTAAGAGTTGTTGGAGACCGTTGGTCGGTAGCTGTGAAGGCGGGTCCGAAGAGAAGGGCTTATTGTGGCATAAGGATTTGGGACACCATTTGAATGGTGAGTTCTCAATGGCTGTCATTCAGGCAAATGGAGTCATAGAAGATCAAAGCCAGCTCGAATCAGGGGCGTTGGGTGTGAACGGCGCTGGCCCTTATGTGACGTTTTTCGGTGTCTATGATGACCATGGAGGTTGACAAACCGCACAATTTGTCAACAGATGCTTGTTCCACAACCTTAAGAGTACACTTTCTGCACCCTTTGTTTTATTTTTTCAAGTTCAATGGCTTTCTAAAGGCTGATCATTGATGCAGAATTAGCAACCGAGAACGAAGGGATCACAGAAGATGTGTTGAGGAAAGCTTTCTTGGCAACAAACAAGGCTTTCTTGATGACAGTGAAGAAGCAATGGATTGAGAATCCATGTATGGCATCAGTAGGAACATGTTGTCTTGTGGGTGTGATCTGCAATGGGAATCTGTACACAACGAATGCAGGAGATTCCAGGGCTGTCCTAGGAAGATCAGATAGGGCTTCAAGAAAGGTGGAGGCTGTTCAGCTGTCAAATGATCATAATGCAGTGATTGAATCAGAAAGAGGAGAGCTCAGATCCTTGCATCCATTTGATCCTGATATAGTTGTTCTTAGGCACAACGTTTGGCGCGTAAAAGGCATCATTCAGGTATTACTATGAGCAACTAAATTCATCTAAAATTAGGAAAAGAGTTGGCATTGAACTTAGCACAAGTCAATTCAAGTAACACAAGGAACTACCTATTTTTTTTGTTAACAGATTAGAAATCAACTAAGGCCCTGTTTGGTACTATACCTTGGGTATCATGAATCGGTATAAGAAATAACTCATATCTATTCCTGTGTTTGGTTAAAATTTCTTTTCTGAAATGAGCCAAATTGGTCATTCCTAAACTCACTCAACCATTCATATTCCAACCTGAATCCAGACATGGTACCAAACGATCCCTAAGAGATTTTTGTCATAACAGGTAACAAGGACAATTGGAGATGCATATCTGAAGAATCCAGAGTACAACAGAGCCCCATTGCCAGCCAAATATAGGGTTTCTCAACCCTTTGACAAACCAATCCTAAGAGCAGAGCCAACAATATCAGTAAGGAGATTAGAGGCAGAAGATCGGTTCGTGGTGTTTGCTTCTGATGGGTTATGGGAGCACTTAAGCAAACAGGAGGTTGTTGACATTGTCCATAATTACCCGCGAAATGTAAGCTTCACTATAAAACTCTACAATCTATACATCAAAACAAACAAACTTGAACCAACCCTGAGTTAAATTGATGTGTCATGCAGGGTATTGCAAAGAGGCTTATTAAAACAGCACTGCAGAAAGCTGCAAAGAAGAGGGAAATGAGATGCTCAGACCTCAGAAAGATTGCACCAAGAGTTAGAAGACACTTCCATGATGATATTACAGTTATAGTTGTATTCCTAGATCAGAATCTTATAAGAGGAAGCAACAATTCTTCTGCAAATCTGATTGTGCCTGTTTCTATCAAAGGAGGTGCTTGATTTGTCTGGTAAATTTGATGATAAATGTTGAATAGAGTGATTGATATTTGATAGAGAAGATTTGTCACTGAGAATGAATGTTCAGCCTAGCACTGAAATCTCTTAACATAATTGAAGTTCATGAGATTGAGCACAATCCTCCTTCTGCATTTGCTTTTGGTTTTTGTTTTGGAACATTAAGAACCTTCAAGTTCCTAGATTGAAGCATTTTACCTTTGAAGTAACAAGAAGAAGCAATAATAGTACACAATATAATCACTAAAATATTTAAACTGCAATAAATACATGAAACGCATTACAGTATTCCCTGTCTAAATACTTTGACAACTCACAGAATCTTTCAAGATGCAATGTACTACAGTAGTAAACTGGAAAACATAAACAAAAAGAAGAGTAAGCTGAACCCCTCTACTTATCCTACATTTAGATTTTAGAATGTACTCCCAGCAAAAAAGGCAGTTCACTAGACAAGCACAAGTTAAACCAATCCCCATTGTCAATTCATTTCAAGAATTAGAATATCAGAAAATCCGCAAGTTCAGGGAAAAGAAAAGGCTTGAGTCTGGCCCTATGAATGACCATGAACCCTCATATTATAATAGGAACCTCCTACCCTGCTGGAATTTCCTATGGCATCATTATAACATTTTACCAAGCAAAGGTGCAAGAGCACAAGCTTATCAGCTACCTGTTAATATGGCCTTCTAAGATGAATTAAAGAATGTACTCTAGACCCCTTTGACACATTTCACCTTCTAGATGACCAAAGTCAAAAGATTCGGTCAGAGCCTATCACTTAACCATCTACTATTAAGACCAATCTTTTAACTATTTTTTTCTCATTAATCAACATAATTAGTTTCCCTAGGAGGGTATGATATAGAATGAAGATACTATCAGGCTAGTGAGTAGATATATGAAATATATGCACTCCTGAGCATATCAACATCCACGCCCACCCCCAAAACCAAAAGAAAAGAAAAGGAAAAAGAGAGCGGATTTCTGATACTCAAGGCATTCTAGATGAACTGACAATGGGTAATTGTAGGTTAAACTGAGCCTATCTAGGCAACCTGCAAATCAAAAGGGAAAAAGTAATATTTATCCAACGAGGACTCCATTCAGCAGATTCTCAAATTGAACAAAAGGCCTTAGCTAGCATGCATCTTGAAGTTGTAATGGTTTGCTGAGTGTCTGAAGTTGCAGGGGAAACTGCACCTACTTATATCCTACACCTGGCCAAGATCAGATAATTTGGATATTCAGCTTGGAATGAAGGCAGCAAATAAAAGAGGCAACAAAAGTTATAAAATATAAAATATTAATTTCACAAGCAGCTATCATTTAAAGCAAACCTTATAGTTTGAACGATAATAGCATCTCAAGTGCCTCCAATAGTACTGCCTGTCACTGCAGTCTTCTGAGTTGTCTAGCAATAATGCAAAGAATAAAAGTGAGAAACCATCTGCGAAAGCAAATAGAGACAATATAAAGGGATTTGAAGGGTGTGAAATGTGAAAGCTGTACTCAAGACTGCTACAACTAGTGACCAAGCAGTACATAAAATAAAAAGACAACATAAGTGAGATGATTGCAAAGTGAGGAACTATATCAGGAAAAAGTTTAGTCACAGAAAGTACAAGTTTGATGGATTCACAACTAAATAAAATTTTGCATTACCAATTCAAAATTTCCCTTGCAATCTGTTTTCGTTTCAGAATCAGGAGACTGAGCAAACCTGGAAAGTATCAAACAAAAAGAATGACTTGGAGAGAATTCTAAATTCGATGGAGACAAATGAATCGGTGAAGGATCCAATGAGATGCGCCAGTCATTGCATGAACTCCAGATCATCAAAAGCAAGCCCTGAATATTTATACTGACCTGAGTGCCCTTGCTTTCCTTTTCTCCTCTTCTTGACTGTCTATTTTAGCATTTGACCCAAACCTTGCAAGCCGAGCTTTCTTCTTTGCCTCATTATCAATAGATGAGTTCTTCTTTACCTCATTATCAACAACTGAGTTCGCTACCGGCCCAAACCTGGAGCAGTATTTGAGAAAAAAGATAAGCATGCCAAATCTCAAGCATACACTACAGAAGATTAGAAAGCACAATAATTCAACCTTTCTGCTCTGGCCTTTCTCTTCAGCTCCTCAGACGATTTTAAGGCACCCGATCCTGACAATGTGCCAAACCTGAAGTAGATTGGACCCAAAAAATCCCATTAGAATGAAGATGGAACCAACTTAAGACAACATTCCTGTATTCCAATAAGATTAGAAGAGAATAAAAGCAAAAAAAAGATTGTAAAAGTAAGTTCACTGCGTCGCAACATCCATCATTGCTCTGAAACAATCTAACTAGTAACTAGTGCCACTATTCAGTAAACAAAGCTCAAGGAAATCAATGCAAGTATCCAATCTACAGCAATGTACAAGTTGAACTTTCCCTACATGCTACATGGCACCAAAAATCAAAATTCTCTTCTGTCATAGTGCTCGAACTAAAAATAACCTGGCAGTTATGGAATCCTTACCAAGGTTATGCAAGGTTCAAATCAAAACTGCCATTATCAATGAATTTCCCATCATTTTCTGGTCTGACCCGACGTCAACAACTAGGCAAATTGAATGTCGAATTCAGGTTTTATATACCCTAGCAAATTGTGCATAAATGCGTTCCTAACACTCACCACGTTTGCAGGAGTCAAAATCTCAAATAACCAACAAGGACCATATCAAACAGCCATGCAACACACCAACAATAAACAAAACCTAAAAAAGAAACCCCTTGTTTACCTCTCAGCCCTAGAATTCCGTTTTTCCTCCTCAGACAACTGAAGAGGCACCCCAAACCTCTCCGCGCGCCGAATCTTCTTGTCGGTATCATTCACCGGCCCATTCCTCGCATTCACCGCCTCATCTGTGTCACCGGAGGGCAGCTGCGACTTCTCTTGCGGCGGGGACGGCGTAACTGCTGTGGTTAGGTTTTCAGATGCGGGAGCCAAAGCATCTAGCGTGGTCGGTGCTAGGGTTTTCCCAGGGCTTTCGATCTCGACACTCTTCGTAGCAGTGGCAGTGCTGGCGGCGGGAATTTCCGTCTTCGTCGCCATTGATGGACCGAGAGAGAAAGGCGGCGGATGATAACTACCGAGAGACTGTCTTCTTCGCTATTTCCGAAAACCTGTGTCGCTCTCAATCTGATTCTATTAACCAAATTTGATATTTCAAGAACCGGATATTTATAATTTTCTATTTCAAATGCCACGTGTACGGACATGATCTAATTACAAAGGGATGTGAAATAAAATCGGCCGTTAAAAGCGAGCCCCTCGAGTCTTGGTCAAAGTCAAAGATCGCCATAGCCTTAAGCAAGCCCACCGCGCGCCACGGAGGAGTGAAAATAATGGCTGGCGGCGGAAGCGAAGACAAATGTAACGGTCCACGGCGGGGAGGAAGAGAAGAGGTTGCTGGAAAGTCTTCAATTTCCAGAAAGAGCGGTGATCATGAAACCCTAATTCTCCGGAAAATTCTTTGATCGAGCGAGCACAGCCTCTTTTTTTCCCCCAATGATGCGGACGAAAACTCGCACGCTCTCATGAATAGCGAGCTCAAACGGTGTAGATCTTCAATTCCCCACGTGTTCATCAATGCTTGATCTTCGCACTTTCGGAAGGGTGAATTGAATTGACTTGCGTGTTTTAGAATCCGAAGGCGATTGATTTTGGATCATTCACGATGTTTTCAACTCTCGGTCTCCTTTTCTTTTCCTTTTGACTGGTTTCAATTGCTAAGTCATTTTCGAGGAATTGTAGATCGGGAGTCAAATTCCATTAGAGTTTCGATAGAGTTATATTCTTTGTGAATTGCTCTGTCGAAATTTTGGTTTCGTGTTTGAAATATGAAATCGTCTTGAGATTTATGTTTTGAAGCATTATGCTGCTATCGCTGCTGAGCAGGCGTACTTTGGAAGGCGATTCCAGGTAATGATTGATCGATTCAGGTAGCTTGTAATGAACCTGCGTTCCAATAACAGAATTGTGTGATTTCACTGTTTTGTTTGTTTTGATCAAATTATTTTCAGCTTGTGTTTTCTAAGATTTAGCGGTTCTAAATCTGAGATTCAGTTGTGCACTACCTATATGCAGGGATGCCTATGGCTTTACCGTCAGACCTCAGCACCTGAAGATATATCAAGAGTATGGCCGAATATACACGGTGATTCCTTTTGTCTACTATATAGAATTGCTGCTGGAGCCTTATCTTTAGATTGCTTCTCATAGATTCCCATTAGAGGTCAATAGAGCAGGCATATGTGAAAAGTATAGAAGATATATCTCTTTCTCATCTTTTCTGTTCTCTATGGAAACTGCTTTTGGTGCATTGTACATGACATGTCCTGTTTCATATGTTAGGGTACTTCATAAGGATGTAGGGACATGAGTGGCTAAGTATTGGCCGCTAGGGTTCACGCTATCTATATGGAAGTAGAAATTATACACTCGGGTTAATTAAATAGGACTACAAGTGTTGACAACTTGGTTGATAGGGAATGGCTATGTTGTAGGGAATTAACCTGCTTTGTTCTGCACAGGTAACTCATGTTGCTGGTATAAAGATATATGACTTTAACAGGCAGGCAAACTTTGACGCCCACATCTTCTTGGGGATTAAAATATGGCATGAGAATATAAATAGGGTAACCCATAAAAGATTTATTTGGAGGTTGATCACGTCTAGAATTAATGTGCATACTACAATTTTACCTGAAGAGATCAGATGCACTATAAGAGTATAAGTAAAAATATATCAATGTCTTTTGCGTTTCACGAGATTCAGTTGTGGGCTATCACCTTGGGCCATTACATATTTACTGTTAAGTATCCTTAAATCTTGTAATGGAGACTCATTTTCAAATGTAAATTATTTAGTAGAATTATATGCCGCTTTCTTAAATACTCCGACTATTAGTTCTTTAATGTCATAAGCTTTTGTTATTGTTATAGGGATAAACATTACCAGCCATTTATGCCTACTTATTTTTCTTGTAATCGGCTTAATTTACCTACCATTTGTTGTTTACCATTTTTAGTTTATGTGTTTGTATATGACATGTTAACTACTAAATGTCCCAAATTAGGGAAAATATCATAAACTTCTATTAGTTAGGTCTAAAAAAATAATATTTCAGGTGGAGGAGCAAGAAAGATCAACAAGGTGGAGGGACTATCTTGAACAATGTGAAGGATCTGCGGAACTGTTTTCTTCTACTGTTAATCATAGTAAGACATCAGATGCTGAATCAGTAAAGCAAAAGACTCAATTTACAGAAATCTATCAGAAGGAAGATGATTCAAGTGCAGCGCAACAAATCTCTGTGGATACAGTTGTTGATGGATATGAAAAGGAGGCATCTGTGGCAAATGGTTCAAGACACCACAAGGTCCAACTTTGGATTCCAATCAGACCATCTCTGGCTCCCATTGACAAGACAATGGCTCATCGTGTCAACAAGACAGTCACAATTAAGGATGGCTACAGTTTATATAATAGCACAGCAGAAATTTTTAAGCAGAACGATATTTTAGATGAGTCATATACATGTAAAATGGAACCTTATTGTTCCAGTGAACATGATGTTTTATCTAATATTGTCTGTCAAGAAGGTGAAATTGGTAGTGTAAAAAGTGAAGCAACATCTGAATCTTCCTTTCTCTGGAAAGAACTGGAGTCCCTTGTTCACGGTGGTGTGCCCAAATCTCTTAGAGGAGAGGTATAGTTTTTATAATAAAAAAATATTTTTTTTTTTTTTGGGTTTGTTATCTTGTCAATTTTGCTTCTTTAATGCATACTTATGTCATCCAGGTCTGGCAAGCCTTTACTGGGGTTACAACTCGTCGAGTAGAGAGGTATTACCAGAACTTAGTTTCATCAGAAATGGAAGATGGCCATGATTTAGAGGAACCAGATGGTCGTACCAAGAGTTTGACTGGAAACGGTTCTGTAGTACCTGAAAATTTGAAGAAGCAGATTGAGAAGGTCAATAGATGCATGGGTCTTGGACTTATTCAATCTTTCCTTTGTAGGTGATTCTTCTTTGAGTTCCTGTTGTTATCTGTACTTTTTCCAGCTGAATTTTATTTTCTTCTTACAGGACTTGTGTCGAACTTTTCCTGGTCATCCTGCCTTAGATGAGGAAGGTAGAAATTCATTGCGCCGCGTACTTACTGCCTATGCTCGCCATAACCCTTCTGTTGGATATTGTCAGGTATTAATCTTTAAAGATGGGTTCTTATGCATTCCATGGCTCTTCAGTCATATCATGTTGTGTTGCATACGTCAACCTAGTGATCCGTTCTTTTGATATTTGAGTTTATTAACAGTAGCACCTAAATTTAGTTTAGGTGCAATCTTGCCATTATTAGTGCTTGTATGACCTGGTTATCTGAATATCAATCTTGCCATTAAACAGTAGCACCTAAATTTAGTTTCAACCTAGTGATCCGTTCTTTTTATATTTGAGTTTATCTAAGGGAATCAAAAGCAGTTAGGTGTAATATGTTCAACAAGTAGTTTTCATGGTTCTTGATATCCTTTGATATTTGTTTCTGGCATTAATAACCCAATTGGAAATGCTAGCAATGATGGAGTCGTGGATCAACTGATGAAATAGTGCATCTTTACAATGTTGTATGTGATAGGAAGCAAATATTATTTCAGGGGCCAAATCTTGTCAAATTCTTGTATTGTCAATTTTCCCTTTCATATTCATTATTAGTGATTGTAGGCTTTAGCTCTTTAACTCCAACTAGCATTCTGCAAGTGTGTTTGCTCAATTCATTAAGTGCAGATTCATTTACTCATAGCAAGAACATCTTGCTATGTTAAAAAATGTAATGCCTACCATGTGTTACATGACTTTTACATACTACAGCATAATCCTGACATCTTATTTGCCTTCCATGCTGATAATATTCTCGTGTAAGTTTTTGTCTTTTGTTTTATTCAATGTCTTGATGTTTTGAGATTTGACTTTGGCAAATATCCAGGCTATGAATTTCTTTGCTGGACTATTTCTTCTTTTGATGCCGGAAGAAAATGCTTTTTGGTATGTCAAGAATCAAGTTGGGGTTACATGCATATCTTGTGTATGCTGTCAATATCAACTGCTTCTTCCCTGATCTTACTTTCTGTTTGGAATAACACCAGGACTTTGGTAGGCATTATCGATGATTACTTTGATGGATATTATACATATGATATGATTGAATCTCAGGTATCCAGCTTCCACATATAATCATCTTTCATTATCCTTTTGATGCCTTTGCTGTTTCTACACGAGCATGACTGCATGCACAAGGATGTGCAGTGGAGATACTTGTGTGGTGTTAACTGAATTGGCGAGAATGTCTTTCTTAGTTATTCCTTGTAAGTATTAATTAATCGGGCTATTTTGTCGACACAGGTTGATCAGCTTGTTTTTGAGGAGTTGATACGTGAAACTTTTCCTAAATTGGGTGGGTTTGTTTTCCTAGCTGATGACTAAATGAAGAATAATAGTGCAGTCTTCACATCTATTGTATATTTGATCCTAGTCCTTAACATATATGAATTTGTCGCAGTTAATCATCTGGATTACTTGGGAGTGCAGGTGACTTGGATATCATCACCTTGGTTTCTTTCCATCTTTATGAATATGCTTCCATGGGAATGTGGTGAGCTTTTCTGTTCTAAATTGTGGGATTCAGCTTTTTCAGCCTAAATTGAGAGTTCTTGATTTTCCCTCTATATATCCTGCTTTTCAATTACAATGATATGGTTTACTCGTCTTTGTTTTCTGTAACCAGTTCTACGAGTGTGGGATGTACTTTTATTTGAAGGGAACCGTGTGATGCTCTTTCGTACAGCGCTTGCATTGATGGAGCTGTATGGTAAGGAGACTAATAAACTTAGGCCTTGTTTGTCAATGAGTTTTTTAGGACTCAGTTTTGTAGGAGTTTAATATATCTCCAACTCCTATATTATCTTCACCTAGATTTAATTCTACTTCACTACTTTGTCAAACTTGGCTTTTGACTAATATTCTATTATCATTTCAGTGAAGAGTAGTACTGCTTTCTCAGTATTGACCATATTCCTGTAGGTCCATCCTTAACTACAAGCAATGATGCTGGAGATGCAGTTGCATTGTTACAATCCCTTGCTGGATCAACATTTGATAGCAGTCAGCTTGTAATTACTGCATGCATGGGTTTTCTTACTGTGACTGAAGCCAAATTACGAGAATTGAGAAACAGACATCGACCTTCTGTACTAGGAATAATTGAGGAGACAAAGAAAGGCAATAAAGTGTCTGAAGTATCAAAAAGAATTGCAACTAAGCTCTATAGTTTCAAGCTTGGTCCTCAAGGAGGAAAGAAAGAGACCGAAGGATCAGGTATTAGGCCCACTGAGAGTGATGTTTCTGAAGACATGTCATCAGAAGAAGATTCTGTTCCAGATCTTGAGGAACAGGTATTTTTCTTTCTTTCTTTTCTGTTTATAATTTTATGATATTGGTGTAGAGACGAGGTAATATCTTTACTGCATTGTTTGCAGATGATCTGGTTAAAGCTAGAAATGTGCAATTTGCTTGAAGAAAAAAGAGTAGCTACTCTCAGGTTGGTTTTTAATGCTTTGTGTACTAGGCAAGTATATTGGCCATCCATCTAGGTGGTTACAATTAATGTACAGCACACCATTACTATTATCATTCAATTGTTTTACCTAAGAGTTACTGAATGCATCTTTTCATGGAGACACGACTTGCGTGTACTATTTTTGTGTCATTTTTCGTTGTTTTTGGCAAATCTTTCTCTAGGAGACACCTTCCTTTTGCTTTATATCAGAATTGTGACACGGATATCTTTTACAGTAGTGCCTTTATGGAAGCTGTTGGTCAATTGGTGGTGCCTTGTTGATCTTGTCATTACTGTTCCATGCTCATTACTTTTTCTGATGTGGATCCAAGTTCTGACTCCAAAAAATATGGAACTAAATCAACTAATATGAAGAGCTGTTCAAGAAATTAGCTTATAGAAATCTTAGGGCCAGAGTACCTCACCCAAACAGATTGTTACGAAAATTAAGCATAATGAAATTATCTAATATATAGCACCTACATGTGTCCTTGAACTAATAAACTATTATGAATGCAAAATATATACGTTTTTTCCCTTCAATTTTGTGTTGTTCTTCTCTGTTAATGGGAATTCTTCATGAGGGTACAATTTGTAGCCCCCTGAATAGTGAAGACTACTGGGGACTTGAATCAATTGACTCTTTTCGAACCTTAATTTTAGTTTTGAACAAGTTTACTAGGGAGATCAAGACCATTTATTTTCAGAGGAATAAGCTTTCTATCTCTTGAATTGCATTCTATTTGGATACTTAGAATTTGGAACAGTTGTCTTCTTTATAATTTGGATATTCTAGTGGGTATGGAACGAGCAATCAAGAAACTTGGTTGTTCTGATTTTAAGTTTATGGCTGGTCATCTAGGGATTTCACTTCTTCGGTAGTCAGTACCTAATGAGGTATAATGGTCACAGAGACTATTCTGATCAGATAGGAAATAAAATAATATTTGATTAAAAGCATAGAAAGCATCTACGGCCCGCATTTGTAAGACACCATTTGTAAATTATTCGCTTATGTAAGCCAACACTACTAATTACATATTCGATCTTTTCACAATCTTCTCAGAGCTGAAGAGCTAGAGACAGCTTTAATGGAGATGGTGAAGCAAGATAATCGGCGGCTGTTGAGTGCAAGGGTAAATCCATGATCCATTTTGGCATGCTGATGACGTGAACTAGGATACATCACTATAATTGTTTCTCTGGTAGTTTGCATGAAATTTAAATTTGTGCATGAGTGACTCGACAGGCTATAAATATAGTATGATGCACATTTGCATGAAATCCATTTTGGCATGCTGATGACGTGAACTACAGTTTCCTTATGATATTAAAATAACAATAGGTGGTAAATAATGTCTTTCTATTTTCAGGTCGAGCAATTAGAGCAAGAGGTCACACATCTTCAACAGGCTCTTGCTGATAAGCAACAGCAAGAAAAGGCCATGCTGCAGGTTTGGTTTTTGCCTTCCCTTGATTGATTTGAAGTTTGTGCACAAGGGGAAGGGGATACTTGCATATCTGTCTTCTCATGCCAGTGGCTATTGTGCTTTTATAGGTCCTGATGCATATGGAGCAAGAACAAAAGGTCACTGAAGATGCTCGATTCGCAGCAGAAAAAGAAGCAGCCAACCAAAGAGATACCTTTCAGTTATTTCAGGTACTTTTTATTAGATATGGTAACGTTTGTGAAAGTAATCAAGACATCTTTGATGATAATGTATTGAGTTCACCATCCTCCCAGCATGCTTAGTTTCTGCATATAACTAACTTTGTGCTGTTGGTGGATATTTCTGAATCAACAGACCTAAATCTTCTTGTTATCTTTCTTTGATATGCATTCACTGTTTCCCCCCTTTCATTTTTGGGATATTTATACAAATTACTCTGGCCATTATGGGATTGGAAAGACAGTACCCAAAACTAATATTCCAGTAAAAGAGTGGTGTCGAGACTAATTCCAATGAAAAAGTTCAATCAATAACGTGGCAAAGCTAATTTAGTTGGCTGCCTAGATGAAAATTTAGCACCCTCACCCTAATCTGTTAATTAACATGAGTAGTAATCCACCAAAGAACCCCATCTCTATACTTCCTCCAAAAGACGGAGAGCCTCATTCTTGATGACAGCATCCATCCAAACTATGGTCTTTCTTCGCATTGTTTGGAGGTTTCTTTCAAAAATCCTGATTTCATTCCCAATTTAAATTTTGTCGCACTTTGTTTTTCTTAAGGAGTCCTGCATGTGGGTGTTTTAAATTGTCCACTTAGACAACCCACTCAGTTTTCCCGTTGCCAGTTCAAAAGATTGATCTGACCTTTTTGATGCTTTTGGTCGTTGTGCCACTGCTATACCATGGGCATATAAGTTTGGGGTAATTTATCTATCATGTTAAGGTTGGAGTACAGTCCTTCTAACCTCCAAAGGTTATGAAATTTGGTATTTTCCATGCCTTCTAAGTGAAGCTTGAGATGCTTTCACTCATTAATTGTAACAAGGGCATCTTAGAAACCTGCTAGAACAGAGGACAATGCATGCTCATCTTAGTATCTTCATTCTTTTGTGTGATTTTATATACAGGAGAAGTATGAGAAGGCTGCGTTAGAACTGGCTCAAATGGAGGAAAGGGTTGTCATGGCAGAATCAATGTTGGAGGCTACAATGCAATATGAATCTAGTCACGGAAGGGCATTGAATTCTCCATGGTACTTAATCGAACTCAAATGTTATCATTCTACCCAAAAAAACTCAAATGTTATCATGAAATTATTTTAGTGATTCAGTATTGTTAATGAATGTCTTTGAAAATAAGTGATGAATGAATAGAAGAGCATTTATCTGAAGCTTCTGCCTTGCAGCACAAACTGGTCTAGTTTGATCTTGCATCACTTTATCTTTTCTAATTTCAATCCTCTCAATTTCACTGTTTTTCTTAACATAATCCATAAATCAGTGTGTTCTACTCTTACCTTTTTGTTGATTTGTACTATTATGTAGATGGGGTTAGGCTTTAGCATCTAGCCCTGAAAGAGTCAAAATGGTAGGCCATTATTGGATCCTTGTTTAGCAGGCTCCTTAAAACCACAGTTAACCATTGCAGTACTCCCCAAGTGGTCATTCTGCACTTCCATTTGCCGCAGAGTGGTGCATTCTATGAAAGAGACATGTCTGATTGTTTTACATATTGTTTTGTAGTGCGGCGCAGCAAGATTCTCCAAATTTTGCTTCTCTAAGTCCTTTCAGTAGGAAACCAGGTATACTTACCTTTGGAATGAATTGGCTTGAAAAGAATAAGGTCAGTTCCTACATCTCCAATTATATATTTCATTAGATTCGCTGTTTTACTCCTTGTCCTCGTGCTCTAGACACACATCTTTCGTCATTAATTCATATATTTGACAGGCAAAGTCATCCAACTCTGAAGAGCCTAGTTCTAGCCGGTCAACAGGTTATTCCAGTTGGGATGATCAACACAGGATGAAATTCTAGTTCATTCACAAAGCCAGTTTGAATCAGGTGGTGTTGAACACAATCCTCCATCAGCAGATGGTTCCTCATAGCAATCCTGAGTGCGGCGAAAAACAACGTCTTTGCTAAGTTCATGACTTTACAAGCTGGCCTTGCAATTCTTGCTACCTGGTAGGTACGTCCCCTGACAATGCCGTGTTCATAACCGTGGAGGAAAAGTTTGCCTGTTATTGGATGTCCACACCTCAATTCTTTGACGAATTCATATGATACGAAACCATGAAACATGTTTTACTAAGATAAGAGAGCTAGTAAGCAGCTTCAAAGATGTATTATTCTGGGGAGGACTTATTTTTCAACCTTGATTCTTTATATTGGATTTGTAACGACGTGTGATAGATCAGTGTTGTAGATATATGTTGTCTGTACAAAAAAGACAAATGTAAATAGAGATCATTCATACAACTGTACTCTTCACATGTACTTGCGTACTCTTTTATATTCTAATTGCTTTCCTCTTCCATACTTGCTGTGTAAGATGCACAAACCGACTACTAGTTTCCAATCACTCAGCACAAGAGAAATTTGAGCTTGAAATGAAAGGTGAACTCTTTTTCTGCTTTTTTGTTATGGATCATATTAGACTTGTATTAGTTGCCAACCCATTTGGCTACCTCTACTTAACTGATGATGTTTACTATCCTTTAAATTCACATTTGTGATGTTTACTTGTACTCCTGAGTTACATATTGAAATTTGGTTGGCTTTAGCTCTGAATTTTCACTGAGTTGTTTTAAGTTGTGTTTTATGTAGTTGGGTTACTTTCAGATTTGGGGTTCAGACTTTATTGTTGACTGATATCGGTTTCTTCGGTCGGGTCGTGTTTTGACACATCTAGTATCACAAAGAACAACCAAGTATCTTAACACTTGATGTTTGCTTCATTCAATCATTCAAAACAAGCATTGTCCAATGCACTATCTGTCTACTATATACTCCTACAAGAATTACACCATCTTGCAATTGTACAAAATCATAAAAAGGGAAGAAAAAAGACTCTCTCTTTCAGAACTATCCACAAGTGAACGTACATGACATTCTTATACAGCTGAATAGGTAACATCTGCTACTCTGATCAAGAGACTTTATACAGCTGATAGTTTTTGATCTGCTGGGCTTATGTTCACTGTGACTGTGAAGCTAGAAAAGAGAGGGCGGATACGACATCAGCCATAGGCGGGCGCAGATTAGGCTGTTCATGAACACACATGGCAGCTACGTTAAGAGCCTGGTGTAGGCCCCGCGAAGGGTATTTACCTTGCAGAGCTGGATCAGCCATCTGGGCAAACTTGGCTTTGTTTTGCAGCAACGGTCTCGCCTGCAATCAGAGGTAATATTTCAATATTGGAGTTATACTTCTAATTGTTCACACCTTGAAAGTTCCTTTTTCTATCTCCAGTGTTAAGGCTACGTTCCTATAAAATGCTCAAGCTACTAAATAAGCTCTAGTTAAGGCCCCGTTTGGCGGATGTCTTTATAAAGACTTGTCTACTGAACGTACTTTTTATTGGAAAATAGTTTTGAAATTTTGAAATTTGAGTGATATGAGGAAGCGTGAATGTATAAGTAATGTACCAAACATGAAACAACCCCTAAGTTATCACGCCAATCATAGCTGAAGTAAAATGTGAAGGGCTCAGAAGGAAATTTCAGGCTAAATTGCAAGATTTTCAAGTATGCATCCTTGTATGAATACAGCCTAGACAATCAAGTGTTTTACTCTCAAGAGCATATAGGGCTAGTTTGAACAATGAAGTAAAAAAGGAACTTAAGCTAATTGCTCAGACTTATTTATTTTTCTCTCTCTGGAAGATAGAAAAGCTCTTAAGAAAGTTTGTTCCTGAACATAACCCTCTTCAGATTCCTTCCCATGAAACAATATGTTGAACAATGAACTAAAAAGGAGCTTAAGCTAATTGTTCAGACTGATTTATTACTCTCTGGAAGATAGAAAGCTTGTTCCTGAACAAAACCCTACTCATGTGAAGCCAATAAGCTAAATGTAGAAGTATTCTAATGTGCCTTATAACATGTACAAAAACACTTCAATGGCAAAAAATGTTGCAGTTTCAGATTCTTACCCATGAAACAAGATGTTGATCTCTTCCAACCTTTTTGGTATCAACTGCTTTCCTGCCTGTGATTATCTCTAGGAGGACAACACCATAGCTATAGATATCTGACTTGGTAGTCAATTGGCCTGTCATTGCATACTCCGGTGCACAATAGCCAAATGTCCCCATAACTCTTGTTGACACGTGTGTGTCCTCTCCAACAGGGGCGAGTTTCGCCAGGCCAAAATCAGACAACTTGGGACGGAATCTCTCGTCGAGCAAGATGTTGGAGGCCTTCAAGTCGCGGTATATGATTGGAGTGTGAGCTTTGTTGTGCAGATACTCCAACCCTTTGGCTGCCCCAGCAGCAATCTTCATCCTGGTAGGCCAATCCAGAGGCTTTCTTCCTGAAGAAAGGTCTGTGAAGGATTTGTATGAATCAAGCATTGATTGTATAATCCAAGTGAGTAAGAAGGCGACGCCTAGGCGCTCGTCTCTTGCCTAGGCTTCCGGGTGGGGACCAAAATGCCTTTCAGGGGTCAAGGCAGGCGTTTTCCAAAAGGCGATCGCCTTTCTTGCCTAGGCGAGAAGGCGAAAGGCAACCGCCTTTTGGAAAACGCTCGCCTCTTGCCTAGGCTTCCGGGTGGGGACCAAAATGCCTTTCAGGGATCAAGGCGGGGGTGTTTTCCTAAAGGCGATCTCCTTTCTTGCCTAGGAGAGAAGGTGAAAGGCGACCGCCTTTTGATGATTCGTTTTTTTGTGTTTTTTATAAAGAAAAATAAAGAGATATCTTTTAAATTATAATATTAGTTGTTATTCTATGGGCCTATAAGGGTCCGTTTGAATAGGCGGATATAATGTATTATTTTGTATTAAAGTGCATTGAATCTTAAATATTAATGCATTATACCCGTCTATCCAAACGGACCATTTACTTGTTTAGGTTAATTATCAGCATTTCTCTAGCCTAGAAAGATAACTTTGGACCATTGGGTTTCATCTTTACAGATTTGTTCTTTCACTTCTTCCAACCCATTTCCATAAAATTACTCTAATCTAAAAATCAAAAAGCTGCAAATTGAAACGCCTTGATCCAAAAGACGTTCGCTTTTCGCCCCTCGCCTGGCGCCTAGGCAATAAGACCTCTCTCACTTTTATTTCAGTGGTATAATCAAAATGACATGAAATGAGAGTAAGGATGTAACAGCATACAAACCATGGAGATGATCAGCCAAAGATCCATTAGGCATGTACTCATAAACCAGCAGCCTTTGTTCTCCATCAGCACAATAACCAATCAGATTCACAAGATTAGGGTGACCAAGTAGACTCAACACAAGTACCTCCACAAGGAACTCGCGGTTGCCTTGCCATCCATTTGGACTGAGTTGTTTGATAGCAACAACCTACACACCAAAACGACGAGCAAATACAGCTTGGTGAACACAAATTTCATGAACAAGAATATAGGTAATGAGGACATGGTTTGAAGATGATTTGATCAACCTGATTTGTTCTTTCAATTCTGCCTTTATAAACCGTTCCAAATCCTCCCTCTCCAAGGTAGAAATCTTCTCTGAAGTTCTTAGTTGCTGCTGCCAATTCCCAGAATCTGAATGTCTGTGCAGGAGTGGAGCTTGAGCTTGGCTTTGGCTTCTCTGAGGGAAAATTGTTATGTCATGAAAACAATCAGCACAAGAACACTATAGTAATATTGAAGTATTCAGGGTATTTGATCAAATGACCCAAGTATGCAAATTGAAATTACAATACAAATTACCAAGTATTTCATCAAGAGATGATAAACCCAGGTAAAGAAATAGAAGAAATTCAACAAAAACTGAATTTCTTCATCAAAAAGACTTGAAAAGTGAAGGAAACAATAGCAATTGAAGAAGGGAGATTTTTTTTAAAAAAAAACTAGAAATCTAGCTTGGTTACCAACAGAAGTTTAATTGAGAAATTACCTGGGTAGAGATCAGATGGTTCATCCTGTGTATCATCAATTGTAGCACCAGAAGAGGAAAAACAACAAATCATGACTCTTTTTTTTGTATTGCTTGTTGTAAGAGAGAAATGAGGAGGGAGATGATAAAAAAAGGAGGAAAAAAAATAATCAAATTTGGGGGTTTAGGAAAATTCAAAGCAGAAAGAGGTTGGTGTTCTTCTTGTTCAAATTTCACATACAAGCAAATTGTAGATGTTAGAATTGTCGCCGTTTTTTTAATTTGGCTTTTGTTTCTTGTTTATTAAATACTGGTTTCAATTTTATGCTAGTTGTGGTCTTTTATGGGTTCTTTATAATTTGTAATGCGACTTTGACTTTTCCATGGTTGGTCAATGTAGATGAAGTTTTGGGCATTAATTGATGATTAGCACATTATAATCACCAATATACTGTAACTTGTAAGCTTAATGGTAAGTCGGTAAGTATTGTATTTCCATTACTATATAATAATTATTGTTTTAAAATCGCCTGTTTTTGTATAGTATACACACTATGCTATGTATAAAAAAAAGGTATGGATATCATATGATAGAAAAATCAACTAATTAAATGAAATTCACTTAGTTTGGAAAAAAGAATTTACAAAAATGGTTATGGTTATTTTTCAAACAAGGAAAAGAAATCAATACTTACATCCTTAATAGTCGTTGCAACTACTACTTTTGCAACATTAAAGGCTAATGTATATTATCAAATAAGTAATTTGACGATTTCTCATGGTTAATCATGAGTTGAAACGCTAATCATATACTATATAAATAATTAACGAAAAAACATGTTACAAAATTTTGCAATTAAGGAAATGTCAAATTGAATAATTTTTTGGAGAAAATGTCAAATTGATTTTAGTGTTGCTTAAGAAATTCAAACAATGTACAGCTCTAGCCAGCCTGTATCAACATATGTAGTTTTGGTGGGTTATATTAAATTATGCTTGACTTTCGAATTAGACAAATTACATTATATTCTCTGCTTACTGGACAAAATTTAAAGTATCTAAATTAATAAATTAATGGTCGTATAAATACTGTCTTGCTTGGTGAATGGAATTGTTAAGAACTTTATATAAATGTATCTAATTAATCATCTATTTTGCAGGTGAAGATTTCTTCTTCGGCACTTCATATAGATGTGATGTGACCAAGTCACCCTTAAACACAATATATATATCTATATATATATGGGCAAGTAGGTTTAGAGTTTAGACTAGCCAACGGGGCCTACTTTGTCATGTTTGATCAAGTGCTTTAATTGTTATTGTTAATCTCTACTATAATTACAGTAGTATTTTTATAGTATATGTTATTATATGTCATGATTCATGCCTTAGTAATTTTATCATCTCCTTCTCCAAACAAGAATTTTCAATTCACATAATAATGCAATGCGATTTCAGTTGCTGATCGAATTAACTTTAATTACAAAGGGAATTTTCAGTCAAAATCACCACCGAATGTCAATATTAACTAGCTGAACTAAAAGTTATTGTAGATATTTATCGTTTATAGAACGAACAAAAATACTATAAATATTTTAACGTGAACTTTCATAACCTAGATATTTATCGTTTGACATTTAACTCAAGTCAACTTCATTGCTAAACTTTCATAATCGGGACTCATGTTCCCCAAAAGGTTGTTTTAATTTATTCGATATTCAAACAATGAAACTTCAAAAAACCGAATCATTTTGTTAATTTATTTCTGTTGAATACGGAGTATATCATTATGCATGTGATTATATATATATAAAAAAATAGTATAATTATCCTTTTAACTGTTAATATATCCATATATATTATGAATTCTAAATCAATCTTTAAGAGGTTTTGTGTAATTATTGTAAGAGTTCGAGTGAGAGCTAAATATATAGACTCAATAAAATACACAAATTAAACCAATATATAATTGCCTGAACACAAACACACAACAAATATAGTTTCCTCCAACACGTACAAACACATGCAGCAAACAGTACTCCCAACAGCAATTTACAGATCATGCAAAATTCAAAACCAACATTAACTTCTTTCATGACCCAAATAAAAACAACACCACTAACTTAAGATTCTGAGATTAATGGATGCAAAAACATAAAAATAACTACTGATCAAAGTTGGAAGTCCGGTTAATTAGCAGTACATTTTGCAGTTTATGATGATCGATCGAAGATATATCGATCATCTACTTCCAGTAGAAGGATCATGCTTGCTGTTAGCTCCAGTGCCATCATAGTCGTTGGTATGAACAGTACTTAGAAGCTTTCTCCCTCCCCTTTCTTCCCCCCAGAAACCCTGCAATCCGGTCTGCAAATTAGTATCCATAGAGCTCGTATATGATCATTGATTTAGAGTATGAATTATGTAAGATGTAGCTAGAATTGTGCAGGTAGCTATGTTGAAAGTTAAGTTGGTTGTATGAAATTCAACTGAGAATTCAGAATTGTGTTAGATTGGAAGCAAAAAGACCTTTCATACAGTATATATATATATAGTTCATGATAATTTATGGGTTGTGCTAAGATGACAATTAGGTGCTACTAATAGAAGTAAAATAAAATTATGTCATGATATTTTTTTGTATCAAAATCTCCTTGAAAGTTCAAACGGACTTGAATCTTTCATTGAAGAGTGAAGTTTTGATTTGGAGGTGAAATATGTACAATTAGAAGAAAAAAATCAAAAGAAGTTAAGAGAGAAATAAACTATAGGCCAGAGTTTGATAAATATTGGGCCTCAAAGATTTCAAGTTTTCAATTTGAAACATTTTCAATTGATCAATTAAGTGAAAATGATAAATATACAAAAGAAACCAGAACAAGTTGGTATATGAGTTTGTCCAGTCATTTTATGAAAAGGCTAATCCACCATAATATAATAGGATAAACATCAGGAAAGTGGTTAGATTAATTATGTGGTACCGTACGTAAAAGATAAGACACAAAGTAAAGTACAAAATTAATAACTTAAATAAGTCAAAAAACGTCTAGGCAAGAACCAATTCCATTGATGCGCAATACTACAGAGCTACCAAGCAGTCAAGCACCCAGTTTCTACTTTCTAGTACTAATTGAAGTTCACATAACAATTTGAAAAGCAAGTTTTGACGTTTACAGCTCAATAATAATAATAATAGGACAAGAGTTATTGACAAATAAATTAATTAATCAAAAAAGCAGATCTCTGGAATCAACCTCAGTGAATTAGTAACAAATTAAAAAAAGTTGAGAATCTTCCTACTCGAATGATGAATTATGAATTAAATTCAGCCATCAACTAATTTCAAGTTAGGTCATAATCAATTTAACCTCCAATATCGGCTCAATCAAATTGAAAAAGCAAACGAAATCAGGAGATGGAAAAAAAGAGGAATTAATTAACCTGCGCGGAATGATCTGGAATGATGCGATGTGCAACCACAGATTTGACCAGGCTTCCTGCGATGAGAAATTCAGTCAATCGGAGCACGAATTGAACTCAGAACCGTGGAAATCAACAAGAACAGCGATCGGGAAAGGCGGAATTCAATCGAAATGAAATTGGATTGGGGGAGATCGATCGACTTACTTGAAAGAGGAACGGCGGAGGCGGGAGAAGCGAGGAGAGAGACGATGAGCAGAAATACGAGAGCAATAGTAGCGGAAAATGCGTTACTCATGATTCTTCTTCTACTTCTTCTGGTGTTGCGAGTTTCCATTGAAAGAGAAAGTGGAGAGGAGAGAGTGGAGAAAATGGCAGAGGAGAGAGAGAAAGTGGAGGGGAAACTGGTGAAGGCGGTAGTTCTCAACATCTAAATATTTAATACTGCTATTAAAATATTATAAATTTTGGGCTCCGTTTGGTTCCATATATTTGAAACCACAAGAACTTGTTGCAAAAAAATAATAATCACTCATATATGTGAACCTCTGAATATAAAAATATGTGCCTAATGTATATATTTGTGTAATTCTTTTTGTTTGTACATCTACATAATAACACTTGTCCGCATTTTTATGTAGCATCAAGCGTCGTTGTGCACATAAATTTTTATTTAAGCTTAAACATGATTTTTAATCACAAAAAAAAAAAGCAAGATATGTTTGGAACTAATTTTCCTGGTTTACAATAGAATTTGTTGGACCTTATAGTTGGTATATCAATAATTCAGTATGTACCTCTTCGCTCCAAATTGTTAAGAGGAAGCATTTGACTTTCTGAAAGGTATATAACGACCAAACGAGCCCTTGTGATATTAATATTTCTATTCACACGATTGAATATAGTATAGACTAAAAAAAAAGAAAAAATGAAAAGACGGGTTAATTAAATATTCAAATAATAAAAAGTAATCTATTTTGGTGGATGTGTGAAAAGTTGTAAAAAAGTCAACTGCAAATGAATGTGAGTGGGCCTCACTTTTAATGTGTCTCTTCAATTCTGCGGCCGTGATTCGTGAAAAAGCCATAAACAACAAAATAGGCGATTTTTAGGATTTGTACAGCAGTACTAGTGTTATTGACTTGGGCCCCGTTTGGATCAATATTTACGATTTATAAGGTTTGTTCACACTGATAGACATGATTTTCAAAATTGGAATTATTCAACTCGATCAAAATTTAATTAATTAACTATGATAAAACAATCTTGTATTTAATTTAAATATTTTTTCTCCATTTGGATTTTATACACTTGATATTTTTTAGCCTTTTGAGTATCCATAAAAATAAGTGTTATATTAGTCTTTGACATAAACTTTAAAAAGTACAATCATTGAGTTATAATACTATAAATTTTATCTAAATTTTTATTTAATAACTGTTCATCTCATTTTTACTAAGAAATACAAAAAAAAATGTATAGATTATATCAATATATACAACTTTTAATAATATACGTCATAATTCAATAATAAATTATTATCTAAAATTATAAAATGATAAATATTTTTTAATAAATAATAAAATAATTTTAATAAAAATTAAAATAACACTTGTCTTTTAAGAGAAGGAGTACCATTATAGTTGTCTAAATTTATGATTTTGTACTCAATTCTATGCTTCACATGGGGGGTCATATACAGCATTTACGTATATTTACAAAACTATAACCCGGTAAGATATATCATCTCTATAATATATTAGGGTCAAATATCGAAAATCTCCGCTAGTTAAATAACACTCGACCGCGCCGCCTCCTTCGAGAGTCCCCTCCCTTCAATACCAAATTGAATCGGGTTCAGGTAATGAACCCAAATCTCAATTACTCCTTAATTTCCCCAATTTTCCAAACCTAAAAGACCTAGGATTTTGTGGCATCCAATTTCCCCAAAACCGAGCTGCCATGAGAGAGGTACAACTGTACAATGATGTGAATAAATAGGGGTATCTTGGTCATTTTATGTTTTTTAACGGGGACTTAACGAAATCTAATGATGAGTGTTATTTAGTTAACGGAGGCTGTTATTGAGGTGGTTTTCGATAAATATGTAAATGTCGGGTGGTCATTAATATATGGCCTATTGGACGGGTGATTTTCGGTATTTGACCCTTATCAAGAAAAGGACTAAGGAGTGATCATGACACGTGTATTAAATTTTCTAAGAAAATCAAATAAGAGGAAAACAAATTAGCAGATGGGTCATTAATGTTTGGGCTCGACCTGATATGGGCTTGTACATAAAACGTGGCCCATTTTCAATTATGTCAAAAAATTGGAGGGTTTTGGGCCCATTGGCCATTTGAGAGTTTTCAATTAATAAAATGGACCCTTATTAGTTTTTAAGGGTTTAAGAGGTAGAGTTTAGGGGGTAAGGAGTAGGGTTTAGGAAGAGGGAGAGGGGTCCATTTTTGCTAAGGGTCTATTAGTTTTAAAAAAGATTTGTCAAAAGATTATTTATTTAACTCACCGAAAAAATTGACTATTTGACGTAGTGGTTTAAGGCCTGTGTGTCAAGGCGTTCATGTAAGAAAGGCGATTATTAAGTGAAATATTCGTACTCCGTCTTTGACTTCCGTATACAAACTTTTCTTGGGTAAGCGGAAATGCACTGCCGACATGGATTAGTCTTGAATCCACATGAATTTTAGTTCTTGTTTGGACATCAAAATATGATCGGAACTTCAATGTTTTCAGAAAATAGAGATTTTTTATCTACTATTGTATAGTCAGATTGTCACTGAAACTCTTATAAAAAGTAATATCGAATTGTTAGGTCTTGTTTGACCTAATATTTATAATGTCTTTATTTGTAAAAAAAAAAAATTCCCTTTCTTACACAATTTCTCATACCACTTAAATTTTAAAAATTATTTTTCTCAAAAAAATATTTTTTAATCAATTTTTTTTATATAAATACTCTCATCAAACAAACCTTTAATCTTAACCTTCTAGGATCCTCTTACCCAAGGAAAAATCTTCTTAGGATCCTTTTATTTTTTAATAAATTAAAGAAACAAAATAGGGAATGAAAAATAAATGAATATAATCCACTTCTAGTTTACTATTCTCTTATTAGTATTTTATCTCAACTCATACATCCACATTTTCCATACAAAATTTGCTTTCCTTCCGTGTGTATAGCCCCCCATATTAGACATAAATTTCAAAATGAAAGAATCATTACATCACAAGAAAGTCAATTGGATCACTCCTTAAAACTTAATACATTATCTCAACAAGCAGTTGTCACACAACAAAAACCATTTTTCATTTTGACCCAAAAAAAATAAACATTTTTCATTAGTATCAACATTTACTTCATCCACTATTCATTTCTGGGAATAAATGTGATATTTCAACCCCGCTTAAAACAGAAACTCTGACAATAAGAAATGTCCTGGTAAAGGCTTATGAATTAGGCATTATCAACATTCATCTTGAATGTGACAACTTTACCATCGTGAATGTCTTTAACAAAATCTGGCACTGTCCATGGGAAATTGAAAATTTAATTTATGATATCATGTGATTATTACAACTGTTTATTTCAGTGCAGATTTCTCACGTCTTCCGAGAAATCAACGTCGTGGCCGATTTCATCGCGAAGAAGGTACAACAGGTTTCCTTGGAAGACTTTAAGGATTGTCTAGAATTTGTAATTCTCATCCGTAAGGATGCTATAGATTGAGAAACCGTTTCTTCTGTGGTTTCCAATCTAATTTTTACCTTATTAAAAAAAAAAAAAAAACATTTACTTCATCTGCATAACCAAACTATCCATCCATCAAACCAGGCATACTCTGTAGTATAAAACCTGCACCATTTGAATGTGAGCTTGCAAGCAACAAGTACACGTACTCGAGTCGACTATGACTCCATCTCCTAAAATAGCCTGTAGATCGAGTTGCTACAACGCTGAATCAACACCATTGACGTTTGTTGATCCGTTGGCTAGCTGAATACGTAACTTCTGCATATAGGTTTTTAAGGATTAGTTTGGATTCCCAAAGATAATGCATTATCTTGGGAATCCAAACAGACCCTAAGTCTCAGCTTCTGTAGTGTTCTCATTCTTCCTGATCCATTCAAGTTACCAATTGAATATACAATTAGCATCATACTAACATACACACTATAAATCACATGAAAAACATATGAAATTAGTGTCTGTTTGACATGTCATTTAGACAACCACATTCTTGTGGTTTTAACTTTCCATGACATGTCAAACGGGCCCTTAATGAAACACAAGGCTTCTTGTTCGGTTCATACTCCCTCAGTCTAAAAATATTTGTCCTCCTACCATTTTACACACTTCACTTATTAAGAAAGTATCAAAAATACAAATACACCCCTATTTATTATAGTATTATTTTACTTTTTTGAAAACCACTACTAATAACATATCATTAATTATAAGGGTAAATTTGTAAAATAAAGATTAAAATGACTAAAAAGACAAGTATTGTTAGAGAGAGTAAGTACCTTCTTTTTCTCTTGGGCTCAGCGTCACCTACATCCAATCTCTTGCTACCTTCTTCACTAACGTTGTTACTCGACTTTCTCTTCGGAGGTTGTGGCTTTGGATGGTTGTGCTCGCCTTCATACACGATCTCTGCAATCTGCCCATCGAACGATCTCTCCACTTTCTTCTTCACCGGGCAATTCGGATGCGTGCACTTGTAATAGCTTCTTGGATACTCGCTCCCTTTAACTTGCTTTTGCCCGTATTTCCTCCAATTGTAGCCATCGTACGAGGATCTATCCACATTCGCTAACGCCGTCAAAGGCTTCATTTCTTGTTCTGTTGTCACTGGCCGAGTCATTTCAGCTTGTGGAGGAACAAGTTTTGGAGGTTGGTTTGTCATTTGTTGGCCGATCTTCGGATTTCCCTGCACAAAAAACACAAACCGGGTTTGTTGTTATATTTTGATATAATGGTGTTTGGTAAAATATAGTTATAAATCTCTTTTTCATAGGTCATATACAAATGAGGCTTTGTGGTGGAAACAGGTGACGTGGGAAATTACCATAGTAGCCAAAAGAGAAAGAGTTGCCTTAGAAACAACTTTTGCCAACGGCTTGTAAACCACCGAGGGCTTGCCTTCCAATTTATTAGAAACTTTATAAGATGACGAAGAAGAAAGAGGAGCCGTAGCCGATAATTCACCCTGAAAAAAAAAACATAAGAAGGCAAAGATTTTAATACAATTACCAAGAAAGTAAAGAAAAACGTTGTAATTGAAGCTCCATTTACCGTTGGATTATTAATAGCACCGGCTAAGAGCTCCGAGAAGGTTCCAAAGGTCGACGAGCCTGACTTTGAAGGAACTGGTTTTGATATGGCTGTTCTGTCCACCTCATTAAACTCCATATTTCCACTAATTGATACAATGTGTTGTTGTTGTTGGAGAGTAAAAGTTGTTTGGATCACAGTAGTTTTTGGGAGGTGATGTTTGACACGCCTACAGATTTAGGAACCGTGCAGATGGGTAAAAAATTACAGACTTTTTTCACCACATACGCCCAAATCTGAGAGGAATTAACCTCTTGTCAAAGTTCAAAGATCCTGTTTGAGATGGGCCATAATATATTGTTGTTCTCATTCAAATGATTAAGGCCCTGTTTGGTTTGATTTCAAGGGAATGAGAAATCGAAATCGAAATCGAAAGTATACCAAACAATAAGCTATGGGAATGAGAATGAGACATTCTGATTCCGATTCCAACCCAATTCCCGGGTCATACCAAACGAGCTTCTAATTGGAATGCTTTCATTTAGGGTTCTTCTCAATCAATTGGTGTTAAGTGAACAGATAATAGCAGAGTAATGGAATTTATGAGGGCAAAATTAGGGATTGTGCTTTCTTGATCCCAAATTGAGTACAAATAGACCATAGCATCCAGCAAGCATCAATTTATAACAAAATCAGGATATAAACCCAGGAACAAGACCTGAGAAACTGAATATAGAATAGATAAACAGTTTAATTACGCAAACCCTAGAAGAAGAAAAAACAAGAAACGAAATTTACCAGTTTCGTTGACAATTAACACAACCACCAATCTCAGGGAGATTTTGGTCAGAGGACTTCCATGGAAACACAGTTGAGAGAACATTTGACCTCACCTGAATCGCCATTCAAACCCATCAATTTCAGTAGAGGATGGGGAAAAAATATCAGGAAAGAAAATTACAAAGGGCAGAATGAAAACCAGGAAGAAGGAATATGAGTCCACGTTACCTAGAAATGGGAGGAAAAAAACTGCTTTTTTATGATCTCTCTCGTTTACAGTAGCTTATAAAGCACGAAAACTCATAAGATAATACATTTTTTAATATCTATATACAAATCTCTATCTTAGTGTTATGTTATGACTTATGTGTGGGATAAAACAGCATTACTGTTGTCCGTATATATTAAATAGTTGATGCATTTCGTTTGGGAGTTGGAGTTTGAAAGTTAGTTGAGCTGATATATATAATCACGTGCGCACGTGATCCTATCGCCCACAGCCACAGATGACACAAGTCTACAACCACTGGCTTCCGGCTTATCTGACTGGTGGTTGAATTGTTTATAAAATATTTGTTATTTTAACGTTTTAATTAATAATTTATTGATTAATTACTAGATATTTTATTAAATGTTGCACATATCAATTTAATCTGTGTAAGCTTTTTTATTTATTGGTTGAAAATGAGATGAGTAGTTATTAAATTATTAAATTTTAAAATAATTCTAATATTTTAATTTAATAATTGTAAATAGTTATATTAATTTATTTACAGAAGGAATAATATTATATTAGTGTTAAATATTGAAATTATATGAGAAAACCTACTCCTAATTACTTTTATCCACTTTGGCAAGAAATGATTTCTGAATACTGATGGCCAAGTCTGGGGTGGGAGAGCGCTTATTCTTTTCCACAGAATGTGGGTCCCACTCCATTGCCGTTAACAACGTTCTCTCCCGCGAGCGGCTGATAAGCTTGCATCAATGGCGATCTCCGTCTCCACGGCCTTCGTCTCCACCGCCACCAAAGATCACTTCAACCACCTATGTCCGCCGCCAACACTTCCGCTAATTCAAAGTCGAAAACCTCGGCAAAACCTCCCACTCTTCCTCAAACGCCACGGGTTGTTCACCAGCCCATTCCATCGCTCAATCTCTGCCTCCGCAATCTCCAGCTCTCCAGGTAAGCTCCGTGCTCATATATAATTCCAAGTTTTCTCTCAATTTTGCTTTCTAAGAGCCCTAGAGTTTTCTAGGGTTCCGAATTTATCTGTTGCCTTTAGCTGACTTCAAGCATCCGATTTTCGAAACAGGAGTTGGTTCGACCGCTGCTGAAGCGTTGGACGACATCAAAGTGCTCGATCTGGAGGGGAATGCCATTCCGATCACTGATTTATGGAAGGATCGGAAAGCGGTCGTTGCATTCGCTCGCCATTTTGGGTAATCTGACTGCAAAATTGGGGATTTTGTTTCAAATTTCTGATCTGCCTGCCGAGGTTAAGTGCTCAGATTCTTTTATTATCTGTATGCTTACGGATTTATGTGCTGTTTGTTTTAGGTGTGTATTTTGTCGAAAGCGAGCTGATTACCTTGCAACCAAGAAGGTGAGAATGGCTGTCTTTTTGCTCATCTGCTTTTTATTATTGGTTTGAAAATTGAAATGGAATTTTGTTATCTTTTCCTGTTGCCAAGCAATGAGAAAATTGTTTGCTGAGTGTGTGAGTTCATCTTCTCACTGAACTATTAACTTTTCTTCTGAAATGATGTATGAGTAGTGTTCAAAGACTTCTTTAAAAATCTGATTAGTGCCCAGACTCAAATGTTATTTATGATAACAACTAGAGCTAGAGCCATATACAAGCTTTGGATGAAGGTTGAAAAATAAGAGGTTCCTTCATGATACAAATTAGTAGGAACAAAACTTGTCTTCTGAAGTAGAGAAGTAAAAGATTGTGGTGTAATATTATAGTGGCCTATTTCTCTCATCTTCAAATTTAATGTAGGTCTTAATGCTTTTTTCTTTGTATTTTAAGTCTAGCTCTTTGCATTACAACATTGATTGTTTCATCTCTGTATTCAATGTCCCAACTCGCTTTTGCAGGAAGTAATGGATGCAGCTGGTGCTACGCTTGTTTTGATTGGACCAGGAAACATTGATCAGGTAAATGTGGATGTTATCTACTCCCATTGATTCTTTTCTAATGATTCTTTTCTGTAATCACTGTTTTTGTTCTTGCTTCAGGCGAAAGCATTTTCTCAACAGACAAGGTTTAAAGGAGGTAAGATATCTTACTATGAAATGGAAACTTTGGCACGCAGATTAATCAGAAACAATGTCTATATAATGCTCTTGTTTGTTCAATCAATCTAGATGATGCAAGTTTTGTTTTGTCCCTTCTGCAGAAGTCTATGCAGATCCTGACCATTCGGCATATGCTGCCCTGAAGTTTGTTTCTGGAGCCTTAACCACATTTACTCCCAAGGTATGGGAAAAAGTCGAGCATAGTCACGTAATTTTGAATGTGTAAAACATACATCTACTAATCTAAGCAGGTCTGAGTATGACTACTGAATGATTTATGATTTGTTTCCTTCAAATTTGACGTTCTTAGGCGGGTTTGAAGATAATCCAGCTATACATGGAAGGTTATAGGCAAGATTGGGAGCTTAGCTTTCAAAAGGAAACAGTCGAAAAAGGTGGCTGGTATGTTGCTTCTCAAACTTCATCTTTCTCCAGCATCTTATACTTTTTTGCTTAGATGGAGCTTTTCAGAAGTGCTCAAAGGATGTTGTGAAATTCATTAACCGGTGATCCTACAATAGTAGTGTTATCATGCTAGCTTCTACTCGTTTTCCTGACAAGCAAGACTGCAAAATCACACTGTTGTTTGGTATTTACAGGCAACAAGGCGGAATTGTCGTTGCTGGCCCTGGTAAAAGTAACATTTCGTATGTTCACAAGGTAACCTTCTAAATCCAACAGGTTTCCTGCAGTTGTTATGCACATTTGACATTGACTTCGATTCAATCAATTTTGTGCTGAACAGGACAAGGAAGCAGGGGACGACCCACCCATAGAAGACGTCTTGAAAGCTTGCTGCGCGTAAAAGGGAAGGAAGCAATTTTTCAACCTCTTTCCATTCTGAAGACATCTTGTTGCCTTCACTTGTGATTTATGAAGTGATATTTGTATAAATAGAATGATTTTTAAAACACAGTTCCAAGGTTCCCACATTGTTTGGTTTTAGCTACGAATGTCGCATATAAACGTGGTGTATAGAAGTTATAGCGGGTAAAATTTAGGGATTATATGCTCTTTTGTAGAGTTTTGGGGTGCTCAAGTTTTGGTTTTGATACCATTTGTGTTTTACCTCTTAAGTTAAATATTTTACCAGATCGTCTCTATTTAGCACTGGCAGAAAGTGATTCTTATGACTATAACATGTGTTTTACTGTTTAATCCCTAAAGTAATCTGTCGAAGGTTGAGTTTAGTGCTTCAGACCGCACAACTCTGAACATCATTTATCATCACCACCGAGGCACAGCCTAAGAATTCAGACCTGTATAAATGGTGATGATAATATTCAATATAAATAATATACACACATTTATAACAACTCAACCCAGAAATTTTCGAGTCGCATGAGTCGGGTCACTTTTGAGTTTTGACCCATTAGTTTTCGGGTCGGTCTCAACCAAAAAAAAACGACTCGGGTTTACGGGTCGGGTCAAGTTTTGACAGACCTATGTGTATGTCATATTCACCAAGTGGGTTGTAGTAGACGCTACATACATATGGTCTATGATGTTCTAAGTTAACTGCCTTGATCAATAACAACATAGGCAAGGGAAGTTCTAAAGGACACACATAAGATGTGCATCTATGAATATTTCTGACTCTGACTAGGCTTCATTACTAAGGCTGGTTTCTGTCCTCCAGAGGCAGCTCTAGCTATCTTCTTCAACAAAGAGTCCATGATCCTCGCTTTGATCTGGCCTCGAGTAGGAGGAAGCCTCGTCTTCTGCTCCTTTCTTGCCTTCTCCGAGTATTTCTTGCCCACACTCATCTCAAGAACAAGCTATATTGTACCTGCAGATCAATCTTACAGAAAACAATATGATGGCCAAGAATTGATGAGACGACATATATATAGAGAGAGAGTTCGTCCATTGTGAAGTACTGTTAAACGGTCTTGGAAACTTACCAAACATAAAGTACAAAATGTGTAGTGTAGGTACAAGTAAGTTGGTCAATTAAGGAAGCCAAAGCAAGATGGAAATCCAGCTGAGGAGGGTGTTTACTCAAAAGGAAGTCAAGGTCAAAAAGTGAGGTAGAAGAGCCATATCATATGATGGGCTAATGTCTCCTCTGAAAGCGACGTGTGAGCCTCTGATTGGCGGAGTCAACTGACATGTCATATGATTAGTGAACCATAAAACAGCTTGTACTAATCTTGTCTCCTATGAAGAATGAAGCATCATAGCCAGTGACGTAGCATGAAAACGGACACGGAGATATGAATTATATATCATTTTGAAGCTCTTGTAAAAAAAAAAAAATTTGACATTAATAAAAGACACAACAATCATTAAAAGGGATAAAAATGGTTAATGACAATATAAGCAAGCGCTAGGGCTGTTCAAAATCGGCCCGCACCGGTGAAAATACGGTCCGGTTTCCAATCCAGATAATTTCCTTAATCCGGTTCCGGTCCGGTCCAAACCCGGAAAAAAACCGGTCCGGACCGGTGAATCGGATTTTTTTAATTTATATGTTTTTATATATTTTTTTAGAGATTTATATGTATTTTTTTATAGATTTTTTTTTAAAATTTAATAAGTTATGAGTATATATATTTTTTAGATATTTTTTATAGATTTTAAATAAGAATTTAAATTATTTTAAAAAAAAATAAAATCTGGTCTAAACCAATCCAGAATCAGACCGGACCGGACCGAATAGGTCCGGTCAGAACTTTTGGAAAAATCTGGCCCATCGTACCGGATGAACACCCCTATCAAGCGCTATAGTACGAGTGATATGTTTATGAGTTTCTATTACAAAAGAATCTCCTATATTAACTATACAAATTGACAAAAAAACGATATTAGTCATTCATATGGCTTGTATAATTGTATAGTAATATCATATATGTACACCATGTGATCACTATAATCACTTATGTACATCATGTGATCACTATAATCACTTAATCAGTATTAACTAATTATATTATATACATTGGTAATGACTAATTAGCTACTACTCCGCTTGGAAAGTAAGGAAGAAGCGAATACAGATGAGGAGCAAAAGCTTAAGAAGAGCGATTGAAGAAGACTGATGGGTGCGGCTAATTAGGGTATAAATTAACAAAGGGATTTTCTATTTTTATTTATAACTTAGCAAAAACAGGATTTGTGTCATATTTGAATTGTTGACCGTGTCTTGAAATAGGATGAACAAAAACAGGATTTGAAGCTAATGTTTTTGTTCATCGTGAATTGTCTTTTGGGGACATTTTTTGTCCCTTTTCTGCTCAGCAAAAGATCACAAAGGTCAAGCAGTTGTGGTTGGAGTCATTTTCTTGTGAGATTATGTACAGATTTGGCATCAGGTTTGATGGTGATATGATATTTTTAGTGCAGAAAATTAAGGCAAAAGTTGGAATCTTTGTGATATTAGTGAGGACATAATTTGGGTTCTCAAAATGGCATTTGAGAAAGACAAATTGTTGAAGGTTGCGTGCAAATTCAGTGCGGAAATCTGAATTTTATGAACTATATACACAAGAGTTGTAATAGCTAACTTCTAGCCACCAAAATTGACCTAGAAATCTAACATATGATATGCGTGTGTTATTAAGTTGGAATTATCTGATAATGTTTCAAGGTGAATGCTTGCTATTGTCCAAGGCTCATATTCCCCAACTTATCAAGATAAGCAAAGTTAGTTGTATCCTCTAATCTATAAGTATTTTCCCTCCACTATTATGAACAAATAAATAATATGTGCATTATAATTTATAAGTGTTAAGTATATTTTTGTAGGATGGATCAGTTGCGAATGAGCACTACCATGTAAATGAGCGCATATATGCAAAAATCTATACACATATACGCATATTTTAAAAGTATAAGTTTTTGTCTTTATATGCATGAACTTTCACTTATATAAAGTAATATACATACAGTAAAAAATTATACAGAGACAAATTTATATACGTTTTAAAATACATAATTTTTTTCTTATATGTACATGAAATCCACCTAAACAAGTCACGCACATAAATTAATTAAGAACATATGTACATACAAACACAAATTCACACATAAACTTAATACACATGCTCATTTACATTCACACATAAACTTAATACACATGCTCATTTACACGTTTGCACCTAAACACTCGTTCAAATATATTTTTTCCTATTTCTTTTATTAATAAAAATTAATCTAGTCATCTAGATGAATGGATGTGATTATATAAAATTGATGGAATCAGATATGTTTTGTTGTTTTTAAAAAAGGGTAATTTTAGATAACCAACACTAAAATGGGGGGATATTTCAAAAGAATTACAAAGCTCGTCAAAACGCAGCGTTTTCTCAAGCTCCTGCTACAAACTTCCAACTGCAACAGTCCCACCCCAGAACTATCGCGTTACTGGCCCGGCGAATTTCCGTTTCCCCGCTGTTCGGAGTTCGATTGTCCCGCATCCCGGCGCTCGTAATGGCGATCTACTGCAGTATATAGTTACGCATTTCATGAAGTCGGTGCTTATCCGTGGCTTCTCTATCTTGTAGATTTCTCCTCATTCCGAAGGTAAGCCCTAACCCTAGAATTGAACAAATTTTGGAGTTTATGATTTACTTTTAGTTAGCTTGGATTGATCGAACTTTAGTTTAGCTCATCTCTTTCTCGTAGCTTTCTGCTCCTCTTCGACTCGAATGTTCTTGCACTGTGCAAGGATTCACTTACGAATTAGAGCAACGAAGGTGTAATATATCCTGAAAATGAATCAGCTTATGTTCTTTAAACCTTGATTTGTCCAATTTCGCTTTGGTTTATGATATTTTACTTATTTGATTTGAGTTTATGATTACTTGCGACAAAACAGAAATAATTTCGGACAATTTTTTACATCGACCAGAACCTAGTCGATTTGAACCGGATCGGTTCGAATAAACAGAACCCTAGTTTCTTTCACCCATTTGGGGCTTTCTGCCTACTCTCTTCAGAGTCACGCCCCTCCAGTCTTCTCTCCAGCCGGCCGAACACCGGGCTCGTGTCCTCTCCAGCCACTGAGCGAACACGCCATCCGACCACACCGAGACTGTCTCGTGTCCTCTCCGGTTCGTACTCACTCCCTCTGCTCTAATTTGAGTTATTTACTTTGGGGTTTCAATTTCAACTTGCTGGCAATTTGGAGATCTAACCCAGCTTATTGTTTCTTATCTCTGTTAGTGACTTGTTATATTTTTCAATGTTCTGCAAGAAGTTTGTCAACCCAGGGCATAATGGTAGATCGGGGAACTTGAAATCGTGATTATTGAACTTGAATATTATATTACTGTTTTCAGTTTCAGATTGCATATCGTAAGTTTGCATATTTGTCTTGAATGTTGGCAATTTGTGTTTGGTTATGTTGAATATTGAACTTGAAGTTTTGTATACTGATTTCATATGGCAGCTTTGATTTGGGAATTTAAGTTTTCATGACTGTTGGCAACATATATTTGGTGTATTGTTACCTTCTCTGCTGTAGTCTTGTAGATCTCAGTGACCCAAGATTCCTAGGATATACTTGCTGGAATCATCTTTTGCTTTCTGAAGTTCATAGGAGGATTTGAGAAGTAGTATACAAGTACTTGTATAGTTGTATGTGTTTAATTGTATTCTGATTAATATGATCTCCATTGTTAGCTTATCTGACTGTTGAAATAATCGATATGGTTTGAATTTTAGTTATTGAACTTTTGTTTTTGAAGCCTTTAGTGAGTCAACCACTCAATGAATTAAAAAAATCATTAAGTGATCTGACTATGTTTGGCTGGAAATGCTGTAGACTACAGCCAGTACATGTTTACATTTCTTAATGGAGTTCGTTTGTTATATGGCTTTTTGTTGATTGAGCAGAAGTATTGACAGTGTTCCTTGCACTTGATCTAGGGTTTCAGTTGATTTAAGTGGGGATATAACTGTGGCCTGTCCTTGTTTTATTAGTAGGCCTCGCTCTGTTTTTGTTTTGTCATTACTAAGTCCTTTCATTATTTGCCACTACATGGATTCATTCTAGTAATAGCACGACTCCTAAACTGATTTGGGAATCCCTGCTTACATCCCCCATTTTGCCATTCCCTTGCCTCGCTTCTGAAGGTTGTAGCAATTAATGAAACAATGACCGGATAAATTAAAGATCAAATTAATACTCACTGATTTGTTGCTGAATAATCTATCATGATTCATTCTATAGAATGACCCTTCTAGTCAATTATTCATATGTTATGCAAGCAGAAAATTTCACTTTCCTTACCTTGGAACATGGATAAGATTTGACTTAACTATGTTTAGAAATTATATGGGATTTTCATGCATCTGGAGAACTCTCCTTTATCACTTTATGTGATGGACCACTTTCCTTGTATCATATGCTCTAAGCATTATTGCTTGTTTCAGGTGTCTGTATAATTTCAACTGTTCAACATGCTGCAAAGCCTTCCTCACCAAATTGTGCAGTCACCAGCCAGGCTTGGCCTGTCAAATCCTAATTCACCTGCTATTCAGAGTCCAAGTGCTTCAAAATTACCATCCCAAATCCCCCAATCTCAGAACGCCCATCAGCAACCAAACCTTTTGACAACTAAAATCACTTCACAATCTCTTCTTACTCTCCTCCCTCCTCTTCCCAGGGCTCAAACCCTTCTTCTGCAGATGGCATCCCTTGCCTCTAAACTTTTTGAGGTATCTCCTAATCGTTCTCAGTGGCTTAGCTCATTCCGTGGCTCACTTCCTTCCTTCTTAGCATCCCAAGCCCAGTCGACAAGCCTGCCTTGTCTTGATTCCTCTCCATCTACCACCAAAGAAGTCCTTGCTGCTTTCACCTCTCTTCAAACACAGTTGTTTGAGGCTGTTGCTGAGCTTCAAGAGATTCTTGATCTTCAAGATGCTAAGCAAAAGTTAAATCGGGAAATCCGGTCAAAAGATGCAGCAATCCTTGCCTTTGCAAACAAACTCAAGGAAGGTGAACGTGTGCTAGATATGCTAGTCGATGATTATGCTGATTATCGCCGCCCGAAGAGAACCAAGCTTGATGATGATGATGGAGAAGATCCATCTAGTGCTACAACGGTTGCGTCTCGGTTGAATCTATCAGACGTACTATCTTATGCTCATAAAATCAGCTATACAACCTTTGCTCCACCTGAATTTGGTGCTGGACAGGCTCCGCTTCGTGGAGCACTGCCGCCTGCACCGCAGGATGAGCAAATGCGAGCCTCACAGCTGTACAATTTCGCTGATCTTGATGTTGGTGTACCTAAAACAGCAGAGGACAAGGCTAAAACAATTGATCCCCTCATGGAGGTGCTACCTCCTCCTCCATCAGCCAATGCTTTTGCTCATCTGGGTGCTATCCCGGGTCTTCCAAACGTGGTCCCACCGCCAGGCTGGAAACCCGGGATGCCTGTCGTACTGCCAAGCGATTTCCCTGGAATGCCTGCTATGCTGCAGAGCGATCTACCTCTACCCCCACCAGGATGGAAGCCTGGGGATCCTGTGCCGCTGCCACCAATAAGCTCTCTTCCTGTACCACCTAATGAACAGCAACCGCTACTGCCACATCCTGCACATGTTATGCCAAGGGGACCTGAGCCTATTCAAGTGGCACATGTTCAGCTGGATATTCTAGAAGATGATGATAGCAGTGACTACAGCAGCGATGAAGGTAGCTCGGATGATGACACTTGATGACTTCTTCTTCTGCTAGTTACTGTTTTGCTGTTTTATTCTGTCCCAAGTTACACAATGATAAGCATCAAACATTGGTTTCTTGTAATTAGAATGAGATAGATAAGCCTGTCTTTTATTCTGTCAAGTGGCTATAAATGACAAGTTGGGACTCTTGATTGATGATTGACAAATCAGTATTTAATAAAGTTAGACAATAGCCTATTTTCATTATTAGTCGCATAAAATAGTCTTTTCTGCCATTTATCTTGTACAAGGAAAAACACAAACCAAGCCACAGTATTGTTGTATACACACCCAGAGGAGCTATCTTGAGTATTGTTGTATAACTTTTATGTATTGTTGTATACTTGAAATACACCACACATTCACATCAGAGGTCACTACAAAATGATTTCTGGAACCTAACATTACAATCTTATAATCACAAGGTGGGCATGATTCTGGCTTCCTCAGACCGCAAATAGATTGCCTCATTTCACGAGGACTCAAAGCAGTTAAATCGAATGCGCCGTTCAAAATTTTAACATCGTACTAGGAAAAACTTGCTGCAGCTGCGCAGAGCTAAGGAGGTAAACTGCATTCTGAAGCAATCTTCTATACAAACAGGGATGAAGCTCTTCATCAACTATGTCTTGATGCATCTCCATGAAGTTGTGTCGTTCTCAAACTATGGTCATCCTGAAATTAAGATCAATCATTCTAGGCGAAAAATAAATATTGGTTACAAACTAAATACCAGGAAGAGGAAACTGCAGATTCAATCCACCAATTTTTTTATGAACTCACCTGCAAACTGTAAGTAAAACTTGTGTGTGGTCGGAAATCCAAATGTCCCTGGAGATTTAACAATGCAACGAACTGTATTACAAAAGAGGTCTGCAGTCACCAAAATAAGAGCATTGCTAAAAAAATCAGGAATCATACCATTCCATTAACACTTTGTTGAGCTCCGAAAAACTCATCATGGGTTGGTGCTATTGAATGTAATTGTCCCTGAATATATAAGATATTGTGCAATAAAATCACCTTAATTAGTGTGAGGGATTTGATTTCGTTCAAGTTGTCACATTATGACCATCAACACATACCAGCCCTTGACTAACATAGTAACTATCTTGAGGCGGTTCCATTAAATTCAACTGAACCTGCAAGAAAAGTATAACCAGCTTTAAAATTCAAATTAAATTATTGGAAAACCTGAAAAACAAAAAAACTTTTATTTAATAAATCAAAGATAGAAATTCCAACCAATCCTTGAACATTGTGTTGGGAGCCATAGAAGCCATTAAGGGTAATTCCATCAGAGGTAAGGGTTTCCTGCAAGACAGCAACATTATTATTTTATTATTAGTTAGGCACCACTTCAGCCATTGGTAAATACCTAATATTTTTTATGTATCTCTAACTCAAAAAACTCATGACTCTCTTGTATGGACATACACTTGGGACTAGGGAGATTATAAAACAAGCCCGAAAACTTACCTCTCCACAAAGTCAAGGACATTTATTACAATACTTTCAGGTAAACTTTAACTTCATCAATTGGAAAATGAATGTGATTAGATTAAATGCCAAATGGATGTACCATTTGTTGCAGGCTATCCTCCGTCTCACTGATCAATGCATCTGGCTCCACGGGGACCTGTACATAAAGATTCTGTCTTTACAGCTGATAAGAGTTTGATTTTAACTTTTTGTGATATTATGGTATGGACTTTGTATTGCTAACAAGGTACAAATGCAATGTACAAGTGGATTGCAAAATACCTTTCTTCTTTTGGCTGCATTCTTTTTCTTACCCAATTTTCCTGATAAACTCCCTTGATGTCCCAATTCTACATCCTGGGGAGCACAAGCATTACCACTGAGTTCTGCAGCACTTTCATTGGAGTTATTTACATTAACACACTTTTTGAGAATTTCCACAAGGGCGCGGAAGGCAACGTCGTAACTTTCTTGAGATAAAGAGCCAACTTCACTCAATTCAATGGCCAATTTGCACAATTCATTGTAACGTTGCACTCGAGTTTGCATCTTATCTGTCCCTTCTGCCTTCAACTGATTGTTCCTTGCATCCTTTGTCCACCTATTCAATATATAGTGAGATGGGATGCTCGAGACACCACAAAGTTGAAGAACAATCATAGCATGTCTGCACAGAAAGCCTCTGTATTCAAATGAATGGCATAAACATGAAACCTCAGACTTCGCACCATTCCATGATACCATAAATGCTTCACTCTTTTCACAGTCTTCCACTCGATAAACTGCAGAAGCATTGTCTCCACTTTCCTTTTTGGGATGACATCCAACGACGCCCAAAACTTCAACTTGAAATTTCCTGAATATTGTATGTGTATAAACCATTGACATCTGTTTTTCCCATGGTGAAGGAGATTTTATTGCAGGCTGTTTGTGCCATGTATCAAAATCAGCAACAGCCTCTTCTTCATGTCTGTTCTGCAGAATCGCTCCATATTGTTTGACAAACTCTTTCAAAGTCATTTTCTTGTAAATATATTTGTCAAAGAAAGAACTGATGCTTTCAGAACGATGAGCAGTTGACATCCCGGCAAGAAAGGTATCAGCCATGTACAACGGTACCCACTTTCTGCGATCTTCATACAGAAGCTGGACCCAATCTTCTTTCTGGAGATCAAATCTAGTGACCATTTTCCACCATCTCATTTCAAATTGCTCCTCTGTCCATGATTTAAAAATGCATTTTTTGAACTTCTTGGGAACATTTTCATGTCTTTTAATTACAAGATCAAGTTTTTCCGGGACCTTCTCCAGAATATTCCAAAGAGGAAAGCAATGACGTGACTTAGGGAAGACTTCCATAACTGCAGCACTCAGAGCAGAGTGTTGTTCTGTAATTAAGACTTCAGGACTTCTTCCATTCATTGCTCTGAGCCATGTTTTCATCAACCAAATGAATGTTGACCTTGTCTCATCTGCTAGTAATGCACATCCAAGCAACATGGATTGGAAGTGATTATTGACTCCAACAAAAAGGGCAAGTGGCATCTTGTCAGCATTTCTGAGATATGAAATATCAAAGAAAATAACATCATTAAAATAGGCATAGTCAGATCGACTTTTCGCATCAACCCAGAACAAATTCCTAAGCTGCTGCTCTTCATTCAAATCGATGGCGTAGAAGAACATGGGACTCTTTTTCTTGATATGCATGAAAAAGTCAAGCAACATCTGATCATCACCTTCTTCCAGAACCAGGTGCCTTCCTTTCTCAAACTGCCAACCAGTGTCATTCCCTAGAAACCCAATATTTCGAATACCAACAGACTGTCTGCTCATTTCTACATACATCTTCTTAGTTCTTTCACTAACAGCATGCAAAATGTCAATGTTATTCTTCTCAGCCAACTTTACATTTCTGTGAATCCGAAAATGATAAGCAAGGGCCGGTAACAGTTCATGGTTATGCTCCTTTATAAATTCATGGATTACCCACTTTCCATCTTTGTTTCTCTTCACATGCATGCTTGCCTTGCAATCTGTCTTCCTAACACTGGGCCGGCGGCTGCTACCAGTATCTGATTCTGGTGTAACACCATATCTTGAACAAGCAAATTTTGCATCAATAAAATCTTTTGACTTTTTAGAACGACGGCTATTTTTTATCGAGGTAGTAAATCCCATAGATTTAGCATACTCTTGATAAAATTTGTATGCTAACTCATGTGATTCAAACTCAATGCCGTTATGGGGCTCGATATCTATGTCTCCTGTAACTGGCACTATAGCTCTTGTAGGAGAATTAATGGTTCCACCACTTCGATCTTGTGACTCATTAAGAGTAAGCATACTCCTGTTGAGCCCTTCGCTACTATGCACATTTTCTCCAGGATTAACCATGTTAGCAGGCAAGCTAAGGTCCCTTTACTTTATAAGAACGCCCATTGTTTATCAGTCATTCAGAATATGAATTTCGTAGATATAAATAGTATAGCTTCTCTCTGTCTGAAATCAATTAAAACGACACCACGATCAGAACCAAGCACCAGGAACCACAAACATAAACATGATAGCAGAATGATGAAATGAGGTAAATGAAAAGAAAAAGAGGGAAGTAACCACTAGTGACTAGTGCAAGAAGAAATTTCATATCAAAACCTTACATCTTTTTAATTCTATATCTAAATTGAGCTATATAAGGATAAACTTTCTCATCAAGATGTACCCCCAACCAAAAAAATCTCTTCTAATTACGGAACACCAAGCACACTATTTAATATAATGATATTGCCTGATAGCATAGAAGTTGGCTTAAACCTTTAAATTAGAAGATTGTTCATATCATTCTCGATTGGCAAGAACATGGAGCAAACTTGTTTAAAAAAATGCACAGATAGTAGCATCTAAAAATGAGACTACGCCAAGTCAAAAAGATGAAACACGTCAAGGGATTTTGCTTCACATGGAAGGGAAACACGTCCATTGAGGTCCAATACAAAGATTACATACACTTCAAAAATCCAATCAATCACTTATAGATATTGATTCCAAGAGGCCAGCATATAGGAAATTCTCTCAGCTAAAAGTACTAGATTATATTAATTAAGCATACTTATAAGCTTCAAAGAGGTGTTCTAGTGCATACATCATACTTATACAATTAGCAACCTCCATAGCATCACAGTCACATCCCATACTAACACAATCAGTGGTTATTCGAGAAAGAACATGTATCTATCTTAGGAAAGAAGCCAGGGTAAATGCAACAACTTCCAGAAAACACGTGAAAATCAAACACATTCAGACTCATAAGACCATCCATTTCATTCTGCACGATCAAAAAGGGTAATTGAAAACAAGCAAATTAGATGGAGAAAAATTCTAATAAATTTCTTAAACCCTAATGCTTGTGGTGGGTTTGTTTAAATCTTCGGAAAAGAACAGAGCTTGTGTTGCACCTTGACATTCTCAGGGGAGATAATAGCTTTACGGAAACAAAAAGCCAAAGCAATTCGGCAATTGGAGACTACAATTCAAAAGATACCTAATTCAGCAAAGCAAAGGAAGTGCCCTAAACAATTAACCTCGATATCCCTCTAAAGCACCAAAAAGGCAGCTAATTCTGCGAGAGGAAACACTAAATGCAAATTTCAAGAAATCAAGATAAAGTTCATATATCGAACTCCAATAACAACATATGAGCGGTGCAAATTAAGCTCACTCAAAAGGGCGACAATCATACCTTAGCTTGAGAATTGGGGCTTTCCAGTGTGCAATCGGACCTTTGATGACGAAGAAGAAGATTCGGGGGAAAGATATAATTAAGGTGAGGAATTTGCTGGTTGTTGGAGAGGGAGAAGAGTTTTGAGTATACAGAATCTCAGATTCTCAGGCATCGGAGTGGAGGGAAGAAAATTGATCTTCAGCGGTTCGCGCTTGGGCCCTATTAGACATCAAAACTTCGGCGTTTTTTTCCCATGAGAAATTCTGCGTAGTGTTATTGCAAATTCTGGTGTCCAAAATTTTTAAAAAAACTACATGATAATCACGATATTTTACTAATTTCGTCTAATATCCTCAAATATTATAAATTAACAAATCATTACAAGTTATCTATATATTAAATATAATTTAATAAAATTATAATACTTTTGACGCATTGAAAAAAACACTTCATCTTTATTTATTTTTTTATAAGACCATCAAATTTTATATTTTTTGCAAGAAAATATTAAAAAGCTACTCTTATTTACCTTTTTTCTCATTACACCATAAGTTTTTTTATTTTTAAAGAATTAATATAATTTATTTATTTGTATAAAAATTAAAAATACACCCTTATTCAAATATCTTTTTCAATAATACCTTTTTTCAACAATCAAAACTCAAAAGTTTATGGTATTTTAATTAAATTCTTTTTTATTTAGAAAAATATTTGAAATTTGGGTTTTTTATAAAAATTACTCGATAACGTTTTATGGGATAACAAAAAAAATCATAAAAGTAAGTTTTTAATAAAACAATTTTTAAAAAATAAATAATATTGGGTGATTTTTTAATTAATAATAATTATAATGTCATAAAATGTATAAATAAGATAAGGTTTCTTAAATTTATCTCAAATTTTTTTTTTTTTTTTTTTGGTTTTATAAAAGATAAAGATTAGGTGTTTGCTTAAATTATACAAGGGTATGATATTTTTATTAAATTAAGTTTAAAATATGAATAATTTGTATTTTTTTTTTATATAATGTTTGAGGGCATCAAGCAGAATCTGTGAAATCTCAAGGCTGTCACGCGGACTTTTTAAAAACTATAGGTACCACGCAGAATTCGCAATACCTCGTGGTTATCATGCGGAATTTCCCTTTTTTCATTAAGGAAATTTTGTATTGTTCCCTTTGACTTGAGCAAAATTCGCAAAATGTCAAAAGGTTTGGAAAGTTTTACGTGATACCCTTGTATTTTGATCAAATTCTACCAAATGCCCACATGTTTGTTTTTCGTTAATTGTATCGTTGTTTAATTGTTTCTCGTTAACGTGAATTGTTAAAGAGTAATTGTGGTTTTACAAACCCTAAATCAACTCATTTATAACCCTAATTTTCAATTTCAATCAAAATCCACAAACCTTAGATTTCGATTTCAATCAAAATCCATAAACTAATTCTAAAAATTACAATTTCAATCAAATCAGAAAACCTCATAGTTCAATTTCAATTTCGAACCCTAAAATTTAAAGTCATAGATTTCGATATCAATCAAATCCATTAATTTAACTTTGGACAAACATTTGGACATTTGATGAAATTTGATCAAAATATGAGGATACCATGCGAAAATTTCCAAAATTTTGATCATATTGCAAATTTTACTTAAGTTTAAGGGTACGACACAAAATTTTCATTTTCTTATTATTATATTAGGAAATGCAGAGGTATTTTACTAAGGGGTTAATTTGATATATATTGATAATGATTATTCATAATGAAATTTGATGATACAAAATACTGAATGACACTTTGATATAAAAAAGAAAGTGGTGATAGACCCGTAGATATTCTCATGAATGTAAATTATGTAACCTATCAAGTTTCATTATAACGGTCTTTCTATTTTGTCCTAAGAACACATTACAAGAATCCGTAGTTTAAAACTAAAATAAAAAAAGTCTATAAAAATTAAAAGAGATACATATAATTTTCTTAAATTTGATTCTTATTCCATGTCCTTAGTTTCCAACTTCGGGCTTTATCCCTCTTTTGCACAAAAAAATGGTGTAGGAAAAATTAATAACCATTACGTAATTTTGGACTTAATTATCATAAAAACTTTAATATAAATAAAAGACATAAAATGTGTGGTGATTAAATTATGTGGCATACCATATGTCACAAAACCATTACTAGACTTATGATGTCATTTTTTAAGTACTTATAAGTCTCTTATAATGGATGGTTTATAATGACAATCAGCTTGATAATTGGGGCTTTCTAGGAGTACTGAAGGAGAAAATATAGTGTAAGAGGAATTTTCAGCAAACAAAATGTTGATTTATCAGCTGTACTCCTTTATCTTTTTTCTCTTCTGTAACAAGGTAAATAAACGGAACTATTAAAGAATGGGCCTTTAGCTTTCGTGTTCATTTTTGGGTCCAGCCCAATATCACCTAATGGGCCGTCAATAAAGGCCTGTTCTTGGGGCTAATTGATGAGAGAATTTTGGATTCATTGGCCCTTTAAGAGTTTTCAATTAATAAAATGGATCCCTATTAATTTTTATGTATTTTTCCTATCCCTACTAGTTTATTTTATTATTATTTTTTCTCCTTCTTCTTTGTTTTCTATCTCTCTAAAATATTATTTTTGGGGATTTAGGGTTTAAGGGATAGGGTTTAGGGGTAGGGAATAGGGTTTATGGAAAGAGAAAGGGGTCCACTTTTACTAAAGATCCATTAATTTAAAAAATAGTTTGTCAAATAATTGTTTACTTAACTCACCGAATTAACTCACCGAATTGCTGAAATATGCGTTATTTCATCAAAAGTGCAATTTGTTATGAATAAACTGGAATATAATAGTATTGGAGGAATCAAAATTTACTAGAAACATTGTTGACTTGTGCATGCAGCAATAAAATCTATCAGTGGCTATAAATACATAGAAAATGAAAACTTTAAAACCCACTTTAACTTTTTTACAAATAAAAAGTCAATGTTGCTTTTTTTTTTCTTTCTATTGGGATATATATGAAGAACTTTGTAAAAGCTTTTATTCTGATTAATGGAAAATTGATACAATTACAAGGAGGAAGGCAAGAGCCTTATACAGGAAAACCATACAACGGTCAAGAGTAAATTATGGACTATAATCTAGCTATTGCCTAGACAAGGGTATAAGATAATTCCATCTTAAAACATAATAAAGGATTTTCTTAATATATGAGATATTGATTCTAATACTCCCCCCGAGTATAGATTAATAACACTCAACTTGGATAAAAGGGAAGTGAACGAACTAGGACCAAGTGGCTTGGTAAACAGATCAGCAGACTGCTCCTCTGTACTTACGTGGGAAGTCCGAAAATATTTGAGAGGGCCCATATCTTTAAGCTTGAATTTGGTTGCTAGAAAAGACTTCGTGTCTTCGATAACCTGCAAGTTAGTGCCGGTAATAATAACATCATCGACATAAACAAGGATATCAGTGAACGTACCTTGGTTTTGGCGAACAAACATGGAATAATCAACCAATGAATGATGAAAACATGCTTGTGTAAGCGCACTAGAGAGTTTGACGAACCATTATCGGGAGGCTTGTTTAAGTCCGTATAAAGACTTGTGAAGTTTACACACCCGGGTCTCGCCTTTGCTATGAAAACCGGGTGGCAATCTGATACGGGGTTAGCCGTGTAGAAGATGGATCTAGGCAACGGATCTCAAAACAAAAGAAAACACAAGATTAGAACAATGGCGGAAGTGAAACTAATGGATAGGATAATAGATAGAACCAATAGAAACGACGAGAAAACCCGCTTGCTTGATAGCAAGGAACCTTGTCGAACGATCTACCAACCCGATCTCTACAACGCCACACAACCAAGAATCGCTGACGAACTTGGAGCACAGAGAGGATTGCTTATGATGTACGAAATCACCAACTCCAGAGGGACTTGACAAAGACGAAAACAACTAAGCAGGAAAGAACAATCGATTGAGACTCTCACGGGGAGCCGAGTTTTCAAAGCAAAAACCAAGCTCTGTTTTTGTGTTTTAACAATGTGAGAAATCTGACTAATGAAGAAGACAAGGGAGGCCTTAAATACCCTAGGAGGGCCGGCCCTAGCTTCCCAAAAACGGGTTACACTTAATCCCGAAATATCCGAAAATAGAAAGCTTAAAACAATTAAATAATAGTCCTAAAAGTATCCAATGCAGAAATTAATAAGACTAAACATATGTAACGTTGACCAATAAAGTCAACGCCTTGACTTTGGACTTGTCCTCTTCGTCATGTGATACATCATGTGCCATAAACGTTTTCAGCTCTTGACGTAGTTTCTTCAATCTTGACCTAGTAATCGGTCCATCAAAGGTTGACACTAATGGCGGGGATGATTCCTCATCATTCTCCCCTTCTTGAAAAGGACTCGTCCTCGAGTCATCAACATCAGCGGCTGCATAAGGGGTAAGATCACCGACATTGAATATCGGGCTCACGCCATAGTCATCGGGCAGCTCCAACACATAGGCATTGTCACCTACTCTCTTCAGCACCTTGAACGGTCCATCACCTCTGGGAGACAGCTTCGACTTCCTCTGCTCCGGGAACCGCTCCTTGCGCAGGTGTAGCCACACCAAGTCGCCGGGCTCGAACGACACTTGACGTCGGCTGTGATTAGCTCGGGCTGCGTTCTTCGCTGTAGTAGCTTCCAAACGAGCCTTAGTCCGCTCGTGCAGCTCCTTCATGAACTCAACCTGTCTATCAGCATCAAAGTCTGCTCGTTCCGGTAAAGGCAACGGCTTAAGATCCAAAGGCGTTAGGGGATTCAAACCATACACACATTCAAAAGGGGACATATTAGTAGAAGAATGAATAGTCCTATTATAAGCAAACTCAACATGTGGTAAGGCTTCTTCCCAACTTTTCAGATTAGATTTAATAACAGCCCTAAGGATAGTACCCAATGTACGGTTAGCCGTGTAGAAGATGGATCTAGGCAACGGATCTCAAAACAAAAGAAAACACAAGATTAGAACAATGGCGGAAGTGAAACTAATGGATAGGATAATAGATAGAACCAATAGAAACGACGAGAAAACCCGCTTGCTTGATAGCAAGGAACCTTGTCGAACGATCTACCAACCCGATCTCTACAACGCCACACAACCAAGAATCGCTGACGAACTTGGAGCACAGAGAGGATTGCTTATGATGTACGAAATCACCAACTCTAGAGGGACTTGACAAAGACGAAAACAACTAAGCAGGAAAGAACAATCGATTGAGACTCTCACGGGGAGCCGAGTTTTCAAAGCAAAAACCAAGCTCTGTTTTTGTGTTTTAACAATGTGAGAAATCTGACTAATGAAGAAGACAAGGGAGGCCTTAAATACCCTAGGAGGGCCGGCCCTAGCTTCCCAAAAACGGGTTACACTTAATCCCGAAATATCCGAAAATAGAAAGCTTAAAACAATTAAATAATAGTCCTAAAAATATCAAATGCAGAAATTAATAAGACTAAACATAGGTAACGTTGACCAATAAAGTCAACGCCTTGACTTTGGACTTGTCCTCTTCGTCATGTGATACATCATGTGCCATAAACGTTTCCAGCTCTTGACGTAGTTCCTTCAATCTTGACCTAGTAATCGGTCCATCAAAGGTTGACACTAATGGCGGGGATGATTCCTCATCATTCTCCCCTTCTTGAAAAGGACTCGTCCTCGAGTCATCAACATCAGCGGCTGCATAAGGGGTAAGATCACCGACATTGAATATCGGGCTCACGCCATAGTCATCGGGCAGCTCCAACACATAGGCATTGTCGCCTACTCTCTTCAGCACCTTGAACGGTCCATCACCTCTGGGAGACAGCTTCGACTTCCTCTGCTCCGGGAATCGCTCCTTGCGCAGGTGTAGCCACACCAAGTCGCCGGGCTCGAACAACACTTGACGCCGGCCGTGATTAGCTCGGGCTGCGTTCTTCGCTGTAGTAGCTTCCAAACGAGCCTTAGTCCGCTCGTGCAGCTCCTTCATGAACTCAACCTGTCTATCAGTATCAAAGTCTGCTCGTTCCGGTAAAGGCAACGGCTTAAGATCCAAAGGCGTTAGGGGATTCAAACCATACACACATTCAAAAGGGGACATATTAGTAGAAGAATGAATAGTCCTATTATAAGCAAACTCAACATGTGGTAAGGCTTCTTCCCAACTTTTCAGATTAGATTTAATAACAGCCCTAAGGATAGTACCCAATGTACGGTTAGCCGTGTAGAAGATGGATCTAGGCAACGGATCTCAAAACAAAAGAAAACACAAGATTAGAACAATGGCGGAAGTGAAACTAATGGATAGGATAATAGATAGAACCAATAGAAACGACGAGAAAACCCGCTTGCTTGATAGCAAGGAACCTTGTCGAACGATCTACCAACCCGATCTCTACAACGCCACACAACCAAGAATCGCTGACGAACTTGGAGCACGGAGAGGATTGCTTATGATGTACGAAATCACCAACTCCAGAGGGACTTGACAAAGACGAAAACAACTAAGCAGGAAAGAACAATCGATTGAGACTCTCACGGGGAGCCGAGTTTTCAAAGCAAAAACCAAGCTCTGTTTTTGTGTTTTAACAATGTGAGAAATCTGACTAATGAAGAAGACAAGGGAGGCCTTAAATACCCTAGGAGGGCCGGCCCTAGCTTCCCAAAAACGGGTTACACTTAATCCCGAAATATCCGAAAATAGAAAGCTTAAAACAATTAAATAATAGTCCTAAAAATATCCAATGCAGAAATTAATAAGACTAAACATAGGTAACGTTGACCAATAAAGTCAACGCCTTGACTTTGGACTTGTCCTCTTCGTCATGTGATACATCATGTGCCATAAACGTTTTCAGCTCTTGACGTAGTTTCTTCAATCTTGACCTAGTAATCGGTCCATCAAAGGTTGGCACTAATGGCGGGGATGATTCCTCATCACAATCTCATGTAGACATCCTCCATTAAGTCTCCGTTGAGAAAGGCGTTGTTCACATCAAGTTGATGTAAATGCCAACCATGAATGGCAACCATACCTATGATAACTCGGACGGTGGTCAACTTGGCCATGGGTGCGAAGGTTTCTCGGTAGTCTATGCCTTCGATTTGGGTGTATCCCTTGGCCACAAGACGAGCCTTGTATCTCTCAACGGATCCATCGGGTTTGTACTTAATTTTATACACCCATTTGCAGCCAATGGGGTGTTTGTCGGGTGGCAACGGAACGAGGCTCCATGTGTGGTTATCGGCAAGAGCTTTGATTTCGTTGGCCATTGCATCTCTCCACTTGTGCGAACGATTGGCTTGCGAAAAATTCCTCGGTTCCCTCTCAAGCATAATGTTAGAAGAAAAATGTTTATAACTTGAAGAAAGCTTATCATAAGAGAGCACTTGTGCCAATGGAAATGGCATACCTAAGAGGGCATTATTAGAGGAAGACGATGGGTTCGATGAATGAGATGGTAGTGTCGCTTCAACATGGAAGTCGCGGAGCAAATTAGACTGTTTAGTGGGCCGTGAAATTCGACGAGGCAAAGCCGGGGTGGAGAGTGGTGGTGGCAGCGGAATAGGTGGGTTAAGGGTAGACAAGGGTGCCAATGTTGATGCCGTAGGATGTGATGGAGATGTAGTGATAGGCAGGAGCTCCTGGGGTGTGTCATTGTTGGGAATGGCAGGAGGCGGCATTTGAGTGGCAGGAGATTGGGATGGCAGGGGGAGAGTAGTATATGGTAAGGGTGAGAGTGGTAGTGGGTCATCGTAGATGACATGATTATGTTGAAAAGATGGTAGAGGTAAATCGTTATTATGCGTAGAAACAACAGATTGTTTGGAAAACGGAAATTCGATTTCATAAAAAACGACATCACGAGAGAGAGAAATTTTCTTGCTCGTAAGATCATAAACTTTATATCCTTTGGTACCAGGTGGGTATCCAAGAAAAACACACTCGACGGAGCGAGGATCAAATTTGGTCGGGCGTAGAGGATGTGTGGATGCAAAACACCGACATCCAAAAATGCGTAAATGAGAATAAAGAGGCGGTTTACAAAAGAGTATTTCAAAAGGAGTTTTATTTTGTAAATGACGACTTGGTAAATGATTTATTAAATAGGTGGCGGTAAGAATAGCATCACCCCAAAACAACTTTGGTAAATGAGATTGAAAAAGAAGTGCACGAGCGACGTTCAACAAGTGGCGATGTTTGCGTTCAACAACACCATTTTGTTGAGGCGTATTAATGCAACTAGTTTGATGTAAAATCCATTTGGAAGAATAAAAATCATAGCATTTGAATTCGGGGCCATTATCACTACGAACAACCTTTATGCGTTTAGAAAACTGAGTTTTGATAAGTTGAATAAATTGAATGACGAGAGGTCGAGCCTCGGCTTTGCTTTTCATAAGATAAATCCAAGTAAACTTAGAGCAATCATCCACAATAGTAAGGAAGTAACAAGCCCCAGTTAAACAAGGAACATGATAACCTCCCCAAATATCCATGTGAACAATATCAAAACAAGAAGAACTAGTAGAAGTACGAAGCGAAAAGGAATTCCGAGTTTGTTTTGTTAAAGGACAAATCGAACAAGCATTGTCAACAACACCTTTATTTTGTAAAACCGGAATTAAAGAAGATACTTGGTGAGACAGATGACCGACTCGCTGATGCCATAGGGAATTTGAAGTCGACACACTACAGAGGATAGGCTGCGGGTTGGTGTGCAAGAAAAACAAGCCATCTCGCTCATATCCCGTCCCAATCATCTTCCCATTGCGTAGGTCCTGAATGAAGCATAAATTTTTCAAGAAAACAGTGGTAGAGAAGGAATCATAGACAAATTTGCTAATAGAAATTAGATTGACAGAAAAATCAGGAACACACGACACATGATGTAGAGTGAGTGTAGGCATAAAAACGACTATTCCTACATGAGACACCTTGTACGATTTACCATCAGGAAGGTGCACAAACTGATTGCTAGTTGGCTTATATGAATCGAAAAACTTGGTTGTATAAGTAATATGATCACTAGCACCACTATCCAATATCCATGAAGTACGAATTAGAGAATTTGAGTGCGCATGAAGGTTACCTGAGAAGTGATGAAAAGTGGAAGGATTACCAACTTGATTTGCCGAGGAATGGTAGATGGAATCAGAGGATCCCGAGTGTTGTTGTTGTCCAGATGAAGGGCAATGCTGTTGTCCAGATGACGGTCCCTGGAGTTGACTGAGCAAGGTCATCACGTGTTGATACTCAACAGAAGAAAGGGTGACGTTGTTGCCGGTGTTCAGAAGAGCAAGGTTGTTGCTTGCAGGCAGCACATCATCGTGGTTGATGCTGGAGTTAGACTGCCCTGCATCGGCTGCCCTCTTCTGTTTCCCGCAGTACTCAATCATGTGGCCTTTGTTGTTGCAAAAAGAGCACGTGAGATGGGCGCGACATTGCTTGGTGTAATGGTTTGACATGTTGCACTTCTCGAAATATTTAACGACACCATGAAGTTGGTCATCCTTGCCCTTTTTAACAGAGAAGGCGGAAGATTCAGTCGGCGCAGGGGACTTGACATATGATATATTTGCTTGTTGTTCTTGACGGAGGACCATCGAGTAAGCCTTGTTTGGCTCGGGAAAAGGATCCAATCCAATGATCGTACCTCGGATCTGCTCGAACTCAGGATTGAGACCCATAAGAAACAGCATCGTCTTCTGATTGGAGATGAATGTTTTTATTTCTGCTGCAGCTTCGCAGGAACACGAAGGGAAGCCAGCAAGGGCATCCTTTTCATCCCAAAAGGACTTCAGTTTTGTGAAGTAAGTACTGACAGAATCCATTCCTTGGTTGCAATCGTGGATCTCCTTTTCAATGTTGAAGAGGGAAACAATATTGGATTGAGAAAACCGATCGAAAAGTTCTTGCCAAATACCTCTCGCATCCTTGCAATGAATGACGCTTTTTGAGATTTCTTTGGACATGGATCCGAGTAGCCATGTTTTGACAAGAACATTACACCGATCCCATTGTAATTCTTCTGTTGGTTTGTTTGTAGGGCGAGGCAATGTTCCGTTGATGAAGCCAGCCTTGTTCTTGATTGTTAAAGCCATCACCATGGATTTCTACCAAGTGGTAAAATTGTCTTCCACCAATGGTTGCGACACCAGGACAGCGCCCGGTTGATCGGAATGGTGGAGAAATAGGGGATGATTGGAGTCCTTCCATGGCTCGGGTGAAGCAATTGTGTCCGGCATGGAAAAAAATTGAAGTAGATGAATGAAATTTAGACTAGAAAACCGATACCATGAAGAACTTTGTAAAAGCTTTTATTCTGATTAATGGAAAATTGATACAATTACAAGGAGGAAGGCAAAAGCCTAAACAAGAGTATAAGATAATTCTATCTTAAAACATAATAAAGGATTTTCTTAATATATGAGATATTGATTCTAATAATATATGAATCGTATTTACTATTTAGCATGTCTTTTTAATTTTGTGCAGTAGATAAGTTCCACAAGCAAAGGTATAAGAAAACCTAATTCTCTACTATATTCATTAGTCGTCCAACGTGTTTTTATGACTAATATGCACTAGTTAGAACTTAAGGCAAAAGCGATCCCATGTTATAAATCTATTTTTTTTATAAAAAATTCCATAACCTAATATATCTAGTTGGATAACTATACGATGTAAAAATGAAATGAAAAATGTAGGATTTGTTGGTGAATAAATTCAAATATTCCCCTACTACCCTATTTTGATCGACCTTCTTAAGTAAAAAAAAAAGACGTTTATACTCCGTTTATGGTTAAATACAACCTTAAACATGATCTATTCTTTGTGGTTGTATCTTTGTATCAGTAAATGTGAATTGTTTTAGCAGAAGAATAATTAAGATCAACACATTCAATTCCGTAATACAATTAGGTTTAATGCATTGAAACATTGTAGTTAATCTTCATAAATACTCCTACCAAGTACCAATAAGTCAATAACCAAACCAGTACAATTTGTAAAAATGTCATCAAACTAAACAAATCCTTAGCTTAGTCATCCAGTCAAACATGTCATTATAAATTAACATCAATAGCTCCTACTAAAGATCGATAAAGATATTTATAAATACTCTCATCAAACACATACAAATATACAATCATATAAAAAAATATTTATTTATAAAAATGTCATTATAAATTAATATCAATACTAAACAAATATTTAGCTTAGTCATCCAGTCTAATATCCCCTAATATATATATATATATATGTGATTTTAATATGTGGTATTGCCCGAGCAGTTGCACTACCTAGGTAGGCTGCACTTGATCATAGATTGCGAATGCAATGTATTGACATGTATAAGTATAATTATAATTCACAGGTATATTTAATTTACATATAATATGGAGGAATGGCTGTGTAGTCATTTAATTATTTATATTTGATGGTAGCTTTATAGTAGGCTACAAATTTAGAGATTAGTAGAATACATGTGCTTCACCACTAAGGAATTAATGTGTAGATATTGGTTGTAAAAATGAGCGGAAAAAGACATTGCAACAGAATTAGGAGCTGCCAAAACCAAAAGTGACATGTGATAACGGACAAGTTGTAAAAGCAAGTTGCTTTTTTTTTTTTTATTATTATTATAGGAAAGTAATCAAGATGTCGACTTCACGGATAATAGACCATCGTAGAGCATTCCGACGGATGAACCGAAATAATAAATGATCCTCAAAGAATCCAGCGGTAAAGACTGAGTGACCCAACTTAGCGATTCTGTCAGTCACACAGTTAATTTTCCTGAAAATATGTTGGATATGAAAATCTTCGAACAAAAAAAGATCTGATTTGGAGTAATAAATTATTAATTATATTCTCAAGGACAACTCAATTTTCCATTAATGACGCACATATTGTCCCCTTCAATTTCCAATTTCTTTAAACGCAAATGTTTTGCAGCTAATATTCATTTTCTAAGTCTCATCGCTTCTGCTACTAAAATAGAGGAAGAAGGACAATGGCTCGAGTCCATGCGGATTACCTCATCATTAGAATTTCTAATAACATAGCCAAATGTACTTTCACCATCGTCATTGCATGAACCATCAAAATTTAGTTTAAAATAAGTAGGTCTAGGTCTGATCCACCTGATCTTCTTCGGTATCTGTCTTCGTTTTGCCAGAAGTAGGTAGAGGAAGAAGTTTTTCCCTTTTTTGAAGCATGTGTCTTTGTTTTGCCAGATTTATTACTATCTAATGTCGAAGTTAATTCATTTTGCAGATCAAGCAAGTTTTCATCGAGTTCCTTAAGTTGTCGGAACACATTACCAAAGGTGTGTTTATTCTACATCTTAGACTTAACCTTAAGAAGTTGGGTTTTCTTTACCAAATTAAACATGTGTGATCCATTGGATTGCAGACGCCGTGCTTGTTTTACTATATTTTCATAATCTTTGTGTTTTGTCCACATCATTTCAAATTTAAATGGAGCAACTGTTCTAGTATGTTGATTACTAAGTTGAAATGAAATAGGGCAATGGTCTGACATGGTAAATGCATGATTTGTAGTACAAAGAGTGGGATACCATTGTAGAATTTGATTATGAGCAAGAACTCGGTCTAGTTTCTCATGTGTTATCAATCTTATCTTTACTTTTACGCCATGTGTATTTATTACCTAGTGTAGGAAGATCCATCAATTCACATTCATTTTCAAACCTAATAAGGGTATTAAATTGGTTAAAGCTAGGTTGTACTCTACCTAATTTAATTTCATTCAAATCTCCGATGATAATACAAGGAAGCATGAGGTTCTTAATAAAGGTAGTAAATTGTTCCCAGAAACGGGGCTTATCTTTTTGTTGCTTATCTTTTTGTTGAGGCGGGGAATAAGCAACAATTATTTAAAAAAATGATTTTTATTTGCAAAGTTAATATATTCCGTGCAAATAAAGCGGTCAGCACAATAATAAACTTTTATTTCCTCATTACGTAATTGATGTGATTTTCAAAGGAGGCATAGTCTGCCCGAGAATCTGCTAGCTAGTATAAATTGCATATTGTCAAATCCAGCTTTTCTCTATAATTTTTCGGGAGGGGGCTTATATGTCCTAGTCTCAACTATTGTTATTACTTGAATCTGTTCAATTTGCAAAATATGTCTAAATGGGTCCAAAAGTTACCACGACTATTCCATAAGCATAAGCAGACTTTCATGATATAAATGTTGGATATTGCACTGGGGTGTATTTTTAGGGTAAGGTACTAGCATAAGATTATATTTAGTTCTAATCAATAATTGTATAATAGTATCTTTTCCGGTCCGGCCATTTTACTGAAGTGTATATACAGTACTCATAAGTAGTTAGTTTCAAGAAACATGGGCATAGGCTTACTAAAAACAAGAAGAAAGTTAATCGTGGATGTAAGTTTCAAACCTAGCTAGATAGTATATACAAAGTAATATAGTAAGACATGTTATGCATCCAAGGTTCTTTAAATGCATATAGGCATAAAATGGTATTGACATAATTGGTGATATAAGCAATCCTTCTCAGTTGATAGCAAAGCTTTCTCAGCTAATATCAATTGGCCTTAATTCTCAGCTGATATTAAGGCCTTCTCAGCATTTTTAACACAACAAGCCTTCTCAACATATTTAATAAAAGAAACCTTCTCATCAAATTTTCTCACCTTCTTAGCCTTGAATATGATTAGACTTGTTTGTTTTTTGATATATATATATAGTGTAGGAGAACGTGCAACTCCAAGTACAAATTTGGTTATGTAGTTAGAAAGATAACACACAATCCCTCGATAAAAATATGAAGAAATGACAAATCGTAGTAAATATGAACAAAGATTACCTACTACATCCCAATTTTGACAGTCCAAAACACATGTACATATTAATTGTAAATTGAAAACATCCCCATCATTTATAAGGCTACGTAATAATTATAATACAAACAAGATAATTATTGTATTATCTAAACAAAGGGTAAGCAGATACCACCTGCTGCAATGCATGTCAAAAAGGGCCTTTTCGGCATTAATGGTAGTAATTGGTTAATTAGGATTGTTTGTGACACAATTGGCATAAAAGTCGACATACATAAACAGTAAAACCATGAGACTTAAGCGAAAAATATTGTTCCACATAAAAATTACAATGAGCAAACCTAGATGAATGACAATAACTTATTAGCGGACATGTGTGAATCATAATAATAGAATCCTATGATAGGTCTAACCAATATGAATTATGTGATAGGTTCAAACAAGCTGCAACAACAGCTTGTTTTCCAACACCATATATAGGTTGATGATAAAGAAAGAAGTAGGATTAATAGGAAGTAAAATTTAATAACCATAAACATGTGATATAATATGTCAGTAATGGAAATAGGAGTAACACCATATACCACATATCTTATTTATAGTTACGTACAACTAATATAACGTACCATAGGCCAATAGTTATCATTAGTCTTGAACCAGTAATTAATAGATAAGGTAAAGTAACCATTTTGAGGAGAAATAATGATCTCCAAATCAAACTTAGAAAAACCAAAACATGTCATATATACAACATAATAGTAGGTTGCAGATAACCATGACATATATACAACAGAATAACACCCAAACAAGTCTTAAAATAATTACATAAACCACCCAATTTTATATTATTATGAACAAGACCAACCCATACATAGATACTAGAGGAGTACATGGTAGTAGGACTATAAAACAAAACATGATATATTTAAGGCTTGTTGTAGGGATATCTTTCTTTGGATAGGGTTTAAGCTAGCCAAGGTTGTCCATGGAGGTTTGTTGTTAAAACAAGATTTTTGACCAAGGATGTATGATTTGAGCATAAAATTGAAGGGTCCATATAATCAGTGTGTTGATTTCTAGGGTTTGTATTTGAGACAAAAGGAAAAGGGGAGAAGGAGGTTTCCTGAGAACAATAGTCCTTATTTTTTTCGTAATTTTGTATAAAAGCAAGTTGCTTTTTATTTTATTTTCCCCTTCCTAGTCTGAAAAAGGCAGTTATAAATTATCTATGTGTGATTGATTTATTCATTCGGATTTTCTGATCTAAATATACGTATGAAAATCTAAAAAATATGAGCTACTTGCATGGGTGATGGTGAACCGGTGACGGTTTGTATATATAGGTTGAGGTATATCCAATTTATTACCCACATCCGACTCATCCCTTAGTTTCACCCATACAAAATCTATATATGTTTTTTACTTATATCCTCAATTTATTTTATTCTTTTATAATTGTTTTTATATAAAAAAGTTTGAATCGATAGGTCATTTAGAGTGATCGATATGACAAATAAAAATTTGTTTGTTAGATATTTTATATTTATTGTGTATGAAAATAATACAAGAACGAAGTTACCTGATTAGTCACTCTATCTAACCTGATCCGACCCAAATCATTCGCGGCGGTTGAGTTAAGTGGGTCACAATTGGATTAGATGAGGGCATGAGGCATTTGATTAATTAGGTATATACGAGTGATGAAATTTATAGCCCCATCATCTACTTACTCAACCAATTTCCATCCCTAACACTGACCAATTCAATTGATTATTATGTAACTATAATTATCATCCAATTGAATTGGAATCTAGCTAGCTTCTTTGTATCCGTTGTGATTTAATTTTATGTAAAAATTAATTTTAAAATTTACAAGTCTCTAAACCCTAAATTTAAAAAAATTTAACACAAATAAGGGTAGATATAAAGAAAGTATTACATTTTTATTGAATAATTTGTGTGCAAATTTGGATAAATTGTGTTTCATTTGTATTTTTTAGGATTATGCATAACAAATCCTATATAAAAAATACATTTAAAAAATTGAAAAATATATATATTATTTTGAAAATTTTTAAAGAAATGTTTGAAAAAAATTAAAGAAATGTTTGAAAAAATCCAAAAAATTAAAGAAATCTCTAAACTCTAAACCCCACCTCTGTCCGCCATTGAGGATGATATAACTCTACAAGAATTATTATTCAGTATTTTAGTAAAAAAGAATTTCCTTAATGGTGATTTATTTTTATATTGTTATAATAAAACGGGTTATTTAGTATTTAGTTTCTATTAGCTCACAAAATGTTTCTTTATCTGTGAGTGTTACACATAGGAAAGCACCAAATTAAAGCTTGAACTTGTTGTTTTGAGATGTATGACACGGAAAGTTTGTTGTGTATGAATTAGAGTATCATGTAAAAAAAAAAACCAAATCATGAGGAATCTATAGTATTTAAATATGTTTTCTATTGTCGTTCTTAAAAAGATGAACTCAAAAAACATTTTTGTTTTGCAAAAAGTATGTATGCTTTGTTTGGAAAAAAATAGCATTTAATCTGAATTTATATTTTAGAGCAAAATTAAACTCCCGGTTTGTTTATCAAAATTTAACAAGATTCGTCAATCTAGTTGAAAACTATAATGCTTTAATATAAAAACTTTAGGGATTCAAGTTGATAAGCCAAATTATAAAAGCAAGGTACAAAAAAACTTATATGTCACCACCTACATAACTAGTTGAATCAATATTTTAGATAGTTTGTCTCAAATATTCAAACAATCCAAGTAGAATCGTCGATATCAAACATTTCATTCAATTTGAACATATAAACCCATATGGAAAAAGATAAGGTGAGGATGAGGGTTTAGGAGAGGAGTGAAGACGCTCCAAGACTATCGGATCAAGAAATAAAGCGCGTAAATCAGTCAAGCAAAGAATTCGGATATAATTCGGCACGACCGAATTTTTCGTGAAAAAAATACGCCCCGCGTGTACATGCATTTTGCTCCGTATGCACATACGTTGTTTCACATGCACACACGTTGTTTTCATGTGCACACACATGTCATTTTCGTATGCACACGTAGGTTATTTTCGTTGGTTTTCATACATATGCACACATGTTATTTTGTATGTGTTTTAGGTCATTTTCGCATGCACACATATGTTATTTTCGTGTGCACACATGCACACATACGTTGTTTCACAAGGACACATAGCACGTAATGCATTTCATATGCACACATAGGTCATTTTCACATGTGCACGGTAGTATACTTCGCATACACACGATAGCATATTTCGCATGCACACAGTCGTGTTTTCATGTGTACACGTTTTGTTCATTTCATATGAACGCACGCGTTTTATGTATGCACACAAAAATGAATTTCACGTGCACACCGTAGTGTATTTGGCATGCACACACAAATCCATCTTTTTCGTGAATAATTTGGCCGTGCCGAATTTTTGCCGAATATTTTCTGAATTTTTAAAAAAGTGATATGGGCACTCCATTTATTTTCCATCCATCGGCTCTCATGCGTCTTCATTCCTCTCCTCCCTTCCCATCCCTCATCGGATCTTAAGCCAAACCGTATATCCATTGTGGATATGGATTTGTGTCACTTGCATCAAACTAACTCATAAATTTTAAAGATTCAAATAAATATCACTTTCAATTTGTATCATCAAATCGAAATTTTAAACAAGTTGAATGATGTTAAACCTCACTTACCACTATAATCATCGTAGTTTTTTTGTAATCATCAAATTAATTTGTTAAATTCATCATATGACTCCATTTACTAGCTTCTTGATGACTCAAACTCGTGTATAAGTTCGTTATTATTGTGACACTTAATCCAAAATTAAGTCTCATTATTATTTGCATTTGTAGAGTTATATTTGCCTATTTCTTGGATGACAAAACGGCTAAGATACCGAAAAAACTTCTCAAAACGCTCCCTTTCGGGGGAGCCGGCCCTAACGGGCTTTGAAATCTTTTGGCCACCGCTTCCGATGAACCACCGTTCCCGACAAGCCACCGCCGCTTCCATGGCACCCGCCTCACCGACACCCACCTCACCGACCCGCGTCGCCAGCAGCCCCGCCTCACCGGCTCTCGCTCTTGGCCTCCCGCCGCAACCACCTCTCCCCCCACCGCCTCCCTCTCCTCTCCAACCCCCTCCTACCCCGCCGCCTCCTTCTGCCTCTTCGACCAGATCCAGATCTGGATCCTGATCCTTGGTTGATGTAGGCTCGTCCTCTTCGACCACCTCTCCCCCCCCGGCTCGTCTCCTCCTCCTTCGCCGCCGTCCACCTCCCTCCCCTGTCCCCCCGCCGCCACCTTCCTCCTCTCTGCCCTCCATCTATGCCCCGCCGCCGCCCTCCTCCTCTCCGCCCTCCTTCTCTGCCTCTGTCCCCCCATGCAGATTGGAGGCCCTGCCGTCGCCCTTCCTCCTCTCCGTTCTGCTTCTGTTTTGTCTTGTTTCTTTTTTTGTTTTGTTTTTGTGTGTGTAGGCAGCTGATTTTTGTGGAGATCGAGTTGTTCCAGTTGTGGTCGTGGTTGTGTTGAGGCTCCTGAAGATCCAAACGGCAACGTCAGGGTGATCGAGATTTCTAAAGATCCCTCATCTTGAGTGGGGGCAACGTCATGGTTGTCCATTCAACATTTCCCAAGATTGTTTTCATGTTTGACCCGTCGTCTGGTGGTAGACTCACTTCTCTCACTAATCTTGTAGATCGTTTTTGCTTTGTTGTACTTTCATTTGCTTGTCTGTGTTGTATTAACTGATTTTTTCAGTTGCCGATTTATCGACCTCTCGAGTGGTCCGACTTTTTTGTCGGTTACTCGAATCTTTACCCTTATCAAAAAAAAAAAGTCTCATTATTATTTTAAAAAACATAATATCATCCACGGTTTGAATGAAGCTCAACTATACTTTTTGTTAATTTTGATTAAAATCGTATATTTAGCTCAAGTCAACTTATTATGCATTGAGTTTATATATTAATTTTTCATAATCAATGACGTACATTTTCCAGGCTACATGTGCTAAAGCGAAATTAAGAAATAGAGCGGCAATAATTAAGCACGAAATTCGAACCAATAAAACAACTTGTAAAGAAAGTCTGGACATGCTTCTGATTTTATTTATTTTAAAATTAATTATTACTCGGAACATTCACTTTGACTAGTGTCGTGTCCCACTCGTTTACTCGGTCTTCGCAAATTTTATATTTGCATTAATTGCCCACATGTACGTATAACCTAATCCTACAAATAAGCAGCCTTAGCATAAAATTGTTTATGTAAACACCACGCAATTACACAAAATTACTTCAAATTAACATACTATTTAGCTCTTGTTGAATTTCTACTTCTCATCTATATATGGAAAGTGTCGCATGTGGGTCAAACGGGTCGGGTTTAAGCGTATCGGGTCATTTGCGGGTCGGGTCGATTATGGGTCAAAATTTACGAGTCAATTGTGGGTCGGGTCGTTGCGGGTCAGGTACGGGTTTGGGTCGACTTAGCGGGTTGAGAGCGTCTTGTCAAAATTTTATAAAACGAATATTAATATAATATTTTAATTAAAACAAAAAATAATAAATCAAAAAATTATTATTATATAATATTTTAATAATAAAATATATCATAATATTTAATATATAAAATATAAATACATTTATATTGACCCAACCCATAAATTTTTGAGTCGAACGGGTCGGGTCACTTTTGACCCAATACTTTTCGGGTCGGGTCTCAACCTAGAAAATGCGGGTCGGGTCGGATTTGCGGGTCAGGTCAAATTTTGACAGCTCTAGTCGCAGGTCATTTGACAAAAAAAATATGCAATTATATGTATTTTTTGTTTGTAGGATTGTGATTAATGATTTATATAAGTAATAAACTACTATTAGTCCTTAATCTTTATATGAGTATCAATTCTGTAATATTTCCTAAATCATTTTTTTTTTCATAGTTAAGTACCTAAATAATTAAATGATTTTGCCATTAGTCCTTCTACTTTCTAAGTCCAAAAAAATGGTAAATGTACATAGCCTGAGGGAATTACACACAAGCATTTCTAATTTGCCGTGCATATTGTATAATATCTTAATTTACGTGCAATTTTATACAATTTTCTGATTTGTGGTAATTTAGGCAGTGTCATCAATCAATAGACAATACTAACCGCAAAATAAAAAAAGGGAGTGAAGGGTCTCTTAAGGGAAAAAAATAACAAGTTTAGACTCATTTTTTTCTTAAAATTACAAGTATGAGCCCCTATTACTATAAATATGGCCTAAAGAGGATAGAAGTGTTTTTTTAAGATTTAGAATTTAGGGATTAGAGTTTAGGGTTTATGATTTATGGATTTTTAAAGGTTTAGAGGATTAATGAGCTAATTTATTTAATTAAGAGTCCAAATTTACTATTTGACTCCTTTAAGGGGTAAAAAATCCTAATGATCGAAAAAAAAAAAAGTGAGGGAACCAAAAAGATAAAAAAACATAAATTGAAAAGTATAAACCAACAAAAACTGAAAACAAAGAGGAGACTCACTCAAAATAATATGTGAACGTGGAAACCTAAAATCTTAGTGAAAGTTGGGGTTGATTTTGGAAATTTGGTACAACTGAGTGTGATGTGAATATGTGATGTAGTCATGTAGTGATGTAGATGATGATCGGTGGGCCCCTTTTTCCAAATTCATAGCCAAAATATTATGTATGTTTTTCTACCCTATGATCTAATAATATAGGTGAAAACTTTCTGTTTTAGAAACAGTTTTTCAAAGGTGAATGTTTAAACTTTTTTCTAAAAAATATTTATTTAAAAATAATATAATCTATTAAAGTCTTTCTATAGTGAAGTATTTAACAAAGTCTTTCTAGTTTCTATGATGAAGTTTTTTATCTTATGAATCGTTGTCACCCTCTTTTAAATCTTATCACTCGTGATTAGTTTTTTTTTGTATAGAATATTCAGTTCTTTCATGTATTTCGAGAGGCCAATAAAGTCGCCGACAATTTTGTGTCGTTCGCCTTGTCTTTTATCTTGGTTTTCGTGTTTTGAATGTTCTGCCTAATGACATTTTTTCTTTTCTTTTGAACGATGTTAAGGGCAACACCCCACTTTTCTTAAGTTGCTCCCCATTTTCCTTTTATGAATGTTATGAGCCGTGTCTCATTTGTACCGAAAAAAAACGATAAATAAAACCTAAAGATATCATAATAAAAAATTAAAGATACATGGTGAAATCATCCTAAAGGACACTAGAAATGTTATTACGACTTTGTTTGACAAATTAATTTATACATATATTTCTACTTGTAATATGGTTTTTTGATAGACAAAATGTATTTTTATTACTTTAAAATTCATGGAATATTTTAATTTAATATTGTATTTGAAACTCTTAGTTTAAAAAGATATTATTTATTACAAAATACTTGTTACATATTTTTTAAAAGTATTTATAATTACAAATGCATTCATACAGTGTACTTCCAAACAAACACGATAAAATATGGTATGTCAAACTTAAACTTTACTTACAATGGTTTCAAAAAGGAAATAAATTTTATATAAGACAATATCAATTAGAAATTTACTGCATTAAATACCAATTTACTCCATTTAGAAGCCGATTATTTCATATACTCTTATGTCTATACACAAAATTTATAATGTCAACTAAGTGTTTTTATTTGAAAGAAAATGCTCTAGAGTGGACAACAAACCACTCAAAACAATCTAGAGCTAATCTCATCTCATTAGATAACATTTTTCTTTTAAAAAAATCGTTCAAGCAAAAAAAAAGGTTTGTATCACCCTAATTAAGTATCTTCTTGAGTAGAATCAATTCAATTAATAATGATTATTTTTCTTAATAATAAAGTGACAATTGAACACTATCTAAATGGCAATAGTTGTAGAAGAAATTAGAAAATGAGACTTCAAATCAGATATTCCTAAATAATGGAGTACTTATATAGTTATATGGATAGTTCATAGTTGTATGAAAACATTTGTAATTACATAATAAAAAATAGTTAAATCGTAATTAATAAAGAATAAAAAGGGGAAAGTGACTCCTCCTCCTTCGTTGGGCATCACTCAATGATAACACATTTATCTAGTTTTATATTTTTAATCACCAAACACATCAGCTTTTTTTTTTCACACCCCCTCCATCTGCTGATTCCTCTGCTTTTTTCTCATCCCTAAAATTAAAATTCCTCCCAAAATCCCCCATCAAATTGTGATTTGTGAATGCTCTGCTGTTGTTCCACTCACTCACATGAAAAATCTTCATCCTTCTCGTTGATATCACCATGAAATGAAGAGAATATTTGCATCCTTATATGCTCTTCTGATGATTCAAATGTGAAACCTTTTCGGGGTTTTCGAGTTTTCCCCCCCTCTTTCTTTCTTTCCTCCTTTCGCTGTTATAATCTTACTTTCCCTTTTCCGCTTTCCCCTTTTTTTTCTCTTTCTCTTCTCATCTGGCGACTAGTTACTAGTTTCTTTCTCCCACTCTCTATCGCTGTTTCAACGAAAATGAAGCCATGGATTTCTGGGTTTTTCTTCTTCTTCTTTGCTGCTGCTTTTTTCGTCATCTCAGCCGATGCTCAGACGCCAGGTTTCTTTCTCTCTTTTGCTCTTCCGATTTTGGTGTTATTGTTTGTTCTTTCCAAAAAAAGGAACATTTTTGTTCATGCTGCGGAACTTGCACTTGTGCGAAATTGTGACATTTTTCAAGATTTTAGGTTGTATATTGGTTGCATAAATGTTAAGTATGTTTTAATCTGAAGACTCATGTTGGTAATTTCCCTGATATAGTATGTGGAGGTGACGAGTGTAGTTCAATTGCAAATGGGTTAGCTTGTTTTGGGGAGTAAGTGATCTGATTTTTTTTAGTTGCTTAAAGATCACAACTTTGGCTTGGGTTTGTAGAAAAATCTGATGACTCCTTGTTGTTTTCTGGTCATGGAATCGGCAGGTCAAGATTTGAGAAAGATATTGGTAGGGGACTTGACTTGGAAAAAATATGTGATTATTATGGAAAGCTATATGATTTGACTATTCTAGAGGTGTTTGTTTCTGGATTGATTGTTAGTTGTTTAAAAACCTGAATCAATGGGAATAATCTGGAGTGGTGTAGCTACACAAGTTTAACTGGTTTCTCAGTAGCCGGTTGGTTCAAACAGTCTGCAAGCTCTTGCTTTACCTAACACAAATGAATTGTTTCTCTAACAAACAGTCAATTTCGACCGCCAGTGTGTTTTTCTTTGTTGATCCAATCATCATGAATTTGTAACACTTCAGTTCTGTGGTGCTGGAATTTAGGGCTTCATGATGGAGGAGTGCTGAGGGAAATTTTATAGTTCTAGCTCTGATGGTTGGAATACTATGTTGCCATACTTGGAGGCTTATGTGTCTTCTATATTTTGAGACTTTTAGTCAATTTAATTAGTCAGTGTTGATTCTATTTGACCCTTTGAAAAATGATTGGAATCATGAAGGAATACTTAATTTCATGAATAGGTGTTATTCTTGTCTGTAAGAGGCTATGCTTAGGAACTTGGATGGGATTGAGTATCTATTTCTCACATTTGAAAGTCAATATGCTGTCAGATATGTTTTGGTTAATTTGTATAACACTTGAAAGTGATGCTATATGTCATATTTTGCGAGTTTTGTAATGTCTAGACCCTTTATGGTTCACCCTCTAAACTTGCATGATCCTCCATCTGAACAAGGAATGCAATTTATAGTCCCTTTGAGGTTGCATTCTTAAGTTCATCATTGCATTAATCCTTCTGTTGAATATAACAGGTTTTGTTAGCATTGACTGTGGCAGCACAGAAAGTTTTACAGATGAACTCGGTCTTCAGTGGATACCTGACCAACTTATGTATGGAGAGATAGCTAATGCGTCTGTTGCTAATGAGACAAGGAGACAGTACATGACGTTGAGGTATTTCCCTCCTGATGACAGGAAGTATTGCTACACATTAAACGTCAAGAGCAGGACAAGGTATTTGCTGAGAGCAAGCTTCTTGTATGGGAACTATGACAGCAATAACGCTTACCCAAAGTTTGACATTTCGGTGGGGGCCACTCCATGGTCTACCGTAGTCATTTCAGATGCCAATGAAATGGAGGTCAGGGAGTTGATATTTCTGGCTGTTGAACCAACAGTTAGCGTGTGCTTGTCTAATGCCTCAACGGGAAATCCATTTATTTCTACCCTTGAGCTTCGGCAATTCAATGGTTCTATGTACTATACAGATTTTGAGAACCAGTTTTATCTCGGTGTCTCTGCTAGAATCAATTTTGGGGCAGATAGTGATGACCCAGTCAGGTAAGCATATTTGATAAACATTATGAAGATTGCTGTGTTTTGTAAAAATAAAGTATTTATGTGGAAATAGTTTAAAGTATATGGAAAAAATCCTGCTTAATGGGGTTATTCATTATTAGAGTAATGGGTACTCACTACTCACACAGTGCATCTAAATGTTAAATATTGTTAGAAAAGAATCATTCTGACCCACAATTATGTAATTGAATATTCAGGATGGAAATATCATGTAGACATTATTGTCAAAATATTACATTAAGGTCTTCTAGTTATAGAAATAAAGAATCTCTGGCTGGTTGATTTTACATTTCTCATATGGAGGCGCCCTTTTCTTTTATACTATATATTTCAGGTATCCTGATGATCCATATGATAGAATATGGGAATCTGACTCTCTGAAAAGAGCTAATTATCTGGTTGATGTTGCTGCCGGGACCGAGGCAGTGTCGACCGATCTGCCAATATATACAGATGCAAAGGAGAGGCCACCTCAGCGAGTGATGCAGACAGCCGTAGTTGGCAGAAACGGATCATTAACATATCGCTTGAACTTGGACGGTTTTCCTGGAAACGGGTGGGCCGTCACTTATTTCGCGGAAATCGAGGACTTGGGTTCGCATGATGTGAGGAAATTCAGGCTGAGGGTTCTTGGTATGCCAGATCTCAGCAGACCAGCTGTTAATATTATTGAAAATGCTGGAGGAAAATACCGTCTTTACGAGCCTGGATACCCCAACATAACCCTCCCTTTTGTACTGTCTTTTGGATTCAACAAAACGTCTGATTCTACTGTGGGGCCTATCTTGAATGCCATGGAGATAAACAAGTACATAGAGAAAAGTGATGGTTCTGCAGATGGTAAGCCAAATCTGCAGATGATAAAATATGATATTGCTTGCATCTTTTCTTGACATCTTTCGTACTTAATTTTTGTCAACTCTTGATCCAGAGAGCTGATGTTGTGTTCTATCAACTGCAGCATCTGTTATTGCTAGTTTTGTTTCACATTACTCGTCAGCAGATTGGGCTCAAGAAGGTGGAGATCCTTGTCTACCGGTTCCATGGTCATGGTTGAAATGTGACTCAAATTCTCAACCACTCATTACGAAAGTGTGAGTTTACCTCTCAGTTACATGCTACATAACTTTTCTAAAGATTTCTTAAACCTATGAAAGATTAGACATTGGTGTTTTATTTTAAATTCTCCATAGTTATTATCAAGGAAATCAGTCTAACCTTATTTTGTTCTATTCAGTAAATTGTCTGGGAAGAATTTGACTGGGAATATTCCTTCGGAACTGACCCAGCTGAGCGGCTTAGAGGAGTTGTAAGCATCAATATTAAGATTTCCCGCTATAATGAGGACACAGTTTAACACTTGTTCATACCTTTTAGTTGTTAGTTCTAATGTCATTTCCCGGAGTTACCTTTGCAGAAGGCTAGATGGGAACTCTCTGACGGGATCAATACCTGATTTCAGTGGATGCCCAAACTTAAAGATCATGTATGCATTCATGGCTTTCCTTCATAACTTGTAAAAACTTTACTTTCTAACTGATTTCCTTGTCTTATAGTCACCTTGAAGACAACCAATTGACTGGCAAGGTTCCTTCCTCTTTGGCTAAACTGGCAAACTTAAGGGAGCTGTAAGTTTTATAAGATTTGATACACCATACATGATAGAAATCCTCTCTTGTTCTTATTAAATTCTCGTGGATGTCCTCCAAAGGAAGAAGATATAAAAAAAAGATACATTGCACGTCCGTTGAACTTGTATTATATGTATGTTAAATGTTAATATTGTCAGAATTTTAAGAATGCTGGAGAACTGCATCCATATCATAATTCAAAACTACTTTGTAATTTTGTCCATGTACCTAGTGAAAGATAACTGATATCTTGGTTACAGGTACTTGCAAGATAACAAGTTGTCAGGAAAACTGCCGTCTGCCCTCTTGGAGATGAATCTCATTTTGAAGTAAGTTCATTAACTAGTTGTAGATTCTATCTTCATATAACTTTTCTGGCTGAAATTCAGTGCAAGCTAATTGTGAAGTCGAGTTGACTATATAATAAATTGATAATGGATACAGTACATATATATATATATATATGCAATTGTCTGCTTGTACTTAGGCTGAAATATGAGATATCATTGAGTTAATGGACATGATTTTTGCAGCATTATCTATATAATGTGAGTTTTTCAAACACTTTCTATGAAGAATCGGATAATCACTAAACTACAATCGTGCAAAATTCCCAATTTGTTGCGCTGCAGCTACACTGGAAATGTTAATCTTCATAAAGGAGGTGGTGGAGGAGCCCAACGTAATACGATCATTGGAGCTTCTGTTGGAGCTGCTGTTCTTCTTCTAGCTGCAATTGTGTCATGTATACTATTGTGCATGCACAAGAAGCCAGGGAACAAATTCTTTGATCACGGTAAAGGTACTGAATAATTTGGTATCTTTTCAGTTTCTTGTCTTATGATGTATGATCTTCTGCAAAGTTATTCACTTTCTCAATCTTTTGTCAAGGAGACAACCTGGGACACGGGATATCGGTTCAAAAATTCTCATCCTCTTCAGCAGATCCTACAACAGAAACCGCACATTGCTTCACTGCCTTGGAAATTGAAGAAGCGACGAGAAAGTTTGAGAGAAAAATTGGGTCAGGAGGATTTGGGGTTGTGTATTATGGTAAACTTAAAGATGGAAGGGAAATAGCCGTCAAGCTGCTAACCAGTAACTCCTACCAAGGCAAACGAGAATTTTCAAATGAGGTAAGATCATGTCTTAAGAAAACTATTTGCTGCCTTATTTTCGAAAATCCCATATGAAGATTGAAACTTCAAAATTTTCCCTGCTTTTTAATTCATTATACAATCTGGCAAGTAAAAATTGACACAGATACTGCATTGGGCATTGTATAACAGCCGTGATTTTCCGAATTTTAGTAAAGTGCTAGTTTTAGGTCTAAATTTAGAGTAAAAGCCCTTTTTCTGCTTGATATTAATTTTTTTTTAGGTTTTGTAATTCTTGAAATAATCACTTAAATATCCTGCCTCTCATTTGATCTAGGTGACCCTTCTTTCGAGGATTCATCACAGAAACCTGGTGCAGTTTCTTGGTTATTGTCAAGAGGATGGGAAAAGCATCCTTATTTACGAGTTCATGCATAATGGAACGCTTAAAGAACATCTTTACGGTAATGTACTTACTAAGCTTCCCATTGAGCTAGAAGAACTTACCAATTTGGAGAGAGTATCCTGATTACGTATATTCAAAAATTGTCTTTTTCAGGTCCTCTAATCCGAGGACAGAACATCAGCTGGGTCAAGCGTCTTGAGATTGCAGAGGACGCTGCTAGAGGTGTTAAACATAAGACTTACATTGTCAAAACAAATTACGCGTCTTATTAGTATCTCTAGTCTTTTAATGCGTTCGTCTTTTTCGGGTTTTCTGCAGGGATTGAGTATCTCCACACTGGCTGTGTTCCGTCCATCATTCACAGAGATTTGAAAACCAGCAACATTCTTCTTGACAAGAATATGAGAGCCAAAGTCTCAGATTTCGGCCTCTCTAAACTTGCAGTGGATGGTAACTCGCACGTTTCCAGCATCGTTAGGGGAACCGTGGGCTATCTTGATCCCGAGTAAGTATCCCTCCTCTGTCTCCAACTACGCACGACTCTCAGAAGGGATTTTACTCTAAATAAAACCTAGCAAGCGGGCGTTGACGTTCTTTTCCCAATCACAGGTATTATATCTCTCAACAGCTGACTGATAAAAGCGACGTGTATAGTTTTGGTGTTATCTTACTAGAGTTGATATCTGGTCAAGAAGCAATATCAAATGAAAATTTCGGTGTCAACTGCCGCAACATAGTCCAGTGGGTAAGTTAAGCTATAGCTACATCTTCATGATCATAGACTGGGGTTCGTGCACATACGAGCGCACAGAACTCAAAATCTTATCTTTGCAGGCAAAGCTTCATATCGAGAACGGGGATCTTCAAGGAATCATAGACCCGACACTACAAGGCGAATACGACATACAATCCATGTGGAAGATTGCTGAGAAGGCGCTAATGTGCGTCTTACCACACGGCTACATGAGGCCATCAATGGCTGAAGTGCTCAAGGAGATCCAAGACGCAATCCTCATCGAACGAGAGGCAGAGGCCGTTAAATCAGGCAACTCAGACGACATTTCGAGGCATTCGCTGCATTCCTCCGCCAACTTAGCGGGTTCGCTCGACCTGGGCCCGGGAGAGAACTACGTGTCGTTCGACGACTCCATTGCGAACCCGACCGCACGGTAGCTGATGATGCCTTTGCACAGCTTGTCAAAGAGTTCTCTAATCACTTCAGTTTTCTTTGGTATGTTATCAGTAGGATGTGGAAAGTTTTGGCTTCTGCATTGTGGTGTATAGACTGTAAATTTTGTGGGTTTTGTAGGATTCAGGCTTGTGTTAATATTTGCTAGGGTTTTGGTGTTTGATTCATTACATAATTAAACAACGTTACTACGCCTGGATCAGATTCATGAAAATTTGATGCTTGTTTAAGTTGCCATCCAGAAAGTTGTCTTTTAACATAACCCTTTTGAATTTTATGGTACTAGTAAGAAGAAAATTTAAAAGGATTCATGAAGAAAAAGAAGTGCATTTGTTTACGTCCAATTGCCCCAATACATTATTAGAAATTGGAAGTACAATATCATAGCAAGCAATTTGGAATATAAGTATCTATCTACTCACAAGTCACAATACTTGGAAGAAAAAATTGACAGAACACTTGAAAAATATTGACAGAAAAACTCATGAAGTTAACTTTGCAAAGTTCAGTTTCGCCCTTTATATATAAAATCTCTCTTTTATTTTAATTGTTGAAAGTTAAAATCCCAAATACATTCTGGAATTCCAACTAATTGAGAAATTAATTCACTAGAAATAACTTCTTAGGAATTGAAATTGAACTTTCTATATTTATCAAATCCTAATAAGTCGCTTGTAGTTGTAACTAAGATCGCATTTGTTCAATTTGGAGTAGAAACTTGGAACTCTGATTTGATAATAGTAGGCGCCTAATTAGATTTCAAGATTCGGATTGTAGAGGATGAGACACTTCAGTGTACTTCATCTTAAGTATTAGTTGATCAGTTCAATCTTAATTACAAAACCCATATTTATACGTCATAATAATCAAACTAACATGATTGATAACAATCAAGACAAAGATCATTCCATTAATTGATCTAGCTACGCATTTAAGACGAAAGCTTTAACATAAATTGAAATTGAAACATAGATAACAGAGGAAGCCAAGCAATGTATCTGAAAACACCTTCTATTATTCTGCTTTATGTACAGCTTCTCCTAATAATATAAACCCTAGATATTGATAATATACTATATATACACATAGTTTAAAATTATTAGTACTGATGCTTCCTCAACTGCACTTAAAACCCATCCCCCATCTTTGTTAATTTAGCAAGCTGCATATATCTACAGAGACTAACCAAACCATGAACCATCCATTCTGCTTAGTTGACATGTACAAATAGGCGTGATTTTCTTGTACCTGTTAGTACCCTCCCTTTCTACGAGAGATGGAACGATCCTTGCCCTTCGGTTATGGCGTACAAGAGCTTCTCCTTCATCCTCTCCTGCACCCAGAATGCAGCAAAAAAGAGTTACAAGGGTGGTTATTATTCTAAACACATTCAGAAAAAAGAAGAGAAAAAGTTCAGTTCTTTTTTTCACTGAGAAGAAATTACCTTGCAAGAATAAGGCGGCAGCTTCAGGTAGTTAGTACAGGTCATCACACTCGGCAAGTCCAAATCAGGGGAGTTGCTAGAATGCTGTTTTAGCACAAAAAGAAACCCAGATGAGGGATAATGGAAAATTGACCATAAGGTGAAGAGGGTGGTGGGCCCAGTGGAGAGAAGAAAATCCGTGTTCTTACCTTACGAACAATGGTTAGTTTGGGATTCAGGGCGCTTAATCCACCAGGAGGAAGTCGGGGTGCACCGGTTACAAACTGCAGGAAAGCTCGTCGTTGCTCATAATTGAACTCGTGTATGATCTCCAGTAACTGAAATTAAAGAAGGGTGTGTGAGTTAAAAAATCCACTATGTATACACAATAATTCAGTCTCATGCTTGATTCTACTACATTCTCTTTTACAGTTGTGAACATAATTAATCACTCACGTATAAAATGGGAGGGCTGCTGGCAGTGTAACCATGATCAAACTTAATATGATCCAACAGCTCAGTAGACTGCAAAAACAATTGCGGCTTGTTAGCAATGATACAAAATAAGCAGAACTTGCAACCGGTACTAATTTTTAAAGCATATACCACCCAAGAATCACGCTCTCCACAAAGCAAGAGTTCAAGTTCTTCCTCGGTAAAGATCTGAAGATGGCTAATTGGGAAAACCTGCAAATAAACATAGGTTAGATAAAATACCCGAAGTATTTGGAGTGTTTCATTGAGCATAATGCTGTCAAAATATGTCACATTCATGGACAACTTTTATGTTCCTTGCAAGTTTTCCACTGAAGGAAAGAATATGGACCTTGTTGAAACCCGACTTAAAAGCCTCCACCTGTCTGTATATCCCTGCATTTATAGTTGCATCCACAACCAGAGAGACGTACTCTTCCAGGTTATCAAGAGTCACCTAACATGTGCAAGACGAGTAGTGGTTAACTTGTAGCAAACCTACCAAATAAAATCTGCACTGTAAACTGAGCAAAAACAATTGATTGCATACCACTGAATGACCCTCCTTGTCTGCAAGAACATAATCAGGGTATCCAGGAAGAGTAAAATCAAGGAACAGGTCTTCGATTCCCATGCCCCGGAAGCTTAAATCAAGTTCAGATGTCAAATCCTCTTTACAATCAGCTCTCAGAAACTTCTGTCTACTAATGATAGCATGAAATTCGAGGAGAGTTCGACCCAATTCAGGATCAAACGACTGGATATCATACAACCTGAGATCCTGGATAAAAAACGACAGTGCAAAAGGAACATCAAGCACCGACTTATGAGCAAATTTTTCAAAAAAAGAAAGTATCTGAGCTGGCATTTAGAGTCGGCAGATTACCTGCCCAAGGATAAGTTTATAGAATGCTTTGGAGAAGGGAATATCTAGAACTCTTCCATCTTGTAGAGCCTTAGCCATTATCCATCCCAGGAGAGAGAATCTCTTATTAACATCAGATATATCTAAGCCCTTTGAGGTATCAGTTCTCTCCAACCAGGGGCGAGGGAAAAGTCCGACTGATGAAGTCATCATTCCAGATCCCAAATCAATCCCCTTTTTAACATAACCAGAAGATTGATAGTCTGCTCTCCACATGCCTAAACCACACTTTTGAAACTCATGACATACTAATGTGTAGAATTCTAAGGTTGGACCAAGACCAGTACCTACTTCTTCGGTGTATTCTACTTCAAGAATCACATTTTTCTGGGCCTGCTTATCCATCATATGTGCAGCAGATTCCAAAACGCATTCTCGAGAAACTGAAAACTTCTTACGGGGGAGGCCACCACTGCTAGTCCTTCTATCAGAATCACGGTGAGGTGATTGTGGTTCAGCACAAGATCGGCCAAATGCTGCCAACTGGAAGAACTTGCATCTCACCTCAAAGGTGAATAAGAATGGGAATGAAGACATCAAACAGTTGCACCACAAGGGCATGGCCCCAATGGAGACGGCTAAAGGATCCCGCATTTGCTGCTCTAATTTCTCAGACAATTTGCTATTTACAAACTCCTTAAGTGACAGTTTGGGGATCACCAACTCTGAGTGTATCAAGTCATTGCTTTTTCCATTGGCAAACATGTTCACTCTTTCATGGTACACCAAATGGGGTGCATACTTGTTTAAAACCTCCAAACTCCTTAGTAGCAATAGTATATCATTTGTAGGACTTGAGTCCTCCGTTACTGGCAGAAGCCCAGAAACAGTTGTGTCAGGCGAAAATGGCAAATACAGCTTCTGGATCCCAACTTCACATGATTCATCTGGGTACAAAGATTCATTGCCAATTTCAGCAGCATTCTTATAGATCACTGTGTATACTTCACTCCACACTTTGGCACCACTATATGTTTCATCTTGTGACTTCATTCTTTGTCGAAGAACCTCCTGATATAAAGTAGAAGAATTGTCTAATTCTGCCCCTTCAAGGTAAATTGCTAGCCTAGAGGAACTGTTCCCAGCATCACTAGATACATCAGACTGGCTACCTTCTTCCACGTTGGATGGGTGCTCAAAGCTTGTTCCTATGGAACGGTTTGGGCGGAAAAAAAAAGCGATTACTAAATCTGTATTCAGTTAGTTCCAGCACATAACGTCAACTGTTGATACAACTTAACAAGTGACACAGTTCATGGATCTGAATCAATGCATATTTTTCCAAATGCAAGTTAGATTTCTGAATTTGCATACCATTTCTAATGCTCTCACTTCTAGCATCTACTTCCACTGGATGATGAGGTCCTGCTGTAGCAAATCCCTGAAACGAGAAATTTTGTATGGCATGTTAGTATGACACCAGAACAGAAAGGAAAAAGCAAAACATGTATCACCAGGGAAAAGAACCACTTACAATGAAAGGCTCAGGTCCACCCATAGATTTTGCTTCATCAACATCCATACTGGTGAAGTTGACTATTTGACTTGTTTTATCCCTTTCCTCCTGCTCATGAAATTTAAGAATAAGATAATATCCACCATTACTCATAATGGAAGTTCTCATACAATATATACATTGTGCTTATATTCTCTTACTATTCAAATAAAATACCAACCTGCAACTCAGGCAAAGTAGCGCACGCACCATCAAATTCCAAGGGGTCAGGGCTCACTGAACCATCATGGGAAGCCCCTTGTATTGGTGCCACAAACAATCGGCTAGGGGCTGGAGAAGCTGGATTTGACCTATCCGTACCCCTTTTGGCAACCTTAGGCCACAGATATGATTTAATTGCCTCCACAGAACAGAAGGGGTCAACTGTAACCATTTCTTCAGAGTAATCACCAAGGTTTTTTTCCTCGTCCCCCCTCTTAAAACGAACTCGAAGAGATGGATGTGGAACAGCTCGTCCAGAAGGTACAGAAGCATACGAGCTTCTAAGGTTGGCCATGTTGCCTAATGTTACAGGAAAGCTCTCCACTGTAGATAAAGCAATCTGTAATTTCCGTACCAGTAACAGAAGAGGCAAGTCCTTTATGGCAAGATCGAAGGAAAAAAGTGATAATCTTGCAAATGCCTCAAATCTTTTGAGTACAAGATAAAAGTTAGTGAAAACATCTGTAGGATTGAACTTCCCTTCTTCATAGAGACCACCAAACAGGTAGTTCACCAATGCCTTTATAATTCCACTTTCTATAAGTTCAAATGTGGATATGGGCTCATTTCCACTGATTTCTACCATCATTTGATGCAACATACTGCATAACTTCTCTTCATCCTCCATGCATTCTCCTTTTACAATGGATAGTTTTGCAAGGCTGGTCAACTCATCAGAGGCCTTTCTGAGATTTTGTAGTACATCAGTGATTACACTTCCCATGCTGTGAAGGTCAGCAGCAAAGTATTTTGCTTTTATCCTCTTGGCAACTTCTTCAACATAATCTTTCTCAAGTTTGCATGCTTTGGGTTCTGAAGTGGAGACGCAATGATCAGTATTGTAAGCATAGCACAAGCATCTCTTCAGGCTGCAATCAGACAATGCTGAAGATCCACTTGCTGAAGGGAACATGAATACAGAGCACTTTTCTGGGGTAAGCAAAGCATCAATGGCAAATAAGACTCCTTCCTTTGCGAAAGAGGCCACTGATGTGTCAGGAAGCTTTTGAAGAACCATTTCAGTTATCTGTAAGGCTAGTGTTTGAATATGATAATCCTTTCGAGTAAAGACACCCATCAGGAAGCTGTTAAATTGACCCAAAGAAGAAAAATTAATTTCATAAAGTATTTCCATGTAATTATTTGATGCCATGTGTAAATAAGGTCAACTCACCTTGGCATGGTGGTATTTTCAACCATTCCAAGAAGCATTTCTGATTTAGTATGATACACTAGCTTACTAATAACAGAAAGACACCCATAACAAACAACTAAATTTGCTCCAGAATTAACTACCTGTAGGAAGGACAAGAAAAAGTTATTCTCATAACGAGATTATACAGAATGAAAGAGCAAAATCTCTTGTTCTGTCAAATACTGAGTAACTGACCTGAATCAATACTGGAAGAACGTTTATCCCAAATTTCTGCAACTCATCAGGATGATCAGCCAAGATCTTTCCCTTACAAGACAATATTTGGTCCTCATCATGCCTATCTATCGGAGGGAGAAGCTCATTCAGCAACTTTAGAACTTCATGTGTCTAAAACCACACGAAAATAACATAAGGGGTTATACACCAGAACTTTTTGCACAGAGCTCCAAGAACATGCGCAATAAAGATGAAGTCAATGAACAAAAGGGGCAAAGTAAGTGACCTGGTTGCTTTGCTTCTCAACTGCATGAGGGAAAAGCATGCTGTGTGAAAGCTCATAATTAGACAAGATATCTTTCATTATACTTCCAATTTCAAGCTCAAAGATCATGGTGACAGCATCACTTGAACCAGCAGCCAGTTTTGCAAGTAACCCAATTAGGTTCTGAAGATAAATATAGAATTAGATGGAAGAAAGACTAAAGTTTGCAAGAGAAATAAGTATACACTACACATAATCAGTTCATATGGAATGTCTGCTTACGCTGTAAGTGGTCTGGCTTAGAGTTGTTCGACTATTGATGCCTATGAGATGCATCGTGTGTTTAACAAGCCCGTGCTTACAAAGCTCATTGAGCATATCAGGAGAATCTTTCACGCGTTCTGCTATTTTAAGCAAACAAGTAACGACATTCTCAACAAGCTGTGATTCAAGGCCAGGACAAAAATAAGAGATGTAGCATCAGAATGTATGTCATTAAAAAATGACTCCCAAGAAAAGGTGTACAATACAAAATACAAACCTGTCTATCCTCATAATGAAGAAGATCACACAATCTTGGGACTGCCTCCATGATAGGGGCAGGGCATTCAGAAGGAAGCTTTCTACATATATTGACAACGGTTGAAAGTGCAGTTCTCTAAAAGCAAATGAAATGGAAAAAAGAAACGGAATTAATTGACACAACAAAAATGCCTATAAAAGTGTTACTAGCCAACTAGGAGATACCAAAGAATAAAATACTGCTTTTCAAGAGAGCTTATATGTCAAACACTAGTGTACCTGAAGAATAGTGGAAAAGAAGTCTATAAAACCCAAAACAGCCATAATTGCCCCAGATTGCAGGCATGGAAGTGGCTGATCACGGGAAATCTTCTCCAATGCTTGCAAACACTGTATAAAATGACAAGGATATGCATACACATTTTAAGTATTTATAGCATGTAAAAGGAGAAATCTTTGATTGGATAGAATGAACAATAACTAGACTTGCATACTTGTTCAGCTACATCCAGATACTCGATTGCTGTCAATCTCTGGCACAAAGCAGGAACGATTTCATACTTAACAAGAAATGCTGATGCCCGTGGATAAACATCACAAAGGTAAGTTATAGCCCTGATAGACAAAAGCATAATGTCCGCGTTGGTTTCGTGATTTGCCAATTTCACAAGGGCAGGCGCTAACTGATCTGCAAGCATACTAGACACTGAATCCTCAGTTGCAAAGGACAACACTTCACATAACTCGGTAAGAGAAGCTAACTGCACAGAAGGATCAGCATCATCATTCAAACTAGAAATCACTCTCTTGATCTTCCCTTGATCACCATATGACCTTTGCCTTTGAAACCTAGCAAGGGTCCTATGCCTATGATCACTCTCATTGTAGTCATCCGAATCACAAGACCCGTAGGGAGAATAATCCCTCTCCAAATCGCCTTCTGATCGACCAGAGGCCGAAGCAGAGGAAGAGGTTTCCATATCCCTTTCATGGCTTTCGGTTTTCGAGCTATTCCCAACTACTTGGGGCGGTGAATTTGATGAACTTGGTCTGCTCTCTAATGAACTGCAAGCCCTCTTGTCTGCAGGCAATTCATCGCCTAATTCAGATCGTTTCTGTCCCCTACCAGCCATTCAGATTTTAACAGCTTTTCAGTCCCTGAACCAAACACACACGCATAAAACACACTTACACTTTCTGATCAAATAACATGATCAAAAATTCGAACTATACTGAACCACAATAAGAGCAAAAACCTATCTTTTCTAGAGAAAAGGCAAAAAAAAGAAAGCAGTTTCAAGCCACAATCGACATAAACAGAAACAACTTGCAATGAAACGATGACCTCCTTCAGTATAAAACTCTGTTTCAGCAATCAAAGCGAAACAGCCACAAATTCGCAATCGCAATTTGGCTTGATGATCAAACCAGTAAAATCGAAGCCGTAAAAGTGTAAGCAACGGAAAACAGCACTGGAGAATGGAGTTTTGGTAAGCGTGTAGAAAATCCGAAATCCATAACCAATTTGATCAAACAAGTAAAAACAACACAATAAAAAATCCATCATTTCACCAGAGCAATCCAGGGATTAAATACCTTAAAAAGCGAAACTTGAAGAAATTCGAATTCCTCCCCAAGGTAAATTCTACCGCAGTCTGAGCGAGAAACCCTCTTTTTTCTCCTCTTTTCGTCGTCGTCTTCTTCTTCTCTTTTGCACTTTCGTCGTGTAAAATACTTTGGGCTGATTTTTCTCTATACATCCAGGGCAAAACTTTCACCGCCTTTCAGGAATTATAATTACCTTTTTTTAATTAGAAAGAGAATCTGCGATTGATAAAAAGAAATCATAAAATCGTTCTGATGAAGTAATTAATCAAATAGTATATATATATATATCGAAACATATCCGTTTCAAGACTTGTTCTAAGGAGGCTACAAAATAAAACAAAAGCAAAGGGGTGTGATTATGTGCACGAGAGGTGCAGTGGAGCTATTATACAAATCTCAAGGATTGGATGGACAAAGTCACAAAACCTGGTGATTATCATTACAGGTCGTTGGCGAAAGTGGGCCCGTGTTGATTATTAACGTGACGAAATATAAAATTTTAAAATATTAATTTATGGTATTTTATGTTGGGCCAGTCTTCTGGCCCAGTAACAGTTTGAACTTTATATGGATGGGTTTTAGGCCCATTGACTCTTTAAGAATTTTTAATTAATAAAATTATTCTTACTAGTTTATTTTATGATTTTTTTTCTTCATCTTTTTTATTTTTTCTCTTTCTAAAATATTATTTTTTGAGGTTTAGAGTTTAGGAGGGGTTAGTTTCTTAATAAAAATATCGCACATAAGTCATTTACTCAACTCATCCCATTACATGTGTGTTCAACAAAGGGTTAAGCCGCTATTTTTCTTTTAATATTTTAGGTCATGTTTATTTGGTTTGATTATGAGGAATCGGAATTGGAATGACGCATTCCAGTATTTGTGTTTGATTAGGAAAAAAATGGAATTGGTTTAAGGAATCGTTCATTCCAACCCACAAGAACAATTTGATTCCAAAGGAAAATGCAAGGTACAGGTCATTCAAAAATAAACTACATTCATCTCTCTCATCTCTTTCGTCACGAAAACATATCAAACAATAAGCTACGGGAATGGAAATGAGACATTCCTAATTCCGATTTTAACCCGATTCTTGGGTCATACCAAACGAGCTCTTAATGGGATAGAACTTTATCATATAAGGGAGGTTAAAATCACACGAAGACATACATTAGGTTATCTTAAAGTCCTAATTATCTCTACTAAAAAACTAAGAAAAATCGAATTATAAACCAAACACTAAAAAAATTATTAAAATGTATCTATAATCACCAAATTGACTTATTCTATTTATATAAAACATATTATTTATATCTCCGGTTATTTGGTTAACCAAGCTAAAAAATCCTCGCGAATGATCAAATTACCTTACATAGTAATTGTATAATTTTGTTCATTTATTGATGAAAGTGTTGTCAAAGCATCATATGGGATGAATTAAGACTCAAAATAACAATCTTCTCTTGTCATCTAGGCTTCACGGGGACCATAGCATCATCCTGGATATTGAGTTGCACCAACAGAAAAACTAAATTAAGCATTTTTTTTTTGGAGTGGCTACCAAACGCATAAAACTAAATGTTTCAGCTAAAAGTGTATATCATGTTTTATAAGGTTTTAGGATATGTTTGAATTACGCATTATCTGATATTATAATGTCAAAAACTGATATTATAATATTATTTTTGACATTATAATATCAAATAATACATAATCCAAACATACCTTTAGTTCAAGTAGGTTTTTTTCTTTGGTACTAAGTTCCAACTAGATTTTTTGCAAGAAATGCAAATTAACATGTCATAACACATCCCTTTAATGTACTACATCAGAGCATTCATGTATGCTTATAGATACCGATTGCATTTTTAGCTTCCTATTTTATTGCCAAACATAGTTTTTAACGTAAATGAAATTCATAGCTAACTGTTTTATAGTGTGGTTATAGCTATCAATTAAACATGACAAACTATACTTAACACTCAACTTACCCTACAACACACTAGTACCCTTGCGAAATGCAAGTTAAATGTCTCATTGTGCTAGACACAAGCTCAGCTTAGGCGTCTCCTATGAACAACAAACTACCCAATTAACTTCCACATGCACTCAACAATCAACATGCATTCGTCGCTTTATAACAGAGAATGGGTTTTATAGTAGCTTCTATGTACTAAATCAAAAGGAATAAGATGATTCTGCAATAAGATAATATGATTCTACGAATGACATTCAACTATTTATCATCCTTAAGCGAAATTTGGGATCTTCAAACTCGGAGAGTGATCAATGGAGGTAGGTCTATTCTGGGCCGAGCATGGGATTCATCATGTTCTGATACTGCAACAACAGAAGGAATAAACAAGTTCAAGCAAGGGCTCTTGCAAATAAAGACATTTCACAGTCAAACCATGGGGTGAGAGGATGCTAAGATGCATAACAGATAATATTGTCTCCAAAACTGAGCTTTCAGGGAAAAAAGGGCACTACTCACAAATGACAATCAGGGGATCAAACACTTGTATATCATGTATAAATGTATGAATACCAAAATTGGCAAACACTGGCAAAAAAATATTCAACATTGCCGTAGTAAAAAAGAATTGTAGCAAACATGAACATAAATTATTCATTCAGGGAGGAACAACAAAGAGGCTTGAACGCTTTGTTGGGATAAAGGTCTAACAAGAAAGCTCAAGCTCAACTTAATATCTTATGAAGAGCAACGTCAATCAAATTATCTCACTAAATTAATTGCCCAGTTTGCACATTCAATATTGAAGAAACTAAATCCCTGTGACAGACTAAGTTACAGAGCAAGGCACAAGAATCTCAAGGCAACAACAGTACACAAATATTCTTTCACAACTCTACTTAACACATTGATCAGTGGCAACCGCAAAACTACCAACAGAACAACCAAAGCTGTATTAAGATCTGTGAAATGATTCACCACCCATGCAGCAGGAACAAATTGAGGAATTCAAAAAGCATTTGGATGCTTTATACAATGAAGATAAATAATCACTTCACACTAGAACAAGTGAAAATATAGAAGTATCTTCAGCAGTTTACACTCGAGATGGTGCATACTTATAGAGGCATAAGACCACTAAGTAACATAATAACAAATATATCCTTGCAACTAAGAACTAAACTTGATTCTTTGACTAGAGCACTAGCAAATTCTTTATCAAGGAGGCCAGGTTGGAATATGAGCTACCTGCATATCCCCATAGTTCACTCCTTGATTGAAAGAGCCTTGATGAGTAAGCTGTCAAATTGCCAACGCAATCAAAATATAAATCACCAAAACAAACAAGAAGATAACAGTATACCATCGAAATGAATGATCAACGAATACAATCATCATACAAGCAGCACCAACCTGATGGCTGGGAACAATTTGACCACCTATAGCATCTTTCCTACCAGACCCTTCTCCCTTAGCAGAACCCTTAGTATCACCCTGTGCAAACAAAACATTAAAACCCTTAGCATTTTTCAGCAACATAAGAATTCAGTAAACAGAGTAACAGATATCATTAACAAAATAGAAAACTCACCTCCATCTGCAACATCAGCATCAACCCCATAAATCACCAAAACAAACAAGACGATATCAGTAAACTAATCGATGTCATGTTATAATTTAGAAACATCTAAAGCAGCACATATCTAAATATATACCTCTCTGTACCGAGCCAAGTAGACCTTCAACGGTTCAACGTAATCCTCAAACCCTAAAGTTGCCATAGCCCAAAGCAGATCATCGCCATTAATCGTCTTCCTCTTCTCCTTCTGACACTTATCGCTCGCCCTATATATCGATCGGCAAAGTAGATCCCCAATTTCAAATAACTTGAATCATAATTGAAAAAAAAAATCCCCAAATATTCCAGTACAAAGGGGGAAAGATGAGAAGAAATCCATACTCGCTGGTGATGAAACTGATAAACTCGGAGACACACTCCTGCACAGTCTCCTTAGCATCCTTGGCAATCTTGCCATTAGCAGGCAAGGCCTTCTTCATAATCCGGCTGATGTTAGCGATGGGGAGAAACCTTTCCTGCTCGCGGACGTTGGACCTGGGGCTCTGATCTCCTCCACTCTCGTGGCTCCCTCCGCCAGGGCTCGTCGGTTCCTTCGACATTGCTGAACCCTAACCCCTAAAAAACACGAACATCAACAATGAAATTAGACGAAAAAGCGCGTAGAAACCCTAAATCCACCGCCGCCATAGCAAAGACAGAAATTAAGAAGGGGGGTTTGGAGGGAGAGAGAGAGAATTGGAGGGGAAAGGAGAGAGAATTTGAACTTACCAATGGAGGAAGAGGAGGAGAGAGAGAGTATTAAAAAAAAGGGGAAAGCTTGGAAGGAGGATGCGCGGATCAGAGGGGGAAGAAGATCGGACGCTGGAGAAGGAGGGGAGAGAGGAGAGATACGACTCGGATGTGAGCTTCTAGTTATGTTTGGCATCACTTACTATTTATAGTTCATAATTTACTGATTTTACTATTTTAGTAATGGATAAGGTAAATAATATGAGTGTTGTTAAAAAGAGAGTTAAAAATAAGTAGTATGAAATGTAACATGTCAAATATAATAAAAAATGACTATTTAATCGACACCCATAATATATTTTTTATAACTTTTATTTATTTATATTGGATTAAGAGTTAATGTTTAAAAAACAGTTTTAGGTAATTTTTTCTTTGTGTTAAGAGATTTCGTATGCTTGTTTGAGAAAATAACATTATACTTGTGTAAATTCTATATTCTTGCACGTTTGGATTTGGTTGTAGTTAAACAACTTATTATTGTTTGTCATTGTATTTTTGCCAATGAATAATTGTATTAGAATTCGCAAAATTACAAAGCACTTCCAAAAAGAGTAGATTATAGAAAGACCAGCTAATTAGCATTATCACCTTATAGCCCTGGAAATAATGTATATCAAGTAAGCACATCAAAAACATTATCTGGGTAGATTACAAAAGAATGCTCTTTGTCATCCAGGGTTCTTAGAGACTAAGGTCTTAAGCCTCATCCTATATATTAAATTGCGCCAACAAAATTTTCCACCAAAACTAGCACCTATATTTTGTGGAGTGGCTACTAAATGCAAAAACTACATGCTTCTGCCAAAAATGTGTCTCCTGATTCCTCACTAGAAAATTTGCAGGCATGAATCCTCTTTCAATCAGTACTGCTTAGCTTTTGATCCTTTTGGATTTCCTCCTTCAACTTCAGCAACTCCTTCTCCCCAGCTGCAATCAAACCCTTAACTGAGTCGAATGTTGTAAGCCGAATGCTGCAAAAAAAAGGTGAAAAGCCTCGTCAGGTGAATGAACCCTAGGCTGTCTCAACTGAGATGATTGTGAAACATTACTTCAAGTTTCAACATTCATGATTGAAAAAATATAAAACACAGTATAAAGTAACCTGCTATTTGGGAGGGTCTTCAATGCATTTGGCACAAATCCCCTGTACAATCCAAGCCAGCCATCGCGTTCAACAATACCTGCAACATTAAGTTCAATCAACTATCTGGTTCTAGCAATCTCAGTAAGGACCCAGATATTTCACTTGGGAAACCATCTCAGGTTAGAGTTCAACTCAATCATCCATATGTCAAATGCCCGAATCCATTATTGGTTTTAGTCTTTTGCAGCGTGTACAAAGAGCATAGTGGGTTCAAAGAAAAGAACCCAAGTTGGAAAACATTTAGCGTTTTAACATGCCAGGCCAAGACATTTTATGGGTTACAAATTTGGGTAACGAAAAGAAAGGCAGAATTTTTTTTACCAGGAAGGGCATCAAGAACTGTCTTGTAAGGAGTACTCCTCATTTGCATTTGTCGTCTTACAGTATCCAAAGGATAACATGTAAGTGTGGCAAGAGTGGCAGATACCAAAGCCGTCAGTAAGGATGTTTCAGGCCTCTTCTGATACTTCTCTGGCAAAGACTTCTTCACCCTAGTATGACAATGGAGATCCTTATAAGTAAAGATAAAATATAATAAAACAAAAAAACATATTCAAGGACCACAAATTTCACTTCAACTCTCCGGAAAGGGAGACATTGAGGGTACCAGCCTCACAAGTCAAAAATGCAGAAGTTCACGGCTATGTAGGGAGCTATTCCAATTAATGATGGTCCAAGACCCTTAAAGAAAGAAGCCATTCCTTCATCTCTTAGCATGCACAAAGCAACCTGCAATTAATTTAATACATTTAGTTCTTGTGGCAATATTATTTTCATTTAGAGCAGACAAAATCTTGGTTCACTTACCTGACTCATAGTTCTGGACCCTGGCTCTACTGCTAACCTTAACCTCAAGACATCTAAAGGATATGTCACCTGAAAAAATATGTAAGGATGATTTAGGCAACAAATGTTCAGTGTACACCCTCAATCCATAAGTACAATCCTTCTAGTGATAACTAAGTTTCTTGGATATATAAATTTTTCCTACTCTTCTAATGATAAGATTCAAGTTTAGATTCTCAGTATTGATGTTTATGTTTACAACTTCTTGATTATCAATAACAATCAAACTACTAGAACTCCATAACTTCTTCCGTTTAAAAACCAGGTTACTGAAACTTAAGTCTTACTAATTATTCTATCAAAGCATAGAGAATCACTTTATGGAGAAAAAGAATCAAAGAGAATTTAGTCAAATACTATGCACGAGCAAGAGAATAGACAGAAAGTCATTGACACCACTCACGAGGGTTGAAGTCATGCCAGCACAAGCACCAGCTGCTAATCTACCAACAACAGAAAGTTCTTCATCCTTTCCCTTAAAAAGCTTCTGTAGTTTCATGCATAACATAGTATCAGATGCGTGAAAGACTATGAACTGTATAAACAGAGAGATTAAGTTCAAGTATTACTTTGTATATCTCGTACGAGAAAAGTTGCACAGCACTATAAGGTATGACTCGTATCACCTGCGAAGTTTGTTGCAAATCATCCCATTTACATGTAAGAGGAAACTAAAGACAGGAGGACAGTTAAAAAGAGGAGGGCAAAATGGTTGTTAAAACCTGAGGAAGATTGCCTTTCCAGTACCCTTTCAGACCCTCCTCCTTCCCTATCATAGTTATTGCCTGCATACATGATTCAAAGGATTGTATTAGACCAAAGTCATCCCATTGTAAACATCTCTACCGCTGCGCCTGCTGGAACTTTAAGTATCTAATTTGTATCTCATGAAAAAAGTATTGCAGTGTTTAGGAATCCTTTCAGTTCAACATCCGTGGAAGAAACAACCAAACTGGAAGAAAGATACAAACCTCAAGAAAACCAATTGCCTTCTTAGCACTTTCTTGGCCAAATCGCAGCCCGTGTGTCTGTACAGGAATAAAAATAGCTTTTACAAACATCCAATCAATTATATTTTGTGAGCATAATATTATATTTCTGATGTGGTAAGAAGGTGATGCACGTGTAAATTCCAGACTCCTGTAAAATTAAGCTAACATTGATGCAATATGATGAAGACCATATACTGAACAATGACATGCTTAACCTAACAGAATAGCTTAATTGTAATAACTGCTACTTCTAAACTGTAGCAAATATCAGTTGCAAGTTCACATCCTAATCTTCTCCTCATCAAAGCAAACTTTTTAACAGCTTCTGCAAAGGCTTCTAAATACTAAGGAGTATCTAATATGAATCCCTCTTAAAAGAGTCAAAAAGACATCTAGGTTCCTACAGAAGAAGAATATATTTCGAAAAATCTTTCACCACCAATAAAGCAACTAGTTACTCATGCCCCCCAAACCTAATCAAACTAAGTACCAAATGAATCACATTTCTTGTTCATCGAAGTTCTGAAAAAACTGAACCTCAACCATTTGGAGAAAACAACAGCTACTGTTGTTGTAGAAAAGTTCACAAAGCTGAAACCCAATGCCTTAAGCAATATCCAATTTCAGTCTTCTGCAGAAACTAGGAAGTCAAAAAGTACAAATAGATATTATACCTGCATAATAAGCTTTACACGGTCAAGCGGAGCAGTGACGGTCTTCGCGGCGGCTCCGGCAATTGCACCAGCAGCAAAGAGCGCCGCGTCCTTGGGGACAAGAGCGACCAATGCTACCGGATGTTTGATCAGCCGCTCCATGCTAGGTCCGATTTCTCTCTCCTCCCTCTTCTCCGACAACGAAACGACAGCGAAACCACCAGCTCGCCTTCCTCCGCCGCCGCCGAGCCATCTATTCCTGAACTGAGACTGCTTATGCGAACGGAAAAGCGAGAGCTCGGTGGAAGCGCTGGTCTCCGAAGCCTGTATGCCGGGAATGGCGCGGCAAACGAGAGAGGCGGTGTTCGGCTCCATGGATAGGGAAGTCGGAATCCCGAATTCGACGGTAGAACCGCAGATTTCGATTGCAATTGCGAAGTGTAGAGCGAAATTGAGGATTTTGTGTTTGCCTGGTGGTTTTCGAGCGGAGAAGATAAGGCAGCAGGGAAGAGCGCAGGTAGTTGGAGAGAGGAGGGAGAAAATGAGTAGGGAAAGGGAGGGAAACGAATTAAAGAAGGCGAAAATCCACTGACCCTTTATTTTATTTTTTTTGGTAGAACTGCCCCTTTATTTTATTTTCGTTTTTGAAAGGGATTTTTTATTGTTCCATGAGATTTTGAGTTTTGAGGCATTATAAAGTGTTTGGTTAAGAACATATATTGATATAAATCTTTTCATAAGTAATCATCAAAGGATTACTAACTCTCTTTTCATAAGTAATTATTAAAATATTATTAAGTTTCGGATAAGGAAAATAATTACGTGAGAATATATCTTTGAAAAATATATGAGAATAATATATATTCAAAAAAATAGTTATGCATAACCGGGAAAAAGACGTTTTTCTTATAACATGTTTTTAAAAAAATACTCGTTTTTTTAAGTAAATACGTTCTTGTCTAATTGTACATATGAATTAGTCTAAATATACATTTATTTTGTAATTTTTTTTTAAAATCATGTGTGCATGACTTTGTCAATGTAGAGATTTTTACCTATATATATAAATAAATGGTTTGCAAGCGCATTCATTAATTTTCTATTGATGGTGTGCATGAATTTTTTTATCGTTTGTCGATATTTTTGCCTATATGTATAAACATTGGCCTAGATTTAGAGAGGAAAAAAAGACATTTAGTTTGAACTTAATAAACTATTTTTTATTTGAGATGATCTTTAAATATTAGAGTTTACCAATGGACCCTGTTTTTTTTTTAATAAAAAAAAACATATTTTGGATAGTAAGAATCGATTTCATTTTCATATTTTGAATACTCCATTGTTTTATACATTTCTATATTGAGATTATAAAAAAGAGGGGAAAAAAAGTAAACACACATGCATTTCAACTTTTAAAGGTGTTTCATTTCTAATTAAAATTTGGAACTTCTGTTTATAGAAAAATAGTCCCTTACTAACTGAAATCAAGTTTATATGATGTATCGTTGTCAATAATCCATATCAAAAAGAACTGAGGAAACACATATATGATATATCCAAACAACAGGAACCTCATTATTCATGACTGGTACAATAGGTGTTACAGAAGAATTGAATCTAATCTCAGCTAGCCCACTAAGATCAAACCCTTCTGCTTCTTCCACACATCAATGAACCAGCTACAACAGGAAGAAAAAAAAGAAGAAAAAACTAAACCCGCCTTGAACTTCACTCCTTAGCGGTTTTAGACTGAGAATCGATCAAGCGCCATGTATATCGGTGTGTACAGTAGTGCCAAGTAGTACAGTTGCCTATGAATGAAAGAATCAGCACACCAATTCATCCATGAGAACAATCTGCTGAGTGATACATTGTTACCCACTATGAACAAGTGACCAGAACCAACTGATTATCATGCTCCCAAAACTCTGTTGTTTGCCAGGTTGATGACGTTTGGTTGGCCTGTGAGCGGTGTTTTATGGACGAAGAAGCAGCCTGCAATCACTACGTAGCAGAGGAGAAGAACGAGTCCTTTCATGTAGTGAGACGTTCCATCCTGTAGACGTTTACAAAAGCCGAGTTAAAGTAGTGTGACATTGAAACTTCTCCTAGAAAGTTTAGGAAAGTGTTGTTTTTTTGAACCTGTAGAGCCAAGCCAGTTATGATAATGGATAGAGCTAGAGAGCCGGTTTCTAGTGGAGTGAAAACAAGATCCATGTTAATGCCTATGATCCAAGCAACAATCACACACGATGGAACCTGATACAATAACCAAAGTTTGAATCACAACTTTGTATTGGCACAAATAGCTGCATAATTGAGCTTTGATCAAGCTCTTACCACAAACATTGATATCTGAGTTGCTGATCCCAATGCAACACCCAAAGATATATCCTGGTTTCAACAATATGAAGAGATTCATCAAAAACTTAGCCACCTCATGGTTTTTATATGGTCAAGTTAGAAGTGGGAAACTTACCAGCTTGTTCTTGAAGGCGAAAATGACAGCTCCAGCATGTTCTGCAGCGTTTCCCACAATGGGAAGCAAGATTATGCTGATGAATCCAATGCTAAGGCCCCAAGAATCTGAAGCATCCTGCTCAATAGCACCAAAAAATTAGTAATTTACAAACTTGATCAATCTATATGATTATTCTCCATATGATCTCTTGATAGGTAATAAATCGTTCATAGCGTCTTTTAAATTACCTCAATTGTGGCAACCACGTACTCGGACAACAGCGCTACGATACCGGTCATGCCTATCAACCAAGCAAAGCCACTCCAGAAACCGATCACAGCACCTTCTTCAGAACCAACATCATCGTCGTCATCAGAGTCCTGTTTCAGGTTAAAATTTCAGTCTTGTACTGAATTTTTACTATTTCATTATTCAATATTGATCTTGTATAGGTGCAATCTACCTCCTGGGCTTCAAACAACTGTCTGTGGGTCCACAGTTGGAAGATAAGATATGCAAAGTACGCAATCAGCATCACGATGCTGCTCACTCTGGACAATTGAAGAGTTTGGGTTAGTCCTCCATTGAAAGATGCAGATCTTCCGGTGGCGAATCCGAACAGCAATGGCAACAAGTGACAGAACAGCCCAAGAAGTAAGAGGAGAGTGTTCACATCAGCTTGTCTCTGCAAGTATACACACAATATGCAAACATTTAATTTATGTATCATTAAGTTTGACTACACTTTATATCTGCAACATGATTCACAAGTGACAAACCCTATCAAATTTCTGCTCCTTGGAGAGGTTGGCCAAGCCTCCACAAAAGAGAGAGGTGCCAAGTACAAGTAGAAGGTTGGAGAGTATGGAACCGAGAAGCGAGTACTTGACAACATCTATCTTGTTCTGGCTCAAGGCGAGTATTGCTATTATAAGCTCAGTAGCATTTCCACACGTCGCGTTGAGAAGTCCTCCAGCTGCACACATGAAATCCAATAATTGTCAATTCACTTCAAATCAATGGAGTATGGACAGAGTATAAAAACTACAAATGAATGAGAAAAAGTACCTGTTGGGCCAGTGTAGTATGCAATTTGCCTGCAAATTGGGGAATCCAAAGATCAGATAACAGAAAAGTAACTCAATCACTAAGAAATGCAGATTCAGACAGTGAAATGTCGCCTTACTCTGTTAGAAAGCTGATACGTTCAGCAAGAGGAGTCAGTGCAAGCAAACTCAAAGCAAACACCCAGGGCTGCCAGTATTAGCAATTGTGAATCACATCAGTTCAATACAATCTTTAGCAGTCAATGCAGTCCAACTGAATATCATGTCATAATTCATATGCATAAGCAATTGCTAATTGGATTCAAATTAGGTATGGTGAACATCAGCAATTACAATTTCAAATCAAATCCACATTCAGAGTTAATTGATCAGAAAACCCTTACTCTTCCGAAATCGAAGCACTGCGCAACGATAGCCAAGGGAATAGCCAGGAAGAGAACGAAGAGCTTCGTCCCTAGAATAACCTCCTGAAAATTCTGCAGCGTTTCCCTCAGAACTCCACACCGCACCTTCGACACCAACCCTAACTCCGACTTCTTCCTCAGCGACGACGACGACATGTTGTGCGCCGTTCGCCCCGGCCTCAACTCCTTGCTCGACCGCTTCAGCAGCGGCGCCGTCACTCCGCCGTTCTCCATCGCCGTCAACGACGCTTCTTCGGAGCCCGTGATGTGGTTTCCGCCCTTCATACTGAGATTTTCTCGGCGAACGGAAGGAGATTGATCAGAATTTCTTGAGGATTATTGTGTTGGATTGATTTGATGAGGAACAGAAGTGCGTTTATAAAGAACGGAAATTCGGATTTTGAACCATGAATTGAGGGAAAAGGAGATTAATGCATGAATTTATGCATCTTCGTGGAAGCTTCATCTTCAGCTCAGTAACTGCAAATTGTTGATGTGCATGCCTACCTTGTCTATCTCATATTCTCATACTGCCTGTTTTAGGTTTTCTATCCACACAAAAAAGGATAAAAAAAAATATGTGTTATAAGTTATAACCTAATAAATATATTGACTATTACAAAAAATTAATCAATCGAAATTTCTCATGCGACCATGTGAATATTTTACGTGGTATATTATTTATGTGTATTGTATAATACAAATTCAATGTATATTGTGTGATACATTTAATTTAAGTTGTAGTGTGAGGTACATTCAGACCGAAAAAAAAAATGATATAAATGTATTTTATTCGAATAATATGTGCATCAACGTGTATAATTTTATAAAATGGTTAATGTATCGTAATTATATAACTATACTCAAATATGCCACGTAATTGAAATGTGCACCGTTTGTGTACAAAAAGTGATTATGTGTATCACAACTTACAAGATATTCTCTCCAATATGTATCGTAATAATATTAAATATACATCGTAATTATACTAAATGGTGCACCATAACATATAACATGATATATTAACGATTGAACATAACGTTAGGTTGATTTAGAAAACATGCATTCACAAGTAAATAATCCTCACTAAAAATATTAAACATGTATATATTAAGGTGAGGTTGATTTGGGGAGTGTTTGGCATGTTGTGTGTAACGGGTTAGAATTAGTTGAAATCAATTCACCTAATACATGTGATAATTTTGCATTTATTTGGTGGTGGTGTTTATGCCTAACCAAACGTCCCCTAAGAGAAATGCCATATGCTTCTCTTATGGTTTTCCGTGTTCTATATGACATCAAAGATTTTTTAATCACTAAGTTTCATGTAATTCAAACACATCTTAAATGAATATTCTTCTTTATTTTAGATTTTTTAAACACGTAATATATAGGTAGTAATATATACTGCTTATATTTTCTATTTTTAACGTGCCCTTATAAACTACCCTGAATGGAAAGTTTATCAACACAAGCATAAAATATTACTCCGATATTATTGTGGGTACTTCGATACTATATAAATTTTCAAGAAAATTATAATATTTTTTCATGATAAGATTAAACAGTTTCAAAAGTATCATCTAAGTAATATTAAAAGTGCAAGGCTCGATTGAACTTTTGAAATGCATGCTTTGACGATGACATGTAAAACACAAATCCACTATTAATGTGTTCATCTCGTCTAATATTATATATCTATATCCTTTCAAAAGATAATTATATATCTATATCTATTACAAATTTACAATATAAGAACATGTAATATTATGTGTGAGATATTCAGAAGTACTAATTAATTCTTTCGGAAGATGTGTGAAATGATATTGTAACATACATTTGTACTGACGAAAACCACTATTTCTAAGTGTCATATTTTTTTATTTTTTATTTAATGATCGAAAGCTCTTATACATGTACATTGAGTGTCACAACCTTAAGAAAATCATAATTTTTTGATTTTTTTTCAATAACAAGATTTGATTTAGTACAAAAGTTTTGATTATTTTTTCACCAAAAAAAAAAAGTTTGATTATTACATCTCTTGTAATTTTTTCATTTTAAATGAATCTTATTTTGATTCAACTTTACAAATAATATTTATAAAATGATATTATGCACGTATAATTTACATCTTACGATAAACTAGTTAAATTAACATATAATCGGTCCGTACTTAGCACTTGTGCTGAAATTCCTATCAGTCACTATTCGAAAATTTTCCTCGTAATCTTGACAGTTGACAAGTACCGTACAAGCGAACGTTCTGTCGGTTCTGAGAAATTTCCTTTCGGGTATGCGTCTTTGTTTCTTTCTGAAATATTATAACTATGATTAATTGGCTTTTAAAACATATAAATATTAAACTCAACATAATTCAAAAATATGCTAACCTAGAAATTGGTGGAATACTCAAATATATCCACATTTCACTTTATTTGTTGTATATTACTCATTCTGATTAAAAATAATTAAACGCTTTGATAATATATTAATATGTTCAAATAAAAAAAAATGTTATTAATTTGTTTTAATCTCCCTACTTATTTCCTAAATAAACATAAAGTATAATTTCTTGAAAGATGGTGAAAAATAAACTGATCACTTTTAACTAACGAAGCCGCTATATACATTACATTTTTCGTACATTCGCACTACAAACCTCTACACACGAATCTTGCGTACGTAGAGGGGGAAATTACCCTACGCGTACGCAAGATACCTGCGTAGAGCTAAGATATGCCCGTTGGTTTATTTTAAATTTGACTCCTATGCCAAAATTTGGCGTACGCCAGATACTGGCGCATGAAAAAAAAAAAATTTGGCGCAACGTAGTAATAGACGTTTTCAATAGTTATATACTATGGTTATAGACGTTTTCAAGTGAACATTTTTTTAAAAAAAATTGCATTTGACTCTAATAATAGACGTTTTCAAGTAATCAGGGTTACATGACAATAAATTCGTTTGTATCATGAGGTTTCAATATACTTTTATTCATGTACATTTCTCCACCAATTCGTTTGATATTAACTGTTTGTAATTATTATTCTCGAAAATCACATATAACTATGGTTATATCTTATAGTTATATCCAATTTGGTTATATCTTATGGTTATATTTCATAGTTATATACTATGGTTATATTATATAGTTATATACTATGATTATATATTATAGTTATATCCAATTTGGTTATTAAGGATATAAGTATATATCTTATAGTTATATCCAATTTGGTTATATTCTATAGTTATATACTATGGTTATATACTTATATCTTATAGTTATATAACTATAAGGATATAACCAAATTGGATATAACTATAACATATAATCATAGTATATAACTATATGATATAACCATAGTATATAACTATAAAATATAATATATGATATAACCATAGTATATAACTATAAGATATAACCATAGTATATAATTATATGATATAACCATAGTATATAATTATAATATATGATATATGATATAACCATAATATATAACTATATAATATAACCATAAGATATAATATAACTATATAATATATGATATAACCATAATATATAACTATATAATATAACCATAGTATATAATATGATTATATCTTATAGTTATATCCAATTTGGTTATATTATATAGTTATATACTATGGTTATATCATATATCTTATAATTATATCACTATATGATATAACCAAATTGGATATAACTATAATATATAATCATAGTATATAACTATATGATATAACCATAGTATATAACTATAGGATATAACCATGAGATATAACCAAATTGGATATAACTATAAAATATAATATATGATATAACCATAATATATAACTATAAGATATAACCATAACATATAATCAAATTGGATATAACTATAAGATATAATCATAGTATATAACTATATGATATAACCATAGTATATAACTATATAATATAATATATGATATAATCATAGTATATAACTATAGGATATAACAATATGATATAACCAAATTGGATATAACCATAGTATATAACTATAGGATATAAACATAGTATATAACTATATGATATGATATAGGATATAACCATAGTATATAACTATGGAATATAACCATAAGATATAATAATAGTATATATTTATAGGATATAACCATAGTATATAACTATAGGATATAACCATAAGATATAACCAAATTGGATATAACTATAAGATATAATCATAGTATATAACTATATGATATAACGATAGTATATAACTATAGAATATAATAAAGGATATAACCATAGTATATAATGATATGATATAACCAATTGGATATGACTATATGATATAACCAAATTGGATATAACTATAAGATATAACCAAATTGGATATAACTATAAGATATAACCATAGGATATAATATATGATATAACCATAATATATAACTATAAGATATAATGATATGATATAACCAAATTGGATATAACTATAGGATATAACCAAATTGGATATAACTATAAGATATAACCATAGTATATAACTAAAGAATATAACCGTAGTATATAAATATAAGATATAACCAAATTGGATATAACTATAAGATATAATCACAATATTTAATTATAGGATATAACGATATGATATATCCAAATTGGATATAACTAGAGGATATAACCATAAGATATAACCAAATTGGATATAACTATAAGATATAACCATAATATATAACTATAGGATATAATCGTAGTATATAACTATAAGATATAACCAAATTGGATATAACTATAAGATATAATCATAGTATATAATTATAGGATATAACGATATGATATATCCAAATTAGATATAACTATAAGATATAACTAATTTGGATATAACTATACGATATAACCATAGTATATAACTATAGGATATAACCATAAGATATAATCAAATTGGATATAACTATAAGATATAATCATAGTATATAATTATAGGATATAACGATATGATATAACCAAATTGGATATAACTATAAGATATAACCATAATATATAACTATAGGATATAACCAAATTGGATATAACTATAAGATATAACCATAATATATAACTATAGGATATAACCATAGTATATAACTAAAGAATATAACCATAGTATATAACTATAGGATATAACCAAATTGGATATAACTATAAGATATAACCATAGTATATATAACTATACGATATAACTATATGATATAACCATAGTATATAACCGTAGTATATAACCAAATTGGATATAACTATAAGATATAACCATAGTATATAACTAAAGAATATAACCGTAGCATATAATTATAAGATATAACCAAATTAGATATAACTATAAGATATAACCATAGTTATATGTGATTTTCAAGAATAATAATAACAAACAGTTAATATCAAACGAATTGGTGGAGAAACGTACATGAATAAAAGTATATTGAAACATCATGATACAAACAAATTTATTGCCATGTAACCCTGATTACTTGAAAACGTCTATTGCTAGAGTCAAATGCATATTTTAAAATAAAAAATGTTCACTTGTAATTGCGCCCATATTTTTTTTTTCCACGCCAGTATTGAGCGTACGCTAGAGATTTTTTAAAAAATAGCGTAGATAAACAAATGTATTTTTATTTTTATTTTTTACGTATTTCCTCATTTTTTGAACTTATGTGCTGAAATACGTTATACGCCATACTCTTGTGTAGAAAATTATAGTGCGAAAATGCGAATTTCGTACTGTATATAACAGTTGCCTTAACTAATGCCCATAGATGAATCCGCTCCATTTTTTTTTTTGGGTCATGAACCCGCTCCATTTTTCATCCCGTGGCTGTTTTAAATAATGTACAAAATCTAATTTACTAGGTAATATATCTTAACTTTGAATGAAAAGAAAAAGAAATAAGAACAAGGGGTAAATAGGTGGAAGTTGAAAAACTCCTTCAACAACAATTAAAAATAATCAAATACTTGGTGTTAAAACATCATTTATTTATGATCAAGGGAATAACAGAAACACTATCGCACATAATTAATTTAGAAGTGTTTCATTTACACTTCAAATTCAAAATGTTAAACTAGCTAAGAGATCTCTAATTATCAATTAACATTAGCTCATAGTATGTAAATTTTGACCAGATTCAATTAGTTAACAAAGAGTGCGCTTGTAAGATCATAATAGTGATAGGATTCAAACGCATTAATGAGAGAAATTGAAAGAAATAACACGAGAATTGTTAATCCAATTCGTCGATAAATTAATTACGTCTGGAAGCTCTGTCAAGCCAGGGTTTTTCCATTATATTTTGTGATAACGATTACAATAATCAAACGAGAGATTTAACCTAATTAGCGAAACCCTAATCAGGTTCAAAAGACCCTTGTACGGACATGCCTAAAATGTTTCCCAGACATGCGGCTCAGACCCGCTGTTTTGCACGGAGGCTCTCATCCCCATACCCCCAGCCAACTCAACAACGAGTTAGATTGTTGAAAGCTGATATTTCGGTGTACAGTCCATCAAGCTTTATAACCCAACAATACCAAACATGCCTATAACTTTCAACGAAAAATATATTTTAACTGGTTTTTCAAAACCAAAAGAAAATATTCTTATATACTTCAATTAATCTCTCTCTATATCCCTAATTAATGAAACTTGAAAGGTTTGGGCCATACTGTAAAGTGTATATATATGGACATACATATATGGTATGGGGTTGTTTGGGTGAGAATGTTGATGCAGGTTTTAGCATTACCTTGACATATCCACGCATACGCATAAGTATTTGTAACTCTAATGTATATATATATATATATATATATATATATATTCATTTGTAATTCAGATACATATTTATAACTTTGGTACATTTAAGACTCAGTTAATATTGACTTACACTGTATAGACATAAAATATAAGTGGTGCTCCACTTATAATAGTGCATGTATAAATATACATCACAATACAAATGCATATATAAATGTGCATCTTAACATACTGTGATAAATAAAGTTTGTTTGAATTATATTTTATCTAATATTATAATATTAAAAATTAGTTTTATAATTAATGTCAAAAATAACATCATAATTAATGTCAGATTTTGACATTATAAAACTAATTAATGTGTAATTCAAATAAACCCTAATATGCACGAGTACAACCCCAATTCGTATATGTTTTTTTTTTTGGTCAAACAATTCGTATATGGTTAGTTTATATGTATTGTACGTATTAAAATGAGAACCATAAAATTGTGCTTTCCACGAAAATGCAGTCGAAAAGTATTTCTCTATATATAACCAAGGCTTTGAAAACGCGTTAACCCAAGGCATTTTTGATCAAACGGTACCAACAATATTAATATATCTTTGAATTTATCGATCATATACTTTAACCGATTGTGACTTCAATACAAAAAGTTGGATGCGCAGATAACCAATTATAAGGCAGTAACGTACAGTTTCACGGACTCAGAAATAGCATAGCTAGATTGTAACTTTTGGCATATATATATATATGATGATGTTGTACGTTATATATATGAAACTTCAGTTTTAGACGTACACTCATGCATTCATCAAAGGGGAAAGGAGTTAAATAAGGCCGAAAACGAAGAAAGTGGAGAGGAAATTTCCTCCATCGAGATATTTTATGTTATGTGCCAAGAGAGATCGGTCGATATATGTTATACAAAATATGAGGTGTCTACGCAAAATAATACATACTTACTGTTGAAACTCATTTTTAATGTGGCGTCGGTAACTTTTTCGGGTACAATTTCGATGGGCTCCGGCCAATGACAACACCGGAAAATGAAAGCATTGGCTTTATCTACGCGAGCACATTCTCGTAATGTACTCATACGATAAAAATGAATTCCGTTTGAATGAGAAATGGAGGCCCAAAGTTGATTGTATGCAATGCATAACTTGAGAAAATATTGGGGTAAAAGTTTGTCCCACATTGGAAGTTTGGAGAAAAACTCACTAGTATATATACTAGGAAATTAGATCCAAGGTTATGGCCTTTGGTCACCACCCATGTATAATGGAGAGAGGACCTAGCTCATCAAGACCACACGCGCGCTGAGCCGAGTTGCGTCGGACTGGACCGGACCAGAAGAATCTGATCTCAGGCACTTTGCTGAGCAAGAACGGCTTCGCGGTGAAGCTCGTTCTCTCTAAGAATGGGGTGTATTTGGGCAAGGGTTATGTAAAGGATGGACTGGTCAAAATAAATGTAATGTGACAGTCATCCCAAAATCTATTGTAACCGATGTTTCAATGAATAAGAATTATCCTATTGCTTATTTTATTGAGTCTTTTAATACTTGGCATGAACGATTAGGGCATGTGAATTACAAGTCTATATATACGAAGACTAATTAACATGAACCTGATTCCAAAATGCAAATCAAGTAAAGACAAATGTGAAGTATGCGTATATGCCAAACTCACAAAAACGCCATCCCCACATGTAGAGAGGACAACCGGACCTCTAGGTTTAATACACACAGATCTGTGTGATTTAAAATTTGTGCAAACTAGAGGCGGTAAAAAGTATTTCGTGACCTTTATCGATGATTGCACAAAATACTGTTATGTATACTTGCTAAGAAGCAAGGATGATGCCTTGGAAAAATTCAAGGAATACAAGTTGGAAGTTGAAAACCAACTTAGCAAAACCATAAAAATAATCCGAAGTGATAGAGGAGGCGAGTATGATGAACCTTTCAACGCGTTCTGTAGAGAACACGGGATTATTCATCAAACAACTGCTCCCTACTCACCAGAATCTAACAGAGTTGCGGAACGAAAGAACCGAACTCTGAAAGAGATGATGAATGCAATGTTGCAGGAATCTGGGTTACCCCAGAACATGTGGGGGGAAGCGCTGCTTACCACCAATTATATCCTCAATAAGATACCGCATAAGGTTACTGGCAAGACGCCATATTAACTTTGGAAAGGTAACGTACCATCGTACAAATACCTCAAAGTGTGAGGGTGCCTGGCAAAAGTGGCAATATCACCTCCTAAAAAGGTCACAATTGGACCTAAGACCGTTGATTATATTTTCATAGGATATGCACACAACAGTAGTGCTTATCGGTTTTTGGTATATAAATCTGACATACCAGACATACATGCAAATACAATAATGGAATCAAGGAATGCGTCATTCTTTGAACATGTGTTTCCGTGCAAGGATAAAGAACATCCGAAACGAACTCGTGAACAAAGAGAAGCAGGCACTTCTGTAAATGAAACAGAAGAGGAAAAAGATGAACTTAGACGAAGCAAAAGAGCTCGAAAGGAGAAATCCTTTGGGCAGGAGTTCATAACGGCTTTTCTTTTAGAGAATGAGCCTAGAACATTCAAAGAAGCCATGTCTACACCTGATGCACCTTCATGGAAGGAAGCAGTCAAAAGCGAAATAGACTCCATTATGCAAAACCATACATGGGAGTTAGTCGATTTGCCACAAGGGTGTAAAGCACTTGGTTGCAAATGGATTTTCAAAACAAAATTGAAAACCGATGGCTCAATAGAGAAGCACAAGGCTAGGCTTGTGGTGCAAGGATTCCGGCAAAAAGAGGGCTTGGATTTCTTTGACACTTATTCTCCGGTTACGAGAATAACTTCAATAAGAATGCTAATAGCAATACCAGCATTACGAAACCTCGAAATCCATCAAATGAATGTGAAAACTGCCTTTCTAAACGGAGAATTAGAAGATGAGATATATATGAAACAACCTGAGGGTTATGTTGTCCCTGTACAGGAACACAAGGTGTGCAGACTTGTCAAGTCTCTATATGGACTCAAACAAGCTCCAAAACTGTGGCATGAAAAATTTGACAATGTAATGATGTCAAATGGCTTCAACATCAATGAATGTGACAAATGCATCTACTTCAAAAATACTCCAAATGGATATATTTTGTTGTGTTTGTACGTAGATGACATGCTTATTATTGGAAGCAATAAAGACATGATTAATCGAACTAAGAACATGCTTAGTGGGAAGTTTGACATGAAAGACTTGAGATTAGCAGATGTCATACTAGGGATCAAAATCACTAGATATTCTGAAGGAATTATTCTGTCTCAAGTTCACTATGCTGAAAAAGTACTTGAGAGATTCAAGAACTACTCAAGTGGGACTGCAAAGAGTCTCGTGGACCCTCATCTCCACTTGACTAAGAACTCGGGGGATGCAGTGTCACAATTGGAGTATGCACGTGTGATTGGAAGTCTCATGTACTTGACCAATTGCACAAGACCTGACTTGGCACACTCAGTAAATGTACTAAGTCGCTACACAAGTAATTTAGGACACAAACATTGGAAAAGAATAACTAGAGTATTGAACTACTTGCGATATACTCAAAGTTATGGGTTGCACTATGACAAATACCCAGCAGTTCTGAAAGGATACAGTGATGCAAACTGGATATCAGATTCTAGAAACTCAAAATCCACAAGTGGATATGTATTTACACTTGGTGGTGCGGCAGTATCATGGAAATCTTCCAAACAAACACTGTTGGCCAGATCCACTATAGAGTCTGAGTTCATTACTTTAGACAAAGCAGCAGAGGAAGCTGAATGGCTTTAGAATTTTTTGGAAGATATCCCGATGTGGGATAAACCAGTGCTAGCATTATGTGTACACTGTGATAGTCAATCAGCTATAACACAGGCACTGAGTCGTTTGTACAATGGTAAGTCACGTCATATAAGAAGACAACACAAAACCATTAGACAACTACTCTCGAATGGTGTAATCTCAATAGATTATATCAAATCGGCTGACAACCTAGCGGATCCATTTACTAAAGGTTTGTCACGAGATCAAGTTGTCAAATCATCAAGAGGAATGGGTTTAAAGCCTATGACCAAAGAGGATGCTTGATGGAAAACCCCACCTACGTGACTGGAGATCCCAAGATATAGGTTCAAAGGAAAAACTAAATCAAGCAGAATCCATATGAGCACTGGGAGACTCAGTTCTCCTCCCAGTTCCTAGGATGATGAACAGTGCTATATGTATGAGTTGAGGTTAAGCTTGACTTTTAATGATTCCATAGCTTTGAAATAAAAAGTGGGGTATGACAAGATACTCTTTATGGTCAATCACCTTATGAGTGTGAAATGGGGCCGTTTCTAGGAGAATGAAGAGAGACTACATTCTCCAAGTTCACTCATGAATAACCAGGGATGTTCAAGGCCAAAATGAACACAACAAGAGAACCTAGTTCTGTGAGAAGATGAAACTGTGTGATAGTTGTTATTTCGGTTTACATCAAAGTCCGGGTGGTTCAAGACATCGTGTTCACTATCTGGTCGAGTAAATCCGATAGCTACTCACTATGGGTGGTTCAAGGCTGAAAAACGCTATCAGCCCAGATGCAGTGATTTTTTGACTATACTCTCAAAAGTCTTTCTGTCTTTTAACATATGTTTAGAATCATTTCTATTCATGTGGGGGATTGTTGGAACTCATTTTTAATGTGGCGCCGGTAACTTTTCCGGGCACAATTCCGGTGGGCTCCGGCCAATGACAACACCGGAAAATGGAAGCATTGGCTTCATCTACGCGAGCACATTCTCGTAATATACTCATACGATAAAAATGAATTCTATTTGAATGAGAAATGGAGGCCTAAAGTTGGTTGCATGTAATGCATAACTTGGAAAAATGTTGGGGTAAAAGTTTGTCCCACATTGGAAGTTTGGAGAAAAACTCACTAGTATATATACTAGGAAATTGGATCCAAGGTTGTGGCCTTGGGTCACCACCCATGTGTAATGGAGAGAGGACCTAGCTCATCAAGACCACACGCGCGCCGAGCCGGGTCGGACCGGACCGAGCTGAGCTGAGCTTGGGCCGGGTTGGATCGGATTGGGCCTTGGGCACAATACGTAGCTTGGGCTGGCCAGCCAACACTATCTTTTTGGGCCGATCCAGAAGACCCATCAGTTGCTGCTTTGACTCGTTCCTGGAAAGAATCCGGGGCAGTTGCGCTGCAGACTCGGTCCTCCTTCTTTCTCTCCTCCACTCTGTTGAAGCGTTCAACAAATTCCTCCTTCTTCTCCACTGAGTTAGTGGGTCGAATTACTTCCAGTAGAGGCTATAAAAGGAGCCCTCTACACCTCATTCTTATCATCAGAACACAACTTCCTCTCCACTGAAAGCGTCTTCATCTCTTCTCTTCTTTTTCGAGTGTGAGAGTAAACACAGAATTGGTTCGTAGGCTTCTGATCATTGGTTATGCAATTCAGAAGATTTTTCGCAGTTGTATCCTGGGATTCGGATCGCTACGGAACCGTCACAATACGGAGCGATTTCATAATTAAGGAAAGAGATTCAGTCTCGACTCTGCGCCATAACTTTCCCGATCATCATTCGGTAGTTGTATTAATTTTTCATTACATTTTTATGCAGTTTATAATCTTTATATGGTTCTTCAATTTATAGGTCCTACACTTACCATGTCTAATCAATTTGGGATGTAAGTGGTAGTAGGCATATATAGATGTGTACAAAATCTTCTATATTACTATATATTAATAGTTAGGATTTTGTCCCATTAAATTATTAAAATTTGCCAATTTATAGATAACTTTTTCAATTTTTAACGAAAACAATCATTCATATAAAATAACGACTCATATACTGACGGTCCAAATAAAATAACGGTCCATGTACATTATCTACAAAATCATTCATACAAAATGACGACTCATATAATAATAGTTCGTATACTAACGGCCCGAACAAAATAACAACACATATAATAACGGTCCATATGCATTATGTAGTAATTAATTGCTTAATATTTCTAAAAAATGAATTCAAGTTTTGAATGCTTTTAATTTTATAAAATTCACTTTCTTTTCACCTAAAACAACACAACTAATGCATTTATTATTATTATTATAATTATCACAATATTAATTTATATATCATTTAGTAATATTTTTTAATAATAATTTTTTTATTCAATAAAATAAAGATCATTTTCATATAACTAATAAAATGGTCATATATTATCATCTTTATTATATTTAAGTTTTTGTAATAAAATAAACTATGGTTAAATTATAAATTTTAGCATTCTAATTTGATATTATAAGAAGTTCAACTCTTAATGTCTCTTGTTGTACAACAAAATAAATTACTTTTTTTTGAAATACATAATATAAATACTTCAGCAAAGTTATCAGAAAAACATCGATATATAGATAAACCAATTTTTATTCAATATTAGTCACAATTACAAACTAAATTACGCAATCACAAATCGTTTATAGAATCCACCCTAAATCATAGAAAAAATAAACATATGACCTCTTATGAAACAAACAAACAAACAAATGAATACACACTAATGCAACCTTATTATTTACATATTACATAAAAAATGTTCTAGCCCCTGCAAAGCACAAATTCAACCATCTAGTCTTTATTTTATTTTGTCTTTAATTAGTCTAGTTCAATCTGCAAGAATTGTTTCTACATGTGAACTAGGTATTATGTTGAGAAACTCTATGGGTCGATAGACTAGAGTCATGCACGTATGTACGTGCATGTGCACATGTGCAATAAGCGATGTACATAAGTCCGACTGAATTCTATCCTAATATCAAATGACATTAGAAGAAATAATTAACTAAGCTTATAGAACATGCTTTAGTATCTATCTAATTCTGATATAAGATGAATTTTCTATTCCAACATGCCCCTCTAGAAGTGCAATTGACCAGATTTTGATATCCTAATTTTCAACATCCCCATATACCAGATTTTGTTAGGGTATAACTCATATCTCATCTTCCCTTCTCATATGATATCTACAACATACCAAACAGAGATATCAGATATCAATCACATACCCATATCTGACATCTGATACCTATATCTGATATACTTGATATGGATACCAAACGAGCTCTTAGTGATATCAAAAGAAGTGCAATTGACCATCCTAAAATAGGAATTTTTTGAAGGCTCTTGACATTCTAAAATAGGAATTTCGAATTCTTTGATATCACTAAGAGCTCGTTTGGTATCCATATCGAGCTCTTAGTGATATCAAAGAATTTCTATAATGAAATTTGCGAACTAGCACATATCGACAAAATATTTATAGCAATCAAATACAAAATCATTGATAAGAATTACTCTATCATGATAATTTTCTCTTATGCGCCACCAAAAGAGAATGAAAAAATGAATTCTGGAACACACTTACTAACTTTATCTCCCAAACTCATTTACCGTGCATCGTCATTGGCGATCTCAATGAAATAGAGTCTCCCTTGGAAAAAAAGGTGGTAGTGGTAATATCTACTCAAGATTCGAAAGACTTCACAACTTTAGAAATAGTTGTGACCTCCTTAATATCCCCACTAAAGGAGGTGAATTCATCTGCCGTAAAAATGATACTGAAATTAACAATATTTATGAGAAATTAGACCGGGTCCTTGTTCACGACCAAATCATCCAATGGTTTCCTGGCATTTTTACCAAAAATCATGCATTTGCTTCATCGGATCACTGCCCCATCTCGATGGAGCTTGAAAATCCTAACCCTATAAAGGCACAACCTTTCAAATTTGAAAGAATGTGGACAACTAGAAAAGACTTCGAAAACTTAGTTAAACAAGCATGACGAATTGAATCCAAAGGTTCTCACATGTTCAATCTTGTTAAAAAAACCTTTGCTCTTAAAGTTTCTACCAAAAAGTGGAATAAAACCACATTTGGCAACATCTTCAACCAAATCAAAAAAATTGAATTGGAGCTCTTTGAGATCCAAAAAGAAATAATTTCTAACACAAATCAAACCTTAATTAACAAGCAAAATAGACTTATCAATAAAAAGGAGTGTCTACTCTCCTTTCACAAAAAATATTGGAGTCAGAGAGCCAAAATCAAGCATATTAAATCTATTGACACAAATACAAACTATTTCCATCGCATCGCGAATGGAAAAAGAAGCCGTAAAATCATACGTGAGATTAGAACTCAAGAAGGAACGATCATTATTGGTCTTGAAAATATTAGAAATGAAATCCGCTCAGAGTTCGAAAAAAGATTTAAAAAGTGAACAATTAATAAACACAACCTTCACAAGTTGCTTGGAAACATAACCAAAGAGGTCACGGATCAGGATAACTTATCTCTAACAAGGAATGTGACAAATGAGGAAGTCAAGAACGCTATCTTCAAAATTGGAAGCGATAAATCACCAGGACCAGATGGAATGTCCGCTCTGTTCTACCAAAAATATTGGCACATTGTTGGACCACTCGTCATTAAAGCGGTTAAAAGCTTCTTTCATTCAGGTAAACTTCTCAAACAAATAAACCACACCTTCATTACTCTAATACCCAAGTGTGATAATCTCAACTCAACAAACCATTACCGACCGATTAGCCTCTGTTCCACAATTTATAAGGTTATCTCCAAAATCTTAACAGAAAGATTAAAATCCATTTTACATAAGCTCATTCACCCCCTACAAGGTGCCTTTGTTGCAGATCGTGCCATACAAGACAATATCCTAATAGCACATGAAATTTTTCACTCCTTTCGGGCTAAGAAAGGAAAAGAAGGATGGATTGCTATTAAACTGGATATGGAAAAAGCTTACGACAAAATAGAATGGGAGTTCATTCTGAATGTACTCAACAATTTTGGCTTCTCTCCAACTTTCGTTGCTTGGATTAAAGAGTGCATCGAAACCGTCTCTTTCTCAGTACTAGTAAATAACGGACCAACCGACATCTTCTTTCCTAAAAGAGGACTTCGACAGCGTGATCCCCTATCCCCTTTTCTCTTTATCTTAGGTGTTGAAGTCCTTGCTAGGCAACTTCAACATGAAACCAACTCTAACACCAAACTATTAGGCTTTAAACTCAGTCGATTGGGCACTAATATCCCCTTCCTGGCCTTTGTTGATGATATTCTCATTTTTGCCAAACCAAACCAAACATCCTGCCAGAAGGTTAAGACAATAATTGAAGAATACTGCTCCATATCGGGGCAATGTGTAAACTACCATAAATCGGCATTTCAAACAACACCCAATACATCGAACAATACCAAACTATTGATCCAATCAATACTAAATATTCCCAGTTCGGTCTCACTAGACAAATATCTCGGCTGTCCTATCATAAATGGGAAAGTTAATCAAAATACCTTCCAAGACACTATTATTGCAACAAATAATTAACTTTCCAAATGGAAAGCTAGTTCCCTTTCCCTTGAGGGAATAGCTACCCTTATCAAAGCAAACTTGGCTGCGAAACCTAATTACATCATGTAATGCTTTATGCTACCAACTTCCCTACACCAAAAACTGGATAAAGCTAACATAAATTTCTTATGGAACAAAGATCTATCATTTAAACCACTTATCGGGTGGGATAAAATTTGCAAAAAGCAAATGGAGGAATAGGAATCCGTAAAACGGAAGACATGAACAAAGCTCTTCAAATGAAACTCATTTGGAAAATATTTGCAGAACCAAATAACATTTGGGTCAAAATCATCAAAGAAAAATATCTCAAAAATGATAATATTCTTAACTATACTAGGAAAACGAACCATTCTTGGCAATGGAGTCACCTCCTCAAACTTCGCAATGACTTCAAAGCTGGTCTGCAATGGCTCATTGGCGATGGCCACTCTATCAAATTTTGGGTGGACCCATGGACCCCCAATTTTACACTTAAAGACTACATTCTCCCAAACATCTACTTTGATGACCAAACCAAAGTGAGTGATTTCATCACTAACAAAGAATGGGATAATCCTAAACTAAAAGTTGTGCTTCAGGATGAAGTTGTTGAATTTATTAACAATATCCAAATACCATAGAACAACATCCCCGATCGACTCTATCGGGCTCTAAATAAATCTGGATGGTTCTCTATGTAACACCCCCAAATATTCCCTTGGAAAGGCATTACCGCCAGTGACCTCAGACGTTCTGTCCGATGTCATCCAAGACTTTACCAGTTGATATAAATCATCAAACAACAATTATGATATAAAATATCATAGCTTTCATTTAAAATCATTGTCTCAACATTACATCCATAATCCGAAAGAGAACCAAAATACAGCGGAAGACTTATTACAAGACATATTTAACACAGCGGAAGACTTTAAATAATCAACAAAAGGGTCTGGATCGCAAAGATCACCCACCAAGGATCTCAACCTGAATAAACTTATCAAAAACACCGTTTGCCTTCATAGTCGTTCTAGCCTTCACAGGATGGCAACTTATCTGATGTGTCGAATCGAACGGATGACACCAGCCAACCATGCAGAGAACAATTGCGGTTGGTTAGTCTAATGAAAGACTATGCAAGGGTACAAAGTAGATGGTTTGAGTAGTCGTATTAGGTTAGACTCATCGCTCCTCGAATAATAACCGACGACGATAGTCAACCACCATACTTCTATTGGAAGATATCAAAAGGCATGAACAAGAGAAGATCATGGAGACCGAGTCTCGCAGCAATCAACCCAAAAGAAGACTCCAATGAATTGAGTCTTATCGGAAGCATGACAAATGTTGGGGAACATTAATAATTACACACAAGCGTTTAAAATCAAGACGAGTTTTCCTAGCTGCACTGCTCGCCCAAGGGTATATTAATTATGTGCGACAACGGCACTTATCTTATTTAATTCCAAAACATGCATCACGTTATAAGCTTTTATTATGATCATCTCGTCCCGAGACGAGAGATCCTTTGGGAGCAACTCCCGAAATTGTGACACTGGCTAAGTGCACCACCTCTATACCCGAGTACAAAGGTTAGTCATGACCTTCCAAAATGGTGTTAGGTTCTCCTAACCCCCATGATTATAAAGAAACGACTGGACCTCAGGTCCCAGTAACGTTCCTACGAATACTCGTGTTAACTAAACAGTTCAACACAGTAATAATTCACATCACAGCCATCAAGGCCAACATCAAAAACATATATCTATACTAGCGTTATTCTAGCAGATATACAACCTAGTATAATAACATGTTTTAATCACATATATAATAGCGTTGTTCTAACAGATATACAACCTATTATAATATCATATTTTTAATCATATCATTTAACAAAACTGTTCCCAACGCAAACAGTAAATCATCCCAAATTAATTAACAACTAAATAATTGATAATTAATTGAAATATGGAATGATGAGCAAGAGCGAACCGCCACTTGCCTGGAGTAGATTCGGCGATGAATCTAGACGAGACGACTACTGATGATATCCTTTCCGAGGATATGGCCTAAGTTTCAGATAGCTCCAACAGATTACGAGTCCACGCGCGATTCAGCACGTGACAAATTAATTAATATCAATTAATTTGTCTGGACGAACTCAAGGAATTTAACTTGATATATTTTTATGATTTTAAATCATAAAAATATTAATTAAATTTTTCTAAAGAAAATACGGATGAAAGAGGGTCGAAATTATACCATTCGATCGATTTTGGGTTAAATCTCGACTAAAAGCTAATTGGGCTTTACGGCCAAGTCGCTAATTAAGTAGAGGGGGCCCACTTAGTCTTCAACCTTCAGCAACAACATTGTACAACAACAATGAACAAGCATGGCGAAACAACTCGCCTTCACCTTCTGGCAGCTCGGCACCGGCGGAGTTCTCGTCGCCGGGAGAAGAGGCGGCAACACGGCTCGCGGCGACGACACCAGCAGCAACACCCACAAGACGCAGTGGCGGACGGAGCATCACAACAGGAGCTCGACGAAGCTCGGCGGGGTGGAGGCTGGACGACGCCGGGAGGGACGCTCGTCGCCGGGGAGAGCAGCTGCACCACGACGCCGACATCCAGCAGCACGCGACGACAACGCAACACCACACAGCTCGGAGTGGGTCACCGGCGAACTCGAGCAAGAGGAGACCGGAGCTGGTACGAACGAGAGGAAGAGAGAGAAAGAGGAGATTGGGTGCCTTTCAACCCTCAAGATCGGATTCCTTAAATAGCATGGAAGAAGACGTGCCCAACCATTACATGGACAGGTGCCCCGACAAGAGTTTACACGGGCGAGTATCGTGGCAGTATTAGCACAGGGGGAATTCGTGGCAATGTCATATGAAATGGTTTTGGTATGAGTTTTAAACCCCGAAAATTATATATTTGTATCCAAACAAATATTCTAAGTTCCGAAAATACATCGAATGTATTTTATACCACTCAATGAATTATTTCGGAGATCATGGATGTTACGAAAAATCCGAACTCCACTGAAAGCGAAGTAATTATTGAACGAAGGTTGGGAAAAAATTACTCAAATACCCTTACTAAAATTTAAGGGGTATTATACTCTACTAAAACAGCCTTTGAATTAATAACCAAACAAACAAATCCTCCTACTAATGACCTGTCATGGATTTGGAAACTTGATACATACCCAAAAGTGAAGAATTTCTTATGGAAAATATGTCATGATGGCCTACCTACGAAAGCTAGGCTATCACAAAAACATGTCTAAGTCCCACTAGCATGTGACGCGTGCAATAATCCGTATGAAGACCTAAACCACTTCTTATTCAAGTGCCCCAAAACGCTGGAACAAATCAAGAAACAAAATCTTCCTATTGATTTCATCATTAGAAGTTTAAATACTAATAACAAAAAACATATCGACTTAATCCGTGAACTGCAATCCTTACTCACTAAAAATGAATGGGTTTGTCTCACTACCACCTGGTGGGGCACTTGGATCAATAGAAACCAAGTAATCTTCCAAACACCTAACCCAAACAAAATCAAAGATCTCACAATATACATCAAAACCCTAATCCAGAATTGGAATAAAAGTAAGGTATCAGATACAGAGGAAACAACAACTAAAAAACCCAACCCTGCCATTAGGCGTAAGACTAAAAACATTAAATGGGATAAACCAAAACCAGGATTTTGCAAAATAAATTTTGATGGTACGAAAATACCAAATGGTAAAACAAGTACGGGTTTCATCATCAGAAATGAATATGCTGAAATAATCCATATGTCCAACAAACAATACGGATGCCTCTCCGTCCTAATGACAGAAACCCTAACCCTGAAAAACAGTATCAAAACAGATGTTTCCCTTCGTCTTAATAAAATCGAAATCGAAGGGGACAATCTGTGCCTTATCAACTCCATCTTAGGCACTTGGACTTGCCCTTGGGAAATTAAAATGGTCATCGCTGACATCCTCATCGATCTCCGTTCTTTTCAGAAAGTCCTTATAAGGCATGTTTTTCGGGAGGTGAACCGCTCTGCTGATCAAATTGCTAAACTCAGCTTCTCACCTTCGAGATTTGTCTTGGAATCTAACCCAGAACTTCGTGTTCTCATCCAAATGATGCTCTAGGCCGGACCTTGCATCGTTGCTAGGCTCCGTTTAATTCTTTCCTCATCATAAAAAAAAAATGTCTATTAAGTTTAGTACTTTACTTTAATCTAAAGAAAGCACCAAAAGGTTTATTTCAAATATATGTACACAATCTACAAAGCAACAGATTGGTGAATTGTTACAAGCGATAAGGGAGTTGAGACAAGACTTCAACAATGAGGGATAGTAGATAAATGTACACGATTACTTTTCGGCACATACTCAAAATTGCTTTTCAGCGCATAGGGTCCACACGTTACGAGTGGAGTGTCTCCCCACGTTACGTGTGAGAGCAGACCCTTTCAAAGTTTCACACGTTACGTGTGTTGTGTCTCCACACATTACGTGTGGGTGTGTATCACACGTAACGTGTGGTGTTTTTAGGGTATTATAATATTGAGTTATATAGTATAATGTTGTTTATGAATGTTGTATCATATTATTGTGGTTCAATGTTGAATTATTGATTATTTTATATATATTATAATGTTGTTTATGAATGTTGATTATCTAAAATTAATAAAAGAAATATCCCAAAATATACAACCTAGAAGACGAAATAGAATTGTTCATTACGCTGGATGACTACAACCACATTTAGCTCACAATACAGGAAATAATACAAGTTCTTCATAAACTTAGAAACCCTAACACAAAATAAATGACATCGTCTAGTTGCGTTTGAAGAAATTAGGATAGTCTCTGGTAAAAGTCCGCTTCCTATCATATCTCTGCTTTGATAAAGGCAGTATACGATGTACATCATTATATAGTTTGAGATTATACCTACGCATTTTATCCACATCTTGTAAAAGTTTTTGATTTTTCTTGACAAGATCTTGATTCTCCTTAACAAGATCTTGTTTTTCCCGCCATTGTTGTCGAATAATCGCGTGTGCCCTGTCCTCGTATATAGGATCAATCCACTTCCTGTAAAAACACCCCAGTCTTGGGCATCCCCAATACCTTCTTCCGTAGTTCCACTGCAAATCCCAAGTACGGACAATGTCTTTCAAATTACAAGTGCATAGTTGGTTTGTTGATGATTCGGATGAATATGCCATTATTTGTTGTAGTGCTTGGTTTCCTACAAATATCATGAATCCATTAATATAAAAAATTGGGGATAATAAATCAAAAGAAACTAGAAGAAGAAGTTTACCCACAATTGAATCTTCAAGCGTTGCTTGTGTTGGACTTGTTGTAGAGAACAAACAACCCTAATGCCTCTTATATAGTGAAAAGCAATGTGTTTGACATCCAATATACAGCTGTATATAACTGTAGTATATAATGACATCAACCACTAGCATTAATGAACTCAACCACTAGCATTAATAACTTCTCAACAATCATTTACCACCCTAAACCCTAATTAAAAGTTCATCTCCTCAATCTCACAAACATGATAACTAAAATATCCAATTCACCCTTATTAATTAAAGATAAATAGTTAACCCTAAACCCTAAACCCTAAGCCACATTACCATAAACCCTACTCCAATACCATATCCCTAAACCCTAAACCCTACCTCAAACCATAACAAAAAACCTCATACGCCTAAACCTTGATCCACACGTAACGTGTGGAATCAGCCCACACGTTACGTGTGGATGGGGCTCACACGTAACGTGTGGTTAAGTCTGTGGCAAAACGCATTGAATTAACCGTCTTGTCCCCACCTAACTGTAATAATGACCCGTCTTCTTCCCCGGCTAACGATCCATTTCGAGCCTAAACCCTCATTTGAAACACTCACAAATGCTTGTTTTGCACTCTAAATTTTTGTTAAAAAAATGGACAATCCGAACAACAACGAATATTGGAGCAACAGTGGGGAAGATATTCCACTTTCGAACGAGGTAATTTCTATGGAATACTAACCTTCTTGATTCGTGGATCTACGTAACGCGCAAAGCTTTTTGATTCGTAAAGGGGCGTCGTCGGAGGTGCGTAATGCGCGAGATTTGAGGGTATGTGTGCAGCGGCGGAATGAGGAAGGAAGGAGGAGATGAAGGTATTTAAACCTGGTCGGCTCAGCACGTTACGGGTGAAGACAGATCCGGCGTTACGTGTGGAGGGTGAAGCCGCGTTATGTGTGGAGCAACTCCCTGTGTAACGTGGAATGCCTATGCGCTGAATGACAATTTTGGGTATGCGCCGAATAGTACGACCCTAAATGTATATGTTTAGAATACTTATTAAAGTACATATTTAACATGAATATGTACATCAAATATACATGTGTATAAAAAATGTTTGTTTAGTATGTTTTTGTATGTTTAATAAAAAATATTCAATGTCTGGACATACAAATTCACAATATTCATAATTTTGTCATTCTTATATATTTCTACTTTTATTACTAGGGTGTTATCCAACAATCATTCTAACTAATACTAGAGTGATCATTCTAATTTTTCAATGTTTAACCGAAGTTATCTTTTTTTTTTGAGGTTTTTTCACCAAACCACCCCTTATTTGGTCGATATTGCGTGGAACCACCCCCTATATCGACTTTTATTCAAAATCACCCAAATATCTTCCTCTGTTAACACAAAGCCACCCTTTTGCCTCCTCTGTTAGATTATCCGTTAGATTGTATGAAAATACCCTTTTGCCCCCATTTTTAAAAAAAAATTAAGGATAAAATTGTTCTTTGACAATCTATGCTGGCTTGAGAAATTTACCATGAAATTTTGAAACGATATACACAATCAAGCTCAACTCTGGGGGCAAAAGCAGAAGGAGATTCGAGCACCAAGGTTGGGAAGAAGGAGATTCAAGGAGATTAAAGGTCAGATTCTGGACGATTTATAGACGATTACAGAGTGCGTGAAGAAGGCATTGTCGAATTCTTAGAAACTTCAAAGGTAAGCTTCATAGACGAACAGAAGTTGCGAATTTGGGATTAGGGCTTTTCACAGACATTTGAAATTGGGGATTTTGCTTTGCGACTTCGATGAAGTTGCTTATTGTTATCTGTGTTTCCCTCTTCTGAGAAGCTTAATTGATTTTTTTGCTGTAAATGGAATGTGTATTCATTGCATATTTATGCATAGTTGTAGTTGAATGGTTGTTGGAAGCTTTACAGAGTAATTTAATGGTGATGAAGTGTTGACTGATTTTTGTAGCTCTCTAGAAAGGCATATATTATAGAGGTTTCTGCCATATTACATCTGAGTTATAGAATATTATTTGGCTGTGATTTTTGTGAAATAGTGTTGGTGGTCCCATTGTGTATTGAATATGATTTGTCATGGTCACTGTGAGCATCTTTTTGGCTTTTTTTTGTTGATAAGTGTGGTTGACTGACAAATGTGGATGTGAGCTTTCTTGCTTTTCTCTTGGTTGCATACCTTTTCTATTTGGCTGTGATTTCTATTGGTATTAGCCTTATTTAATTGCTTCTTGTTGAATTATGTGCATTCCATAATATATGTAACAGATGAGTGTCACCTTGAAGTTTCTGTATGATGACAAGTTTTATCTGGCTACCAATAGTGTCACTGATAGACTCTCATATAAGAGAAATTTAGTGTACTACAAGAAAAATGTTGACCCAGATTTGATTTCTAAGATGGAGTTAGAAACATTTCTAAAGGAGGATGTGGAGGTGACAAATGTGAGTGAGCTTTGGTATTGTTTGTCTGGAAAGACACTGTCACAAGGTTTAAGACAGATTAAAAAGGATAGAGATGTAGTTGAATTTTGTGCTTTTGGAGGAATTGAAAACACATTGGATGTGTTTTCAATTCCTCCAGAAGCACGTGAATTTATCAAGTTGATGAGAATTTGTAGGAGTATAACTTATGTGTTTTGACATGTTATGGTAGGACTTAATGATTGCCCACAGTATAAATCAAGTTGATGAGATGATTGCCCACACTATAAATCAAGTTGATGAGAATGTGATTGTCACACAAGCTTCACAGGCTTCAAGTGTTGTAAGTTTCCAAGTATTCTTGATATTTTATGCTATTTCAGTCACCACAAATGCCAGAAGTTTTCAAGTGTTCTAACTTGTTTCTGAAATTTCTCAAACTAGCATAGATTGCCAAAGGACAATTTTATCCTTAATTTTTTTTTTAAAATGGGGGCAAAAGGGTATTTTCATACAATCTAACGGACAATCTAACAGAGGAGGCAAAATGGTGACTTTGTGTTAACGGAGGAAGATATTTGGATGATTTTAAATAAAAGTCGATATAAGGGATGATTCCACGCAATATCGGTCAAATAAGGGGTGGTTTGGCGAAAAAACCTTTTTTTTTTAATATCTAAACTAGTTTAATTCTCGTGTCTTGTATGAATTGATTTATCACAAAATTTGTGTATCATATTATTATTTAGATGCATAAAAAGATAAATTATATTTTCAAAGTATTTATGAAAGAAAATATATTAAAAAATTATGTGATTGATTTGATCCCTTCATAATCTATGTTAGGAAAATAATTTAAGATTTTGATTCACTCTCCATTTTCAGAAGCCACGATTTTGATCTTTATAAGATCACCAACTAATATGTATAGTATATTAGGAAATGATTAAATATTTGTTATGTATTTTCATATTTAAAAAGGTGAAATTATATTTTAAAAATATTTATGAAAAAAAATAGATTATGAAAAAATTACGTGATTCTTCTTTTTTGAAACTTTCCTAATTAATGTACGATATTTAATATAAATTATGAATTTTTGATTTTTTCCCCTATCTTAATTAGATTTGGTTTGATAGAATAGGAAATGATAAATATATACTCTATATATTGAGGTTTAAAAAATGTAAAATTCTAATAAAATGACATGTGGTAAAAACGTTGTAGGGATGTCATGTGACAAAATGATTATAGAAGCGCAATGTGGTAAAAAATCTTATTGCTTTAATATATATATATATATATATTAGATTTTGGATCATAGTACTTTAGTGTTATTATACACCAACGAATCTATTGAAAATATAATCATTTTGTTACACGATTATTTTTCAACGCATAAGTAAAATTATCTTTCAGCGCATAGGGTCATCACGTAACGTGTGGCATGGCTCACCACGTTACGTGAGGTAAAAAATGTGTCACACGTTACGTATGGATATTAATCACACGTTACGTGTCACACGTTACGTATGGATATTAATCACATGGTTAATATCCATAAAAAATTGCACTATAGACCCAATTGGGTTTATAACGTGGGGAGTCTCTCTCCACGTAACGTGTAGAGTCTCTTCCCACGTTACGTGTGGAGCACGTAACGTGTGAAACTTCAAAAGGTTTCCTCCCGTGCGTAACGTGGAAAGCCTATCCGCACGTTACGTGCGAGTATATGCGCTGAAAGACAATTTTACCTATGTACTAAAAAGTAAAACCCTTTTATTATCTTATCACTTATCAGTGTTACTAAAAACTGAAAATCATCATAAAAGAATATACCAAAATTTAAATTTACGATAATCAAATAGAAATCACAAAAATTCCAACGAACGAAACTTTGTATGCATTCTCAAGCCTTGCGTATCGTTTTCTCTCACAATTTGAATTCAGTTTTCACCCAAAAATCATCATCATCATAAGAGAAAGAATGTCGTCGAAATCTGAACATCCGCAATCGATTGAAGAGATCTTCGAGGATTTCAGGGCCCGTCGATCCGCCATTATTCGTGCTCTCACTACTGGTTAACCCTAACTTCTCAGCATCTAATTTCATTCACAACACCCGTTAACCCTTGCCTCTTTGTATTTGCGCTGTATTCCTTTTTCAATTTTCGTTTCTTCTTCTTCTTCGCAGATGTAGATGAGTTCTATTGGCTTTGCGATCCGAGTAAGTCTCACTCTCACGCCATATATATATATATATATATATATATATTTCTGCTCTCTTTATGTTGTTCTTCGCAGATGTGGAATCATTACTGAGTTGTGCCCCTTTTCTTTGTTTTTTTATACAAAAAAAATATTAAATTGAATCCTGATAATGATTATTTATTACCAGTGGGGTATTTTCTCTTGGTTGTTTACCTCTTTTCACACATTTCTACTGTGCGGTAGTTTCTTCTAAAAATCACTTTTTTTTTATTATCAATTAGTACTATATGCAATTGAACGTTTTGGTTGATTGTGTGATGCACTTTGGATACCAGAGAAGGAGAATTTGTGTCTGTTTGGGCATTCAAATGGATCATGGGAAGTGAATCTTCCAGCTGAGCAAGTCCCAGCAGAGCTTCCTGAGCCAGCTCTGGGGATCAATTTCGCCAGAGATGGAATGAATCAGAAAGATTGGCTCTCTTTGGTTGCTATCCACAGCGACTGCTGGTTGCTTTCAGTGTCCTTTTACTATGCTGCTGGTCTTAACAGCGCAAGGCGGTAATTGGTTCTTCTTCATTATCCTCTTGTTTAGATCACATACTTCATACTTGTGTGTTCTGAGGCGACTTCTCTGGGTTTTTTTTTCCAATATAGGAAGCATCTGTTTGCTGAGATCAACAAGTTGCCAACAGTTTTTGAAGTCATAAAACAAACAAAGCCTAACGACGACAAGCCCCGTGTGGACAATGCAAACAAATCTAGGGGCAAAGCCAAGGTAAGATAGAGGCATGTTACAATTCTAGTGCAGGTTCATAGTGCACCTGTAGCCAGAGGCATGTTTGAATGCTGAAGTAGTAAAGATACACTTTCTTGATCAGTCTTCATAAGTGTTACGGTAGAGAATTATCTGGCTGCTAAGACTAAAATTTGTGACACTGAGCTTGTGTTGACGTTCTTGATCATGTTGTAGAGTGGAGCGACTAGCGAGACAGCTCTATAGTTGCACTTAAAAGTTGGAATGCCTTGAAGTAAACACTAACCCTCATCACAAGTGGTTTACAACTCAACAAAGGCAGACTACTTTTTTGGTTACAATTACCTTGTTCAGATTTACTTCAGTTTGTCCTTCACAATGGTTATTAATGTTGTTTTTTTATCTTCACAGGGGTCATCAAGTGGTGAAGATGAGGAGGTTGCAATTTCTTGTGGCTGTTGTGGTGTAAAGTATAGCAGCGACGAATTCTGGATATGCTGTGATGCCTGCGAAAGCTGGTTCCATGGGAAGTGTGTGAGTATAACCCCAGTAGAGGCAGAGGTTATTCGGAATTACAATTGCCCATCTTGCATGAAGAAAGGCAGTCAGTAGTAGATGGCGCTAGAAGCACAAACTGGCCCAAGTCAGCCTGATTAATGCCAGTTTGGTGGGTTATTTGTCTCAGAATAGCGAAGCAATTGTAGTTGGAAGAAGTTTTTTTTGTGTTCCCCGTGATGCATATTCATGTCATATGAATCTTGGGATGATTTTTAAGTCTTTTTGACTCTTTAGCTTCTTCCTAAAAGAGATTTGTCACCAATTTATAGGATGTTTGGATTTTTATTAACAGACTTTGAGCATAATCTCATTTGTTACTTGTCTGTGGGTGCCAATTTTGATACAGCATGTGGTTCACATTAATTTCTGTGCCTTTGAAGTTTGAAATGATTAAAAAAAAAAAAAAAACTATGACAGAATTAGAACAAATTGAAACAAAGTATTGGAAGGAAATCCCCATTTTGATAAACCACATGGTTTGCATTCATCTGTATGCCTTCTTAGTTTGAGGTGATAAAGGAAGCCCTATGAAAATGTAACGATCGGAGTAAAACTATGACAAACTTTAGCAATTTGAACCAAAGTTATTGGAAGGAGTGAGCTTCATGAAAAATTAAACATCTTAGCTAACAAAACCCATATACTACATCACTAAAGGAACTGCAAGGAATTCTCAAAGAAAAGGATGAACTAACAAAGAGGAAGGGAATCATACAACGCACCACAAAGCATTTTGACAAGGGTGTCAACGTAGTCCTTGCTTCCAGATAACAGCGCCACGACGTGTGATCAAACGTAGCCCCGGTAAAACTTGGAACTGGTTTCACATATATGCAAATCAACTCAGTTTTTCTCAGGTGTATTGGAGTGGGAAAAAAAAATGTCAGGCTAGAGTGTCACTTGATCCCAAGTTAAGAGAACCATCCTTCATTAGATTCATGCTTAGGCTGTTAAACCTGCCTCTTGAGTAATGTCTTGAGGCCTTTCTCCAATCTGTTCCCGTTTTCATCATTGCAACAAACTCGTCGTAGCTGATTTTGCCATCCTGCAAGCGGGGGTAACAAACACGCGAAAGTTGGATGAAATATAGTGAGAGATGAGATGGTGAAACTTTGGTGGCTTGGTTTCAAGATTTACTGTCCAACAAAATGGGGAAAAGTATCTGTTTACCTTGTCGGTGTCCACCTCCTGGAAAATATCATTTGCAACGTTGGTGCAATCGTCTACTCCATCTTCCATCAAGGTATCTCGGAGCTCATCTGGCTCAATGAAGCCGTTTCCATCCTTGTCAAAGTAGGAGAAGGCCTTACGTAGATGCTCGTCGTGGGCCATCCTCTGTAGATGCAGAGAGACAGCAACAAATTCACCATAGTCCAAAGTTCCCTTTCCATTAGTGTCAACCTGCATAAACCAAACCACCTTAACAAAGAGAAAAAATGACACCAACAAACAGTAAATTCTTGTGAAGCTAAGCATCAAGCAGAGTGGGTGATAAGCATGATGATGGAAAAACCATTTCTGTAGATGATAGCCATAAGCATCCTGTTTTGCTGTTTATCTCTCGAGTGGGGTAGGGGAGGGAGCGGTTCAAGCTTCTTAAGGTTCTTATAGAGTTATAGTAGTTGTTGGAAAAATAACAAGAAGAGAGTTTCCTCCATTCAACAGCGCTTTAAAACCCATTGCTACTTCAGGAAGTGCCCATTTTGCAATGGTCAATTAATACAGTTGCACACATAGTCTTTGAAGAATAACAAAATATCAAAGCATATCACTTAAGGGCGAGGTGCCACACAAAAATGTAACCGTCTGTGTGAAAGCATATTGATCATATCAAGTAGCAGATTTCGCAGATATTGCTGCTTGCTACCCTAGTATATGATAGCCTTGATAGGCTATTTACTTTTCTAAGAAAGAGAACTGCTACCAGTTCATAGCCTATATAGACTATGAAATGTTAGCAAACTTATTTATATAATGAAGCAAAATAGATTGCAGAAAAATGAAAATGAAGCGTGTATAGAGGCATTCACAGCATCCAGCAACATAATAAATTGAGGTGTATTTGAAAACACTCACTGCTTCAATGAGCAATTGAACTTCAGACTCCACAAGCTGAGAAGAAAACTTCAAAAGCCCAGCTTTCAATTCCTCGATTGAGACTATGCCGTCATTATCCACATCTATCTTCATAAACATTTCCTTTATGTCCTCAACTTCTTCAGCACTCAAGTGCTCAGCGATAACCTGATGGAATAAGCCATTCGTTAAGCATAACTAACAAACCTGAGGATAGACTAATGAGCAAAGTATTTGCAATAGGCAATAGCAAACTGACCCTTAAGGCTTTCCTCTTAAATCTGTTCATCACCGAGAACTGCTTAAGCCTTGACTTCACAACATCTCCAAGAGGAACATCTGGAGCTTTTTTGGCATTCTGAATCCATGGATGTTCTGCAAAGACATGGGAGTGTACATTACACACCAGAATATGGTAGCCGCATTTTAGGCTTATAAAAATCGATTTCAATAAAAAAAGATGAAACAAGTGAACCATAGAAAAGCACAGGACATGTAAAATTATCATGGGCTTGTTTAGCTTTTACATTCCAGATGGATTTTTTTTTTCAATTCTAGAACCCCATTTTAATTTTACTGTAACTCATATGGCATATAAGATACTGAATTTGGCACCATTAAGAAATGATTGTTTCCAACAAAACCTTAGCTTGACAAGTTCTTTATGCACTTGGCAAAGCTCATAAAATCATATGCAATTTTTTCTAACTCAAAACTAAATCATATTTAATTACAATTAATATTGGTATTTTCATAACCAACTTCTGGTGACAGATTCGTTGCATCCAACTTCTGCATGGAAATTCAACAATCACAACCTTCATTTTATATGACATTGATTTATTAAGTTTTCTATCAAGCATCGATCTATGGTTGACATTTTTAAAAGGAAACCAGCTTCACAATGAACCAGGTCAAAATTGCAACATTTTCAAGCAAACATGTAAATCTACACAGAAGAAGGGGGGGGGGGGGGGGGGGGGGGGGAATTCATATTGCAAGTCACAAGGTCTTGAAAACAATAGTAGTAAAAAAGATACATTACCGAGGACTTGTTTTGCTGTTAGCCTGCGTTTTGGATCAGGCTCCAACATTTGTCTAACCAAACTTTTAGCAGTCTCAGAAATATTAGGCCATGGATCCCGCTTGAAATCAATTGTCCCACGTAAAATGGTCTGAGCAACCCCTTGTTCAGATTCTGAAATTTACAACACTTGTATAAGCCGATAACAAGGCACAGGAGGTGAAAATAGTGGTGCAGTAATGTGTGAATGATAGAAATCAAGAAGAGAACACACGACAAAGAACCATATGTAGTCAAAATCCTGACATAGAATATGCCAACTTAGAATCCAACCAAAACTGGAAGATGAGCAAGTTACCTGCCCAAAATGGAGGAACTCCACATAATAAAATGTAGAGAATCACTCCAGCGCTCCAAATATCTATTTCTGGTCCATAATTTCGCTTGAGCACCTCTGGAGCCATGTAGTATGGACTTCCAACAATTTCAGAGAACCTCTCACCTGGAATTTGTCAATACAGATATCATCTTGTAAATTATTATGGTAATAGCCTTAATAGGTTCACCATGTTACAAAAGTTCAGTAAAAAATTAGTTTCATGGTAATTAATTAGTTGCCAAGAAAGAGCATGCTGCCTAACAAATTGATCAAGCCTTCATCCCTCATAGGATTCAGAGGAAATCCATATCTAATTATCTATTACCAATTCCCTTCTATACAATCTTAACTGTCTCATTAAAACATTGTTTCATATAATCAATGATTAGAAGCGCCACATCTTGTTCAATTACAGAACCGAACCCTAAACGCCTAAAATTCAAAAACCTTCAATTCATCTTCTCTACCAAATATAAACACCACACAAGAGTGAATGTAAGCTCAACCGCTCAACACAGGTTTAATATCTAACTGCAAAAAATATAATTAAAGCCACAGGCCCACAATATGTAGTTCCACAATGCCACTTAAAAACTCTCCATACCAGGCCTAAAGAAGATGGACAGCCCGAAATCGATAGCCTTGAGCGACGAATTCTCCTTTTTGTTAGCAAACAAAAAGTTCTCCGGCTTCAAGTCCCTATGAATCACCCCGTGCTTGTGACACAGCTGCACCACCTCCACGATCGTCCTCATCACCGCCGCCGCCGCCCGCTCCGTATAATGCCCCCTGGCAACGATCCGATCGAATAGCTCTCCGCCTTCACAAAGCTCCATAACAATGTGAACAGCACTCTCGTCCTCGCACGCCTCCTTGAAGCTAACGATGCTGGAGCTCACAGGCAAGTGCTTCATAATGGCGACCTCTCTCCTCACATCCTCGACGTCGACCGCCGTCCGAAGCTTCCGCTTGGAGATCGATTTGCAGGCGAGCAGCTCCTTGTTTCTCCGGTCAATGCAAAGGTAGGTGACGCCGAATTCGCCGCGCCCTAGCTCCCTGTCGACTAAATACTTGTCGTCGATCGACTCCTTGGGAACGTCTGGGAGGACGGTGATCGCAGGAGGCGATGAAGACTTCTTTCCGGTGCCGGCGGAGTATCCATTCCGGTCCTTGTCGCGCCGAGCGTCGGAATTCTTCGATTTGACGTCGTCTCTGGCGACGGCAGCGGGAGATCTGCAGCAATTTCCCATGTATGTGGGAGTAAAAAGTAAGGAATCTGGAGAAGAATTGGAGTTCGGCTTCAGTAAATATAGATAGAAGAACTCTAAACCTAAAATAGGAAACAGTATTGAGCTCGAACTATCACATTATAATGGCGGAATTGAAAGAAAGAGAAGTGAAGATGAAGGGAGTAGAAAGGGGGGAAGGGGAAAGAAGGAGCTTTGTCTGTCAAGTTGTACGGAAACGGTTTTTGCTTTTCTTTTAAAAATCTCTAAAAAAGAAAAGGATCTGAGCCGTTCGGGCAACTGTTCAGTTAATTACTGTATTAATTTTGGTCATTATTGGTTAATTAAAGGGAAAAATATCATTATTTTTTTGGTTTTATAATGTTAGGGAATAATAAAAATATTATATTTATAATAAGTATATTTTCACTGCAGTGTAATAATAAAAATATTATATTTATAATAATTTATTTGACGTATCAGGTGATGTAAATAACATTTTTTAACAGATTTGTTTGATAATGTTGGAGTACCAATTATTCCATCATTTTCCAAAAGTACATGAACCATGACCTCAATCTACTAACACATTAACAAATTATTTTTAATATTAATTTTCTGTTGTTTCATAAAAGACACTGTCCTGTTATAACAGAAGAATGAAAACTATTATATTTAACTTGTATTAAAAGAGACTGAGTCAATCAATTTTATGATTAGAAAAAATAAATAATTGTAAAAAAATGACAAAACCATCTATATATATTTAAAAGTTATCATTTTATCATTGAATGCTAACTTTTAAAGATAAATTGTTTTTCATTTGTTGCCTTATTTATTTAGTCTAAAATTTAAACAATTTCTCAAATCCGAAAAATACTAAAGTGAGAATTTCATATATTAACAATTATATCAATAATATATAGTCTTCTATATAATATAAAAAGTTTTTGATTCACAATTATATACAATTACTACGTATTAATCAATTGAAAAGTATTCATTTTTATATCGTTGTATAACTCTTATATACTCACGTTAAATTTTCAACATAGTTCAATTGATATTTCTATTAAGCATGAAAAACAACCATCTATATATATTTAAAAGATAGCATTCTAGGTCATTGAATGTTAAGTTTTAAAGATGAATTGTTTTTTTTTCATTTCTTGCCTTATTTATTTAGCCCAAAATTTAAACAATTTCTCAAATCCGAAAAGTACTAAAGTGACATTTTCATATATTAACAATTATATCTATAATCTTCTATATAATATAAAAAGTGTTTGATTCACAATTATATACAATTACTATATATTAATCAATTAAAAATTCTTCATTTTTATATCGTTGTATAGTTCTTATATCTTCACGTTAAATTTTCAACATAGTTCAATTTATATTTCTATTAAGCATGAAAAACAACCATCTATCTATATATATTTAAAAGTTAGCATTCTAGGTCATTGAATGCTAACTTTTAAAGATGAATTGTTTTTTTTTCATTTCTTGCCTTATTTATTTAGCCCAAAATTTAAACAATTTCTCAAATCCAAAAAATACTAAAGTGACAATTTCATATATTAACAATTCTATCAATAATATATAATCTTCTATATAATATAAAAAGTTTTTGATTCATAATTATATACAATTACTACATATTAATCAATTAAAAAGTCTTCATTTTCATTTCGTACAATCATAGCATTTATACCTAAAATACTTAGATATTAGATTTAAATACATATCAGATAATATATCGTCTAAGATAAAACATGCAACAATAATCGATATATTACAAACTCACATTTAAACAGCGACACTACATATATATAAAAGGCTCGTGCGAGCACGGGATTCGACTTCTAGTTACAATATTTGATTACACTTATATTACAGTTTATATCCATTATCTACTATTACTAATTACTAGAATACAATATTATTCAACCAAAAAAGCTCAAATACAATATTTTATCGTGCCAAGTTAAAATACAGTACATGATTTAGCTAGACTGACTCTCTCTCCTTTAAATTTTGTTAAATGCAATGACAGAAGAATGAAAAGTAGGCAAAATAATTGTGTTTGCAATAGTATAATTACAGAAATTAAGTAGTGAAAAAAAACACAAGGAATTAGGGATGATGCTATATGCTGTCTGTTTTTAGATCAGGGGCATTTGTTTTTGACCTTTTAATAAACGGTTTTTCTAATCTTCTTTTAGAAATATTTGGATTAATATTTTTATTTAGAGATTTTTAATTTTCTATCTAAGGGTTTAAGCATTCCATATAGGGTTTTAGTTTCTTAAAAAAAGACTTATTAATAGGTTAGAAAAACCGTTTAATAAAAGGCATATGCAATTAACACCATAAATATATGAATTAGTATCACAATTTCAATCCTTTTGTTTGTCCTTTTGGGTTTAATTAACATGTCTGCTATATGCACGATACAATTTTTACATACGCACGATGCCTGTACGCCAAAGTCTGACGTACAGGCAAAAACAACCCAAACCTATACGTCAAATTTTGGCGTACAGACGAAAAACTTGTACGCCACATTTTAGCGTACAAGTTTATCGTGTATATAGCAGCGACCATTAATTAATTAATAGTAGAAATATGCTTGGGCCTCTTCTTCTTTTTCTTCTTTTCTTTGGGGTCCTTTTTTTCTTTGTGTGTGTTGATTGTTGCTGTCAAATGCCAAAGTGGGTCTCCTATGATGACAGCTTGCACAGTTGTTTTTTGCCCTCTTCTTTTAATTTTGTCCGTGCCCTAATCGGAGTAAAGGAAATACCATATAGTTAAGATAATTAGAGTCAAATAATTGTTTGTTTGAATTAATTGTGATTTAGTATAAGATTGTTAATTCTCATTTTGATGAGAACCACGTAGAGTTTGTCTCATTATAGGAATGAGATCCCATTTTTTGCATACAAAATACAAGTCAGACACTCCTTTCTTAGTCCTCTGATTTTGGCATTATAAATAAAAGGGTAATCTACAATAAATAAATAAAAATTAATCAAGATAATTTTACACAAAATCTCTTATATTTAAATAATTGCATGTGATCACCCTTTATACTCATATTTTGTTTTTTACTCAACACCTGTACTAAAAACATTGAAAAAATTTATAATATATAAAATGCCTCTACTTCATACATTATTTAACGTTCATATATGTAAGGGGTATGTTCACCATTTTTTTTCTCGTTTCAATAAAGGTTGAATAGTTGTGGTATGATGTTTTTTTTTTCAAAGAAAAGGGTGTTTTCTATGTGTGTATATGATGGTTTGTGAAGTTTGCCCAAAATATAAGCATTTCAGCACAAATCGTAGCATTATGATTTGGGCTTTCGATAAGCTAGAATATTGGTGAGTTAAGTAAATAATCATTTGACAAACCTTTTTTTAAATTAATGGACCCTTAGTAAAAATGGATACATCTTTCTAAACCCTATTCCCTATCCTCTAAATCCTACCCCTTAAACCCTAAATCCCCAAAAATAATATTTTAGAGAGAGAAAAAACAAAAAAATAAAATAAATAATAATAATAAAATAAGCTAGTAGGAATAAAAAAAATATATAAAAACTAATAGGGGTACATTTTATTAATTGAAAACTCTTAAAGGGCCAATGACCCAAAACCCTCTTAGAGAATATGAAGTTTGTGTTTGAAGGATCGTTGATATTGGGCTTTTTTTACACTTCCAAAAAGGTGTGTTAAAGACCATATAGGATAATTGGGCCTCAGCCCAACATTTATAACCAAAAGCATCTCTTGGTTTGACGTGATTTTGACCTAGTTCGGAACCGATGATTTTTTAAATAAAACTTTATGTAGTTAAAATTTTAACTGAAACTAAAATTTTATTTTAAGTGAAACTTAATATTAAATAAAACTTTAAACTCAATATAACTTTAAAAATAATTAAATATTTAGGATTTCGTGGATTTAGGATCGCTATAGCCCGAGACGAGTAATAGAGAAATGGTTAGCTATGAAGGGCCGAAAAGCGCGCAACTCGTGGGTGATTTTTATGTGTTATATATATTACTAGTGTAATATCCGTGCCTTGCACGAGATTTTTTTATTTTATTTTACATTTGTAAAAATTATATATGTTTATTATCAAATAATGATTGTTTTAATATATACTTGATTAGTTATTTAAATAAAAAATAAAAAATTGACTAAACAAATTACAGATATAAAACATTACATTATATAAAGAGAGACAGTACTCTCCATAACTTTATTAATCGTAAAAATTGGTTAAGTAGTCTTACAAACAGGAATAGAGACAGTCTTTTACATCTACTTCTAGAACGATAAAACATAATAAAAAAAAGTCATTTAACTCTAATACATGAAAATGACACGTAAACATAATAAATGGCGCGATATTCAAAATTGCTACAAATTATCAAAAACTTCATTGTATACTACATTAGTTGTAGTATTATATCTCTTATTGTCTTTGTCAAAAATCAAGATCTTCAAACCTTTCTTGCTAGTCACCCTTGAAGAAGCAACATAAAACTGACCATGACTGAAAACAGGGCATGGAAGATACAAACCAACATTGGCAAGAGATTGGCCTTGGCTCTTGTTTATGGTCATAGCAAAACACACACTCAAGAGAAATTGTCTTCGTTGAAACTTAAAAGGAAATGAAGTGTCTGACGGTGACATGATCATTCGAGGAATCAAAACCGTATGTCCAATATTGTTGCCTGATATAATTCTACCTTGTATCACATGACTGCCAAGCTGCGTGGTTATCAACCTCGTCCCGTTGCATAAACCCGAAGTCTGATCAATATTGCGAAGCAACATAATAGGGACCCCAACCTTAAGTTTCAGTACATGATTCGGCAGACCAGAACATCTAATACTATTCAAGAAGTCGGACGAATAAATATCAGCATCACTATCTTTAACAGAACCTGTCTTGCATAAACTATCGGAACTGAGATAGACCTTTTCATCACCAGGCAACGAAGACAATATGTACTCATTAACTTTATCTACCTCTTCGTGTGTTGGAGCAAGAATTGCTCGTTCTTCAAAGTATGCCGGAGTCAACTGATCTTCCATAAGAGAGGGATAAACAGATTTGACAACAGCTGGAATTGGATCTAATTCAAAATCCTTTACCAATAGTTCATCGGGAATTTCAATTTGCGCTTCCCCATCATTGTCAACACCTACAGTCCCATCTCCGATGCTTAATACCCAAGCAGAAAATTCATTTGCCTCTTGGATCTCAGATTCAGATGTACCTTGTTGAATCCTCATGTTTCTTGTTAGAGTAAGAACTTTGCAATGATCCCATAAATAAGAGGAATTAATTGTAGCAAAAACAACATCTTGTCTGCTACCTTTTGAGATAACTGGCAGGATTTGCCTAAAGTCTCCACCAAATACTATGACTTTTCCTCCAAAAGGCTGTTCTAAACTAAGAGGATTTGTAGCCCGTAAAATATCTCGTAATGTCCTGTCTAAAGCTTCAAAACATAACTTATTTGTCATGACAACTTCATCCCAGATAATAAGTTTGGCGGCACATATCAACTCAGAAAGTTCTGTACCTGAACATATATGACACGTTGAATCCTCATGAACTTGCAAAGAAATTTTAAACCTGGAATGAGCAGTTCTGCCGCCGGGTATTAGGAGAGCCGCATTTCCACTTGAAGCAACAGTAAGGACTATTTCACCTTTTGACCTAATAGCCGATGAAAGTGCCCTCCATATATAAGTTTTGCCTGTTCCACCATAACCATATAAGAAGAAGACACCCCCGTTATTTGATATAACAGCATTCATGATCTCATCATAAACCCCTTTCTGTTCCATTGTAAATCTTGAAAGTAATTGAGCATGCTCCTCAGCTAAAACTGTCGTGTCATATCGAAGTTCATCTTGTATAAGCTTGTTGACACCTTCGATAATAAGACTTGAATCTACAGGAGGCATGGTTTTGTAGTGACTCAAACTACTATCATTCCGTTGTAATAACTTGTCAATTTCGGCAAGTGCATAGTTTTGAAGTTGCTCATCTGTTAGATGCAAATCTGCATATATATATATATATATATATATATATATATATATATATATATAGCATGCACGTGTCAAAACAATTAAATGAGTACAAAATCTGCATGTAAGAGTAAATGCAGTTAACATTATGATCATTTAAATATTAATATTGAAATGCATACCATCAATTCGTAGAATTCGCCTCTGTTTGTTGAGAATATCATCTGCTAGAAGCCTCTATGTTTGTTCCCAAACAAACTCTGGATGTGCCATGCTATCAGACAACAAAAGAAAAACATATAGACTCCTAATGTAGTGCGCTGATCCCCAAAAACTTGCTTCAGTTATCCCGTCGATGTATTCTCTGTCATCGTCTAACAACCCCAATGCATAGCAAGCTTCTTTAAATGTAGAATAAACTATACCCTCAACAATACGTAAATCTTCGTAGCATGTGGGTCCTTTAATATGATTCAACATAATTCTAAGATAGTACTTCTCGCCACTACCTGGAGGTACATGATAAATCCTTCCAATTGAACCACGTCTATCACGTTTTTTCCAATGTTTAGATGAAGGTACCCAAACAAATTTCTCTGGAAATTCAGAATATGTCAAATCTTTACCTTCTAGAAACTTCTTGTTAGCCGTCATCCATTGGAGAAACATTGATTTTTCACTCTCATGATCATTTAACACTGCATCAATAGGATCATCATCATCAAATCAAACGCTTTCCTCACCAGGAAGGTGCAAATTCAACCGTTGAACAGCAGGAGTCCTGTAATGAATATCAAAGCCAAAAATCCTCCAAGCAGCTTCACACGCCGATATATAGCGGCAATTGTAGAAGTTTTTGATTTCGTCAATGCCATCATCACCCAATTTGTTTGCATCAGCCCGTGTTATTGCAACAGTGACGCGATCATGCCCTTTATTTATGTACTTGAACAGATACTTGATAGAGCCCGATCGATTGCACCATTCAACGTTTATATGTGCATTGTACTTTAATAGAAGAAATGCATTGTAAGGAACCACATACCGATTATCAAGAATGGCTTTACTCTTTTCAATCGTTCTACCATCTTCACGCCGTCTATATACACGGTATCCATCTTCATCAACAACCGTATGTTCAACAAATTGTTTTGGAAAGTACTTTATACACTTTCCATCTGCCATACACGGAGATGATGGATTAGAAGCTCCGCATGGACCATGCATCATGAAATTTGACACGGCATTGTATAACTCAGCATCCTCTGTTGGGTGTGGTATTTCAGCCGAGATGACCTTATCAATATCTGTAGTGGTTGGCAACTTAGATTCCTTATCCAGAAACAACAAAATATGGGCATGAGGCAAACCACGCTTTTGGAATTCGATTGTGTAAATAATTGCACAACATCCAAATGACTTAATAAATAAGACTTATCAATTATATTAAAATAAATAATAAATTGAAAAATATAAAGAGAAATTACCCGAATTAACCTTGCCAAATATTTGTTTAACTTTGAAATCTTTTACCATGGACTCCAGTTTCATGTGAAAGACTCTACATATAATGTCTGGACGATCCTCTGGATGTAGACCCCTTTCTTTGCAAAACTTCACAACTTCAGGCCATTTTGAATTGCATGTGAATGTTATGAATAGATCGGGATAACCATTGTGTTTGCATATTGCCATTGCATCTTGATAGTTCTGTTGCATGTATCTCAGACCACCTGTAAATGAAGATGGCAATATTACTCACTTTCCAACTGAAGTCGGTGCTGTCTGACCCTTGCTTGTTGCCGTTGAAATATTTGTATATGAATCAGCCCGTATGGTAGACTGATTAGTTCGATGGTAGTTCAACCTCTCTGCTTCAATCATCGTATAAACATCAACCAAGAATTGTTGATACAATTTTCTAGATAACCTCAGTGTTCCCGCTTCGCCTCGACGCTCGTGGATTCTAGGAGGAAGTTATGTAGGTATCCCCCTACCGTCATCAACTAAATATATACTCATATAAAAGCTTTCTCTCTATGTCTTTTATTCTGCGTATTCTGTTTCATTGATTATACATAGGTTATTTTAGAAAGATTCTGCATGTTTGGTGTAAATCTGTTCATTTGTTTGATTCTTTTTTGGTTTAAGTATGATATTTGTTTTTTGACCAAATGCAAGTTTGATATATAATTTAAAGTGTCTTAAATCAATCTTAGCTCACTTTAATAGCTTGAATAATTATATTTAGGGTTTATGTTTGATATAAATTCGAAATGCTATAATCATATATTATAGAAAATATCTAATTTTTTAAACAAAAATATTCAGAACAATAGTAGATATAAAGGTACCTTTTCTTGTAGAGCTTAGATCTGTTGGAATACAATTTTTGACACTAAATTTGCAATTGTTTTCCTCTGTCAGATTGCATGTGAGCCCTTCACCAAGACCTGATAAGAACAATGACTACAAATGCTTATTAACTGGAATTTAGATACCCAGAATATAAAGTTCAACTTCACTCATATTGCATGGTAAGTGCTTGTAACATATAAATTTAGCCTATTTTTATGTTTTTACTGGAAGTATGTTTATTGATTTGAAAAAGTTTGCAATTATAGGATTCAAGATAAGAAATCCAAGTTACATCTCTTAGTCTGATTGAACTTCTCTCATACTGAATGGTAAGTGATTGTAATATATAAATTTAGCCTATATTTATGTTTTAACTGGAAATATATTTACTAATTTTAAATTTTTTGCAATTATAGATTTCCAGATAAATGAAGGAAAACATATAGACAACAATACCACTTCTGTTATTGCTATATTGATAATATAGGTCCTTTCAATCATAGTATGATGAATATGCATTTGATGATTGAGTCATATCACTACTGAACAAACGAACTGAGATATATTTTAAATCACAACTTAACAAACTAAATCACTACTGAACAAACGAAATTATAAATCACTATCAGACCTGTCAAACGGGTCGGGTTCGGGTTTAAGCATATCGGGTCGGGTCGGGTTCAGGTCGATTACGGGTCAAAACTTGCAGGTCGATTGTGGGTCGATCGGGTCGTTACGGGTCAGGTACGGGTTCGGGTCGACCCAGCGGGTCGAGAGCGCTATGTCAAAATTTTATAAAATGATTATTAAAATAATATTTTAATTAAAACAAATAATAATAAATCAAAAAAAATTATTATATAATATTTTAATAACAAATTATATTATAATGTTTAATATATAAAATAAAAACACATTTGTAATGACCCAACAGGTCGACCCAACGGATCAATGACCCGACCCAGAAATTTTCGGGTCGAACGGGTCGGGTCATTTTTTATCCAATACTTTTCGGATCGGGTCTCGACCCAGAAAACACGGGTCGAGTCAAGTCGGGTTTGCGAGTCGGGTCAAAAATTGACAGCTCTAATCACTACTGAACAAACGAACTGAGATACAATTTTACGATTGCCTTATGTTTAAATCACTGTTGAACTAAAGACAAATGAAATTTTAAAATCAAGAACAATTATTTATATAATTTACAGTTCAGTTTAATGAATTCATTGTGAACGTACCTGCTAAATGTCGAAAACTGCTTTGCTATTACTCCTGTGCAAGACCAGTTTTTTGTACTGTAATTGTGGGAGGCGCTCTAGTTTTATACCCATGCTGCATGATCATGCTAAATATAAGGGAATCGTAATATTATTGATTTGATTATGCAGATATTACATTGCCTTAGCCTTCCATATCATGCTTAATATTTGAGTTAATTGTGCATATATTACATTGAATTTATACTGCCATATCATACTGAATATTTCATTTCATTTTGCATATATTACATTGCCTTTATGGATTGTAGATTAGAAAAAACGTGATTGCGGATGCTGAAAGTGGATAAAATTGTGATTGCAGAATATTTCATTTTATTTTATTCTGCATGCTTTTTTATTGCAGAAAATTCCGCGATTGCAGAATATTTCCTTTGATTCTGCATATATTAAATTGCCTGTTATTTTTATGTATGTTTTATATCATTTCTTTTAGCTTTGAGGCGTTTATTTTAATCTATGTGTTGTCAATGCAGTATTTTTGTTATTTGTTGCCAATTTTGCAGCAGCAACTATTTGTTTTGCGTTTATTTAATTGTTTTTAGAATGTTTCTTTGCTATTTATAAGCACAACAGGTTGCATTTTTTTCTTAGTTGTCATATCAGAGCATGTTGCGTTTATTTAATTGGTTTTAGAATGTTTGTGTGGTATTTCACCAATTTGTTAATGTTTTTTTTTGATCGGTTTTCCAATCAAATATGCCTATTCAAAACTGCATATTAGGGATAGATACAAATCTGCAGCTTTATTTTCTGGCTACCATAATATTTTGGCATAGAAAATTCGTACAAATATTCACGTTTAGAGAAACTGCATATGATACTCAATATATTTATGAGTAAGGGAATCAATTATTATCCAAATATACTGGCAGATCTTCGAATTAAGAAAAAAAGACATAAAATCGAAAATAACGGATTGAGTGTCACGTGTTGTAACACCCCCAAATTTAACCCCATTTGAAAGCGTTACTGCCGATGACCCCGGACGTAAACCCTGAAGTCACCCCAGGCTTTTCCGACGTCATAACTGACTTAAAACACAATTACAATACTAAAATCGTAACTTTTATTAAACCACATGGTCGCGGAATTACACGATTCCAAAAACGAACCAATAATCAGAATTACAACAGCGAAAGACTTTTAAACAAAACGACAAAATAGCACAGCGGAAATCTTTTAAATACAAAGCGACAAAACAACTTGTCGAAAACAAAACACCGTCCATCCTCATAGTCGCTCTAGCCTTCTCAGATCTGCATGTGCCGAAACGGACGGACGACACCCCCATGACGTTACCGATAAATAAAATACAAGCGTTAGTCTAATGAATAGACTAAGCAAAGGCTCATGGCATACAATTCACACAAACACATCACAAACAGTTCCACATATCACAAATCACATCAAAAGTAGTTCCACATATCACATCACAATCTCAAGTCACATGATTACAGTATATCTTTTATATTAGCGTTGATTCTAGCAGAAATACAACCTAATATAATATCATATTTCAATTATCTCAAATTAATTAAAAACCACTTGCTTGGAATAGACGAGCTCAAACCCAAAGCCAAACCACAAAAACACATATACCGCGATCGCGGCACGTCGCGGTCGGTCGCGGTTCATCAACTGTGGCAAGCTTCGACAGCTTCCATGGCGGGGAGGGAATTTACCCGATCGATTCAAGCTTCGTCTTGCATTCAAATTGATCACAAAGCACCTCTAAGCTTCACCTAACACCTTGGCAACCTTCTCCAATCCACGAAGCCTCTCGATTCAAGCCCAAAACCGAGCTCACAGCTCGTGCATCAATGGCGAAACAGGGGAAAACAGAGGAGAAAGAGAGAAGAAGAAGAGAAGAAGAAGAGAAGAAGAAAGGGTTCGGTCTTCACCTCCTTTTATAGCACAAATCCGACACCTCCAAGGGGACAAGGGGACAAAGGCGAAGGCCACTAGCGAGCCACTTGGCCTGCCCATAAAATATCTCAACCGAGCTACAGTAACCGCCACGCGAGGAAGACGACCGCCTCTGTAAAAGGCATTACCGCGATCGCGGCCGATCGTGGTGAATCGCGGTTGATCGCGTCAGGTCGCGGTGAGTCGCGGTTTTAAGCCGACTTCGCTAATACTTATCCGAACTCAACTTGGGTTAATTTCTTAACTCCGGGTTAAATACATTCGTGCATCATCTAGCACAAACATCTCAAGTAATCACCTCGCACAATTACCGTGCACAAATATCTTATATAAATACCGTGCACAAATATCTTATATAAATATCTTGCACAAATACTTTACATAATTATCCTGCATATATTTGTGACACTCCAGGCCAAGCTAACACAGCTACCAAGCCACCACCCATCTTACATGATGCCGGTGCCGGTACTGGTGCCCGCCTGAGTCCACAATTATCCTACACGAATATCTTATATAAATATTTTACAACAATATCTTATATAATTATTTTGCAACGATATCTCATACAATTATTTTGCAACAATAACTCATACGAGTAAAGCTCAAAAATACCCTTAAAATTACGGGGTGTTACATTACTACCCCCTTATTTTAAGTTTTGACCCCGAAACTTGCACTAAGCCAATGAGGAACCTATCTCAACAACAAACTTATTATCCGAACTTAATATCCTTAATCATAACCGGCCTTATGCCATCTCTAACTTAAATCCTTTAAGAATAATTTAACACCTTCCTTTAAACAATCTCTAACTTAAATCCTTTAAGATTCCTTAACTTTTCTCCAAACATAATCACAACATCTCATTCCTACGTTCCTCGAAACGAATCACACAAGATACTACTCCTATTTCCTCAAAAAGAGTGATACCACAAGTCTTATAACCTCAAAGCATAACAAGGAAACTGGGAACTCAAGTCTAACTAGAGATTCACCTTAACAGACTCAAGAGAAGAGGCACGACTATGAACGGTGTAACTTTTTCACTTTTGAAAATTTCGAGCCTTCGCAAATATTTCAAACAAGTGAAAATATTCCAACGAATGAAAATATTTCAAATCGGTATGTAACACCCCCAAGCCTAGCTACCCCAGCAACCAAGCCACCCATCCATCTTACATGATGCCGGTGCCGGCACTGGTGCCGCCGGTGAGTTCACAAGAACCGTTCGAAAATATTTTCAAACAAAATGAGTAAATGGTCCATTAAATCCCAAAACCCGTTTTAAAAACTTTCGGCTCTGATTCCAACTCTGTAACAGAGCCTAAGAAAACTGTTTAGCTCTGATACCATTTCTGTAACACCCCCAAATTTAACCCCATTTGAAAGCGTTACTGCCGATGACCGCAGACGTAAACCCCGAAGTCACCCCAGGCTTTTCCGACGTTATAACTGACTTAAAACACAGTTACAATACTAAAATCGTAACTTTTATTAAACCACATGGTCGCAGAATTACACGATTCCAAAAACGACCCAATAATCAGAATTACAACAGCGAAAGACTTTTAAACAAAACGACAAAATAGCACAGCGGAAATCTTTTAAATACAAAGCAACAAAACAACTTGTCGAAAACAAAACACCGTCCATCCTCATAGTCGCTCTAGCCTTCTCAGATCTGCATGTGCCGAAACGGACGGACGACACCCCCATGACGTTACCGATAAATAAAATATAAGTGTTAGTCTAATGAATAGACTAAGCAAAGGCTCATGGCATACAATTCACACAAACACATCACAAACAGTTCCACATATCACAAATCACATCAAAAGTAGTTCCACATATCACAAATCACATCACAATCTCAAGTCACATGATTACAGTATATCTTTTATATTAGCGTTGATTCTAGCAGAAATACAACCTAATATAATATCAGATTTCAATTATCTCAAATTAATTAAAAACCACTTGCCTGGAATAGACGAGCTCAAACCCAAAGCCAAACCACAAAAACACATATACCGCGATCGCGGCACATCGCGGTCGGTCGCGGTTCATCAACTGTGGCAAGCTTCGACAACTTCCATGGCGGGGGGGGAATTTACCCGATCGATTCAAGCTTCGTCTTGCATTCAAATTGATCACAAAGCACTTCTAAGCTTCACCTAACACCTTGGCAACCTTCTCTAATCCACTAAGCCTCTCGATTCAAGCCCAAAACCGAGCTCACAGCTCGTGCATCAATGGCGAAACAGGGGAAAACAGAGGAGAAAGAGAGAAGAAGAAGAGAAGAAGAAAGGGTTCGGTCTTCACCTCCTTTTATAGCACAAATCCGACACCTCCAAGGGGACAAAGGCGAAGGCCACTAGCGAGCCACTTGGCCTGCCCATAAAATATCTCAACCGAGCTACAGTAACCGCCACGCGAGGAAGACGACCGCCTCTGCAAAAGGCATTACCGCGATCGCGGCCGATCGCGGTGAATCGCGGTTGATCGCGTCAGGTCGCGGTTTTAAGCCGACTTCGCTAATACTTATCCGAACTCAACTTGGGTTAATTTCTTAACTCCGGGTTAAATACATTCGTGCATCATCTAGCACAAACATCTCAAGTAATCACCTCGCACAATTACCGTGCACAAATATCTTATATAAATACCGTGCACAAATATCTTATATAAATATCTTGCACAAATACTTTACATAATTATCCTGCATATATTTGTGACACTCCAGGCCAAGCTAACACAGCTACCAAGCCACCACCCATCTTACATGATGTCGGTGCCGGTACTGGTGCCCGCCTGAGTCCACAATTATCCTACACGAATATCTTATATAAATATTTTACAACAATATCTTATATAATTATTTTGCAACGATATCTCATACAATTATTTTGCAACAATAACTCATACGAGTAAAGCTCAAAAATACCCTTAAAATTACGGGGTGTTACACGTGTCCATATTGATAATATAGCGCCACGTGGCAAAAAAAAATTGGTGTATTGTTGGAGTGCCACGTGACTTAGTCGGTATTTGCGTTTAGTAGTTATATAGTAGAAAAATATTATGTGTAAAGTAAAATATTAAACCTATTGAAATGTTAATTGTTATAATATAACAAATCTTAAATTGAAAGATTTACTAACCATAGAGATATACTTGATCCAGTGACTCGTCGAGGATTTTTTCAAAATCGGCGAATTGGAATCCATGAATAGGTATAGAAATTGATGAACTCCGCTTAATTGTAGTGTTGCGATAAAATATTATCTTGTATTTATGATTAGAGAACTTGAAAGGTATATCATAAAGAGCTACTCCAAAGTTTGAAATCAAATATACACCTCCTTCCTCTAATATTTCAAGATTCGCCATAAAAGCTTCTTTAATTACTCCATGAATTTTCTCACCCTTGAGACAATGAGAAATTTGTGTTAGTCCTTTACAAATATGATATATTAAATACAAATTAATAAAGAACAGAAAATTATTACCTTTTCATCCATTAAAATGATTTCAGTTGTACTGTATTGGGTACGGTCTTCTTTCTTTGGAACCTTGAACAATCGAATTACTCTAACCTTTAGCTCATAATTTCCTCGGGTACCCGTAATATCTTTTATTTCTTATTGCTGTTTTGACATTGCTACAAATGTGCAAAACAAAAAATACTTATTATGTAAATGCAAAAAACCATCTGTAATTGCACATTATTTCTGTTCAGTATTTGCATGCTATGTAAATGAAAAATCATTAATGGACAAAATCAGTAATGAGAAATGAGCAAAATCAGTAATGGACAAAATCAATGCAGATGGGAAAAATGTCAGAACGTTTAGCACATTATTATGTAAATGCAGAAAAAGCAGTCACAGTGTGATAAATATATTTTTAAAATATCAATTTCTGAAATCTGTTATGTATTTCCTGGTTTGATAATATGATATTTATTCAACTTAATTACTGAAATTTGTTATTGTACGAATATCCATGCTTTTATGTGGTGAAGCATATGTTCAGTTCATGATTCTATCAATGTAGTCCTTAATTTCTGAAATCTGTCTTTGTTTATTGTTGGTGTAGGAATAAATATGGGAAATCAAACTGGGGTTTAAAACAACTCATGCAGTTCGAAGATGTACAACTGAAAACCTAAAGGTACGGATACTATACTAACATTTAGGTCAACATGACAAATAAATATATTCAATGTTGCATAGAGTAGAAAGAACTAAAGACTGAAAAGTAGTTATTTAAATGAAAAATATAGATCCTGAATTATTACCTTGTAACTCTGTTTTGAATTGCCTGAGTAACACTGAACCAAAGAAAATAAAGTAATATCAGTTATGTTTGCAATATATATTAAATGTTGCATAGAGTAGAATGAATGCAAGCCTAAAAAGTAGTTATTCGATGTTGAATCTGTGCAGAAACTTGGTTGTTGTTTGAAATGATATAAGCATTACAAATTATAATTGATATAAGCATTACCTCTTGAAACTCTGTATTCTGTTATAGCTAATCTTCTTCACATAACCGAGAAGCTCTACACGTATATTTATAGATGAAGTTATAGGCCGATATATGAAAGAGATAATAGAGTAATTTTGGAATGCACAGATTTTCCGATATCAAATCTTCATAGTAATCTTTTTAATTGTGTTGTGCAGGACTAATAATTATTATATAGTATATTATATAAGATTTTCTTGTTCAGATCTTGTAATCAATTTGGCTTTTTATGGATATGTTGTGATTTGGGGAATTTCTGCCATAGGGTAATGAAATAGGAAACAAAGTTTCGTTCACTTTATGGATATGTTCAGATCTTGTAATATGTGTGCAGGTTTTGTGAATTATCTTTGGGTTTAGGATTTCTGGTTGGAGTTTAGCATTTTGGTTTTTAATATGCTTCGAATTGAATTTTTTGTAGCATTTATATATATCCAGGTCTTGTAATATATGTGCAGGTTTTATGACTTGTTTTGGGGTGATTTGTTTCTGGTTTTGGATGATTTTAGTCCATTATGTATTCTCAGTTTTATGTGTTACATCTGTGCAGGTTTATTTTTGCAGAATTTTGCCATGTGCCAAACATATGGCACACATTTCGTTTCAGATTTTAAGCAATTTTGTAATAATTTATGTGCAAAATTTTATGTAATGCTTATGTAATATGTTTATGCTTCATTTTTGGTATATGTGTTTTGTAATATGTCTACAGATTTTGTGCATTGTTTTTGGGTAATTTCTGGGTGGGTTTTAGCAATTGTCTGGGTGGGTTTTGTAATGTCTGCAGGTTTTAGTATTTCAGTTTTTTATATGCTGCAATTTCTTTTTTATTAGCAATTTTGTATGCAATTGATTCTTTTGTATACAAATAAATAAGGTAATCGGTTTTATTTACTAATTTACTAAGATCTTCAAAAAAATCGATTATGTAATATAAATTATGGAAACAAAATCACATACCAGATCTACGTTATGAATTTGGGAAATATATGATTCCACGCATTCTTGATAGATTTATATTGAAAATAAAAGGAATTAACCGGAATAAATGGATTGAATGACACGTGGCAAATGTGCTTGGGAGATGACACGTGGCATGAAAAAAATTGGTACATTGTTGGGGTGCCACGTGGCATAGCCGAGCCTTTGCGTTTAGTAGATATATAGTAGATTATGGTTAGTAAGAATACACGTGTGAAAATTGAGATAAAATCTGGAATTTAAAAACAAATTCAATTACCTTTTTATTATGTGTGGAAATTTTTAAAATGATAAATAGAACTACGATTTTTCTATAGGGCATAGGTTAAGATCGTATATGTATAAACTTTTGATTATATGTTAATTTTTTTGGATATTTTAATTTTTTTTAAATGGGTTCATTTTTCCTTCTTTAGGGTCTATATTCCTTAATAGGAATTCTTAACCTATTTCCTTAGGGCATAGGTTAGAAAAACCGATAAAACTAAACGGATAGAGTTTAAAAATGTGCAAGGATAATAGATCGAACTCGGAAATGTTAAGAAAAAGTGTGTATTACTAATAAAGTACATATCTTGTGTGTACTAAACTACTCGGAAAAGTTAAGTTTTAATTGACGTTCTAGGCTTAAGTCATTGTTAAGTTTTAATTGTCATTTTAGACTTTTTTATCTTTATTTTCCAGATTTGTCCTCATATTTAATAATTCTTTTATTTAATTTTTTGGGTTCTCAATTTTTTATTCATTGATTCCCCATATCTTTTTTTTCATCCTCTCCCGCCGAGATTTAATTTTATTTCATCCCCGCCAATATCATACGAAATTTATTCATTGCTTCCCCAGTACGTACTTTACAGTATTCTCCTAGAAGACTAAACCTTCCCCAATACGTACTTTATTCATTGTGGTAGGAGTCTGGTCGCAGTTCGTATTTGCAAAATTGGGAGTGAACTGTGGTTAATTGGTTGAAGGTTTATGTGAGTCTTGTTGTTAACTCGTTCTTTTTTTTCGCAGGAGGTTTGAGATAACTTGACTATGACTTCCTTTTCTGGCAAGAAGGAATTGGATATCGATTTGAACTTGCAACCGAATGAAGATGATAACTCAAAACTAAGCACAATTTTGACTTGAATGTTCCACCGGATGAGGATGCTCAACTTAATTCATGCAAGAAATTATAACGATCTCATCCAAGAGATCGATCCCATATTCCCATAAAAAAAGGAAAAAGCTAAATGCACGCGAATGTACGTCTAAATGGATGCTAATTTACACGCTTAAGGTAAGCGGACGATTTTATGCGCTTAAGCTACGCGTGCAAAGGTATTGTGACTATTTTGAAAATACATGAATGAATTACACGCTTAACTTAAATGTGTAGTGACATGGGCTAGTTATTTGGGCTGGCCCAGATAACTAGCCCATGCCCTAGTCAAACTATGCGCTTAACTAAGGCGCACCATAATATATATATTTTTTAATTTTTTTTTTGCAAGTACTTATCTGGTGCGCCTAACTTAGGCGCACCATACTAAAAAAAATTGCACTTTTTCCCCCATAATCATGTAGAGAATTTCAATACGAGTCTGTGCATTTAAAATTTGTCCAAAACGGACATCGTTTACCCCTCTAAAAGCCCAAAAAATGAAGCTTTCTTACCCATTTTTTTTACAATTTGGTGCTCGACATATAGCGCATTGTAGTGATTTTTTTTTGTATTTTCTGCATTTTTCTACTATAATTTTGTATAAAATTTTAATACGAGTCCGTACATATAAAATTCATCCAAAACGGATATCGTTTTCCCCTCTAAAAAACGAGAATAAAAACTTTAGAAACTATAGTATTTAAGTAATATATTTTGTAATACTTAACTATAGTACATAAAGTATAAATATTTTCCAATAATCATGTAGAGAATTTCAATACGAGTCCGTACATATAAAATTCGTCCAAAACGGACATCGTTTGCTCCTCCAAAAACCCAAAAAACGAAGCTTTCCTATCCATTTTTTTTTACAATTTGGTGTCCGGTATATAGCGCATTATAGTAAAAAAAAAATATATTTTTTGCATTTTTCTACTATAATTTTGTAGAAAATTTTAATGCGAATCCGTACATATAAAATTCATCCAAAACGTATATCGTTTTCCCCTCCAAAAAGTCAAAAAACGAGAATAAAAACTTTAGAAACTATATTATATAAGTAATATATTTTGTAATACTTAACTATAATACATATAGTATAGGTATGCATTATAGTTAAGTATTGCGAACTTATTACTTATATATTGTAGTTACACATTATGGTTAAGTATTATGAACTTATTACTTATATACTATAGTTAAGTATTATGAACTTATTACTTATATACTATAGTTATGCATTATAGTTAAGTATTACAAAATATATAAGTTATAAAGTATAGTTATGCATTATAATTAAGTATTACGTAATTATTACTTATATACTATAGTTACATATTATGGTTAAGTATTACGAACTTATTACTTATATACTATAGTTAAATATTATGGTTAAGTATTATGAAATTATTACTTATATACTATAGTTATGTATTATAGTTATGTATTATGAACTTATTACTTACATACTATAGTTACACATTATGGTTAAATATTATGAACTTGTTACTTATAAAGTATAGCTATGCATTATAGTTAAGTATTACGAAGTTATTACTTATATACTATAGTTACACATTATGGTTAAGTATTATTAACTTATTACTTATAAAGTATAGCTATTACGAACTTATTACGTATATACTATACTTACATACTATACTTATAATGTGTAATTATAGTTAAGTATTATGAACTTATTACTTATATACTATACTTACACATTATAGTTAAGTATTATGAACTTATTACTTATATACTATAGTTATGTATTATAGTTAAGTGTTATGAACTTATTACTTATAGTTAAGTATTACGAACTTATTACTTATATATTATAGTTACACATTATAGTTAAGTATTATGAACTTATATAATATAGTTACACATTATAGTTTCCCCTTTAAAAAATATATTACTTATATAATATAGTTTTTATAGTTAAGTACTACGAACTTATTACTTATAAAGTATAGTTACACATTATGGTTAAGTATTACGAACTCATTACTTATATACTATAGTTAAACATCATGGTTAAGTATTATGAACTTATTACTTATATACTATAGTTATGTATTATAGTTAAATATTACAAACTTATTACTTATATATTATAGTTAAATATTATGAACTTATTACTTATATACTATAGTTATGTATTATAGTTAAGTATTACGAACTTATTACTTATATACTATAGTTACACATCATGGTTAAGTATTATGAACTTATTACTTATATACTATAGTTACATATTATAGTTAAGTATTACGAACATATTACTTATATACTATACTTGCTAAAGGTTTTATTCTCGTTTTTTGGCTTTTTGGAGGGGAAAACGATATCCGTTTTGAATGAATTTTATATGTACGGATTCGTATTAAAATTTTATACAAAATTATAGTAGAAAAATGCAGAAAATACCAAAAAATTTACTACAATGCGCTATATGCCGGACACCAAATTGTAAAAAAAATGGGTAAAAAAGCTTCGTTTTTTGGGAGGGGTAAACGATGTCCGATTTGGACGAATTTTATATACACGGACTCGTATTGAAATTCTCTACATGATTATGGGGGAAAAAGTGTATTTTTTTTTTAAAAAAAATTATTATGGTGCGCCTAAGTTAGGCGCACCAGATAAGTACTTGCAAAAAAAATTTAAAAAAATATATATTATGGTGCACTTAAGTTAAGCGCATGACCATGTGCCTTAGGTAAGCGTGTCTTTTTCCTCTCTTTCGAAACATCTGTGATATGTCTTTTCAAAATTATCACTATACCCCTGCGCGTTTATGTTAAGCGTGTAAAACCACACGCCTAAGTTAAGTGTGTAAAATAGCGTTGATATATACACTATTTCGCGTGTATTTAGCCATCGCCTAAAAAAATTATAACGGTCAAGAGTATATTATAACGGTCAATTCATGCAAGAAATCGATCCCTTTATATATTCTCATCCCATGTAAATTCTGTAATATTTTTATAAAAAAATGCAAATACGGGAGTTGGTTTGTAATGAGGTGTCACTATCTGAGAGGGTAGAGTTTTTTAAGCAGAGCCTTCAAAAGTCAAAATGAAAGAAGACCATAGAAAAATAAATACTATATAAGCAATTTTAGCATTCATCAGAGGGTCCTACTATATGGTGTGAACACCGGAAGAAAAAAGAGTGGGGCCGGCTGAGGAGGTAGTGGGGTTGCTCCGTTTCAAGTCCAAACAACCTTCTGGAACCACCGGCGCCCTGCATGCCTGCCACGTGTAATATTCCTCAAAACACCGCGTTCCGCGTTTTTATTATTCACAAACACCCTTTCTTTCCCATACCGCTTGTTTATTATGGCTTCTACGTTATGTTTTGCAACATCTTTTTTGTTTATATGTAAAACTAGTTTAATTCTCGTGTCCTGCACGAATTGGTTTATTACGGAATTTATTTATCGAATTATTATTTAGATGTTTAAAAATGTAAATTATATCTTCAAAGTATTTGTGAAAGAAAATTGTGCGACTTATTTGATCTCTTTATAATCTATGTAAGGAAAAAAAAATAAGATTTTGAATTACTCTATTTTCAGAAGTCACGATCTTGATCTTCATAAGATCACCAACCAATATGTATAGTATATTAGGAAATGATCAAATATTTGTTATATATTTTAAAAGGTACAATTATATTTTCAAAATATTTATGGAAAAAAGTAGATCAAAATAATTGGAGAGCGTGCAAATCCGGCTATTATAAGTAGTAATTTTATTTTGTTTGATTTTATTAGTTTTTTGACCTATCTGCCGAAAAAATATGAGGACGACACGTGGCAAATTGAATACAGAGGTGCCACGTGACAACGTAAATTTCGGGTTCATTCTGCGGGCGCCACTTGACGTAATAAGTATTCTGCTTTAGTAATTATATAGTAGATTAGCCATCAAATGGATATTTGCATTAATTTTTTTCTATATTAGAAGGAGAATGTGCATTTTCTTATCTTCCTACGAAGTTACATGAAAATACAGATATCTGAAACACGAAAAACATATAGATATAGCATTCATTTAATTAAAATTATATGTACAATATAGGGTTTATTTGATAAGAGTACTTATAAGGCAAATATAAAACTCTGTTTTAAATAAAAGATACGCCTAAATCATCAACTCTGATGATTTTTTGCAATTCTATTGATAAATAGTTGAAAATAATATTATATAAGAAAGTGTATTTGGTAAGAAATAAACTTTTTTATAGATATGTGTTTAAAAAAGTGTCTAGTAAAAAAATCATTACACTTTTAACAAAATTTTATTTTTAGAAAAAGGTCTTTATAAATAATAAAAATCATTCACTAAAAAAGGCTATATACGGTAAATCATAATCTTATTAGGGGCCGATTGTGTAACACCCCCAAATATTCCCTTGGAAAGGCATTACCGTCAGTGACCCCAGACGTTCTGTCCGATGTCATCCAAGGCTTTACCAGTTGATATAAATCATCAAACAACAATTATGATACAAAATATCATAACTTTCATTTAAACCAAGGTTTTAGGATTACATCCATGAACCAAATACATCAGAAATACAACGGAAGACTTAATACAAGACATATTTAACACATCGGAAGACTTTAAATAATCAACAAAAGGGTCATGATCGCAAAGATCACCCGTCAAGGATCTCGACCTGAATAAACTTATCAAAAACACCGTTTGCCTTCATAGTCGTTCTAGCCTTCACAAGACGACAACTTATCTGATGTGCCGAATCGAACGGATGATACCAGCCAACCATGCAAAGAACAATTACGGTTGGTTAGTCTAATGAAAGACTACGCAAGGGTACAAAACAGAGTGGTTCGAAGTAGTTGTATTAGGTTAGACTCATCGCTCCTCGAATCACAACCGATAACGATAGTCAACCACCATACTTCTACTGAATACATGAAAAGACATGATCAAGAGAAGATTCTGGAGACCGAGTCTCACAGCAATCAATCCCAAAAGAAGACTCCAACGAAATGAGTCTTATCGGAAGCATGACAAAAGTTGGAAAACATTAATTAATCACAGTATCGCATACGAGCGATTTAAAAGTTAAGACGAGCTTTCCTAGCTGCACTATCGCCTAACTGTACTACTCGCCGAAGGTATATTAATTATGTGCGTCAAGAGCACTTATCTACTTTAATTCCAAAACCCACATCACGTTATAAGCTTTTAAATATATGTTCTGTCACGCAGGACATATATCGAAGGAATTGACCTCGCAGAGTCCAAGCCTCTGGACCTATATCGAAAGAATGGACCTCGCAGAGTCCAAGCCTCTACATCCGTAGGGTCTTGATCGCCCTTTTCCCCAAGTTATAAAGAAACGAATGGACCTCACAGAGTCCAGGCGTTCCTACGAATACTCGTGCTAACTAACAGTTCAACACAGTAATAATCCATATTAAAGCCTTTCAGGCAATTATCATAACCATATATCTATAATAGCGTTGATTTAGTAGATATACAACCTATTATAATATCATATTCTTTTCATCATATAATTTATCAAAAATGTTCCCAACATAAACAGTAAATCATTCCAAATTAATTAACAACTAACAATTGATAATTAATGGAAACATGGAATGATGAGCAAGAGCGAACCGCCACTTGCCTTAAATCCGCAGAAGCTTAAACGAAGCTAGGTACGACGACAACTGGTTTCCGGGCTCGAAGCAGGGACAGATCTGGCAATACAGATTCCTTCGGATCGACCCATAAAGAAACCCTACGTTATATTCTACAACAACGAGTACGAATCTAAAGAATAACGAAAGGAATCGAAATGAACGAAGCCCGATCGAAACCACAAAAGCCAAGGCCGAAATAAGCCAAGAGCTTCTGGGCGGCGGTCGCCGCCTGCCTTACGGCGGGCGCTGCTACGAACATCAGAAATATACACGAGAGGCAAAAACTCACCGACTTCGATTGTTTTGCTTCTCCTTTCCTTTGCTTTGGATTCTAAGCTTCTAAGGGCCTCCAAAGCTTCACTTTGCAACTGGAATAACACCAAATGGAGCTCTGGCGATCGATCTCAAAGTCTCCGGCGAGAGCTTAATATTCCGACGAGATGATTGTGAGGGATTTGAGCTTCGTTTCTGTGCTCAATTCGATCCCAATCCATCTCCTTTTATAGTCTCAGGCCAAGGGAACAAGAAATGACAAGCCATGCACGTGGATGGCCGAGATCAAGCCGTCCCCCGGTCGCCGGCAAGCCCCTGCAACTTGCCCTGCAGCAGTGGCGGCGGTCGCCGTTGTCGGTAAGAGGTCGTCGCTTTGAAAGGTCTCTTGCGGCGGTCGCCGCATTCCCAGGCCACTTGCCAACTTGCCGGGAATAGGATGACGATGTCAGAGCCTGTCAGGAGGCGGTCGCCGCCTGCCTTACGGCGGTCGCCGCCAAGCCCATTTTTCGTCCGTTAAGCTTGGAACAACAATGTCTTAATCCGGGATAAATAATAATCGTACATGAATGAGTATTAAGTCCCAAAATACATCGACTGTATATTATTTCACTTAGAAAAATATTACAGAGATTAAGAACATTACATAATGTCTTTCTGTCTCCGAAATTAAATCGACGTACACAACAGACGTTCAGGTAATTTCCAAAATACCCTTACAGAAATACGGGGTATCACAAATTGGTTCTATGCCATAGGTATGAGGTCGGGAATGAGTCAAATCGAGTTAGTGTTTGGTAGATGTAGCGTTGTGCATCCGTTTTAGACCAAGTCAAATCATTTTTTTTGGTCCGATCTGATTGACCAGATTTTTTAACGATTTTTGAACCGAAGATTGGACCGAACCGATATGACCTAATCCGGTCTTGGATCGAAATGGACCGGTAAACGTATTTTTTGTAATAGACTTATAGAAGCACAAATTTGGGAATGAATTCGGTTAAATCAATTTTAGACCGAAACCAGATTTTAAAAATCGAATCGAATCAGAACCAATACTATTCGGTTTATGTTTTTTTCTTTGTTTCGTTTTTTTTTTGGGGATAAAGTAAGAATTCAAGAATCCAGAACAACTAAACCTGAAAACTCGAGAGGCCGAACAAACGGCGTCGGAACACCCAACAAGAGCAAACAACCAACAGAACAACGACAAACAGAAAAACAAAAATAAAAGACAACAGACACAACAAAGAAACAAGAAAACAGACTCAACCGAGCAAGCAAACCAACAAGGCTTAATCTACGAGAAAGGCTTCAAACATGGGTTGGAAAAAACCAACAAGGCATAGGAAGCAGCCGGAAAGAAGAGACAAGACACAATCTGAATGCATTTCGTCAGTAGAGACCACCAGGGATCATAAGATCACTATCTTATCTCGAACCGAAACAACAATCTCCAATCAAACCTAAAGGAAAACCTGCAACAACAAAGAGAGTAACACAAAGCAACTTGGAACCGATTTTTCAAAACAAGGGTCGAGGGTTGCTTGTAGGACGCAGTAAAGGCCGAGGTGTTTGCTGGGGATGAAGAAGCTATGGAGGACAACCTATGTTCCAAGGGCTCGGTCGGAGCGGGGTTCGGTCAGAGCGGCGGGGTTAGGGCTCGGTCGGAGCGGCGGGGGTTGGGGCTCGGTCGGAGCGACGGGGGAAAGGCAAATCTTCACTCGTCTTCGCCAGATCTTCTTCGACAGATCTTCTTCGATTCATCTTCCTGGCGGAGACATCAGAGGAGAACGGAGAAGGAGAAGCGAACGACGACGATGCCGTGAGGGGGATGGATCTGGATATAGGGAGATGGTGGGCCAACCTTGTCCTCCCCGGTGTCAGCGGGCTCAATGCAGAGCGGTGGCTGGTGTTGGAACTGGGTTTGGTTCGGTGGAAATTCCGGCGCCGGCGACTGGTGCGGCGGGGGGAAGAGCTCGGTCAGAGCATGGGGGAAAGAGCTCGATCGGAACAGAAAGAGAACTCGGTCGGAGCTGCAGGGGCTCATCAGCAGCCCAACAGAAGCTAGGGCCGGCTCCCCCATTGGGAGCGTTTTTGTGAAGGGTGAATACTTTTAGTTAATGAATTTCTTTGTTTCGATTTTCGATTTGGTTTCAAACCGATAATCCTCCCAAATTCAAACTAGTGTTCAAATTTTCTATATATATAAACGTTTTTTGGACCAGCGACAAAGTCAACCAACCTGAATAGAAACAACACTTAGAAAATAAGATTTCGTTACAAAAAAAAATGTTATATTTTATGAGAAAAACACTTACATTCAAGTTTTTATTTTTCTTTCATCTTCAAGCTTAGCTCACCTATCGCATTTAATTAACAATAGATCTCTTTACGAGATATACCCAATCGGTAAAAAATGGATTGCCACTATTTGTAAAGTCGATTCCATTATTTTGTGAAACCAAAATAATTGATTAATTAAACAAAAGAAGATTTTAGTTGATGATTACATCTTTTAATTGACCGGAGGTTGAAAGAACAGAATCTATGCCAAAAGGGATCGAAAATAATTAATGCAAGTGATTTAGACGTTTCATTATCTTACCGTATTGGTTAAACATGGTTTTTCATGATAAGACCTTTTTTATTATTACTCCGTATGACTTAAGTCGTTTGCAATTCACGATTTAATCAAATAGTCAACCGAAAAACGAGTCTGCATATGTAACGTGATTTATGATAAAATAAGATAACCTTAAACATATATATTCCGTATAATTTGTAATAATTTCGACCAACGTGTGCACTAAATCATTGACAAAATTAAGTATGAATCCGATGTTAATCTTCAAATTAGCATGCGACGGATGGAATAAATGTTAAAAGTATTTGATCGTTAACTTTGACTACCCCAATTAATTGCTTACTCTTTCTAATATCACTAATATGATTTCATAATAATAAGTGAATAGAAAGTTCTCATATAATTTGTAAATTACATTTCACACCCCTTAATAAGTACTACAAAAATAACATGTAATTTTGATGTTATATGTGTTAATTAGTTATGATCGAGTGTACGTTCTTAATACTGTCAAGAGAGGGTTTCACATACATTTAGTCCTTATTGTATAACATGAGAAATATTATAGGCCATTGGATCAAGGAAACAGACTTGGAGAGCTGAGATTAAAAGAGGTAAAAAAGAGTGAATAGTGATGTGGTGGCATAACCGTAAATACTGTAATATTTTTTTTTGGTCAATAACTTTTTTTAATATATTTTTCGTCTCTGATCGTTTTAGAACAGACGGTTATTGACGTTCACATATAAGTACTACATGTTCATTTTTCGGAATTTTCGCATAGTACCCCTCAGTTTTTGCAATTTTCGTGAGATACCCGAAGGTTTTAACTATTTCGCGTGGTACCCCTCAGTTTTTTTTTTTTTGCCAAATACCCTTTACGTTATGAACTGTTAAATTTTTTTATTCACCGTTAACTTGAAAAAAATAAAAAGAAAAAAATAATTGAAGCCCTCGGCGTACCTGCACTTGGCGAACGACAAATTCATCAGATCCCAAAACGAAATTCCTCCACCGTTTAATCAGATCCAAATCAAGCTAATCAAGAAAATGAAAGCGAATCAGAGATTGAAGCGGAGGAGTAGAGTACTTGCACTTGGAAACGAGGATAGCAAGGCCGGGGGAAATGGCGGGCGAGGAGGTGGAGATCGTCGTTGGAGATGGACATGCGCTTGAGGGAGACGCGCTCGAGGGCGGGGTAAGCGGAGGAGAAGGCGCAAAGCCAGGGGTTGAAGTGGGCCCCCAACCCGGAGGCATGAGGCTGAAGTCGGCGAATCGGGGCTTTCTCCCTTGATGGTGACGGAGGAGACGCGGCGGAAGCGGGCGGCGGCGCGGGTGGGAAACAAGGCATAGCAGTTGCCGATGAAGAGGTCGGATCGGGTGAGGGCTTCGGCCCGGTACCAGGATCTGTAGACGAGGGAGGCGGCGTTGCGGTCGCGGCGGCAGGTGAGGAAGTGGAGATTTGGGCAGAGAGAGACATAGAAATTGGTTCCCCGATTCTCCTGTTTCGGCTTCTGGATCTGGCCGGGATCTCGACCTCTCGCTCCTCTCCCCCTGGGGCCACCCGATCGCCGCCTCCTCCTCCTCGCCCAACGCATCCTCCTCTCATTTCCCGTCGTCTCCCACCTCACAATCTACTCTCGCTCCTCGTCTTCCTCCCTCCTCTACCTCCTCCTCTCCTCGCCGGAGCACTAGCGTCTCTCTCCCACCTCAAGCTCGTCCGATGGCACCAGCGGCCGCCGGGCCCCGCCAGAACCTGCTTCACCTTCTCCTCCTCCAACCACCCCCTCCGCCTCCAGCCACAGCCCCAACCGCAACCCCGACCTGCACAGCGCCAAGCCGGTGCTCGATCCGGCGCGCCGATTCCTCGAGCCGATCGAATCGCTCGGCTGTATCGAACCTCAAGTGATGAACTAACGTTTTGTTAACGTTGGTTTAACGGGAAGAGCATTTGACAAAAAAATAGAAAGTTCAAGGGTACCGCGCGAAATATACCATACCTCTGGGCATTTCGCGAATTACGCAAAATCTCGAGGGTACCAGGCGGAATTTCCGTTCATTTTTCTATGCGGTAAGGTTCACATATAAGATGTTCATGTTCAAACACATGTATTTGTGCATTTAGAGCTTATTTGTGAACTTCAGTGCACAAATAAATGAACGTTAAGAGCTTATTTGTGAACATTGTATATAGGTTATTCCAGAATGATCAGGGGGCGTTAATAACTTCTTCTTTTTTGCCTCTGATCGTTATGGAATAGACAAGTATTGACGTTCACATATAAGTACTGAATGTTCATTATTCTATACCGTAAGGTTCATATATAACATGTTCATGTTCAAACACATGTCTTTTTACATTTAAAGCTTATTTGTGAACTTCAGTGCACAAATAAATAAACGGTATGTCTTATTTGTGAACCTTCTATATAGGTTATTCCAGAATGATCAGGGGACGAAAACAACAACAACAAAATGTTGACCAAAAAAAAAAAAAAAAACGACGGCCGAGATCGCTTCGTATGTTGTATGATAAGGACATGTTGTACATGATCCTCAATCATACGGTCAATTGTAAAGATTTGATGAATTTTTTATTTTTATTTTTGTTGAAAATTTAAGAATATTTTAGAAGTAATAGTTGATTAGAAAACTATTCTAAAACATAGTTAAAAAATGATTAAAAATAAAATTAAGCAAGAAAGCATCCAGATCAAGCATATCGTAAGCCTGACGCCATGTCAGCGCAATGGAAACAAATGGGAAACCTGCCTCCACACCCAATCGAATATAATTATTACCAAGCCGATAAAAAAAATTAAAGGTTAAATTAAATATTGAGAATTATGAACAGCAAAACAGAAAAAAGAAATCGAAAAGAGAGAACCAAAAAGATGGATTTTCCGCGTAGACAGATGAGTGACACCAATCTATTTGCTGCTACCGAGTACGACTTCTCACAAAACACCAAAATAGAAGCACAGTTTTATAATTATCTAAAATAATAATTAAGTTGAAATATTATAATTTTTTTAAATCTGTAATTTAATAATTACTAATCTCATTTTATATAGAAATTAATATATCTTATAATTGATTATAAAAAAATTAAAATATAAAATTAAAACAATGCTTATTTTTTAATTTACAAATTGTTGAATTTGTGTGAAGAATATCTCAAAAACCCCACCTGAAACCATCGAAAAAACAGAAGAAAGAAATGGACCACCGTTCACACCTCGCATTCACACCCACCAATCAATCAATCAATCTCTCAAATTTCATAAATTCTACCTCCCTCTCTCTTTCCCATCTTTTCAATTCCCATCTTTTCAATTTTTCCCCTACCGTAATTCATCAAAATACCCTGAATCCATCACCCTCCATAAAACCGATTAATTAATTATTCAAGGTTCTTGAATCTCGATCTTGATGCTGAAACGGCCGGGTGGGCGCTAACGTACGCCATGGAGGGGTATCAGACTAATCCGTATCACCACCCACAGCAGATGCAGCCGCAGCAGATGATGGGCATGGGCAGCGCGGGTGTAGCGGCTACGGTGAGCGTCGACGCAGGGGATCGGTTCCCGCAGTGGAGCGCCCAGGAAACGAAAGAGTTCCTCGTGATCCGCGCTGAGCTGGACCGAAGCTTCATGGAAACGAAGCGCAACAAGCTTCTCTGGGAAGCCATCGCTACAAAGATGAAGGACAAAGGCTTCTCGAGAAGCTCCGATCAGTGCAAGTGCAAGTGGAAAAACCTCGTCACCCGCTACAAGGTAATAATTTATTTATCAAATTACTTTTTTTGCATCAGATCGAATTTCTTTATAATTCAATCTAATTGGTTTTGGACTATGAAGTTCGTGTGATTGAGTAATATATAATTATTAAGATTCTGATTATTTCGCATATTATTCTTGTGAATTTATAAGGAAATGATTCGATGTAACTGACAGTACGTAATACTATATGTTATTGTTATTGGGGTTTTATCATGTATAAATAAATATTACCGTGAAAAATAAAAATAATACATATATAAGTAAAAACACATATATAGGTAAAATTTATCCAATTTAGAAACTCATTCACATACAGATAATAAATTATACATTTTAGAATGTGTATAAATTTTTGCTTATATAAGTTTTTATTTTGTGAACATGAATTTATGCACATTTAAAAGTTGTAATTTTTTGCTTATAAATTTGTGCTTAGTTTTGGACTATGAAGTTCGTGTGATTGAGTAATACTCCGTATATGAATATGAATATTAAGATTCTGATTATTTTGCATATTGTTCTTGTCAATTTATAAGGAAAATGATTCAGTGTAACATATAGATTAATACTATACGCTATTGTGGTTTGATCGGTTGAGAATGATTATTCCTGTGTAAAATTAAAATGATGCATATGTAAGTAAAAAATTAACGTATGTATAGATAAAAATTATGCACTTTAGAAACTCATACACATACAGGCAAAAATCTGTGCACTTTAGAATGTCCATAAGCAGGGGCGGACGCAAAATTTTAGTCCAGTGGAGGCTAAAATCTTGAAGAGTAAAATATTATCGTCTACCTTCAATGTTCTAAAAATTTCCGCCTAGACTCCGTCTAGGCGGTTATCCACCGCCTAGGACCCCTCCTAAGGCCGCCTAGGCGAGAAGAAGTCACAGATGTTGTGGAAGCAGCAACATCTTAAGAGATAGAGGATACATAAAACATAATTTTGGGGTAGAGCTTTGTAAAATAAGGCATATAATTTAACAACAAACATCATCCCAACATAATTTTATGAACATTAATGGATTTGGGAGAACATAGTCAAATAATCACATGGATCATACATTAATTTTTGGGAAATTCTTGTTGGTGCCCTTGTGTTTAGGGTTATTTCTGTTGGTGTCCTACGATTAAGTTTTTTCCTGTTGATGCCCCTAAGGTTTGAGTTTGTTTGTTTCGTAACCAAATTTTTTCATGTTTCTACCATTCTAGTTCAAATTGATTAAATCCAAGTCTACCATTGTGTTTCTCGCCCTCAAATTAGTAAGATTTTACTCCTAAAATACCCAAATTCATGTCCGAACCATGCCGATTTGAATTCCGAAGCAACAACCCGTTTCGACCTTAAGAATTCAAATCGAAATGGTTCGAGTATGGATTTGAGTGTTTTAAGAGTCGAATCCTACTAAGTTGAGGTCAATAAACATAGTGATGAGCTTCTATTTGATCAATTTGAACCTAAATGATACGGATATGAAAAATTTCGGTTACAAAGCGAACAAACCAAAACCTTAGGGGTACCAACAGGAAAAAACTTAATCGTGGGACACCAACAGGAATAACCCTAAACTCAGGGGCACCAATAGGAATTTCCCTTAATTTTTAATCCGTCTAGGCCCCCGCCTATGCGTTAGCCCCCCCTCACCGTTTAGCTCCCGCCTAGCGATTTTTAGAACATTGTCTACCTTACACAAAATACTAAACCGTAATTTTTAAATCTACCATCTATTTTACACAAATAATCTCAATTTCAAACAACAAACTCTATATTCGAACTTCAAATGAAATTTTACTCAAAATTGACAAAAAATTACACAAATTAAACAAATTTCATTATTACATACTACTTTTACTGCGTAATCTCAACAAAGTTGTATAAAAATTGATTTGCAAATCCATAAACCCTAAATTTTAAATTTTTTAAGACAAATAAGGATAAATATAGTGAAAATATTACAATTTTTATTGAAAAAGTGTGTGCAAATTTGGATAAATTTTAGTATTTTTTAGAATTATACATAACAAATCCTATATAATTTTTTTTTAAAAAGTTTTTGCATATTCAAAAAATATATAAAATTTGGCTTATATGTACATGAGTTTTAAAAGTACATAAATTTATAAGCAATTTATGCTTATATGAACATCATTTTCATTTTACACGGTAATAATCATTCTTATTTTATTAATATTCTATTTTATTATATATATGTTTCTAATCAAATTTTTGAAAAATAGTTGAAAGTAAGTGTTAAATTAAAATTAGGGGTGTGAGACGATGGAGCCAGAGGCAATGAGGCAGCAATTCCCATTCTACAACGAGCTACACGCCATCTTCTCGGCGCGTATGCAGAGGATGCTGTGGGCGGAGGCGGAGGGCTCAGCCGCCGCGGCCGCCACACCGACCACCAGCTCAGCCGCGGCGTCCGGGAAGAAGAGAGCGGTGGCGCAGCTCTCGTCGGACGAGGACGATGATAGCGAGGGGGAGCACAACAGGGTTAGTACGGCGGCGGCGGCTTCCGGTAGGAAGAGGAAGAAGGGGAAGGGCGGCGGAGGCGGAGGGAGTTCGCTGAGGGAGGTGGTGGAGGAGTTTATGAGGAGGCAGGCGGTGGCGGAGGAGCAGTGGAGGGAGGCGTGGGAGGCGAGGGAGGAGGAGAGGCGGAGGAGGGAGGAGGAGTGGAGGAAGACGATGGAGGCGCTGGAGAGGGAGCGGTTGGTGTTGGAGAGGAGTTGGCGGGAGAGGGAGGAACAACGGCGGGTTAGGGAGGAGGCCAGGGCGGAGAAACGCGACGCTCTTATTACCGCGCTCTTGAATCGCCTCACCGGAGATCGATCCTCGTAAATTAAAGGTCTTTTTTAGATTATAAAAAATAATGCATTATCTTAGATTAAACACAAACTGACCCGGACTAGTTTTTCAATATTCGAAATCTTCGATCGTTTTCTTTTGTTTTTTAATTTGCTAAAATATTTGTATCTTTGGCTAGGAATTAAGCTTTATTAATTGTTTATTTTTGATTTACACACACCATGGAACGATTTGTTTCTTTGATTCGTATATCTAATATATAGTTATATTTGTTTCACTAATTATTAGGCTGCGTAAATAATGTACTTTGATCAAATCATACGAATGAAGTGTATAATTAGGGAACTTTTGGCAATACATACGCATGCATGATGCATGGGGTGTACGTAGTAATGTGTTCTTGCTAGATCATCTTATAATTAATTTAGGATACCCGAGTTTGGTAATTTGGATTGGTATATTATTATTTAATCTTTTTAGATTAACTCAATTAAGATTTTGAGTTTGTTTCCTTCGTAATCAAAATTCTCCATATTCGTATCATTTTGGTTTAAATTGATCATTATCGTGTTTCTTATTCTTAACTTAGTAGTATTCAACTAACTAAATATTTTTAAAAAATCATATATGTACCCTTTCGGCTAGAATTGCTCAGCTTTGTGCTTTTTTTTTTTGAAAAAGATAAAACTTTTATTAGTGATAAGGGCTATACATATGGCTCAAAAAGAGCCCTATACAAAAGCACTAAGCTCAAAGAACTACATCAAGTTGAAGAGTAAGCATTCAAAAGCAAGTGACCAAACAAGCAACCAAGATCAACAAACTTTCATTTGGCTCCGTGCTCAGCTTTGTGTTCCTCTCTAATCAATGTGGTTCGAAATGATCATCGTCGAGTTCCGTCAATAACAAATTGGCCAGATTTAAACAAACATTATATTATAAAATTACGTTACTCCGACCCGTAGTATAATTTTTATTTGGTTTTATGGTAGAATGAAACAAGTATTGGCGTGTCAACCTGTTGTCATTCTCGTCAATTCAGTTCAGCGATGTCTTCTGAGAAGTGAATCGAGTTGTTGATTGGATTGCGCGTTGTGGTCACTCTTTCTGCTTTGCGGACCTCTGATCCAGTTTAGAGCTTCAGCCGCATTCTCATCCAGAAGGATGTGCTAGGGTGGTTCTTTAACCGGTGTTAGGATCAGTCTAAAATTTTCTTGTTATAAAAAAAGCATCGGAGGATTCCTTCCACGAATCTCTCGGATTTCAAATTTGGTCATTTTCGAATTTTTGATTTTCGTAATACATACATACAACTATGAGAAAATCACAATAAACATATTTTGGATTAGTGATTTTTGTGTTGAATTTGTGTAAAACGTACCAACATATCATGGATTCAATCCTTATCAATCGATCTCCTTTTTTTAGTTTTTTACTATCTTAATCGTGCCCTACATAGGACTTAGGTAAAATTTTATATTGATATTCTTTTCATTATTGAAAATATTTCGATTTCACATCTAAAAAATACATTAAATAAATAAAAAAGTTGTACCTAATTAGTGACAATGTCAATGAAATTAACATATGATAATTTAAAGATATATTTATTAATAATTAATTGGTAAAGATAAATGTGATTTCGTACATATATAATATATATGTTGCATTAGCTAGCTAGGTCCTATACATGAAAATAAATGAATTAAAATAAATTTGGAATAATATATAACTAATGAAATATATAAATTAAAGGAAAATATTAGAAAAGTACTTAATATATTTTATGTAATAAGAAAATCTGTATAATTTGTATATATGTTATAAAAGAAATCAAAATCATATCTAAAATATTTTTTATGTAATAATAATAAAAATATAAAAATGAAAAATTAGCTATGTAATACGATGTTGAATAGACATGTGATATTAATTGATGTGATGTAATGTGAAAATGACAAATAACCTTAAATAGGTTCTACTAGTATTATATACTCCATCTGTCCCAAAATATAAGTCCCATTTGACCCGGGCACATCCGCCGAGACGAGTTTTGTATCGTTAATATCTCTAATTACATAACCCTAAAAATTATAATTTTTTGATATTATTAAAGTACTCGTTGAGACGAATCAAACAAGACCCCACATGACTATGTTTTTTCTTATATATTGAAAGAAATCTTAAACCGAAGCTTCAACGGTGAACAATGACGCGTTCCCAAATGTTGCTTATAATATGGGACGGAGGGAGTAGTAGATAATAGATACTTCCTTCTACATTTTTCGTACATACATTCCTTTTTATTATTGAAAATTAAAAAACTTATATTATTTATATATGATTTTTAAAATACAAAACATATACATAATAAAAATTGATCAAAATTTATGGAATAAAAATCTAACTAGTAAAAACGTAGACATGATTCATTCTCGACTCTCGATCATCATTTTTTGACCCAATGCAATTGAGTAGGTATATTGGTTTCCTACTTCTACCTGACTAGCTACTCGCGTGTATAAGTATATATTAAAGCAAAGGAACTAACTTCAAATATTGATTATGGTCCTATAAATTTTAGGTGTTAATTTATGGTTAATTTAATTTATTTTTATATTAATAATTTTATTTAATTTAAATCACAATATCTAATCACAACTAACTTTAAATATTTAAAATTTTAAATCACAATATATAATCACAATTAACTTCAGATATATAAAAACTATATATAACTTTTTTATAAAATTTAATTTCTACAAAGTACACATATAATAAACTTATAATATATGATAGATTTCTTACTAAACTTATATATAAAATACATCTTATATTCATTTATGTAATTAGTAATATTATTTTCATGCGTTTGCATATATAATTTGACCTATATAAATTTATGGGCCAAAATCATACAATATATACAATTTTCAACTCATAGTACATGTGCTTTTATAATCAAGCTCAATATATTATATTATTACACATACAAAAATATGGCACATTTAGACTAAAATGACCCGAATAAATTTTATGGCTCATCTATATATATTAAAGCTATTGAATTTCGAGCCACCATAATGTTTTTGGCCCCACAAATCCTACATGTCATTTTGTTATTAATGCACTTTTTTTCTTAACATTATATTTCAATTTAAATCACAATATCTAATCACACATGGCTTCAAATATATAAAAACTATGTACAACTTTGTTGAATGCTTATACATTTTTTATAAATTTTGATTTCTACAAATTCCAAAAAATAAGCTTATATATGTCAAACTAATATATGATAGAATTCCTACTAAACTTATATATAAAATACATCTTATATTCATTTATGTAATTAGTAATATTATTTTTATGACTTTGCATATATAATATGACATATATAAATTTATGGGCCAAAATCATACAATATATACAATTTTCAACTCACAGTACATGTGCTTTTATAATTTAACCCACTATATTATATTATTATACATACATATTTTATTAACAATTTAGTGAAATTTCAGACTAATGTATCTTAACAAACTTAATTTATATAATCTTGAGATTTTCTTCTAAACCTTTCAATTTTAACAACTCATCTTAACAACAATTATATCATATCAGATTTTTAACGAATTTTGTATATTGTACGATCCCATTTAACAATTTTTATTTGATTATAATTTTCTAGAAAAAATACATGGTCTCCATTTTTCGATTTTACAATGTTTCTATGGGCTTATTAATTATCATTTTGCTAAATGTAATTTTCAGTTTTAAAAAATTAAATTGAGTTCGTTAATCACCAAGAAAATATTCACTAACAAACCGTGGAATATCAATTATAAATTACCAAGAAAATTTTGTTAAATCAAACAAAAAGTTTAACTAAAAAATCCAGTTAAATCTTTGTTGTAACAAACTTTCAATTTCATATGATTATACACATTATCAAAAGTAAATTAAATATAGTATGTATACAAATTTTAAAAGTATTTGAATTTGAGATAACTTTACACCTACATAAATAAGCCACTACTGATTAATTAATTATTCAAATAACTTTTCAGTTATCGTTTTCTAATTACATAATGGACGGGTCCATTATGTAATTAGAAAAAACTAAAAAAAATGTGATTTATCTGGCTGATTTGTAATGATTTTTTATATATATTTTGCTGAATTATTTCATATATTTATGTTAACAAAAAGTTAAAATATCAAAATTATTTTTCTCCCTTCGTTTGATCTCATATCCCCTTTCGAGACACCAAAACAATCATGGACCAACTTTGCTTACGTGTTATTTTACGATTAGTCCTATTTTTAGTTTACTTTTTTTCTTAAACTAACTAAATTTGTACTATAAAAATCTTCAAAATTTCATCAAATAACTCATTTTTTTTTATGAACAGTACATTTGATCTAATATAAAATTTTCTTTTATTTGGATATTAATTTTCACATTTATATTCGACGATAAAATTGTTATATAAATATTTTATCTTAATATTAGGGTCAAATATATTATCCATTGTCAATATATGCATGAAATTTTAAATTGAGCTTGCCTTTTATTTTATCTTTTTTGAGTAATTAAATTGAAAATTTATTTTTTAATAATCATTGAAATAAATATATTCAAATATTGAGTTCCACCTTATTTTTCAATAATTATTTTTAATATTCATTATAATAAATACATACGAGATAATATCATGTTTATTAGGTTGATGTCACTTCTTTAGTTCTTTTTCATATGCAAATGAAATATCTAAAGCATAATATTTCATATCATAAAGTAACTTGCTATGATAAATATTGGTTTTTTAACCTTACATATGTTATTATTTTCGTAAATATTAAGAAATCATTGTTTTATTCTGTGATTTTTACAAGTATCGTTGAGGGTGTAATAACAATTTCGGATCCCCATTGTTTATCTACATATATTTTCTTGAAAAACATAAATCTTATTTTGATATAAATTTTTTATTTTAAAATTTACATTGGCCTTATTCATTAATTATACATATATAATTTTATTTTTTATAATTTTAAAATCTTCACCTCACTTTATTTTATCCATGTTTAACCAAAACTTGGTTTGAAGGTATAATATAGTAGCTAAGATTTGAAAATTTGATTATGAGTTGATCAAATATAAAACTAATAAAAACATTAAAAAAATAAAGATTTTGTTATAATACTTAATATTGATCATGTTCACGATTTTGTCAATTTTATTTTTTCTTTAAATTTTTTCCTATTATAATCCAAACATGAGTTATACATATTATGAATATTTTTGGCTTTCTTATTCAAAAGATATAATTACTAATCTAATAGTTTTTGTCAATGAACCACACATTAATTATTTGTTTGAAATCTGTTTAAATTGTTTAAAAGACCATCTATTATATATGCCACACATGGTTATTAAAATCTAGATCCGGATCTTAAAATCCTAAGATTTTACGATCCAAGGTAGGGTGTTTGATCCGGATCTATTACTAAATTCTATTAATGTCAAAATCTAACTCTGGATCTTACAAGATCTCAAAGGATCAGTAGAATCTGACGATTCTAATATCCGAGTAAGATCCTAACGTTGAACTTCTATGAGTACTAACACCCCGTTTGAGAGCCCAATTTGTCCAAATTTCCACCTCTCTCATACTTACGCTCTCCATATATACGTCTCTCCCATATAGTCACGCTCGAAATCCCATAATTCCACTCATGTATGATAAAAAAACTAAAGCAACCGTAATAATGATTGTTCAAAATCTTCACGTCTCATTTACGCATGTCCTAAATCCAATTAGTTTTGACAATGTAGTGTATATGACTTGAGTTTCGGTGAATAAATGGTCCATTGTATCAATGTTCTAAAGTTTAATATTTAAATTTTAAATATCTATTTATATTTTTGTTAAATGACGTTCATATTTTATTATTAAATTAATTTTTATTTGTTTACAAAATCTTACGACTTTACGATCCGATTTTACGATCCAGAGGGTCCCCTGTGATCCGATCCTAAAATCCCGATTTTAATAACCTTGATGCCACATATAAATAATTTTGTAAATCAGGAATAATTTTATCGAGATTTTTAGATTAATAATCATTATAATATATCTATATTAACTATATTCTAAATGAGTCTACATAAATTCCTACATATCATTTTCAATGATCCAGCGAGAACTATATTTTTCTAAAAAAATACTTCGATATAACATTAATTTAATTCAATCATAATTTTTTTTTTGATTTTATCAAATTACAATTACCCGTACGAGGTACGTGTTCTACACTAGTTACTTGTTCGATAAGACGAAAATATTGGTACGTAATTATAATCTACATCAAATATTGTTTATTTTGTTTTATTGTGCTACTACTGCCATTTTTATTTTTTTTGATTAGGTAAGAATTCAAAGTTGTGTATCAAACACAACTTTGAGAGGCCGAATACATCAGCAGTCGGAAAAACTGACAAGAAAACAAACCGAACAAACAACACAAAGATACAAACTAGAATAAGATAAATCAAATAACCTACAGGTGAGGTGAGTAAAGCACAAAAGAACCTTGCTCCGCCGGAAGGATCGTCAACATCCTTGATAAGTCCGGAACTACAACTCGATTCACCGCCTAGGAAAGCTCCATCAACCGAAGAGTGCATCAAAACCCTAAAAAAAAATTAAACAAAAATTGCTCAGTGCCTCCTCGGCAGTCCGGAACTACATCCTCCGGTCGCACACTCCCTTAGCAGAAGAAGAGCCCAGATTTTCATCAGATGGTGATGGCCTCCTCGGCCTGGTGGCCGGTGGTTGCCTTCTCGGCCTGGTGCCCGGTGGTTGCCTTCTTGTCGACGACCTGGTTGCCTTCTCGTCGGCGACTCATATCTCCACCTCCAAGGCGTCCAGTGAATCCGCCAGCGAGGCGAGCCAGATTTGCTGGAGCTGCTGCACTTCGCCGACCGGAGATCTCCCTCACGGTGGCGGCGATTCCCTGGCCGGAGATCTCCCTCACGGTGGCCGAAGACGACGTCGTCGAGATCTCGTCTCCTCAGGAAGATCGTCTTCTTCATTTGGTCGCTTGCTCGGTGGTGGTAAGCCGGAGTGCTCTCGCCGAGATCTCCCTCACGGTGGCGACGATTCCCTGGCCGGAGATCTTCCTCACGGTGGCCGAAAACGACGACGCACGGCAAGGTCAAAACCTCGAGCACGTGGTAAGGTGGTAGCGGGGAAGGTGGTGGCGGCGGAAGGCCGAGAGCGGTTCCCGGTGAGGCGGTGAGTGCCGGAGAGGCGGGTGCCATGGTAGCGATGGCGGCTCGTCTCCAATGGGCGGTGGCCATGGTTGATTTTCTAAGGAACGCTCCCAGAAGGGAGCGTTTCTAGGGTCGGCTTGTTCTTATGACTTAACGTGAAAGGGGAATCCTCTTGCTACTACTGCCATTAAATATTGTTTATATGCATGGTAATTGGTAAAATATATTGAACTACAATCCCTCAACTCTACAAAAAGTTATAAAATATGCAGATCTCTTATTAATTAATCAAACTAGCTTGTTTGAATTAGACAATCTACTATATAACTACTAAATGCAAATACCGACTGAGCCACATAGTACTCCAACAATAAACCAAAATTTGTTCTGACATGTGACGTCACTGTATTCAATTTGCCATGTGTCGAGCTCTCATTTTTTCGTTTGTTTTTCGAAAATCAAATAAAATAAAAATTATTCCCATATTAGTCGGATATGCACCCTAATATGAATATTTTATATCATCTATTCCTTCCAAAACGTAGCAAATAAAATATTTCCATATTAGCCGGATATACACCCTAATACGAATAATTTATAATGGTAAGTTTATTATGGAATAAACAATTATTATGGATTTGTTTTATAATTAAAACTAAATACTTTGAAGATTTCCTTAGCAAACCCAACAATCAAATACGATTTTTATGAATTTGTTAAACCGTAAAAAAAAATTGAATCACCGAGCAAAATTTGTTCAAATCATCCGAAATTTTGTAAATCAGGAATAATTTTATCGAGATTTTTAGATTAATAATCATTATAATATATCTATATTAACTATATTCTAAATGAGTCTACATAAATTCCTACATATCATTTTCAATGATCCAGCGAGAACTATATTTTTCTAAAAAAATACTTCGATATAACATTAATTTAATTCAATCATAATTTTTTTTTTGATTTTATCAAATTACAATTACCCGTACGAGGTACGTGTTCTACACTAGTTACTTGTTCGATAAGACGAAAATATTGGTACGTAATTATAATCTACATCAAATATTGTTTATTTTGTTTTATTGTGCTACTACTGCCATTTTTATTTTTTTTGATTAGGTAAGAATTCAAAGTTGTGTATCAAACACAACTTTGAGAGGCCGAATACATCAGCAGTCGGAAAAACTGACAAGAAAACAAACCGAACAAACAACACAAAGATACAAACTAGAATAAGATAAATCAAATAACCTAGAGGTAAGGTGAGTAAAGCACAAAAGAACCTTGCTCCACCGGAAGGATCGTCAACATCCTTGATAAGTCCGGAACTACAACTCGATTCACCGCCTATGAAAGCTCCATCAACCGAAGAGTGCATCAAAACCCTAAAAAAAAAATTAAACAAAAATTGCTCAGTGCCTCCTCGGTAGTCCGGAACTACATCCTCCGGTCGCACACTCCCTTAGCAGAAGAAGAGCCCAGATTTTCATCAGATGGTGATGGCCTCCTCGGCCTGGTGGCCGGTGGTTGCCTTCTCGGCCTGGTGCCCGGTGGTTGCCTTCTTGTCGGCGACCTGGTTGCCTTCTCGTCGGCGGCTCATATCTCCACCTCCAAGGCGTCCAGTGAATCCGCCAGCGAGGCGAGCCAGATTTGCTGGAGCTGCTGCACTTCGCCGACCGGAGATCTCCCTCACGGTGGCGGCGATTCCCTGGCCGGAGATCTCCCTCACGGTGGCCGAAGACGACGTCGTCGAGATCTCGTCTCCTCAGGAAGATCGTCTTCTTCATTTGGTCGCTTGCTCGGTGGTGGTAAGCCGGAGTGCTCTCGCCGAGATCTCCCTCACGGTGGCGACGATTCCCTGGCCGGAGATCTTCCTCACGGTGGCCGAAAACGACGACGCACGGCAAGGTCAAAACCTCGAGCACGTGGTAAGGTGGTAGCGGGGAAGGTGGTGGCGGCGGAAGGCCGGGAGCGGTTCCCGGTGAGGCGGTGAGTGCCGGAGAGGCGGGTGCCATAGTAGCGGCGGCGGCTCGTCTCCAATGGGCGGTGGCCATGGTTGATTTTCTAAGGAACGCTCCCAGAAGGGAGCGTTTCTAGGGTCGGCTTGTTCTTATGACTTAACGTGAAAGGGGAATCCTCTTGCTACTACTGCCATTAAATATTGTTTATATGCATGGTAATTGGTAAAATATATTGAACTACAATCCCTCAACTCTACAAAAAGTTATAAAATATGCAGATCTCTTATTAATTAATCAAACTAGCTTGTTTGAATTAGACAATCTACTATATAACTACTAAATGCAAATACCGACTGAGCCACATAGTACTCCAACAATAAACCAAAATTTGTTCTGACATGTGACGTCACTGTATTCAATTTGCCATGTGTCGAGCTCTCATTTTTTCGTTTGTTTTTCGAAAATCAAATAAAATAAAAATTATTCCCATATTAGTCGGATATGCACCCTAATATGAATATTTTATATCATCTATTCCTTCCAAAATGTAGCAAATAAAATATTTCCATATTAGCCGGATATACACCCTAATACGAATAATTTATAATGGTAAGTTTATTATGGAATAAACAATTATTATGGATTTGTTTTATAATTAAAACTAAATACTTTGAAGATTTCCTTAGCAAACCCAACAATCAAATACGATTTTTATGAATTTGTTAAACCGTAAAAAAAAATTGAATCACCGAGCAAAATTTGTTCAAATCATCCGAAATTTTCAACAAAAAGGAAACCAATATCTTACAATAACAAACTTCCTATTTTATATGACTATGGGGATTCAATAACAAACTTCCTAATAGTTATTATACGTTTCCTTATTATACGTTCCCAAATATAAAAAAGAGTCAAATTTGATTTAATTTTATGCCTATACAAATCAATCATTATTAAATCATTACTAATTAAAATAACCTTTTAATTATAACTCTTAAGACGTATACGATTATAAATTAAAATCAAATCTTTCAAACTTATATTTGCTTAGCTCTAATATATTTATTTATCTATAATTATATATTAATGTTCTCTCATAAAAAGTCACCAGAGCATTTTTAAGAAAAAAATGTTGAAGTGTTATTTTTTAATTTATCAATATATTAAATAATCAATCTACTATATAACTACTAAACGTAAATATCGACTGAGCCACATGGCACTCCAACAATAAACCAAAATTTATTCTGCCACGTGGCGTCACTGTATTCAATTTATCACGTGTTGCGCTCTTATTTTTTCGAGATTTTTGTCAAAAAACTAATAAAATCAAAATAAAATAAAATTACTACCTATAATAGCCGGATTTGCACACTCTTTCAAATAATTTTTATACTAATTTATAGTATAAATCTTTCTAAAAATTTACTAGATAATATTCTCATTCCTATAATTTTTGTAAATAATCAAATCTATAATCATCTAAAATTGCCTGATTATGTACGTATGACCTGTCAGAAATTTGTTTACATATATATATCGGATTTTTTGCATGATACCCTCGAGGTAAGGAAAAATTCGCGAGGTGCCCCAAACATTCACCTATTTCACGCGGTACCCCTAAGTTTCATTTTTTTTGCCAAATGCCCAACAATTAAAATAGTAACTGTGCCGTTAGTAAAAGCCAAAAAAAAAGTTACTCCTCCCCTCTTGTTTCTCATGTCTTCTTCACCCGCTTGCCCTTCGTTCTTCATCGGTGTGTGCGGCACCTTCTCTCCGACGTCTACTCTTCGCAACGCCGATGTTTTTGATGGATTTGTCGCCCTTCTAGCAGAGCTTGCTCTGATTTTTTCAGGATTGCAAGACACAATTTCGAACATCCCCCTCTGATTTTTTTCAGGGTTGCAACACACAACTTTGAACATCCCCGTCTTCTGCTTCTCGTTGTAGATCTGGTCATGAATTTTCGTTTCATTATTGCCAAATTAATATATCAATTTCTATTAAACTACAAAAATGAATTAATATGGATCATAGAAGGAGGAATTGAGATGGATGAGATACTAACAAGGGAATTGACAGAGGAGCTTTTTGACCTTCTTATAGAGCGAGGGCAATCCAAGTCCACCTTCAGCACCATAATTGTTTCCTAATTCCATCAAATTAGAAGAAAAAAGATTAATTTTAGGTTGAAATCAATTAGAACAGTGATGGAAATTGAAAATGAAGTGGCAGAGAGATTGGGAAAAATAACAATAAGAATACCCTTTGGGTCGCCATTGTGGAGAAGTGGGGATCATAAAAGGATGAATTGGAATAAGCTGGTGTGTATAATTTGCTCTGAAATGGAAGGAGAGAAAGATAGAGAGGAGAAAGGGTGGAAGAAGAAGAAGAGGGTGGGGGTGCTTTATGGATTGATCGAAGGAGATGGCAGACGAAATCGAGCACCGGTGTTGCGAATCGAGAGACGCCGGAGAAAAGGTGCCGCCAGGGAGAAGGTGTCATGGATGGAGAGTGAGCGAGATGGAGGACCGCCGGAGAGAAGGTGTCGCCGGCACCGGTGAAGAACGAAGGGCGAGCGGGGATGGAGGGCTAGCTGGTGAAGGAGACGAGAGAATCGGGAGGGGAAAGGGAATTTTATTTTATTTTTTGCTTTTACTAACAACACCGTTAACAATTTAACTTTTGGGCATTTGATGAAAAAAAAACGAAACTCAGGGGTACCATGCGAAATAGGTGAATGTTTGGTATACCTCGTGAATTTTACTCTAGTTCAGGGGTACTAGACGAAAAATTCGTATATATATTAACACTATTTAATCATCCTGTTATCTCCTATATATATACCAAACCCAGCTATGTTAAATATATAGACATCGAAGCTATATGTATATATTCATATGTGTTTCACAATAACATTTAAATAAAGAGATATTTGAATAGCTATATTGATTAGTAAGGCACCAAGGCAGGTGTGCATGTAATTAGATTTTTGAGACGATGGATTGTTGATCAAATATAATAATTTACCTATGTTGGCCGAAAAATTAATAAGGGTTCATGTATTTTATACCAAAATAAATAAATTAATAAGGGTAGTGTATATTTGCTTTATTACATATATGCATCGATCCATACAGATACAAGCAACCAACCCGTTAATTATATAGTTGTGATCGTTAATTTAACCATGAATTGGTATCGGAACGTACTATATATAAGCTGACGTACGTATGCACATGTTATAGATGTCGAGAGATCGAATTACAGCACACAACTAGAGTAAGTGTATGGATACGTACCTATAATATCCGAATCTTTTATCTACTATATATATACTAAAGCAGAATACTGACTACGCCACGTGACACTCCCACAATAAACCAAAATTTATTATGTCACGTAGCGTCACTGTATTCAATTTGCCACGTATCGCGCTCTTAGTTTTTCGAGAGTTTTGTAAAAAAACTAATAAAATCAAAGAAAATAAAATTACTACCTATAATAGCCGGATTTGCACACTCTCCCAAATAATTTTTATACTAGTTTATAGTATAAATCTTTCTAAAAATTTACTAGGTAATATTCTCAGCCCTATAATTTTTGTACATAATCAAATATGTAATCATCTATAATTGCCAAAACGCATTCAACCACATTACAAAAATCTTTTGATTCCAGCTTGAGATTTTCATTCTCTGAATTTTATTTTTATAAATTAAAGTGGTGAACTGGTGGATATATATATATCTTGAATTATAGAGTTACAACAAACTTACAGGCCATAAATAATAATATATTGTTTGACTCAAAATTTGATAATTTCATATTTTAGGATCAAGTAATCAGTGGAATAAGCGAACAAAGTGAAAGAAGAAATTAAAGCAATGAAATCACAATTTGATTATGAATAATCAACTAAACATGTTAAATAACTAGTTGGCTCTATCATTCTAAGTAAGTATATAACGTACAATTTTGATATCACCTATATATATTGGGTACGTATTTTTTGGATAGTTTTTTATACTTGAGAATTGAGATTTAGTTTCAGTAGAATCTACTATATATCTACTAAAGTAGAATACCTACTACGTCACGTGGCGCCCCCAAAATGAACCAAATTTTTTGGCTGCCATGTGGCATCACGATATTGAATTTGCCACGTGTCGAGCTCTCATTTTTTCAAAAATAAAATAAAAACTATTCCCATATTAGCCGGATATGCACCCTAATATGAATATTTTGTATCATCTATTCCTTCCAAAAATGTAGCAAAACAAATATTCACATATTAGCCAGATATGCAACCTAATATGAATATTTTATAATGATAAGTTTATTATGGAATAAACAATTATTAGGATATAGTAGATTATAACTTTTGCAAGTAATGTCTATGCGTACGTATTGGCTCAAGAATATCCATAATTATAATTATCTTACTTAGAATTGTAATAATTGTTTATTCCATAATAAACTTACCACTATAAATTATCGAATTGTCTACTATTAATAGGATTTGTGAAAATAATTGTATACAAAACTATAAAATACCATAAAAAATATTTCTACGACGACGAAAAAGAAACAATTGTAAAAGTTGTGCTCAATCTTATAACCTCTTTGATAATTTCTTTAGAACACATATATAATGTGTTATAAGTGTAACTTTAGAAGAAGCCAAGATCTAAAAATTAATCATAAAAAGATGGAGACAGCTCATCGGACTAGGAGATTATATGCTTGATCTACATATTACTTGCAAAGTTGCAAGACCTAAGCCTACCATGTCTAATTTACTATATATCTACTAAATAAGAACTTAATTACCCCACATGGCACTCCCTCATTAAAACCGTCATATGTCATTTTATGCTTTTTTCAATTTTTTTAAATGAATCTAATTATTAATTAAAGATTATTATCCTAAACCTATCACTCATTTTTTCCTAATTTAAATACAAATCAAGCATAAAGATTACAATTTATTCACAAAGATTAAAATCCAAAATTTCCTAATTATATACAAATCCAAAATTTCCTAATTATGTACAAATCCAAAATTTCTTAATCTACTATATATCTACTAAACTAGAACCTAATTACGACACATATATGACACTCTCTAATTAAAACCATCACATAACACTCTCTCATTAAAACCATCACATGTCATTTTTTGCCTTTTTAAAATATATTATAAGTCAAAGATTATTATCCTAAACATATCACTCACTTTTTTCTAATTCAAATACAAATCAAGCACAAAGATTACAAATCCAAAATTTCCTAATTATATACAAATCCAAAATTTCCTAATTATGTACAAATCCAAAATTTTCTAATCTACTATATATCTACTAAACTAGAACCTAATTACGTCATATGACACTCTCTCATTAAAACCGCCACATGACATTCCCTCATTAAAACCGTCCCATGCTATTTTATGCTATTTTATTTTTTAAAATAAATCTAATTATTAGTTAAAGATTATTATCCTAAACTTAACACTCATTTTTTCCTAATTTAAATACAAATCAAGCACAATTATTACACGTTAATCACAAAGATTACAAATCCAAAATTTCTTAATTATATACAAATCTAAAATTTCCTGATTATATACAAATCCAAAATTTCCTAATATACTATTATCTACTAAACTAGAACCTAATTACGCCACACGACACTCCCTAATTAAAATCGTCACATTATACTCCTTTATTAAAATCGTGACATGTTATTTTTTGCTTTTTTCAATTTTTTAAAATAAATCTAATTATAAATAGACAATTATTATCCTAAACTTATCACTCATTTTTTCCTAATAAATACAAATCAATCACAAAGATTACAAGTTAATCACAAAGATTACGAATTCAAAATTTCCTAATTATATACAAATCCAAAACTTTCTAATCTACTATATATATACTAGAGTATAACCTAATTACGCCACATGGCATTCCCTCATTAAAACCGTCACATGGCACTCCCTCATTAAAACCGCCACATGACATTTTTTGCTTTTTTCAATTTTTTTAAATAAATGTAATTATAAATCAAAGATTATTATCCTAAACCTATCACTATTTTTTCCTAATTTAAATTCAAATCAAGCACAAAGATTACAAGTTAATCACAAAGATTATAAATAAAAAATTTCCTAATTATATACAAATCTAAAATTTCCTAATCTACAATATATCTACTAAACTATAACCTAATTACGTCACATGACACTCCCTTATTAAAACCGTCACATGTTATTTTTTGTTTTTTCAATTTTTTAAAATAAATCTAAATATGAATAAAAGATTATTATCCTAAATTTGTCACTCATTTTTTCCTAATTTAAATACAAAACAAACACAAAGATTACAAGTTAATGACAAAGATTACAAATCTTAAATTTCTTAATTATATATAAATCCATTTTTTTTAATCTACTAAACTAGAACCTAATTATGCCACACGACGATTCCTCATTAAAACCTCCACATGACACTCTATCATTAAAACCATCACATGTCATTTTCTGCTTTTTTCAATTTTTTAAAATAAATCTAATTATAAATCAAAGATTATTATACTAAACCTATCACTCATTTTTTTCTTAATTTAAATACAAATCAAGCAAAAAGATTACAAGTTAATCACAAAGATTACAAAAGCAGAATTAGAAAAAAGACTAATAACCACGCAACTCGGCAGTCATGTCAAACAAAGAAGAATATTACATGCAACAATATTGGATATACAATTTGATTCCTCACATGATTATGTCATCATCAGACATTTCATACCCGTTTAAGTTTCAATGAAGACAATTTCCCTTGAGTGTCTGTTTTGCTATGACGATAAACAAGAGCTAGGACCATTCTATTGCAAATGCCAGTTTGTATCTTTCACGTCCTGTTTTCACTCATAATTAGTTTTTTGTTGCATCATCCAGAGTTACTAGCAAGAAAGGTTTGTAGATTTTGTTATACGATAAAAAATAAAAAAAGATCTAATACTACAACCAATGTAGTATACAAGGAATTTTTTTTAAAATATTTTTTAGCAATTTTGAATATCTTACGAGATTTTATGTTTAGGGTTTCATTTGTATAAGATGAACATTTTGATTATGCTTTATCATTTTAGTAGAATTGATGTTAGGGATGTGGCTATCCCCATTTCAAAATTACTTAACCAATTTTTACTATTAATAAATTTATAGAGAGTTTCGTATCTCTTTCGATAATATTTTGTCAATTTCTTTAATATTTTGTATTCAATTAGTTTTTTTTATATTAGCATTCATCTACTTCTATAACCGTTAATACCTACATAATTATATATTAATTATATGTATAATTTAAATATACTATTTTTGTAATTATATAATACTACACTAGTATTATATAATTTATATTGATGCCGTTCTGCCTAACTTTAATTTGACGTGCTTTTCCGGATTTCGTACGTGTCATTTTGGTATTCGTTTTTAATTATCAAACGATTAATTTAGTGCTTGTATCAACCCATGAAAAATAATCATCTCGGCCACTACTGCCATTTTGGAGTTTTAAGACATATATATACATACAGAGGGACGCTCCGGTAAAACGGGAGTTATAGTAAAATGGGAGTATTAATCTGAAGTGTTGAATTATTGGTGATGAATGGTTGGATGATTGAGCCTTATAATAGATATGGTAGGGGTATAACCACCAAATCTACTCTAATAAGACAATTATTTAATTTTTTAATTAAGAAAATATAATAAATGAGGTTGTTAGATGAGAGAGAAAACACAATATTTATCTTTCCTAAAATGCCCTTATGCTGATACATTTTCTTCTTTTTCAACGAGTTTTCAGCGTTCATGAATATCGATCACGTCTTTACGAATATCGTTCATGCGTTTATGAATATCGATGGATGTGAATATCTCCACTTAAAACATGAATATCACCACTTGATTTTTCCAGCGTCCTAATGCTTTGTAAATTCGTAGATTTGTAAATTTGTTCTTGTTGCTTTTGTCATTGTTTTTTGAATATCGTTCATGTTCGTATGAATATCTTTGTTTAATATGTGGATATCATCGATTAAATATATGAATACCACAACTTAAAATATGAATATCATTATTTAATAATATATGAATAACATAATCAATTACACGAATATCATATCAGGTACATGAATATCACACTCAAGTACATGAATAACATAACTCAATTCATGAATATCGATCACTACCAATTACATTAATATTACCACCCAATTGCATGGATATTAACACATATTACACGAACATCACCCCCGATATCGTGAATATTACATGAATATCGATCACTACCCAAATATTAATATTACCACCAAATTAAATGAATATCAACACGTATTACACGAATATCACCCCCGATAACGTAAATATTACATGAATATCACCAATCAATTTATGAATATTGATCACAATCCAATTACATCAATATTACCACCTAATTACATGAATATCAATAAATATTACACGAATATCACCCCGATATTGTAAATATTACATGAATATCATCACTCAATTCATGAATATCGAACACTATCCAATTACATAAATATTGTCACCCAATTACATAAATATCAACACAATTTCACGAATATCACCACCCGTGAATATCACCCTCGGTCGAATTTTCGATTCCTGGCGGAGACATGATCGATCTGCAATTCCAGGCGACAATAACGAAATTCTATTGAGACAAGCATAAACAAATATGTATACCATCGAGTTGATTCTGATCGCATCTTGGCCTCTTCTTAGGCTTCCTCGGTGGCAGCAGGGAGGCCGAAGATGACATGGACGCGGCGGAGGCAGCCGGCAGAGAGATCTCCTGATGCGCTGAGGAGATCACAACTGTTGACGAAGTGCTTGTGGGATAGCGGCGAGATCATGGCGGAGAGATCTCCACAGAGAAAAATCCTATTGCATCCAAAAAAACCGTAAAAATAAGTTGGCAGAAAGATTTATCATGGACCAAATTAACTAAGACCACTTATTTATAACCGATTTGCGAAATGCACAACATCTGAACAGCGAGATAAAACAAATTCTCACCGAAATCAGGCCAAACACATACCAGATTCTTTGTTAAGTGAGTTTTAGGTGAAGAAATAGCAAAAGAACGAGAGAGAAACATACCATCTCATTCCTCGACTTGTTCCCGTACTCCTCCTCCGTCTTCTTCTAATCTAATCCAACAACCTCAAACAAAATAGCAAACAGAAGGCCAAAATACCAAATCCTATATCATGATATCCACATTCACCGAAAGCCATGTTCTCTTCAAAAGCCCGGAACAATCTGCGACAAAGACAGAGATCCGAAACTAAAGTCTCCGGCAACCGCCTCGACAACACGAATCAACAGACCACCACGCTACGAGTAATTAAGGAATATAGAATTCAGAACAAGATCCTGTTTCCTGGAAAGACAGAGGCGAAGTTCAACCTTCTCAACAACATCTCCGGCGAGGCCCGCGACGGCGAGATCATGGCGGTGTTGGGCGCGAGCGGCTCCGGCAAGTACAAAAAGAAAGCAGTAACTTGTAAATGTGATTTAGGAAAGTGAATATTTGTGTAAATCAAATCCCTACAATTATGTTAATTTGGATGGATGAGGTGTGTGCATTCTATTCTCCCTTATGTGTACCCTCTTACATTCAATATAGGCCATTGATTTGACTCTAATTTAAAGGCTCATATTTGTACTACCGTTTTACTCTAAATGACTGTTTCACCAGAACTTAATTATATATATATATAATGCTGATCCAGTGGGAAAAGATGCTTATGTGAGAACGTGAGAATACACACATACAGATAAAAAATCATGCATATCACTTCATGTGTATGAAATTTTGTCTGTATGTACATAAGTTTTAACTTACACATTTTCACATATATAATCAAAAATATATGCACATAAATGTACATGAATTTTTACCTATATGTGCATGAGTTTTAACTTAATTATACATAATCACACACATAGTAAAAAAAAAATGCACATACAAGCAAAAATCCATGCACGTATTGTGATGTGCATAAATTTTTGTCTGTATGTGCATGAATTTTCACTTACACATAATCACCATATAGTCACAAATTTATGCACATACAGACAAAAATTCATGCACATCTTGAGGTGTGCATGAATTTTTGTCTGTATATACATGAGTTTTCACCTACCAAAGTCATGCACATACAGTCATGAATCCATGCACATCCGACATTCTTACATTCTCACATAAGCGCTCATTCTCACATGAACATTTTTCTATATATATATATATATATGGGAAAGGTTCAAATGAGAAAGATTATTAGAGTGAGAATGAGAATCACTAGTACAAACTTTGCATTAAAATACACATCATAGAAAGCGGTTGCTCAAAAACCATTGTCTTATAAGTATGAAAATATGCGGGACAACGGTTTTTGGTATTAATCGTTGTCTACAATTGCACCATAGACAACGGTTGCTCAAAAACCATTGTCTTACATGTCTTAGAATATGCGGACAACGGTCTTGTGAAACAACCGTTGTCTATAATGTAAGTATAGACAACAGTTATTAACAACCTATTGTCTTTGAGCAACGAAAATATGTGGATAACGGTTGATAAAAGACCCGTTGTCTATGATTGACACATAAACAATGGTTGTAAGTAACCATTGCCTATAATGTCCTTTTACACAATGGTTGTAAACAAACGTCATCTATAATGGATCGATACACAACATAATTAAACCACCGTTGTCTATAAGTTATACACATTATTGCACGGTAACTGTGGTTTAAGAGAATTGGCGCGTTTTTTATAGGTACATGGACTACAATTCTTCACTGAACCGTTATCTAAGTTGTTAAAAGAAAGACTATTCAAAAGCAAAAAAAAATAGAGGGAATATTTATTATCAAATACAATTATAAAATTAACAGATATAAGAATACAAGACTACGTTTTAAACTTATTTTAAGAGACATATTCTATGATAGATGTAATTTATTAAATAATTTAGTTTACAAATATCTAGTTATCTATTCAATTATATTTTAAAACCCTACATTACCACAACTTCTTTAATTATATATACAAGACTAAGACTTATTTAATTATACATGTCAATCTTAATACATACTCTTTTTTTCTTCTTCCAAAAAAACATTACTCAAGATAACTAATTAGCTAGGGATATATGAAAATATCATCCAAATTATTTTTAATTTCAAAAATAAAAGAAAATCTATATTCTGTACCCAAATTTTCATTGCAAACATGCTATTAACCACGCACATTCAACCCTACCAGTGCGTACTTCCCTTCAAACCCACGAAATCACTTTCAGAATTTCCAAGCTTCAATCGTCGGCGGTTGTTTGGAGTATAGGGTTGTGAAGATATCATCGATCGTCGGTGCTTACTTCCCTTTGCAAATCACAGTCAGAATTTCCAAGCATCCCATCACCGGCGCGCAGTTCCCTCCCTTACTCGCATGTGCTCAGAGCCAAGGTTTGATTTTTTACTTCAATTGACTTGATTTCTATTGGGTATTATTGAATTCTTGTGCAATTGATGTCGATTCTCCGTTTGGTTTAACCCGCTGGTCTTTTGGAGACTTGGTTGCTATGCAAGCTCTTTTTTTTCCATTACTTATCTTAATTTTGCTGTCAATAAAGTTGTCGTTATATTTGTTGTGGTGAATTTTGTAATTTTGTGTTGAACTACATGCTTTGCTGATTTTTTGCAAGCTTTGCTGTTTTGTCGATGCTCAATTTGCTAATCATTGTATCCTTCAATTTTCCCGCCCTTGTCTCCAATGTGTCCAATGTCCCCATTTCTGTAACACCCCCAAATAACCTCTTGAAAGTATTACCGTCAGTGACCTCAGACGTAGTGTCCGATGTCACCCAAGGCTTTTCCAGTTGATATAAATCATCAAACAACAATTATGATACAGAATATCATAACTTTCATTTAAACCAAAGTCTCGGAACTACAACATAATTCCAAATACATCAAAAATACATAATCAGAATCATTACAGCGGAAGTCTTACTACAAACATGTTTAACACAGCGAAAGTCTTTAAATAATCATCAAAAGGGTCTTGATCGCAATGATCACCCGCCAAGGATCTTAACCTGAATAAACTTATCAAAAACATCGTTTGCCTTCATAGTCGTTCTAGCCTTCACAGGACGACAACTTATCTGATGTGCCGAATCGAACGGATGACACCAGCCAACCATGCAGAGAACAATTACGGTTGGTTAGTCTAATGAAATACTAAGCAAGGGTACAAAGCAGAATTGTTCGAAGTAGACGTATTAGGTTAGACTCATCGCTCCTCGAATCAAAACCGATAACGATAGTCAACCACCATACTCTATTGAAACACAAGAAAAGACATGATCAAGAGAAGATTCTGGAGACCGAGTCTCACATCAATCAATCCCAAAAGAAGACTCCAACGAGTTGAGCCTTATCGGAAACATGACAAATGTTGGGGAACACAAAATTTTCACACAAGCGTTCAAAAACGACTTGATGTTTCGGCTCACGACCAACCTCACCGCTCAAAGCGAATCCAGATTAGAAAGAGAACTTTACTCTGATCAAAGTCAAGACGAGCTTTCCTAGTTGCACTATATTTAACTGCAATACTCGCCCAAGGGTATATTAATCATGTGCACTAAAGCACTTATCTCATTAAATTCCAAAATGCACAACACGTTATAAGCTTTTAGATTCTCTCATCCCTCAGGATAAAGAGATACCGTCGGGAACTAAATCCCTAAGGCGGAGTTAACTCGGGAACTAAATCCCTAAAGTCGAATCGAGAACTAAATCCCTCGGGAACTAAATCCCAAACAACGGAATCGGGAACTAAATCCCTAGGGAACTAAATCCCTCAAAACGAAATCGGGAACTAAATCCCTACAAGCGGCACCAACTGTGTGCACAGACCCAGAGTAAGGAGGATGGTAGGAACTAAATCATAACCACCAGGTTATCAAGAAACGACTAGCACTCGCAATGAGATACACAGTAGCGTTCCTACGAATACTCGTGCTAACTAAACAGTTCAGCACAGTAATAATCCACATCAAAGCCATCATGGCCAATAACAGATAAAATAGCGTTGTTCTAACAATATACAACCTATCATAATATCTGTATTAAATCATATCAAAATATATATAATAGCGTTGTTCTAACAGATATACAACCTATTATAATATCTCCTTTTAATCATATCATTAAACAAAACTGTTCCCAACGCAAACAGTAAATCATCCCAAATTAATTAACAACTAAACAATTGATAATTAATTGAAATATGGAATGATGAGCAAGAGCGAACCGCCATTTGCCTTAGATCCGCAGAAGCTTAAAGACGACGATGGGATTTCCGGGCTCGAAACAGGGACAGATCTGGCAACACAGATTCCTTCAGATTGACCCATAAAGAAATCCTAAGTTAGATTCGACAAACACGAGTACGAATCTAAAGAATAACGAAAGGAATCGAAAGGAACGAAGCCCGATCGAAAGCCACAGAAGCCAAGGCCGAAACAGACCAAGGGCCTCTGAGCGGCGGTCGCCGCCTGCCTTACGGCGGGCGCCGCTACGAACTGCACAGAAAATGCGAGAAGAGAATTCTCACCGGCGAGGCAGAGCTAGGCCTGCAACCTAGGCAGCGGTCGTTGCCCATTTTGGCCTGGCGGTGGTCGCCGCTTTTCGGCAGCGGTCGCTGCTTTTCGACCCACTTGGCAAGTTGAAGAAGATGACGACGACGTCCATCAGTTGGCGGCGGTCTCCACTTGCCTTACGGCGGTCGCCGCCAAGGCCATTCTTCGTCCGTTTTAACTTGGAACAACATGGCCTTAGCCCAGGATAAAAATAATCGTACACGAACGAGTATTAAGTCTCGAAATACGTCGAATGTATATTATTTCACTGAGAAAATTTATTACAGAGATCAAACATATTACCGAATGTCTGAACTTCTCTGAAATAAATTCGACGTGCAATACGGGAGTTGGAAAAATTCCAAAATATCCTTATAAAATGAGGGATATTACATTACCTCCTCCTTAAAAGAAGTTTCAACCCCGAAACTTGACTATTCTAGGCCGAAAACAACTCGGGAAAGCGTCTAAGCATATCCTCTTCAGTCTCCCAAGTAACCTCGGTCAGACATTGGTAGGGCGATCTTAGAAAATCCCTCTACGAACTGTCTGTAGAAAACTGCGCACCTCATTCACATCCTGAGGCCGCTTCCAAATAGCTACCGCTTTGACCTTCTGGGGATCAATCATAACCTTATCTTCACTGATCACATGGCCTAAGAAAGCCATTTCCTTAATCCAAAAGTCATATTTAGACAACTTCGCATATAGCTGATTTGTCTAAGGATTGACCCTCATGAGCCTCCTTGCTCAGGGAATAGATCAAAATACCACCGATAAAGACCACCACGAACTTATCCAAGTACTGGCGAAAACATCGATTCACCAGGTCCATGAAAACTACTGGAGCATTGGTGACTACAAACTCGTAGTGACCATATCTCATCCGAAAAGCAATCCTCGGAATATCTTCCTTACGAGTCCTGAGTTGGTGGTAACCAAACCTCAGATCGATTTTGGAAAAGACTTTTGCTCCTTGCAATTGATCCAACAGATCATCAATCCTCAACAACGAATATTTATTCTTGATCGTGACTTTATTCAACTCTCGCTAGTCGGAACAAAGTCGAAACGATCCATCTTTCCTCTTGACAAACAGAACCGGAGCACCCCAAGGCGATGCACTCGGCCTTATGTAATCCTTGTCAAGAAAATCCTCGAGTTGCTTCTCCAACTCTTGCATCTCAGCGGGAGCCATCCGATACGGTGCCTCGGAAATCGGCGCGGTACCAGGCTCAAAATCAATTATAAACTCCACGTCACGCTATGGGTTAACCGGGAATATCTTCTGAAAAGACATCCGAAAAATTCACAACGATCAGAATATCAAGAACTGAAGGTTCATCTTTCATGGGTGGATCCAGGTAGCAAAGGTACCCGACACAACCTTGTCGAAGTAGCTTAAACACAGTCATCGCAATGATAAGCCTGCCGTTATCAGCGTCATTTCGACCCTTAAATTTGCACACACAATGGCCCCCAGATGACACCGTCATAGTCTTCGAGCTAAAATCGATTACCGCCCCGTGACGCGTCAGCTAATCCATACCGAGACAAATATCGTATGGAGTCATGGTTAATCAAATTAAATCGCCTCGAACTCCTTACCCTGAATGGTAATCGGAATTTCAAAAAAGCGCTTGGTTCCAACTAAATGGTCACCATCTTGGACCAGCCCACTACATGGTTCACAGACGACCCACTAGTGGCTCCGAGCCCAGGCCCATCCATTACCAGCGTCCACTGTTGCCATGAGTCGCTATCCATACAACTCAACCCATCCTTGGTAGCTCCACCTAATTAATAGGCAGCCATCTCCAAGAGGTTGTTGGTGAGTCTCGAACACGATACCTCATCCCATACCAAGCAACGAAACACTAACTTGGTATAAACCAAAGGTTCATATATAAGAAGAGTTTCAACAAAAGGTTCACAACCTCGTTGCACACACAACTTAACTTACTACACAACTATCCAAAACGAAAGACTGGGTAACACCCAAATCAACAACATACCAACAGAAGGTAATAAGTACTTTAAGCATATGGAGCATCGGGTCCATCCGCCTCACGCATCTCGTAAAGGCGTTGACCTTGACTTTCAGAAGCCACTGGGGATTTCCCCTTGTTCTGCACAGTTGTCTACATTGAAGGACCATGAGCTTCCATCGGACTGAACCTAGGTCGGTTGTTCTGATTAACAGACCCCTGCCGTGACTCAGCTCCTTTCCACCTCCTCTGTTGACAGAACGTCTGCATATGGCCCTCCTTTCCGCAGCCATAGCACGTCTTCTTCTCCTTCGGACATGCATTACGCTTGTGCACGTAAGTACCACAATTGTAGCACTGGATCAGATTATTGCTTTGACCCGAACGTTGCATAGACCCATCATGAGTCATATCCGTTTTTGCTCGGCCAGATTTGGCAAAATCAGATGGTGGCGCGGGACGTTTAAATCCACTCGCCTGAGGCTGGTTCTGCACTTGCCTCTGGCTATTACGCTTCTTCGTTGACTCTTCTAGAGTCACTTCCAACTTATAGGCTGCATCCACGTACTACTCCAAAGTAGAGCATCCGTGACGCACCATTAGTGGCTTAATATCTGGATTCATCCACTCGTGGAAATACCAGATCTTTTGATCCTCACTGGACGCTTCCGTCCCAGCATACTGCAGTAGATGGTTGAACTTGGTCGCTAGCTCAGTCACTTTTAATCCCTCTGTCTTTGGATAGAGGAATTCCTTATGCTTTTCTTCCCTCATAGCTTGATAAGCACTACTTTATAGGGCTTAAGTAAGAGTCATTAGAGGTTTTACTGGTGCCATTCAGGTAGATTTAGACACATTCATGTGCATGGCGTGTGGGGGCGAAGTGAAGCTGGAGCCCACGTGAAATGCCGAAGAATTGAAGCTGGAGATTTGAAGCAGCAGGAGGTGACGTCACGACGACGTCAGCGAAGATGATTTGCTGGAGTGGCGCTGATGCTTGCAATTGGGAGTGGGCCGCGCATTTGCTGATGCCTTGCGTGTGTTGGGCTGAGAGAATGGGCCGCTGATGCTTTGTTGGGATGAGCTGCTTGGAATTGGGCCGCTGGTGCTTTGTTGAAGCCGAGATGTCCGCCGAGATGCTGAACGAAAGTGGGCCGTGCTGAACGCGAGATTCAAGACCGAGAATGCGGGATTAATTTCCTTGCTTTTGTTTGTTTATTATTTTATTAATTCGTTTTAGGTTAATTTAGATTTTATTTCCTTTAGTATATTAGGGTAGAGAAAAGGCATTTTGCCTATCTTGGATCATCTCTTGAAATCCTAATTTATTTCTACGTACCTTACTATGAAGAACTAAGCCTCCCTGGCTTAGTCAGACGCTAAAGCTTTCGTTTCAATAAAGTTGTGAGATTCTTGTTCTTAATATATTGCATGGTTTTTATCTTTCTCTTGCTTAAGTTGTTTATGATTGATATTGATAATTTCTAGTCTGATCAACTAGGGTTTATTGTTATTGATCTATTGCTAGATCTAGATTGTTACTGATTGAGCATATCTATTTCAGAGTAGCAACTGCATCGTACTAGTATCTGGTTGTGCTAGTCTTATGCAGAAGAGAATTAATTTATATTCTAGGATAAAAGCTAGTTGTTTTATGCTAGAATTGTATCCAACTATATTCCTATCCGTAAAGTTGCTGTTAAACTGAATCTTGATAGTTTCAGGGTTGTTTAATTAGTTAGTGCTAATAGTATCTGGTTGTGCTATTAGTTATATCTGAAAAGAAATTGGAATTTCCATTGCATGAGATTTTGAATGAGTATCTATGATCAACTTGTCATACGAATAGTGGATGTTGTTTGACTAAGTGATTTTTCCCATCACTGATTTAACAACTCTTTCGCTTGTTTACTTTTGCATGTTTAGATTACTTAAACAAACAAAAAACCCCTTTGGTTACTTTGGATTGACATATAAATTGCATATTTAGATAGAATTCGCCTCCCTGTGGATTCGACCTTTACTTACCTAGGACTACGGTTTAGGATTTGTTTGGATATTTTGCATAACAGTTTTTAGAACGACAAAAACCTGTTATCAAATTTTGCGCCGTTGCCGGGGATCGAACTCGGGTCACCCGCGTGACAGGCGGGAATACTTACCACTATACTACAACAACTATATTCCTATCCGTAAAGCTGATGTTGCCGTCTTGTTTTAAGCACTACTTTGTAGGGCTATAGAACGCCAAAGTAGTGATTTACGGATAGGAATATAGAATGACAAAAACCTGTTATCAAATTGGCGCCGTTGCCGGGGAGGCAATAATCTATTTTGTGTGTGATTTGTGTGTCAACTATTGTGTGGACCTATCTTACGGTCCACACCCGTGCTATTGATTTTTGTTTTTCCTTTTTGATTTTGTTACAGAGATGGATAGATTTCCCCAATTCCAGCAGGAGCCGCGATATGACCCATACTCCTACGCATATACTCCAGGGTGGGGATATCACCCCAATTCGAGTTATGAGAACCTGCAATACCCTTCATATGATCATGACTACCAGGAGTTCTACCCAGAACCAAACCAACAACAGGGTAATCCTTCACCTTCTATGGATGACATGATGAAGATGCTGATGCAGAACATTGCTAAGTTGAGTAAGAGTTCATTGCAATTCCAAGAAACTACAATAGCTAGCATTCAGAACTTGGAAAGGCAGGTTGGTCAGATCTCTCAAGTGGTGAGTAAACTTGAAGCAAAGGAGTCGACAACTCCGAGACCGCCTGAGGAATTCAGCGACCAAGAGGAGGAGAGCCACGATCGCAAAAATGATCCTGTGACGCTCGTTCCTCTCGAAAATGCCCCGGCAGCCCCCGACCCTCTCGAGGCTGCCTATGATAAGTATGTGCATCTCAACTCCTTTCCACTTGTCTCGCTGCACCCCGTCACGGCCCTCCATGCGGTATTCCAAGATACTCAAAGGCTGAAGGACGACAAAGAGCTATATGAAACCTTCAGTATCTGCGAGGCAACCATTCCCTTGATCGAACTGGCAAGTTGCATCCCTCGCTACACAGAGTTTTTAAGGACGCTGGGCAATATAAAGAAGAAACCAAAGGGGAAGCACAAGAAGGAGACCTTAATTCAGGACATACATGTAGCCCTTGAGATGTTGGGTAGACCGTTCCTGAAGATGGCAAATGCATTCATAGATATGAACAACGGTCCACCCATCAGCAAGTGCACAAGCAAGGGGGAAAGGCTCAACATGGAGCACACAAAGCGGCACCCCCCTGATATAGATCTCAGGAGTTCAAGTGCTAGGACAAACCCGAGTTGAAGAGGATTGAGTAGGATGTCGAGCCACGACAATAAACAAGGCGCTGCTCGGGAGGCAACCCGAGATTTGGTAGTTTATTTTCTTTCCCTTAGTCTTTTTTCAGTTGTTTTCCTTTTAGTTTTTCCTTTCTGTGTCAAACTAACCTGCAGAAAGCGCGAAAAAAAAACGGAGATGGTGTTTACGGCGCCCGCTACGAAATTTACGGGGCCCGCCGTAATTGCTTCGCCAAGCAAGTTGGCTACGACCTAAAAACGGCGACCGCCATTTAATTACGGCGCCCGCCGCAATTACGGCGACCGCCGCACCCTTCATGGCGACCGCCGCACTTTCTCAAAAAATAAATATATATATAAAGATAAAAATAAAAAATGGTGTGGCTGCTGGGATTCTCCACGGAGAGGTGTGCATCATGTTGCTAACGGAAGATTACATTCACCCTACTTTTACTTGGCAACGATGATGGCCCTGCAGTCGACAACTGGAGAGGAGGTACACCAGGGCCCAACCACGATGACATCTGGGCCCATTTTTGAAGGCCATGCAACCCCGTCCCCCTGTCTGACCACTACTTCACTAGAGTGGTCCATTTTGGTTGCATGGTAGGAATTGATAGCGTTGAAGGCCGTGCAGCCCCGAATCCTTTGATTACCACTACTCACCAAGTGGTCCCCTTATGGTTGCACGGTAGAAGACGATTATGGAGTGGTAAAGACGCACGCTCAACACCCAGATATGAGCTTTTATGACTACACCGCCAACAACAAGGAAGTGTCCAAGCCAACTCGGCAACATTATGAGTTAATTTTTGCTTTTCCCTATGCTTTATTCTTTTGTCTTTCATTACATTGAGGACAATACAATGTTTAAGCATGGGGTGGGGTTTTATACTTGCTACGCTGCTGAGGAGAAAAATGAATATAAAGAGAAAGAGCCAAAAATTTGAAAAAAGGCTATCATTGAAATCCTGGGATAGGTCGAAAACCCGAAAGGGCGGCCTAGGTAATAAGCAGGTGGCTTGGACCGACATTAGGCTGGGGTAATATGAGGTCAAGAGTGACGTGAGATTATGTGAGCACATCTATTGAAAAATGAAATGAGTGGCTTGGTGAAAAACCCGAAAGGACGCCTTGGCAAAACGAGTGAAAAAGAAGAAGAGTGATTTTAAGATTTCTCATTATTCTTGGCGAGGCGTCATAAGAAGAGGAGTCAAAGAAGGATTGTCGGGTAGGTCACTCTGGGAAACATAAGGAGCAATAGATGGAGGCTAGGATTAGAGGTTACTCACACTTTTGGATGTCCGGGTTTAGCTTGGGGGAAGTACTCTGCTTGCCCTTAAGCTTGTTGAGTTGTGGATGTGTTGTGAATGAGATTGGTGCTAGGAGCTTGGCATGGGTTAGGTGACTCTTGGTTGGAGGATATGCTTCCTGAGACCTTGGATGCTACATTGGAGGAGTAGACTCTTTATTAGTTTACTCGAGGACGAGCAAAGGTCTAAGCATGGGGTGGTTTGATAAGCACTACTTTATAGGGCTTAAGTAAGAGTCATTAGAGATTTTACTGGTGCCATTCGGGTAGATTTAGACACATTCATGTGCATGGCGTGTAGGGGCGAAGTTTGGTAATTAATTAAATGCCACGTGATTGATGAGCCGAATTGGATGAAATAAAGGCCCACGTGAAGAGGAAAAGGCCCAATTGAGAAAAGCCCAAGTGAAGAACTCCTCCCGTGTGGCGTGAAGTGAAGCTGGAGCCCACGTGAAATGCCGAAGAATTGGAGCTTGAGATTTGAAGCAGCAGGAGGTGACGTCACGACGACGTCAGCGAAGATGATTTGCTGGAGTGGGCGCTGATGCTTGCAATTGGGAGTGGGCCGCGCATTTGCTGATGCCTTGCGTGTGTTGGGCTGAGAGAATGGGCCGCTGATGCTTTGTTGGGATGAGCTGCTTGGAATTGGGCCGCTGGTGCTTTGTTGAAGCCGAGATGTCCGCCGAGCTGCTGAACGAAAGTGGGCCGTGCTGAACGTGAGATTCAAGACCGAGAATGCGGGATTAATTTCCTTGCTTTTGTTTGTTTATTATTTTATTATTATTTTATTAATTCGTTTTAGGTTAATTTAGATTTTATTTCCTTTAGTATATTAGGGTAGAGAAAAGGCTTTTTGCCTATCTTGGATCATCTCTTGAAACCCTAATTTATTTCTACGTACCTTACTATAAAGAACTAAGCCTCCCTGGCTTAGTCAGACGCTGAAGTTTTCGTTTCGATAAAGTTGTGAGATTCTTGTTCTTAATCTATTGCATGGTTTTTATCTTTCTCTTGCTTAAGTTGTTTATGATTGATATTGATAATTTCTAGTCTGATCAACTAGGGTTTATTGTTATTGATCTATTGCTAGATCTAGATTGTTACTGGTTGAGCATATCTATTTCAGAGTAGCAACTGCATCATACTAGTATCTGGTTGTGTTAGTCTTATGCAGAAGAGAATTGATTTACATTCTAGGATAAAAGCTGGTTGTTTTATGCTAGAATTGTATGCAACTATATTCCTATCCGTAAAGCTGCTGTTAAACTGAATCTTGATAGTTTCATGGTTGTTTAATTAGTTAGTGCTAATAGTATCTGGTTGTGCTATTAGTTATATCTGAAAATGAATTGGAATTTCCATTGCATGAGATTTTGAATGAGTATCTATGATCAACTTGTCATACGAATAGTGGATGTTGTTTGACTAAGTGCTTTTTTCCATCACTGATTTAACAACTCTTTCGCTTGTTTACTTTTGCATGTTTAGATTACTTAAACAAACAAAAAAACCCTTTGGTTACTTTGGATTGACATATAAATTGCATATTTAGATAGAATTCGCCTCCCTGTGGATTCGACCTTTACTTACCTAGGACTACGATTTAGGGTTTGTTTGGATATTTTGCATAGCAGTTTTTAGAACGACAAAAACCTGTTATCATAGCTCGAGAGAAGAAACGATCTGTCATTTTAGCCTTGAACATTCCCCAGTGCAAATCAGGGTTATCGGCTAAACCGGTGCTTTCCCACCATTCACTAGCTTCTTCCTTCAACTGAAGAGAAGCTATATGCACCTTCTCAGCTTCAGTGCATTCTACATTGCGGAATAACCGCTCCATGTGGGAAAACCAATGAGCCACCTTGACTGGCTCTCCTTTTCCATCGTAGCTGTCAGGCCTCATAGAGTTTATGGCCTTCAGTGCCCGGCCATAGTCGCCTCTATTCCTGACGGCATCCTCCTGAGATATATAAGGACAGCTGGCTCCTCAAATCTAGGAACCACTGGGGGAACTGGCACAGCTTGTGCCTGAGGCGCGTTTGGTCGCATTATCTCAGTGAATGCTTGCATAACGATTCCTCGTATTGCTTCTACTGCTGCTGCATCAAATATAACTGGAGCGTTGGCCTGAGCTTGGCCATTGCCTTCTGGATTGTTATGAGAAATAGACTCGTGTTCCTCCATAGGGTTCGCAACATTCCTCACGTTTGGTCTGGGATCATTACTCGGCCCAACACCAGCACGGATAGTGTTCCTCGTGTTCACCATCTATTTACTGATCAAATTCCAAGGATTTCATACATCAATATCTTCCAATGTACTTAACGTAATGAAATCAACTTAGAAGAGATCAAACTAGGCAAATTTCATTAGATGAACTTCAAACCGAGTTACTAGGTTCTACAACCTCAAATCATAACGAGGGAATTGGGAATTCAAGCCTTACTGGAGATGGCGAAACCACCTCGGCTTCTTCTGAATCCCTCTGAAAGAACAGAATGCACCCCTATTCTACGAGTGACGAGAAGAGAGTTAGTCTTTCTAAATATGGAAGTTCATTTCCATATCAGACTAAAGAAGAAGGCACGACTAGAACGGTAAAAATTTTCTTTGAAAATTCAGAGCCTTCGAAAACACTTCTCAGTTTCAAACGAGTAAACGGTTTTATAAAAATTTCCGTTCCAAGAAAATGTTTTAAAACCCACGCGTAAAAAAAAATTCGGCTCTGATACCAAGTCTGTAACACCCCCAAATAACCTCTTGAAATTATTACCGCCAGTGACCTCAGACGTACTGTCCGATGTCACCCAAGGCTTTTCCAGTTGATATAAATCATCAAACAACAATTATGATACAGAATATCATAACTTTCATTTAAACCAAAGTCTCGGAACTACAACATAATTCCAAATACATCAAAAATACATAATCAGAATCATTACAGTGGAAGTCTTACTACAAACATGTTTAACATAGCGGAAGTCTTTAAATAATCATCAAAAGGGTCTTGATCGCAATGATCACCCACCAAGGATCTTAACCTGAATAAACTTATCAAAAACATCGTTTGCCTTCATAGTCGTTCTAGCCTTCACATGACGACAACTTATCTGATGTGCCGAATCGAACGGATGACACCAGCCAACCATGCAGAGAACAATTACGGTTGGTTAGTCTAATGAAAGACTAAGCAAGGGTACAAAGCATAATGGTTCGAAGTAGACGTATTAGGTTAGACTCATCGCTCCTCGAATCAAAACCGATAACGATAGTCAACCACCATACTCTACTGAAACACAAGAAAAGACATGATCAAGAGAAGATTCTGGAGACCGAGTCTCACAACAATCAATCCCAAAAGAAGACTCCAACGAGATGAGCCTTATCGGAAACATGACAAATGTTGGGGAACACAAAATTTTCACACAAGCGTTCAAAAACGACTTGATGTTTCGGCTCACGACCAACCTCACCGCTCAAAGCGAATCCAGATTAGAAAGAGAACTTTTGTAACACCCCCAAATCTTAACCCATTTGGAAAGGTATTACCGCCAGTGACCCCAGTGTCCCTTACCGAGATCACCCAAGGCTTTACCGGTTTAAATACAATTTAGGAAATACAATTGATACATAATGATCAAAGTATTCAAATCAAGACATCAATCAAATGAAACATGAGTTACGGGATTACAACCCAATCCCGAATAGGCCAAACACAGAGTTTAAACAAAGTACAACGGAAGACTTATAAAAGATATTACAAAAAGGGTTGTGATCGTAATGATCACCTGCCCAAGGATCTCAACCTGATTAAAATAAATTATTAAAACATCCAAAAACAACCGTCGTCTTCATAGTCAATCTAGTCTCCTCAAAGCTTCACTCTATCTGATGTGCCGAATCGAACGGATGACACCAGCCCACATGCGGAGAACAATGTTCGTGGGTTAGTCTACTTGAATAGACTAGCAAGGGTAAAAAGCAGAGTGGTTCGAGTGATCGTAACCGTTTACTATCATTGTCCCTCGAATAATAACCGAAGGGACGATACATAACCCGACACTTTCACGGAATAACAACAAGAGGTATGCATAAGAGAAGATTCTGGAAGACTTAATCTTCACAGAAATCGACCCGAAAAGAGACTCCAAGAGATTGAGTCTTTAAGGAAATATGACAAATCTGGAATGCTTACAGAATCAAACAACAGCGATTAAAAGCTGACTGAGATGCTTCGGCTCACAACCAACCTCACCGCTTACAGTGAATCCAGATCGGAAGGAGAACGTACTACATTCAAGTCTGGATCTTACAGAACCACATAACGATGATTTAAAAACTGACTAAGATGTTTCGGTTCACGACCAACCTCATCGCTTACAGCGAATCCAGATTGGAAAGAGAACGTACTCTGATCAAAAGTCAAGACGAGCTTTCCTAGTTGTACTATTTACTTAGCTGTACTACTCGCCAAAGGTATATTAATTATGTGCACTCGGGCACTTTATCTTATTTAATTCCAAAACTCACATCACGTTATAGGCTTTTAAATCATCTCATCCATCGGGATAAAGAGATACCATCGGGAACTAAATCCATGGACGAAGTTGACTCGGGAACTAAATCCCTAAAGTCGGCTCGGGAACTAAATCCCTCGGGAAATAAATCCCTAATAACGGAATTGGGAACTAAATCCCTACAAGCGGCACCAGTTGTGTGCACAAACCCTGAAAAGGATGGTAGGAACTAAATCATAACCACCAGGTTATCAAGAAACGACTAGTACTCGCATTGAGATACACAGTAGCGTTCCTACGAATACTCGTTCTAACTAAACAGTTACAAACGCAGTAATAACTCATATCAATGCCCTCAAGGCCAGTTACAGATAAAATAGCGTTGTTCTAACAATATACAACCTATAACAATATCTGTATTAATTCACATATATATATATAATAGCGTTGTTCTAACAGATATACAACCTATTATAATATCATATTTTAGTTTTCCAAAACCGTTTCCAGATGAACACCATAATCATTCCAAATTAATTACTCAGATAAACTACTGATAATTAATGTAAATATGGAACGATGAGCAAGAGCGAACCGCCACTTGCCTTAATCCGCAGAATAGTCTAAAGACGACAACTGGATTCCGGCTCGACACGGGTATAGATCCGACAGCACAACAACCTTCGAGTCGACCCATAAAAGGAACCCTAAGTTAGATCCGACATAAACAATACGAATCTAAACACGGCGAAAGAACACGGAAGAAAAGACGCCACGACGACAACCAACCAAGCCAAAGCCACGAAGGAATTCTGGGCACTGGAGGCGGTCGCCGTTCTTGGCGGCAGTCGCCGCATTCATCACGGCGGTCGCCGTGAAGAACACGGCGGTCACCGTGAAGAACACGGTCGACAGAGATGAGAGAAATCTCACCAAAACAATGCGCGTTTCGACCCCTTTCCGCCTTGCTTGGTTTCTGACCTCCAAAGGCAACCACAAGGCTTCAAAAGAGCTGCTGGAAACGCCACCAAACAACACCGACGAAAGCTTCAGAATTTCCGGCGAAGGCACAACTCCGGCGAGAGGCAAATTTGGCAGAGGTTCGGTGTTTGGGATGGCTCAAATCTCTCCCCCAACACCCCCTTTTATAGCCAAAGCGTATGGAGTTCAAAAACAAAGGGCCTACAGCTAGTTCGGCGCTCGCCAGAAATCGTGCCGGCGACCATCGGGCAAGGACTGCCGGACAACGATGACTGCCATTACGGCGGGCGCCGTAATTTACGGCGGTCGCCGCGGCCTGACACACCAGCTGCCTCCTCGAGCGTTGGGACGGCGGGCGCCGTGACTTTACGGCGGTCGCCGTGCTTGGATCTCACGACGGCGGTCGCCGCCACTGTACGACGGTCGATGTGACAAGCTTTTCCCGCCCGTTCAGCTTTGAACGAACATGACATTAAACCGGGATAAAAATTATCGTACGCGAACGACAATTAAAATCCAAGGCATGTTGTCTGTATATTATTTCACTGAGAAAAATATTACAGATACAGAGTACATTACAGAATGTCTCAAACTCTTTGTATTAAATCTGACGTACACAACGGGTACTCGGGAAAATTCCAAAATTCCCAAAATAACCTTACAAAAATACGGGGTATCACATCACCTCCCCCTTAAAAGAAGTTTCGACCCCGAAACTTGGCCGAAAAACAACTCGGGAAAGTGTCTGAGCATCTCTGCCTCGGTTTCCCAAGTAACTTCCTCAGTCCCAGACCTGGACCACAGAACTCGTACCAACAGTACGATCTTGTTGCACAGTTGCTTCACACGGTGTTCGAGAATGCACACTGGCATCTCCTCTCAAGTACCATTTGCCTGAATCTCGACGTCCTTATAACTCAGCCTACGAGACTCATCTTGGCACGAATATCCTTAGCAATGATACGTGGAACACATTATACACTGGGTACGCCGATGGCGACAATGCCAAACGGTACGTTAGAGATCTTACTCTATCCAGAATCTTGAATGGTTCCATGTAGCGAGGGTTAATCTTCCCACGCTTACCAAACCTGAATACATCCTTGGGTGGCGATACTGTGATAAGTACCTTGCCACCAACCTCGAACTCAACACTTTAACGCTTCTGATCTGTGTAAAACTTTTGTCGACTCTGAGCGGTCAACAACCTCTGTCTACTCAGAGCAATGTTCGAAGTTGTCCTTTCGACCAACTCTGGTCCAAGTAGAATCTTGTCAGCGTACTCAACCCAACAAATCTGAGATCTACATCTGAGACCATACAAAGCTTCGAACTGAGCCATCTTGACCGTAGCATGCCAGCTATTATCGTACGTGAGCTCAATCAGACTTAGGCTGTCTTCTCAGCTAGTCGGATGATCGAGTACGTATGCTTCTTAGCATATCCTCCAGGGTCCAGATAGTCTTTTCAGACTGACCATCTGTCTGAGGATGAAACCCTGCTGAATCTCAATTCAGTTCCCATGGCCTTGTGAAGTTCTTGCTATAAACTTGATATGAATCGGCCATCTCGATCCGATACAATGGTCTTAGGAATGCCATGTAAACGGATAATCTCCTAGTGGAAAACTTATGCTGACCTCTGGGTCACCCAAGTAACCTCAGTTTCCAATGCAACCACTATTGCTGCTAGTTCTAGGTCATGTGTTGGTTAGTTTGCTTCATAGGTTTTCAATTGTCTAGATGCGTATGCAATAACATTGCCCCTCTGCATCAAAGACACATCCCAACCCATTTCTCGAAGCATTAACTATAGATCATATAGCCATCATTCTATCCGACAATGCCAAAACTGGTGCATAAGTCAGACACTGTTTCAACTTCTTGAAAACTGGTCTTGCACTTGTCATCCCATACAACTTCTTGTTGACCTTGCGGAACAGACTGGTCATAGGTGGAGTGATCTAAAAAAAATCCTTCCCTGAACCGTCTATACTGCTCAGCAAGCTCTGGGAAACTGCGCACTTCGCTCACACCCTAAGGCCGCTTCCAAACAACTACTGATTCATTCTTCTGGGGAATAACCATAACCTCATTCTTATTGATCACATGGCCTAAGAAAGCCACTTCTAGATCCAACAATCACACTTAGCCCACTTTGCGTACAACCGACTTGGTCTAAGGACCGATAAAGCAATCCGCATATGTTCCCTGTGAGCTTCCTTGCTCGGGAAAAATATCAAAATGCCATTGATGAAGACCACTATGAACTTATTCAAGTACTGGTCTAAAACATCGATGCACTAGGTTCATGAAAACTGCTAGAGCATCGTAGATCCAGATGGCATGACTACAATCTCGTAGTGACCATCTCTCGTCCGAAATGAAATCCTCGGAATATCATCCTCACGAATCCTGAGCTAATGATACCCAGATCTCAGGTCGATCTTGGAGAAAACTTTCGCTCCCTGTAGTTGATCCAACAGATCATCACTCCTTGGTAACATATACTTGCTCTTGATCGTGACTTTATTCAACTCTCGAAAGTCAAAACAAAGTCGAAACGGTCCATCTTTTATTTTGACAAATAAAACTAGGGCACTCCTACTCAAGGTGATGCACTCAGCTTTATATAACTTTTGTCAAGAAGATCCTTGAGTTGCTTCTTCAACTCTTGCATCTCAACAGGAGCCATCCGGTACGGTGCCTCAGAGATCGGCGTGGTACACGGCTCGAGATCAATTACAAACTCCACGACACGATTCGGGGTATCCAGGAATATCTTCTGGAAAGACACCCGTAAATCCTCTAACCACAGAAATAACAAAAATTGAAGTCGATCACTGCCTTATGACGCTTTCGTCAATCCATACCGAGAATAATTATCGTATGGGACCATGGTTATTTAGGTCAAATCGCTTTGAATTTCTTACCCTTGATGGTAATCGACAATCCGACAAACGATTGGTTCCCACTACATGGTCACCATCTTGGACCAGCCTACTACATGGTTCACAGACGACTCACTAGTGGCTCCGAGCCCAGGCCCATCCATTACCAGCGTCCACTGTTGCCATGAGCCACTGTCCATACATCTCAACCCATCCTTGGTAGCTCCACCTAATTAATAGGCAGCCATCTCCTAAGAGGTTGTTGGTGAGTCTCGAACACGAGACCTTACCCCATACCAAGCAACGAAACATTAACTTGGTATAGACCAAAGGTTCATATATAAGAAGAGTTACAACAAAAGGTTCACAACCTCGTTGCACACACAACTTAACTTACAACCATCCAAAATGAAAGTCTGGGTAGCACCCACATCAACAACACATTAACAAAAGTGTAATGCAGATATAAAGTACTCTAAGCATTAGGAGCATAGGGTCCATCCGCCTCACGCATCACGTATAGGCGTTGACCTTGGCTTCCCGAAGCCACCGGGGCTTTCCCTTTGTTTCTCGCAGTTGTCTGTATTGAAGGACTAGGGGCTTCCACCGGACTGAACCTGGGTTGGTTGTTCTGATTAACAAATATTTGCTATGACTCAGCCCCTTTCTGTCTCCTATGCGGACAAAATAACCGCAAGTGTCCTTCATTTCCACAGGCATAGCACGTTTTCTTCTCCTTCAGACACACATTACTCTTGTGCCCGTAGGTACCACAGTTGTAGCACTGGATCAGGCTATTGCCTTGACCCGAACGTTGTGTAGACCCATCCTGAGTCATATTCGTTTTTGCTCGGCCAGATATGGCAAAATCAGATGGTGGAGAGGGACGTTTAAACCCACTTGCCTTAGGCTGGTTCTCCCATTGCCTCTGGCTATCACGCTTCTTGGTCGACTCTTCCAGAGTCACCTCTAACTTGTAGGATGCATCCACGTACTGCTCCAAAGTCGAGCATCCGTGATGCACCATCAGTGGCTTAATATCTGGGCCCATCCACTCATGGAAATACCAGATTTTCTATGCCTCACTGGATATCTCAGGTCCAGCATACTGTAGCAAATGATTGAATTTGGTTGCCAGCTCAGTCACCTTCAATCCATCAGTCTTAGGGTATAGGAACTCCTTGTGTTTCTCCTCCCTCATAGCACGAGAGAAGAAACGGTCTGTCATCTTTGTCTTGAACATCTCCCAGTTCAAAACAGGGCTATCAGCTAAGCCGGTACTCTCCCACCACTCACTAGCATCCTCCTTTAACTGAAGAGAAGCTATATGTACTTTCTCAGCTTCAGTACAATCAATGTTGCGGAACAACCGCTCCATGTGGGAGAACCAATGGATCACCCCGACTGGTTCCCCTTTCCCGTTATAGCTGTCAGGCCTCATGGAATTAATGGTCTTTAGTGCACGACCATAGTTGTCTCGAGTCCTGACTATATTCTCCTGGAATACACGGTTTCCTGGCTCCTCAAATCTGGGAACCGGTGGGGGAATTTGCACACCTTGTGCCTGTGGCATACTCGGTCGCAGTATATCAGTCACTACTTGCATGACCATTCCCCGAATTGCCTCTAATGTTGCAGCATCAAATGCCATTGGAGCGTTGGTCTGCTCTTGACCATTGCTTCTAGGATGGTTGTTGGAACCAAACTCCTGCTCGTCTTGTCCAACATTTCCTATAGTTGGTCTGGGGTACTCGGCCCAGCACCAGCACGGATAACGTTCCTTGTGTTCACCATCTGTGTATCGATCAATTTCCAAGGATTTTATCACATTAGTATCATTCTGATATACTTATTGTAATAAAATCAACTTAGAATAGATCAACTTGGTAATTTCTATTGATGAACTCAAACCGAGTTACTAGGTTCTACAACCTCAAATCACAACGAGCGAACTGAGAATCAAGCCTAACTGGAGATGGCGAAACCACCTCGGCTTCTCCCGGGTTCCTCTGAAGAGAACAGAATGCACCCATATATAGCGGGGCAACGAGGAAGGAATTAGTCTTTCTAGACATAGAAGCAAGCTTACTATATCAGACTGTATAGAAGACATGACTATGAACGATGTTTTGAAATTCTTTTCACTTTGAAAATTCAGAGCCCTTTTAAAGCATTTTCAAAAATGGATAAATGATTTATAAAATCCCAAACCCGTTTTAAAACCTTTGGCTCTGATACCACAACTGTAACACCCCCAAATCTTAACCCATTTGGAAAGGTATTACCGCCAGTGACCCCAGTGTTCCTTACCGAGATCACCCAAGGCTTTACCGGTTTAAATACAATTTAGGAAATACAATTGATACATAATGATCAAAGTATTCAAATCAAGACATCAATCAAATGAAACATGAGTTACGGGATTACAACCCAATCCCGAATAGGCCAAACACAGAGTTTAAACAAAGTACAGCGGAAGACTTATAAAAGATATTACAAAAAGGGTTGTGATCGTAATGATCACCTGCCCAAGGATCTCAACCTGATTAAAATAAATTATTAAAACATCCAAAAACAACCGTCGTCTTCATAGTCAATCTAGTCTCCTCAAAGCTTCACTCTATCTGATGTGCCGAATCGAACGGATGACACCAGCCCACATGCGGAGAACAATGTTCATGGGTTAGTCTACTTGAATAGACTAGCAAGGGTAAAAAGCAGAGTGGTTCGAGTGATCGTAACCGTTTACTATCATTGTCCCTCGAATAATAACCGAAGGGACGATACATAACCCGACACTTTCACGGAATAACAACAAGAGGTATGCATAAGAGAAGATTCTGGAAGACTTAATCTTCACAGAAATCGACCCGAAAAGAGACTCCAAGAGATTGAGTCTTTAAGGAAATATGACAAATCTGGAATGCTTACAGAATCAAACAACAGCGATTAAAAGCTGACTGAGATGCTTCGGCTCACAACCAACCTCACCGCTTACAGTGAATCCAGATCGGAAGGAGAACGTACTACATTCAAGTCTGGATCTTACAGAACCACATAATGATGATTTAAAAACTGACTAAGATGTTTCGGTTCACGACCAACCTCATCGCTTACAGCGAATCCAGATTGGAAAGAGAACGTACTCTGATCAAAAGTCAAGACGAGCTTTCCTAGCTGCACTATTTACTTAGCTGCACTACTCGCCAAAGGTATATTAATTATGTGCACTCGGGCACTTTATCTTATTTAATTCCAAAACCCACATCACGTTATAGGCTTTTAAATCATCTCATCCATCGGGATAAAGAGATACCGTCGGGAACTAAATCCATGGACGGAGTTGACTCGGGAACTAAATCCCTAAAGTCGGCTCGGGAACTAAATCCCTCGGGAACTAAATCCCTAATAACGGAATTGAGAACTAAATCCCTACAAGCGGCACCAACTGTGTGCACAAACCCTTAAAAGGATGGTAGGAACTAAATCCTAACCACCAGGTTATCAAGAAACGACTAGTACTCGCATTGAGATACACAGTAGCGTTCCTACGAATACTCGTTCTAACTAAACAGTTACAAACGCAGTAATAACTCATATCAATGCCCTCAAGGCCAATTACAAATAAAATAGCGTTGTTCTAACAATATACAACCTATAACAATATCTGTATTAATTCACATATATATATATATAATAGCGTTGTTCTAACAGATATACAACCTATTATAATATCATATTTTAGTTTTCCAAAACAGTTAACAAAACTGTTTCCAGATGAACACCATAATCATTCCAAATTAATTACTCAGATAAACTACTGATAATTAATGTAAATATGGAACGATGAGCAAGAGCGAACCGCCACTTGCCTTAATCCGCAGAATAGTAAAGACGACAACTGGATTCCGGCTCGATACGGGTATAGATCCGACAGCACAACAACCTTCGAGTCGACCCATAAAAGGAACCCTAAGTTAGATCCGACATAAACAATACGAATCTAAACCCGGCGAAAGAACACGGAAGAAAAGACGCCACGACGACAACCAACCAAGCCAAAGCCACGAAGGAATTCTGGGCACTGGCGGCGGTCGCCGCATTCATCACGGCGGTCGCCGTGAAGAACACGGTCGACAGAGATGAGAGAAATCTCACCAAAACAATGCGCGTTTCGACCCCTTTCCGCCTTGTTTGGTTTCTGACCTCCAAAGGCAACCACAAGGCTTCAAAAGAGCTGCTGGAAACGCCACCAAACAACACCGACGAAAGCTTCAGAATTTCCGACAAAGGCACAACTCCGGCGAGAGGCAAATTTGGCAGAGGTTCGGTATTTGGGATGGCTCAAATCTCTCCCCCAACACCCCCTTTTATAGCCAAAGCGTCTGGAGTTCAAAAACAAATGGCCTACAGCTAGTTCGGCGCTCGCCAGAAATCGCGCCGGCGACCATCGGGCAAGGACTGCCGGACAACGATGACTGCCATTACGGCGGGCGCCATAATTTACGGCGGTCGCCGCGGCCTGACACACCAGCTGCCTCCTCGAGCGTTGGGACGACGGGCGCCGTGACTTTACGGCGGTCGCCGTGCTTGGATCTCACGACGGCGGTCGCCGTGACAAGCTTTTCCCGTCCGTTCAGCTTTGAACGAACATGACATTAAACCGGGATAAAAATTATCGTACGCGAACGACAATTAAAATCCAAGGCATGTTGTCTGTATATTATTTCACTGAGAAAAATATTACAGATACAGAGCTATTACAGAATGTCTCAAACTCTCTGTATTAAATCCGACGTACACAACGGGTACTCGGGAAAATTCCAAAATTCCCAAAATAACCTTACAAAAATACGGGGTATCACAACTTTACTCTAATCAAAGTCAAGACGAGCTTTCCTAGCTGCACTATACTTAGCTGCACTACTCGCCCAAGGGTATATTAATCATGTGCACTAAAGCACTTATCTCATTATATTCTAAAACGCACAACACGTTATAAGCTTTTAGATTCTCTCATCCCTCAGGATAAAGAGATACCGTCGGGAACTAAATCCCTAAGGCGGAGTTGACTCGGGAACTAAATCCCTAAAGTCGAATCGGGAACTAAATCCCTCGGGAACTAAATCCCAAACAATGGAATCGGGAACTAAATCCCTAGGGAACTAAATCCCTCAAAACGAAATCGGGAACTAAATCCCTACAAGCGGCACCAGCTGTGTGCACAGACCCAGAGTAAGGAGGATGGTAGGAACTAAATCCTAACCACCAGGTTATCAAGAAACGACTAGCACTCGCAATGAGATACACAGTAGCGTTCCTACGAATACTCGTGCTAACTAAACAGTTCAGCACAGTAATAATCCACATCAAAACCATCATGGCCAATAACAGATAAAATAGCGTTGTTCTAACAATATACAACCTATCATAATATATGTATTAAATCATATCAAAATATATATAATAGCGTTGTTCTAACAGATATACAACCTATTATAATATCTCATTTTAATCATATCATTAAACAAAACTGTTCCCAACGCAAACAGTAAATCATCCCAAATTAATTAACAACTAAATAATTGATAATTAATTGAAATATGGAATGATGAGCAAGAGCGAACCGCCACTTGCCTTAGATCCGCAGAAGCTTAAAGACGACGATGGGATTTCCGGGCTCGAAACAGGGACAGATCTGGCAACACAGATTCCTTCGGATTGACCCATAAAGAAATCATAAGTTAGATTCGACAAACACGAGTAGGAATCTAAAGAATAACGAAAGGAATCGAAAGGAACGAAGCCCGATCGAAAGCCACAGAAGCCAAGGCCGAAACAGACCAAGGGCCTCTGAGCGGCGGTGGCCGCTTGTTCGTGGCGGCGGTAGCCGCCTGCCTTACAGCGGGCGCCGCTACGAACTGCACAGAAAATGCGAGAAGAGAATTCTCACCGACGACGATCGTTTTGCTTCTCTTTTGCCTTGCTTTGGATTCTTAGCTTCTAAGGGCCACCAAAGCTTCACTTTGCAACTAGAATAACACCAAATGGAGCTCCGACGATCGATTGCGGGTTCTCCGGCGAAAGCTTGATTTTCCGGCGAGATTAATGTGAGAGATCTGAGCTCGGATTGTGCATCAATTCAGCTCCCAATCCCTCCTTTAAATAGCCAAAACTCCAGGGGACAACCAAGGACACGTGGAGGGCTAAGATCGGAGGTCGTCTGATTCGCCGACCATCACGGAGGTCAAGCCGGCGAGGCAGAGCTAGGCATGTAACCTAGGCAGCGGTCGCTGCCCATTTTGGCCTGGCGGTGGTCGCCGCTTTCCGGCAGCGGTCGCTGCTTTTCGACCCACTTGACAAGTTGAAGAAGATGACGATGACGTCCATCAGTTGGCGGCGGTCGCCGCTTGCCTTACGGCGGTCGCCGCCAAGGCCATTCTTCGTCCGTTTTAACTTGGAACAACATGGCCTTAGCCCGGGATAAAAATAATCGTACACGAACGAGTATTAAGTCTCGAAATACATCGAATGTATATTATTTCACTGAGAAAATTTATTACAGAGATCAAACATATTACCGAATGTCTGAACTTCTCTGAAATAAATTCGACGTGCAATATGGGAGTTGAAAAAATTCCAAAATATCCTTATAAAATGATGGATATTATAATTTCCTAGTGTTTTCATGGCACTTGGGAGAATTTCAAGCGCTTCCGAGTTTCTGACATATGATACTAGTGCTTCAGATTTTTAGTGTGGAACTTTTAATATCAAGAGTGTCCCCAAGGTTTATTTAAATCCATAGTTCTTGAAAGTTCACTAAGGTGTATTTTCTTGGCCTCAAACAACCGTTACTCCCAAGCACACAAGCAGGCTTATTAGACACTTTTTGTTGTGTATTGCCTAAATATATACCGTTCATAACATAGTTTTTTCTTAGGACCAAATAAGGAAGCTTTGCTATCAATATGATGAGTTTCCATTCCTACTAGAAAAACTGTATTTAGGTTTTTCTCCATGGACTTACAGAATTCTATACTTCCAATTCCAACATACAAATTTTCAGTTAACTTAAAAAAACTTAAACAGCATAAATGAAACATTTGAGTACTTTTGGGATATTATTGAATCTTGATTGACATTACACATTACTTCATGCTGAGATCATGAAAAAAATTCCCATTTATTTTGAGTTTTACGAAACTCCAAATGTCATCTATGGATGCAATTTATTCACAATATCACCATGTTTCAGAAGTACATAGAGAATAAATTAAAAGTAACAATCTAAACTTAATCGGTTAAATGACATTCTTTTATATCTTCCTCATAGTTCATGAGAACCACGCAGTTATATTATTCTGTCAATACTCTTTTGAAAGTGGATAAATGACTCATTGTTGATAGTCCGTCAGCATTGATTTCGAATAGGATAAGTTGGGGAAAGTGATCTGGTTAAGTTGGGGAAAGTGATTTCCTGTGTGGTCACTTTTTTATCTTTGATGACCAAGCTACTTCATCAATCACCCCCACTTCCAATCCAACAGTGAAAGAACACTTCTAAAAAAAAATACTTCCATCCTTTTATTGATGCTTCACTTTGCAACCAAATTTATCTTCCAACTGGCTAACCTATTTTCCGCTAGCAGCCTTTCTCTTATAGTCAGCCAGAAAATAGAAGTGTGCTTAGCTCATTCTTAGGTTGTTTTGGATACATTCTTCTGGATTGAAAATTTATTTCTTACAAGTAATGCTCTCCCCGTCACCGTGTTAAATAATTCTCTAAATTATTTCCTCTTTATCCATGACTAACTCGGATTTATGCCTATTTGTTGCAGATACTATTGTATAATAAACACATTTTACCCAAATTTGTCTCCTCAACAATGTCATAACGATGTTTCTTAGCTCACCCGACCATAAGTAGTTTCTCCGTACTGCTTGAAAAGTTTCTATAAAGGTTGTTTGGAAAGATAAACATGTCCAGTAGTACTAGGTTTGAAGATAAAAAATAGCGTCTTTAGATGCTGCAATCTGCTTTCATGTATCTGTTTTCTTGATAATTATACTCTTGCTAACACCTTGTCTGCTAAAAGCTCAAGAGTCATGATAGTCATACTCCTTGTTATAAGCTTATGGCGATTTCTTGTGTGGTCACTTTTTCTGTCTGGTTAAGTTGGGGAAAGTGATCTGTGGGGCACTGCTTCTATCTTTTCTCTCATTCATTTACTAAATAGTTCTTGGGGTTTGCTCATCCTAGTGTGGGCATGTTACAATATTAGAACCACTTACTACCTTATGCTAAATCTGGAAATTTCAGAGTGATTAGATATGGAAAAGCAGTTTTTTAAGTACGTAGCTTATATGAGAAAAGCAAAATTCATGATCAGATGTCACATAGTAGAAACATGAGTTCATTAAAACCAGAGCTTCTGCAACAACGAATATGTGAAGTGTGAGTTGGCTCTGTAAGCAAACAATAAGTTTTGAGTAGCTATAGTGTGCTTGAATTATGCCAACATCTGAATGTGGAAAGAATAAAATTTCTTATATGATCTATTGCTAATTGATAAAGTTGATCATTAGTCCTAATAATGGAATGTCTATGTAACTAGAGGGCTATTGAACAATTTGTTGGCCTTCTGTATTGAACCATTGCTACCATAGATATATTTTGGAAAGTGGGCTTCTGAATTTTTTATTTGCTATAAACTCTTCCACTCCCTGCTTGTGCAATATTCTTTCATCTTGTTGAATGGTGAATAGATTTAACTTTTCAAGACATCATTAATTAGAGGCTCTTCTGAATGAATTTTCTCTTTTGCTAAGCCTCAATAAAACTAACCTGAAATAAAGCAACGTTTCCTTCATGTGAGCTGATATGGCTCAATTCTGTGTGATATTTTTCAAGACCTCCCCCCTCTTGAAGTGCATTACTGTTGCTTCTGTGTCGTTGCCTCCTGCCCAATGGATGTTGCTAATCTGCTGAAATTTGGTGGTTCTTGTTTATCTTACATCTATAGTTTATATCTAACATGGTTACTTCATATTCTGAATCACTAGAAAATGTTAGACATAAGAAATCATAGTCTCGCGTAAATTAGTTTCTAAGGTTACTAGGTATAAGTTTATTGTTTCTTTTATTGATTCTTTTTTATATTTAAAATTTGACTCTCGAGTCTAGAACAAACATGGAAACATTTACATACTGATTTTTTTTTATCATTTATGTGTTTATCCTCATTTCATTGTACATATAAAGGTTTATGGTATATATTAATCATTTATTTATTTATGTCTAATAAACTTGATCTGATAAATACATGAATATATATATCTTGTGCGCGCGGTACTTTACTCGTTCATCAAGTCCGTACACATCAAATCAACTTGATGAAATACAAGAAGAGTGGGTTGAGTTTGTTGAGAAATACATTGAATGATAAGTAACTAATTAAGCATATATGCCCAGATAACGACTAAAGTTGTTTATTGAATTTCCTGATTAGCATTCTTGAATTATGTTCTAATTAATATCTTCACTTTCCTTGTCATGTAGGTAGTCGATGATTCAAGCTAACTCAAGTAGGATGCAAAACTCATTAGGTTTACTTATTCATTAGTTTATATATTCATTACATGACTATGTTTATTTATTTAGTTTAATTCAAAATTGGCATTATTATAGCTAGCTAGCTAGTCTATTCTTTATCATGTGCACATTTTGTTGATTATATGGATAATGTTATTTGAACAGTTTTATAACAAGTACGTTTTCATTATATATGTATTGATGTATATATCTGGAGGATAATGTACTCATTTTAGATTAATATTATAGATAACGACTAATTAACCTGTTATCAATATAACTAATATTTCAAAATTATTATAGACAACGGCTTCAAGCCATTGTCTATGTCATTTTTATTTAAAACACACACAATTAAACAACGATTGTATTACATTAAAGACAACGATCCAAGTACAAAACCTGTTGTCAATAATATTCCACTTTCATTATATATATTAGACAACATTTGTAATCATACGAAAGACAACACGTCTAAATACAACAACCATTGTCTATGTAATTTTTTTTAATATAATCATTAGACAACGATTGTCATTATATTAAAGACAACGGGCCCAATCATTTGCTCTCTATTTCACAACGGTTGTAGTAGGGCTGTGCATCCGGTCCAGACCGGACCGGAATTTTTTCAAACCTTGGACCGGAGACCGGACCGGTATGATTCGGTCCGATCCGATTCCGGTCCGGTCTTGGACCGGTAAATATATTTTTATATTTTTTAGTTTTATATAAATGAAAATTTAATTATTTTTTCTATTTTTATAACTATTGTGTATAATATTAGATAATATATTTTGTTATTTATTTATATTTATAGTAAAAATTAATTTTTAATAATATTATGAGATATTAATATATAAATTAAATTAAAAACAATAAAAAACCGGTCCATTTGGTCCGGACCGGAAACCGGCCGGGTTTGGACCGGACCGAAACCGAAATTTTACAAATACGTGGACCGGACCGTAATTCCCTCGGTCCGGGCATTTTCGGTCCGGTCTGGTCCAATTTTCCACTCCGGTCCGAATTTGCACACCCCTAGGTTGTAGGCTACATAGACAACGGTATACTTCAACTGGAAACACCAAATATTATTTTCTACGCTACATAAGACAACGGTTTTATGGTATCCTAAACAACGAGTGCCAACGTGATCTACAAGAACTGTTGTAAAAGGTAAACCGTTGTCTATGTTGTCAATGCATAGACAACCCTGGATACGACAACAGTTCCAAAACCGATGTCCATATCATTTTTTAACCGTTGTCTAAACATGTTTCTGCAGTAGTGAATAAAAAATGGCCATGCTGTTTTTTTATTAAAAAAACGCGTATTTTTGAAAAAACTTCAAAAGGATGCACGCGCGCACAGGATATGGGATGTGCATAAATTTTGGATTGTATGTGCATGGATTTGGACTTGTATGTGCATCTAAATTCTACTTCTGTACATCGTTTTTCTGGGTTAAAACGTACATGAGTTTTGATCTGTATGTGCATTCCTTTTGAAGTGTATGCCTTTATACTTGTATGTGCATGTAATTTGCAGTAGGTTTGCATGAGTTTTCACTTACATATTTTCTAGAAATAAAAATGTACGTGACTCTGTGTAAGTAAAAATTCATGCACATACAGACAAACACTTATGCACTTTCCAGAATGTGCACAAGTTTATGCTTGTATGTGCATAGGTTTTGATTGTATGTGTGAATTTGTTTAAGTAGAAACTCATGCACATACATGCAAAAACTTATGCACTTCTTGGAATGTGCACAAGTTTGTGCATGCATGTGCACATATTTTGATTGTATGTATGGATTTGTATAAATGGAAACACACGCACATACATGCAAAAATTGATGCACTTTTTTAGAATGTACACGAGTTCGTGCTTATATGTACATGAATATTTGTTTGTCTTTGTTTAGTGGAAACTCATGCACATACATTCAGAAAACTTATCTCTGAAATGTGCACAAGTTTGTATTTCATTTGACTTTATGTGGACGAGTTGAAAAATGCACAGATTTGCCTGTATGTGTATGAAAATAAGTTTCTATGTGCATGATTTTTGTGTTGTATGTGCTAGCGAATAAAAAAAACGTGTGCGCATGCACCCGCCCGTATTCCCCCCAAAAATATGCGTTTTTTTTCAAATAAAATTCGGCCATGCCGAATTATTGCATTTTTTAAACTTTTTTAATCTGGGCCTTTAGTTTCCTTGGATCAAATAGCCTATATTCATTCTTATTTCTCACCTAAGCTCCATTTCTCACCAGATCCGCACCCTAAACACTCCGATAAAACGGGTACTATCTCATACTAACATTAGTTAATATCATATTAATATGACATGTATGTGTTACACACACTTAAGTCAACAACAATTTTTTTCTAAAAAAAAAAAGTCAACAACAAATTGCATAATATGAATAATTAAAACAGGCTTCCCATGTGTAAGGACCCCACTAACAGAATCTTTCCGCCCACTACTACAATTATTAATCTTTGAGGCGTCGTCTTAGAGTATTTGACTGGTCAAATTAGTATTGTCAAGACGATATTTATAACTTATGCTTAAGTGAAGAATTCATTAAAATGAAGCTGTTATTCTAAAATAAAATTAATGTTTAAAATCATTTTCAATTTTTTTTTATATTTAATACCATTTTTATAAAACAAGGTTGTTAAATGTTAACTATGCTTTTAGGACGTAGGATAAGAAATTTATTTTTAAAAAATTAATCAATATCTTTCTTAAAATAAACAATTATTATCCTACTTTTCATTTTCCTGAAAAGAACAGTTTCTTTGACAAAAAAGTGAAAGGGAAAAGGTTTGACCACTTTGGATAAAAAAGAAAAGAATAATGCAAAATTATTGGATGTTAAAAGACTAATATATCCACTATTTAAAGGGTTTGTTTGGTAAATATTATTTATTGTTTATAATGTGTTTTTTATAAAAAATATTTTTGAAATTTATGAGATATTGAGATTTGTATAAAATTGTAAAAACATTTTTTTGTTTATAAAGTGTTTATAACCTCCTTTAAAGAGATCCTTAATCAATTTGAATATGTTATCGAAATAAGCTTTTCAATGAATCTTTGAACATCTTTTTTTGTTCAAAAAACAAATCTATAACTAACACGTGCATCTAAAAAAATCAGTGAAGGAATCAGCATGTATGATAGAGCTCATAACCACTTCTGAAACTCTCGGTGCCATGCTGCAACAACATTCTAAAACCAACTGTATTAAGTATGAAGATCACTGCACTTCCCTTTTCCATAATCACATCAAACATCGCAGAAGTCGTAACAATATTTCTTTTCTTCTGAATAGCTTGGGAAGAAGATTCTGTGAGCACAAGGATGTAGCCCGTATTCTCATTGACTACTTCCAAAACCTGCTTGGCCGCAACCACCCCTCTCACCTTTTTAACCCTGATCTTGTCAGATTTGGCCCCTTCATCCCCTCCAATTCCCATCACACAATCTCTCTAAACCCATCTCCCTCCCTGAAATCCGTAATGCTATCTTTGCAATTGGGGACTGTAAGGCACCTAGACCTGATGGTTTTAACTCACTCTTTTTGTAAAAAATACTTGGCTCATTACAGGTACTGAAGTCAGTGGCGCCATCAAAGATTTCTTCTCATCTGGCCGGTTGCTCAAGTAGGTCAACCACACAATCCTTTCACTCATTCCGAAGGTCCAGAACCCCACCTATGCTAAAGACTACCGACCAATCTCTTGCTGCAACACAGTCTACAAGGCAATTTCAAAGATCATTGTTGAGAGAATGAAAGTTGTTCTGCCGTAGCTCATTGATATCAAGCAAAGCGCTTTTGTTCCGGGTCGTTCAATCAGACACAACATTCTCGTGTGCCAGGACCTGCTCAAACATTACACATGGACTAGTAATCCCCCAAGGTGTGCGATAAAAATTGATTTTAACAAGGCTTTTGACTCTCTCTGATGGGATTTTCTTGTTAATGCTCTCAAAGCCTTCAACTTTCCTGATGTCTTCATCAACTGGATCCATGTCTGCATCTCCACTCCTACCTACTCCATCAAAGTTAATGGAAATCCGGAAGGGTTCTTCACTGGCAGAAGAGGCATCAGACAGGGTGACCCCTTGTCCCCTTATCTGTTTGTTGTTGCTATTGAATACCTTGTCAGGATGCTGAAAACACTTGAAAACAACCCTTCATTCAAATATCACTATGAATGAAAATCACTCACTTGAGCTTTGCAGACGATCTGATGATGTTTTGTAGAGGCGATGTTAGCTCCATTTCGGCAATGAAGAACATTATTGATGAATTTGGTAGAATCTCAGGACTCCAAATCAACCCGACTAAAACCAGTATTTATCTTGGCGGCATCTGTGATGACAACAAGACTGCTATTCTTGATGCCACTGGATTTACTGAGGGATGTCTCCCCTTTCGATACTTGGGGATTCCTATTGGGAGTAAAAAGCTCCACTCAAGAGACTACGCTGAAGTTATTATGTCGAACTCATTCACTCTGTGCTCTATGGCATCCAAACCTTTTGGTGCTCTATTATGCTTTTTCCTACTGAAGTCCTCAACAAAATTGAAAGCATTATGAGAGCTTTTCTATGGTCTGACTCCACTGATTCCAAAAGATGCCTCATTGCCTAGGATGCGATTTGCAAGCCAAAAAAGGAAGGAGGACTAGGATTCAAAGAACTACTCTCATGGAACAGGGCATGCGCAACAAAGTCTTGGGCCTCGGCCAATCTACTCAGAAATCAGGATATTTAGGGTGTTGCGCTCTGAATGATGACAGTTGGTGCTGGAAGTCTCTTCTACATACGAGAGACGAGCTCTTAAAGAAACTTCTTATGACCCAACTTCATGCTCAACTCACTGATCACACTGGATCCTTCTCCTCCAACAAAATGTACAACATCCTCCGCTCTCCTAATCCCACCTCTGCATGGCTTGCTGCAATCTGGAGAGGAATTCATGACCCTAAGTGCTCGTTTATTGCTTGGCTTGCTTGTCATAACCGTCTCCCAACGAAAGATAGAATTGCCAGATGGTACCCAATTGATAGCATGACTTGCCCTCTCTGTAACTCTGTTGATGAATCCAATCTGCATCTCTGGACTCAATGCACCTTTGTTAACACTGTACTGAATATCATCTTGGCCAGATTGAAAATCAGGTGAAGATCATTCGGATTGACAGATTGGTTCAAGTGGTTGTCCAACAACAAAAAGAAGCAGAGCTTAGTGAATCAGATCACGACCATGTCTTTCACCACCTTTGTCTACTCCATTTGGCTCACCCGGAATCGTTCCATCTTCAAGAATGAACAGCCTAGTACACATAAATGCTCCTTGAAGCTCCTCAAGCAAATTTCAGCAACCCTCGCTACAAAGAGAGACAAGGTTGATCCTGGCATTAGCCGATGGCTTGATAGATTGCACATGTTATAAATCCTCTTAGCCTTCTTTTGCACGGTAGACGACTTTGGTTACTGCATGCTTCTTGGCATGACAAACTCTGGCTTTTTTAGCCGCTTTTGACCTAATATAAGCTTAACATTTCTTTAAAAAAAAATAAGTGAAAGGATTGAGAAGTTGAAGCAACTTAGTTATTGAATAACAATAAATAACAGTGAACGCATTGTTATTCATTTTTCTATTAACAATTTTATCTATTTTGCTTCCAAAATTTATAGACATTTAATTGACACATTCGTCTAAATTATTACATTTTTACCGAGTCTTCCCGCATGTTTTTATTCATCATGTTTATTGACCAGTGAATAAAATTTTTGAAAGCAAAATACGGAGTAGTTAATAAAAAAAATGCTTATAATTTATTCTTAATTAAATATATAAAAAATCTAAAATAAGTATAAAATTATCAAAATTTAAGTGCTAAAATGAGTAACAAAAACTTAGAAAATGGCATAGCAACTTAGCAAGTATTGATGCATTAATTTTAGTGATATTTTTATCAAAAAAATAAAAATTAGTTATATAAAATATATATACAGCTAAAATGCAGCAAAATTGCTGGAGTAGCTCAGTTGGTTAGAGCGTGTGGCTGTTAACCACAAGGTCGAAGGTTCAACCCCTTCCTCTAGCGGAATAATTCATATTTTTTGGGCCCTTTCTTCAGGCCCAATTTCAATTACGGGCTAAAATCTTATGGGCTTCTACATCGGCCCAACGTTTCTGGCCTCCCGTTGAAAGAAGCGTTCACCACGCCCAGAGCTGCATTCTCCTTCTTCTTAATGGTTTTCACATTGCATTTTTATTTTTATTTTTCCGATTAGGTAAGAATTCAAAGTTGTGTATCAAACACAACTTTGAGAGGCCGAATACACCAGCAGTCGAAAAAACCGACAAGAAACCAAACCGAACAAACAACACAAAAATACAAACTAGAAGAAGATAAAGCAAAGAACCTAGAGATGAGGTCTTAAAACAATCAATATGATTATCCTCGAAATAAATGAGAATTGTGTTGTAACGGTCTTAAAACAATCAATATGATTATCCACTAAATAAATGAGAATTGTGATTCTAATTTTTTGGTAACAAAAATTTAGAGGTGAAAGGGATTAGGGCTAGGGAAAACCTTGAGATTATTGTATTGCCTTATTTTGAAGAATTTGAAATGATAGTTAGCAAGATGATATTTGTTATCCACTCATTAAAACGTTTTTTAAAGCAGAAATATTATAAAGAGCTTCATTTTCCACCTACACTATGTGTTAGAAAACAATGCAATCTTGTTTCAAGATTAACTAAAATATTCTAGTTAGATATCACACTAGCCTTGCTTCAGTCGGCCATAGAAACACTCCCAGAGGGAGCGTTCCCTAGAAAGCCAACCATGGCCACCGCCCACCGGAGACGAGCCGCCGCCACTACCATGGCACCCGCCTCTCCGACACTCACCGCCTCATCGGGAATCGCTCCCGACCTTCCGCCGCCACCACCTCCCTCCCCACCACCACCTTCCCCTCTACCACCTTGCCACGTGCTCGACGTTTTGACCTTGTCGTGCGACGTCGTTTTCGGCCACCGTGAGGGAGACCTCCGGCCAGGGAATCGCCGCCACCGTGAGGGAGATCTCGGCGAGAGCACTCCGGTTTACCGCCGCCACCACCGAGCAAGCGACCAAATGAAGAAGACGATCTTTCTGAGGAGACGAGATCTCGACGCCGTCGTCTTCGACCACCGTGAGGGAGATCTCCGGCCAGGGAATCGCCGCCACCGTGAGGGAGATCTCGGGAGATCTCCGGTCGGCGAAGTACAGTAGCTCCAGCAGATCTGGCTCGCCTCGCTGGCGGTTTTACTGGGCGCCTTGGAGGTGGAGTTATGAGCCGCCGACGAGAAGGCAACCACCGGGCTCCAGGCCGAGAAGGCAACTACCAGGCCGAGGAGGCCATCACCATCTGATGAAATCCGGACTGCCGAGGAGGCACTAAGCAGTTTTTTTTTAGTGTGTGGGTTTTGATGCACTCTTGGGTTGATGGAGTTTTCCTAGGCGGTGATTCGAGTTGTTGTTCCGGGCTTATCAAGGATGTTGACGATCCTTCCGGCGGCGCAAGGTTCTTTTGTGCTTTACTCACCTCACCTCTAGGTTCTTTGTTTTATCTTCTTCTAGTTTGTGTTGTTTGTTCGGTTTGGTTTCTTGTCGGTTTTTCCGACTACTGATGTATTCGGCCTCTCAAAGTTGTGTTTGATACACAACTTTGAATTCTTATATTTTTAATTAGTAATTTACCATATCTAACAATGATTAATAATTAAATAAGTTGACTTAGATGACATCTATATTTATTAAAAATTTTGGAGCAAATTTTAATATTTTTAATCAATAAAATATTTAATTTTAGAAAAACATGGCCATGAAAATTGAATAGTGGACTGATGAGAAGTTTTATAGTTATAATTTTAGAAACATTTGTTAGCACCTGGTGTAGTCACATGTCAGACATACAAGAGGCAAGTGTCAAATTCTTTTCTAAAGAAGTTTTTTCAGCTTTAATTTATTAGGGTAGATTTATTTGCAACACATGTGATAAAAAAGAACTATCTACGAAGGTAAGTGAGCATATGCATTTGGATTGCGTCCGATAATGCATTACTAATCTTATATTATAATATGCCATATTACATTCAATCTTGGTATATTATAATGCATTATCGGCCACAATCCAAACGTATCCTTATAACGTGTTACAAACAAATAAGTAACCCATTCACACTTTAACAACGTGACATTTATAAAGTATAATACTCTTCCAATGTAGTTAGTTGTTACCTAAGCAGCTCAGCAAGGAGTTGGCTTATCAACACTTCCAACATTTCTCTAGCAAAATCCACACCCAATTCCTTCACATTCTCGTCAAAATTGGTCCACTCATCATCTCTTACATACTCCTCTGTCAATTTTATTATTTGATCCATCAACTCTTTGCGATCTTCCTTCTCCTCTCGCGCTCTCAAAAACTTCTCCTTCCGTTGAAAACCCCTCGAATTTCGTTCTTGGATATGATGTTGAAACAAGCCTTGTTTAGTATTATCATGTTGTTGATCCATCATGATCTTTGTTGATGATCTTCTTCTCCTTGGACGCGTTGAACCATCTATTGCAAGCAATTCATAAACAAGATTAATGCATACTATTGGAAGATAAAAAAAAAGAAACTAAAATTATTACTTTGAAACTCACCTTTGGAGTGAGAATGATTTCTTTTACTCTTGAACTCATCAACATTCCTAACCCTACAAACTCCCTTTTCCTTCTTTAGTTTCGCGCCAAATTCTGCATACTTAATCTCATTCCTTGGTTCGTCTCTCTGAATGAGACGTTTTCGGGTGCTTTGATCTTGATTCACCCTACGTTTAGATGCAACAACAACCTTGTTTTCAAACCCCTTTTTCCTACCATTTCTGCACTCATCAATCTCCTTTCTCCTCCCTACAACCAAGCCCTTTTCATCAATCTTCTTGCTTGTGCTCCTCTCATTTCTCCTCCTCCTCTTCTCGGGTTTGCTAGCCACACCGCCTTCTACATTGCTAGTACAAGGCTCAAGCTTCTCCTCTAATGGCGGTTGCTCAACACACAAGATTGGAGATGTTGTTAGAGCGCGACGATGGCATGGTGACGGGCTAACATGATCCAAGAAAGTGTCAGGGAAAATGTACAAGTGTAGAGAATTCAATGACTTGCTCCTAAGATTCATGATTGAATCCCGGGTGCAATGAGGCATGGATTCAAGGCCCATTAGCCGTGCAACTAGCCCTGGTTGCCTAGGATGATGATCCTTTGCAAACCCAACTTCAAAGCCTCCATCATGATCAAGAAAATGTGGGTTTGTTGAGGTGGGCTCAGATTTGGGTAATTCATTAGGGTTTGGGTGGATGTAGCCGTTGGATTTGAATCTGGGGAGGATGTGGTGATCGGATGGCGTCGGTGAAGGGAGATTGCTACCACAAGTGAAGCTTTTGAGGATGGAGGTAAAGCAATTGGAATTGCTAGTGCTTGTACTAAGCATCAGATTCTTCTCTTTAGAGCCTCTCATAGTGGTAGGAGCACAATTTTTTTCTAAGTGATTGGGAATTGGTAAAGCGATTTCACATGAATGTGTATATATCAGATTTGAGGTTTTGGGTTGTGTGAAATGTGTACAAGAATGCAATTTGAAGACACGGAATTCAAGTGTGTGAATTTGGTCAATGGGTTCACACTTCAAATTAGGACTTGGCTTCTTATTATTATGAGGCCAACCAATTTGCCAAAATTGACTAGCGGTCCTGCCCCTACACCTACTAATATCCGATCCGATTCAATAACAACGAGCCAAAAAAACTCAAATTCATATCCACCAATTAAAATTAGATTTTTTAATCGAAACCCGTCATAACCTGATCCAACCCATGAATAAAGGGATCGGAATCACACCGACCCACTACAACCTGAACGTGAAATACACCTGATATGATACACGTGCGACTCAAAGCTATCCGTACAGAAATGACCCAACCCGAAATTCCTCAAAGGTGAATCACACCCAAAGCGAAAATCATTTTATTGAAATTTAAAGTAATCTAAACCGGAATAAAATGCATCCGAACCGAACTCAAACCGAACTAATTAATTACACAATCTTAAATGACCCGATCCGAAAAACAACCCAATGTGACGATCACTTGTAGAGTTGTACCATAAAAAGAGAACTATGTGCCATTTCAATTGAGATTCAAGTACACTGTACAAATGCTGTTCCTTTCAGAATTGACCCCATGATTTGCAACCAATTGCATTGTATGACCTTTTTAGCCACGTGTCTGGAAATTAGGTTGAAATAATAAGAGAATTGCAGTCTACAAAGTGAAGAATTAATCGAAGAGAATGGTACACATATTTGGACGGTGCAAGTACTGATGCAGCCGAATTGGCTGACTTTCTTGAGTCTCTCTTGGATTCATGAGTAATTTTCAGTATTAGCTCATCAGGTGATTCATGTATTCCTTTGTACACTGCATGATGTTGTGCTCACATTTATCAATCACTACAATTTGGTAGTCACTAGTCAATAAATAATCACATGGGTTGAGCCAATATTTTACCAAACTTTGTTTCCCCCCAAAAAATCATAATTGTGACAAGATCGATCCTCCTTCCTCAGAGAGTAGTGGGTGATGTGCTCTCACTTGTTGTAACTTGTGAGTAATAACCACATTTTTATATTAGTGTAAGACATATTAATTACGGATTTTTCGCCTGATAATCGTATAGTAAATTTTGTAAAATACCCCACTTTTTAACATATTTCGCCAGATAACTCCGAGATTTAATTTTTTTTCGCAAAATGCCATATCGTTACTATTCTCACGGTTCCGTCTATTTTTTTTTATAAAAAATAATAATAATTAAAACCCAGTAAACTTTCCTCAAACCTCACCTCGACCCTCTTCTCTTTGCTCCCTTGTCTCTCTGTCGTGTCCAGCACCAAACATTCCTCAAACCACCGAGAACACATCCATCAACTCGACGGTGGCTCGTCGGCTCCGGCGAGCAAGGCGGCGCGGCAAGCAAGACGGTACGGTGAGCAAGGCGGCGCGGTGAGCAAGGCAGTGGGGCTCGTCGGTTTTCAACAACTGGTGGGGCTCCAAACTAAGGTGTGTAATATATTTCAGATCGATGGATTTAGAGGGTTAGGATTGTTTTGAAATTTAGGGTTCATAGAACCCATAAATAAAATCAGAATTTATCTTGTAATAGAATTAGTATGTTTTGCAACTTTATTAAAACAGATAATGTAATTTGATTTAGTATGTTTTGCAACTTTATTATGAGTTTAATATCTGTGCCAACTTCATTAGTTGTGTTCGTTATTTGGCCAAGTTCAGTATTTGGCCAACTTGTTTTCTGTTCTGTTCGTTATTTGGCCAAGTTCAGTGGTGCACGCATTGACAGTGCTGTCTTCTTGTGATCCTGATAAGACGATCTTTGGATGTGAGCACTACAAAAGAAACTGCAAATTACGTGCTGCCTGTTGTGGCAAGCTGTTTACATGCAGGTTCTGCCATGACAAAGCTAGTGAGCATTCCATGGATAGGTAACAGTCATGGCCAAATACTATTGCAGTATCTGCAAATTTTTGGATGATGACCACTCATTCTTCACAACAATAACGAATCAACATGGTAATTTAGTTTTTTATACACTTCTATATACATTGAAAGTAATACTCTTATGATCAAAGTATGGACATGAGCATCAAGTTCAAAACCTTCAATCAACATTCCATTGTACAAGTTAACTGCCTCATCATCAACTTTTGAAGCTATACAAGCAATCTGCTAAATAAAGCCTAAACGAACCAATAAAACCTTCAATCAATTATTTTTTACTAGTTCATATATAAACATATTACTTCATCGCAATGCAACTCAGAAACATCACTGTGAATTCAGAAAACATGATCCAAAGCAGTCATTCACACATTGCATCCATACCCAAAACAATCCTTAATTAGAAGCAACCTTGAGATAGTGATTGTAGCTACGAGCAGCTATCCTAAGTGTGCATTTGTATTGCCATACTTATATATTGCATTAAACAATTTCTGCCCAGATCCGAATTTGAGTGTCCGGGCAATTTGAGTGAATGGAGAAACAGGCAAGCTTGAACGAACTAATAAACCTTTAATTGACCTCTAAATCCCTAAAATCTTTTCAAGCAAGCTTGAACGAACCAATAAAACCCTAAATTCCAAAATCTCTAAATCCCCAAATTCCAAAATAACCCTAACCCCTTATCCCTCTAAATTCAAAGATCTGAAATATATATTACATACCTTTAGTTTGGAGCCCCACCGGTTGTTGAAAGTCGACGAGCCGACGAGCCAACGTGAACGCGACTAGAGCCGAGGAGCCCCACTCTCGCCGACGCGCGCTGCATTGCTCACCGCTCCGCCTTGCTCGCCGGAGCCGACGAGCCACCGTCGAGTTGATGGATGTGTTCTCGGTGGTTTGAGGAATGTTTGGTGCTGGACACGACAGAGAGACAAGGGGGCAAAGAGAAGAGGGTCGAGGTGAGGTTTGAGGAAAGTTTACTGGTTTTTTTAAAAAAATAAAAATAGACGGAACCGTTAGAATAGTAACAATAGGGCATTTTGCGAAAAAAAATTAAACCTCAAGATTATCTGTCGAAATATGCTAAAAAGTGGAGTGTTTCGCGAAATTTACTAAATCTCGGGATCATCACGCGAAAAATCCGTATTAATTACCAATCAATTACTAATAGTTAAATTATAAATAATCTTGTTAGCTTTCGTCTAATAGTGTCACATCACATTTTTTAAAATAAGATGATTGACTGATATTATTTACATGAAATAATTTAATTATATCAATTAATTTATTTTGTAAAATCATTTTTAATATTTTGGATTGATTGTCTTCCATACTAAATCTTATTTCATTTTGGTATTTTGTCACACAATATGTGATTGAGTGCTATTAATTCTTTTAATTTTTTTTGTCAACCTATAATTTGGGCTATTTTAATATATTGTATATTTATAATAGTGATTTAAAATATATTAATAAAATTAAAAATATCTGATAAAAAACTAAAGTAGAAATAATGATGATATGTGTCGTCCTTATAATTACATATCATTCTTTTATAAGAAAATTTCTTGGTTGCCTTTAATTTAGGGAAATAGCACCCAATACCCTATTTTCATATAGGCTTTGCAAAACTACCCTACCCCTTTTGGTTTTTGCAAATCTACCTCAAAGACTTTTTTTTCCCTTGTTTTTTGCAATTATACCCCACAAATAAAAAGTTAAATGAAAATCTGACTTTTCCTTTTCTTTTGGAAAAGAAATTCTGACATGGCACTATTTTAATTGGAAAAAAAATGAAACCCCAAATCATTTTGAATTCCAAAATGAAATGTGAAAAATTTGCTACAGGTAAAAAAAACTCCAAATCATTTCCTTTTCTATTTCTCTCCCAGAGGTTTTCTCTTCGCCGGCGGAATCTAGATTTAATTTTTTCGGCGAGATTCACCGATTCCGGCGTGAAGCTTTTGTAACACCCCCAAATTTAACCCCATTTGAAAGCGTTACTGCCGATGACCCCGGACGTAAACCCCGAAGTCACCCCAGGCTTTTCCGACATCATAACTGACTTAAAACACAGTTACAATACTAAAATCATAACTTTTATTAAACCACATGGTCGCGGAATTACACGATTCCAAAAACGACCCAATAATCAGAATTACAACAGCGAAAGTCTTTAACAGAATACAAAATAGCACAGCGGAAATCTTTTAAATACAAAGCGACAAAACAACTTGTCGAAAACACCGTTCATCTTCATAGTCGCTCTAGCCTTCTCGGATCTGCATGTGCCGAAACGGACGGACGACACCCCCATGACGTTACCGATAAATAAAATACAAGAGTTAGTCTAATGAATAGACTAAGCAAGGACTTCACCAATAATTCACACAAACACATCACAAGCAATTCCACATATCACAAATCACATCACAATTTCAAGTCACATGATTACAGTATATCTCTTATATTAGCGTTGATTCTAGCAGAATATACAACCTAATATAATATCTGATTTTAATTATCTCAAATTAATTAAAAACCACTTGCCTGGAAAGACGAGCTTTTCCTAGCTGCACTACTCGCCCAAGGGTATATTAATCATGTGCACTAAAGCACTTATCTCATTAAATTCCAAAACGCGCACCACGTTATAAGCTTTTAAAATCTCATCCCCACGGGATAAAGAGATACCGTCGGAAACTAAATCCCTAGGGCGGAGTTGACTCGAGAACTAAATCCCTAAAGTCGAATCGGGAACTAAATCCCTCGGGAACTAAATCCCAAACAACGGAATCGGGAACTAAATCCCTCAAAACGAAATCGGGAACTAAATCCCTACAAGCGACACCAGCTGTGTGCACAGACCCAGAGTAAGGAGGATGATAGGAACTAAATCCTAACCACCAGGTTATCAAGAAACGACTAGCACTCGCGATGAGATACACAGTAGCGTTCCTACGAATACTCGTGCTAACTAAACAGTTCAGCACAATAATAATCCACATCAAAGCCAACATGGCCAACATCATAAACATATATTTATACTAGCGTCGTTCTAGCAGATATACAACCTAGTATAATATCATATACTAATCACATATAGTTATCAAAACTGTTCCCAACATAATTAAGAATCATCCCAAATTAATTAACAACAAAACAATTGATAATTAATGAAAGTATGGAATGATGAGCAAGAGCGAACCGTCACTTGCCTGAATCCGCAGAAGCTTAAGCAAAGCTTAGAGACAACGGCTTTTGGGTCCAAAACTGGAACAGATCTGGAATAAAAATCCCTAGGAAACGACCCATAACAAGATCCTAACTTAGATTCAATACACTTATATATGAATCTAAAAGAATACGAAAAGAAATCAAAGGAAACGAGCCAAGCCCAAAGCCAAACCACAAAACACACAACTCGGACACACATACCGCGATCGCGGTCGGTCGCGGTTTTCGTGCTGTGACAGTGGCTAGCTCGCGAGACAACAATGGAGAATTTCTTACCCAAACCGATTTGTTTGCCTTCGATTTGTCTATGGTTCGATCTCCCAACACCTCAAAGCTTCCAACAACACTCAAGAGCACCTTCTCAACTCAAGAAACACTCGAAATCTCCCACACACGAAGCTCACAAGCTCGGCTTTAATGGAGAAAAACAGAGGAAAATAGAGGAGAAGAAGAAGGAAGAAGAAGAGAGCTCTTGGCTTCGGTCTTCACCTCCTTTTATAGCCCAATCTGAGCTTCATCTGAGGGAACAAGGGAGGGGACAAGGCAAAGGAGCCACTTGGCCTGCCCAAAAACAGAGAAAACAGAGGCGCTACAGTAACCGCCTCGCGAGGAAGACGACACTGCCCAGCAAAAGGCATTACCGCGATCGCGGCCGGTCGCGGTCAATCGCGGTGAGTCGCGGTTTTAAGGCCGACTTCGTTAATTCTTATCCAAACTTGGTTTGGATTAAATTTCTTAACTCCGGGTTAAATATATTCGTACATTAACGATACATTAACCCCGAAAATACATCAACTGTATTATATAATGCTCGGAAAATTTTACAGAGCTCAGACCCCTTTTGAGAAGGTCCGAGACTCACTGAATTAAATCCGTCTAGTAAAACGGGCATAAGAAAAATTTAAAAATAATTCAAAATACCCTTAAAAATTACGGGGTGTTATAGCTTTCTCTTCCAGGTTTGTTTGCTTGAAACCCTTCTTCACCGTTTGAGGTAGCTTAAACCCTTCTTCATCGTTCGAGGTAGCTTAATCCCTTCATCGTCGCTTGAGCTCCGAGTAAGGCCCTTGCGATTCCGCTTAAGGCTCTTGCGATTCTGTCGCGATTCCGATTCATCTGCCTCTTCTGTCTATCTCCTTCGAGCCTTGTTGTTCGAGGTAGGTATGTCAAGTTTTTCAGAGTTCAAGTCATTTAACGCCATTTTAGGGTTGCTCCGTTGCTGTTCATTTGGTTTTTAGGGTTGATTCACTGTTGTTTGAGCTGAAATGAAGTGAGGAAGTGAGGTTGAATGCAGCGAATTGTATCAACCTGTGAAATCCGTGTTTGTAAAATGAGAATGTCAGATTATGTTTGTTTTTGTCACAATTGCAGGAATTACCATTGTATGAACATTTCTTGTCAGCGTTGATGAAATATTTGTCACATCGTATAGTGTTATTGTTGAAATGATTAATTTGATTGTTATGAATGTCAGATTATGTTGTGTTTTGAAATTCTAATGTTGTTATTTTCCTGACATTATAGCTCTCTTACTCTTGCAACTTCCTTGTCTTCTCGTGTGATCTGTACATCTGGGTATGTTGAGTTGAGTTAGGTGCTTAGAAAAAGCTTAAATGTTGATATTTTTTGTTGTTTGTCTATCTTCACCAGTGCAGCTGAAGTGGTGTAGTTCTTCATATTGAAACGGAGGAGATTAAAATGGGTAAAAAGGTAAATTTTGGTTAGCTCATTGTGTGTAGTTTTCCATAGTTGACATCCTGTCATGTTGTGTTTAAGTATATGTTCGTTTTGTATATATTGACCTTGTATAATTTGTATTTTTTAGGGTCATTTATTGAGATTTGAAGGAAAAAATTCATCGGCAGAGTCAACCAAAACTGTCGGCGTGAATTGCTGAATCTTATTGAGAAATGCCTCTCTCCTGTGGACTGGCAGAGGATAATAGATGGTCCATTTGGACCTACTGTGAAGATGGTTCGTCGACAAAACTTTTCATACCAGCTTGTACATTACGTTTTATTCCGTCAAGTAGAAACGAGAAAGTTGTGGGAGACGTGGTATGACCTGCAAGGACAGCTGCTGCGTTTTCAATGAAGGAATTTGCACTTGTGACGGGGTTATGTTGTCACAGAATGAAAGATAATGAGCTGAACCCGGATAAAAATGTTGTGAAAGAGTTATTTGATGTACAGAATTTGACGTTGGGTGAGCTCGAGTCTTTATTTATGCGTACACAGCTTGATAGCCCTTTGAAATATAAGATGGCGTTATTGATTATATTAGAGGGCGTCATTCTTGGGGTTGAGAAAAAAGTTCGCATAAGCACATGTCATGTCAAATTATTGACTGATATCGATCGATTCACGAAATTCCCATGGGGCAGGGTTAGCTACATTGAAACTCACCAGAGATTGAGTTCAACGGTGAAGAATAGATTGGAAACAGTTGAAACAAGCAGAGACTTAAGTGCAAGGTTGGGTTACAAACTCAAGGGGTTGCCAATGGCCTTTCAGGTAACATGACAGGATGTAATGTATATTGTTTTGAAGTTGGTATTGTAGTTACAATATATTGATGGTTTGGCTGTTCAGGTTTGGATGTTTGAAGCTGTTAAACCAATTGCTTCAACGTTTGCACATTTGGTGGATAAGGAGGCCTACCCACGCGGTCTACGATGGTCATCAGATTCACAACCTGATGCGACGGCTGTGGAGTCTTTCTTAGGGAAGGCCACATCCCATTTTATTCCAATGTGGTGTTGATAGAGGAAGAAGCTGAGGTGGAGGTCTTAAAAGAATGCAAATTTTATGGGGAAGTGAAGGACACTTACTTTGACAAGGCAGTTGAGAAATTCGAGCTAAGTAATAAGAGGTCTATCAATGGTAGAAGAAAAGGAAAGAATGATTCAGACTCTGCCCCTGCTACAAAGTCCTCGGGCCTAGATGCAAGACAGGTGATGTGCGCTATGAAAGAGCTTCATGAGCGTATGATTAATTTGGAAAACCAAGTGGACGCAGGGTTTTGTGCTATGAATAAAACATTGGGCATAATGCAACAGATGATCAAGGAGAGAGTATTCAACAAGTCAGGTTCAACAAATGATGAACAAGAGGAAAGGGAGGTAAGATAACTGTCAACAATCGTTATTAAGTTATGTTTGGGAACTTAGATATATATATGTCGTGGAAGCTCAAGCATTTGTACTTGTGTATAATAGTAATGTCATTTTGAATTGTAATTTAGTTATGCATAAAGCTCTGTTTTTGACAAACATTATAGAATGGTGCACTTACTGATTATTCTTTTGAGTTAAATCTAACTTGTAATTTATTGAAGCAGAATGGTGTACATGGTCGTGATGAGGATGTCGGAATGGATAGAATGGGGGGGTCTGATTCAAATCCCCTACAGGATGACGATGATGAAGGTGCCACTAAATTCGACAATGACAATTTAGGAAGCATGGTTGTTTATCGAGAGCAAAAGGATGATGAAGATGGTGCAGTTCAGAGAGATGATGTTGAGGGTGCAGTAGAAGATGAGGGGGGAAATGGAGAAACGATGACAAAAGAAGAAGACGATAAGAAAGAAGGAAAGCAAGTTGCAAGGAAGACTCGTTCAAAAAAGAAGAAGGATGATAAAGATGGTACAGTTCAGAGAGATGATGTTGAGGGTGCAATACAGGATGAGGGGAAAAGTAATCGCAAGGAAGGAAAAGTAGTGTCAAGGAAGACTCGCTCAGAAAAGAAGATGGGTGATGAAGATGGCGCAGTTCAGAATGAGGCGAAAAATAAAATAGGGAGGACAAGAGGAGTTGAGGTATGCATCAATAAACCATCCTGACAGGATGGTCCCTCAGATCACCAACATGTTATTTATGAAAAAACTTATTTGCAGACGCAAAAATAAGCTGAGGTGGAAGGAGAGTCTACCAAAGAATCAATTGGACTCTCAACAAGAAAAAGCAGCTCAACAAAAACAATTGATACAACTGGTGAACTAAAGGACCATCGTGTCAGGAAGAGAGGACTGTCCAGAGTAGCCGATAATCCCAAACGATACAAGGTTTCAACGCCCAAAGGATTTTCAAACATGAATAAATTGCAGTGTTGGTTAGACTCGAAGGAAAGGTTAGGAAGTTGTCCCTCCTGTCTTGATTATATGAACCTGTCTTGAAGATATGAATGCGTGTTCGGGTTGCTCATATATCCCATGCGGAAAGTCCTATCATATTCATCGTGGTTAGCGGTCGATCTAACGGTTGACAGGATGATCACTTCCTTTTCTTCACCCAGAAACTGCTCAACCCCGCCAATCTCAATATCCCTCATACGTAGAGACATGAGAGCCTTCCTTATCTTTAGTACTTGTTGTGGGAAAGGGGTAATAATCCCGATGTCTTGCTCAGGCACATTCCTTCTTATCAACCTATGTACGAGCTCAACCACCTTGCTAGCTTCAATCCTATTAAACCATGATGGGCTGCCCTTTTCCCTCTCATCAAAGCCTTGGATGCCACAGAACATGAAAGGAAAGTTCCTATTGGGAAGCATATCAGCCCAAGGTAAGAAACATGTCTTACTATCTTCTCGATATGGCCTCAATGCTCCACTATAAAATAGTCTTGAAGGAACATTGACAATAGCAGGGTGGCTCCGGTAATTGTTCAACAACATTGTGACATAATTACGATCCCCTGATCTGTAAACTTCAAAGTCCAACAGCCTCTCTAGAAAAGATCTTCCCAAACCATAAGCCTCAGCTTGCTTTGAATAAATATCAGGCCCAAGTTGTTTGGGATCACCACAAAGAACAATAACTGTGTTTTCTTCTATGAGGGTTGATATGGGGATCATTGTCTCTGGCTCTGAAACTTGGCTTGCATCATCTAAGATGATGTGGGAGAAGTGGCCACGGTTAACCCTTTCAGCATGATAGAGGTAAGATGCACTCGTGTATGTCGTTATTATTATCTTGTACATGCGGAGTGAATCTCGAGAAGGGCAAGTGAAGAAACCAGCACTGTAGGTGCAGAACCTCAACAATGAAGCGTTTATTTTTTGTAAGGGACGATGTGTGGCATTCAACCTATAAATATCTTCCTCCCTAAGTGAAGGACACTCACCAAGGATTTTCTCTAATATGTGATATGCCGCGCAATTTGAATAAGCACATACCAGTATATGAGAATCACGTCTAGTTGTATAGAGTTGTAGGATCACCTCCACCAGTGTTTTTGTCTTTCCTGTTCCCGGGGGTCCATAAATCACATAAGGAGCTCCTCATCTGCAGCCTAAAATTAAGCGAACGACATTTTTTTGGTCCTCATCAAGATGAAGTGAGATAGGCACAAAATTATTGGTTGTAATCCTCCGTTTTGACTGATACTCATGGGGAAAGAGGAAGTTTTCATGTAATGCCTCTGCAGATAGAATGGCTTCATGAAGCTTACGGAAATTTGCCCCGTTGAACACAAAACAGATTTCATACGCATTGCTATCTATATGCCTTTGGTAAAATTCATCATTAAATTGCAATAATAATTCATCAGCCTCAACACGGTCGATCAAGCCCTGTTCAAAGAACATTAGCAAGTTCAACATGAGAACATAACATTGACAATGATAATTCGTGCAATTTCATAATTCATACCGACAATAGTATATTACACTTTGACAAAAAACATAAGATACCTAACATTATTAACATACCTGATGGACATAATATTCTCCATAAACATTCACCACATCTCCACTGACAACTGAGGGCCTTATTTCACCTACTCCTGGCACTTTAAGTGCTACAAGCCTGACATTATACATTTGTCTCAAAGTAACAAACTTCATATTATAAGCTTTGACATACTCATGTAAACAAATATATAAAAAAAATCATCCAACAACTTGGTACTACGACAGAACGATGCCATTTAGCTATCCCCTCAGTCCCCCAACCCCCATACATAGAAAACATAACACTTACCATAATCAGAAGTTCATCCATCCCTAACAACTCATTGAAATACGACACATAATTTTCCTCTGTTAAGCCTTGTAAGACCACTTCAGGGATTTCCTCAAACTCTATCGCTTACCTGATCTGTGTTGGTATGTTATATGGTCTCTGAGGTGCCAAAGCTTTGGATACCTCATCTTCAACCAAGAGGAAGATAAGTCGTTCAATAATCCCCTGATCAGTTTGGATATGCAATATAGATGTGAAAAGGCCAATCTCCTTGGGCACACAAGACATCCATATAGTCAAGCTACCATGTGGGTTCAAATTTCGTTCCTCCATATCAAAACAAGGGACAAAATTTTCCTCGGGTATGTCATCTGGCTGGCCAGATGGAGGTTTCATCAAGGACAACACAAATGAATCTTCAGGATTTGAAGCATAAATCTCCACACCCCAAAGTAAAATATATTCATCTGTGGTGTTTTCTATGGTGAATGACGCCACTGCAACCTCGTTCACAGGAACCGATTGAGGCTTTCCTCCAGCGAATGGAAACGGCACAGACACCATGACAGGACCCTCCTCAGTTGGCGATGATGTTGTGACTGAAGGAACATCGATGAAGCCAACCTCTCCCTTGTCTCCAATGGTGGAGTATTCATCGTCCATACCTATTTGCCACTCAATTAAAATCCAACAGAAATTTGTGAGTCCATAGGAAAAGAACACAACCACACGAGCTGCTCTAAGGAGAGGAAAGAGATGAAGAGTAGAAAGAGATGGGTAAGATGAAGTGACACAACGAGAGAGTAGGACTGGAAGTATGTACAGTTATGATAGTCAAACAACACACACTCCAATGAGATGGGGTAGATGAAGTGCCATTACTATCTCCATAAAGTAAGATCTCTGTGAAGTAAATCAGTCTGAATACGGTCACATTTGTCAATCATACATTATTACACTGTGAAAATAGTATAAATAGTATGTCACAATAACAATATAAAATGTCACGCTTTGGAAATCACCAGCACTACAAGTGCCTCCTCTGTACCTAAAAATACTCAAACATGAACATTTTCTAATTAAGATATCTTTAAAGTAGATTGGTGAGATGAAGTGCATTTAATATCTATATAAAGTAAAATTGTCAAAGAAGCAGAGCATCAGGAACGGGAGATCTATTTAAGACATCTTGTATTTAGATGAACTATCCAGCTTCTGAGAACAACTATTTAGCCAGATGTCACACGTCCTACCCAAATTAGGCAATAGACAAGCATGTAATATAGTCTAATGACTAAAAACTTTTAGTTATTAACTATGACATTATTCTGTGATATTTGGTATGACATATATCCAATTTAAACGGTGTAGTTATGACATTTTTATTACTAAGTATGACAATTGTTTTACTAAGTCCGACAAGATTCGTCTATTATAGCAGGAAAAAAACCTTGTCAATATAACTACCAGTTCATCCAGACTAGAATCATTTCTTTACTTTAGAAAATTACCACTTCATCTCTTCACTTGGGTTTTACATTTGCTCCCTTCTGAATATTTGCTTTTACATAATTTAGCCCTACCCCTAACCTGGAAAACTGCTTCTGAAACAATCTGTTGAGTTTAACAATTCTTCGGGTTCATATGCTGAGGTTCAACCCTTCTCTCGCCCATCACCATTCCTTTTTAACAGTTGCACAATTCACCATGGAGATACATCGTCATTCCTGTTTACATCGCCATGGAGATACATCGCCATTCCTTTTAAACTCTAGCACAGTTCGCCATGGAAAAAAAATTGTGAATATAACTACCTACTAGTTCATCGCATCTTGTTTAACAGTTACAAGGACGTGTGCAGAATGGAAGGGAGAGGGAGGGGAGGGAGGATGAGTTTGCATCTTTCACTTTCAACTGTTCATGTACCAGCCGGCGGAATGGATGAAGCCGGGATGGGCGGGAAGTGGGCGGGAGAGATGAAGAAGGGGGCGGGAAATATTTTGGGATTTTAGAGGGAAATTGCATAAAATATTATTTTACTATTTTAGGCTTTTTGTTTCCTTTTTCTTTTCATGTTTTTTTTCTTGTTTTTACTTAATTTTTGAATTAAAAGAAAAAATTTAATATTTTGCAAAAATACCCCAAATGGTGTATATATGTAAAAAAAAAGTCAAAGTGATATTTGTGCAAATCACTAATACATTTGGGGTATATATACAAATCGGTGTTTAATTTATGGGTCTCACCTTAACTAATTCAGTGTATATATTAGGTTAAAAAAATAAGCTTTTTTTATCTTTTATATGAAGAATCGTCAAATACAGATGGGTAAAAATTCTAATTTTCTCATATATACCTACAATTATTAATAACTACAAAATATTTACTATTAATTCATTTATATCAATTTGATTAACAAACCTTATCAATTTAAATATTTATCGATGTTACCCTCCTTTTACGATAATCGTTGGTTGCTATTTTTGCTACATATTAAAAAAAATCAGTTTTATGGATTGAATTTTTAAATTTTATACGAATTTGTTGCTCATAATATCTTCAAATAGAATTTCTAAGTGGTTAGGATAATAAATGTTTTAGATTTAATTGACCCTGAATACAAATAATGAAATAAACACTTTTCACTCTATGGATAATAATTACCAAATATTTCATTAGGTTTAATTTCCATTGACTAGATACTATTAGCCTAATATCTCTTAAATTTTAATCTTCATCAATTTGTTATTTGTATATACACTTTAACCAATCATGTCTTGACTAAATGTAAGCATAATTGTTTACCGATGTAGATGTTAATTCGGTTGTAGTTAATATGTATGGGTTATTCTTGACCTATTAATTTTTAGATCGGACCTTAGCCTTAAAAACTTAGACAAATCAGATAATATTTTGACAGGTCTATATCGATGGAATCATTTTTTTTTATATTGGATATTGTGAGGAATTATTTCAAATTTTCATAAACTATAAATTAAAAAATCATTTTTTATATGAATGCTCAAATCGTTACATATGAAAGTCTCTATCTATATTAATGCATCGATATTAAGATAGAAGTCTCTTGCTTATGTGTAGACTTCTCTTTTATTAGATTTACATGACAATCTCTAGATGAATTTACATGAGCAAATTCTTAAGATTTTTTTTTGTTTTAAAACTATTATTCTAATTGAAAAAATAAACATTAGAATATTGCTTTAAAAATCCTAAATAATTATAAAATAAATAGTTTTCTAATTCTGATTTCTTATCATAATAGAATAATCGTTAGTAATGTTAAAATTTTAATGTAATCTTACCTTTTGATTTCTCTTGTGCTTTAAAAATCCTAAATGATGTTAAAAGTTTCATGTAATCTTACATTTATATTAGAAAAAATGTGTTATTAATTATAAATGCATATATTTTTATAGTCAAAATAGTATAAAAACCAGAGGATGATGTTCTGATAAAATATAAAATAAATTATGAGATAAAAAATGTATATAAAAAAAAGTATATATTAACTTGGACGTGGATTTTTCCCCTAATCTCTGGTAATCTGGTATTGATTTGTGAGAATGGATCGATTTCAGATGGTGCTAGTGGGGTTACCCCTCTTCCTCTTCTTCACTGACTTTGTTAACCTCTTCGCCACCGGCCCTCCGCCGAAGCCCCACGCCGGCGACCACCACCACCATCCTCACAACCATCAACAACCCAATCCCCAAGCCTCCCACCAACCCCAAACCCTAGATTTCCCATCTCAGGTATTTCATCTTGTTCGAATCGTTTGTAATTGAATTTGTGTTTGCTAAACTGTGATTGATATTGTTTTGGTTTTAGCAGAATGGAATCGGAGTTGGACCGATCGGAACTGGCCACACTGTTACCATCGATTTCTGTACTTCCTGCTCGTACAAGTACTCATCTTTTTTCTTTTGTTTCCCCCTTTGACGATTGTGAATTTGATGTTTTAGTTTGATTTAATTGTCGCCACTGGTCCTGTGTAATAGGCTGGATGATTGCTCTGATATTCTCTCTGATGCGTGTATTAGGGTTTGATAGCAAATCATGGTCAATCTTTGCCTCTTCTAGTGAATGTTCATAAGAACGCCATCTTTACAACCAACCTTGTAATATAATTTTGATTCAGCAACTTGAGGTTTGTAAGAAGTTGACGGTGAGGTGGTGATACTGATACATGAGTCAATTGTAAAAATAAATCAACTCAAATTGAGGTCTGCACAAATAGATCACCTGCTTGTCTCAACCTTAACAAAATGGCAAGTCAACCCTTCAGAAATATTGTGTCACTTACTCACTTATATTGATGGCCTATTTTTGCAACTTGTGTTTGTAATTGTCCTATTTAGGTATGTTTTCCGTGATACTTTGGATTAGTTAATGAATAAAGAATTGAAGTGAAGAAGCAAAAAATTAGGGTAGAGTTTCGTCGAGGTAGAGGTCGACCAAAAAATAGATGGAAAGAGGTAGTTCAGCATGATTTGACTCTCCTGACACTGACAGAGGACATGGCTCAGAACAGAAAGCTTTGGAGGGAAAAGATTAGGGTAGAGGATTGACTTGGACAAGAAGTGTTTCTTTGCTTTGGTTTGTTTTTGGTTATTTTCTTCTTATTTTTCCGCTTGTGTGTCAGTCTCTTTTGGGTCTATCAGGAAACATCCTCTCGATTTACTTCGGGGTATGGATGCGTACATCTGGACTCCCCAGACCCTCCCCAGACCCTGCCGTTGGTGGGACTTTACTGGGTCGATTGTTGTTGTTGTTGTTGAAGTGAAGAAGCAAATAAGTTCAATATGTAAAATGCTGAAATGTTTTTCCTTTTTTTTTTTTTTGAAATATATTGCAAAGATGCACTATGTACTTTCATTAATAAGATGCACTATGTACTTTCATTTATAAGATGCACTATGTACTTTCAGTAATATGCTGAAATTTTCTTAGTTGTTAGTATGAGAAAACTTATTTAATGTATTGAAAGCAAAGGAGCATTAGCAGTAGATATGCTATGAGGAAAGTTAAATGAGATGAAACTGTGAAAATGACTGGAATTATAGGAATCTGGTGGACGTGGATGCTATTGCTGGCCTTACTTAAAATGCTCATTATTTGTTCATGAAAGAAGCGGGAAAGAATGTAGCGTTGTCCATGATATAATTCACTGGCACATTATATCATGTGCTGTTTTGTTGCTGCAGGATCAGCAATTGCATATGATAGTGGTTTGGGTGTTAGTGTATTTTAACTGTTCCCTTTAGGGGTTTTGGCTTATCAGTGGGGAATTTGTAGTTTATCTTTTCTTTCTTTTTCTAGAGGATAGATTGTCTTAATTTGCTGTACTTGTGTTTTTTTTCCATATCAATAGTAAATGTGTAATTGTAATATTATCTTGCTTGACATTGATTTGAGAAATTGAGAGAGAGAGAGGGAAAGCCTGTTATATTAGTTTATATGTACTTTGTATTGCGAATGCAAATAGGAAGTATGAGATTCGCTTGGTTAGCAGAGTTCATTTTTATCACATGGGTCTATGTTCACTCGAGTAGTCTTTGTGACTCTTGTCCTTGTTGCCCCTCTTTTGAATGTTGTGGTCTTGTGATAATGATTTGTTTCTTTTCACTTCAGGGGAACTGCAGTTACAATGAAGAACATGCTGGAATCACAGTTTCCTGGAATTTACGTGGCTTTGGCAAACTACCCACCTTCACCTCCGAAGCGCATACTGGGCAAAATACTGCCTGTTGTTCAGATAGGATCTGTTGTAGCTTTAGTGGCAGGTGATCAGATATTCCCAAGGCTAGGAATCACACCACCTCCATTGTATTATCGGATTCGTGCTAATAAGTTTGGCCCCATTTCTGCTATTTGGCTGCTTGGAAATTTTCTCCAGTCCACGTTGCAAAGCACTGGAGCTTTTGAAGTGTATTTGGATGGAGAACTGGTAAACATTCCATTTTCCTTTTCTTCAGTGTCAGCATAAGTTTAAAGTTTATGTTGTTATTCAGCATTTTTGAGGATTTGAAGGACCTTGCAGTTGAGATATCTGTGCACAAGGTTCACTGTGTTATTTGGCAACATTAACCCTTTGTTCTTGTGTTGATCTTGTTGATGCTTGCAGGTGTTCTCCAAGTTGAATCAGCAGAGATTCCCAGGGGAGATTGAGATGAAGGAGATCATCAGCAAAAAGCTTAGAGATTCAACAATCATGAACTGAAAGGAAATGCAATAGAAGAAAGCATTTTTAGTGGACTAAACAGAAAATAAGCGAGAGAATGACTTTGATTTTGTGCTTATCCATAGTCTTTGCTTTTTAAAGTTTCAGCGTAGAACTGCATATTAACCACGGTAGAATTGCAATTGACCTGATGTGGAAAATCATGTTTTCTTGCCAACTTCTATAATGGAGGCTCATAACCTTCATACCGGTTTGTTTGAAGATTTCAGTGTTCCTTACTCTCTGTAAACGCAGGCTCAAGGTTAATGCTTTAGCAGTTGGCAGATATGGGAGTTCAGTTCTGAACCAAATGAAACATAATTGCAAACTTGAAGCTCTAGTATGTGAAGAGAGCGAAACCTACCTTTGAAGAATAGAAAATTAACCCAAAACATCCATTTGTGTACATATGTATCAAATCTGAAAAGTAGATATCACTTGAAAGTGGAAACTACAACTATCCAGAGCAATTGAACCGGATTTGTCTTATAACAATAGGTGCAGAGATGGCGGAAAAAATGAAAACCGGAACCGAATTAGGTTCATTTTCGTTCGGTTCCGGAATCGGAAAAAATACACTTTTTATATATATAAAAAAAAGAATAAATATTTTATTTTGTAAAACAAATATAAAAGACATTACTTTTTTTAAATAATAATAAAGTGAACGTTTCTTTAAACTTATAAGATTTATACTTTAAGACTTCAACTTAAAATTTAACCTAATTTGACTTATAAAATAAATTGACAGAAAGATAAAAATAGAATATATATATATATAACTTGAGAGTTTGACTTATAAAATAAATTGACAGAAAGATAAAAATAGAATATATATATATATATATAACTTGAGAGCTGGAGGTTTACCCAGTTCGAAACCGGAGGTTTATCCGGTTTCGAACCTCCGGTTCCGAACCGGATAAACCTTCGGTTTTGGGTTTTGTCAAACCGAAACCGAAATCGGATATAAGAGGTTTATCCAATTTCGGTTCGAGCCGGTTCCGGTTCCGAAACCGGAGATTCTCCAGTTAGGTGTTTGGGGAAATTAAGGTTGGAGATACAAGAATATTTTTTTGTCACTTCAATAGCAGTCTGAACAGAAGGAAAAGATCATCTTTGATTTCTTTCAATAAATCCAATTTAACATGAATCTTGGATTATGGAAGTCAAAATTGACATTACACTTGCATGTCAGCTTGATAGGTTGATTTGCCAATAAGAGTTTAACAACAACACTTACATTAAAAATGATGATCTTCTCGTAATGCATTGTGAGATACAAGTGATATTATGTACAAACTTTATCTAATAATACCCCTCTCCCATTAGCATTTCACCATTTTCTTCATTCGATAGGAGATATACATCTCCAGACAAGTTCAATAATTAATTTTACAACAATTTTATTCCAGGTACTAAAGTGGTACAAAAGAAGTAAAAAAGTGAAATTGCATTCTACTGGAGGTTACAAAGGCGTGGCCTGGAACAGAGGCGTCTGCCGTTTGTTTTGGCGAGCGCCATCAGCCCAGCAGTCAATCCTACCCAGATAACTGATGTAACAACATGTTGCGAGTTTCGTGCACCTGCGAAAATCAAGCATGAAATTTCAAATTCCAGTTTTGGTATAAAGAAACATATAGAAAGAGATGTTTGAAGCCCGGTTTCATGGAGGTATACCTTGGTTGAATGACAATGATGTGAGAGTCATGCCTCCTATCAGTAAGGCTGATGCCACTGGAAAATACTGCATAGAACACAAGGGAGAATTTATGTTTGGCATTCCAGATTTGAAATCAAGTTTGAAGAATCCAGAGATAGATTGATAAATAAATCCTTGAATAACAAAGTTCACCCATGAAGTGTAAAAGATGGAAATCAGCAATGGTGGTGTAGAATACATGATCAAAGATCAAGGGAAGATTTTTGCCCTATAGGACAACTATTACTTTTACAAAGCACTCAAAGTTCAAAAAACTTACATGAACTAATTGAGAAATTCCCATAATATATGGGTTAATTGATACATGTTGGGTCAACAGAAATGGTAAAACAGCAAGCAAGCAATTATTAGACAGCTACAACAACTTACAGAAAATGGATCAGGACCACTAATCTGAAGTGAGGAAGGACTGCCTCTGCTGATTGAGTATCGGCCGCTTACAAGATCAATTGCATCCTGCAAAACAGTGGAAAAAAAGGCATTTCAGCAGATGAGTAATTGTTTTTGTAAATACAAGTAATTGGTTACATTATAGTGTCAATGAAGCCTGCCTGTGTAACTCCATCTTGGAAATTATTCAGATAGTATCGCGAAAGAGCACTCATTCCATCAGCAATAAGTCCACTAAACGTCTGCTTTCCATATCTGCATTTTTCACAAAGTTAATACTTACAAGCTACAAGGATGAGAAGAAATAGATTAAGACAGATTGCCAAAAAAAGATGCTCCAAAAATAATATACCTAACTAGATCACGTTTGAGGGCGTGTGTTCCAGCATATTCAAGGCTTATCTCATCTCCATGGTCAACCCACACTACACTCACAGAGATTGATTTTGAGGTAAAGAGGGCAAGTAGAGGAAGAAGGATGAAGAAGAAAAAACCACATGGCACCTACAAATTTTGAATTTGTCATACTCTTCACCCAGCTGGGAAATGCAATCAGTGGATGAGAAAACACCAATCCTTTGCAGCTGTAGATTTAAGATTTTTTTACCCAGTAAACTCTGCAACGAAGTGGATAAAGAGATGATCCTTAAAGGTAATGGTACAAGAAAGATAAGCTTAATTATTATGACAAAAATGAATTTATCATACAATGAGAGGGTAAGAAAAAAAAGTGCAACATTTTCTAGATATTCAAGAGGGAGCTTCTGAAACCTGGATAACATTGGTTCGATCAAGACAGTCGATGCAGTTAGATCTGATAACTCCCTTTTGTTCTTCTAGCAAATCACCTCCATCATCCACAAGGAAGTATCTGCGCAGCTGAAAGAACAATGATTAAAACCAATATCATGAAGACCGGAATACTACGACATATCAAACGTCCTCATTTTTTGCAAGGAAAGGGTAACAAGATGGTTAATAAAGAGAAAAAGGTGATATGAGTCTTATATATCTTGATTACCCTTGCTTTTCAAAATCCTCTGAAATGTCGTCATAAAGAAGTTTCAGGTTATCAAAATTGGAGCTGCCACAATGGAGGTGGAAATCAAATGACACGTATCTGCATGAATAACAAGAAAAATTAGGCAAACACGACATAGCCACATGAGCAATCTCAACGCCAAAGTCAACATTGATCACATACATCATGATTCTAAACCTCTCAGCATAATGAACTTGTTAGAAAACAGAGATTATAATATTCCAGCTGATAAGCATTTCAATACGCAAATACCATACTAGTCAATAATAATTCAAGAAATTCCAAGTAATGGCATAAGAAGTGGCTTGCTGTATAGGAGGCAGACTGGATAAAGCAAGTTCAATATGTGCCCCAAAAACCTATGTCCCCCTACGAGAAGACTCTGGTTATCAGTACAAGAGTATTGGTGAGTTTGGTGGTTCAGGTTCATTTTTGTACCTCATTCACTCAATTATTTAGTAGTTAAACATGGTATTTGTGGACAGTTTACATAATTATAAAAGCTCAAGCATAATACTCACATGCTACTTGTGGGGAGACAACAGAATATAGTAATCAGAGTATCAACTGAAAGCACATGTTGATCTCAGCATATGGCAACAAGTTATATCAATTGCTGTCTAAACTATGATGAGAAGATCACCTCACATCTGGCAGCTTCTTCATCTCAGTGGCATATGCTGCATTTATTTGACCTTCATCACCATGCTAACCCAGAAAAAAAAAGAGGTAAAGAATTAAAAAACATTTCACCAAAAGTAGATTACTTTGGAACTTTCATCAATGTTGAGTTGCATGACAAGAAATAACAGCTTTTTTCAATGAGAAAGAACTGTGACAAACTGAACCTATTTGCAGAACAATTCAAACATTTGGAATCTATCCTTCTTTAGCCTTTGGTACCAGAAGAACTACACAATATAGTGCAATATGACAGTGAAGGTGAAGTGAAGACTATGAGGTGATTGATAGACTTGTAAGTTTTAACTTATAGAATCAACAATGCTAGAAATTCAATCATTCTAAACGTAAGCTAACCTTAAAAAATGACAAGAAGTGGGGAAATCTTACTTGGTCTGTTAAATCAAGTGCCATTATTTCTCCATATCTTTGCGACAGATCATGGAAATGACGTTCCACAACTCTGGACTACAGGGAGGGAAAAAAATGGAATTTACAATAGAATTACTTGGTTGATTGCACAAATTGAAAGAAGAGAAAGATAGAAAAGAAATCACAGACTGTGTCCTCATGATCAACAATATTCAACCGCGGCTTGTAGCTCAGATCAACAATTTGCTCCCAGATTAGTGGAATTGAACCCCTGACCTGGATTTCATAAATGTATAAAAAGTAATTGATCATCATTGGTTTTTGGCATTTTTGATCAGGTAACACATGAAATCATGACTATTGTCAAAATTAATTGAGCTTTTGGAAATTCTCAAGTAGCAGATGAAATCATGATATTAGATAATTGACTGAGCTTTTTGGAATTTTTTAGTAATTGATCATCATTGCTTTGCAGATTGGTTATTGTTAAAAAGATAAGTTATATAATACAATTAAGCTTATTAACCCAATTACTGTTTATGGCAGTGCATGTATAAGAAATGAAGGGCTAATTAAGAATGATACTGAAAGAGATTGATAGGATGTTAATATGTTATGAAAAGTTACATTGTTGTTCAAAACAAACTCTACAGTGGAAGATAAGTGACTGCACATACAAATTGAAGTTTCCAATCAAATTAATTGATGAAGCAAATGAAGATGCCTTAAGTCTCATAAGTTCTCACTGATGATATATTAGAAATAAAACCTGAAAAATCATAATGAATTGTATAAGTTGTCTACATTATTCCCGTCACCTGCAAAAATGAAGACCTAAAACCTTTAAATTCCAGCAACTGCTCAGTTTCAATAAAGTTGGCAGTATCCCCCTCTAGATTAGCTCCCCTTCTCCACATTCTGGTTCCTGTTATCATATAAAGCATTATGAAGCAGAAAATAATTAGTCAAAGATGGGAACTGCTCATGTATAGACCCCCACCTAATCGCCTTGTGCATCTTCTAGACATCAATGTTAGTGTAGCAGGTGAATCTTTCAGCCTCAGTTGCACGGTTTGAAAGCTTATGCATTGTTAAGAAAAATAAGATGAAATATGTACATCATGTAATCATGCAATCATGTCCACCTCAAAATAGGTTCCTCACGCAGGACTCTGAAAAAAGAACATATATTCATAAATAGACAAAGGAGCAACACAGTAGAGGATATTTCCTTGCAGCATTGGAATTATAAACCCATCTAGCTGTAAAAAACAAAGTGAAGTACATGAGGAGGTTTGCCATTTAGTCATACACATAAGAGAAATCACCTAATTAAAAAGCAACACATACCTTGCGTTCAATAAGCTCTTCTAAGAGACTTCTATTCCAAACAAATCGAGGATCTGCCTGAAAAATGTGTACAGAATTAGATTATAAAATATCACCCAGAAAATACAGCAGAACTTCACTGTTTTTTTTGTAATTGGGACAATGGCATGTATACTTCCAAAACCTACTTCCCCTTTATTTTTTTGTGTTTCTGGAAGTCTTTATCTGTTCAAGAACTGTAAGCCATGCATGAAACTTTAACTCATATGTTTATCCTCTTTGAATAAACAAAACACTTTGCCAGTTTTTGAGCTAGCAAAAACGAGCATGAATTCTCAGGCAACCACCAAACATTATCTCAAAACATTTCCAATATAGTCATATTAAAGAGAGGCATTGTGGAATAGGTAAGAAATTTTAGGTTCAATCCTAAAATTTAATTTTAGTGAAGGAATGACGATTAAGAAAATTTGATAATTGAAGAGCTAGTGTGATTTTTAACAGTTTCGATTCATGTAACCTATGTGAACGGACCTGCTTCCAAATTGGCTTGCTCATCCTACCTTCTGTTAACTTGGACTGCCGCTGGAAGCTGGTAGCATGATTAGGAACATATTATTAGAATCCATACCTAGTTAATCATTCAGCATAATATTAAACATACATATACATATTCATACGCCAAAAAGGTGCATACTTCAGTGTCATGTCGGTTTCATATGAATAATACAAGCCAGGAGTAGTTTCCACCACTTTCAACAAATTCTTCAAGTATGCCTCAGTCTTTTTCTGCAGAAAGAGGTTCTCTGGTGTTTATTTAGTAGAAACATAGTACAGATTGCTAAAAAAAGTTGAAAAAAATTAACATATATGTATATAGCAAGTTTGAGAATATTCATAAGATACTTACTTCTTGAGCAGTCAATCGCTCTGAAGCTTGATTGCATGCCCAGAATTTCATAGACTGTACTCGAAAAATAGGAAAACCAACATAAGTTCCCACTTGCTTACTGGAAGTTATGACAAGTATATATGTTCCTGCACATGAAAAAGAGAAATATATATTTAAAAAAAAAAAACTGTTGTATAAATACAGTGTGTATAAGTTGATGCTACTTTTAACATTTTAGTTCATAGTGCCTTACAGCACTGGTTCAATCAAGTATGAGAAGAACAGAGGAATTTCACAAGGATATGATTAAAATGTATTCTTTATCTAACAATATATTCTTGGCTCATATGCTACCTCTGAGAAACATAAAACTCCAAAAACAAAAGACCTACTCCAAACTTAAATGCACGATGGACACTTTCATCTAGAGATACCTGACACCAATCTAATGGTTCCAGCTACACCACAGATTTTGGAGGTTTTGCCAGGGTTCTCGAGATAATCATCACCTGCAACATACGAGATATCATCAAACTTCTTACCCACTAAACGGAATGCATAAAGCAATCAAGTATTCACTTAATAGCAAATGTAAAAAGACAATATTACTTTTAGGTTTCACTAATACACACAGCAAAGATAGAGTCAAGGCTTGGTTCATATCATAAGTACAAATTAGATCGCCAAATGATTTTGGTATTAAAAAACTACCCCATCAGGTTTCACTATTGTATATTTATGTCCATTATTGTCTGAATTTTAGATTCTCATTCACATTTCCAGACCGATTCCAAATTTTAGCAGAAATGAAACACAATTTTATCCATACATTTTTATTAAGTCGACAAAATTGGATCTCAATGGATGGTTAAGCTTCTTTTACTACTCAAATGGTAAAAAAAAATCTAAAATTAAATCTTTCAAAGGGGTCATTAGATACCAAAATGGCATTTCAGCCCAAATCAAATAGAGTAAGTAGCAACTAAAACCTTCAATGTCTTCACCTTTCAAAGTCTCCCTAAGACTATATTATCCGTTCATGAGTCAATGGCACCTAAGTTGGAAAATGCTTACACTTGTAATATATAATTTGCATATCAAGTTATCAACTATGGAAGAGCATATTGGTAGCTTACGACTTACGAGTTAGGGCATATCGATTCTCCATTTTAAGCAAACTGCCAAGGTTAAATATAATATATTAACCGTACTAAATATGCAGCTCAAAGTCACACAATTTCTCACTTGGACTGCCAACAAGGCAACAACACCCGACCAAATTTCGCACATAAACTAACTGCAACACTAAAAATAAAAACTGTAGCAAGTATACAAAAATAGGGAAACAAGGTAGAAAAGATCCCAACTCTTAATTTGTTCGATTCCACCATGGGAACGATCAACGGAGAAGCCTTGGGTTGGAGAATCGACAGCTCTGATGACATACTTGTCCTTGAACTCTTGGAAATGCAGCTGATCGAATAGCTTGAAATTAGCAGCTGAAGGAGAAGAGGGTTCCGATTCGACTATCTCCACTTCTCTCTCTTTCACATCCATCGAACACAACTCGCGTACAAAACAAAGCAAAGATCAAATTTTCTCGTTCAATTATATTGAATTGAACTCCAACACAAAACAGCAAATCCGTGAAGGAAACGAAAACCCTAGAAAAGCATGTACTTGGTTGGCTGTTGGGAAGAAATTAAAAATGATTGAGATGGATTGGGTGAATACTTGAAAACGGGCCTAACAGAAAAGTCAGATGATTGAGAGGGAAGATGACTCTGTCTCCATTTTACTATTTATAACCTCGAATCCTCAATTATGGTTTTATCTGTTTAATTATTGAAGTAGATATTCCCCCTCCTCTCATAAGTTTTTCTGTATTACACAATTTTTTTCAAACTTTTAAAAATATTGTTAGTAAAAAATACATTATAAATAATATTTTTTTATAAATACAATTGTCAAACAAAGCATGTCTTATGACAGGCATCCATTATTATTATTTACATTATTGATTATTACCATTTATGTTTATGTAATTAAGACAAAATTCATGGTTCATTCCTAATTTTATTTTATTTCAACTATTATTAAAATTTGGTTATTATGCCACAATGGTAAACATAATAACTTTTCAATGAACACCCTATATATCTTTATTTTCTTCCTGGGTATTGGGACCATTAAGAAGTTGAAATGGTTATAATTCAGATTCACACCCTTTTTCTGATCTAAGAAGATCAATGCAGCATAGCAATTCTTTGCAAGTAGTAGAATATAGAAATGCTGGGAATCATATTATTAAACTTATTAATCAATCCAAACAACACAGACCAAACCAAAGTCTACCAAATGCTGCAGCAGTTTCCTTGCAGAAACAAAGCTTCAGCCTTTGAGCAGGCTACTGAGCTCACCATTCTCATACATGGAGGTCAAGATGTCACACCCACCAACCAACTCTCCATCAACAAAAACCTGCGGGAAAGTAGGCCAGTTGCTGTACTTCTTGAGCGTCTCCCGCAACCCGGAGTTGTACTCCTCGTCCAGCACGTCCACGCTCTCGAATTCCGCCCCTTGGCTCTCGAGAATCGCCACTACTCGCTGTGAGAACCCGCACAACGGGGCGTTTCTGGATCCCTTGATGAAGGCCACCACCTTGTTCTCCTTCACCAGCTGGTCGATGAGCTGCTCGAGGGGGACGGTTAGCTGGACGTGGGGCCCGGGAGTGAGGCGGAGATCAGCCTTCTTCTTGGGCGGGGCTCGGATCCAAGTTGTGTTACCCTTTTCGTTCCCGGGAGGGATTTTACCAGTGGCTTCTATGTGTTCTTCCATCCATGATTTCCATGCTTCTGTAAGGGCGTTTCTATCAGGCTCGTCTAAAACGCCCACCTAGAAATGAAATGGGAGTAACTAGTACTTAGTAGTCATGCAGAAAGTAGAGAAACATCTACACCAAAACTCTTCTGTAAAAGGTTAAGTCTAACATTTTACCGGTGACGGGTCCTAGTAAGTAGTAAATACTTCATAGATCCTCACAAGCCACATGTATATTCTCATCCAAGTTCCACAAGATTTAATACAGTTGTGGAATAGTGAATTATTCATTTCCAAGGGCAAAAGCCAAAACAGGTAACAGAAGTTCACATACAAATCTCCGCCAAAACAATATTTCATGTGTTCTTTGCTATCTCAAGGGTTTTGACATGGACAGTTCTGTCAAACTTGTTACAACTTTGACATGTATTGTACAGGTTTTTCTTCCAAAAATGGAAAAGCCTACTAATGACAAAATTTTGTGCAATGTCCTAATTACTCAAGTACTTAACATTTGAAGAGAACAGTTAGCAAGAAGCACTATAACCCATACAGAATTTGGATTTCAGTTAAGGAAATAACTAATTGCCCAAAAAAGATATAAATTTTGATGGATATGGTGGCAATTAGAAAGACAAACCATCTCTCTCTGGCACAGAGAGGCATCAAAATGCAGGTGATTAAAAGATAATCCACATATGGCAGGTGATTAGAGGATAAGTTTGTACACATCAAATTTTCTGCACCCTAATTATACGCCTTTTCATATACCCTTTAAGTTTTACTTAATTATTTTATATTTTAAATTTTAAATTAGGGTTAATAATTAAGGTTTAGGATTTATAGTTTAAGATTTAGGGTATATAGTCTATGGTTTAGGGTTTAGAGTTTAGGATATATGGTTTTAGGGTTTAGGGTATAGGGTTTAGGGCTTAGGATCTAGGGTTTATGATTTAGGGTATAGGGTTTATATTTTAGGATTTAGGGTTTATATATTAGGATTTAGGGTTTATATTCTAGGGTTTAGGATATAAAATAAACAAATTTAACCTATAGGGTACACAGAAGGGTGCATAGAAAGGGTGTAGAGAATTTAACCTCAAGTTTGTATGGATCTTTTATGCAACCTCAATCATACCTGGATTCCATCCAAGTCCATTGCAATAATTTTATTAGTTTAAGACCTACATTGCAAAAGGCATTCGGGTTTTCTTTTCATTTGCTACAATTCTCTTTGTTGTCAATCTAGATCATGACCTACATTGCAAAGGAGGCATCATCAGAAGTAGAACTTTTTTGTTCTATATTTCCATAATCAAGTTAGCTCATCAAACACTATGAATTTCCCAGAAGACCCATACTCCTAGCACTCACACCAAAGTCATATGATATCACTGCACTTTTAGAAGATCAAAAGCTAATATCCAGGCGATAAAATTATTATCTTCCTAACCCAGTTTCTCAATTAAGCAGTATAAAGCTCTATCATGTCTTTTCCTAGCTAATCTTCTATAAGAATCTAATTTACCAATTACAAAAAAAATTACAAAATTACAAGTTATTACTAGATTACAATGGTATTACCATTTTTTCTTGATTTACCGCAGCCAATACAAGAAAATCAATACAAAATCCCCGAGTTTTAAAGCACAATTCCACATACCTTAACTGCCGAACAGAGCTCCGGCACCGATTTACGGTGAGCGAGGATGCTAGCGGCGACATTGCGAGAGAGTCCGACGAACTGGAGCTCGTTGGCCTGGTCGAAGACGGCGTAAACGCCGGCTCCGGAGGGGAGAATCCCGGACAGATCATCCGGCGACGATTCCGAAGGGACGGAAACGGAGGCCGTCTCAGAGAGCTTATTGAGAGCAGCTACGAGCGGAAGAAGGCGGCGGCGTCTGCATTCCCGGCCGACTGGGCGGAGAGTTGCCGGTGGAAGAAGAACCCTAGCGGAGAAGGAGGTGCTGGAGTGTAAATAGAGCGAGACAGTGGGGGTATTTTGGGAAGATTGAGGTGAAATCGAGCGGAGCGTGGGGGATACGTGCGCGGAGAAACTGATACTCGCCATGGGGTTCGTTTGTGTTGATTGTTTGAGTTTGTGTGCAGGGGAATGATAGATATTTCTGTTAGCCGGAAACAAAGTAGTGGGCTGGGCCTTTGGAAAAAATTATTGGGCCATTAGAGTCAACGTCAAAGTTGTAGCCCAATTTGGCCCACCTAACATTTGAGAGAGTTTTATAAATTTAAGGTACTCATTTCAAAAAGTCATTTTAAATTGCTCTAAATTGAAGCCTTTTTTTAGTTTGGATTTTAGATCATTTATGGAATGGATAGCTAAACTAAAAAATCTTGGCTAGACAAGATTCTTACAATATCACGACCAACTATTTTGACATCTCATCTGAAAAACTATTCAGTAATTAACATCATCATATCATTCATATGCAGCATTTAAGAAACATTAGAAGCTACAATTAGTTGCCAAATAGTAGTCATCTCCTTCTCCAAACCTGTTGAGATTTAATTGGAAATTCTCCTCAACTTCTCAATTTATCAATTGTGATCAAGGTTATTAGAATCGGGATTCTAGGATTAGATCGGTGAGGTGTCTTCGGGATCGGATCGTAGATCATAAGATTCTACATTATAACTAAAAGTATGTAGTAACAACGTAATATGTTATATGATTTTTATACATTAAGCTGAAAAACATTATAAATATTTAATATTGGGTAAGTAGTAATGTTATCAAGATAATTAGAATAATAATAAACTATTTCCATATATAAATCTTGATCATTTTTAAGTGTGTATAGCTTATATCGAAATCGTATACAAGATTCTACCCACTTTATTTTGTAAATTAAGATTCTATCTCTAATAAGATCACAACTAGGATTAGGGATCGTTTTGTCTAACCTGGATCGTATAATCTTTAGATCCAGATCGGAATTATGATAACCTTGAGTGTGATGGATATTCAGAGGCTACAATGTCTAAATCTACATCCCAATATTATTATAAAGTTGGTCCACCATAACCAAAAAATATGAGTACTAAAGTTTTCTTGGCCCACACCACCTACCTTGTGATTCATAAGGTGATATATTACCTCTTTACATCCAGTACAATGCTGCATACACAATCCAAGTATAATCTCACAATAAAACACCATCAACCAACTTTCTTGTTGAATCTTTCTCAATCATGGAAGCCACCAAACAATTGATCATTTTCTTCATCTTGTTAGCTAAAACGCTTAGTTTTGAGCAATCACACCACAACTGATGTGAAAACTTAATTAGGATGCCTTAAATATGGTTTGTTCCTTAATGACAGTCCCAACAATCTACACTCCTATTTCCCCATGTGTATGTATACAAAAAGAGGAGATAAAAAGCTACTTTATGTGCTCTTCATTGTCTAAGAAATTCTCATGCTGATATCAGCAATAAAGATACTGATAAAAGAGCTTTGTTTTGGATCCAAAACAGGCTTCAGAAATGACAGCAACAACATACTGATTTAGTTTCCCTCTACTTTTAATAATCCTACACATTACATATAGTATTACTTTAGCTTCACCTCTACTCAAACAAAAAATTAAGTACCCAACAAATGAACTCTTGCTCTTAACTCTGATTTAATGTTTCATCTTGCACAAACCCACAACCTTAAATTCACCTCTTGATAGCTCTCTCTTATAGTCTTCTCCTTCCGCCATGATCATAAACGCGTTTCGAGGGAAACTATCGCTCTCGATTATCACATTCTCCATATGTGCTCTCGCGTTTGTCGTCCTCTTATTCAACCAAACTCTAAGCTCAGTCTCTTCTACTTCAATCTGTGCTAGGAAAAGGGCTGCAACCGAAACCGCCAAATCGAATGCAGGTTTATTTCTCTTATTCATCTAGGGTTGTTCTTCGGGTTCGGTTTTTCTTCGGTTCGCATGAAAACAATAATCGGTTTTTTGGTTCGGTTCGTTTGGTCAGAGTTATTTTTAAAAATTAAAATAAAATCCTAGATTTCTAGATAAACTAATAAACAATTATTCAGTTCAAGTTTTATTCGGTTTCGTGCACTAAAACCGGTATAGTAACCTAGTTTCAAAATCGTTGGTTATTTCGGTTTATAACTGAACCAAGAAATTCGGTTGTGGGTCGGTTTTATTCGGTTCAGTTTTCGATCCACTAAATTCCGAAATTCGATTTCGGTATACTAAAATCCGAAATTCGGTTCGGTTCGGTTTTGTTGTGTAACCATTATCAAGTGTGAAATTGAGTATAGTTCCATATGAAATTCTTATATAGACATTGTGATTTTTCAGTTGATAGAAAGGATGCAAATGAGGAAGGAGATGAGTTCATGTTTGAGTTTGATCCGGACATATGTGATATAAGTGATGGGAAATGGGCATTCAATAGGTCAAACAAGCCTCTCTACACAGACAAGAGTTGCCCTTACTTGGACAAACAAGTCTCTTGTGTGAAAAATGGAAGGCCTGACTCGGATTATCGCTATTGGCAATGGCAACCGGATGAGTGCACCTTGCCTGGGTAACTACTCATGCATCTTACGTAAGATATCAATGTCTAGTATATAAAGTTGGGATGAAATCTCACTGAGTTTAAGAATATGATGTGGTGTAGATTCAATCCAAGATTGGCACTAAAGAAGATCCGAGGGAAGAGGCTGATGTTCGTAGGGGACTCGTTGATTCGTGGCCAATGGCAATCATTTGTATGTCTTGTTGAATCTGTTATACCTGATGATCACAAGTCCATGAAGATGGGAAAAGTTCATTCTATATTCAGGGCAAAGGTACTAAAATGTAGTTTCTTTTGGAGAGGATAATGCATTAAATTATATAATTTCTAACAACAATTCAATCACAAAGCATCTTGTGCCCATTTTGAAATTTAAGCATCTAAAGCAATATTTTTATAAGTTATATTTTTTTCAAATTCTATAACTTGGGTTTTGTTTGTATAATAGGTTTTTTAGTTTTTTAGTGTGTGAACAAGTTTAAATAGGAAATCATTTTTAAAATATTCCCTAAAAGAAAATGGATAAACCCTTATCAATTTAACAATAAAAGCTAAAAGGGCATGTTCGACCCACTAGGTCAACCCGACCCGCCCAACCCGGAAATTTTATCAACCCGATCGACCCGAATCCGATTTGACCCGAACCCGACATGACCGAAACCTGAACCCGACCCGCCCGACCCAGTTGATAGGTCTGGTCCATACTTATATAACATATTATTAATTTTATTATTATTCTCGTATTAGGTATGAGGTTTACACTAGACGACATGTATGAGTCACTTGCCTGATCATTAAGCTTGGTATATATGCGTGTTGGAGATATATTAAATTAATACATAGTAATACAAATTTAAATAATCGGTGCATGGCACCGGGTCTACACTAGTTATATTAATGGGCTCTATTAAATTAGAACATGCACAATAGTTGGTTTTTTAACAAAGTTTTTTAGCCAACTTTTCAACTTTCTCTCTACGCCACATCATCTAACAAATTCTTTTACTTTTTTTCCATACTCATAATTTTTCAATCCAGATTTTTTCACTGTATAAAATTTATGAAAACATGTATAAATGGGTGTTTATGGATAGATAAAAATCATTTATGATTATTATATATACTTTTTAAAACAACCAAAATTAAATTTGAACTGAAAATGACTAAAATAATTGTAAAATCCAACTTTTCAGCTTAAATAAGTTTTTTAACAGTTTCTTAATAAGAAATCATCAAAAAGTATAATTTAAAACTAAAAAATCACCATTATAGGCGGTCATAGAGGCCTTGTTCAATTGAGCAGAATAAAACACGTCTGCCTCATGTAATGTGTTGCAATTTTGAGGGATAATCGAACAGATTAACACAAGAGAATGAGAACAAAGTTTGAGAGAGAAAAACGCCCCTTTAGGGTTTCTATTGCTGCTGTGGATGAAACAGTTACAAACCCTAATACAGTATTTATACTCCCAAGAAAAAACCCGAAACGGATTCAAATACAGTATTTATACTCCCAAGAAAAACGCCCATTTAGGGTTTCTATTGCTGTTGTGGATGAAACAGTTACAAACCCGTACTCTCGCGAGCCCGCTACAACCCCGGGCCTCCGGCCCAGGTCTTAGCTCCTGCTCGCTCGAGTAGGGCCCCCTTACAGTACTTCTCGATTTTAAGTCAACAACAACATAATGCCTATTACAAGTTGGTTGATCAGGAACAACAACAACTAAATAAAATTTGTTTTGGGTGTTGTGATGTCAGGAGTACAACGCAACAATCGAGTTCTACTGGGCGCCATTTCTAATAGAATCAAACTCAGACATCCATGTAATAGCAGATCCAAGGCAGAGGGTTCTGAAGGTGGATTCAGTGGCCAAGCACGCCAAGAACTGGGGTGACGTCGACATCCTTTTGTTTGGTACCTACGTTTGGTGGATGAGTGGCTTGAAACTCAGAACATTGTGAGTTCAAACTTCTTTCAAATAACATTGTTCAAGATAAAATCAAGAAATACTGTAAGGAGGCCTTATTTAAGTGAGCAGGAGCTAAGTCCTGCTCGCTCAAGTAGAGTCCAGGTAGAGGGAAAACGACTAGGTGGGTCAACGCGTTATGGTTGCCGCGACAGGGGGTGTAGGGGGCGGAGCCTCCGCGGTACGGTATAGATAGAGTTTTAGATAGTCTTATTTGTATTAGGATTAACTCGGGTTTTTGGACTTATAAATATATTGTGTTAGGGTTGTATTTACTTATCCATGAAATCAGTAAAAAGAAACCCTAGAAATGACAATTTATTCCAAACTCGTTTCTTTCTTCTTCTCTTTACCATACTGTTCATCAAATTACCCGAAATTTTCAACAAACATATTAAAAAAATGGAAGAATGATTTGATTAGAGTTTGATCTGCATTGATTTATACAGATGGGGCTCATTTGGAAATGGGGAAGAAGGATCCGAAGAGCTGGAAACGGCGGTTGCTTACAGAATTGGATTGAAGACATGGGCGAACTGGGTTGATTCAACAGTGGATGTTAATAGAACCAAAGTGTTCTTCACCACCATGTCTCCTGCACACACAAAGTATGTACATTCTCATCTCTAATCCTTTTTTTTTGTTGATAAATTGCACTAAATAAAAGCTAGAAAAAAAAAAAACAAGAATTTGGGTTGTGATATACAGAAATTTGATCATGGAAATTCTCACCTATATAACCATGGATTAATAAGTATTGTTGGTTCTATCTTAAATAGCATAAAAACCCTACAAAATTCAGGGGAAAGTACTAACACACTTCCTTGTTGTAACGGTTAATTTTGATTTTTCACTCAGTGACAATTGAGTAACTTTTATGAAAAACGCAGATTTCCCTTAACAAAATTCAAACAATTAGGAGCAGAAGATCCGTATATATTAGTTCCATTGAATAGCATATATAACAGATCCTATAAAATTTACTCCTGTAATGTGTAATGTGGCATATTACATTGAACACAACATCATATATACAAATCCTTCAACCAAATGAACCCCATTTTTGTTAGTGATCGTCTAACGATCCCGACTCAAAGTAAAAACTAATTGAAAGTAGAATATTGATATTTTGGTATAAAATTTATGTACGATTCCGATGATTTTATAATCTTAAAAAATGTTTATTATATGATACCATTTTATTATGATATGAAAAAATGTACTTCAAATATTATAATATGATTATATTGGTAACATAACGTTCTCATATCATTAATATATTATATTTTATATTAAGTAAAAAAAATCTTACGATTAAGTTATGTTATAATATGGTTATATTGGACGTTTATCATTTATATTATAAAATCTTACGATTCAAGAAACAACTTACAATTAAAACAAACTCTCTTATCCTCCCCTCCTTCCGCCACGTGGCATCCTATTTCAGCCTCATTTTATTTGCTATTTTTTGTTATTAAATTATTTTAATTAATTTCACCTCTCCACGTTCCTTTTACAAACAGCTTCTTCTTTTTCAGTTTATTTCTCTCCATTGGAAAAAAAAAGAACTCAAACTTTTCGAGATCCCTAAGTGACCCTCTCTTTCTCTCCAGATCCCTCAATTCAACATGTTTTACGGGCATAGAAATTCATGCAGTCATACTGTAATTTGTGTTAAAAATACTATTTTTTAGCAATTTTATAAGTAGTACCATGAATCTTATTTGATGTACTCAATGATGCTGCAGAAGCGCGGATTGGAAGCGAAATGAGGGGATAAAGTGCTTCAACGAGACGAAGCCGATAACGAGGAAGGGCCACTGGGGAAGTGGCTCAGACAAGAAGATCATGGGCGTCGTAACGGATATCATACACAAGATGACGATTCCCGTAACGGTGGTTAACATAACGCAAATCTCCGAGTACAGGGTGGACGGCCACGCGTCCGTTTACACGGAAACCGGGGGGAAACTGTTGACGGAGGAACAGAGGGCGGATCCCCTGCATCACGCGGATTGCATTCATTGGTGCTTGCCTGGGGTTCCTGATACTTGGAACCAGATTTTCTTGGCTTACTTATAGTCCAAGCTACCTAGGCTCGTTTTTCCTTGGCTTACTTGGAGGCCACGCTACCTAGGCTCGTTTTCAGTTGGAGGTTTGGTTAAGTTGTGTTGAATTTGTTATGTTGGGGAGTTTCTTTCGTGTAGCGTGTGTGGTTACGCAAGCATCAATTGTGAATTTGGAGAAGAAATGATTATTCAAAATTGTTACGGGTTAGATGGATATTAAAGAACTAATTATATATCTTAGCACGAGCATAAGAACGAAATGTTTGCAAAAGATTAAAGAATCGATTTATTCACTGGATTACAATTTTAGACAAAAATTACGAATTTGCATATTCATAATATAAGAAAACGAACACAAAGTGTTAATATAACCGATGTAAAACACAAATACACAATCAAAATCTTTGAAGGAAAATTTTGAGAAAATTTTTTTAGGTCTAAACCGCTTGATTTGATTGACAATAATCACTTAGCATTAAGATCGGATAATGTAGACTCGCAAAAAAGTAGACTATTTTCAACATTAAGATTTTTAGGTCTAAATGCTACTCCCTCCGTTCCTTATTATAGTTCTTGTTTCACATTTATCGATGTCTATTTTGTATCGTTAATATCTCTAATTACATGTTAATAAAAATTATACATTTTTTTTATTGTCAAAGCATTCATTGAGACGAATCAAACAAAATCTCACATAACTATATTTTTTTATTATATATTGAAAAAAATCTTAAAGATTCTCTGTGAGTAATGTCAAAAACAAAATCAGAAACTATAATAAGGGACGAAAAAATATAATAAGGGACAAAAAAAGTAGTAAATCTTGTAAATAATTGAAACATCATGATGTAAAACATTAAAATTTTAACATCCACTAGCTAGTCAGATTGATTCCTCCATTAATTTAAAACTGTAATTTTAATAAATTTAAAATATAATATAAAATTTTGTCTCTTGAAAATACTGATTAGATAACCACTAAACCAAATTTCAATTAATTGACTTTTTAAATATTAATTAGATCTATGCGCCCGGCCCGTGGTTGAAGGCCCAATGGCTTCTTCGGTATAAATTCCAGGCATCTCTACACAGTCAGGGCCCCTTTCTCGTAGCATCTTCTCGTGGTTTCCGATTTGCAAAATTAGGGTTTCCAGGTGATCTCTTCTTCCAGCGAAAACTCTCGCTTCCGCCAATATGAGCAACAACCTTAATCTCCTTTTGAGTTTTTTTGTTGAATTTGTTGATTGGCCAATTGTAAAACCTATATTCCTTCTTTTCGCTTATCTGGCTCACTTTCATTCGTTTAACGGGTCTCCAATTTGTTGTTTGCAGGAGCTTCAATGGCGGGAGGTAATTTCTTGCACAGAGTTATAACCTATGTTGCCAACGAGCTCGTTGTTAACGGTCTTGCCAACAGGTAATCAGATGTTCCGAATCTGTGATTTTTTCTGTTATTTATTGGTTTTCATGAGTTAATTCCGAAGATAGGATGGGGTTTGATCAAGTTGGTTTCGTCTGACCTGCTCGAAATTACGGCAGCGTCCTATAGTTTAGTTAATCGTTATATCTTTGTGGCAACATGATTAATATTTTTCCAATGCTTGGGTTTTGAATCTAGCCTAAAAGTTTAGATCTTGAATTGCTGTCTAATGGTCTGTTATCTTTTATTTATCTTTTGATTTCGAAATAAACTCTCATATCAAATTCTTTTGCATCATATTTATGTTTATTCGCTTTTGAGATAATATAAATTGGAGAAAACGATTCTAATTCATCAATCTGTCTCAATGCAAAAAAGAATGTAAAACGGGGTTGTAATTTACTTATTTGTTCCCTTTGTTCTCATATGAAGGGGAAAAAGAGAAAAAGATGAGGGTTTTTTATGATGATGACTTGGGGTATGTTCTGACATCAACTGGCTGCTGGTGGAGGGTAACGTAGTGGATATGTCATTTATGGTGGTTGTTTGAAGTGTGTTGGATGCACTATAATAATGGAATTGATGGAAGTTGATTAGTCAGTAGTTTGTGCTTTTGTTTTTTGTTATTAGACCAAGCTTTAGAACTTGAGAAAAGTTTACTACAATCTGGTTTTAATATCACTTGAGTGGAGTCAAGGATCATATGAAGGCTTCTTACGATAGCCATGTAGATCTACTTTGGCTGCAGTCAAGAGTTGGTTATTGCTTGCTTGGCATGATTAAATTAAAAATGAAGAAATGTGGGGTTAATAGTTATTTCATACTGCCACATTTCATGCTGTTCTGCTTTTTGGAAAATTCTTGCTAAAAGTGATGCTTTGCTTTATTTGGGATTATATATAGAATCATGCACAATGAATTACACAAGTAAAGGCTTCTTTCTCTGGCCATAAAGGATTATACAGTTCCTTAATGGGCTCGTTCCATTGAAGCAATAGAAAATACTAGACTTTAAGGTGTATAATCCTTCTTCATTCCTGCAGTGAAGCATGTTACTAGCTGCACAAATTATGAAGTCTGGGAAATTAGAATTGTGAATGGTGTTTGAATATCTCCGATTCTCCGCTGTAGTCTATATTGTGCATGTTTTGCAAGCAAAAAATAATGGAAATTGTGCATCTTTACACTTCTTTGTGGATTTTCATAGTCCATTCCGATCAAACTATGCTCAAAAACTATTTTGCAGCAAGCTGTGTTACTTAATTGGACATTTTCTGCTGTGCAGCCCTTCCTTCCAAAGATTTGCTGTAAGAACCTCAAGGAAAATTGAAGATATCTCTAAAATGGCTGCCAAGACAAAGCAAGAAGTTTCAGAGAAGGTGAAGGATGGTTTGAAAAACTTTGAATCAAATCATTAATCAACACAAATGATATACAAGACAGATAGCCACCAGAGATATGAAAGGGTTTATCATCCTTGGAGGGCTCTTTGAAGGTGCTAATAAGCCACCTGTATTGGTGGTTGTTTGTGTGATGGTTAACTTTTTAACCAGGGATGACTTGGAATGATAGGTTGCAAATTCCTTGGATTTGGCATCATAGCTTCTATTCTGATAGTTGAACTTTTATGTTCATTGAATTGGTGCACTTTTCACACTGTTAATATTTTTTGATGGCATAAACCCATCTTTTGTTTGAGAAATCTTGTACAAATGGACAGAGTACATGTTGATATTTTATCTCTTTTATTTGGTCAGACTACTATTTTTCAACTTTTGAAACTCAGAAATGGACCAACTTCCCGTACGTGGGCTGTAATTTGGGACTATTGGAAAGTTACTGATGAAGAGATGAATGAAGGTCACAACTTTCAAGTAAATTACGGTGGTCAACTGGTGGGGTTAATCTTTTGGGTTCACTTTAGTAACATTTTAGAGAATCTATGTTCTGAACTGCTCCGAGGCAACCAACTTCGATATCTGAAGTGCAGGTCAAATTGAGTTTAGCTTAGCTTTCTGTAATCTGTGAATTTTGTTCCTTGTGTCCTATAAAAAAGTTGCAAAGATAAATGAAATTTAATAGCAGAAATATATCCTCCAAATCTAAAAAAAAAAGGTTAATCTTTTTTCTTTTGGATTGCTGAACTTTCTGCCATTTTTTTGTCACTATAAAGTACAAGAAGAAACCAGTTTTGGGAGCTGGAAGCTTGGATGACAAGGGGTAAAAGATACAGTGTCATACAATGATATAAGCTTTTCATTGGGATACATTATCCTCTCGTTGTAGAAAATCTGAAGAGCAAGAAGTTGAAAGATAGTGATAACCTCAAAAGTCTAGTAAGCTCTTGTTCTTTTAGTTATAGTTGTCTAGACAGACAGATGCCCATATTATTCCTAAAATAAATGTGATCTGTGTTAAGTGTTCTTCTGCCATTATCCCATACTGGTGTGAGTAGGGCTCTTTGAACATTTTTCATCTTTCCTTCCTAATCAAATCTAATGTTCGATGCATTCTTTTTCTTGTTCAGCTTGATCTTTGTGCATGATTCCCTCCAAAGATGATAGGTTTGACAGGCAGTCCAGATGAGATTCGTAACGTTGCAGGTGCATTCAGAGTGAATTACATGAAAACACAATAAGAAATCCCAATTAAATCTATCCCACGAATCTAATAGGATCCCATGGTTGAATGACTAAATTGCAAAATCCAGAGTCCAACGACTCAGTTGAAAGCTTGCTTTTATTAGCGCATCATACATTCAACATTATAAACTACTGTCAAATTTTGAATGACCAAACTTCACTGAGGAGGCTTACTCCCCACAACAACACTTGTGATCAAGCCCTTAACAAGACCTACCATAAAGCATATATATATATATATATCGGTACAAAATTGAGCCGGATGATCCTGATTCTTAAGCTCTCTTTTTATGTAGATTGGAGAATGAAGACACTTACCAAAAATGAATTGGCTGCTTGTGCTTCTGCTCCTAATGCCTCAAAATGGGACTCTGAAACACAGCAGCTTCAAATTAATAATTTTCAACAAAAAACACAATGCGTCATCTAGTTAATCTGATGGAGACTGCAGTTACCTTTGGGTATAGTATATTAGTATGAATATATGGAAGAAGAATGAACATGGCTGGTTCATTAACAGTCCACTTCTTTTGGAATACGTGCCTTCCCCAGATAGACTTGTTGCATCTCTTCCCTCCATATCTGCAAACAGTAGTTCGGCATGTTACACTACTTGAACGTTCTCAATATATCTTCCCCCACCCAATCAAATTAATGAAGATTCGGTGTCATGCAAGAAAACAGTATAGAAGCGGAGGGGAGAGGAATGCATCCCAAACTCAGGCTACAAGCAAGACTAGATTCATCTTACACTTGGCATGCAGAGACGACAAGACGGGGATATCAGGCACATCAAAGATAACTATAAGATTGAAGATAATCAACCACGTACCATGTGACGGAACTCAAGTCGGATGTGTGGCACATTTGTCTTGTGGATATCATTTCCTTCTGGTCCTCTTTTGTAATACTCTTGCCCAATCCAGTGAGACTACAACAATTAGGTGAAAAAGTAGTGCACACATCAAAATAAGCGAAACATAAGTACTACAGATTAGATATATTGTAACTCTGCTGCTTTCCCAATGAACTTATAACTTCAACAAGAAATTACCTTCAAAACATGAGAAAAGCCGGACTGGAGAACTGAATTACGAGCGATCTCACATAAGTCGCATGAACTCAGCTTCCACACCTAATTAAAATGTGCCATACTTACTATCAGATCTTAATCTTAAGCAGGTGTACAAAGCTAATCTGGAGTACTCACTGAAGCAGCAATGCTGTATTCTTCTACTAGTGGCTCCTTCGTCAAATGAATTTGTAGTGGATCATCAGTAGAAAGAGAGACATTGAGTCCACGAAGGAAAAACATAGGGAGTGGATTCCGGTGATAATCAAGAAACAAAGAATTGTTGCTCAGAGGGGACATTGCCAGGCCAATCTGATAAACCATACACCAAAAAATTTGATAAACTGATAATAAAAACCAATGGGCCAATACAAGATGTTTAGAGTTTATTTGTGTACCTGTGATAGATAGTAGAGATATTGAAGGACAGGAGACTTCCTCAAGTTGATTCCATGTGCAATGTTATGGGCAGTGAGAAAAGTTGCAGCAAGGTGATCGATATCACCAGCCTGGAAAAATGGAAATACTAAATTAATCATATGCATCAACAGTACACAACTGTTAAACTAGAGCTGTAGGAATGGCCCTTAGTCCATTTTAAAGCATAGTTTATCTGCGTACCTCCCCTGCATGTGGACGAAACTTTATTGTTGTCATACCCTTCGATTCACGTAGCTGGAAATAACATTAATGATTAGTGAACAAATGCATTGCGGGAGCATTCAGCTAAATCCATAACATCTCTAATGAAGGGGGGAAATCAACATCAGAGCTTATCAAGAACGGTTAATATCGGAGTTCCACACCAACCTTATTCAGTGTGTATAGGTTAGCATAACAATAGTATGCATAATATGAAAATGCAGGATTGAATATATTAGTCCACTGAGATGGAGTTGGCATGTGTTTTGTGGGGCGTCTCTCTGGCTTACTTTCATCATCTACCAAATCCAGGCCAACAACCTGCAAAGCCCATCCACCAGCAATGAAAAACATATTAGAAAATGCAACTCATAAGGTTGCATAAGAAAAACAGTATTATAATTATAAATCTGTACTCCCCTCCATCTTATTGCAACTACATCCTGCCACCTCTAGTTGGGCAAGAAGAAAAATCAAGCACTTTTCTCTCTACGAGGGATACGTGTAGCTCAAGAATAAATAAGAGGGGATGACGTCTAGTAGCCAGGCTAGTGTGGTAAAAACCAGGAATTGGACAAGGATGCTGGGCTCTCTGGGGTTCCATTGAGTGTGTACGGTGGTGGGATCATTGAGGGGTGGAATTCTGCATGAGGGAAAAGTGGATGGGTGGGTGGGGGTGTTGGAATTACATACTGCAAGGAAAACGAAGCAGCATACAGGGGTCGTAAGCGTAGTGCCTTAACCCAAAGTATTAAAGCAGGTTAAAGCATCCAAATCACAGCTATTGGTGTTTCATGATGTGGTTTGAAGAGCTTGAAACTGCAACAGTTCCCTAAGAATATTTTGGTTTTATAATACTAGTCCAGTTCAATCAAAGACACTAAATAAATTTGAAGTCCACCCAACCATTATCATAATAATGTCCGGACTGAACCAAAAAACAGAGAGAAGATTCACAGTCATCAATTGGGAGAAAATGGTATATCAGATACGCATGATAAATGATAAACTAAAATTCCATCTCTTGCCATTTCAGCATCAAGTGTGCACGATGTACTGCCAAGTGTATACTGTATAGTTTAGAAACTGCAGCTACCAGAATGAGAAACAAACCTGTTTTAAGAACAGGTGCAAGTGAGGATGTGAATCCGGATCAACAGTGGCCTCGAATAAAGGCAGGAAAATGTTATCTAGCATGTTCTGAAATGACGTAACAATCCCCATTTCCTTGTACACATTGTACAGTCGCGGGATCTGGAAAAAAATGATAAGATATTCTATCAAGAATTTAGATAAAAACTAAAAGAGATAATATTAGATTCTACTCTATACAATACAAACATCCTTCAGAAGACAATGTAACAGAAGTTATGTTTTTTTTTTTAATGTTCCAAAGACAAGGTAAGGTTTTGGAGTTCCTTAGAAGCAACTTCATCCTGGAAGTGGCTGTATACAACGTATGTTTGATCTGCTTGCCCCCTACCCCCCTTGCATGACTAAGATCAAATTTCTTTTGTTGGTGCATTAAAAAAACAGATAAAAGAAAGCATTTAATTTCCTAAATCAAAACCAGAAGCAACAATAGATCAGAATCAGAAACAGAGTTAGGTGGTTCATTTTTCACTATATGTCAATGAAACATTTTTTACACAAGCTTTTAAGAAACAACGCATACCTGAATCAACCAGACAACATTCTCACTGTACAAGTCATTATTCACAATCCAACTTGCCAATGTATCCCATTCACTTTGCTTCCTGCCGTATATTGATACCCTGTATTCAGCCATCTGCAGCACAACAGCATTGAGCATAAATTATAGCCAGAATGATTAAACAATGATATGGACACAAATATAACATTAATAAATATTAAAGCTAACATTCAGTAAAACATTTAACATCATAATAGATACTCTCAGACAAGTCATGCAATTTCAATAACTTTAAATAATACATAAGATTGTGTTGCAATTCATTGCTCGGATCTTGCCACTAAGGAAACATTATTTAAGATTAAAAATAGTGCTGTATTAGTAATGTGGAGTTTTTCATGCCTCCAACTTCATATCCTAATAGCAATACAAACTGAAGAAAAAACAAACTAGATGTGAAAGGAAAACATGTCTCCTAATAATATTCATCATTTTGGCTCTTGTAGTGTTTACATAACCAAAGATGCGTCTTTGGGCATACTTTTGTAGGTTGCGTTGACTTGTAGCCACTTTAATTTTTTTTATGTAAATGAACAGACAAGTAAGTATATATTCCCAATCAATCCAAAGACATTACAGGTTTTCATCTTAGGCACAACTAGGTTGACCAGTCCAAACCTAAATTATTTATATTTGGGATCTCATAAAACAGTTCCAAACATATGTGACCAAGCAAATAACAGCACCAACTTCTCCTTTCCCATCTTATTGTCACCTGAAAGGAGGAGGAAGAAAATAAGCTCATAGGCAAAGAAGCACCTGATATTTGCTTGCTTCTAGGTCAGAGAAAACTTGCTTCGTCACCTCAGCAAGAAAACGACCTTCAGGAAGAAGTTTATTAGTAAAGATCAAATTAAATACCATGTGATAATGCAGTAATTCTACACAGTACATTGAACAAAGTTTCAAATTGAATGAACAATATCGTCAGCTAGAGACACTATAAGCCTTAACACAAGGGCTCTATGAGTCAATTAAGGAGAAATGAGATATTTGTGAATTAATCAGCCAGGCTCTGATTAGAACCATTAAAAATTATAATTGGAAAGAGAACAACCCATTTCCAATCCCTTTCACAATACCCATTTTATCAATCTACATGAAGCAGGTATAGGAATATATGTAGCAGAATAGGGCGTTATTCAATGGTAGCCCTAAGGGACTAGATCAGATAGGAAAAGGGAAAAGACGTCTAAACTAAATTATATAACTGTCTATACAATAAGAAGGAGACCACAGCATCTAATACTACCATTATAAAGGGAAAGGGGGGAAGTCATAAAGACGTAATACCTTGGATAAGATTATCTTGTTTAAGGAAAATTTCCCTGAGCCTACTCTGACCACAAGGATTATACTTGAGGTTGAATTTGTCAAAGCGATGAAATGTGCTCTTGTCAGCATGCACATCTAAAAGGTCAACATTTAAGTCATACCTGGGCAGAACATAGCAGTAAAATAAATGCAGCATCTTTTAACAGTCAAACCATTAGCTAATTTTTTTTGCAAAGCAACAAGATAGAAGAGAAATTGCATCATTTCCTCACCCAGTCAAATCCAAGCTCTGAAAGACTTCTTTCAAAGTTAAATATGTGCCATCCCGAAATATCACAACCTATCAAATGCAGAGTAGGCGATGGAGATACCATAAATACTTTAATCATATTCAAGACAACAAAATAAACCAAAAGTAAGAACCTACAACATAGGCTAAAAAGCAAAGTTTTCCCAAATAAAAAAGCTTACTGATCAAATCCAATCTATTACCTCATCAGGTTCTTTCCTTAACTTTGACTTTATGAACCTTAACAGATGCTTCTGATTCATGCATGCTGAGTGATGCACGTGTGTATCAACCTTCCTAACATTATAAAAATCCCGATGTGGTGCACTCTTCTGAGCAAGAAACTCCTTATCCGCATTAAGCATCAAGTGAAGATTGAATTTCTGCACAGCGCATTTAAAATACATTCATAAGCATCAAAGCACTGGATACTCAATATATAAATAGCGCCAAGAAAACAAGGATCACTACTTGCTCCAGAAGAACAAGACGGTGATGGCATAGAGTTCGAATATTCCCAGCTGCTATAACCCGAAGAATGTGATGCAGATCAGTGAAAAAGGTAGTAGAATCAGCAACATGGAACATCTTCTCTTTTGCTGGAGGGAGTTAATAAAAACAAAGGACATGTAAGTTAAAAAATGCAGATTCTCACATATAAAGCATAATAAGAGAACTGGCAAATAAAACAAACTCAAACTTACAATCTTTATTTGCATAGACTTGAACTACTCCATCCTCCATTTGGAAAAAGTGCTGCAAAATATATTAATAATATTATTTGACTAAAATGTAAGGAGCTATAAAAATTAATTTCGTTGCAACTAAAAGGGAGGACTCACGTCACTTTTTCCCTCAGGGAAGTAGTGAAATGGATTTGGATTTGGCTTTGGCGTACTAGGGTCGGAAATAACTTCCTTATCCCATGGAGTAACAATGTCCCTAAATATATAACTTTCTCGCAATTCAAGACACTCTTGAAGAACCATATATGACTCTACTTCATCAGGCGCCGGTGTCTCTAATTAGATTTACATGAGAAAAAAAAAGAATTATATATAATATAAAAAAGCTGCATAGCTATTTTACCAAATCAGAAACACGTGTGCATGGAATACGAAGAGGAACTCCTGAAGTGGATATCTGTTTTGTATGATACTATGTTTATTCAGCTATATCTAGTTAAGAAACTATTATCAGAATTATTGTGATTTTTCTCATTTGCCTTTCCAAATACATAATGCAAAGTGTCAGAAAAGAAAATTAATATTTACATAGATGAAAGTTACAAGTATACATATAGTAAGGTCAAATTCCCTATTTACTATAAAAATAAAAATAAACATGAAAATACATCAAGCTGAACAAAATACATGGTGGATTATCATAAATTTACTAATAAATATAAAAGTGGGTGGAAAAATCATGGACTACTGGAGGTTTACATTTCACAAGAATAGTTACTGATTTATTTTCATGACAATTTGTATTATGACGCGTATATGTGAGGTCATCTGTAACTAACTAATTTGTTTCCATTTGCAACAAAATTCCGGTAATATGCAAAGAGAAGCAATAATAAATATTTTTCCTGAAGTTCAAAATTTAAACATAGACCATAAAATAACAATAATAAATTAGAAATTATTATTATAGCATTCTCCGGCTTCAAGACATCCAAGTGAACATCATTATCTTGGTAATCGTCATCCCAACCAAAATGAAGTTTTGGCAAGCAAATCAGACTTGAATAAAAATTTATAATGAAACATGCCCAAACATTATAAAAGTATAGCTCAATCGATATAGTGGCAGCGATATCTTTATATAAAGGCAAAAAAATGATTACCATAAGGACTGATTTTAAGTCTAACAAAAGTTTCATGTTCAGGTTCCTTCCTCAGAATATCAGCAGCTATAGGGTCGGGTTGAACACCGTGCAAGTCACCAGATACACTGTGTGATCGTATCATGCTTGGAGCTGCAAGAGGTATTTGTTCCCTTTCACCATTTTCCTCAGGTACTTCCTGGTTATGAAATGTTCGAAATTAATTCATACCAAGTTACCAACAATATCTTTACATGAATTTTTTCTGTCACCAGTTTCGTGTACTTGAAACTTACAGCATTTCCTGTAGAATTCTCCATCAAGTTATCTTCATCAGATCCCTCTATACTTTCAAATGCACTAGCACTTGCTGCAGGAGACTTTGGAGATATAGGTCTAATCAGAAGAGAGGCTCTGCTACTTGACTTTGTATGGTTCAAAGATTTTCCTATAAAATATATCATATTTCATTCTAGGGTAAGTTCAGATATAGTGAGAAAAGAATATAGATGGGCAATAAAAAACGATAATCAAATGAGAAACAAAATCCAACAGAATATCTGCAATACTCTGGAAGCTGAAGTGGTTGCTCTGAGAAAATAATTTAGTGGCAAGTACCTAAGTGTAGAACAACCAAGTACAACTATAATAGATGTGTTCCAAGATAAGTCATTGCTTGAGTGATATTAAGCTAGAGTTCAAATACACACCAAGCTATTTATTTTCACTTCTTCAAGGCGGGGGTTTGCAACTAAAAAGACAGTACAGAGTAATTTTTTTAAGCAACGATTTGTGGTAAGATGATGTGCCAAAATCAAGATTTTAAGAAAAATACAAGTGTATAAGAAAGACAGGGTACAAGAGCTGAAAAGCCGCTCAAAGACACCACATTTGAATTGCAGCTGCCATTAGTTGATCATAACAAAATTATATTGACTGTGAAGTATTGGCAAAAAGGGAAGAAGCAAATATCACATTAAATGCGCTCAAACATCCTTAATAGCCAATTCATTAAAGGTAAAACTTCCATGACAGAACTCTAGTAGACAATAACAAACACTCTGATGACGGTATAATTTTTCCAAGTCATATCATAACAATTTCTGTAACTAGTTTAGAGTGTAAACACTAGTTTCTTCATATTGTTTCTCAACACTGATCAGTCATTTCCAACTCCACCTAACTATCTGATACTTGTGTTTAGCAAAGTCATCTCTGATGAAGAAATAATTCAATAAGACTTCTAAGACAAGTATTCCAATGAACGAAATATTAACTAGGCAATGGTAATTATCAAACAGAGCTCGTTCTCAAAAGTAAAAAATTTGTCAACTCAAACGCATCATTTAGGAAAAGAAATAAGAAAAAATGAGCAAATTCAGCAATCAACACAATTCAGAAGTGACCCCAAACCTATAAAATCTAAATGCACGCACTTTCATGTCACGTTAAAAAAGCTCCATTTTTTCTGCTTCACCAATCACCAGGTACTGTAATGAATTACACTAAACACTCCTAATATGAGTACATAAGGCAGAGAGACCGACCACATAACCGAAGAATGAACGTGAGCAAGTTGAACAATTCACACTACCATAGTATGAACTTCATATTACAGGCAGAAGTCCATTAACGCATACCTTCAGCAAGCGTGTGCAGCCTCGGCAATCCTACCGGAATCCCTTCGACAGAAAGCACCGGACCGTTTCGCTTCTCCTCCGCACCTCCTCCGGCGCCGTCACCATCGTCGGAAATCATCGTAACGTCCGGCAACGACGCCGACACACGACGGTAAACCGACATAGTCCTCTGCCGTCCGGCGCCGGCTTGGCCACGGCGCTTGTCGGAGTTCCGAACACGGCGAGGCGAGACTTCGTCCTCGGCGTCTTCCTGGTCCCGGTCGCGGTCGATTGTCTTGGCGAACTCGAGCAGCTGCGAGAGCGTTTTCCGGTGCATGTAGTAGGCGGAGACGGCGACGACGGAGGCTCCGAAAAGCGCGGCCACGGCGAGGTGCAGAGCGTAGGACTCCATCGCCAATCAGCGGAAAAGGAACTCGATTCTCCTTGAATTTGGTGCGCTCAGGGCTTTGGAAAGAGAGCGATCAGCATTGGTTAAACCCTAGCTAATGGATAGTGCAGACAGCAGATATGGAGGAAGAGCGAGAGAGGTGTGATGTGTAAAAATTAATTGGGTTGGGAATTTTGTTTGTTTTTGGTAAATTGCGAGGAGGCCAAAGATGGTGGGAGACAGAGGATGAGATGCTTATGATGTGTCAGATAGCACTATATATATCTCTATCGGAAAAACTAGTTTAATTCTTTTGTCCGGTACGAATTCATTTATCACTAAATTTATTTATAGGATTATTATTTAGATATTTTAAAAAATAAATTATATCTTTAAAATATTTATAGTAATTTATTTGATCCTTCATAATCTATGCAAGGAAAATAAATTAAGATTTTGATTCATTTCATTTTCAGAAGTCAAGATCTTGATCTTGATAAGATCATCAACCAATATGTATAGTATATTAGGAAATGATCAAATATTTGTTATTTATTTTCATATTTTAAAAGGTAAAATTATATTTTTAAAATATTTATGAAAAAAAGTAGATCAAAATAATTGGATAGCGTGTGTAAATCCGACTATTATAGATAGTAATTTTATTTTGTTTGATTTTATTAGTTTTTTTGACATATCTGCTGAAAAAATATAAAGTCGACACGTGGCAAATTGAATACAGAGGCGCCACGTGACAGCGTAAATTTCGGGAGCATTCTATGGGCGCCACGTGACGCAGTCAGTATTCTGCTTTAGTTATTATATACTCTCTGTCCCCGAAAGTTTGTCCCATAGGGGAGAGACACATTTGTCGATGCACATTTTATATCGTTAATATCTCTAATTACATATTAATAAAAATTATAATTTTTTGATATTATCAAAATACTCGTTGAGACGAATCAAACAATACCTCACATGACTATGTTTTTTCTTTTATCTTGAAAAAAAATTTAAAGATTCTCTTTAACTGTGAATAGTGTCAAGATTGGTCAAAACTTGAAAACGTGACAGATCTTCAAACTAGGGTTAATAGTATTAGATATTCTTATGATTAAAAGAGATGTTAAAGGATAAGATATTTAATGCAATAAAACTAGTGGTAAAGATTAGTAATAGCGAAATGTGTTGGACCGGAATCGAAATTATCAGAAAATAATTTGACACACTATATTTTCGCTCTCAGTCTATTAATCAACGAACTTTTTAACATAAGTATAATTTTTTTCAAGCTTCATTGTCTAATAAATTTAGACTATTTGTATCAACTTTCTTGTAGAAGGCATATGATAAAACATAACTCTTGAAAGATTAAAATGTCATTGTCTAATTTGACCGTTCATTTGTTGGAGAAAACATTATTTTGGAATTTAATACCATGGTAAATTAATCATGTGATTGGGTTTTGGAATCGTATTCAAATTCTTCTAGATAAAAAGTAAAAGATATGTTGATGCTCCATTATCACACTACAGAATTCCCAATTGTCCCTTCACAATATTTGTCCACAAAAGAATAGTCCACTTAGAATTATTGGGGTGGCGTAGTACCTTGATAATTAGTATATACTCCGTATATAACACGTGAATAAAATTAGCAAGTTCGTTTGTGCATGTAATATTTCATTAAAAAGTGATCAATTTTAATGTCCGAAAGAATGTCAGATTAGTTTTGATCATCTCCATCACCGACCAAGATTAAACTCATCTTCTATAAAAAAAAAATACAGTGTCGTATTTCTACGTTGTTAGACTATTACTTTTTATTTTAGAATTTAAATTGTAAATGTCTTATAAAGATGTTTTTATTTATAATGTTTTTTTATAAAAGTAATTGTTAAATTTAAAATTTAGATGGTGTGGAGAATTATAAGAGATGAAAAATAAGTAATTTTTATAAATAAAATATTTATAAAAAAGTTGGTCAAAAATAGCCCAAATGACAATACAAGAATTCCACGTTAAAATGTATATTGTCTCGCTAACGCCCAAAAAAAATGTAAGTAACCATGTTTATCTATTATTATATATTAAAGTTCTCTTCTTTTGAGCTCTTAAAATAATTCTGGATTCACCATATTTATATGTCATTTTCTCATTCGTTTTTATTTTTATTTTTTTACTTCACTTCAAATAAAAACAGTTTATCAAATCAAAATTTATATGTAAATATTTAGATTATAATTACTTCCAAAACCAACCAAACTTTAAAGTGATAAATAAAATTGTAAATAAATTCCACCATCAATTTATATATCTATAAAATCTTCACTTGATAGATTTCACATTTTCAAGATTTAATTACTAACTATTTATGAACTTGAAATAATTGATGATCAATAAAAAAAATATGTATGAAAATATTAATATACTATTTGAAATATAATTCAATTGGGTTTTATTTGATTCTCCAATTGAGTTAATTTAGTATATTAATAATTACAAATAAATATAAGTGCCCAACATATATATATAATAATAAAATAATGAGTAAATTAATATGATTTTATTTTCAATAATATCATCTCAATGTCTAAAACGTGAATTAAATATTACAAAAGGTATAAAAAAAAAGTAATATTCTATCAACAAATTTAAGAAGTTTTTAAAAAAATATAGATTTAAACATATCATCACTAACATATTGTTGGAAGATTGACATATAACATCATACTAACCTATTAAATTGAAGAAAAAAATAGTATATTTCGATTGATAACTTCAATCACAGATACTATTTCACTCTAAATATACAAAAATAAAATGTTCTTGAGTTACATGTACAATCGTAATTTTTACATATATTTAGAGTGAATTATTTTCCTATAATGTTTTTATATATAAATTCAATCACTTTCTTTCTATTAGTATGTATATGTTTGAAAACAATCTGATATAACTACATGTCAATATATTCTCATTTAATGTATATCTTATCTTTTATAATCACGTAGTCATTAATTTGTACTCATGTGACGTTTATTCGTATACTATTTCTTTTCCCATAAATATAAATAGGCTCGTGCATGACACGAGGATTTAAACTAGTTCTAGGTAAACCGCATATCCAATAACAACGTATACTTGTTCATATATTTTTGCATAATTCATTTTTCATAGAAACATTTTTTTTCTCAACGAATCCCTTTTCATGCATTTTTATACGAATTTGTCATATAAGTTTTTTTTAAAATACTAGTTTGATAAAATAAATAAGGAAAAGATAAGGTGAGGATGCGGGCTTAGGAGAGGAGATGACGTTTCAAGACCGTCGGATAAAAAAAAAAAAGCGTCCAGATCGGTCAAGGAAAGAATTCGGAAAAAATCGGATACAATTCGACACGGTCAAATTTTTCGCAAAAAAAAACGTGTTACGTGCACACGCATTTTAGTTTGTCTGCACACATATGTTGTTTTGCATGCACACACGTTATTTTCATGCGCACACATGTCAAATCTGTATGCACACGTATGTTATTTTCGTTGGTTTTCATATGTATGCACACATGTTATTCCGTACACGCTTTGAGTCATTTTTGAATGCACACATATGTTATTTTCATGTGCACACATGCACACCCACGTTGTTTCACATGCACACATATAGCACATAGTGCATTTCGTAAGCACAAACAAGACATTTTTACATGCACACGGTAGTATACTTTGCATACACACGGTAGTATACTTCGCATCACACAGTCGTGTTTTCATCTGCACACGTTTTGTTCATTCCATATGAATACACGCGTTTTATGCATGCACAAAAAAAATGAATTTCACATGCACACCGTAGTGTATTTGACATGTACACAACAATGTATTCGACATGCACACAAATCTGCGCTTCGTGTGCATGCGAATCCGTCTTTTTCGCGAATAATTCGGCCATGCTGATTTTTTACCGAATTTTTGAAAAGTGAACCGGACACTCAATTTATTTCCCATCTGACGATTCTCATACATCCTCAATCATCTTCTCCCTTCTCATTCTCATCGGATCTAAACCCAAATGAATAAATAATGTTTAGTCGGTTCACACTTTACCATCTCACGCCTGATCGATCGAATGGCCCTCGTTAGTCGTTACTTTAAAAAGGCACCACTCCACCACCCGCATTGAAACCAAAAAACTCATGGGCCGGACTCTGTGAGCTAAACAGTAATGGGCTGAATACTTGGGCTTTGGAAAAACAAGCCCATTAAACGTTCACGAGCTCAAGCTCGAGTTTATTTGATCGTGAAAGCGTACCAAATATTTGTCCCCTCCCACTAAGCAAAACACCGCCAAAACCCAAGGGTGAATGCGCCGACGACCGCCGCCGCACACGCCATTCCCAATCATAATCTCTCTCCTCTCTCATTTGCTATTGTTTGATTCATTATGAGCGCATTTAAAGGGTCATACTATTCGGCGCATACCCAAAATTGACATTCAGCGCATAGGCATTTTACGTTACGCCGGACGTTGCTCCACACGTCACGCGGCTTCAACCTCCACACGTAACGCGGGCGCTGTCTTCACCCGTAACGTGCTGAGCCGACCAGGTATAAATACCTTCATCTCCTCCTTCCTTCCTCATTCCGCCGCTGCACACATTCTAAACCCTCATCGCGCGTTATGCACCTCCGACGACGCCCCGTTACGAATCAAAAAGTTTTGCGCGTTACGTAGATCCACGAATCAAGAAGGTTAGTATTTCATCGTTTGTTTTTAAAAATTATGAAGTTTTTTTTGTATATTAGATCCACAAGGTTTTGTAGTTAGATTTGTATGAAATAGTGGTGTTTTAGGACACCCACACTTCTTCAACCTTGTGATGTCTCTCACTTGGTCAGCTTGTTTATGCACGTTTTGTCAATGCCTATCACACGGTAACCAAGTCCCCCCAAAGGTCGAAGGGGTGAAAGGTTTATTCTTCCACTTTTTGATGCAGAAGTGTTTACACTTAGCCATCTCCCGCGCCCACAAAAATGCTTCTTCTCTAGACTCCCAACTTTGATCAGTTGTAAAGAACCTTGAGTAATCAACAAAGACGTAAACATCCTCCTCCGATGGTACACTAAACTGAGGCTGTGTGTGTAGGGATGAAAAGCAAAAATGTGGAGTAGCATGAGATGAAGATGCTTCTAGAGGAAACGGTATCCCAAGTGAGAAGGATGGTATCTCAATAGCTGGTTGAGGCGTGTTCCAATCATGCAACTTTTGAGGCGTTTCCCAAACCGTAAATGTCTTCTGTGGGGTGCTCCAGTCATTGAGGGAGATATTGTTTAACCCCTCGTATAAATAATAGTTCGTCTACATACACATGAAATCATCTCATCAAGTAGTGCACAAATTATAAACCTAAATTCAAATTTTTCTTTGAAAGAGCAGATTCTGTAAAATGGCACGGTTAGTGACAAACCGTGCCATTTTACAGAATGAACCTACAACCGGTTTCTGATTGTGATTCCACACGTTACGTATGGAAGTGTTCCACACGTTACGTATGGAAGCATTCCACACGTTACGTGTTCACTATCTTGTCACATAACGTGTGAAACTGTTCTTCAATGTAACAACCATTTCACAGCCATAAACCCTAAACAATGCTCAATCTTTGTTTCTAATCCCCTAAACAATAAAATGAGATCTTTAATATTAAAGAACAAATATCATGTCTAGCTTGGTTAAACCCTAAATAACAAATATCATACCTTTTAAAACCCTAACCATCAAGCTACAAACTTTAAACAAGTTCGAAACAACAAAAAAAAGATAACTTTAGGGTTACATAATAGAAATTACCTCGTTCGAAACTGGAATATCTTCCCCACTTTTGCTCCAATACTCGTTGTTGTTCGGATTGTCCATTTTTTTTAACAAAAATTTAGAGTGCAAAACAAGAATTTGTGAGTGTTTCAAATGAGGGTTTAGGCTCGAAATGGATCGTTAGTCGGGGAAGAAGACAAGTCATTATTACAGTTAGGTGGGGACAGGACGGTTAATTCAATGCGTTTTGCCACAGACTGAACCACATGTTACGTGTGATCCCCATCCACACGTTACATGTGGGATATCATCAAACGTAACGTGTGTTCTGATTCCCCACGTTACGTTTGGTTTAGGGTTTAGGCGTATGATGCTTTTTGTTAGGGTTTGGGGTGGGGGTAGGGTTAGGGTTTGAGGTTTAGGGATATGGTATTGGGGTAGGGTTTACGGTAATGTGGTTTAGGTTTAGGGATTATGGTTTAGGGTTAGGGTAGGGTTTACGGTAATGTGGTTTAGGTTAGGGTTTAGGGTTAGGGTTAAGGTTAACTATTTATCTTTAATTAATAAGGGTGAATCGGGTATTTTAGTTACCTTGTTTGTGAGATTGAGGAGAAGAACTTTTAATTAGGGTTTAGGGTGGTAAATGATTGTTGAGAAGTTAGTAATGCTAGTGGTTGAGTTCATTAATGCTAGTGGTTGAGGTCATTATATACTACAATTATATACAGTTGTATATTAGCTGTCAAACACATTGCTTTTCACTATATAAGAGGCATTAGGGTTGTTTGTTCTCTACAACAAGTCCAACACAAGCGACGCTTGAAGATTCAATTGTGGGTAAGCTTCTTCTTCCAGTTTCTTTTGATTTATTATCACCAATTTTTTATATTAATGGATTCATGATATTTGTAGAAAATCAAGCACTATAACAAATAATGACATCTTCATCCGAATCATCAACAAACCCACTATGCGCGTGTAATTTGAAAGCCATTGTCCGTACTTGGGATTTGCAGTGGAACTACGGAAGAAGGTATTGGGGATGCCCAAGACTGGGGTGTTTTTACAGGAAGTGGATTGATCCTATATACGAGGACAGGGCACACGCGATTATTCGACAACAATTACGGGAAAATATATATATATATATATATATATATATATATAGGGCGTACACAAGAACATATGCATTCCTCTAGCCTGTTGTTTTACGGAAATTCCACCTAGTAATCCTGAGTTTTTGACTTTTTTGTGAAATATCCTAAGGTTTTGATAATTTCGCCGGATAATCCTGAGTTTTTGTCAATTTCGCTTGATAACCCTGAGTTTTTGACTTTTTCGCGAAATCCCCTCAAGTTTTGACAATTTCGTGTGATAACCCTGAGTTTTATTTTTTTTTGCCGAATACCCCTCCATCCATTTCACTTATAAAAAACATTAACTTTAATTTTTTTCACGAAATACCTAAATCGTTAAATATAAACGATTTTATTTTTTTAAAATAAACCCTAAAAAAGCTTTTAGGGTTTAGGGATTTAGGGTTTAGGTGTAGGGCTTAGGGGTTTATGGTTTGGGTTTAGGTTTTGGGTTTTGGGGTTTAGGGTTAGGGTTTATATTCCCACACTTAAAATAAATATAAACCTTAAACCCTAAACATAAACCCTATATCTAAACCCTAACCCCTAAAACCCAAACCCCTAAGCCCTAAAAAATTAAAATTAATGTTTTTTATAAGTGAAATGGATGGAGGGGTATTCGGCAAAAATAAATAAAACTCAGGGTTATCACACGAAATTGTCAAAACTTGAGGGGATTTCGCGAAAAAGTCAAAAACTCAGGGTTATCAAGCGAAATTGTCAAAAACTCAGGATTATCCGGCGAAATTGTCAAAACCTTAGGATATTTTGCAAAAAAGTCAAAAACTCATGATTACTAGGTGGAATTTCCGTAAAACAACATGCTAGAGGAATGCATATGTTCTTGTGTACGCCCTATATATATATATATATATATATATTTGGGCTTAATTCCGGTTGAGTTGAATAAAAAAAATTATGGGCAAATATGATAAGATCTTGAACATTATATGGTTAATTTTTTCTGATAAAGTTTTAGAAATATGTCCATATAGTTTTATGAAGACTCCATTGAAATATGATCGATATCATCTACGTTTTTATGTATGGTACAATAGTTATAAAAGGAGATCATATTGCAACAAATGGCTTGTAATCTTCCAAGATTAATTATGTACGATATATTTGGTTGAACTATGATAAGAGAGTGTAATTACAACCATAAGTTTAAAGGAATAATTAGGTCTAATGTTGACCAAGAAAAATGACTTGTATATATGAATCTGAATAACGTTTAATTGATAGCGAAAAAGACCGATCAATTAGGATCCACTACTGATGTAACGTACAGTATTCGACCAAATTTGCATCTATATAGTCAAATATATGTATAGAAAATAGAAATCGATCATTCAATAATTCAGTTAATTGTGTTTAATGTTGAATCTCTAGGTACAGCAATTCCTTTTTCTCCATATTCGTCATATGACTTTTTTTAATCTGTTCACCGAATATTTGACTTCTCATAAGAAACAATAAAAACCTAATATAAATCTACGATACCATTTAGATCACAAGGGCAAAATACACGCCTAAATACAAGAATTGGACACTAAATTTTTCGAAAATAAAACTTTTGGGAATGATTAGATATCGAGAAAGGTAGATTTGAAGGAATTAAGATTAAATCATAATATGTATTTCTTTCGTAATAAATAATATGTAACATTAGAAGTGTACATATAACCATATGAGATTGAGATGTCAATGCGTATGGGTGGGTAGTCCAAATGCTATTTAATTGCTTAAACGAAAGCTTCTTTTTGCATTTTGTTGGCAGAAAGCTTCGTTTGAAATTTGTCCATGAACGGAATCTTTCTAACTTGAAAAGTTCTTTTACATATATACATATTAATGCATGTTAAAACAATCCAATTAGAATAAATGTGTTTAGCAAGGTTAAAAAAATAGTGTTTGAGAATGAGAGATAGCGTATAATATTTTGAAAAAAAATAAAGACATTTGACAAGTAGTTATAGAAGTGACTTTTATATTTACTAATATTTGAAACACTACTTTTTTCAACGTTATTCTTATTAATGTTTTGATTTAAGCTAATGGCGTTGAGCTCCCTTAAGCGTTCTATCCAGAGATTTCAGTTTTAGTTTTAATTTATACTTGAGGCGTATATAGAGACATTAACATTGTGAATGGTCTACTTCTTCGTGGACCAATAGTATTCCGATCTGGATGTAGAATGGCTCTGACCGATCAATCTGACTGTCAAGACCCCCCCCCCCCCCCCCAAAAAAAAAAAACCAAAACACTAAAAAATATTTTTAGAAATGATATAAAGAGTTTTTGAATTTGTCTATAGAGTTTATATTCTCCAACCTAAGAAAACCACTTTGAAATCAATAATTTTATATTTTTGAAGATGAAAAGTGATTTCAACTATAGGTTAAAAAATTTAATTGAATTTTATTTTAAACATGTTGTCCTATTTGTAAATATTTAAAATAATATATAACTATTAGATATATTGAATATAATTACTGATAACATATGCTGATAGATCATAAGTTATATGGAGGATTCAACTAGGCTGGATTATGTCTTTCATGCCAATCTAGTTTCTTTTCTTATCAAAAGTTCTTAGGTTATATTTTTTCTTATGTTGGTTTATCCTATTACCGAGATTTTTAGCCTCTCAGTTTACTAGATGTGATATATCGAATCATTCCGTTATTAAAAAACTACATTGACTTATTGTAGGGTTTGTTTGGTGGATAAAAAAACTTTATTAGGGATTAAAAAAATTAGATGATCGAATAGTTATGAAAGTTTTGAAAATATGCCAAAAACACTCGTTACTAGTTTCATCCCTTTCCTCCTCACATATGCCTTACATATCCACCAAAAATAAAATAAAATGCATTATCAAACAAATCTTTAGGGGGTAGATAGGAACTAAATTCAATACCAAAAAAGTGTTATTCATAGGAGAAATGCGATCTAACTATGTACCTTAATGAAATTAAGGTCTTGTTTGACCCTCTATTTATAAAAATATTATCTAAAAAAATTATTTTTTTTATTTTTTATACATTTTTTCATACCACTCAAATTTTAAAAATTATTTATTTAAAAAAAATATTTTTTAAATAAAAAAATATTTATAAATACATTCACCAAACAAACTCTAATAATTATCAAGATTCATGGAATAATAGGAGTACTATAAAATTTGTTCAAATAATAACCCAACCATAATTCATCTTACTACATTACAGAACTATTCCCTTCAATAAGATTCCATTATTAATAAAATTATAATAAAAATATTACTCAACAATTTATCTTATGGCTTCAAGAAAATGTTAGTAGTTTTCTTAAACCGGTTAAAAATGCGATGGCGTGGCGCGATAAAATCAGGACCGTAGATTTGCTCATACGTAAGCATTCACTCACACGAGCGGGATCCAAACGCGGCAAAAACAATTTCCCTACTCTAGGCAGTTTCACTGCTTGATTCCTGAATCTACAACTACCACTCATTCTCATAGCCCAATCAAAACTCGACACATAGCAGAGCCTCAAGAAATTCCGTAAGCGACTTCCGCTGCTAACGGCTCGGCTCCAGCTGAGCTGAATATTATAATCACCTTAAAAGATTTCCAAACAGGCAAGTGGTTGTGTGTGGGCCCCCATCTTGGACAAGAGCGGAGTGCGTCATCAACTTTAATATCATTTTATCTTGTTTTATAGGAAGATTCTTTCTTTTTTGTAAATTAAATTTTATTAATTTACCAAAAAAAAAATCCGATAAGAAAAGAATTCGAAGTACCAAACAAACCTGGTAAATCGAGAGACCGAGAAACTCGATAGCCGAGCAAACCGACATGAAAGATAATACATGAGAACAAATGGTAAAAAAGAAACAAACTAAACGAATGGAACCTAAGAAGATCCAGGGAAGGGGTGAGTAGAAACTAACGCAGCGTCGCGTAGCCGGAGAGCAGGATAGCAGGAGGACTCTCTCATGGGGAAGTGCGACGAAACTCCTGGGAAACGCCCCGTCTTGAAGAGCCATCACGAATCACACAACCTCATCCGGAACACAAACTAGATCCAAAAGCCCAAGGTCAGCTCCACACAAAGAGACTGCTTCTTAACAAGAATGAAATGTGTTGGTTGAACAAATTGGTTTAAATGAGAGGTGTAAAAGTTATTTAAATGGGATAGTTTCCGGGATTGAAAGTTTTTTTTTTTGATTAGGTAAAAATTAGACTGAAAATCACAGAAGAGACGGTTTCTCAGTCTATAGCATCCTTTCGGATGAGAATAACAAATTCTAGACTAGCTCGAATATCTTCCAAGGAACTCTGTTGGACCGTCTTTGCGATGAAGTCGGCCACCACATTTGTTTATCGAAAGATATGAAAAATCTGCACTGAAGAGAATAATTGTAAAACACACAGGATATTAGAAATTAACATTTCAATATCCCATGGACATGGCCAAATTTGATTAAGAACATTCACAATGGTAAGGTTATCGCATTCAAGTTGAATGACAGTAATGCCTAATTCATAGGCCTTTACCAGGGCATTTCTTACTGCAAGTGTTTCTGTTTTTAAAGGGGTTGAGATATCACATTTATCCCCAAAGAGAAAGATTGGTTTACCCGTGTTGTTCCTGAAAATGTAGTCAAAGCTAGATTCACCATTAGTTTTGGTAGATCCATCTGTATTGATTTTAATAATGTTATCCGGTGGTTTTTTCCATTTCTTTATTGGTCGTCTGACATTGTTCATTCTATGTGTTTTTAGTCTATCCTCTGCTAAGCAGCCACTCTCCAGTCAGGGTTCCAACTCTTCGTCTTATTCTAGTTCTCAATTTGTTTTTTAATATAAATTAGTACATCCTTTATGGAGTCGGCATCATCGTTTGTTCTTCCAAAACTTTGTTGGTTTCTATAAAACCAAATACCCCACCAAGAGACCATTAATTCTATAAATCGTGATCTATCAGTTTTTTGTCGAATTTCATCAATGATTTCATTGATGAAATCATTGATGAAATTCAATCGTGATCTAACCCTTTTGGAAAGGTATTACCGCCAGTGACCCTAGTGTTCCTTACCGAGATCACCCAAGGCTTTACCAAATAAATACAATTTATGAAATGCAATTGATACATAAAGATCAAGCATTAAATTCCAAAACATAACATTGTCAAGGAAATAAGAGTTACGGGATTACAACCCAATCCCGAATAGGTCAAAACATAGTTTAAACCAAACACAACGGAAGACTAAGAAAGTATTTTACAATCGGAGTTATTGTCCAAAGGATCATAACCTGATTAAAGAAATAATTAAAACATTCAAAAACCACCGCCGACTCCATAGTCCTTCTAATCTTCTGAGCTACTTCATAACTGATGTGCCGAATCAAACGGATGACACCAGCCAACCATGCAAGGGAAAATATTGGTTGGTTAGTCTAAATGAATAGACTAGCAAGGGTAAAAAGCAGACTGGTTCGAAGCAGTCATATTAGGTTAGACTCACCGTTTCTCGGATAATAACCGATAACGGTAGTCAACCATCATATTCCTACTGGAATAAATAAGAGATATGCACAGGAGAAGATTCTGGAAGACTGAATCTTCACAAAAATCGACTCAAAAGAAGACTCTAATGGAAATGAGTCTTTAAGGAAGTAATGACAAATCTGGAATGTTACAGAATCATTCAACAATGATTTAAAACTGACTGAGATGCTTCGGTTCACGACCAACCTCATCGCCTACAGCGAATCCAGATTGGAAAGAGAACGTACTACATTCAAGTCAAGACGAGTTTTCCTAGCTGCATTGAACTTAGCTGCACTACTCGCCCAAGGTGTATTAATTATGTGCGTCAAGGTAGCACTTATCTGATTTATGTTTCAAAAACACACAACACGTTATAGACTTTTACATGTGTACCCCACCAATGGGACGACACATCTTAGTATACGTTTCGTCGAGAGTGACGTATACCGAAAGGTTGGTGACACCAGCTAAGTGTCCTGTCTCTACCTACATGTGTAAGAGACCGATCATGATCATAGAATATTACCAGATGGGGACGAGCCATCCCGATACCAGATTATAAAGAAACGACTGGACAGCGTCCGAGTAACGTTCCTATCTAACAGTGCTAACTAAACAGTTACAGCACCACAACATTTACAGGATAAATCCACATAAAGGCCCGAAAGGCGATCACAAATAATAGCGTTGTTCTAACAGATATACAACCTATTATATGATTTTCAAAACAGTTTATCAAAACCGTTTCCAGACAAACAGAATATTCATTCCAAATTAATTACTCAGATAAACTACTGATAATTAATGTAAATATGGAACGAAAGAGCAAGAGCGAACCGCCACTTGCCTTACTCCGCAGAATAGTCTAAAGACGTCACTGTATTCCGGGCTCGACACGGTATAGTTCCGACAGCACAACAACCTTCGAGTCGACCCATAAAAGGAACCCTAAGTTAGATCCGACATAAACAGTACAAATCTAAACACGGCGAAAGAACACGAAAGGAAAGAGGCCACGACGATAACCGACCAAGCCAAAGCCACGAAGGCGTTCTGGGCACTGACGGCGGTCGCCGTGAAGAACTCAGACGACACAGAACGAGAGAAAACTCACCCCAAAACACGAGTGGTTTGGCCTCCTTCGACTTGCTTTGGCTTCTAACCTCCAAGGCTAACCAAAAGCTTCACAAAGGCACTCTGGAAACACCACTACAACACCGACGAAAGCTTCGAAAATTCCGGCGAAGGCACAACTCCGGCGAGAGGCGAATTTGGCAGAGGTTTGGTGCTTGGATGGCTCAAAACCTCTCCCCTAGCACCTCCTTTTATAGCCAAAGTGTCTGAAGCGTTCAACCAAACCCTGAGACGCGGCCGAAAGCAAGATCGGCGCCCTCGATTTCCGCCGGCGACCAACGGACAATGCCTACTGGACAATCACGGCGGTCGCCGTTTTTGCCTGCGGCGGGCACGCAGCGGTCACCGTAAATGCGGCGGTCGCCGTCGTTAGGCCTGTCGCGGCCAGCTAGAAGGTGACACGCTGACATCTCGGGCCCAACCACGGCGGTCGCCGTTTCTGAACGGCGGTCGCCATTTCCCCCTTTTCCCGCCCATTCGGCTTTGAACGAGCTTGACGATAAACCGGGATAAAAATTATCGTACACGAACGACAATTAAACTCCAAGGCATGATGTCTGTATATTATTTCACTGAGAAAAATATTACAGATACAGAGCACATTACAGAATGTCTCAAGCTACCTGAATTAAATCTGACGTACACAACGGGTACCCGGGAAAATTCCATAATTCCCAAAATAACCTTACAAAAATACGGGGTATCACATCTCCTCCCCCTTACAAGAAGTTTCGACCCCGAAACTTAGGTCGAGAATAACTCGGGAAAATGCCTAAGCGTATCTGACTCGGTTTCCCACGTCTCCCAAGTAACTTCTTCGGTCCCTGACTTGGACCACATCACTCGTACCAAAGGTACGATCTTGTTGCGCAAATGCTTCTCCTGACGCTCCAAAATGCGCACAGGCAACTCTTCATAAGTACCATTAGCTTGAATCTCGATGTCCTCGTAGCTAAGTACATGAGACTCATCTGGTACATACTTTATGAGTAAAGATACGTGGAACACGTTATGCATCGGGTGTGCCGATGGCGGCAACGCCAAATGGTACGCTAGAGATCCCACTCTATCCAGAATCTCGAATGGTCCCACGTAGCGAGGGTTAAGCTTCTCACGCTTACCAAATCTGAAAACTCCTTTGGATGGCGATACCTTGACAAAAACCTTGTCACCGACCTCGAACTCGACAGTCATGCGCTTCCGATCTGCGTAGGACTTCTGTTGACTCTGAGCGGTCAACATTCTTTGTCTGATCAAAGCAATGTCTGAAGCCGTCCTTTCGACCAACTCTGGTCCAAGCAGAATTTTGTCGGCATTATCGTCCCAACAAATCGGAGATCTGCATCTGCGACCATACAAAGCTTCAAACGGAGCCATCTTGATTGTAGCATGCCAGCTATTGTTGTATGTGAACTCAATCAGACTCAAGCTGTCCTCCCAGCTAGTCGGACGATCGAGCACACAAGCTCTAAGCATATCCTCCAGAGTCTGGATGGTCCTTTCAGACTGGCCATCTGTCTGAGGATGAAACGCTGTACTGATCCTCAACTCGGTTCCCATAGCCTTATGAAGTTCCTTCCAGAATCTTGACATGAAACGGCCATCTCGGTCCGATACAATGGTCTTAGGAATGCCATGTAAGCGGACAATCTCCTTCTGGTAAACTTCGGCTAGCTTCTGGGTTTCCCATGTGGTCTTGATGGCTATGAAATGAGCACTCTTCGTAAGCCTATCCATAATTACCCAGATAGCATCTCTCTAACTTCGAGTCTTGGGTAGCCCAGTGACGAAGTCCATGGAAATGTCCTCCCATTTCCATTCTGGCACGGGGAGAGGTAGCATCTCACCACCCGGCCTGTGGTGTTCGATCTTGACATTCTGGCAAGTTAAGCACTTTGCCATAAAGTCTGCTACGTCTCACTTCATGTTTGGCCACCAAAACTTCTTCCTGAGATCCTTGTACATCTTGCTAGAGCCAGAATGCACAGAATAAGCAGATGAATGAGCTTCTCTCATCACCAACTGACGAAGACCTTCTGTGTCAGGCACACAGATCCGATCCTGAAACCAAAGTGATCCATCATCCTGAACCACAAAACTGGGAGCTTTCCCATCCATCACCTCACTGCTTAACTTTATCAAGATGATGTCATCGACTTGTTTTTCTTTGATTTGATCCAGCAGTGTAGCCTGAATTTCCATCATACTCAGGTACCCTCTATACTGGTCATACAAGACTTCAATGTCGCATGACTCTTGGTTTAGCTTGGTCTGAGCAGTAAGTAGAGCAACCACAGTCTCGTGCGTTGTCTTCCGGCTTAGTGCATCAGCTACTACATTAGTCTTGCCCGGATGATACAACAACTCCATGTCGTAGTCCTTGAGCAACTCTAGCCAGCGGCGTTGTCTCATATTTAACTCCTTTTGAGTAAATATATACTTGAGACTTTTGTGGTCAGTGAAGACTTGACATCTTATACCGTAGAGGTAATGCCTCCAAATCTTCAGCGCAAATACAACCGCTGCTAACTCAAGATCGTGGGTCGGATAGTTTTCTTCGTAAGTCTTGAGTTGTCTAGATGCGTAAGCAATGACTCTGCCCCTTTGCATCAAAACACAACCAAGACCACACTTGGAAGCATCACTATAGACCACATAATCGTCATTCCCCTCTGGGAGTGCTAACACGGGTGCCGAGGTCAACCGTCGCTTCAACTCCTGGAAACTGACCTCGCACTTGTCATTCCAGACAAACTTCTTGTGGACCTTGCAGAGTAGATTGGTCATAGGTAGAGCGATCTTTGAAAATCCTTCTACGAACCTTCTATAATACCCGGCAAGTCCAAGAAATCTGCGCACCTCTTTCACGCTCTGGGACTGTATCCAATTAGCCACCGCTTCAATCTTTTGGGGATCAACCATAACCCCATTTTTATTGATCACGTGGCCTAAGAAAGCCACTTCCTTCATCCAGAATTCACATTTAGACAGTTTAGCAAAAAGCTGATGTTGTCTAAGGATCGACAAGGAAATCCGCAGATGTTACTTGTGGACTTCTTCATTCGGAGAATAGATCAAGATGTCGTCGATGAAAACTACCACGAACTTATCCAAGTACTGGTGAAAACATCGGTTCATCAAATTCATAAAGACAGCTGGAGCATTTGTAAGTCCAAAAGGCATCACTACGAACTCGTAATGACCATATCTGGTCCTAAACGCAGTTCTAGGAATGTCCTGCTCACGAATCCTGAGTTGATGATATCCAGATCTTAAGTCGATCTTGGAGAAAACCTTTGCTCCCTGTAATTGGTCCAACAAGTCATCAATCCTAGGCAAATGATACTTGTTCTTGATCGTCACCTTGTTCAACTCTCGGTAGTCGATACAAAGTCGGAATGATCCGTCCTTCTTTTTGACGAATAAAACCGGGGCACCCCACGGCGATGCACTCGGCCTGACATAACCTTTATCAAGAAGATCTTCAAGTTGATTCTTCAATTCTTGCATCTCAGCCGGAGCCATCCGGTACGGTGATTTGGAAATCGGCGCCGTACCAGGCTCGAGATCAATTGAAAACTCTACGTCGCGGTTCGGGGGTAATCCAGGAATTTCTTCCGGAAAGACATCCGAAAATTCCCTAACTACAGGAATATCAAGAACCTCAGGTCCATCCCTCTCGGGCGAATCCAAGTAGCAAAGGTACCCGACACATCCTTGTCGTAGTAGCTTAAACGCAGCCATCGCATTGATCAGCTTGCCGTTATCAGCGTCATTTCGACCTTTGAACTTGCACATGAATTGGCCCCCGGATGACACCGTCACCATTCTTGAACTGAAGTCGATCACCGCCTTGTGACGCGTCAGTCAATCCATACCGAGAATAATGTCGTATGGAGCCATGGCTATGCAGATTAAATCTGCCTCGAATTCCTTACCCTGAATGGTAATCGGAAAGTCGGACAAATACTTGGTTCCCACCAAACGTTCTCCATTAGGAAGATTAACGACGAAATGGTCGCACGAATCATTGCACACTAAGTCTAACTTGCTAACACAACTATCCGAAATAAAGGAATGCGTAGCACCAGAATCAAACAGAATGCACACTGAAGTAGAGTGAAGGTATAGAGTACCTTGAGCAATCGGAGCGTTGGGTCCATCTGCCTCATGCATCTCGTACAAGCGTTGGCCCTGACTTCCAGAAACAGCTGGGGCCTTTCCCCTGTTCTGAGCAGTCGTCTGCACTGAAGGGCTAGGAGTCTCGGTAGGCTTAAACCTAGGTCGGTTGCTCTGATGAACTGACCCTTGCTGCGACTCTACTCCCTTCTGCTTCCCCTGCTTGCAGAACTTTTGCAGATGACCATCACGTCCATACCCAAAGCATGGTCTCCTCTCCTTCCGACACTCAGTGCTCTTGTGTCCAGCAGTACCGTAGTTATAACACTGAACTGTACTCCGGGTCTGCCCTCACTGCTGAGTCGATCCCCCTTATGTCATCTCCGTCTTAGCTCGGCCGGACTTGGTGAAGTTAGACGGTGGCGCGGGGCGCTTAAAACCACCTCCCTGGTTCTGATTCTGCATCGACTTCTGTCGGTTGCGCCTCTTGGTCGACTCCTCGAGAGTTACCTCCAGCTTATAGCACAATCCACATACTGCTCCAAGGTAGAGCATGTGTGGTGCACCATTAATGGCTTGATATCCGGGTTCATCCACTCGTGGAAGTACCAGATCTTTTGAGCCTCGCTGGTGATCTCGGTAGTGGCGTACTGTAGAAGATGGTTGAACTTAGATGCCAACTCGGTCACTCTCAGACCATCAGTCTGAGGGTATAAGAACTCTTTATGCTTCTCCTCTCTCATAGCACGAGAGAAAAAGCGATCAACCATCTTGGTCTTGAACATCGACCAAGTCAACACTGGGCTCTCAGCCAAACCAGTGCTCTCCCACCACTCGCTAGCCTCCTCCTTCAGCTGAAGAGACGCGATATGGACCTTCTCGGCCTTCGTACACTCCACGTTCCTGAACAGCCTCTCCATATGGGAGAACCAATGAGTCACTGCCACTGGCTCCCCTTTCCCGTTATAGCAGTCGGGTCTCATGGAAGTAATGGTCTTAAGAGCGCGACCATAGCCGTCCCTTGCCCTAACGGCAGTCTTCTGAATCACAGGGTTTCTAGGTTCCACAACATCAGGAACCGTGAATATGCACTTCTTGTGCTTGAGGCGCACTTGGTCTCAAGACATCTGTAATAGCCCGCATCACGATCCCACGGATTGCCTCAACAGTTGCAGCGTCAAACAGCGTCGGCGCCTGGGTCTGATCCTGACCTTCACGCCTCTGCTGGACGCGAGACTCAGACTCGTGTTCATCCTGAACACCTCTTCCTGCTGGTCTGGGGTTTTGGCTAGTCCCAGCACCGGCTCGAGTCGAATTCCTCGTGCTTCTTGGGTTCACCATCTATTTACCGATCAAATTCCAAGCATTCAATACATTAATATTATGCAACATACTTATGCAATATATCAATGTAAATAAATCCCTCAAAATAGATCAACTTGGCATTTTATAGATGAATCTTCGAATTCTTACACAAGTTACACATAAGTTTATCATTCGAGCGTTAGGACAATGTTGCTCGAAGATATAAGTGTTTCTCAGAGTACTTGCCGTAATACTGAAATATTACACAAAGTACAACTTGGAATACTAAGAAGCGAAACTACTACGATGGGCAACGCCACTCCTCCTCAAGGCGTTCCAAAATGTCTCCCATACGACTGGCTACTCGTGTATGGTCTCTTCGGGCTAGGCTCACCATCGAGCTCTGGCGATGGGTTTCGCACCCTGCTTGACCCTGAAGCACATAGTCCTAGCTCAGTCATGGTAAAGTATGGGTCGTCCATGACTGGTCCTCCTATTCCAGCCCTCCTCTGAGTACTGGCGATCAGCTCATCCCTCTGACGCTGCTGTTCTGCGGAGATTACCTCGCTCTAGCGGAGAATCTCCTGTAGCTCGGATTCCGACCTCCATCTCCTTGGAGTAGGGATAGGCTGAGATTCCCTGTCACTTCTCTCAATACCGTACTCGGTATACAGTGCCTCCCAATCAGTTTCTGACATGGGTGCGTACTCTGGCACTGGTGACAATCCTGTACCGGGCTCCTGATTCTGCCCTCCAAGGTCCAACTCTGGATCCTCTTCTGGATCATCCTCTATGGGATCCTCATGCTCGGGATCATCCTCGATGGGATCCTCATCCTCGGGATCATCCTCGATGGGATCCTTATCCTCGGAATCATCCTCGATCATATCCTCGTCCTCGACAGGATCTTGCTCAAGCATCTCCTCTTCCTCGTCCTCGTACTCGATCTCCTCGGGAATTGGTCCCAACAGAAAGTCGTCTTGGTAAACCCCTTGTTCGTACCTTGATAACTCATCTTCCTGCTCCCATTCCCGTACTTCCTCCACCCTTGGTGGCGGCACAGGTGCAGGTCTAGGGACCATAGCATTCCTGGCTACAAGGACAACTGACTCGGGGAGAACGTGTTTGACGTCTTCGGGTGGGCTACTCGGGCCTCCAACCTCGAAACATCGCTGAGGTAACGGAAAATCTAGCCTCGACTGATCCAACTTGGCGTCTTCCGACCCCCTACCAATAGAAAATCAGACACCCATCCTATCGAACAATAAGGAAGGAATTAGTCTTTCTAGACATAGAAGCAAGCTTACTATATCAGACTATAAAGAAGACACGACTATGAACGGTGTTTTTAAAATTCTTTTCACTATGAAAATTCAGAGCCCTCTTTAAAGCATTTCGAAAACGGATAAATGATTTATAAAATCCCAAACCCGTTTTAAAACCTTTTGCTCTGATACCACAACTGTAACACCCCCAAAACTTAACCATTTTGGAAAGGTATTACCGCCAGTAACCCCAGTGTTCCTTACCGAGATCACCCAAGGCTTTATCAAATAAATACAATTTATGATATGCAATTGATACATAAAGATCAAGCATTAAATTCCAAAACATAACATTGTCAAGGAAATAAGAGTTACGGGATTACAACCCAATCCCAAATAGGTCAAAACATAGTTTAAACCAAACACAGCGAAAGACTAAGAAAGTATTTTACAATCGGAGTTATTGTCCAAAGGATCATAACCTGATTAAAGAAATAATTAAAACATTCAAAAACCACCGCCGACTCCATAGTCCTTCTAATCTTCTGAGCTACTTCATAACTGATGTGCCGAATCAAACGGATGACACCAGCCAACCATGCAAGGGAAAATATTGATTGGTTAGTCTAAATGAATAGACTAGCAAGGGTAAAAAGCAGACTGGTTCGAAGCAGTCATATTAGGTTAGACTCATCGTTTCTCGGATAATAACCGATAACGGTAGTCAACCATCATATTCCTACTGGAATAAATAAGAGATATGCACAGAAGAAGATTCTGGAAGACTGAATCTTCACAGAAATCGACTCGAAAGAAGATTCCAACGGAAATGAGTCTTTAAGGAAGTAATGACAAATCTGGAATGTTACAGAATCATTCAACAATGATTTAAAACTGACTGAGATGCTTCGGTTCACGACCAACCTCATCGCCTACAGCGAATCCAGATTGGAAAGAGAACGTACTACATTCAAGTCAAGACGAGTTTTCCTAGCTGCACTGAACTTAGCTGCACTACTCGCCCAAGGTGTATTAATTATGTGCGTCAAGGTAGCACTTATCTGATTTATGTTTCAAAAACACACAACACGTTATAGACTTTTACATGTGTACCCCACCAATGGGACGACACATCTTAGTATACGTTTCGTCGAGAGTGACGTATACCGAAAGGTTGGTGACACCAGCTAAGTGTCCTGTCTCTACACACATGTGTAAGAGACCGATCATGATCATAGAATAGTACCAGATGGGGACGAGCCATCCCGATACCAGATTATAAAGAAACGACTGGACATAGTCCAAGTAACGTTCCTATCTAACAGTGCTAACTAAACAGTTACAGCACCACAACATTTACAGGATAAATCCACATAAAGGCCCGAAAGGCGATCACAGATAATAGCGTTGTTCTAACAGATATACAACCTATTATATGATTTTCGAAACAGTTTATCAAAACTGTTTCCAGACAAACAGAATATTCATTCTAAATTAATTACTCAGATAAACTACTGATAATTAATGTAAATATGGAACGAAAGAGCAAGAGCAAACCGCCACTTGCCTTACTCCGCAGAATAGTCTAAAGACGTCACTGGATTCCGGGCTCGACACGGTATAGTTCCGACAGCACAACAACCTTCGAGTCGACCCATAAAAGGAACCCTAAGTTAGATCCGACATAAACAGTACGAATCTAAACACGGCGAAAGAACACGAAAGGAAAGACGTCACGACGACAACCGACCAAGCCAAAGCCACGAAGGCATTCTGGGCACTGGCGGCGGTCGCTGTTCTTGGCGGCGGTCGCCGTGAAGAACTCAGACGACACAGAACGAGAGAAAACTCACCCCAAAATACGAGTGGTTTGGCTTCCTTCGACTTGCTTTGGCTTCTAACCTCCAAGGCTAACCAAAAGCTTCACAAAGGCACTCTGGAAACACCACTACAACACCGACGAAAGCTTCGAAAATTCCGGTGAAGGCACAACTCCGGCGAGAGGCGAATTTGGCAGAGGTTTGGTGCTTGGATGGCTCAAAACCTCTCCCCCAGCACCTCCTTTTATAGCCAAAGTGTCTGAAGCGTTCAACCAAACCCTGAGACGCAGCCGAAAGCAAGATCGGTGCCCTCGATTTCCGCCGGCGACCAACGGACAATGCCTACTGGACAATCACGGCGGTCGCTGTTTTTGCCTGTGGCGGTCGCCGTAAATGCGGTGGTCGCCGTCGTTAGGCCTGTCGCGGCCAGCTAGAAGCTGACACGCTGACATCTCGGGCCCAACCACGGCGGTCGCCGTTTCTGAACGGCGGTCGCCGTTTCCCCCTTTTCCCGCCCATTCGGCTTTGAACGAGCTTGATGATAAATCGGGATAAAAAATATCGTACGCGAACGACAATTTAACTCCAAGGCATGATGTCTGTATATTATTTCACTGAGAAAAATATTACAGATACAGAGCACATTACAGAATGTCTCAAGCTACCTGAATTAAATCCGACGTACACAACGGGTACCCGGGAAAATTCCATAATTCCCAAAATAACCTTACAAAAATAAGGGGTATCACAGATACAACCCTGGAGGATTGTTACACCTTTTTCTGCTAATCTAGCTTTTGTTGGTAGTCCATTTTTCATTATTTTCCAGACAAAGTTTTTAACTTTGGGATATGTATCCATCTTCCAGATCCATGAAGAATCATAGGCAGTATATCTCTTATTTCTGTTAATTAATTCCATAGCAGAGTTCGTAGAAAACCAACCATTTTTGCTAGTTTCCCAATATATTTTATCATGAATATCATTTAAAGGTATCAGGATAAAAGTTATTTTTTTTTGCTAAATCGTGTGGTAAACATTGTTCTATTAGGTCCTTATTCCAGGTTTTATTTGACAACATAAAGTCAGCTACCAAGGCATCCTTATTCAAGATTGATTGTGTGTTTATGATATCACATAAAGGGGTGTTCAAGACCCAATTATCCGACCAGAATTTGATTGTTCTGCCATTACCAACTTGCCAAATTAGTCCAGACTTGAATTCATCCATGAGTTCAATCATTTTGGACCATTGCCAAGAGCAATTTCTTTTTTTCTCGTAATGAAATATATGGATTGTTTTGAATTATTTTTCAGTAACAACTCTGACCCAATAGTTATTCGGTTCTACTAAGATTTTCCATAGTAATTTGAATTGTAGGGCTTTATTCATGTCCTTTGATTTTCTCAATCCAAGACCTCCTTGTTGTGTCGGTTTACATATTTTTTTCAGCCTATAAGAGGTTTATATGAGCTGTATTTATTCCAAAAAAGGATCTATTTAGCTTGTCAAGTTCATTGTGTGTGTGTGTGTAGGTAACATTAAATTTTGCATAAGATAGTTTTGTAACACCCCATAATTTTTAAGGGTATTTTTAAGCTTTACTCGTATGAGTTATTGTTGCAAGATAATTGTATGAGATATCGTTGCAAAATAATTATATAAGATATTGTTGTAAAATATTTATATAAGATATTCGTGTAGGATAATTGTGGACTCTCAGGCGGCACCAGTACCAGCACCGGCATCATGTAAGATGGTTGGGTGGCTTGGTAGCTGTGTTAGTTGGCCTGGGGAGTGTCACAAATATATGCAGGATAATTATATAAAGGATTTGTGCAAGATATTTATATAAGATATTTGTGCACGGTAATTGTGCGAGGTAATTGCTTGAGATGTTTGTGCTAGATGATGCACGAATATATTTAACCCGGGATTAAGAAAATTAACCCAAGTTGAGTTCGGATAAGAATTAGTGAAGTCGGCCAGAAACCGCGATCAACCGCGACCTGACGCGAGATACCGCGACTCACCGCGATCGGCCGCGATCGCGGTAATGCCTTTTTCAGAGGCGGTCGTCTTCCTCGAAGGCGGTTACTGTAGCTCGGCTGGGATATTTTTGGGCAGGCCAAGTGGACCTTCGCCTTTGTCCCCTTGTCCCCTTGGAGGTGTCGGATTTGTGCTATAAAAGGAGGTGAAGACCAAACTCTTCTTCTTCTCTTCTTCTTCTCTCTTTCTCCTCTGTTCTCCCCTGTCTCGCCATTGATGCACGAGCTGTGAGCTCGGTTTTGGGCTTGAATCGAGAGGCTTTGTGGATTGGAGAAGGTTGCCAAGGTGTTAGGTGAAGCTTAGAGGTGCTTTGTGATCAAATTGAATGCAAGACGAAGCTTGAATCGATCGGGTAAATTCCCTCCCCGCCATGGAAGCTGTCGAAGCTGCCACAGTTGATGAACCGCGACCGACCGCGATCGCGGTATATGTGTGTCTGAGTTGTGTTTTTGTGGTTTGGCTTTGTTTGAGCTCGTCTATTCCAGGCAAGTGGTTTTTAATTAATTTGAGATAATTGAAATCTGATATTATATTAGGTTGTATTTCTGCTAGAATCAACGCTAATATAAAAGATATACTGTAATCATGTGACTCGAGATTGTGATGTGATTGTGATATGTTGAACTGCTTTGATGTGATTTGTGATATGAGGAACTGTTTGTGATGTGTTTGTGTGAATTGTATGCCATGAGCCTTTGCTTAGTCTATTTATTAGACTAACGCTTGTATTTTATTTATTGGTAACGTCATGGGGGTGTCGTCCATCCGTTTCGGCACATGCAGATATGTTGCTGTTCAGAGAAGGCTAGAGCGACTATGAAGATGAACGGTGTTTTGTTTTCGACAACTTGTCTTGTCGCTTTGTGTTTAAAACGATTTCCACTGTGCTATTTTTGTATTGATGATGTATTTGGGTCGTTTTAGGAATCGTGTAATTCCGCGACCATGTGGTTTAATAAAAGTTACGATTTTAGTATCGTAACTGTGTTTTAAGTCAGTTATGACGTCGGAAAAGCCTGGGGTGACTTTGGGGTTTACGCCCGGGGTCATCGGCAGTAGCGCTTCCAAATGGGGTTAAATTTGGGGGTGTTACAGAAATGGTATCAGAGCCGAAAGTTTTTAAAACGGGTTTTGGGATTTAATGGACCATTTACTCGTTTTGTTTGAAAATATTTTCGAACGGTTCTTGTGAACTCACCGGCGGCACCAGTGCCGGCACCGACATCATGTAAGATGGTTGGGTGGCTTGGTTGCTGGGGTAGCTAGGCTTGGGAGTGTTACATACCGGTTTGAAATATTTTCATTCATTGGAATATTTTCACTTGTTTGAAATATTTACGAAGGCTCAAAATTTTCAAAAGTGAAAAAGTTACACCGTTCATAGTCGTGCCTCTTCTCTTGAGACTGTTAAGGTGAATCTCTAGTGAGACTTGAGTTTGAGGAAATAGGAGTTATGCTTTGAGGTTATAAGACTTGTGGTATCACTCTTTTTGAGGAAATATGAGTAGTATCGTTTGTGATTCGTTTCGAGGAACGTAGGAATGAGATGTTGTGATTATTTTTGGAGAAAATTTAAGGAATCTTAAAGGATTTAAGTTAGAGATGGCATAAGGCCGGTTATGATTAAGGATAATAAGGTTGTTGTTGAGGTAGGAATCCTCTTTGGCTTAGTGCAAGTTTCGGGGTCGAAACTTAAAATAAGGGGGTAGTAATGTAACACCCCGTAATTTTTAAGGGTATTTTTAAGCTTTACTCGTATGAGTTATTGTTGCAAGATAATTGTATGAGATATCGTTGCAAAATAATTATATAAGATATTGTTGTAAAATATTTATATAAGATATTCGTGTAGGATAATTGTGGACTCTCAGGCGGCACCAGTACCAGCACCGGCATCATGTAAGATGGTTGGGTGGCTTGGTAGCTGTGTTAGTTGGCCTGGGGAGTGTCACAAATATATGCAGGATAATTATATAAAGGATTTGTGCAAGATATTTATATAAGATATTTGTGCACGGTATTTATATAAGATATTTGTGCACGGTAATTGTGCGAGGTAATTGCTTGAGATGTTTGTGCTAGATGATGCACGAATATATTTAACCCGGGATTAAGAAAATTAACCCAAGTTGAGTTCGGATAAGAATTAGTGAAGTCGGCCAGAAACCGCGATCAACCGCGACCTGACGCGAGATACCGCGACTCACCGCGATCGGCCGCGATCGCGGTAATGCCTTTTTCAGAGGCGGTCGTCTTCCTCGAAGGCGGTTATTGTAGCTCGACTGGATATTTTTGGGCAGGCCAAGTGGACCTTCGCCTTTGTCCCCTTGTCCCCTTGGAGGTGTCGGATTTGTGCTATAAAAGGAGGTGAAGACCAAACTCTTCTTCTTCTCTTCTTCTTCTCTCTTTCTCCTCTATTCTCCCCTGTCTCGCCATTGATGCACGAGCTGTGAGCTCGGTTTTGGGCTTGAATCGAGAGGCTTTGTGGATTGGAGAAGGTTGCCAAGGTGTTAGGTGAAGCTTAGAGGTGCTTTGTGATCAAATTGAATGCAAGACGAAGCTTGAATCGATCGGGTAAATTCCCTCCCCGCCATGGAAGCTGTCGAAGCTGCCACAGTTGATGAACCGCGACCGACCGCGACCTGCCGCGATCGCGGTATATGTGTGTCCGAGTTGTGTTTTTGTGGTTTGGCTTTGTTTGAGCTCGTCTATTCCAAGCAAGTGGTTTTTAATTAATTTGAGATAATTGAAATCTGATATTATATTAGGTTGTATTTCTGCTAGAATCAACGCTAATATAAAAGATATACTGTAATCATGTGACTCGAGATTGTGATGTGATTTGTGATATGTTGAACTGCTTTGATGTGATTTGTGATATGAGGAACTGTTTGTGATGTGTTTGTGTGAATTGTATGCCATGAGCCTTTGCTTAGTCTATTTATTAGACTAACGCTTGTATTTTATTTATTGGTAACGTCATGGGGGTGTCGTCCGTCCATTTCGGCACATGTAGATATGTTGCTGTTCAGAGAAGGCTAGAGCGACTATGAAGATGAACGGTGTTTTGTTTTCGACAACTTGTCTTGTCGCTTTGTGTTTAAAACGATTTCCGCTGTGCTATTTTTGTATTGATGATGTATTTGGGTCGTTTTAGGAATCGTGTAATTCCGCGACCATGTGGTTTAATAAAAGTTACGATTTTAGTATCGTAACTGTGTTTTAAGTCAGTTATGACGTCGGAAAAGCCTGGGGTGACTTCGGGGTTTACGCCCGGGGTCATCGGCAGTAGCGCTTCCAAATGGGGTTAAATTTGGGGGTGTTACAAGTTTGGTCTTGCTGCCAGATTGGTTTTTATTAGTGTTGTTCTTCCTGCTTGAGAAAGAGAGTTTGCTTTTCATTTAGACAGTTGTTATTGGGTGCTAATTAAGAGATCAACAAAGGTATTCGAGTTGACTCTACCATTAATGATAGGACAACCAATGTATTTTTCAAGAGATATCATATTTGTGATTGTGAGAATACCTTGTATTGCTAAAAAAAATTATTGGTAACCTTTTTTGTGACTTGAAAAGCCGATTTATAAAAATTTACTTTTTGTCCTGAGATTTTGCAATAGTCATCAATAATATCCTTGTTTTCCTTGCAATGTTCCTGTTTAGCTTTTGAGAAGATCACAATGTCATCCGCAAACGCCAGAAACGGAATTCGTGATCCTTGTTGAGTGATTTGAAATCCGAGAGGATTACGAGGTCTTTCTGAAGCTTTTTGGAGTTTTCTAGCAAGGATTTCAGATCCTAAAATAAATAAGAAAGGGGAAAGGGGGTCACCCTGTCGAAGTCCTCTTGATGGTTTAAATATTTCTGTGGGTCCGTTGTTTACAAGCACCGAGAAAGATACCGTTGTAATGCATTCTTTTATTCAGTTGATAATTTTTTCATGGAATTCAAACTTTTCCATAATTTTAATGATGAAGTTTCATTCAATTCTATCATGAGCTTTTTCCATATCTAATTTTAGGGCAATGAAACCTTCAGTTCCTTTTTTCGATTTAAATGAGTGAAATATTTCATGGGCAATCAAGATATTATCTTGAATGACACTGTTAGCAACAAAGACACCCTGTAGGGGGTGGATTAATTTTTTCATGGTTCCTTTAAGTCTTGTTGTTATGATCTTCAAGATAATTTTATAAATTGTAGAGCATAGACTTATGTGTCTATAGTGATTAGTAGAGTTCGGATTGTCACATTTTTGAATCAAGGAGATGAATATGTGATTTATTTGTTTGAGCAATTTCCCAAAAAGAAAAAAGCTTTTAACTGCTTGAATAACAGAAGGACCTACAAGGTTACAATGTCCCAATATTTTTGGTAGAATTCTGCTGTCATACCATGAGGCCCCGATGATTTGTCCGAGCCAATGTTAAAGACAACCTTCTTAATTTCTTCATTGGATACGTTTCTTATTAATTCTAAATTGTCCTTTGTAGAGATTTCAGACCGAATTAATTCAAGATTTTCCTGAAATAGTCTCTGGTTCATATTCTCACTTCTGAATCTTTTAATGAAATCATTTATGATTTCATTTCTAATGTTTTATTCTCTAGTAATACTTGTTCCTTCTTGTGTTTTAATTTCTTTTATGATTTTTCTATTTCTTCTTCCACTTGCTATTTTGTGAAAATAGCTAGTATTCGTATCAGTTAATTTGATGTGTTTAACTTTAGCTCTTTGGTTTCAGTAAATTTTCTGGAAACACAGAAGTTTTTCTTTTTTTCCCTATGATTCTAAGTTATATTTTAATGAGATCAATTGTAGGGTAAGTACAGATCTCAGTTTGGATTTCAGAGAGTTGTTTTTCTATAGTTTATAATTGAGTAAATACGTTGCCAAAAGTACTTTTGTTACAGATCTTGGCATGTTTCTTAAGTAATTTTGTTTTGGATACAAGATTATACAATCTCGATCCATGATAGTTAGTTCTCCAAGCTTGTTTGACAACATTTCTAAAATCATTTCTGGTCATCCAATTTTTTTCAAATTTAAACGGATGATTTTCAAAAGGTATTGCTGAGTCAAGCTCGATAGTGATGGGACAGTGGTCTGAGCTGGTAAAAGCAAATTATTTAGTACAGATATCAAGGTACCATTGAAAGTAATTATTAGTACTTATTAGTACAATTTAGTCATAACCGACTATGAAAAAAAGTAATTATTAGTACAATTTATAAATAATTTATAATATATTAATTATTCACTTTATTTTTGTCATATGAATAAAAAAAATTTGCATAAAAATATACTATATGTAATTTTTAATATCAGAGCTTATAACTCATCAACCAAAAATTCTAAAATAATAAACATTTCTCAACAAAATTAAAAGGATAAAATAACATTATTTTTTGAAAAGAGGGAGTATGTTGCATATTTAGGATTTCTTTTTTACTTCCCACGTTCATTCTATTTGAAATTTATGAAAGGATTAATTTCACTTAGATCGTATAATTTTGTTGTTGATGATTTTAAAAATCATCAATTATTTTAGATTATTTGTTAGGATATTTTACAATAGTAAGGCGAGCACTTATCTATCCTAATTATTATTAATTAAAAACACTACAGTAATATTTTAGTGCTCATTTGGTTGATAAGTAAATTTTCATTAATTTAAATATCTCATAAAGGCAGAAAATGATATCAAATATGTGTATCTTGTTAGATTTTTATTTTTGAAAAATTTATATATTTTAATTCATAAAATTTTCAATTTCTTCAAAATACAAGAGATTCATTCACCTAGAGACGGGTGAGTAATATTTTCTTCTCCTATTATTTTCAGGATTTAGATTAACCAAATAAAGTTTACTAATTTTCAAAAATTAAAGTGAATATAGTTTTATATCATTTTTTTTATAGAAATTATACTTCTTGCACAATCAAATGAGCACTTAGGCTTTCATACAAAAAAAATAAATCAAAATGACATTAGCATGATCCACGAACTTATAATATGAAACATGCATGAATAGGTTAAAATTAATTAATGGTCATGTTGGTGGCCTTTCATTCTGGCCAAACTAGTTTGCATCCAAAAGCCAACAAATTTGCTAGTGTCATCGGGTACGAACTTAAATTATTGTCGTTTGATGACATCACGAACGTTTAATGATTGTTGGTTTGATAAGTTGACATTTATGCCCCTCACGTTCTAATAATTCCCCTCCATCATAATAACTTCCTAAGAATTAGATTTTCCTTGAATATAAGGTAGGAAAATATTATGGGTTTGTTCAGTATGACTTAGATTTATTGGGGTTGAAGTTGAAGTATGGGTTGAATTGAATTAAAACTGATTGAAATAATTTAAGTTAGGGGTTGAATTGACCTGAGGCTGAAGTTGAATGTAACAACTTAAGCCAAATTGTATGTTCGGTAGCATAAACTTATAAATGCTGATTTAGGGTTTGGAATTACAAAAATATCCTTAATTTTATTTGCTTGGGGGCATCACGTGATCAACATGTGCCTAATATTTCCCCAATTTTGTTAGGATTTCTTGACTCAAGTGCAATCTGTTGAGAAGAAGCAGCATGTGCAAACTCGGACCTCGCGACGCCGACCATCTGGAAGAGCAAGTCGTTGAAGCTTCTGACGACGACCTTGCGGCGGCGACTTGAAGCTTTTGACGTCTCGCAAAAGCTCGCCATCTTCCAGTTCTCGCAGAAGCTTGTGAACTCCATAGCTCGCAGAAGCTCGCCATCTTCAATCTACAACTTGCTACCTCTATAGCTCGCATAAGCTCGTCATCTTCAACCTGCACAAATTAACCAAGAACCCAAATCTGGAAAATTAGCAAAGAATCCTTGATTTTAGTTCACGGAGGATGAAACTAACAATAGCAGATGAGCGTTGTCGAGAAGAATCGATGCAAATCAAGGAGTACAAAAATAAGAACGAGATGGTGAAATAAGATGGGAAGGAGGAGGAACAATACTTGTGAGACGTGAGTTGGGCGAGGAGGAAACAGACGAGCGTTGTCGAGAAGAGGTCGGGGTATTTCTACCCAAATTCTGATAAGTCCATGAAGATAAGCCTCATAAGCTATGAAATGAAGCTTATCTATTTGCCCAGATTTCAGCCAAGTTAAGCCCCGATAAGCTTCATCGCTGCCGAACGCACCTTAGGCCTCCGCTTCAGCCTCCACGACTTATCTTCCCCGTTAAGCCCCTATAAGCCCTCGAATAATACATACCGAACAAACCCTATATCATAATAAAACACAGTTGCGACAAGAGATGAATCACCCACTACCTAATTAGCCCTAATTCGAGTCTTGTCTTAATAAAATCCAACACTCTAAGCCAAAAATAAATTAAGTACAAATGTGAAAAGGAATTCCATATTAAGTTTTGTTTGTGTGTGTGAGGTGTTGTGACAACCTAACAAATTCTAGTTAATTATTATTGTAAATTAACTTAAAAACAATAGTACTTAATTATTCAATATATAGTATTTATAACATTTCAAACTCAATAGACAATAAACATGTAATATATTAGGTTGTCACAACACACTTTTAGTTAAAATATAAGATATTATGATTCACGATTTTATGTTGCGATACGATCCCCAATTAAGAACCGTCATCAATCTGATCCTTAAATCTCGATGTTAATAACCTTTCTTTTTTGTAAAAACGATGTCGATAACCTTAATTGTACACAAATATAGAAACCCTCACTTTAGTTCATCATATCCCCACTCATGCTCTATTGGAGCTAATAGTCTAAGTTAAGGATTGTTGTTAGAAAAGACATCTAACCTAATCCGTCCTAATGATAAACCAAAAAAAACAATCAATCTCAATTTCACGATCGATCTGTAAGAAGTTTCATACACCTAAGCTCTTATCAACGGTGAAACAACCAATAGGAAAAGGATAAAAAAGTAAGTTTAATTTTGAAGTGATTATTGATCAACCAACGACAAAGATGAAAGGCAAAATAATAAATAGGAGAGGTAAAAATAGGATTTTGGAGGGAGAAATAAGCACCCATCTTTTTCAAAACCTAACAATCAAGAAAACTTTTCAAAATTGTATGGCCCTCTGTATCAATCATCATCAATTTATCATACACAGTTTTGGCACACCACCCAACTCATTTGCAAGCCAATAAATTCGGATTAATTGTTTTCCACAATATTACTCCCCAAAATATCTCACAATTCGTAAAAATCATTTCTCCAAACATTGCATGTATTTCTCCAAATATTGCACGATTTACCTACACTTATGTTTAATTTGGTTTGAACTAATTCTTCAATTTAAGGCCAAGGTTTTTGGAGCAAATGGGAAGTATTTCTCCAAATATTATATATATTTGAAGAGTATGTGAACTTGAAAGTATAAATTAAGAATTCCTATACTCCTTATAATTAAGGATGATTGAATGACAAACAGTAGGGAAGAAAATATAGGACAACTGTCATATATTTGATTATATACTATGTCAATAACATAATCATATGTTAACCACATTTTGTTAAAAACGAGTTTAAAATTCAAATCATATTTTTCTTAAAATTTTTAAAATTAGGTTGCGTTAATCTTTATACAAACTTTTTTTATTTATAATATTTTTCATAAAAATAGTAATTTTTAAATTTTGTATTTTAGATAGTACAGAAAGGCGTAAAAAAGTGAAAATATTTTTATTTTTATTTTTAGAAATGTCTATCCGTTCCTGTACAAATGCCGTTAGCCATCAGCCGAGCTGAACAACTGAACAAGCCGCCGAAGAATCCTATTTTTTTAATACTTATTTTTGGCGGGCACATCACGACAAATCGGCCTCGTTCACTGATTCCTTTCCCGTCTACTCTCTCTCCTTGCACCAGAGAGCGGAACCAAACGTACAAAAAAATCCACTGAGTTGACTGTTCTACCCTCGATCTAACCCTAATCTCCCCCGTTAACTACTTAACTCAACCATCCTCAGGGGCAAAATGGGAAACAAAACAACTGTCCCTGTCCCCCAAAAAGTATGCGTTGTCCAGATCAGCCAATCACAATGGCCGGTCACAACTTCCCAAGGGGCATATTTGGTATTCTAATCAGTAGTATATTTTGCGTCATCATCCCACAAAAAATATTAATTTAATAAATTAATTAAATAGCCGTGCAGGAATCTGTTTTGTTTTTCACTTCTGAATTTCCTCTCTTCCATTTCTCTGCTTCTCTCTTTCTCCATCCGCCACACCCCCCCCCCTCTCTCTCTCTCCTCTGAGAAAAGCTTCGATTTCATGGCTGTCTGCAGACGAGGAGGCTCGAATTTGCTTTTCCTCGCACTTTCAGATCTGCTTTGCTTTTAATTTTTCCTTTTTGGTCAGGTAATTCCTGTAATTAAATCGTTTCTTTTATATACGCACAACAGATGCGAAATTGCAAAGGCTACTCTCAATTTCTCTGCTGAGCTCAGATTACTAGTTGATTTCCCTTTTTCTTTTGCGGTTATTTCGTTTCCGAAGAAAAATCGACGCAGCTGATTTTACGCTTCGAGATTTCGATTAGTCTAGATTGTATTGTTGAGTTAATCCTGTTTTTAGGAGTTTTGGCGACGTTTGTATATCTGATAGCTTCGGAATCTTGAGATTTCGGTAGCTGATAACGTGTCAATCTCAGTTCAATAGAGTATATAGATTTGATGGTCAACCTAGCATAAAAAGGGGAAAACAAGTTTTTTTTTTTATTGTTTACAGTTGTGGTAAAATTTCATGTTAGTCAGGTTTCTATGTACAGCATTTCTAATTTTGGACAAGTGTGTTTGGATTAAGAGAATAAATGGAGAGTTCACAAATTGCAGTGTTTTCATTTTTATTCTCCATGTACTGTGCTAATATTATGCTTCTTGTTCTTGATTCTTACTTGGGAGGAGGTTGGATTTGGGTTAGGTAGGTGTGAATACTACATATCATTTATGTGGTTGGTTCCTCCTTTGCATCTATTATCAGATAAAGTGTTCAATGAATGAGAGTGCAGGTTATTGTTCTTGAACAGTGTCTAATTAATGATATTCCTGTTTCATATTTATGATTTGTGTTAGATATACCTCTTGTTCTAAATCAATCTCCAATTTTGATTTCCCTGAATCATGTTCTTTTTACTGTACTGTACTGTTCCCTTCAATTCTTATTCAAAAGACAAGACAATTGTTCCCTTTTGACTGCATTATAAAAGTTGAGATGCTTTGTTTGCTAGATCCATGAGTACTTGTCAATTTGATGGCAGGTATATATATACCCTCCCCCAGTTGCTCTTGACTACTTTCCTATAGGCTTCTCGCGTTTCTGCTGCATTTTGAGGGCCCCTGGATGATTTAACTGGGCATCATAACAAGCTTTTGTAGTATGGACAGAGCAGATACATCAGGATTTGTGAGTGGAGGAAGTATCTTATCAAAATATATTCCCCTTGCTCCTCTGGTGTTTATGGATGTTGCTGTAGATCTCAGTGGTTGAAAGTTGAAACTATTTATCTCCTAAGTAAGTTGGTCTTGTTCTTGCTCACTCAGTCTTGAATGGATCTGAATCAAAACGCAGCGTATTTGCTGAACTACGACAACTTTGGTGATACTGCTTTGCGTTTGGACTGCTTTGGCAACGGAGGAGGCAATTCTCAGAGCAGTTTTGGGCTGTTTCCTCCTCCTCCTCCACCCACCGACGATGGTTGTCGGTTGGTGCTCGGATTGGGCCCCACGACGACCGCCTTATCCGCGCCCAAACAGAATAAAGTATCATCCTCTAGTCATGGGGATTCGATGCTCCAACTCGGTTTATCCGGATCAGCCGGATCGTTCTTCGCACCGACAATTGATTTCTCAGGCTCAACTCACAATGATAACAATAAGTTGTGTTACCCTGTTGTTGACGAGGGCTCCACCTCAGCAAGGAAATCAGGAGGCTACATGCCATCTCTTCTTCTCGCGCCCCAAATGGACATTGACGGATCGCTGCTTCCAATTCATGACCCGAATCCGGGATCCGAATTCTCTCAATTGAGCTTAGAAACCTCCACCACCACCACGACAACGACGTCGTCCGACCAGAGGCCTCATATGGCGAAGAGGTGCCGGTTCACTGGGTGCACGAAGGGGGCACGTGGTGCGACGGGTCTGTGCATCGGGCACGGCGGGGGCCAGCGGTGCATGAAGCCGGGGTGCAACAAGGGCGCCGAGAGCCGGACGGCGTACTGCAAGGCGCATGGAGGAGGAAAGCGGTGCCAGCACCTCGGATGTACGAAGAGCGCCGAGGGTAAAACCGACTTTTGCATCGCCCACGGAGGCGGCCGGCGATGCAGCCATTCGGTCGGCTGCAACAAGGCGGCGCGTGGCAAGTCCGGACTCTGCATCCGCCACGGCGGCGGAAAACGGTGCAAGATCGAGGGGTGTTCACGCAGCGCCGAGGGGCAGGTGGGGCTCTGTATTTCTCACGGCGGGGGCCGGCGTTGCCAGGTGCAAGGGTGCGCCAAGGGCGCGCAGGGGAGCACGATGTACTGCAAGGCGCACGGCGGCGGGAAACGCTGCGTTTTTGTCGGGTGTAACAAGGGGGCGGAAGGGAGCACGCCGCTCTGCAAGGGGCACGGCGGAGGGAAACGGTGCATGTTCGACGGCGGCGGGATCTGCCCGAAGAGCGTGCACGGCGGGACGAGCTTCTGCGTGGCGCACGGGGGCGGGAAGCGGTGCGCGGTGGAGGGGTGCACGAAGAGCGCGCGTGGGCGGACGGACTGCTGCGTGAGGCACGGCGGCGGGAAGCGGTGTCGGGTGGAGGGTTGCGGGAAGAGCGCCCAAGGAAGCACGGATTTCTGCAAGGCGCACGGCGGCGGCAAGCGGTGCAACTGGGGCGGGGATTTGGCGGGAAAGTGTGAGAAGTTCGCTAGGGGTCGGAGCGGCTTGTGCGCCGCTCATACGAGCTTGGTGCACGGGAAGGAAGGGAAGAAGGGCGCGGGGAGCATGATTGGGCCGGGCCTATTCCGTGGGCTTGTTTTGCCGGCCTCCCCTAGTGGGGCCAGCGGCGTTTCTTCGGATTGCTCGGAGAGGCCCGCCAAGAGGCGGCAGTTGATACCGCCACAAGTGCTGGTGCCGCTTTCGATGAAGTCGAGCTCGTCGTACTCGGAGATGACTGCGGAAGTACGAGGCGGCGGGTTTGAGTTTGGGGTGCCGGAAGGGAGGGTGCACGGTGGGGGTCTAATGTCATTGCTTGGTGGTAATTTGACCAATGCTATGTGAAATGTGATGCTGCCTATTTTATTGGTCATGTGTTGTGTTCAAGATGTTTAAGTAATGATCATCATGTACAAAAAGAAGGGTTTAATTAGTTGCTTATGTTGTTGGATTAATGTAAGATTTACTGCGTTTGGAATTTGTAAATTCAAAATTGCGAATATGCTTGTTTGGCTTTGGTAAATCATTGACGTTTACCCTTTAGGGGGGTTTGTTTATGGTGCTACATTAGTTACGTACAGACTTACGGAGTTACAGTACTTCAGAATTCATTTGAAAGACACGTCCAGCACGTATATATACAGTAATTAATGTACGTAGTCCTTACTTTCATGTATTATATATATACACATAAGTTAAAATATCTATTGACTACTGTCAATATGATATTTCAAACCCTAGCACTGCATATATACAATGACAAAACGTGTGACTTTACGTATATCTAGCTATAACTCGACCAATAAAAAAACTATATATTAGAACGATATTTTCCCAATAATAGAAAAACAAGTTGGATTTAAAACGATAAGGAGCATGAAAAGGATATGATAACTACAACATGAAAAAACATATATGACCAAATGAAATATTACACAAATATATGGACACATGCACACAGCTAATTAATTGCTGAAACACACTTCCAACCTAACGTTTTAACTCCTATACCTTACATTGCATTCGATCGAATCCGTCAATCTAAATATAATTGTGTAATTCTTATCATCGAAACTTTCCTAATCAAGATACGGTATTTAGTATAAATTAAAAACTTGTGATTTGTTTCTATTTTAATTAGAAATTGCTTAATTTGTAATTGATTTGTATAGTATAATAGGAAGGGATCAAATATCTACTATATATTTTGAGGTTTAAAAATAGTAAAATTTTACAAAAATGACATGTGGTGAAAATGAAAATAGAAATGCTATATGAAAAAATGATTGTGGAATTGCCATGAGATGAAAATTTATATTGTTTTAGTATATATAATATTTGGTTATTGTACTAATTAAATTGATATTATTTATACATGAAGTTTCTAAACTTAAGTACTAACAAGTATGACACCCATGCCCCACGTGTGTGACTATGTGAACAAGTGATTTTGTTTCAGTTCAACATTGTAAATATTTTATAATAGAATACCTCATGTATAACATTTCACTATTTAACAACCGATAGTAATTTACGATAAATTTTACAAGTACTTAAAAATATTAATTAATCTAATTTTAAATAAAATATATATATGAAATTAAACACGTCATAGACCGTATATAACACGGGCGTACATGTAACTAGTTAACTACTACTTTAAGACCTAAAATATTAAATATCATATTTCCAGCAGTGTAAACGATGGAATAGAACCATACAAGTATTAATGCATGCCTATTACCAACTCTTAAAATTAATGATAGTGTAATTATCAGATGCCACGCGCGGTCCCCTTCTCTGCACGGCACCCGCCTCCGCGCGGCACTCGGCTCCGCGCGACTCCTCTTTCCGCTCGGCACGGTGCAAAGAGCAATGTGTCAGGGTGCAAATAACTTTGCTGTTGTTTATAGTAATAAACTTGTGCTTTGACATCATCAGTATCATTCAACTTATTATGGCCGGTGCTAGAGAGTTGTGGCTAGGGACCACCTAGGTCAGAGTATCTTGCATATATTAATAGAATTAGTGTATGATTTTTAGAGTAAATCTGCCCTAGCAAAGATTTTTTTTTTAGTAAAAGTCAGCCCCATCCTAGGTAGCAGTTATATGAAGTATAATATTTAAGGGGTAAATATGGTTAGTATGATTGATTAAAACTTCAAACTAAATCAATTTCATGATTATTATTTTCAGGAGGACTTCCTATTCTATATTGAGTATATTCTTCTGTTCTTCCAACTTATCTTTCAATAAAGTACTTACTTTGACAAAGCCCAAATAGTGACACTGGAAACACTCAAGCAACAAATGGAGGACTATAATGGACCTAGCTAATGGTGTATGGCCCACAAGATACCATACTATTATTTTAAAATTAGATTGGACTCATCGACGGTTTAAGGATAAACCTAGAGCATCTTATTCTCTCTTTCAAGCCAAACCAACAAAAAGACTTTCGAACTTTTTCTAGTTTTTCATTAACTACTCTTCACGTCCCAAAGATATTACGGATGCGGAAAAACGAACAAAAACAAAAAGAACAAGAACACGAATTTACGTGGTTCACCAACGTTGTGTTGTCCAAGTAGAAAACGTAAGCCTAAACTGAAACCAAATAGGAATTACCCTATATCGTAGGGCCGGGGGCGACTCCGCCTCCCGGACCCCCATGCCAGGGGGCGCATCGCCCCCTAAACCCCCGACTCGCTGATCGGTCAGCGAGACCCCCCGTCTACCGCAAGTAAACAAGATATTGATATTAGATAGATTGTACATAAATTCTAGGCGTTTTTGCAGGGAACCACCTGCTATGTGTCACTTTTTGCAGAAAACCACCCGTATTTAACGTATTGATTTTAAACCACCCAAAAGTGATAAATTTGTTACATTCGACCACCTATCGACGAATTCCGTGAGATGAGTCGTTAAGTAGTGGGAAATGACTATTTTGCCCTTAAATTTTTACTGAAATTGCAGATCCAAGGTTGGTCATGTCTTGTGGGCTATGAATATATCGCGAGATGAACTTGTCTTCTTCACTAACACACAGCACAACAAGTCGAATTGAAGGTAATTATCAACAGAAATTGAACAACACGAAGCAACCGTTGAAGAAGGATTGAAGAAGAAATCAATTTGGGAGGAAGGCGAAGTGGATTCTGGGTGAGGACAAGGCTAAGTCGAATTGAACGTAAGTCGAATTGAAGGTAATTATCAACATAAATCGAATTAGGGTTTCGAATTTTGTCATTGTTTAGTTGAATTCCATGGTAATTGAGCATTGGTTTGGTTAATTATTGTTTGGTTCCAAATCCATTTTTAATTGATGATTCTTCTTGTCTTGTGCTGGTGTTAGGGTGGCCAGAATCTTTGAACATTAGAACAATGTTGAATTTGACAGATGTTGTGGCTTGATTAGGGTATAATGATGGGAAATGCTTTAATCACTATGTATTGGCTGTAGGAATGTCATCACAATCTGGTTCATGTGATACCCCGTATTTTTGTAAGCTATTTCTGGAGTTTCGGGATTTTCCATGAGTACCCGTTATGTCGTCGGATTTAATTCAGAAAGTTGGAGACATTCTGTAATGTGCTCTGTATCTGTAATATTTTTCTCAGTGAAATAATATACAGACGACGTGCTTTGGATTTTAATACTCGTTCGCATACGATAATTTTATCCCGGGTTAATATCGTTTTCATCTAAGAGCTGAGGAGGCGGCAAAGCCAAGGGCGGCGCCCGCCGTGAAGTGGCGGTGCCCGCCGTCGCAATGCTCGAGGAGTAGGCTGAGTCTTCTCCTAGCTGGGGACGCCAGGCCTATTGCGGCGCCCGCCGCATTTATGGCGGCACCCGCCGTCGTCGTTGTCCGGAGGTCCTTGCCCGGAGGTCGTCGGCGTGGCTCTGGCAGCGCCGGAGTAGCTCTTCGTAGGGCAATGATGGTGTTTCCTGGCATTTGGCTATAAAAGGAGGTGTTTGGGAGGGGTTTTGGAGCTCAATCCACAGCCCAAGCTCTCCCAAATTCTTGCCTCACCGGAGTTCTTGCCTCGCCGGAATTCTAGAGCTTTCGACGGTGTCGTTTGGTGGTGTTTCCAGAGTGCCTTTGTGAAGCTTTTGGTAGCCTTGGAGGTTAGAAACCAAAGCAAGTCGAAGGAGGCCGAGTCGCTCGTGTTTTGGGTGAGTTTTCTCACCGCTTCTGTCGTCTGAGTTCTTCACGGCGACCGCCGCGTTCTTCACGGCGCCCGCCGTGATGAACTGCGGCGACCGCCGCCAAGAACGGCGACCGCCTCCAGAGCCCAGAATGCCTCTTTGGCTTTGGTGGTCGTCGTTGTGGCGTCGTTCCTTTCGTTTTCTTTCGTCGTTTTAGATTCGTACTGTGGTTATGTCGGATCTAACTTAGGGTTCCTTTTATGGGTCGACTCGAAGGTCGTTGTGCTGTTGGAGCTATACCCGTGTCGAGCCCGGAATCCCGTCGTTGTCGTTAGGCTTGTTTCTATTCTGCGGATTAAGGCAAGTGTCGGTTCGCTCTTGCTCATCGTTTCCATATTTACATTGATTATCAGTTATTTCAATTGATTAATTAATTTGGAACGATTATTACTGTGTTCTTCTGGAAGTGATTTATAAACTGTTTTGAAAATCATATAATAGGTTGTATATCTGTTAGAACAACGCTATTATCTGTGATCGCCTTTCGGGCCTTTATGTGGATTTATCCTGTAACTGTTATTATGCTGTATCTGTGTGGTTAGCACTGTTAGTTAAGAATGTACTCGGACTTCGTCCGGTCGTTTCTTTATAATCTGGTATCGGGGTGGCTCGTCTCCATCTGGTACTATTCTAAGATCATGATCGGTCTCTTTCACAAGTGTGTAGAGGCAGGACACTTAGCTGGTGTCACAAACCTTCCGGTGTGCGTCACTCTCGACGAAACGTATACTAAGATGTGTTGTCCCAATGGTGGGGTACACATATAAAAGTCTAATATTGTGATGTGTGGTTTGTAATATAAATCAAATAAGTGCTACTCGACGCACATAATTAATAAACCTTCGGCGAGTAGTGCAACTAAGTTATAGTGTAGCTAGGAAAACTCATCTCGACTTTGATCATAGTACGTTCTCTTTCCAATCTGGATTCGCTGTATGCGATGAGGTTGGTCGTGAACCGAAGCATCTCAATCAACTTATAAATCATTGTTGTATGATTCTGTAAACATTCCAGATTTGTCATATTTCCCTAAGACTCAATTCCGTTGGAGTCTTCTTTCGAGTCGATCTCTGTGAAGATTCAGTCTTCCAGAATCTTCTCTTGTGCATACCTCTTATTATTATTCCGTAGAAGTATGAAGGTTGATTATCGTTATCGGTTATCATTCGAGAAACGATAAGGCTAACCTAATACAACTACATCGAACCTTCTGCTTTGTACCCTTGCTAGTCTATTCAAGTAGACTAACCCACGAACTTTGTTCTCTGCATATGGGCTGGTGTCATCCGTTCGATTCAACACATCAGATAGAAAGTAGCTCAGAAGAATAGAAGGACTATGGAGTCGACGGTGGTTTTCGAATGTTTGAGTTATTTCGTTAATCAGGTTGAAATCTTTTGGACAATGACTTTGGTTGTAATGTGTTTTATAAGACTTCCGTTGTACCCTACTTTATAAGACTTTCGCTGTATTTGGTTTAAACTCTGTGTTAGCCTATTCGGGATTGGGTTGTAATCCCGTAACTCATGTTTCCTTGACAATGTTATGTTTTGGAATTGAATGCTTTGATCATTATGTATCATTTGTATTTCATAAATTATATTTAAATGGTAAAGCCTTGGGTGATCTCGGTAAGGAACACTAAGGTCACTGGCGGTAATACCTTTCCAAAAGGGTTAAGTTTTGGAGGTGTTACAGTTGTGGTATCAGAGCCAAAGGTTTTAAAACGGATTTGGGATTTTTATATCATTTATCCGTTTTTGAAAATACTTTAAAAGGGCTCGAAATTTTCAAAGTAAAAAGAATTTCAAAACATCGTTCATAGTCGTGTCTTCTATATAGTCTGATGTAGTAAGCTTGCTTCTATGTCTAGAAAGACTAACTCCTTCCTCGTTATCATGTAGAATGGGTGCGTGCTTTTCTCTTGATAGGGGGTCGGATCGGAGGACGCCAAGACAGACCCGCCGTCTCCAAGCAGGCTAGATTTTCCGATCCCTCAGCGATGTTTCGAGGTTGGAGGCCCGAGTAGCCCGCCCGAGGACATCAAGTATGTGATTCCCAAGTCTGTTGTCCTTACGCCTAGGGATGCAGTGCTCACTGTAGCTGCACCTGTAGAGCCACTCAGGGAGGAAGCAGTGCAGGAAGTGGGTGAGTCGTCTAGATACGCCTTAGGGCATTACGATGACGATTACCAGATAGAGATAGATCCTGTCGAGGACGAGGATATGATCGAGATTGATCCCGAGGATGAGGATCCCATCGAAGATGATCCTGAGGAGGACCCCGAGATGGACCTGGAAGAGCAGAGCCATGAGCCAGACAACTTGAGGAACTTGCTAGTGGACAATCAGGAGCCGGGGGTGCAGTTTATTTCCCCCAGCCCATAACTATCACCAGTGTCGGCTTATGCACTCATGACTGATGCTGATTGGGAGGCACTGTACACTGAGCATGGTATTAGGAGGAGATCAGAGGCTGAGTTGAGAGAGATCCTTCGCCAGAGCGAAATGAGCTCTCATATGGAGCAACAACAGCAGATGGATCAGGCGATCGCTAGCGCTCAGAGGAGGGCTGGAATAGGAGGACCTCTTATGGACGATCCTTTCTTTTCCACGACTGAGATTGGGCCTGAGTCACCAGAGCCATGTGACCCAGGACCGAGCAGGGTGCGAAACCCATCGCCAAAGCTCGATGGTGAGCCTAGTCCGAAGAGACCTTGCACGAGTAGCCAGTCTTATGGGAGACGTTTTGGAACGCCTTGAGGAGGATTGGCGTTGCCTATCGTAGTAGTTTCCTTTCTTAGTATTTCAGTATGTACTTTGTGTAATATTTCAGTATTGCGGCAAATATTCTGTGAAACACTTTTATCTTCGAGTAATTTTTGTCCTAGCGCTCGGATGATAGACTTATGTGTAGCTTGTGTAACAGTTCCAGTTCATCTATAAAATACCTAGTTGATCTATTCTGAGTAATTTTACTACATTAAGCATGTTTGAATGATATTAATGTATAAATAACTTGAAATTTGATCTGTAAACAGATGGTGAACACAAGGAACACTGTTCGAGCTGGTGTTGGGACTAGTCCGGATCCCAGACCAATCATAAGAGATGTTGGCCAAGGTGAGCATGTATTTGAATCCCATAATCAATCCAGGGACAATGATCAGGATCAGAGTAATGCACCAGTGGTGTTTGATGCTGCAGCAGTGGAGACAATTCGAGGAATTGTCATGCAAGCGTGAAGCAGATGGACCCAATGCTCCAATTGCTCAAGGTACTTTATACCTTTACTCTACTTCAGTGTGCATTCTATTTGATTCTGGTGCTACGCATTCCTTTATTTCGAATAGCTGCGTTAGCAAGTTAGACTTAGTGTGCAACGATTCGTGCGACCCTTTCGTCGTTAGTCTTCCTAATGGAGAACGTTTGGTGGGAACCAAGCATCTGTCCGACTTTCCGATTAACATTCAGGGTAAGGAGTTTGAGGCAGATCTGATCTATATAGCCATGGCTCCATACGACATCATTCTTGGTATGGATTGGCTGACGCGTCATAAGGCGGTGATCGACTTCAGTTCAAGAACGGTGACGGTGTCATCTGGGGGCCAGTTCATGTGCAAGTTCAAAGGTCGGAATGACGCTGATAACGGCAAGCTGATCAATGCGATGGCTGCGTTTAAGTTACTACGACAAGGATGTGTCGGGTACCTTTGCTACTTGGATTCGCCCGCGAAGGATGGACCTGAGGTTCTTGATATTCCTGTGGTTAGGGAGTTTTCGGATGTATTTCCGGAAGAAATTCCTAGATTACCTCCGAACCGTGATGTGGAGTTTTCCATTGATCTTGGGCCTGGTACGACACCGATTTCCAAATCACCGTATCGGATGGCTCCAGCTGAGATGCAAGAATTGAAGAATCAACTTAAAGATCTTCTCGACAAGGGTTATATCAGGCCGAGTGCATCGCCGTGGGATGCTCCGGTTTTGTTTGTCAAAAAGAAGGACGGATCGATTCGACTTTACATCGACTACCGGGAGTTGAACAAGGTGACGATCAAGAACAAGTATCCTCTGCCTAGGATTGACGACCCGTTGGACCAGTTGCAGGGTACAAAGGTTTTCTCCAAGATCGACCTGAGATCTGGATATCATCAACTCAGAATTCGTGAGCAGGACATTCCTAGAACTGCGTTTAGGACCAGATATGGTCATTACGAGTTCGTAGTGATGCCTTTTGGGCTTACAAATGCTCCAGCTGTCTTTATGGATTTAATGAATCGATGTTTTCACCAGTATTTGGACAAGTTCATAGTGGTCTTCATAGACGACATTCTAATCTACTCTCCGAGTGAAGAAGTCCACGAGGAACATCTGCGGATTGCCTTGTCAATCCTTAGACAACATCAGCTTTTTGCTAAATTGTCTAAATGTGAATTCTGGATAAAGGAAGTGACTTTCTTAGGCCACGTGATCAATAAAAATGGGGTTATGGTTGATCCCCAAAAGATTGAAGTGGTGGCTAATTGGAAGCAGCCCCAAAATGTGAAAGAAGTGCGCAATTTTCTTGGACTTGCCGGGTATTACAGAAGGTTCGTAGAAGGATTTTCAAAGATCGCTCTACCTATGACCAATCTACTCCGCAAGGTCCACAAGAAGTTTGTCTGGAATGACAAGTGCGAGGCCAGTTTCTAGGAGTTGAAGCAACGACTGACCTCGGCACCCGTGTTAGCACTCCCAGAGGGGAACAACGATTATGTGGTCTATAGTGATGCTTCAAAGTGTGGTCTTGGTTGTGTTTTGATGCAGAGGGGCAGAGTCATTGCTTATTCATCCAGGCAACTCAAGACGTACGAAGAAAACTATCCGACACATGATCTTGAGCTAGGAGCGGTTGTCTTTGCGCTGAAGATTTGGAGGCATTACCTCTATGGTATAAGATGCCAAGTCTTCACTGACCACAAAAGTCTCAAGTATATATTTACTCAAAATGAGCTGAATATGAGACAACGCCGCTGGCTAGACACTAGTGGAAAAAACACTTTTTGAGGCTCCCTTTTAGAGGCGTACATAGTACAAAACGCCTCAATAACGACTTAGGCAATCACTTTTTTTGGTTTTTGAGGCAGGCAAATTAATATACGCCTCAATAAGTATCTGAAAAAACATTTCTCGCTAAAGTATTAAAGGCGGGCCAGGGTAAGGCCCGCCTCTAATACTTTCTAATTGAGGCGGGCCAAGTAGCCCGCCTCAATTAAAGCTTGTTGAGGCGGGCCTCTTAAAGCCCGCCTCAACAAGTATGTCCAGTAGAGGTGGGCATGTAAGGCCCGCCTCTATTAGACCATTATCGTAATACTTATAGAGGCGGGCATGTTAGGCCCGCCTCTATAAGCTCAACCCTAATTAAAAAAAAATTAGTTGTTGCTTTCCTTTATTTTCCTCTTCGTATCCTCCTCTTCTCGTCCCGAGCTCCGACGACGATCTCCGACTTCATCGATCTCCTTCTTCCCGACTTCATCGATCTCCTCCGTCTTCGCCGAGCTCCGTCTTCCTGAGCTCCGACTTCATCTCCCTTCGTCGAGCTTCCTCCCTTCGCCGAGCTCCCTCTAATACTTCAACGCACTCGAATCCAAGTCAGGTATCAACAGCCTTTGCGCCCTCGACGTTCACATCCCCTTTCCTTGTCCGTTCGCTTCTCAATGCTTTAGTTTTTCAGTTTTAGGTTCTTACTTCAGTATTTGAAATGATGGATGCATGCTTCTTTTGCTTTGAACTGATGCAAACGAGTATGACTGTTCTGGCGATCTTGCTAATTTTGCATGTGAAGTAGTTTCAATGATGGTAGAGTTTTGGGAAGACTGATTGTATTTGGACATGCTCTTGTGGTTTTGGATATTTATGATAGTCGGGTAGGCAATAAAAGTAAATGAATAAGGCTACAATAATATCCAGTTAGGGTGACATGGATTAATATTTTTTAGCTCCTACAAATACATAGCAGTTTTGATGAGTGAAGCTTCTTACTAGTCTTAGAAAAGCTATATAAATAAAGCAAAAGTGAAAAGAATCACATTCTTTATTTAATTGGTGAAATGACATTCTGCAGGCTGATAAGGGCATTGACTTGAAGGATCGATATTGGGTCAAGGTAATACTTTTACCCTAATTCCTTAGGCCCTTGGCGGGATAGAATTCATAATTTAGGCCCTTGGCGGGATAGAATTCATAATTTAGGCCCTTGACGGGATAGTTGAGTTTGTATTTTTTCTTGCTTGGTTGCGTATTATTATCTATTTAGGCCCTTGGCGGGATAGTTACTAGAAATGAGTATTTAATCTTAATTCCTTGCATGTTATTTTGCATTTATTACTAGAAATGAGTCGTCCTTGGATGTACGGTGACCATACTACGACACAATACTTGAGTGGGGTTGAGGAGTTCATTCGATATGCTTTAGCACACCAACGGATTACGAAAGCCGAAAAAATCTATTGTCCATGCCGTGATTGTAAGAATATAAGGCGGTTTGCTGATATTGATGAGATTGAGGATCATTTATTTCGTCGTGGTTTCAAAGAAGATTACCATGTTTGGTTTTGGCATGGTGAGAAAATACCTGATCGTCCAAGTTCTAGTGTCAATGAGTTTGATGTTCGGGTAGACACTGATGATAGTGATGATGATATTGCTGAGAATAATGAGATGGATGATGATGATGACCAAGAAGATGATGAAATGAATGGGATGATGGATGGGGTGAGAGATCACTTGAACGAACGACCTCAGATGTTCGAACATGTATCAAAGGCTGCAGAGACTCCCTTGTATCCCGGGTGTACAAAATTTAGCAAGTTAGAGGGTGTGTCAATACTTTACAACTTGAAATGTGCTTCTGGTTGGACTGATGGAAGTTTCAACACCTTATTGGAATGGTTAGGTGATTTTTTACCATAAGGCAATGAGATGCCTATCTCTACTTATTATGCCAGGAAATTGATGTGTCCCTTAGGCTTAGAGGCTGTCAAGATAGATGCTTGCCCAAAGGATTGTATGCTTTACAGAAACGAACATGAAAATTTGGATGAGTGTCCAAATTGCGGTGCATCTCGTTACAAGCGTAAAGGGGTAAATTCGGCTAAGAGGGGCCCATCAGCTAAGGTTATGTGGTATCTTCCGATAATACCTAGGTTTCAGCGTTTGTTTTCGATAAAGAAGGAAGCAAAAAGTCTGAGGTGGCATGCGGAAGGGAGGAAGAAAGATGGACTCCTTAGACATCCTGCTGATTCTCCTCAATGGAGAAATATTGATAAGAAATATTCTAAATTTGGTGAGGAGGTTAGGAATCTGAGACTTGCTTTATGTACAGATGGTGTGAATCCGTATGGCACTCTAAGCAGTCAACATAGCACATGGCCGGTTCTTCTAGCGATTTATAATCTTCCTCCATGGTTGTGTATGAAGCGCAAGTATATCATGTTATCACTCCTCATCTCCGGGCCTAAGCAACCTGGGAATGACATAGATGTGTATCTGGCTCCACTTGTTGATGATTTGAAATTACTGTGGAATGAAGGTGTTCCAATGTTCGATGCATACACCAACTCAAACTTTATCTTATGAGCTATGGTTTTTTGTACCATAAATGATTTCCCGACATATGGAAACTTGTCTGGGTACAAAACCAAAGGAGAACAAGCATGCCCTATATGTGAAGAAGACATGAAACCTGCCTACTTGAAAAATTACAGGAAAAATGTGTATCTAGGGTACCGGAAGTTCTTTAGTCGATATCACCCTTACCGTAAAAAGAAGAAGGAGTTCAATGGGTACACCGAGGAAGGAGTAGCTCGTACACCTTTGACAGGATCACAGGTTTATGAACGGATTAAAAATGTTGACACCAAATACGGCAAGGGCTTCAAGTCCGTCTCTAAAAAGGGTGTTTTATGGAAGAAAGTGTCTATATTATGGGATCTTCCTTATTGGAAAGATTTGTCGGTTAGGCATTGTCTCGATGTGATGCACATTGAAAAAAATGTTTATGATGCTATAATTGGGACTTTGCTAAATATACCCGGAAAGACGAAAGACAATCAGAAAGTTCGTTTTGATATGAAAGAGAGGAATATTCGACCAGATTTGTGGCCCGTGGTAAAACCGGATGGTAAAAAGACTTTTCTGCCTCCGGCGTGTTACACAATGTCAAGAAAGGAGAAAAAGGTGTTTTGTGAGTGCTTACATGGCATTAAGGTTCCATCGGGATATTCGTCAAATGTAAAACGTCTAGTTTCTCTTTCGGACCTTCGGTTGATTGGTATGAAGTCTCATGATTGTCATGTATTGATTAATGTTTTCTTGCCGATCGCACTTCGTGGGATATTGCCGAAACACGTGAGACATGTTATAACAAAACTTTGCGTGTTTTTCAGTTCCATATGTGTTAAGGTTATTGATCCAGAAATATTGGATGCTCTCCAATATGATATTGTTGAAACTTTGTGTCGATTTGAAATGTACTTTCCGCCGTCTTTCTTTGACATAATGGTGCACTTAATTGTTCATTTGGTTCGAGAAATCAAGTTATGTGGTCCGGTGCTCTTAAGATGGATGTATCCTTTTGAGAGATTTTTTGACAGTTTAAAGGACAAAGCAAAGAATCGGGCGAATCCAGAGGGTAGTATCATTCGTGGAGTCCTTCATGAAGAGATATCTCAATACGCAGCTGAGTTTTTGTCAAGGCTTCATCCAATAGGTCTTCCAAAATCTCGTCATGTAGGGAGGCTTGAAGGAGAGGGAGTAATTGGTAAAAATGTGATATCTCCTCCATCTGAAAGGAATATTAAGGCACATCTTTGTGTGTTGCAGCATCTTACAGAGGTCAATCCTTACATAGAAAAGCATTGCCTTGAATTGCAACACAATAATGCTAAATTGAATGAAAGAGCTTTGATGCGGGAACATAATCGCACATTTGTTGATTGGTTTAAGAAGGAAGTAGCTGAGGAACTAAGGAAAGAACATGACGTTTCTGATATGGTCAAGTGGTTATCTCGCGGTCCTCGACTATGTGTTCGGTCTTACGAAGGGTATGATATCAATGGGTTCACATTCTACACTAGAAGACAAGATGAAAAGAGTGTGGTACAGAATAGTGGAGTGAAGGTAGTTGCATCATCTAGGGTCTATGCGAGCGCTAAGGACAAAAGACCGGTTGATGCGACACAATCGTATTATGGTGTTATCGAAGAAATATGGGAGCTTGATTATAACAATTTTACAATCCCTGTTTTCCGGTGCAAGTGGGTCAACAACCCTAACGGGGTGAAGCAAGATGAAATTTATCCGGGTTTGACATTGGTAAACTTTGACCGATTAAGTGATAGTGACGAGCCATTCATCCTAGTATCACAAGCTAAGCATATTTTTTATGTGGTAGACAATGTTGATCCTAGATGGCGTGCAGTTGCCCAAAGCAAAAGACATATTCTGGGTATTGATGATGTTGTGGATGAAGATGAGTATGACGAGTATGATGACACACCCTTGTTATCAATTGTTGTTCAACCATTACCGGAGGAGGAAGATACAAATAATACTAATCATATCCGTACAGATCATAGGGAAGGAATATGGGTTACAAATCATAAATGAATAAGATGAGGTAAGTTATTTTGCTTACGAATTAGTTTTTTTTGGAATATTAACAATATCAGTTTCATGAGTGTATTATGTTGATTTTCTAGGGCATTTCAAGTGTACAAGTATCAAGGTGGGAAGTATTTGTGTTTCATGACCGACTAGATATCAGTTTCATGACCGACTAGATAAGGTATGTAACTTAACTAACTATATATTGATAGTATTTGTGTTTTTTGTCAATAATTTCTGTGTTTTTTATGCAGCTATATCCTAAGAGGAAGACATCGTATACTTATGAAGAAATGAATGTTGTTCGTGAGCAATGGGCACAGTATTTTACATCAAAGTATTTATTATCGGATTGAACTTGTTTTTACTTGTCATGTAAACTGTTGTTGAGAACCTGACTGTACTCTGATGAAATCTGTTGTTGTTTTTTTTGGTCAAATGAAATCTGTTGTTTGTTGTATATTATTCTGTGAATAAAATCAGAAACCTGACTGACTCGGCCGAGAACTCGGGCGAGTTCTGGGCCGAGTCAGCGTCTACTTGTTGAGGCGGGCTTGTATACGCCCGCCTCTATAAGTATATACGCGCGACTTGTTGAGGCGGGACTATAGAGGCCCGCCTCAACAAGTGTTTACTTATTGAGGCGGGCCTCCTAAGCCCGCCTCAACAAGTCCCTCATAGGAGGCCCGCCTCAATAATGTTCTTTTAGAGGCGTAAAATGCCCGCCTCAAAAAGTGTCCCTACTTGTTGCAGCCCCCTTAGTTGAAGCGAACGGTGTTCGCCTCAATAAGTGTCCAAAGGCCCGCCTCTATAAGGATTTTTTCCACTAGTGAGAGTTGCTCAAGGACTACGACATCGAGTTGTTGTACCATCCGGGCAAGGCTAATGTGGTAGCTGATGCATTGAGCCGGAAGACAACGCACGAGAGGGTAGTTGCTTTACTTACTGCTCAGACCAAGCTGAACCGAGAGTTATGCGACATTGAAGTTCTGTATGATCAGCGTAGATGTTTCCTGAGTATGTTGGAAATTAAGGCTACATTGCTGGATCAGATCAAGGAAAAGCAAGTTGATGACATCGTCTTGGTGAAGCTAAGCAGTGAAGTAATGGATGGGAAAGCTCCCAGTTTTGTGATTCAGGATGACAGATCACTGTGGTTTCAAGACCGAATCTGTGTGCCAGACGCAAAAGGCCTTCGTCAGTTGGTGATGAGAGAAGCTCATTCATCTGCTTATTCTGTGCATCCTGGTTCTAGCAAGATGTACAAGGATCTCAAGAAGAAGTTTTGGTGGCCAAACATGAAGTGGGACGTGGCAGACTTCGTGGCAAAGTGCTTAACTTGCCAGAAGGTCAAGATCGAACACCGCATGCCAGGTGGTGAGTTGCTACCTCTCTCTGTGCCAGAATGAAAATGGGAGGACATCGCCATGGACTTTGTCACGGGGCTGCCAAAGACTCAAAGTCAGAAAGATGCTATTTGGGTAATTGTGGATAGACTTACGAAGAGTGCTCATTTCCTAGCCATTAAGACCACTTGGGAAGCCCATAAGTTAACAAAAGTCTACCAGAAAGAGATTGTCCGTTTACATGGTATCCAGGGACAATGATCAGGATCAGAGTAATGCATCAGTGGTGTTTGATGCTGCAGCAGTGGAGACAATTCGAGGAATTGTCATGCAAGCTATCGCTAATGCTATGCGACCAAATGTGCCACAGGCACAAGGTGTGCCGATTCCCCCACCGGTTCCTAGATTTGAGGAGCCAAGAAACCATGATGTCCAGGAGAATGCAGTCAGGACTAGGGACAACTATGGTCGTGCTCTGAAGACCATCAGTTCTATGAGGCCTGACAACTTCAACGGAAAAGGGGAGCCAATCAAGGCGGTTGTTCCGTAATGTGGACTGTATTGAGGCTGAAAAGGTCCACATAGAATCTCTGCAGCTGAAAGAGGATGCTAGTGAATGGTGGGAGGGTACAGGCTTAGCTGATAGCCCTGTATTGACCTGGTCGATGTTTAAGACCAAAATGATTGACCGTTTCTTCTCTCGTGCTATGAGAGAGGAGAAACACAAGGAGTTTCTGTACCCCAAGACCGATGGATTGAAGGTAGCTGAGCTGGCAACCAAGTTCAATCATCTTCTGCAGTACGCCCCAGCTGAGATAACCAGTGAGACACAAAAGATCTGGTACTTCCACGAGTGGATGAGTCCAGATATCAAGCCGTTAATGGTGCACCACACATACTCTACTCTGGAGCAGTATGTGGATGTTGCCTACAAGCTGGAAGTGACTCTGGAGGAGTCAACAAAGAGACGCATCTGACAGAGGTCGATGCAGAATCAGAATCAGAATCAGGGTGGTGGATTCAAGCGACCTGCGCCACCGTCTAGCTTTGCCAAGTCTGGCCGAGCAAAGACGGACATGACTCACGGAGGGTCAACGCAGCAGTCCAGTCAGAGCAGAAGTTCAGTTCAGTGTTATAACTGTGGTGTTGCTGGGCACAAGAGCAATGAGTGTCAGAAGGAGAAGAGATCGTGCTTTGGGTGTGGACGTGATGGTCATCTGCAGAAGTTCTGCAAGAAGGGAAGCAGAAGGGAGTAGAGTCGCAGCAAGGGTCAGTTCATCAGAGCAACCGACCTAGGTTCAAGCCTGTCGAGACTCATAGTCTGTCAGTTCAGACGACTGCTCAGAACAGGGGAAAGGCCCCAGCTGTTTCTAGAAGTCAGGGTCAACGCTTGTACGAGATGCGTGAAGCAGATGGACCCAATGCTCCAATTGCTCAAGGTACTTTATACCTTCACTCTACTTCAGTGTGCATTCTATTTGATTCTGGTGCTACACATTCCTTTATTTCGAATAGCTGTGTTAGCAAGTTAGACTTAGTGTGCAACGATTCGTGCGACCCTTTCGTCGTTAGTCTTCCTAATGGAGAACGTTTGGTGGGAACCAAGCATCTGTCCGACTTTCCGATTACCATTCAGGGTAAGAAGTTTGAGGCAGATCTGATCTATATAGCCATGGCTCCATACGACATCATTCTTGGTATGGATTGGCTGACGCGTCACAAGGCGGTGATCGACTTCAGTTCAAGAACGGTGACGGTGTCATCTGGGGGCCAGTTCGTGTGCAAGTTCAAAGGTCGGAATGACGCTGATAACGGCAAGCTGATCAATGCGATGGCTGCGTTTAAGCTACTACGACAAGGATGTGTCGGGTACCTTTGCTACTTGGATTCGCCCGCGAAGGATGGACCTGAGGTTCTTGATATTCTTGTGGTTAGGGAGTTTTCAGATGTATTTCCGGAAGAAATTCTTGGATTACCTCTGAACCGTGATGTGGAGTTTTCCATTGATCTTGAGCCTGGTACGACGCCGATTTCCAAATCACCGTATCGGATGGCTCCAGCTGAGATGCAAGAATTGAAGAATCAACTTAAAGATCTTCTCGACAAGGATTATATCAGGCCGAGTGCATCGCCGTGGGGTGCTCCGGTTTTGTTTGTCAAAAAGAAGGACGGATCGTTTCGACTTTGCATCGACTACCGAGAGTTGAACAAGGTGACGATCAAGAACAAGTATCCTCTGCCTAGGATTGACGACCCGTTGGACCAGTTGCAGGGAACAAAGGTTTTCTCCAAGATCGACCTGAGATCTGGATATCATCAACTCAGAATTCGTGAGCAGGACATTCCTAGAACTGCGTTTAGGACCAGATATGGTCATTACGAGTTCGTAGTGATGTCTTTTGGGCTTACAAATGCTCCAACTATCTTTATGGATTTAATGAATCGATGTTTTCACCAGTACTTGGACAAGTTCGTAGTGGTCTTCATAGACGACATTCTGATCTACTCTCCGAGTGAAGAAGTCCACGAGGAACATCTGTGGATTGTCTTGTCAATCCTTAGACAACATCAGTTTTTTGCTAAATTGTCTAAATGTGAATTCTGGATAAAGGAAGTGACTTTCTTAGGCCACGTGATCAATAAAAATGGGGTTATGGTTGATCCCCAAAAGATTGAAGCGGTGGCTAATTGGAAGCAGCCCCAGAATGTGAAAGAAGTGCGCAATTTTCTTGGACTTGCCGGGTATTACAGAAGGTTCGTAGAAGGATTTTCAAAGATCGCTCTACCTATGACCAATCTACTCCACAAGGTCCACAAGAAGTTTGTCTGGAATGACAAGTGCGAGGCCAGTTTCCAGGAGTTGAAGCAACGACTGACCTCGACACCCGTGTTAGCACTCCCAGAGGGGAACGACGATTATGTGGTCTATAGTGATGCTTCAAAGTGTGGTCTTGGTTGTGTTTTGATGCAGAGGGGCAGAGTCATTGCTTATGCATCCAGGCAACTCAAGACGTATGAAGAAAACTATCCGACACATGATCTTGAGCTAGCAGCGGTTGTCTTTGCGCTGAAGATTTGGAGGCATTACCTCTATGGTATAAGATGCCAAGTCTTCACTGACCACAAAAAGTCTCAAGTATATATTTACTCAAAAGGAGCTGAATATGAGACAACGCCGCTGGCTAGAGTTGCTCAAGGACTACGACATCGAGTTGTTGTACCATCCGGGCAAGGCTAATGTGGTAGCTGATGCATTGAGCCGGAAGACAACGCACGAGAGGGTAGTTGCTTTACTTACTACTCAAACCAAGCTGAACCGAGAGTCATGTGACATTGAAGTTCTATATGATCAGCGTAGATGTTTCATGAGTATGTTGGAAATTCAAGCTACATTGCTGGATCAGATCAAGGAAAAGCAAGTTGATGACATCGTCTTGGTGAAGCTAAGCAGTGAAGTAATGGATGGGAAAGCTCCCATTTTTGTGATTCAGGATGACGGATCACTTTGGTTTCAAGACCGAATCTGTGTGCCAGACGCAGAAGGCCTTCATCAGTTGGTGATGAGAGAAGCTCATTCATCTGCTTATTCTGTGCATCCTGGTTCTAGCAAGATGTACAAGGATCTCAGGAAGAAGTTTTGGTGGCCAAACATGAAGTGGGACGTGGCAGACTTCGTGGCAAAGTGCTTAACTTGTCAGAAGGTCAAGATCGAACACCGCAGGCCAGGTGGTGAGTTGCTATCTCTCCCTGTGCCAGAATGGAAATGGGAGGACATCGCCATGGACTTTGTCACGGGGCTGCCAAAGACTCGAAGTCAGAAAGATGCTATCTGGGTAATTGTGGATAGGCTTACGAAGAGTGCTCATTTCCTAGCCATTAAGACCACTTGGGAAGCCCAAAAGTTAGCAGAAGTCTACCAGAAAGAGATTGTCCGTTTACATGGTATCCCTAAAACCATCGTATCAGATCGAGATGGCCGTTTCATGTCAAGGTTCTGGCAAGAACTTCATAAGGCTATGGGGACCGAGTTAAGGTTCAACACAGCGTTTCATCCTCAGACAGATGGCCAGTCTGAAAGGACCATCCAGACTCTGGAGGATATGCTTAGAGCTTGTGTACTCGATCGTCCGATTAGCTGGGATGACAGCTTGAGTCTGATTGAGTTCACGTACAATAATAGCTGGCATGCTACAATCAAAATGGCTCCGTTTGAAGCTTTGTATGGTCGCAGATGCAGATCTCCGATTTGTTGGGATGATAATGCCGATAAAATTCTGCTTGGACCAGAGTTGGTCGAAAGGACGACTTCAGACATTGCTTTGATCAGACAGAGGATGTTGATCGCTCAGAGTCGACAGAAGTCTTACGCAGATCGGAAGCGCAGGACTGTCAAGTTCGAGGTCGGTGACAAGGTTTTTGTCAAGGTATCGCCATCCAAGGGAGTTTTCAGGTTTGGTAAGCGTGGGAAGCTTAACCCTCGCTACGTGGGACCATTCGGGATTCTGGATAGAGTGGGATCTCTAGCGTACCGCTTGGCGTTGCCGACATCGGCTCATCCAGTGCATAATGTGTTCCACGTCTCTTTGCTCAGGAAGTATGTGCCAAATGAGTCTCATGTGCTGAGTTATGAGGACATCGAGATTCAAGCTAATGGTACTTATGAGGAGATGCTCGTGCGTATTTTGGAGCATCGTGAGAAGCAGTTGTGTAGCAAGATCGTACCGTTGGTACGGATTCAGTGGTCCAAGTCTGGATCGAAGGAAGTTACTTGGGAAACGTGGGAAACCGAGTCGGATATGCTCAAGCGTTTTCCCGAGTTATTCTCGACCTAAGTTTCGGGGTCGAAACTTCTTTTAAGGGGGAGGAGATGTGATATATTTTTGTAAGCTATTTCTGGAGTTCCGGGATTTTTCTCCGAGTACCTGTTATGTACGTCGGATTTAATTCAGAAAGTTGGAGACATTCTGTAATGTGCTCTGTATCTGTAATATTTTTCTCAGTGAAATAATATACAGACGACGTGCTTTGGATTTTAATACTCGTTCGCATACGATAATTTTATCCCGGGTTAATATCGTTTTCATCTAAGAGCTGAGGAGGCGGCAAAGCCAAGGGCGGCGCCTGCCGTGAAGTGGCGGTGCCCGCCGTCGCAATGCTCGAGGAGAAGGCCGGGTCTTCTCCTAGCTGGGGACGCCAGGCCTATTGCGGCGCCCGCCGCATTTATGGCGGCGCCCGCCGTCGTCGTTGTCCGGAGGTCCTTGCCCGGAGGTCGCCGACGTGGCTCTGGCAGCGCCGGAGTAGCTCTTCGTAGGGCAATGATGGTGTTTCCTGGCATTTGGCTATAAAATGAGGTGTTTGGGAGGGGTTTTGGAGCTCAATACACAGCCCAAGCTCTCCCAAATTCTTGCCTCACCGGAGTTCTTGCCTCGCCGGAATTCTGGAGCTTTCGACGGTGTCGTTTGGTGGTGTTTCCAGAGTGTCTTTGTGAAGCTTTTGGTAGCCTTGGAGGTTAGAAACCAAAGCAAGTCGAAGGAGGCCGAGTCTCTCGTGTTTTGGGTGAGTTTTCTCGCCGCTTCTGTCGTCTGAGTTCTTCACGGCGACCGCCGCGTTCTTCACGGCGCCCGCCGTGATGAACTGCGGCGATCGCCGCCAGAGCCCAGAATGCCTCTTTGGCTTTTGGCTTTGGTGGTCGTCGTTGTGGCGTCGTTCCTTTCGTCGTTTTAGATTTGTACTGTGGTTATGTCGGATCTAACTTAGGGTTCCTTTTATGGGTCGACTCGAAGGTCGTTGTGCTATCGGAGCTATACCCGTGTCGAGCCCGGAATCCCGTCGTTGTCGTTAGGCTTGTTTCTATTCTGCGGATTAAGGCAAGTGGCGGTTCGCTCTTGCTCATCGTTTCCATATTTACATTGATTATCAGTTATTTCAATTGATTAATTAATTTGGAACGATTATTACTGTGTTCTTTTGGAAGTGATTTATAAACTGTTTTGAAAATCATATAATAGGTTGTATATCTGTTAGAACAGCGCTATTATCTGTTATCGCCTTTTGGGCCTTTATGTGGATTTATCCTGTAACTGTTATTGTGCTGTATCTGTGTGGTTAGCACTGTTAGTTAGGAATGTACTCGGACTTCGTCCGGTCGTTTCTTTATAATCTGGTATCGGGGTGGATCGTCTCCATCTGGTACTATTCTAAGATCATGATCGATCTCTTTCACAAGTGTGTAGAGGCATGACACTTAGCTGGTGTCACAAACCTTCCGGTATGCGTCACTCTCGGTGAAACGTATACTAAGATGTGTCGTCCCAATGGTGGGGTACACATGTAAAAGTCTAATAATGTGATGTGTGGTTTGTAATATAAATCAGATAAGTGCTACTCGACGCACATAATTAATAAACCTTCGACGAGTAGTGCAGCTAGGAAAACTCGTCTCGACTTTGATCATAGTACGTTCTCTTTCCAATCTGGATTCGCTGTATGCGATGAGGTTGGTCGTGAACCGAAGCATCTCAGTCAACTTTTAAATCATTATTGTATGATTCTGTAAATATTCCAGATTTGTCATATTTCCCTAAAACTCATTTCCGTTGAAGTCTTCTTTCGAGTCGATCTCTGTGAAGATTCAGTCTTCCAGAATATTCTCTTGTGCACACCTCTTGTTATTATTCCGTAGAAGTATGAAGGTTGATTATCGTTATCGGTTATCATTCGAGAAACGATAAGGCTAACCTAATACAACTACATCGAACCTTCTGCTTTGTACCCTTGCAAGTCTATTCAAGTAGACTAACCCACGAACTTTGTTCTCTGCATGTGGGCTGGTGTCATCCGTTCGATTCAGCACATCAGATAGAAAGTAGCTCAGAAGAATAGAAGGACTATGGAGTCGACGGTGGTTTTCGAATGTTTGAGTTATTTCGTTAATCAGGTTGAGATCTTTTGGACAATGACTTTGGTTGTAATGTGTTTTGTAAGACTTCCGCTGTACCCTACTTTATAAGACTTCCACTGTATTTGGTTTAAACTCTGTGTTAGCCTATTCGGGATTGGGTTGTAATCCTGTAACTCATGTTTCCTTGACAATGTTATGTTTTGGAATTGAATGCTTTGATCATTATGTATCATTTGTATTTCATAAATTGTATTTAAATGGTAAAGCCTTGGGTGATCTCGGTAAGGAACACTGGGGTCACTGGCGGTAATACCTTTCCAAAAGGGTTAAGTTTTGGGGGTGTAACAGTTCATACAATTCATACAATGGGGAGACAGTTTGTTGTTGCAATTTGACTGTAAAGGTTAGAACAACTTACACTTCGAAGAATTATGGAAGAAGGTTTCTAGCTTGTCCATGCTACAGATCAAATGAAGCAAGAGGATGCAACTTCTTCCAGTGGATTGATGGACCATTTAGTACACAAGCTGAAGCCATTATTACTCAGCTGTTGAACCAGAATGTTGATTTGGAAGTGAAGAATGGAAAGCTTGAACAAAAGTTGATGGAAAAAGAACAAGAAATCAGGGCCTATGTAGCTTCAGCCAAGGTAGAATTACTAGTTGTTATTGTTGTTTTAGGGTGTGCTCTTATATTTCAGAGAATGATTAGTAGTTAGCTTAGGTTAGAAGGTTGATGTTTGTGTTGATCAATGCTGAATATTAGACATGAGCTCTGAATGTTGTGTAATAACAGTTTGATGAATGCTTATTATTAGAGTTGAATTGAATCCTGAGCTTGTTTGAAAATGGTAACATTAGTGTGCTCTTATTATTAGACTAATGGTTGCATATAATAACTGGTAACATTGGTGCAACATGCAGCATCCTCATTGTCAACAAAGCTTGCATAGATAACTTATCAGAAAATGCTCTTATAGAGCTTGCATAGATAACTGGTAACATTGTCAAAACACATAAACTGTCTACTACTTTTTAACACTAAGTAGCTCAACAACTTCCTCTTGTTATCGCGAACCCTAAAAACATTCGCAGGGCATTCGTTACTTCTTCGCTACCTCACTTCTTCGAGTTTACCAGTCCTTTAGTTAGCCCTAACCCATTCGCCACCCTAAATCCCTAACCTTCGTAGATCAAATTTGAGAGTGAGGTGAGGTTTTGGAATAAGAACTTCAAGAATCGCCTTTCAATATCACCACTGGTAGAACACAGTGAATATATCGCGAGATTTTCACCTTCTGAAGCAAGGGTAATATAATTTCCTGTAATTTCACAAAAAACCAAGGGGCAAATTTGACTTTTCACACATTTGGACGGCGATTTTAACAGAATAGGGGTTTGGGTGTGATTTTGTTAACGGAGTGTCACTTTTGGGTGGTTTAAAATCAATACGTTAAATACGGGTGGTTTCTGCAAAAAGTGACACATAGCGGGTGGTTCCCTGCAAAAACCCCTAAATTCTATTTAGATTATCTTTCCTTATAGATTGATATGTAAATCTAGTATATATAGCCTCATGGCTTCAATAAGAAACACAAGTAATTATTTACCTTAAACACATATCTTTCCTCTTATAATGGTATCAGAGCCAAACCCTACCTTCTATTTTTTTTTTCCCTGGGCCGCCGCACCTAGCTTGTTGCCGCCTACTCCCACGTCTTCCGCCACCTTCTTCGTTGCACCATCATGGCCAACGATGATACTACCCAGACCAAGCGACAACCCATCGACGTCACCTCTCCGTACTATTTGCATCCTTCGGACCACCCCGGTCTTACCATCTGCCCCGTGGTCCTGAAAGGAGACAATTACCGCGAGTGAACGACAGCGCTTTGCAATGCTTTTCGTGCCAAACGGAAACTCGGATTCCTGGAAGGCATACTTACTCGCCCCACCGATGTTGTTCTCCTTGAAGACTGGATCAGCGTCAACAGTATGATCGTCAGATGGATTGCTCAGACCATTGAGCCTTCCCTTCGCGCTTCTATTACATATTACGAGACTGCAAAGGAGCTCTGGAATGATCTGGCTCAACGCTTCTCTCTCGGCAACGGCCCTCGGATCCTCCAAATTCGATCCGACATTGCCGGTTGTCGTCAAAACGGACAGGCGATCTCTTCTTACTTTGGTCGCCTCAAGAAACTTTGGGATGAACTTCTTACCTATGTTCCGCCTCGTACCTGCGCTTGTGGCAAATGTTCGTGTACTTGGTCGGGTTCTGCTATTCAAGATCGCGAGGATGAAAAGGTTCATCAGTTTCTTGTGGGTCTCGATGATGGCTATAGTACTCTACGCTCTAATGTCATGACTCAAGATCCGCTTACTCCCATCAGTCGTGTCTATGCTCTTGCTGTCTAGGAGGAACGCCATAAGACGATAGTCACGGCCCGTGATACACCAGCCGACTCATCGGCTTTCTCTGCTCGCCGCCCACCGCCCGCTGGCACGAAACCCGCTCCTTCCTCGACTCCTCCCGTGGACAGACGCTATTTGACCTGCACTCACTGTGGACGAAAGGGCCATGATAAAGATACATGCTTTCGCATCATCGGCTACCCGTAATGGTTTACTGAGGGTCGTGGTGCAGGCAGGGGAAGCTCGCCATCTAGTCCGGCACCGGATCGCAGCAACACATCCACGCAGCCGCCTGCTGGTCGTGGCCGTGGGTCCGCTGGCGCAGCACACGCTGTCCAGCCGGCCTCCTTTACTGCTGCAACCTCTTTGGCTCTTACAGATCAACGGCGCACTTTTGGTCCAGCCTTAAGCAACGAGCAATGGGGCACCGTTTTGAATCTCTTCAACAAACTTCAAACTGGTTCTGACAGTACGTCGGGTAAGCCAGCTCTTCCTTGGATTCTTGACACTGGTGCATCGTATCATATGACGGGTGCTAAGGATCTTCTTTGTAACCTTACTGTTGCTGACTCTGTTTCCGTGCTTTTGCCTGATGGGCAAATTTCCACTGCTGCTCAACAAGGGAGCTTAGTTTTTGGATCGTTGGTGTTGACCAACATCCTTTATATACCCAATCTCACTTGCAACTTACTCTCGTTTGCCAAACTAGCCAGTACTCTTAATTGTCTAGTTCTTTTAACCGAAAAATTGTGTATCTTACAGGACATTAGTTCGAGGACAGTGATTGGCGCGGGTGAACAACAGGGTAGGGTCTGCTGGCTTCGTGTGTTGGGCATTGGGCCACGTGTTGCTTCTGCTGCTTCTATGTCTGCGTGCTCCTCTCGTTTATGGCATCAGCGTCTTGGACATCCGTCTTCTTCGGTGTTGTCATCTATTTCTGCTATTTCTATTACTTCTAGTTCCTTAGATAGCAAAACACCTTGTGTTATTTGTCATAAAGCAAAACAGACTCGAAATACATTCCCTCTTAGTTCTAATAAAGCAGAGTGTTTATTTCAATTGATTCATTGTGATGTTTGGGGGCCTTATAGCTCACCTTCTTCTAGTGGTGCATTTTATTTTTTGACAATCGTTGATGATTACTCTAGAGCTGTTTGGGTATACTTACTAGTTCACAAGACTGAGGTTGTGACTATGATCAAGCAATTTTGTGCTCTTGCTCAACGCCAGTTTCAGCGCCCCGTACAGCGTGTTTGCGCAGACAATGGCACTGAGTTCTTGCCCCTACGTTCATACTTCGCAGAAACAGGGATCCTCTTTGAGACTTCTTGTGTTGACACTCCTCAGTGGAATAGGCGTGTTGAACGGAAGCACATGCACCTCCTAAATGTTGCTCGTGCTCTACGTTTTCAGGCTAATCTTCCCATTGACTTTTGGGGAGAATGTGTTCTTACTGCGGCCTATTTAATCAACCGGACACCATCTCTGCTGCTCCATGGCCTTACTCCTTATCAGCTCCTGTACGACAAAGAACCAGCTTATGCCACTTTCCGGGTCTTCGGGTGTCTATGCTGTGCATCCCGGATACCCCGAAAACGTGACAAATTCGCACCCCGTAGCCGGAAATGTGTATTCCTTGGCTACCCTGCAGGCAAGAAAGCTTGGCGTGTTTATGATCTTGAGGACGGGACATTTTTCACCAGTCGAGATGTCGTCTTCTATGAAGAGCATTTCCCCTACTCTGTCTCGTCCTCCACCACCGAAGTCCCTCCTATGCCATCACCTCATCCGGCCATCTTTGATGACTCGGCTGTCCTGCCGTTGTCTCCGGCTGGAAGTCCTTTGCTGCCAACACCGCCGTCGGTGCCTGCCAGCTCGACGTCTGCACCGCCATCGGACGTCAGGGGGAGTTCTACCTCCTCTTTTACTACGCCCTCCACTGTTGTGACTGATGACGCCTCTTCGCCGCCCCCTTCTGCTACTCGACAGAGCACTAGGGTTCGACAGCCGTCAGTCAAGCTCCGTGATTATATCTGTCAGACTGTCCGCTCTACGGAACCCCCACCCCCTGCTGTGTCTCCATCCGTGTCATCCACATTATCCTCAGGTACCTCTTATCCTATTGCTGCATATGTCTCCTGTAAGAATTTTTCGGTTTTGCACTCGAATTTTTTGGCTGCAGTTACTGCGGGCCATGAGCCCTCTTCATACACGGAGACTGCTCGCTCCCCACACTGGCGGGCCGCTATGAAGGCCGAGATTGATGCACTCGACCGGAACCAGACTTGGGTCATGACGACCCTTCCCCCAGGAAAGACTGCTATTGGCAGTAAATGGGTCTTTCGAATCAAATACAACTCTGACGGATCCATAGAACGCCACAAGGCGCGTCTCGTGGTGCTTGGCAACAGACAGATTGAGAGGACTGATTTTACTGAGACATTTGCACCTGTTGCAAAGATGAGCTATGTACGAGTTTTTCTTTCCGTAGCCGCCATACAAGGATGGGAACTTCATCAGATGGATGTCTACAACGCTTTCTTACATGGTGATCTTACTGAGGAGGTTTACATGAAACCTCCTTCAGGGTACCCTATTGCATCTCCAGACCAGGTCTGCAAGCTGCAAAAGTCCTTATATGGTCTCCGTTAAGCACCGCGGAATTGGTTCGCAAAGCTCGCAGCAGCATTACGGACGTTCGGCTTCATCCAGAGCAAAGCCGACTACTCTTTGTTCACTTTTACACGTGCCAAGGTTAGTATGCATGTCCTTGTCTATGTGGATGACCTAGTTATCGTTGGTAATATTGCTGCTGCTATTACTGAGTTTAAGTCCTATTTGAGCTTCTGCTTTCATATGAAGGATCTTGGTCCTCTTAAGTATTTTTTGGGCATTGAGATTGCTTGTAGCTCTTCTGGCCTGTTCATATCGCAGCGAAAGTACACTCTTGATATTTTGTCTGAGTCTGGTTTGCTCGCTGCAAAGCCCTGCGACTTCCCTATGGAGCAGTACCACAATCTGTCCTCTATTGACAGCCCCTCATTTGAGTATCCCGAGCAGTACCATCGTCTTGTGGGTCGTCTCATCTATCTCACTATTACTCGTCCAGAATTATGTTACTCTGTCCATACTCTGGCATAGTTTATGCATGCATCTTTGCAAGCTCACTGGCATGCTGCCTTGCGTGTTCTGCATTACCTCAAGAGTCATCCAGGTCAAGGCCTCTTACTGTCTGCCCGTAGCAACTTGCAGCTCACTGCTTACTGCGATTCAGATTGGGCTGCCTGCCTCCTGACTCGTCGTTCTATATCCGGCTATTTCATCATGCTTGGGGAGTCGCCTATTTCATGGAAGACAAAGAAGCAACCCACAGTCTCCTGCTCCTCTATGGCGTCTGCCTGCTGTGAGCTTATTTGGCTCAAGTCTCTGCTCCGATCTTTAGGGGTCGGCCACTCCCATCCGATTCGGCTTTACTGTGATAGCCAGGCTGCTCTACACATTGCAGCTAATCCTGTCTTCCATGAACACACTAAGCACATAAAAATTGATTGTCATTTTGTGCGTGATTTGATCCAGGAGGGTCAACTTGTTACTCAGTATATCCCCACTTCCAGGCAACCTGCAGACTTATTCACCAAGGCTCTTGATAAACATCAATTCTTACTCCTATTTGACAAGTTGGACATTCTTGATGCTCATGCTCCAACTTAAAAGAGAGTATTGATATTAGATAGATTGTACATAAATTCTATTTAGATTATCTTTCCTTATAGATAGATATGTAAATCTACGGTCCAGCTCCCGTAGAGTTTGCTACCAACTCTATGCATAGAGTTGGAAAATTACTGACCCTTCATTTCAATCAATGGTTCAAATTAATCTATTTCCTATAAACTTGAAAAAGGAAGGTAAAAATTGCTTAATTAAAAGCAAAACCAAATCACGCAATCTTATACTTCGTATGTTTTTCTTTCTTCTCCCCTCGTTTACTCATCTCTATCAATTTCTAGTTTAACTCTTTCGCAATTCATTTTTTTTTTTTGAATTCAGTAGTTAATTACTTACTTCTCTTCTCATTTTCATTTTTTAACTTTCCAGTTTACAATGTTTGGAGCATTGATATAGTTATTTTCTTTACTCTTGATTATAACATAATAGAGAAGCATATATCTAATTCACTGTTGAGTTGATTTCGATTGGCATTTGATTAGTTAAGACGGATAAATTGGAAAAATAATTGAAAAAATATTGAGTATCAAATCAATTAAGAACAATATCATAAACAATGCTTTGCAAGAGGATGATCGAATAGAAAAATTCCTCTAACTCAATACACATCATACAACTTGTACCAAAATTAGAAGAAGGAGAGGAAGAAAGTAGTACGAACCCCATGGGAGGTCAAGAATCTGGAGGAGAGAGAAATATTAATTCGGGATGATTTGGTTTTAAAAAATTTAACAGGTTAAATATTTACTTTCCTTTTTAAGTGTATTAAGAGTGAATTGATTTGGTCCACTGATTTAAATCAAGGGCTAGTATTTCTTGAACTCTATCCATAGAGTTAGTAGCCAACTCTACCGAAGCTGAACCGGTAAATCTAGTATATATAGCCTCATGACTTCAATAAGAAACACAGGTAATTATTTACCCTAAACACATATCTTTCCTCTTATCACAAGAGAACAAATTCAAGGCATATCGACAGAAGCATTACCTTGATTATGGCTTTTGATCATTCAAAGCCTCAGAGGTATATACTGCTGAAATGATTTAGCAAAAAAGATTCCAAATTTTCTAAGATTAATGGAGCATCTGATATCTAAGATATGTATAAAAAATTAATCCAAGGCAACAAAAAAGTGTTAGTAATCTTGGCTTGTGCGCAAGTAACAAATTAGAATGTAGAGTAACTCTGATCGATTGAGTTCCAGTATAAAACAGCTTTGACTGATCAAATCTGTATATAGACAAAGATATTATTTTGCTTATGCCAACAAATCTAATGCTTTTTTTTTTGTCTCGGATTTGACTCACACAATTCGATCGACAATGTCATTATCGCTCTATGTTCGGACGGAATACTTCATGAAAATGGTAAAAAGAATGGAATAATTCCTCCAGATTTGTTCGTAATTTCTTCGTATAATGGATGTAAGCTTAAATCACTACAATGTTTATTCGTAATAGTTTACGAGTACTCATTGTATTATAATCTAACCGCTTGTTGTTCATAAATTTAAATATTGTCAAATTCTACTCTTTTCGATTAGATTTATTTGTCGTTTTAACTCTTAAATAGTTGTCGTTATAGGATTTTAAAACAATTTATTATAGATAAAATTATAAATTTTGTATTGAATTTGATTATGTTTTTTTTCCCTCTCCCTCTATTGATTTTAAATGTTGTGGGTGATAAAATTGATATAAATTTGGATTTCAAAATACATTTAATTTTCTTTTAATGTGTGAAAAAAATTATAAAGACAAGTCAATATATCTAGGGAAAATGCACTTTGAAGCAACAAATTTAAACGAATAGAGTATTTGTCTTCTTCGTGTTTTTAAAATTTGTATGTGAAAAATAGATTTTCTTGTCGAGGCCGTAAGAAAATAGATTTCTAAACATATTTATTTAACTTTTTAATATGTATGTGAAATTCGAAAAGACAAATAGGAAAGTGTGCAATACAAACAGTATATACCGTGTGCATGTTGTACACAAGTGAGTGCCACGTGTGAGAAATGAACGAACACGTCGACATTTGCATGTCTTCCCGCCGTCGTGCGTGGGCCCCACCCGGAACGATCAAACTCAAAAATCAATTACTAACAAAGGAGATCGATCGATCGATCGAAGGAATTGAAAAAAAAAAAAGAGAGGAAGAAATCGAGCTCAATATATTTTGTATTTGGTTGGATTGGATCAATTCAATTAATTAAAAGTAGTAACTTGAAAACGTAACATGGCGGATGATGAGGGGAGTGGAGGGAAGGCGATCGGGATCGACCTGGGCACGACGTACAGCTGCGTGGGGGTGTGGCGAAACGACCGCGTCGAGATCATCCCCAACGACCAGGGCAACCGCACCACCCCGTCCTACGTGGCCTTCTCCGACACCGAGAGGCTCATCGGAGACGCCGCCAAGAACCAGGTCGCCATGAACCCCCACAACACCGTCTTCGACGCCAAGCGCCTCATCGGCCGCCGCTTCTCCGACGCTTCCGTTCAGAGTGATATCAAGCTCTGGCCCTTCAAGGCATGCATGATGCATCTCCATCTCATCATATATATATACTCCATTTTTTTAATTAACTTGTCAAATATTTACATGTGTTTGTTATGTTTTTTTGTAATTAAGTTTGATGAAATGATTTCTAACATAAACAGATCTAGCTAGAGAGATTAATTTCCCATATATAGCTTAAATAATTGGAAAAATATTATTTATATCATGTCCAATTAATCCACTGCATGTATCTTTGGTTGATTAGCCAAATACTGTTTTTTTTTTTTAATTAAAGAAGAACAAATATTTTAGTGAGTAGTCAAAATCTATGGAAATTTACAGGTTTGGGTCCAATTCAACAACGAAATTGAAAAAGCATAGGTGATATTTGGTGACTGCAGTACTTAAGATTGTTAGCAAAGATTTAAGGATTCAACAAGAAAAATGGAAGATCAAAGGCAGAGGAAGAACTTTTCTGATGCACTGAACTGCACTGTGTTCATGCTTTTTCTTAAATTAATAACTAACTCGATAATCAGAGTATTTAAGCAAACAAAGAATAACCTTATTGCCTACTATCACGTCTTAATCGTGCCTAAGAAATAGACTCAAAACGACTGCACTACCTAGTCTAACAACTTCCTTAAACATAACTAGTTGATAACAGAAACTGAACTAATTCTATGAAATAAAAACTAAGTGTTGAATCATATTTTAACACCTTCCCTTGATTCAAACTTGCACATTCCGATCTTCTCCATAAAGAACATGTGCTTCACCTGGTTCAAAGCATTTGTAAAGAGGTCTGCATCTTGATCATTTGTGCCACAGAACTTGAGCACAACCTTCTCTTCAAGCACAAGTTTCCTTATGTAGTGATGCTGAACTTCAATGTGTTTGGTCCTGGCATGGAATGCAGGATTCTTGGTCATGGCAATTGCTGATTGATTGTCACACTACAACTCTGTTGTAGCTTCTTGAACACAGCACAAGTCAACCAACATCTTTCTTAACCACACAGCTTGCCTTGAAGCTGATCCTGCAACAACATACTCTGCCTCTGATGAAGATAAAGCCATTGTTTCTTGCTTCTTCGAGCTCCAAGTGATTGCCCCAGATCCTAGACTGTACACTGAGCCTGAAGTACTTTTCCTGTCATCTAAGCAACCTGCCCAATCACTATCTGTGTGCCCTATGAGCTTGAAGTTCTCACTTGGCTCATACCAAATGCCATATCCTGCAGTGCCAGCCACATACCTGAGTATCCTCTTTGCAGCTCCTAAATGTTGCCTTGATGGTGAGTGCATATATCTTGAGACAACACTCACACAATAAGCTATGTCATGCCTAGTATGTGTGAGATAGTTTAGGCCTCCAACAAGACTCCTAAACAACTTCTCATCACCTCTTTCAGTGCCATCCTCTCTCTGCAGTTTCTCATTGGTGTTCATAGGTGTTACTGCAGCTTCACAGTTCTCCATGTGGAACTTTTTCAACATATCCTTGACATACTTCTCTTGACACACAAATATGCCTTGCTTCCTTTGCTTCACTTCAAGACCAAGAAAATACTGCATCATCCCAAGATCAGTCATTTCAAATTCTTTCTTCATCACAGTCTTGAAACTTGACAGTAGCTTCTCTGAGTTACTAAAATAGATGATGTCATCAACATAGAGACACACCACAATGAACCTCTTCTCATCCTCCTTTCTCACATACAGTGTAGGCTCATTTTCACTTATGTCGAAGCCATTGTTGATGAAGAAGTCATCTATTCTGCTATACCATGATCTTGGGGCCTGCTTTAACCCATAGAGAGCCTTTTGTAGCTTGAGAACCTTGCTCTCTTCTCCTTGCTTGATGAAGCCCTCAGGTTGCTCAACAAACACTTCTTCTTGAAGTTCTCAATTTAGGAATGCTGACTTTACATCAAACTGATACACAGGGAGCTTCTTCTGAGCAGCTATTGCAAGCACAAGCCTCACTGTCTCAAATCTTGTCACATGAGAGAATGTTTCTTCAAAATCAATCCCTTTCTTCTGTGCATAGCCCTTGGCTACTAGCCTTGCTTTGTGCTTTTGAATGCTTCCATCTGTATTGAACTTGGTTCTGAAAACCCATTTCAAACCAATCACATTCTTGCCCTCAGGAAGATCAACTAACTTCCATGTTTCATTCCTTTGAATGGAGCTCATTTCTTCCTTCATTGCTTGTTGCCATTCATGCTTTCTTGCAGCTTCCTCATAGTTACTTGGCTCAGTAACATTCAAAGCAAAGTCACATCTTTCATACAATCCAGCCAATGATCTAAACCTTCTTGATGATAATTCATTTGATGAGCCTGAGCTTGATGACCTTGAGCTACTAGATGGACTGCTAGTTGGTGATGTTGATGAGCTTGCAGTGCCATTGCCAGGATCAACATCTTGAGTATCTTCTGTTGCAACTTCTCCTGAACTGTCAACCATGTCCACACTTTGCCTCTGAGTTGTCTCACTTTGCTTTTCCTTCCAGTCCCACTTTGAGCCTTCATCAAACACCACATTCCTGATGATGATCACTTTCTTTGACACATGATTGTACAGCCTATATGCCTTAGACTGTGTTGCATAGCCAATGAAGACACACTTTACACTCTTGTCATCCAGCTTTGCTCTCATGTTCACCATAGTGTAAGCAATGCGGCCAAATATCCTTAGATGACTTACACTTGGTCTCTTACCTCTCCATGCTTCATATGGAGTCCGATTCATGACAGCTTTAGTGGGAGATATGTTGAGTATATAGACAGTTGTTGCTACTGCCTCACACCAGAAATCATTTGGCACTTCCTTTGCCTTCAACATACTTCTTGCCATCTCCACCACTGTCCTATTCTTCCTTTCAGCCACACCATTTTGCTCAGGTGAATAGGGTGCTGTGAGCTCTCTCTTTATTCCATGCTCCTCACAGAATTCAGTGAACTGCTTAGACAGGAATTCACCTCCTCTATCTGTCCTTAAAGCCTTCACCTTCTTGCCACTTTGGTTTTCTACCAAAGCCTTAAACTTCTTAAAGTTCTCAAAGGCTTCTGACTCAGCCTTTAAGAAGAACACCCAACTCATCCTACTATAGTCATATGTGATCAAGAGAAAGTACCTGTTGCCTCCTAGAGATTCCGTTTGCATAGGGCCACATAAATCTACATGAAGAAGCTCTAACACATCACTTGCTCTACATGCCTTGCCACTAGGAAATGACCCCTTTGACTGCTTCCCATACACACAGCCCTCACACAACTCTAGCTCACCAATCTTTGGCAAACCATTCACCATTTCCTTTGTCTGTAGCAGCCTTAGCCCTTGCATATTTAGGTGTCCATACCTAAGATGCCACACTCTTGTGTCATCATCTCCTCTCACTGACAATGCCTTTCCTGCACTTGAAGACAACTCAAGAGGAAACACTTTGTTCTTGCCCATTGCAACACTTACAATAACTTCATCTGATTTCTAATCTTTTATGAAGCAAGACTGATCATCAAACATAACATAAAATCCAGAGCATAGCAATTGACCAACACTAAGCAGATTATGAGCTAAATTTGGAACATATTGCACATCATAGATGAGTTTAACAATACCTTTCTCTGTCATCATTGCCACTGTGCCTCTTCCTTCAACCTCGAGTTGCTTGTCATCACCAAGCCTTACTTGACTTTTCTTTGACTCATCCAGATCCTTGAACAATGCTCTTACTCCTGTCATGTGGTTTGAACAACCACTATCCACATACCATACACTTCATGTGCACTTGGCAGTTGAGTTCTGTGTAAGAAGCATTTTCTTTTCTTGCTCTACAAGCTGTGCTAGAAACAGCTTGTCTTCTTGCTCAGCAAAGTTTGATCTTTGATCATTCTTTTGCTCTCCTTGACTGTGTTCCCTCTCTTTCTTCCAGCACTGAGCCTCCTTGTGCCCTGGTTTCTTACAGTAATAACACTTGAACACTTTTCTTTGCTGATCATGTTCTTTTCCTTCACTTCCTTGGCCAAATCTGCCTCGACCTCTTCCTCTAAAGCCACCTCTACCTCTTCCTCTATTGTAGTGCTGGCCTGATCACTCTTTGCTTTCATCTCTTCCCATGAAAGCCTTCTCTTCCTTTTGTTCTCCAGATCTATTCAACCTTTCCTCATGAGCTTGTAGAGAGCCCATTAACTCATCAAAGGAATAAGTTTCCATGTCCTTTGATTCCTCTATAGCAGCAATAATGTGATCATACTTTGTTGTAAGACTTCTTAAAACCTTACCAACAACATGTTCATTTGAAACCGCCTCTCCATATGATCTCATCTGTTGCATAATACCTGAGATCCTAGACAAGTACTCTTGCACTGGTTCCTTGTCTTTCATGAGAGAAGTTTCGAATTCTCTACTCAGTGATTGCAGTCTCACTGTGATCACCTTCTTATCTCCTAGGTATTCCTGCTTCAAGATGTCCCACGCTTCCTTTGATGTTGTTGCAGAAGCAATCCTTGGAAATATCTCATCATCCAGAGCTTGCTGTATCATGAACAAGGCTTTTGAATCCTTCTTCCTCTTCTCTCTTAGAGTCTGATCTGGCTCTTCTGTGCCATCATCCTCGAACCCCTCATCAACAAATCCCCACAGCTCTTGTGACTTGAAAAGAGTTTTCATTTTCAAGCCCCAAAACTGATACTTAGTACCCTTGAAGATGGGCAATTGTGAGGTCCCATTGTTGTTTCCTCCAGGGTTCTGCATCTCTCTTTATTCCCGTGTTTCCCTTGTGTTTTCTCTCAATTCTCTCACACACTCTCCTAGGATCGAAGCCTAGTTAGCTCTGATACCAATTTGTTAGTAAAGATTTAAGGATTCAACAAGAAAAATGGAAGATCAAAGGCAGAGGAAGAACTTTTCTGATGCACTGAACTGCACTGTGTTCATGCTTTTTCTTAAATTAATAACTAACTCGATAATTAGAGTATTTAAGCAAACAAAGCATAACCTTACTGCCTACTATCACGTCTTAATCGTGCCTAAGAAATAGACTCAAAACGACTGCACTATCTAGTCTAACAACTTCCTTAAACATAGTTAGTTGATAACAGAAACTGAAAAATTCTATGAAATAAAAACTAAGTGTTGAATCATATTTTAACAGTTAGCAATATGACACTAGTTTAATGAATTGAACAACGTTCTAAATTCCATTTTTCTATTGATAATTTGGATCCGTTTTAATTTGGTTTATCATTGACGACTCTTAATCGGATTTGGCGGGTTGGGTCATCTTGAGTTTGGGTTCGGTTTTTGAACCCAAGTTAAGTTTGATCAGGTCGAGTCGGATCGGGTCATATATTCTCTCGGGATTGGGTCATGTTTTTGACACCTCTTAATTTGGATGCATGTAATGAAATTAATAGGTGATCCCGGGGGCAGGGGACAAGCCCATGATAGTGGTACACTACAAAGGAGAAGAGAAGACATTCTCCCCAGAGGAGATCTCCTCCATGATCCTCACCAAAATGAAGGAAGTAGCCGAGGCTTACCTCGGCCACCCCGTCGCCAACGCCGTCGTCACCGTCCCCGCCTACTTCAACGACTCCCAACGCCAAGCGACCAAAGACGCCGGCTCCATCGCGGCCGTCAACGTCATCCGCATCATCAACGAGCCCACCGCCGCCGCCATCGCCTACGGCCTCGACAAGAAAGCCGCCCGCTCCGGCGAGCAGCACGTCCTCATCTTCGACCTCGGGGGCGGCACCTTCGACGTCTCGGTCCTCACGATCGAGGAGGGGATATTCGAGGTGAAGGCGACGGCCGGCGACACCCACCTCGGGGGCGAGGACTTCGACAACCGGATGGTGAGCCATTTCGCGTCCGAGTTCCGCCGCAAGCACAAGAAGGACCTCTCGGGGAACGCCCGGGCCCTGCGGAGGCTGCGGACGGCCTGCGAGCGCGCCAAGCGGGCGCTGTCCTCGTCCTCGCAGACGAAGATCGAGATCGACTCGTTGTTCGAGGGGATCGACTTCTACGCGACGCTCACGAGGGCGAGGTTCGAGGAGCTGAACATGGACCTGTTCAGGAAGTGCATGGAGCCGGTGGAGAAGTGCTTGAGGGATGCAAAGATGGATAAGGGTCAGGTTGATGAGGTGGTTTTGGTGGGTGGGTCCACTAGGATTCCAAAGATTCAGCAGCTTCTGCAGGATTTCTTCAATGGGAAGGAGTTGTGTAAGAGTATAAACCCGGACGAGGCGGTGGCGTACGGGGCGGCGGTGCAGGCGGCGATTCTGACGGGCGAGGGGGACGAGAAGGTGCAGGACTTGCTGCTGTTGGATGTGACGCCGCTGAGTCTGGGGTTGGAGACGGCGGGTGGCGTGATGACGGTGTTGATCCCGAGGAACACGACGATTCCAACTAAGAAGGAACAGATTTTCTCAACCTATTCGGACAATCAACCTGGTGTGCTGATTCAGGTAACAAAAAAAGATCAACAAAATTAATGTTCTACTAAACGTTCCAAATTATTCCCCAACCTTATCAAAATTGTTTAATATCACATCAAATTTTGTACACCCTAGTTGTGCACCTTTTATGTATTCTTTAAGTTTTACTTGCAAGTTTTATATTTTAAATATTAAATTAGAGTTAATAATTAAGATTTATGATTTATAGTTTAAGGTTTAGAGTTTATGATTTAGGATTTATGGTATAGGGATTCATGATTTAGGATTCAGGTTTAAGATTTAAGGTATAAGGTTTATATTTTAGGATTTAGAATTTATGATATAAAATAAACAAAATTTAACCTATATGATACATGAAAGGGAGCATAGAAAGGGTATAGAGGATTTAATAGTGGTCCTTTAACTTAAATATTTTTATTTTCGAGTTAATTATAAGGGTGAATTTCCACTTGGCATTTTCTGGTTGCATTTTGTTAGCTTTAAACAAATGTAAGAATTTAAAGAATAATTTTATCGAATTATTATTTATTGAATAACCAATTAATTATAGGGGGTGAATTCTCACTTGGCATTTTATTAGCTTTAAACAAATTTAAGAATTTTATCGACTTTGGTTATTTAAAAAATTAAAAAGAATCCCATCAATAAATTCTTTTTAAATTCTTAAATTTGTTTGAAGCTAATAAAATGCAATAAGAAAATGCGAAGTGGAAATTCATTTTTATAATTGATCGGAGAATAAGAATATTTAAGTTGATTAAACACTTTTGATAAGGTTGGGGACCAATTTGGAACGTTTAGAAGGTTGAGTACTACTATAATTTATCCAAAATTAATGTGTTCTCATGATTTCCAATGAGTTTTGTATAATTAGGGGTGTTTTTGTGTTTTTTTTTTGCTATTTGATTGTATATATATATGTTTTTCTTAGGTGTATGAAGGGGAGAGGGCAAGAACAAAGGATAACAACCTGCTAGGAAAATTTGAGCTGACAGGAATTCCTCCGGCACCAAGAGGGGTGCCGCAGATCAACGTAACGTTCGACATCGACGCGAACGGCATCTTGAACGTGTCGGCGGAGGATAAGACGGCGGGGGTAAAGAACAAGATCACGATAACGAACGACAAGGGGAGGCTGAGCAAAGACGAGATAGAGAGGATGGTGAAGGAGGCGGAGAAGTACAAAACGGAGGACGAGGAGGTGAAGAGGAAGGTGGAGGCGAAGAACGCCCTCGAGAACTACGCGTACAGCATGAGGAACACGGTGCGGGACGACAAGCTCAGGGCGAAGATGACGGAGGAGGATCGGGAGAGGATTGAGAAGGCGGTGGAGGAAGCGGTCCAGTGGGTCGAAGGGAACCAGCTGGCCGAGGTGGACGAGTTTGAGCACAAGCTGAAGGAGCTCGAGGAGCTGTGCAACCCTATCGTCTCGCGCATGTATCAAGACGCTGGTGGTGCCGGAGGCGATCCTGGAAGTGATATGGGTGGTTCGGGTAGTGGAGACGGGCCGTCCGGGCCGAAGATAGAGGAGGTTGATTAGAACTGCTTGAAGAAGATGGGAGATTATGGGTTTCTATCACTTTCGTCTGTTTTATAGTGTGTGTTAATAATGTGTTGTAATAAGGTCAAAACCAAGTAATAATGTAGAAGAAACTTTGATGTGTTGTAATAAGGTCAAAACCATGTAATAATGTAGAAGAAACTTTGGTGTGTTTTTGTAGTTTGGGAAATTCTTGTGCTGTAATATGAAATAAGTTGTGTTTTAGCCAATGAAATATTTATAATTTTAGAGTTTTAGGTAATGATTTATTGGTGAGTTATGAGGTATATTGTTGAGAATTACTCATATTAACACTTTTTGGTAGATTTTAGAATAAAAAAATGTAGTGTTTTAGTCTAATTATTATATTGTAAAAGCTAAAATGGTGGGTAGAATCAAACAATAAGCTAGAAACACAGGTAGCATATGGTAAAATTAAACAATAATCTAGAAACACACTTCCGTTAATATATGGTAAAATTAAACAATAACCTAGAAACACACTTCCGTTAATATATGGTAAAACCAAACAATAATCTAGAAACACACTTGTAATAATAATAATAATAATATGTGTAAATTTACTCATTGACACATGAGCTCATAATCTGTACATGAATAGTAGCTGGTAAAAAAGAATTTGGTTTACGTTTTAATGATGCACAAGTATACCAATACACAATAATATCACACGAGCTCATAATCAGTACAAGAACAGCTTTGCAAGTTTGACAGCAGCTGGTAAATAATTTGGTTTGAATTATAATGATGCACAAATATACTAAATGAATAGCTTTGCAAGTTCAAATAGCGCAGCTGGTGAAGAAGAATTTGGTGTAATACAAACCTTGGCCTCAGACAAACCTTGGCCTCAGACTTGCTCGGCAGAGTCCAGACTCAGACAGTTCAGGCGAACAGTCCCAAGAAGGTATTCTGGAAGCTCGGATTCTTCCGTTGCCTGAAAACGAACAGAGTAATGGTTGACGCGGTTTTGTTGAAAGACGAAATGACAACAAAGCAAAAGGATATGAGTACGAGTGATATGGTAAGTGTTCAAGTGGCCCGAACCTCCAATAAAATGGCGAGATCCACAACTATGCTTGTGACGTATCCTAAAACGAGGCCGATGACACCCTTTGCCACAGATGACGAGCCAATGTCGACGTCAATCTGCAGTACAATGAAGAAATCAGGTCAGCAACTCAGAAAAGAATACTCCGTTTTTTTAGTTTTTGACACAATTATTAAGGAATGCAATAATTAAGGAAAAAACTATAAACTTTTCCGAAAATCTACAATTTAATAATTACCCACCTCAATTCTAACCAACGAATAAAGAAAATGTGCATAAAAAGTGCCAATACGTGCAATTTCCAACAACACACAAAAAATAGAAGGCTAAAAATGACACTTGTATCTTAACGGAGGAAGTACAAATTTTGAAGAAAACTGTGAGGTGGCAAGACAAGCTTCAATTCATTCAAATTTAACATATGATTGTAATGAGAAAAAAAAAATGTTAATTACTTCGAGAAAATTGTCTTGTCTGAGATATCTACAGGTGACAGCCTTTCCTAGAAGGCAAGCTCTTGTTCCAACGGCTCGCTTGACCATCCAATATCCCTGAAGAATTCAGCAGGCTGAGTAATTAGTAATCTTGAAAACTGACAATGCAAATGAAATGTTGAGACTGAAATTGTAGTAATGGAATGTTATATGTGTACCTTAACAATACTTGGAATTAGCTTGAATCTTGAATCACGGAACGAGTCGGTGCCATCAATGAACCTTCCTAGAAGAGTACCTTTCTTGACAGGCCTGTGCGCGGCATAGTAGAAAACCAAGTTGTAGTTCGGACTGGCTGGAACCTGTAACAATAAACCGATTGGTCATATACCTTCTTTTAAACTACTCTCTTAATGATACTAAACTTGTGTAAAATCAAGAAATCCTCTCATATTCATGTATTTTGATGCACATTTGAAGAAGCCAATCATATTGCAACAACAATAAGAACAATCAAACGAGGCGATTATACCTGAAGATTAACGACAAATATAAAAGGGAGCTTTCTTCCAGCTTCGGACTGAGATTCAAAACAATCAAGTATATTAGTGATACACTGACCAATCAAGCAAAACGGTGTTTTTATACGACTTGATATTTTTATTATCTTAGCCGAGCAGATATTCAAAACGTAAACTGTACAATGTTCTTGTTGAAGAAAAGGATAAGAACAAATTTTGGAAAGATTTTGCACTCACAAGTTACATCTAAATACTTAGTGTCATTACCTGAACAATACAAGATGGACGCAAGGCAACTTTATCAAGGGCGTTTTCAGACTTGAACCAATCTACCGCCACTAACTTGAGAAGTGGATCGCCTCCTACTACCTGAAACCAATTCCATTTATTCACTTTAGACGTTAGAAGTACTTGACAACTCTATCAAAAAAACAAGAAACAATGGATAAGTTGCACAATGTCATCTCCAAATTTATCAAGTATAACACTCTCAAAGATTGGATGTTATTAAATCTAAGATGAATAATGCCGTGATTACTATAACATAAACTTCTAAGACTAGGAAACTCAACCTTAGCATTATCTTCCAAATATGTTTTTCCTCTAATCATAAATCCCATACCACCCGGCTCAGTCCAACAATTTGTATCATTATCGTCTTTTCCATGTCGCAATGAACCATGAAATTGGAGAGGATCAATCGGCAAAGACGGTGTTGTAGAATCTAATTCTTCCTTTAAGCTCAGACCTGCCGCACAAGAATGTTGGTCATGTCAGTGGGGTTTGCTGTTATATAAACTACCAACGAAAACATAATCAACGGTACAAAGTAAATTACTCCATGTTAGTTATAACTCTTCCTTTTTATCTCTTATGGATATGATTTGTTTCATCATTCATTTTCCACTTCCCTTATTGCACATTTGGATAGAGATATATAGCAATGTCAATATTCACTTAAAATAAGTTGTGATACTAATATATACATTATATCTAGCAGGAAATAGAAAGAACCACAAATATACCTGATTTCGTCCTCGAAGTTAAGCCCGCTATGGCCCAAGAGACATTCTTTAGCTTCACCTTTCGGGGCTGGAATTATAGATTATAAAAATTTGATGTTAATAGTAATATCAACAAAATAGAGTCACTAATCAGAAACAATGAATAAAGGGAAGTATAAAAACCTCCCCCGTAGCTTCTACTTCTTCATCACTATCTTCATCATCTGATTCAGGAGAAATAGCATCGTAAAATTCATCTGATATGCCTGCACCATCGTATTCCCCATTTGAAACACTACTACTAAACGAATTTTTCGAATCAATGATAGTGGCATGTGAGTCATAAGTCAATGAAGGGTTTGCACCAATGTATTCTTTAAGACCTGAAAAAAGAAAAACAGCAAGATGGGTGTTTTATATCAATTTTACAACATATTAGAACCATATTTAAGATTAAGGTACTGCAAATGGAAACGAACATAAAAATAGAGATGGAGTTTAGAAGATCTTTTCTCCTCTTCCAGTGGCTTGTTCTTAATGAAAATGGTTATTAGAAGAAACACAAAATAGTTATGAGAAGAAATAGGCTAACAAACTAACCTGCCACTTGGCACAACAATGCAAAAGAAATAGAAGCTTCAAATTTTGAATTGTGATACTTCTTCCATTTATTCCAGCTGGAATGGTCAATCTCCAACATATGTGTTAAAAGACATTTTGGAGACTGAGAAGGTGACAGTTTGCTCAGATTTTTGATTTCCCAACTTGAAGCTACAAAGCAAGGATTGTGGAATAAGAAGTTAATAGCTGTAATCAAACCCAGTATAATAAATCTTGTGTTACTGTTATCAGACTTTTCATGACACATCCTCCTCCATAAAAGGATGTTCTTAGCAAACTAAATTTTTTAAAGTAAGGATATAGAAACTAATTCATATTTCACTTGTATTTACTGCAGTAACAAATTATTTCTTAGATGCAAAAAGACTCATGTGCAACGAAAAAAGAGAAACAGAGAAAACATATGAAGAAATGAATGCCTCGAGTATCCTCCACAAAACATTGGGAAAAAAAGAAAGGGAAAAAACAAATTAGAAGGTCCATCAACAATAATACAGTTGAAAAGATACGTCCAAAAAGAACAAGTTGACAAGCATCCCAGTGAAATAGATTAACAAACACGATCAAATTACTCATATTACTTCCTTCTACTTCTTTGAAGTGTAATAATGGCATTGATTGGCATGAATTGAGTAAAAACCAGTCGAAATATCATCCCAAGCACAGTGGAAACCTTGAAGCATTTTCTGATGATATTCAAGCAAGAGGAAAAAAAGCATGCCGTACAAAAAGGGGCAGAAAGCTCAAGTTAATGGAGAACAGGCCTTACGATTGATCTTTTTACGTTTATATCCAGATCTTTGAGGCTTGTTCTTATGTGCAGCAGGACTACGCAAAATTGCTGCATTGACAAGCACAAACACTATTAGCATACTGCTTGAGTTGACAACGTAATAACAGGAAGAATCCGGTACTATCCTATTCCCACAATGTGTTACAGAAAATACCTATTTCGACATGCATGAGCATTAACTACAAGACATTGAAAAGTATTTACTTAACTGTATGTTCCATCTTGTCCACGAAACCAATGTCTTGAACACACAAAATCCCTTCTTGATCTCCACCTGCACCATGAAACACCCTTATGAAGTCAGAAGAGACAACCAAAGCTAGTACAATTTTTTAAAGAGAAAAGGTACAAAATAAAGAGCAAAGGCTTTGATAATGGCTTCTTATCAGATAACAGTCACTACTAGAAAGTAGGCTTAATCAAGACATGTTATTAATAGTTAAACGAAGCTACGAAGAATCATTCTCCGTGATCATATGCTCACAAGAATGCTAAATTTATGAAAATATGGAAGTACTGTCAAGTGTCAACTATACCATGTAAAGTATTTAGGGTCATATGTTCCATATAAAACATCATAATGTCCATCCAGAGACTCGATGAGCTCTAGGTTACTAATCACCATGTCCCACCTGCAATTGTAGATGTTGTTGAAGATGACATAAACTATTTAACCACAAAAGAAACAGAAACACAAAGGATAAAACAAAACAAGACAGATGCTTGTGACTTTATAATAAAATTCAACCCACTTACTCGTATCTTTTAGATGGTTCAGGACTCATAAGGACTTCAAAAACAGTGTCTGCGCTTGCATCGATCACTCCAACAGACTTTACAAGAACACCTTTACCATTCTACAAAAAACAAATAGACAACTTTTATCAAGTCTAACCAACTTTTATATTCTTTGCAAAGGTGTCCAGAGATAGGCTATATCTTAATTTTTATTTCAGTTGGCTTGAAACAGCTCAAACTTATAGTTGACCTCGCACGTGTACTTCAATCACTCGGTTTAAAATTCCGCATATGGAGGAGGAAGATTATTCTCATGATCTAATATCATGTAGACACTAGCCATAGTGAATCTTCTGATTTTTCTAAGAACTGGGATTTGTTTTTCACTCCGTTAATTCCCTTTAAGTGTTTGTTTCTCCTAATATCCACTGCCAAGCAGAGTTAGTATCAGCTATGATGCACAAATAATTAATATTAACAGAAACAAAGAGGGTATAGCCATTTCCAAAAAAAATTGAGAAACATTTATTCTCTCTTTCACGACCTCATCGTCAAATTTACTTCTTGAAAATATAACTCCCTTATCAACCATTGATTGGTCCACAAGAAAGGTTAAAAAATGGAAAGTTCAATAAGTGAGACCAACAGAAGAATGATAAGATTAACACCTTAGAATCAGCAACATCCTCAAATATCCTGATACCTGAACAATGAATGAAAGACAGGGAAAGAGTTACAAATATAATAATGGTATTATGGTAACACCTCGAAAATGCAAGTAAGTAACAACATTAACATACCCCCAAATGTGTAAGCACATCTCCACTTGTGAGCATCAACCACATCACCATCAGCTTCCATGTACTTATTTGATCTATCAACACCAGGCAAGCCTGACGATTGCCGTAAGAGAGTCTCAGGACCTAGTTTAAGATAAAAATGGTGTTCTTTCAAAACCAACAAAAAGTGAACTGTAAAGCATGACATGTTGATCAAGAACAACAACAAACAGAGAATGTCATGAAGAGAACAGTGGAAGGAATAGAAATGCAAACCAAATATCCTTACTAGCTAATTCCTACTATTGCTAAATAACCCAGTTTTGTTGCAAATTTCAGTCCCATGATGATCCTAGCACGTAACAGATCAATGACAGCTTGACTTTTGAGAAACTATCACCCCTATCATGTGATAGAACTTTAAGGTTTTTAGATTTAGAAACAACTTTATATGTAGGCAATGCATCCCAAATGACTGTTTAAATTATTTCAATGCTAATTACTTCAAAGAAACTAACTTAGGTTCAGCCATAAAGATTTAGTATACTTCCAGTAGATTAATCATAAGAAAATCAATCATCAAAGTCACTGCTAGCATCTTCTACATCCAGCATCCTTGGATTCTTTGCATGGACCCAATGTTTATTTATAACATGATCAGAATAAACAGATCCTTAGAATAAACCAAGTAACCAACCCACAGCAGAAGATTATATTGCACCAAAGGTGTTGGATTTAAATATATTTCTAAGGTTTTTATATCTGACTGAAGGTAGTAAAACCTTTCCACACCAGATATCCACTTGTTCAAAAAACACATAGATGGCCACCATTAGCAAAACTTATAATGCAGACTGGCAGAGATATTTTTACCTTGCCCTATTCTTATAAGCTTTTTCAGTCCATGTGCATATCTCCTCACTTTATGTCGATGGCCTTCAAGATCAATCCTTTTATTATCATAAGCAAATACAAAAACCCTTAGAAAAACAATATTTAATTGATTGCTTCCATCAAAGAATTTTACATTTGATAGACTGCAAATACAAGATTCTTCAACATCCCTAACCCCTTAGAAAAACAGAACAAGTAAGCAGAAGAAAAATGCAATATGCCAGGCTGCATAGGAACGGTCAGTGAAAAAAAGTCCATATATCAGAAAACTGTAAAGCCAAAGTATGGCCATAGAATTTCAGTGTTATCAAGTACTCTGTGATGTTCAGGATATTCCAAAACCTGGAAATTTGATATTCAGATATTGACTTCCTGCAATTTTACACAGTAATATTTGAAATAGAGATTTTAACATACTCATCCTCCATGTTTAATTTGTCTCTGGCACTTCCTCCTCCCCTTAAAAGCTCATACTCGGCCTGTAACATAATATCTCCAGTATATGTTAAGCAGAAATTACAGAACTGAAAGCAAGCTGTTCTAAATGTTTCAAATTTATCCATATTTCATATTGCCAGCAAAAGTAACAAGAGACACTAAGAACATTGTTTTTAAGAATAATAGACTATAGATTAACTCAACATAGAAAACATGGTATGTTTTTCAAGATAGATTTGATGTATCATATTCATAATCCTTTACCTGTTGCTTTGCTTGGTCAAATGCCTCCATCCATTTCTGAGCTTCACCAGCAGTACTACAAGCTATCTTCAGCAACGAAAATATCAACTTAATTCTTTGTTTTGAATAAAAACTTTTTCTAGTAAATTCAGATTAAAAAGAAAGGGTTCAAAACTCTAGTAGTGGGATGTTGCTAATAAATAAGTAAGCAGAGCAAAAGAACTTACTTCACCCTTTCTTGACTCATCTAACCGATTACAAAAACGAAGAACATATACATCCTGGAAAGACAAACTTTGAATCAACTTCTGCTATCAAATATCAATGCATATACATGAGCAAATAACTAATGATCCAGAAATATCAAATCAACATGGTAATTTAGATATTTATGTACTTCTGTATACATTGAGAGTAATACTCTAAGATTACAATACCAACTTGGAAATAACAATAAACATTAGAAGGCTTACACCATCGTTAATTCTTCGACGCCCTATCTCCTCTACCCTAAAAGTATGTCCCAGAATACCTCTTCTTATTGGTTTCTGTGTGGAGAAAATTTTCAAAACTGTTAGATACAAGTCCAAAGATAGCTGAACAGTTGACACTCAGATGTGTAATAATCAAATACTGAACAGATGTGCATGATAAGAATTGTAAGAGCAGTGTATAGAATGAGTCCACCAGCCAAGCTGCTGTATCCATTTTGAAGGATTAGATAAGTTACTTTTGTCTAATTGGGACTTATAGCTACAGCATAGATGCTTCCGAGCTCCAGCTACAATCCAACATCTAGCTATCAAGTTAAATTTCATTCTCATTTGTTAGTTTTTCAGGTAAAACTCGAAATTGAAGCTCAAGTGTAAACCCAAGACTTCCATTAAACTCCTACTGAACCTCACTGCAATTAATTGTACATTGAAACTTAACCTCATCTCATATTTTAGCTTAACTGCTAACATATAGATTTCAAAAGTGATGCCAAAGAAGACTGTATTATAGAAAATGACTTGATTATTCCTGATGCGAGTTCAGCAGCCTATACTCCATAGCTGGAGTTTGTTTCCTTTGCTTCTTATGCCTCTCCTACTCAGCACATAAACTCTTATTCTTGTGACCTTTCTTGACCATGACTATGCACGCATTGGAGTTCCAAACATATGCACAAGAAACTTTTTAAACATGATCTTTTAAAGCACATGAATACTGTTCTTGGAGCTTTATTTCCATGAGCAAAAGTCTCAGGCTAGAACTTTAAATTCTCTCATTTGTAATGAGAGTAATTCCTTTTCAATACAAAAAAAAACCCCTCATTTGCTCAGTCCACTTATTCTACTTTTACTGTCATGTAAGTTTGATTTGACCAACCAGAAAAAGAAACACACAAAAAACCATAGAGGAGTCACTGTAGAAAAATATCTATAATTATGAGATTAAGAATAAAAATCATCTAATTATGCAAGCAATCAACTTTCATTAGCAGTTTAGCCTTCCTTTAAAAAAAATTGCCGAAATTATAATCCAAGACTAATCGTAGATAGCAGTAGATTAGTTCATTAAGGTCACTCATTCACTTGTTTTTCAAGTTAAAAGATATCTGGTATGAGTAGCTGAATCACCAAGCAAGCATCTTAATCACTTTCAGCAACAAATTCCGTTCCAAAAATACCCCTAGAACGAATTCAGAATAGTTCACCAATCACAAACAATCGAAAAATTGAACTTACTATGCCAGGATTTTCGTTAGGATCACGCTTGTACATTTCAACATACTTTCCCCGGATGTACAGAAACCTAAGGTGACAATACTCGCGGCCGATCTTGTTGACGCCCAAATGGTAGACCCATCCGAAATACTCGAACTTGGACTGTCTCGCCGACTCTCCGCCGAAATTCGACACAAATGATGTCTGATTGTCGTCGGATCCGCCGTCGCGGGGCGGTTTACCGGGCGGCGTCGCCATTGTTCGCCGTCGCCGGCGATCAACAGAGGATCAAGGACTGTGCGTGAGAACGGCGTCAAAGATCCAACTTTTCCTCCCTCTATCTCGCTGCGATCGACAATGGCGGACAGTAGGAGAGAGAAGAAAGTGGACACGGGACACGTAATGTTGTGGCTGTTACCATCTCTTTCCTTCAATGGAGATGACCATTGGAACTTTTGGAAGATTAGCTGTGCCGACCTACTTTTTTCCTCTAATTTCGTTTGTCGACAAATAACGACAGATGTAAATCTAGGGCAGGTAAATCTGTTATTTTTATTTTAAACAACTTTTTGTAGATTTTTTTTTAAAATTTTGTTTATTTTAAGTTGCACCAATGTGAAAGTTAGTCTAAAACAAACAAATTAAAAAAAAAAAGTGAGCTGCTTTGATTTTGCTTAATATGAAAGTTCAATTAAAAAACTCAAGACAAGAGGTCTACCAATTATCATATATATGATTCTCATTTTTTATAAGGAGAGAATTCGAAATAATATATGGTAAATACAAAATCAAAAATTTGATAGCCGTCAGAATCACAACCTCGTAAATGTGATGAAACTCTTAAAAATGATCAGGAAACGATAATAAAGAGATACATTACCACAACTTTATATTCATAATTTTTTTATGTCAAAACAAGAGGGACAAGAAGAAAAAAAAGTGAACTGATTTTGCTTTTCTAGTCATTGCTTCAAATATGCTTATAGTATAATCCCTTTAATTTTGAGATTTTTAGGAAGCCAAAATCAACGTTTGGCCATGGTAGTATTAGATAAACTCTAATCTATAGCTATAAAGAAAGGGGTAGAATACTAGATAAATGGTGATGTAATGACTCCACCAAGTAGTTTGGGCATTGATTTCATTTGTTATTTACCAAATGCTCGTAATTCATAGATGTGAAGATACACATCCCACATCGGAAAGTTGAGACTAAATAGCCTAATATATAAGTTTAGTGGACTACTTCTCCTATTGTCAATTGGTTTTAGGATGGAACTTCACTGGGCTTATGTGCTAGGCCCATACGCGCATGTGCGCACGGACTGACACGTCACCCATTTATCGGCCCATCGGACTTTAACATGGTATCAGAGCGGTTCAGTCTGGATTTGGACTCCTGGTTGATTGGGCTTGTCGGCCTTAAGACACTAACGGGCTTGCCGGCCTTAAGGCATGATGTCAAGTGCCAACTGGGCCAGGCCAGTTGCCACTTGAGGGGGCGTGTGAAGATACCCATCACACATTGGAAAGTTGGGACTAAATAGCCTAGTATATAAGCTTAGTGGACTACTCCTCCTATTGCCAATTGGTTTTAGGATGGAACTTCACTGGGCTTATGTGTTAGGCTCATACGCGCATGTGCGCACGGACTGACACGTCACCCATTTATCGGCCCATCGGACTTTAACAATAGATAATATAATTAGATATACGGACAAACTAAATACACGCGAGAATGGAGCTAAATGGATGCGAAACTACACGCTTAAGCTAAGCGTCCGGTTTTACACGCTTAGCTTAAGCGTGTAGGGGTATTATTGGTATTTTAAAAAAACAGCCCACAGTTCTTACACGCTTAGCTTAAGCGTGTATTTTTTTATTTTTTTTTGCAAGTTTAAAAGCACACGCTTATCTTAGGCGTATAGTAAAAAAAAATCCCAAAATTGCATTTTTTCCATAATCATGTAGAGAATTTCAATACGAGTCCGTACATATAAAATTCGTCCAAAACGGACATCGTTTGCCCCTCCAAAAGCCCAAAAAATGAACCCTTCAACCCGCGCGCGTATCTTCTTCGAACAGCTCATCCGTAAGCTTTTATAAGCTTCAATTGAGGATTTGGCAAATTTCTTGGATCCGATTGAAGCCATTAACTATTGGGCATTTAAGAGGACCTTATCATACACGTAATTCCACATTTAATCGGATTGAATGTCGATTAAAATCGTAGAATTTTATCCCCAAAGTCACAGTGTCGTTCAAGGGGCCGATTTGAACAAATTCAAAATTGGACCAAATCATCTTCAATTGGAGGGCATGAACCATAGGGCCTTGTTGAGGGTGTCCTAAGATTCAAAATGCCTATAAAATTCTCTTCAATCGTTGCCCCAATGCATCCAATTTCGAAGTCAAAACTCATGAATCCTAAATCCTGTTATCGGTTGTTCTTGACCGAAATTCGAGCACATGAAAGCTTTATTCTTGCAATTGTTGGTACTACTATCCTTGAAAATTGGTCCTCTTTCAAAGCCCTCTCTTTACATCGCCGGAAAAAGACCACTTCCATTCAATTTGGAGTTTTTCCGACGATGTATCAAGAAGGTATTCCGGCGGGATTGAATTTGTGCCCATTTTGCGATTTTGGGGGTATTTTTCAATTGTTTTGTCTTAATCTTGGTTAAGTTAATTAATCTAGATTAGTGAAAAAATATTTTAGGATCAATTTGGTGCCCGGCATATAATATGTAAGTAATAAGTTTATAATATTTAACCATAATGTGTAACTATAGTATGTAAGCAATAAATTCATAATATTTAACTATAATACATAGTATATAAGTAATAAATTCATAAATATTTAACCATAATGTTTAACTATAGTATATAAGTAATAAGTACGTAATACTTAATTATAATGCATAACTATACTTTATAACTAATATATTTTGTAATACTTACTATAATACATAACTATAGTATATAAGTAATAAGTTCATAATACTTAACCACAATGTATAACTATAGTATATAAGTAATAAGTTCGTAATACTTAATTATAATGAAATACTATAGTAAATAAGTGTAACTATATGAAATTTCATGAAGTACTATAGTAAATAAGTCTAAGTATACTAGATTTAATGAAATATTATAGTAAATAAGTATAACTATATGAAATTTCATTAAGTACTATAGTAAATAAGTCTAAATATACTAGATTTAATGAAATACTATAGTATATAAGTCTAAGTATACTAGATTTAATGAAATACTATAGTATATAAGTCTAAGTATACTAGATTTAATGAAATACTATACTATATAAGTGTAACTATATGAAATGTAATGAAATATACTATAGTACATAAGTATAACTATATAAAATACTATAATTTCATTAAATCTAGTATACTTAGACTTATATACTATAGTATTTCATTTATATAGTTACACATATATACTATAGTATTTCATTATATTTCATATAATTACGCTTATGTACTATAGTATTTCATTACATTTCATATAATTACACTTATATACTATTGTATTTCATTATATATCATATAGTTACACTTATGTACTATTGTAATTCATTATATTTCATATAATTACACTTAAACTTATATATTATAGTATTTTATTATATTTCATATAGTTACACTTATATAGTATAGTATTTCATTAAATCTAGTATGCTTAAACTTATATATTATAGTATTTTATTATATTTCATATAGTTACACTTATATACTATAGTATTTCATTAAATTCAGTATACTTAGACTTATATACTATAGTATTTCATTAAATCTAGTAAATAAGTCTAAGTATACTAGATTTAATGAAATACTATAGTATATAAGTCTAAGTATACTAGATTTAATGAAATACTATAGTATATAAGTCTAAGTATACTAGATTTAATGAAATACTATACTATATAAGTATAACTATATGAAATGTAATGAAATATACTATAGTACATAAGTGTAACTATATAAAATACTATAATTTCATTAAATCTAGTATACTTAGACTTATATACTATAGTATTTCATTTAATTTTATACAGTTACACATATATACTATAGTATTTTATTATATTTCATGAAATACTATACTATATAAGTGTAACTATATGAAATGTAATGAAATATACTATAGTACATAAGTATAACTATATAAAATACTATAATTTCATTAAATCTAGTATACTTAGACTTATATACTATAGTATTTCATTTATATAGTTACACATATATACTATAGTATTTCATTATATTTCATATAATTACGCTTATGTACTATAGTATTTCATTACATTTCATATAATTACACTTATATACTATTGTATTTCATTATATATCATATAGTTACACTTATGTACTATTGTAATTCATTATATTTCATATAATTACACTTAAACTTATATATTATAGTATTTTATTATATTTCATATAGTTACACTTATATAGTATAGTATTTCATTAAATCTAGTATGCTTAAACTTATATATTATAGTATTTTATTATATTTCATATAGTTACACTTATATACTATAGTATTTCATTAAATCCAGTATACTTAGACTTATATACTATAGTATTTCATTAAATCTAGTAAATAAGTCTAAGTATACTAGATTTAATGAAATACTATAGTATATAAGTCTAAGTATACTAGATTTAATGAAATACTATAGTATATAAGTCTAAGTATACTAGATTTAATAAAATACTATACTATATAAGTATAACTATATGAAATGTAATGAAATATACTATAGTACATAAGTGTAACTATATAAAATACTATAATTTCATTAAATCTAGTATACTTAGACTTATATACTATAGTATTTCATTTAATTTTATACAGTTACACTTATATACTATAGTATTTCATTAAATTCAGTATACTTAGATTTATATACTATAGTTATTCATTAAATCTAGTATACTTAGACTTATATACTATAGTATTTCATTAAATCCAGTATACTTAGACTTATATACTATAGTATTTCATTAAATCTAGTATACTTAGACTTATATACTATAGTATTTCATTAAACTAGTATACTTAGACTTATATACTATAGTATTTCATTAAATTTCATATAGTTACACTTATGTACATACTATTTCATTAAATCTAGTATACTTAGACTTATTTACTATAATACTTCATGAAATTTCATATAGTTACACTTATTTACTATAGTATTTCATTATAATTAAGTATTACGAACTTATTACTTATATACTATAGTTACACATTATGGTTAAGTATTATGAACTTATTACTTATATACTATAGTTATGTATTATAATTAAGTATTACAAAATATATTAGTTATAAAGTATAGTTATGCATTATAATTAAGTATTACATACTTATTACTTATATACTATAGTTAAACATTATAGTTAAATATTATAAACTTATTACTTACATATTATATGTCGGGCACCAAATTGATCATAAAATATTTTTCACTAATCTAGATTAATTAATTAAACCAAGATTAAGACAAAACAAATGAAAAATACCCCAAAAACCGCAAAATGGGCACAAATTCAATCCCGCCGGAATACCTTCTTGACACCTCGTCGAAAAAACTCCAAATTGAATGGAAGTGGTCTTTTTACGGCGATGTAAAGAGAGAGCTTTGAAAAGGGACCAATTTTCAAGGCTAGTAGTACCAACAATTGCAAGAATAAAGCTTCCATGTGCTCGAATTTCGGTCAAGACACAACCGGTAACGGGATTTAGGATTCATGAGTTTTGACTTCGAAATTGGATGCATTGGGGCAGCGATTGAAGGGGATTTTATAGGCATTTTGAATCTTAGGACACCCTCAACAAGGCCCTATGGTTCATGCCCTCCAATTGAAGATGATTTGGTCCAATTTTGAATTTGTTCAAATCGGCCCCTTGGACGACACAGTGGCTTTGGGGATAAAATTCTATGATTTTAATCGACATTCAATCCGATTAAATGTGGAATTACGTGTATGATAAAGTCATCTTAAATGCCCAATAGTTAATGGCTTTAATCGGATCCAAGAAATTTGTCAAATCCTCCATTGAAGCTTATAAAAGCTTACGGATGGGCTGTTCGAAGAAGATACGCGCGCGGGTTGAAGGGTTCGTTTTTTGGGCTTTTGGAGGGGCAAACGATGTCCGTTTTGGACGAATTTTATATCTACGTGCTCGTATTGAAATTCTCTACATGATTATGGAAAAAATGCAATTTTGGGATTTTTTTTTGTACTGTACGCCTAAGATAAGCGTGTGCTTTTAAAATTGCAAAAAAAAAAAAACTACACGCTTAAGCTAAGCGTGTGGGCACACGCTTAAGCTAAGCGTGTAAGAACTGTGGGCTGTTTTTTTAAAATACCAATAATACCCCTACACGCTTAAGCTAAGCGTGTAAAACCGGACGCTTAGCTTAAGCGTGTAGTTTCGCGTCCATTTAGCTCCATTTTCGCGTGTATTTAGCCATTGTCATATTCCCATTTGATTCGTTAACATACAGCTATCAGGGTCCTAAAATATTATTTTCTGCATTATAGAGAACCATTCAAAGATATCTAGTTGAATTGGCATAATTTCCTCTCTTTGAAAATTTTATTTTAGGCCAACTTGGGCATATTTTTGTTAAGCAGAACCAAAAGAGCTCTAGTACTGCTCAAAAAAAAAAAAAAAAAAAAAAAAGGAGCTCTAGTACTTTAGCATCTAGTCCTCAACTTATGGTCTAATTTGATATTGTGCCTTACCCCCAGATTGAAGAGCTCTAGTACTTCTCTGAACAATGCAACACTGAACACTGCAACTCTGAAATATCTCTTTTGATCATTCCTTTGTGTTAGGTTGCTTGCTTAGCTGGGAGCGGATCCTTCCTTTGGACTTGAAACAGAAAAAGATTACAATGTACAACTGTGTCATATCTGTGGAGCACAGACGGACCAAAAATGACCAAGCGAAACAAATGATTTTTTTTTGGAACAAATCGAGTCTAAGTAATTTATATAGTTCAGCCTACTTGAAGCTGAATCTATGGAAAACAGAAAATTTCTTTGAACAACTATGCCTTTGTTCTATTATCTGCTTGAGAAATGGAACAATGAATACCAACCATCATACCAAAAATCAGTTTACATCTGTACTACAGCCTACCATGAAATATGAAAAAAGACTTGCCATGGTACTTAGATGCCTTTATCTCAGTACTGTATCCAATTACATAGCCATGATCACCATCTTGAATAATTATTTGAGTAATTATTTCAGATGGTTTGATTTGAACAAAGGGTGCTTTTTGGTTTGTTTCACTTCAAATCCACTGATTAACGATCCTTCACAAATTTGATTGTGATAATCTTGTGAATAATTTGATGACAAGCACCATTTTGGAGTTTGCATTTTATTTTTCCTTAGAACAGAAAACAGAACAATAAATTAATTAAACCCAAACATTAAAATGAATCATTATGAAAACGTTTAATCTAGGTTGACAATCCTCAACTGATCCGAGATCAATTAAGATGAACCAAAGCTCTTTGAACTATCTTTATATATGTGATTGCAAGACTCTTTGAAAAGCATTCTCTTGGTGTTTGGGTCGAGTTGGATATTCCGATTGAGGTCGTAGGCGTGGTTGTGCGGTTCCTGTGGTCTCCTTATGTCGGAGCTTTGCCCAGGATTCTCATCGCATCTTCTTTTGAATGTCCTGCTGATTGCTCTCCGGCGGCGCAACACTGTGTTAGGTTTGTTCGTTCTAACCCCTATTAAGCCATACTCCACCATCTCCAGGTTGTCTTGAAGCCTTATTCCGATTTTTGCTTCTCTTTTGACCCGTTTGTTATATTTAGTTGTTCTTCATGTCGGTCTGTCCAGCTACGAGTTTTTTCTCGGTCTCTCGATTTATCAGGCTTGTCTAATATTTAGAATTTTTATCTTATCAAAAAAAAAGGAGCTCTAGTACTTCCAATATGATATATTACAAGTCTGATCATAACAAAGATTATGAGCATTCAGAAATTACAAACTTACAATGCATAATAGCTTGATTTTTCCATGACTACAGTTTGGACTTTTCCTATGCAACTTGCTCAGTCCATCTGAATCAAACTTTACCTATCCAGAGAAATCAAGATCCTGCAACATTCTTCTTTAGTTTCTCAACTTCACTCCAACAGACTCTTCTCTGCATCATGAGACTCACAAACCACCTTCCTCCAAAACTGGTGTTTCCTCCACAGGAAACCCATCTCCTCAATCGGGACGCCTTTCGTTTCCGGTAGAAGTACGTAAACCAAGACTGTTGACGGTTATCCATCCGGCAAAGAAGAGGAATATACCGTCACATTATGAATTATCAACAACTAATAAAATGGAAATTGAGCTCATTCAAAGGAGAATGTTGAGTATCTTTATTTTTCTTTTTCGTTGTCTGGATCATACTGTTACGAAATATTGCTCTAACATTTAAATTTCATTAATGCGTAGCAGCAAGATTGTACTGAATCTACAATTTTATTCTTGCAAAACATATCATCATTAATAGATAGAAATTGACAAGTTTTTGTCAAAATTTGACTAGGAAAGCAGAATTAAACCAAGTAGCTGTTCATAGTCTCTGATCAGATCACTAGAATAGGCCAAATCCAACCTTCTCTTGTATTCCTTTTTCTAGTCAACGATGCAGTTGGTACTAATCCATCTAAAAAATACAGCAAAAAAGAACAAAATCAAGCTGATCAATATCTATCAAAATGCTCAATTTAGGTCATTATAAACTGCATCTGCAAAGCAACATATCAGTTTCCATAATAATTTGCATCAAATTCGGGACAAATGAAAAATGAAAGCTCTTGCATTACAATATTATATCTAAAACATGATCCAAATTTACTGCTTCACTGTAACAAAAGAATTTAGCTGCATAACTCAGTTTCAGATGATTATTTCAACCAAAAAAAAAGAGAGATATTACAAAGCACAGAGAAAATGAAACTAGAATACATAGCAACATGTTTATAGAACACCAAGTTTGTAGCTGTTGTTACCAGTTACTTCAGTCCAGCTTCACCGACGAGAACAAGTAATGCACGAACCAGAACGAGCTGAGGAATCCAACCGTGCCAGTAGCAAGCATGATCGCCAACACCATGACAAGGGAGTAGCCCAAGTACAGAGTAGCCGAGATGGGCCCGCTCAAGCTCTGGAGGTCGAACACGAGATAGTTAACCGAGTACAAGAAGATGTAAATGGCGACCGACCCAGAAGCAAAGAAGGACTTCCACCACCATTTCCAGTCCTCCACACAGAGGTGCATGTATGTGAGGACAAGGGACACCTCAGCACACACCACCACAAGAAGGATCATGACAATGAGCAGGAAACCGAACACGTAGTAGACGCGGCCCATCCAAATGCTCGACATGATGAAGAAGAGCTCGATGAAGAGGGTCCCGAACGGAAGGGTCCCGGCTCCAAGAACCAACAGCCATGAAGGGTATTTCTGGGGTGGGATCTCGCGCGGTATCTGGTTGGTTCGTACTGGGTACTCGATATGGGGCGCCTTTGCACCAAAGTACCCGCCCACCAACGTTAAGGGCACGGAAATGCAGAACCAGAGCAAGATGAGCACGACGAACAAGAAGAACGGTATAGCGCCGGTGCTATGGCTGCCCCACAGCAAGAAATTCAATGAGGTTAGGATCAAAAACGCGATCCCTGGGAAGAAGCAAGCAGCTTTCCATGATACCGAAACCCATCCCTTCTTGTCTCCAAAACCGATAGTCCTCCAAAGACGAACTGCAACATAGCCAGCCAGGAACCCGAGGAACATGTAGAAGAACAGCATCCCGGTTATGAGGGTTCCTCGGGATGCTGGCGACATGAACCCGAGCGCAGCAAACAATATGGTGACCACAGCCATACCAAGGATCTGAACACCATTCCCAACCATCACACACAAGAGTGAAGCATGACTAGGAGCACGAAAGACGTCGTTGACAGCAAGCTTCCACCCGGATAACTCCTCGTTCATTTGAGCCTGGGCCTCCTTGTCTAGCTCCTCGTAACGGGTCAGATCCCTACGAACCGTCCTAAGGAAGATCACGAGCACGATTCCAGCAAGGAACGTTATTACCATCAACGAGTTGAGTATCGAGAACCAATGCACCTTCGATCCCTCCATTTTCAAATAAGCATCCCACCTAGAAGGCCACTTGATGTCACTCAAAACGAACTCAACCTCGTACGAGAACGCCACAGGCTCGTTTTCCTTAATAGCCATTGATACCGTGGCAGGATCACAATTGATCTTCGACTTGTACTTGTCATACACCTTTAACCCCTTAACAGCATTCATATCATGCTGGAAGCTACACGGCACAACCTCAAACCCGACAACCATGTAACCAGGCGCACCTGATCCGTCCCCAGACGGGATCAGCTCAGGTGCATCGCCCGTCCCCATCACACGAGCCACATTGGCCTCCTCATACTCATGGACTAACACAGTAAACTTGAGGTGATTAAACACATAGTACTGATCCTGAACCTTGACACCGACCGGGTAACCGGTCCACCTAAGGAAGTAATCCTCCCTCTTTGTATACCTAATGGCAGGCAAGTTATCAAGGATCAAATTCACCTGATACATCTCATCAATCCTCTCCTTCATGAGCTTGAAATTGGCACCCGAAATCGGCCCGGTCTCACACAGGAAGATCTCAGACTCATTGGTGAACATCTTAAACTTGTAAGGCGAGTTCTCAATCCTGTCCCCCATGAGAAGCTCCCCGAGATTCTCAGCACTATCCTTCACACCCTCGGGAGGCTTACAGAAGGGCAAGCTGTAGTAACTAAACGGCATTTCCGTCTCAATTGAGGTCAGAGAATTGACCTTCACCGACAATGCGTCACCGACGCCATACTTGTGAGGGTAACTACCAGGCAAGTAAAACCCTAGCCCAAACTGAAATACCGAGCAAATGAACAGAAACCAAATCCCAAACCGACCTAAAAACCCCATATTAACAATCAACAAGCTCGAAATTTTGGACGGATCCGGCGTAACCAGATCGGGGACTCACCGAAGATCTAACCGGCGCCGATTTCTCCACGAGAAGGCGCTCGGCTAAATGAGATCTAAATGAATGAACCAAACCCAACGCTAACCGTTTCAATTTCCAACGCTCCCACCAGAGGAGCAGATCGCGGGAGATCTGAGGTATTCAAATGCAAACGAAGAGTGGAAATGTATTTAAGGACAAATTAAACAAAACCTAGATTAGAGGGATTTGGAGAGGGGAAAGAGAAAATCTGACCTTGTGAGAAGTGTGAAGTTGAAGAAAGATTATAAATCAACCTCTTCCATGGAAAATCGTGAAGAAAGAGATCAAAGATCTGGAAAATTGAGTGAGAAGAGAGAACAGAGTATGCGAGGAGAAGCAGAGTATCCAGTTTGTTTTTTTATAGCGTGAGTTCCATTTAGCGGTTACCCTTCCACCCAGCCACCGACATTTTTCATAAGGCATTTCTTTTCCTTTTATTTTATTTTTTTTACGGAATTTTTGCATGATATCTTTGAATTTTTGCAATTTTCACGAGATATCCAAAAATTTGAAATATTTCGCATAGTATCCCTGAGATTTTGAATTTTTTTGCCAAATGTCCTTGACGTTATAAACTGTTAAATTTTAACAAATTGCCGTTAACTTAGAAAAAGGCTAAGAAAAAAATAAAAGGTCTACCACTCCAAGCCCAAGCCGGAGAAACCCTCACTCGTGTAGGTCACTGTCCACCTTCTCACTTCCTCTGGCATTACTGCTTTTTTTCCTGAGCTTCCGCCCTCTCAACTCGTCATCAATGGCGGGAAACTCTCTCCTTTTCCCGAATTTGTGATCTTCGAAAATCGAAACAAATTTCCTTTTGGATTTTGTTTTAAAACGATACAGTTTCATTCATTCTGGAACAGACTTGGAGGCAGATACTTGCTTCTGCTCAATTGGGCCAAAGCACAAGGAGAAAACTCAGCGTAGAAAGCTTTCTCTGTGTTTTGGAGTCCAAATCCGACGCTGACAAGCTGTTGTCTAGAGGAGGAGACGCGACTACGAGGTTCGATGGCTGGTGGTGGCGGGGTCGAACGACTGGTGGTGGAGGGGTTCGACGGCTGCTACCGCTGCTTGGAAGAGGAGACGCGACCAAGGAGAAGCGGCGAGGAGACGAAGACGGTCCCGGAAGAGGTCAACTTGATGACAAGCGACAACGATGGTGCAGGTGGCGACGACCGGCGACGGTGCTTTGTTGGTTGCATTCAGGTACGTATTTGCATAATTTTAAATTTCGATTGGGCTTTTATTAAATTAGGGTTCTAATTTAATTTGGGATTTTCGAATTTGATTGAGGGATTTTGTGGATTTTTGTTGAAATTGAAATTATCTAGATATAACTATGGATTTTTATTGAATTGATATTGTCTAGATATATTTGTGGATTTTGAGAAGGAGACAAGATGGAGCAGAGGGTGAGAAGGAGGTGGAAGATGGAGTATTGGGGCAGGGGATTCCTTGATGATGTGATTGACGTCGCCGGAGGAGCGGCGCTTCCCCTCCCGCTGCGACTCCACGCGCCGGAGCGTGCAGTCGCCGAACCCGGTCAAGATTCGCTCGAAGAAGTCGTCGGAGAAGCTCCGACTCCCGCACCCCACGGATCTGGAGACTTTCCTCCCGAACGGCGTGGCGTTACTGCTTCCGCTGCTTGGGCTGTCGACGCTCTCGTCCACCACCACCATGTACTCCGCCGTCTTCGAGCTAGTCGCCGCCGGAGTTGCTTGAGCGGCGGGTGAGGGTTTCTCCGACTTGGGCTTGGAGTGGTAGACCTTTTATTATTTTCTTTGCCTTTTTGTAAGTTAACGGCAATTTGTTAAAATTTAACAGCTTATAACGTCAAGGGCATTTGGCAAAAAAATTCAAAACCTCAGGGGTACCACGCGAAATACTTCAAACCTTTGGATATCTCGTGAAAATTGCAAAAACTCAAGGATACCATGCAAAAATTCCGTTCTTTTTATTACTATTATTCATTTTACAAATCTAAAAAGGAAAAAACTCCCACAGATATCCTGGATTTGGGATTTATTGCATTTCATAGCTTATATTTTAGAGGTTGCACCAATAAACACCAACTTTTGAGGCGGTTAATTTTTAGTAGCACTGGAGTAAATTGAGCAATAAATATTAAAGTTTAATTTATATTATCAGAGTAAATCGAGCAATCACCCAAAAATGTATACTCTATAAATTTTAATTTTTAGGTTATAAAGGGTAATAAATATCAAAATTTAGGATATATTTTGTAATTTTTGAAAAAGTACTAAAAATTATAATTACAAGTCAACGTTAAGATTGGTGTTTTTCATGTGTAAATTAAACGTTTTGATTGTTTTTTTTTTGATAAGGTAAGAATTCGATTTACCCCACATAACAATATTGGGTAAATCGATAGGCCGATAAATCGACATCCAGACAAACCGAAATGAGAGAACAACAGAAACAAGCAAGAAAAATACACCAAACGAATTAAAGAGCCTAAGTAACCTAGGAAAAGAAAGAGAAAAACACTATGAAAGTGCCACCGGAAAACGCAAGTTAGACTGATCAGTGCAGAATGGACCACCATGACGTTGCCCTCACCTAAATGAGAGATCTTCAAGAGTCTCGACCACCTTGATGTTGCCCTCTTTGGGGATCTTCAAGAGCCTCGCACTCAACCACAACCACGTCCGGAAAACTCGATCTCCGCGATAGATTGGCTCCACAATTGCAAAGATGTATTGACATTCAAACTTGAATCAATGGATCAACAAACAGGTTTTAAAAGCAAGAGTTTTTTGTTTGTGTGTATCTCAGAGTAATTAATCTAAAACTGTTTCGATTATTTCGTTGGTCGATAGGTATGTCTAATCGATGGTCGGTAGGTATGTCTTTGCACAAAGTACAAAGGCGTTTGTCTGTTCGTGTTTCAACTAAAGACTTGCTTAATAATTGACTTGTCCCATTTTAAACCTCCTCTAAAAAGGAGAGCCAAATGTTGCAAAACAAAATAATTAATCGCTTGTAAGCATAGTGATTGGAATCCATTTCATGGATAATATTCAAGGAATGAAGATGAGCCTCAAATGTCCACTTCAAAAGGTTTTCAACTCCACTAATTATGGTTTTCTCAACCTTAGTGGAACAATTGTCAGGTTTCAAAGTATTTTTGAATTTACATTCTGTTCAGAGGCAAGGTTCTTGACACTTTCCTTCACGTCATTTTGAATTTGAGTATGGTCTCTTGATTGGGTTCTTGGTGGTCGAATACCCATTGTGAATGAGTAGATCGAGGTGCATATATTTTCTTCATTCTTCTGCAAAATTCCAAAAAAAAGACAAGCAAGTAGCCAAATCCCACAAAGGAAATACAGATTCAAAATGCGAAACAAAGCAATAATTTTCAAAAGTCAAATTGTCCCATAAGAGAGTATTTGTAGTAGTCAACAGTATATTCAAAGGGTTGAAGCTGATAAACCCACTAGTTAAATAAGCCCTAATGATACAACAAATATCAAGGATGAATTCAGTAGAATGTGAAACATTATCAAGAGGTTCAATTATTCTAGATTCATTGGCAAAGCTTAACTTATCAAAACTGTAAAGGATCAAATCAAGACAAGGTTGAAAAGGAACTAAGGCAGAAATAAGAGAATCACAGAAAAAGCCTAAAATATCAATAGAGTTGTACACACTAAGCAGGGTCAAGTTAGTAAGTTTAGTTTCAGGGGTTAAGATAGAGGGGCTGAGATGGTAGAAGCACATAACAAATGAGCTAAAGGGGTCAGAGATATCAATATTGTACAAATTGTTATTGGTTTCCATATCATTAGAGCAATCTAGAACAGCGCAGATAAAGACTTTCGTGCTACTCTTCCTAGAATCCATAAGATGTAAATGGTCAAAGTAGGGATGAAAGTTTCTAACTCCTCTGGCCTTGTTAGCAAAAAAGGAGGTTTGATTAGGAAGGGGTTCTTTTGAAAGATTTGATTTATGTGCATGATTAGCAAGGATCAGATTAAGACTGATCCGAGAGTAATTGATTTGGTTCACATTTTTGGATTCAAAATCAAGTCTACGAGTAGACAAAGAGGTCTCTTTCATAGATCGTTTTCCGAGATCCCATGTAATGGTTAACCGAGACAAATCTTGACTATCAGAAAACACAATACCACAACAGCAGGAAATTGTATCCAGAGATAATGAGCATTTCAGATGAAAAAACCAAACTGAATCAGTATCTTGTTCAAATTTCAAATGTCTAAAGCAAGGTAAGTATCCACTCAATAGCCACACATAGTCAATCCAGATCTGGTCCAAATAAAAGAAAGAAGGAGACCACCTTTTTTTTTCTGGAGTATGTTGTTCGAAGCGTGAAGAAACCACCTTCTTTTCCCGGAGATGTCGTTGGTGTTGTCGATGTCCAGAATCCTTTGTCGCCAGTCTTGGAGATGAGGTTGAAAGCACTTGTCCTTGATCTCCTCCGGCAGATCGAGGGGTCTACACCCCTCTTTGACCCGCCTTCCTCCTTGATTTGTGTTCCACGATTGATCCAAGCCTTCGATTTTTGAGATTTCGCTGTAGCAATCTTGATTAGGTGAACCACAGAGAGACATTTTTTGATTTTTTGGAGACGTTTTTTGCGCTTCTTAGTCTTAGACTGAGATTTAGAAGGCAGATTTTGGGGAGAGAGCATAGAAGAGAGTTGTCTAAGAGGAGAGATCACCAGATTGCAAGGATAATGGATGAGATTTTGAGGATTTCGAGTTGATTGTGGTGGAGGGAGGCAGATTTCAGAAGGGGTTGAAGCGGCGCAAGAGAAATGTTTTGATTGTTAATTATGAGTGAATAGGCATATAAATCACTCAAGAATCAAGATCCACGATATCCTACGGCCGATAAACCGTGCACACCGATTTTTTTTGCCTCGCACTCTCCTCTGGGCGGCACTTAGAGCCGCCCAGAAAACCCTTCCAAAAAACCGGTTTGCACCTGGGCGGCATTAGGTGCAGCCCATGCAAACCGGTTTTTTTATAACCCGATTTGGAACTGGGAGGCACATATTGCCGCCCAGTGTTTTTGGTTTTGTAGAACCCGATTTTGAAATTTAATTTATTTATTTTAAAAATTAAAAAATGATTTTCTGGAAACCGGGTTAAAATTCGGCGGCACTGAAAGCCGCCGAGTCTAAACCCAAAAATCTGGGCGGCAAAACATGCCGCCCAATGGCGAATTTGAAATTGAAACTTGGGCGGCAACCATGTGCAAACCGCCCAAAAATTGAAACTTCGGCGTTATTAAATGCCGCCCAGGGTCGTCTTCTCCGAGAGCGATTTGTAGAGTTCGAGAGCGAAAATGGATCCCGGCGGCGATTATTCGGTTGACGACATATGGGAGTTCTTGGCGGAGGAAGAACTGAGGGACCATCAGATGGCGGCGGCGGGAGTTCTTGGCAGAGACGGCGGCGATGTACTAGAATCGACGGCAGATTCGACGGTGGCGGCGGCCAATCTCTGTTTCACGGGGGGCAGCGATGAGGTGGCGGAAGCGAGGCTGGGGGAGAGGGGTGGCGATGCGGCGGAGGAAGCGAGGCTGGCGGAGGAAGCGAGGCTGGCGGAGGAAGGAGACGAAGCGAGGCTGGGCGAGGCCGAGGAGGGAGGCGAGGCTGGGCTGCACTACGTGCCGCCCACTATGGGGGAATCTGGGCTGCACGTGGTGCCGCCCAGGACCGAGGGCGAGGAGGGCGACATCGCGGCGGAGAATGCCTTCGACGTCGCGTGCGCGGTTGCTCAGCAGGCTATGTTAGACTTGGGTGAAATTCTCGTTCGCCAAAAGCGAAAATATGAACGGAGGCCAACTGAAAAGGTATGATGTTTTTTAAATTTGTAATCGTTAAATCTAATTTATTTAATTAAATTGTTACTGCACTTGTAGATTTATATACTTGGATTTTAGATTATTTAATCATTATCTTATAAAAAATAGTATAGGTAATAGGCTCAATTATACTGTTAAATAATATTAAATATATCATTGTAATGAAAATTTTAATATATCGATTTTGTTTGTAAGAAAACAATATTTGGGCATATGTAAATATGTTATAGTGGGTAAAATGAATATAGTTATATTTGTAAATTTGGTTTTTATTGTATTTAATCATTATAAAAAATAGTATAGGTAATAAGCTCAATTATACTGTAATATTAAATATGTCATTGTAATGCAAATTTTAATATATTGATTTTGTTTGTAAGAAAACAATTTTTTATATTTTTTATGGAAAAATAGGAAGTTTTGGGTAAGATCGCACGGTCCGATCGAGATAGTCGCCCTACTACTGCATCTGCTCGCAAGAGGAGGGTTGACGGTGTATCGCAGGGCCATATTGAGGCCGATAGTGAGGGCGCTAGTGAGGACGATGTTGGTCCCGTCTGCTCAGATGAGGACGTGATTATGGAGGACCCATCTCAGCAGTCACATCAGGAGGACCCACATCTTGATGACTCACCTCAGCAGCGGCTACCTCTGGAGGAGTCACATGAGCAGCATGCCCCATCTCCACGTGAGGCATCTCAGTAGGCCCCGTCTCAGCCTGAGCCAGCCACACATGCACTATCTCCGATTGAGCCACATCAGGAGACTCAGTATGGCCCATCTCCATCTCAGCATGCCCCATCTCCACATCATGAGCCATCTCAGCAGGCCCCGTCTCAGTCTGAGCCAGCCACATAGGCCCCATCTCCGCATGAGCCAGCTGAGCAGCTTCCTTCTTTGTTGAGGAACTTTGATACGCACATTGCAGAGCTGATATGGAGGAAGGCGTCGTTAGACCCACCCGAGGACGTTGTTAGGAGTTTGAGGGTCCAGACACGCCCTACGCAGTTTACATTTTGGAGGGATCGTATTCCTAGAGGGGTCCCTGTGGAGGGGTCCTGGTTTTGGATTGCGCAGCAGACGGGGTTGACCGGTTTACTTGATTTGCAGTTTGGCAATGCTGATCACAACCTCATTTCAGCATTCGTTGAGAGATGGTATCCAGAGACGAACACCTTCCACTTTCCCTGGGGCGAGATAGCTCCTACTCTACATGACGTGCTGATGATTTTAGGGCTGCCGATCAAGGGATTTGAGGTGACGTCACCATGGACCGGTCATGATAGCGAGCTGGCGGAGTATGAGGCTTTGTTCGGCTATTTGTTTGGGATAGATTCAGACTACAGCTTTGATGAGGATGATGTTGACATGGTCCGCGACCTTAGGAAGGGTTGGGTCAAGCAATTCCAGCTTGGGAGGCATGTGATGAGGATGATTGAGGAGGGTGCATACCCAGAGGATATAGCAGCCGGTTTCTTATGGCACGCCATGTCGGCTAGCATCTTCGTTGACAAGTCAATGAACGAGCTAAAGACAACACTGCTACCTCTTTTTGTGGACTGGGAGCGTGTCGTTCATACTGCTTGGGATACTGGGGTTCTGGCTCTCCTTTATAGGAACCTCGGAGAGGGTTCTCGGCGCGGAGCTGCACAGTTTGCCGGCTGCGCACGTCTTTTGGAGGTAGGCCTTTAATATAGTTAACTTATAATTTAAATTATTAATATACATTATTGAATTGTTTTTAATAATGGTTGTCTTTCTCTGTACGCAGGTTTGGATTTGGACGTACTTCGTATACTTCCCGGGCAACCCTAACCTCAAGGAAGGCGCGGACGACGACCTCCGACGCGCTGGACGATACTGCATTGGCCGGACACCTCTCCGGTCCCTCCGTGACCAATCACACTACAGACGAATTCTGGACGAGTATAGACCAGAAGATGTACGTATTCTTTTTCAATTTTAATTTACAGTAAGATAGCTTAATGAATTAATTTATGTTCCATCGTGTTTTGTTAATTACAGATACGGTGGATGCCGTACGAGGGTCTTGATTTTCGAGGTGCCCATAGGTCCTCCACTTATCGAGGGACTATTCATTTTCTCGGTGTAGAGGAGCCATACATGCCAGATCGGCTTATACGCCAGTTCGGTTATCGATAGAGCAGGCCGATGGATATCATAGAGCCTCTGGTTGCAGTGCGTCCTCATGATTTCAGGGGGACGAGGCGATACCAGTTGCACTTTGACCCGCGTTGGCACAGGTGGGACCAGCTTGAGCATCATCTTTGCCCCCACATCTTGACGAGTCCTCCTGCGACGATGGCCTGGGATGTCCACGACGCGTACCTGGACTGGTATCTACAGGTGTCGCATCCTTACGTGAGTCCGAGTGCACCAGTGCAGCCTCGTATCAGTAGAGGACCACCTCCGGCTATCAACTTGCAAAGGGTATGTTTTTTGTCCCATTTTATTCTTTTAAATTATTTTATGAAAGTCTATGTTTTTAAATTAAAATGTTTGTTTTCATTTGCAGCGTGTGGCGATGAGCAAGGCCTATCTTCAGGAGCTTATGTCTGGAGGTTGTTTAGGGTGTAGGGAGCACTTTCAGCATATGCATGACATCCTTTTCAGTGACGTCATTCCTGTAGCTCCACCGCTTGTACGGGCTTCACAAATGCCTTCCCATGCATATAGTGTAGACTCTACTATATTTGATAGAGCTGAATCATCTAGGATGGCGGAAGAGCGTGCAGCAGCTCAGCAGGCATCAGCTCGGCAGACAGCGTCTCAGCCGACGCCGATGGTTCCTCCAGTATGGGCACCGGGCGTGGATTCGGGTGTAGGTGTGTCCTTGGCTAGTGATTCTACTCCACATTTAGATGAGTCATCGGATAGTGAGACGGAGAGTTTGTAGTATGATTTTTGGCTTTATTGGTTGTTTTTAGCAATTTGTAGTATGACTTTTGACTTTTGTGTTTGTTCGATTTCACATTGGGATTGACATTCCAATAATTCCTAGTATGACTTTTGGCTTTATTGGTTGTATTTAGATATTTGTTCCGTCGTTTCTAATTTGACTTTTGGCTTTATTGGTTGTTTTTAGATATTTGTTCCGTCGTTTCTAGTTTGAGTTCTTTGTTTATTGGTTTTTTGGATTTTCGTCCGTTATTTCAAAAAAAACACATGCATATTCTTAAAATACATACACATACTAAAAACACATACAAATTCTAAAAACACATATACATTCACTGATGACTTACACACTACAAAAAATACATACACACTAGAACAAATGACATACACAACTCTTGCCCTGTGGCCATTATCATCTTGACCGAATCAAGAGCCCAGGGATGAACCTCCTAGGACCACGGTGTTCATGCTGATATGCTCCTTCTCCTAGATGCATCACAGAAAAACTTGAAATCCTACAAATACCGAAATTTGAAGATCCCGTGTTTTTATCTGTGCTGCAGCGAGGAAAAAAGAGCATATCAGCATGTACGCCATGGCCCAAGGAGGTTCGTCCTAGGACGCTTGACTCGCATATAAATGACATCGCCTAGTTGCGTTTGAAGAAATTAGGATAGTCTCTGGTAAAAGTTCGCGGCATATCATATCTCTGCTTTGATAAAATGGCTTGCTCCCTACAAAGTTTGATAGTACGTAAACAACATTACACAAAAGATACGACATCAATGCAGTATACAATGTACATCATTATATAGATTGCGGTTATACCTACGCATCTTATCCAGATCTTGTAAAAGTTCTTGATTTTGCTTAACAAGATCTTGATTCTCCTTAACAAGATCTTGTTTTTCCCGCCACTGTTGTCGAATAACCGCGTGTGCTCTATCCTCGTACATAGGATCAATATACTTCCTGTATGAACACTGCATTTTTGGGCATCCCCAATACCTTCTTCCGTAGTTCCACTGCAAATCCCAAGTACGGACAACGGCTTTCAAATTACACTCGCATAGCCGATGTGGGGGGTTTGTTGATGATTCAGAGGAAGATGCCATTATTTCTTGTAGTGTTTGGTTTCCTACGAATGTCATGAATCTATCAACATAAGTTCTCCTTATATATAGTAAAAAAGCTGGCTAGGCGGCTCACAGTGCCGTCCAAAGGGTCCAGAATCTCACAAGTACCCTTCTGGGCGGCACACAGTACACTGGGCTGCACTGTGTGCCGCCCAGTGAACCCTACTGGGCTGCACTGTGTGCCGCCCACAACGGTCATATTTTACCCTATTTTACCCTATTAATACGCACCCGCCCACAACTAGTGTACGCTTTAATGTTTTCGTGAACGTGTTTTTGTTAATGATTAGTAATATTGTTGTCGCGTATCGCATTTTCCCGATTTTTTTCAATTCGAAAAAACAAATGATTCAAAACACAATATACGATCAATCTCAATCAAACTTTCACACAAAAGGAAATACAATATCATATATAAAGTCGATTACAATCCAAAAAACCTAGGTAAGTATGTCAGGTCGCCCATGATATGCTCGCTCCTCTACATAATTCTTGAACCTATCCTTAAAGCGCTCATGACTATCCCATCCATCAACACTTGGATCCTTGTAAATGCGCCACTGTCTTGGAGGCGGTGGAATGGGACAATGGTCATTAACAAGCCAAATCTGTACACGTAAACAATACAGTTATAAAAAAAAATTATGAAAGAATAAGTAAATACGAGAGAGTATGACTCCACGTACCGGTACGTAATGGTCTCTCCTGCCTACATGTGCTATCGCATAAACCTTTGTCGGAGGCTCGGCACCCGGGGGGGCCCACAATGGAAGACATGTGTGCGGTCCGAACCATGATAAGACAACAACAGCCACTTGGTGTTCCGTGGAAAACGCCAACCCAGTAATAGGCATTACACACCAGAAGTTTGCCGTACACGGTGAAGGAATATAATTCAATTTCCTAACAAATTCTTCCAACGTCAACGCTTCCTCCGCAAGCATCGCTACGTAGTTGGCTCCATGTGCCTGGACGTGCTTCGAAAGCCCTAACCGGACATCAATGTACTCGTCTTCTTGGCGACACAGCAAAACGGCAAGAGAACGGAACCCACAATGACCATCACCTTTGACATTTTGAACTCTAGAAATGTAGGCGAGCATGAAATGATCAATATTCTCGTGTCCCCAGTTGAAGCCGAGATACTTGACCGGCTTGTTTGAAGCCGACTTGGACTTGCTTGAAGCAGATTTCGGCTTTGCAGGTTTAGTGGCACTCCCCTTTGCTGTTGAAACTCCATTGTGAGGTCGTCCGCTAGAAGGGCATCCTTTCGATCCCTTTGATCCCACAGACGATTTCACATTGGTCGTCTCTTTCTCTGCAAGCTCATCCTCCTCATCCACTCCCAGCTCCTCATCCAATCCCAGCTCCTCACCCTCCATCTTCATCTTCTTCATTTTTGCATCCACATGCTCGTCCCAACCCATTTTCCTCTTGGTACCGGTCTTTCTCGCATTCATCCTAGGCCTCCCCTTCTTGGTCTCACCACGTGGCGGGTCTTGAATATCGCACGATGTAGGGTCCTTTGACTCACGCCACTTTTCCGCCATCTTCTTTAAATCAAATCCCTCAACTGTCCCACATAAGTATTCTTCAACGAAGTCATCCACCGTGACATTGTACGCTGTCAGTGAAACACCATCATCGACATCAAGATCCTTAGCATCCACCCCTTCCCATCGGATCTACTTCCAGAAAATATCAACCTCTTCAGGCACTAACGGGTAACCCGTCTCCACGTAGACCTTAATTGTGTGTGGGCAAGGCAGCCCTAGTGTGGACCTCCACCAAAAATTATCACATTTGTTCCCAATTTTTCCCTCCTTTGCTAACACAGCTTGGGCATACAACATTCTCAGGCATTTTTCAGAGCACTTTTCAAGGATGCGCTTGAAGAACACCTTAACCCACTCAGGGCCATTCACTATCTCCATGGGAAAGGCAGTGCAGTTCTTGGTCATCTCAAATCGGATCTTCCGATGCTGATCAACAAACATGTTGTCGATGTGCTGCACAATTGTGTCGAACCCTCCGACTGATGTCTCAATCATGTCCTTAAGCATAGAATGCTGACCCTTAACCCTGACAATAATATATTCGTATACAATTAACTAAATAAATTTTATAACCCAATTTGATTGCAAATGTTTGTATGAAAGTTACTTGTTTGATGTTCTTGTGGCAAAATGGAGAACATCATCACACCATGCCGCAACCAGCTTCTTCTTATGCTCATTAAACCAAGTTTGCTCCACATATCTCACCAAGCCTTCACTCCATATCTCCTTAAAGTAAGCAAGCCGCTCTCTGTACTCCTCCTTTGTGTGAGACCTCATCACCCGACGAACACTTCCCGAGAATTTCTTCTCGTCAATCTTCATCGTCTCAGCATATGCCTTCACATTACGGTCTACATGGACCTGACACAAGTGATGACGAACCTTCGGAAACACCAGTTTGGCAGCCTTGATCAGTCCTAGCTCTCGATCAGACATGATGTATACGTGATTTTTCTCCCCGTACAACCACTTCAATCGTCTCAGCGCCCATGCATAGTGGTTTGTCGTCTCCATTTCCATGAACACAAGAGCAATGCAATATGTGTAGTTGGTGCAAGTAAACCCAACAATCTGGAATAGAGGCATACCGTACCTATAAATGCAACACAAAAAATACTTTAAACACGCAGAAAATACCATTATCTACACATAATACAAAAAAGAGTAAGGTTTACCTGTTGGTTTTGTATGTCGAATCCATGATGACGACATTAGGGAACATGCACAACAAATGTCGAGCGTCTGGATGAGAAATAAACAAGCACGCCAAAACCTCCTTCCCATCTTCGCTCGTCTTAGTAGCAGTGTCCAACAAATAGCCTTTCTCATTCAAATATCCCAATGACCATTGTGTCACATTCAGATTGTCCAGGGATTTCAACCTCTCCTTAGCCCTAACAGTGTACACATGCTTCCTCGAAATCGTTGAACCCGTATATTTATTCCTAATCTGTGTAGAAATAACCTTGGGTCTTGCACCCGCCGCAGTATCAATCATCACTTTCCTACGCTGCTCCTTCGTAAGTCGGGAAGCATATGCATGGCCGATCAAGGTGCTCGAAAGCATATGGTTATGGGATCCACTAACAACCGATATGGTCCACCCAGGATCTCTAATAGCATTTCCTTCCCTAAAAGTACCATGCAGCAAAATGGGACAACCCTTCTTTTTTGACCTAGTTTTATTCACTCGTATCGGGCTGACCTTTTTACCATCGACTAACACCTTCTTCTTGCCGGACCTAGGTAACCCGGATCTCTCACAATGAAATATAATCTTTTTAGGCTTTGATGATTTAGTAGTGATCACCATAAAAAGACTAAAACCTACCCTTTGTACCCAATCTCTCAATCCTTCCTTACTAGGAAATATCTCAGTAGTAGTAAAATGGGATGAGAAGTCGATTGCTACAAATTCATCATCACTAGAATTACCCTATTTATATACAAAAATTATTACATTAGAGACTAATTAATAATTAAATTTCTACAAACTAATATCAAAAAATTAAACATATTTCAAATCAGTTCAAAGACTAAGTACATTTAAGATCTAATTATTTTATACAATAAACATTACAATATTACATACCTTGAAGTACTCGGGAGAAATTGGCGCCTGCAAATCACCCTCATCATCTACAGATGTATGCACGCTCGAAGACGACTCCGACAACCCCCTCCATCCAGAATCGCTTGACGACGACATTTTTTTATGAAAAAGGAGTTTCAAGATTTTGATACAATACAATACCACCATCCCCAATATATATTGCCGGCTACATCTGTCCTGGGCGGCCCTATGTGCAGCCCACATTTACCGTTGGGAGTGAAACGTATACTCCCTGGGCTGCACCTAGTACCGTCCAGGACTCTCTTTTTAAAGTAAATTGGGCGGCACGTCTTGCCACCCATGAACCATGTCCCCCTAAAAAACCCGGTTCACTGAACCAGTTTCTTGGGCGGCACTTGTTGCAGCCCACAACCCCGGTTTCAATGAACCGGTTTTTTAAAACACATTTTAATTTATTTTTAAAAATAAACCCAAAACTGAACCCATCACAGGCGGCAATTCGTGCCGCCCAAGAAACTCGGGTTTTCTGGGCGGCAATAAATACCACCCATAGGGGAGTGCGAGGCGAAAAAAAAAGGCGTGCGCGGTTTTTCGCCGTACCCTACATTTGCATGTAAATTCCCCGCCACATTTTAGGTAGTTAAAAAAGACAAAGTCCTCGTCATATTGTATTGAGCTTTAGTAAACGGATATTAAATAATACAAATTACATATAATTTAATTAGGAATATCATTTAAAATAATTCATTAGCTTAATTAAAGTTACATATATTCCGTCAAAAAGATGAAGGATTGTGTCCTTTAATAAATATGCAATTACTAATTATGAAGTGGGACCATTTATGAAGATTTATAATCTGGTTATCTTAGGTAGTCATAGTGCTTTGCTAGAAGTCAACTATGATTTATAGACTATATGTTATAAAGTCTATTGCTATTATTATCGGGTCCTACGAGATCACACCCTTAGAGTTTATGGACTGAATCAGTTTATTGGGAGATATATTATATAAAGTATATAATATAAAATTATATATAATATAACTTGAGAGATAAAGCTTATTAGTAATAAAGAGTTATTACTGATAATAAAAGATATATTAATTTAGGAAATAATATATCTACATATGGTATTAATAAAAGGAGGGCTTTCTAGGAGAAAACCCTAACGAACAATACACAACCACACGGCTGCCCCTCTCCCTGGAGTTCTCCCTCGTTCGCCTTCGTTCCTCGTTCTAGCAATCGAGTCCTAGGCGATCCAGCTCCTTACTCGGGTTGACCAACTAGAGGAGTCACACTTGAGACTCTAATCTCCCCATTCCATGAAGATTCAAACACGCATCAAGAGATAATTAATTCTTCTTATCTATGATCTATTTAGTTTATGCATGAGATCCTTGTTTAGATGTTAGGAAAAACTTTTTCCTGAAATTCCGCTTTAAACATCTAAATCCCTGCAGTGGTATCAGTTGCTTCTTGCATAAATTGATTAGATCAAATTTAAAGTCTTTAATTTTGATACATGTTCATGATTATTTTGATTCAATTATGTAGAGATTGATTGTATGGATTAATTTGCATGATTAAAACGATTTTTATTTTATTTTTTAAAGGCTAAAATTCGTGCCTATTCACGTGGGTATAGTTGCTGAATTTTTTGAAATTTTCATGCTATTTTGCCCTAAAGTTGATTATGTTGATTAGTTTATGCCAATTTGTTGTATAGATTATGAACATACATGTAAAAATCTGATTTTTCATGCTTAAATTATGAATCAAAAAGCCTGAATTTTATGAAAAACCATTACCATAAGTTTTCCTACCAAAGAGTTGTAAACGTTACAATTTTTAAGTGGGAGAAACACCGGAATTAAGCGGTGTAGATGGTTCGGGACCATCTTGGCGGCCCGACGAGGGCTATAGCAAAACCGCGATCGCGGTTTTGGACCCACGATCGCGGTCGCGGCTGCTGGTCGTCTTGGCTCGCGGCTGCTAGTCGTCTTGGTTCGTGGCTATAGCAAAACCGCGATCGCGGCTTTGGACCCGCGATCACGGTCGCGGCTGATGGTTATTAGGGTTTTGTGTTTTTGGGAAAAATTCCTAATTGGATAGAAATTACCCTAAAAAGATATTATTTACCAAAACAAGATAAGATATTTGATATTCTATCTTAATAAATTAGATTTATTTTAATCAATAAGATATTTGATATTTTATTTGGTAAATAAAGATTTAATTATTATTTTTTAGATATTTTGATATCTTATTTGGTAAAATTTTGAGTTACCATAATTAAATATTATCTTGGAATATTAGATTAATCATATTTTAGCAAATTAATGATTAATATAAGATATTAATTCCATACACAATTTAATTGAATTAAAATAATAAGAAATCAGTTTATATATTAAATAGTTAATATGATTAATTGTTTATGCTTTTATTTTGGATTAATAGCATGTTTCATTTAGATGAAGTTTTATATGTTATTATTGCATGTATATTTAATATTATGATATTATTGCATCTGGTGACTAGTATGGCCCACATTAGGATAGATAAATACGATTTGCGTATCGTTATGTTTTTCTTGTACACGATCTGTGTATCGTTATGTATTTTTGTAATTTAAATTTTTACAAGAGAGTTTATTTCAATTATATGTAAGACAAGAAGAAGAAGATCCTATGAAGACTGAAAGATGGTGATCCAAGAAGGTCAAGACTATTGAAGATTAGATCTCTTTAGGGGCCATACTAGGATCACAAATTTAATTATTTATTATTGCATTACTTGAATGCTTTACTATTTCCCACTTTGCATGCTTGCGTGTCTGTTTATGCTATTTAGTTCACTTATAGATAGACAACCATTGCATGCTTAAGTCCCTTAAAAGAATATTGAGGTAATGCCTTTCCATGTCATAACCATGAGGCCCTTGGAATTCGTTGGATAGTTTTTTCCCTAGCGAAGTGTCCTTCCTTGACCTTGGGATAGTGCGAGTATGTCTAATAGGGACATGCTGCCTTGATATGGTTACACTCAACAAGAGACCAAAATGCTCAGTTTTGGATCTTGAGGCATAAGGATGAGTCTTACATAAGATGTGGCCATCAACCAAGAGTTATAAGGTGTTATAATTAGTAAGAGTTTACTTACCTTGATTACATGAGACTTGGGGAAATGCCTTAGTACGCTCGAGTTTCATCTAAGATAGGATCTTGGAATCATTTTACTCACAAGGGACAATTTAATTGAGTAGAATGTGCAATAACTTACTATTTATAGCTTTCTAAATTTTAAGTTCTTGCATGTCAAGCATAATTTATCTGCATGTTTTATTCCGTTTTTTATAGTTACTATGTCTTCTGAACACCTCAAATTCACTCTCCGCTCAATTGTTGAGAAAAACAAGTTAAACGACACAAATTTCCTTGATTGGGAAAGAAATCTGAGAATCATTCTCAGGTCCGAGGGACAAGAGGATGTCCTAGAAACCCTCATCCCAGAGCTGACTACCACCTCATCTGATGAGGATAAGGCACGTCACAAGGCAATATGCGAGAAGGCAAGGAATGTCACTTGCCTTATGCTTGCTGCTATGAAACTTGCTCTTCAACAGAGGTTTGAGGATCAGGATGCTCATACTATTATGAGAAACCTTAGAGATCTCTTTAAGGAACAGGCCAGGATTGAGAGGTATTTGACCCTCAAGTCCATATTGCAGAGCAAGCTCGAGAAAGGAAAATCAGTTGGGCCACATGTTTACAACATGATAGGCTTATTTGACAAGATGGCTAGACTAGGTAACCCTTACAATGTTGAGACGGCTACATATATGATCTTATACTCCCTACATGATGGATTTGCCCACTTTAGGCAGATGTTTCACATGAGAGCCATGAACAAGACTTTCAACGAGCTACACGTGATGCTCAAAACTGCTGAGCAGAATGTCATGGTTGACCCTTTGAAGGAAGTTCTCATGGTCAAAGGAAAAGGGTTTAAGAAAGGGCCCCAGAAGAAGCAACAGTACCAAGGGAAGGGCAAGCAAGTTGTCCAACCTAAGGGAAACACCCCTAAGGTGAAGGTGGTTGATGAGCACGACTGCTTCTACTGCAAGGCTAAGGGACACTGGAAGAGAAAATGCCCCAAATACTTGGAAGACAAGAAGAGGGGAACAGTCTCCACTTCAGGTATTTACGTTACTGAAATCTTATCAACCAAGTCTCATTCTTGGGTATTAGATACCGGATGTGGTTCTCACATTATTTTGAATATGCAAGGACTAAGAAATAGAAGACGGTTGCAGAAGGGTGAGATAGATCTGCGCGTTGGAAATGGAGCAAGGGTTGTTGCACTTGCTATTGGAGATTATAGTCTACCTCTACCTTCTGGCTTAGTTTTAGAACTTTATAATTGTTATTTTGTTCCTTCTATTACTAAGAAATTGATTTCAATTTCAGTTTTGAACCCTGAGGGTTATGATTTTGCCATTAAGGGTTGTTTTTCCATTTATAAGAATGATATTTTCTATGCTCGAGCCCATATGAGTAGTAGTGGACTATACATACTGGATCTCAAATCTGAAATTTATAACGTTGATACAAAGAGGCAAAAGTCAAAGGATATAAGTGAAGCCAATCTATGGCATTGTCGCTTGGGTCACATTAGCATCAAACGCATGAAGGAACTCCAAACAGTTGGTAGCCTAAAGTCATTTGATTTAGAATCATTTGAAACATGTGAGTCATGTCTGATGGGCAAGATGACAAGGTCACCTTTCACTGGTACAAGTGAGAGGACTACTGAGCTCTTAGCTCTCATACATACCGATGTGTGTGGACCTATGAGCACATAAGCTAGGAGAGGCTATCGATACTTCATTACATTTACTGATGATTTTAGTAGATATGGGTATATCTACTTAATGAAGCATAAATCTGAGTCCTTTGAAAAGTTCAAAGAATTCCAGAATGAAGTTGAGACACAGACTGACAAGAAGATAAAGGCAATCCGATCAGATCAAGGGGGCAAATATCTGAGCCAAGAATTCGACCATCACTTGAGAAGTTGTGGTATTTTGACACAACTGACTCCACCAGGCATGCCACAGCTGAATGGCGTATCTGAGAGGAGAAATAGGACATTATTAGACATGGTCCGCTCAATGATGAGCTTTGCTGATCTTCCTACATCCTTTTGGGGATATGCCCTCATCAATGTTGCGTTCACACTAAACAGGACTCCGTCACGATCAGTTGACAAGATACCACATGAGATATGATATGGAAAAGTTCATAGCTTTTCATTTCTGAAGGTCTGGGGATGCGAGGCTTATGTAAAGTGTTTACTATCTGATAAGCTAGCATCCAAATCAGACAAATGCTTCTTTATAGGTTACCCCAAGGAAACAAGGGGATATTATTTCTACAATCCCGCTGAGAACAAAGTGTTTGTTGCTCGGGATAGTGTCTTTTTGGAAAAGGATTTTTTTTCCAAGAAGCCAAGTGGGAGAAATGTTCAGCTTGATGAGATTCAAGCTGAGCAACAAACTCAACAACACGAGGACATAGACGATGTCACTGAGGAACTTGACTTTGGAGGCGTACCTTCTCAAAGGAAAACCGCCCAGATTCAAGATGCAATTCCTCAAGTAGATGAAGCACCTGAGGTCCCGCATACCGATGTGGTCAACCCTTCTGCTGAAGTCTCTCCTATTGTTGGACCACTTTGGAGATCAGACAGGCCAAGGCAGCAGCCTAGACGATATGAGGATTACGTCTTGACTGTTAGCATTGACGTTCTACTTTTAGAGAACGTCAAGCCTGCGACCTATAACCAAGCAATGGCAGACCCCGACTTCGAGAAATGGTTGGTAGCCATGAAATCCGAAATGGACTCCATGTCTGAGAATCAAGTCTGGGACTTGATAGATTTGCCTGATGGGGTAAAACTCATTGGATGCAAATGGGTCTTTAAGATCAAGACAGACAAGGATGGAAACATTTCTGTCTATAAGGCAAGACTAGTTGCCAAAGGATTTAGACAGGTTCATGGTACTGACTATGATGAAACGTTCTCACTGGTCGTTATGATCAGGTCCATTAGGATACTCCTAGCGATTGCCGCTTATTATGATTATGAGATTTGGCAAATGGATGTCAATACCGCTTTTCTAAATGGATATTTAGAAGAGGATGTATACATGATGCAACCAGAAGGTTTTGAGGATCCAAAAAACCCTAGGAGAATATGCAAGCTTAAGAAGTCCATCTATGGACTTAAGCAAGCATCCAGGAGTTGGAATCTTCGTTTTGATGAAGTGGTCAAAAGGTTTGACTTCATCAGATGCGAGGAAGAGCCCTGTGTCTACAAGAAGTTTAGTGGGAGCAAAGTGGCCTTCCTAGTTCTATATGTGGATGACATATTACTCATTGGAAATGACATTCCTATGCTGGAGACAGTTAAGGAGTGACTTAAGAAGTATTTCTCAATGAAGGACTTAGGAGAGGCTGAGTACATACTAAGCATTAAGATCTATAGAGATAGATCTAAGAGACTTATTGGTCTGGGTCAGGGAACTTATGTAGATAAGGTCCTTGATAGATTCAATATGATGAACTCTAAGAAAGGGTTCCTGCCTATGCAGCATGGCTTACATCTCAGCAAGAGCCAATGTCCTAAGACACCTGATGAAACTGAGAGGATGAGCAAGATTCCCTATGCCTCAGCCATAGGATCCATCATGTATGCAATGACTTGTACTCGCCCAGATGGTGCATATGCTTTGAGTATGTGTAGCAGGTACCAATCAAACCCTGGTGATGCACATTGGAGTGCAGCCAAGAACATCCTGAAGTACTTGAGAAGGACTAGGGATGATCTCTTGGTATTTGGAGGTGATGACGAGCTGGTCGTCAAGGGCTATACTGATGCAAGTTTCCAGACATACAGAGATGATTTTAAATCTCGGTTTGGATACGTCTTCATTCTGAATGGAGGAGCCGTCAGCTGGAAGAGCTCGAAGCAAGGGACAATAGCAGATTCTACAACGGAGGCAGAGTACATTGCTGCTGGTGAAGCAGCCAAGGAGGTTGTCTGGATTAGGCAGTTCATAGCTGAGCTCGGTGTCGTTCCTAGCACATCCAGAGCTATTGACGTCTATTGTGACAACAATGGCGCCATTGCTCAAGCCAAGGAATCTAGCTCTAGCTCTAAATCCAGACATGTTCTATGAAAGTACCACATGATCAGACACTATGTTGATAGAGGAGACGTGAGGATGTGCAAAGTGCACACAGACGACAACATTGCAGATCCTTTGACCAAGCCCATGCCTAGGCCCAAGCATGGCAGTCACACTCGGGCCAAGGGGCTCAAGCACATTAGAGAGTTCTTTTGAGACACATTGTTTGTTTTATGATAAATCTTGTTTATTGTTATCACATACATTTATGCTTGATTTATATATGAGTTTCATATTATTATTTAATCATTGCTTGGGATTAGATAAAGTATCCAAACAATTTAATAATTATCAAATGGGCTCATCAAAACTGTTTTGGTGAATGAAACTCCATTAAGTGAACTAAAATTATAAAATTGTTAGAAGTCCATGGTCTAAGTCGTTAACTTGGATACAAATGACTTAATCAAAAGACCATATTGTGAGATTGGTTGATAACACCGGGTTTCATGTGTTATAGGGACATAGAGATGTCTAATCGATTACATAGATGTGTATACCGATACATATCGGACAAACCGATCTTAGGACTCCTCGGGGCTTTACTGCGGAGTTCTAGGATTATTCATGATTAGTGAGTTCCTTAGACATGAGTATGATATAGTTATCATTTGACTGCTGGTATGTCTTTGACGCTGTCAAACACTGACCGTAACAGGCAGTTATAAAAACAGTGATTGGGATTGCCAAAAGTTAAGTAGGAGTTGTAGTCTTACAAGATTGAATATGTCCTCCTATTCCGTGTATACCACGATACATTTGGAAATGATTGGTGTCTCGACCACTTGAAGGGTAAGAACTGTGAAAATGCATGGTCATGCTCAGATGGATTATTAGTAATCATCTGTACTGACAGTTTGATCTCAAGAGTTCAAGAAACGTATTTGGCGGTAAATATGAGTTTCATCATATAGTCGAATAAGACACTAAGTGACAAAGGAATTTTAACATTGCACAATTGTTTTAAGGACAAGTGGGAGATTGAAGGAATTGTGTCCTTTAATCAAATGTGCAATTACTAATTATGAAGTGAGACCATTTATGGAGATTCATAATCCGGTTATCTTTGGTAGTCATAATGCTTTGCTAGAAGTCAACTATGATTTATGGACTATATGTTATAAAGTCTATTGCTATTATTACCGGATTCTACGAGGTCACACCCTTAGAGTTTATGGACTGGATTAGTTTATTGGGAGACATATTATATAAAGTATATGATATAAAGTTATATATGATATAACTTGGGAGATAAGGCTTATTAGTAATAAAGAGTTATTATTGATAATAAAAGATATATTAATTTAGGAAATAATATATCTACATATGATATTAATAAAAGCAGGGTTTCTAGGAGAAAACCCTAACCAACAATACACAACCACACGGTTGCCCCTCTCCCTGGAGTTCTCCCTCGTTCGCCTTCGTTCCTCGTTCTAGCAATCAAGCCCTAGGCGATCCAGATCCTTACTCGAGTGGACCAACTAGAGAAGTCACACTTGAGGCTCTAATCTCCCAATTCCAGGAAGATTCAAACACGCATCAAGATGTAATTAATTATTCTTATCTATGATCTATTTAATTTATACATGAGATCCTTGGTTAGATGTTAGGAAAAACGTTTTCCAAAAATTCCACTTTAAGCATCTAAATCCCTACAAAATAAGTATACTTTAAGCAATATATATAGTCGTTTTTTCACATGCAATTTGGAGCCAACGTGGCATAAATGTTCAAAACTTCTTATGTGATTAAAGTGTTCTACTGACCATATATATGTTACTATTATAATACAAACATTAAAATACTCAAATTCCATATTAACAAACTTGCAATGAGTGGAAAGGCGTATATACAAAATTTATATAATTTGAAACTCGTATGTTATGTGACACCTTAATAATCTCATTTTTACTTATTTTTTTCGGGGGGACATGGACACATTAACAAACATAACCGTTTTGATCGTGTAATCATGTTAAGTTATATTACTTCAATACAATGTTGGGCCCATACTGTATTGCCCAATCGATTGGGCCATTTCATCCAAAGGAGAGAGCCGAGAAGCCGTAAAGAGTAACGACGGACAATCATCAATGCTCAGACCCAACCGATCCCAGAATTTTCGCCCAAGCCTTAACTACTCAATCCCAAGCAAACGACAGCCAATTCAAGTACAGGATCAGAGGTGTGATGCGTTCCTGCCTGTGGATGCCGGATCGAGATCTCGGTGATGAGTCGCGCGTGCTGATTCTGAGATTGAATGGGTGGAACGCGGGGTTGTTGTCTCGCGTGAGTAAGCGAGCGCGATGATGGTGTTGGCTCGAGAGGCGAGCAAAGCCGTAGCGTCAGCAACAAAGGAGATAGACTCGAGGAACTCGAGTGGGTGGCCGTAGCGTCGGCAGCGGAGGAATGGGGATGCGAAGTAAGAATTGAGGTGACGCCGATCTAAGAGATTGGAGGCAAAAGCTCTCGACAAATGGTCTTAGATTAAAATGAAACGTAACTTAATACAGAAGGCCGAGATGGCCTTTTATAGGGGATAGCGGGACTCGGATGGGCTGAGTCTCGCTTAATGGGCTAGCCCATGCGACACGCGTGGAACACACGCCCAAAAAAAAAATAACTAAAAATAATAATGTTCAATAAATAACAAAACAATTCAAAGATCGCGGTCAATAATGGTTGAGAGGATCTTGACAAAGAATGTGTTCTCTGGACTTGGCTGGAGGCGCTTGAGGGAGAACGCGGTCTCTTGCATCCCTTGGCTAGCGACGACGCGTACAATCAATGATTGTGTTGCGTTGGCGATGGCTTTGGCACGCGATCTTGTTATAGGGCCTTCTGAGCGAATGCTCATAGCTTCCTATTCCTCTGTTGCAGTCATGGTGGGTAGGAGCGCATCACCCTCTCCCACTTGACTGTGAAGCGTCCCCGCTTCACCATCATCGAACTCTGGCTCCATATAAGGTTCCAAGTCGGCGACGTTGAAGGTCGCGTGGACACCGTAGTCTGGTGAAAGCTCAAGCTCGTAGGCATTGTCGCCAATGGCCTTCACAACACGGAAAGGACCATCACAGCGTTGAGCCAGCTTTGATTTGCGCTTGGCTGGAAAACGGCCTTTGCGTAGATACACCCACACTAAGTCTCCTGGGGCAAAGATGACGTGACGGCGCCCACGATCGTGATGTGTGGCATATTGTATAGCGCGGCATTCCGGCTGCTCCTGCGTTCGCTGATGCAGATCCTGGATCATCGCGGCGTGGTTGGCCGCGCTAGTGTGCTCATTGTCCTTCAGAGGCCGCGGAAGCATGTCGAGTGGTGTCAACGGGTTTCTTCCATAGACCACCTCGAACGGTGTGAGCTTTGTCGCGGAGTGCCTGGACCTGTTGTAAGAAAACTCAACAATTGCAAGTAAGTCTTCCCAACGCTTGGGGTTGGATTTGAGCATGGTCCTAAGGAGGGTTCCTAGGGTGCGATTGGTCACCTCTGTTTGGCCATCTGTTTGTGGGTGGTAGCTAGTGGAAAACAAAAGTTTTGTACCCAACTTTGCCCAAAGTGTTCTCCAAAAAAGCCCCACAAATTTGGTGTCACGATCACTCACAATAGATCTAGGGATCCCGTGCAAACGTACCACATTGTCAAAGAACAATGCGGCGATTTCACTAGCAGTGTGGGTGGTCTTACACGCGATGAAATGTGTCATTTTGGAAAACTTGTCCACAACAACAAAGATGGAATCCTTACCCCTACGAGAGAGAGGCAAACTTGTGATGAAGTCCATGGACAAGTCTTCCCAAGGGCCTAGTGGAATGGGCAATGGCGTGTATAGGCCATAGGGATGGGAACTAGACTTTGCGTGTTGACACGTGACACAACTCTTACAATATCGCGTCACCTGGGTGGTCATGCGCGACCAAAAGAAGTGCTCGCGAAGGGCAGCTAGGGTTTTGGTAACCCTAAAATGATCGCGTCCTTCATGAGCTTCTTGGATAAGGATTTTCCTAATGGGTGAGCTAGGAATGCACAGGCGCCTGGCTTTGTAAAGGTACCCCTCATGTAAAAAGTATGTCTCAAACTCGCGGTCCCTAAGGCAGTGTTCAACAATTGGCTTAAAAAATGGATCAGTCAAGTATGAATCCTTAATCAACGCAAAGCCCAGAAGTTTAGATTGAAGATGAGTAATGTGAACATACCTGCGAGAAAGGGCGTCAGCGACCACATTCTCCTTACCTTTCTTGTGCACAACGACGTAGGGAAACGTCTCCATGAATTCCACCCAACGAGCATGGCGGCAGCTGAGGTGGGCTTGGCTCTTCAGATAGCTAATGGCCGCGTGATCCGAGTGGATTACGAACTCGCGGGGCCAGAGATAGTGTTGCCAAGTTTTTAGCACACGGACTAGAGCGTAGAGCTCCTTGTCGTAGGTGGGATAGTTCAAAGTTGCCCCTGTGAGCTTCTCATTGAAGAACGCAATGGGCTTCTTTTCCTGGTGTAGGACTCCACCAATGCCCACATTTGACGCATCACATTCAATTTTGAAGTGCTTGTTGAAGTCTGGTAGTTGGAGCAGTGGCGCGTTACACAAGGCTTCTTTCAACTTGGTGCTTGTAGGCGCGGTATTTGGACCTTCCTTGCAACGCGTTCGATCATTAGGCGCATTGTCGCTGAAAGCGACTTCGTGCCCTGTGGAGGAACGCGAGCTCCTGGTACTTGTGTCTGGAATGGCGGAGGAGTTCCTCGTATCTTGTTTGGAACGCGTCGGCTTTGACGCGGTCTTTGCTGCTTCCAAAGCCTTTTGTCTATCACGCTCAACTTGATCCTATAAAATCTCATGGGGAGACATGGGTAAGAGCGTGACGCATTTCCCGTGGTAAGTAAACACATAAGTGTTTAAATAGTCATCGTGAAGAACATGCTTGTCGAATTGCCATGGGTGCCCCAACAAAAGATGTGTGGCATCCATTGCAATGATATCACAAAGGACTGAATCTGAATACTGGCCAATGGAGAAAGAAATAAGGCATTGTCGAGTTACAATGTTACCAGAACTCGATGAAATCCATTGTAGCCCATAGGGTTGTGGGTGAAGAGTGGTTGGCAGGTTGAAATGGTTGACCACCTTTTCATTGATGATATTGCAGCAGCTGCCTCCATCGATGATGATACTCAAGGATGCGGTCTTGACCAAGCAACGCGTGTGGAAGAGGTTCTCGCGTTGGTCGACAAGTGTGGCTTCCTTGACAGTGAGGAGACGGCGCGTGACAAGGCTCAGAGGTATGCCATCATGTAGCGCGGTGGCTTCACAAGTGTAAGCCTCCTCGTTGTCATCTTCGAATCCTTCCTCGATGGTCTCCAGGGTCGTGTCCTCCTCCTCATAAGATTCATATCCCACGGCGATGCTGGAGAAAAAGACTTTCTTGTTGTTTGGGCAATCTCTCTTGTAGTGCCCTCGTCCTCCACACTTGAAACACTCCAAGTCACGCGTGCACTCAGGAGTTGGTGAGGATCCCTTTGTTGGCGTCGCGCGAGGAGCATTGGTGGTAGATGACGCGGTCTTCCCCTGTCAGCTTTGATTTGACGCGGTGGTTCATGTGGGTGGACCGCGCACATTAGTAGTAGGGGATTGACCAGAGGTAGAATCATACCTTCTTTGACCTGGGGTTTGCCAAGAGGATTGTCGGCGACGCGATTGTTGGTTGTGTATTTGCATCGCGGTATGAGTCAAGGTATTGAGATCCTTGATTGGCAAAATTTTGAGTTGGTCATGGATTGACACATTCAAGCCACTCAAGAATTTTGTCCGCAGTGTGGACGGGGCGACACTGATGTTGGCCTTGTAGTACATGTCTTCCAACTGAGAGAAGAACTCCAGAGGCGTTTTGGACCCTTGTCACGCCATTGCGATCTCCATTCGCATCTGGTTTCTATAGTCCGTCGGCACGTACTTTTGTGTCATGACATAGACAAATTGGTGCCACTCTGTGATGGGAGCAAGATGTCGACGAACGCGGTCGTCCACGAACCTGTGGTACCAAATGCGTGCAGCGCCTCGAAAGTGTAGCGTTGCTGTGTTAACATGCTCTTCTGTGGGGACGCGACAATATCGCAAAGTATACTTTGTAGCCTCTACCCACTCAAGAAATACAACGGGATCATATTCGCCAAAGAAATGCTCAATTTTAACTTTTACCTCGTGGCGGTTAAGCCTTGGTGTGTGTTGAGCAGGTTGTGGCGCATAAGCGTGTTGTGCAGCTTCTTGAGCGCGATGATGAGGACGGCGAGCTTGGCGAGCCTGGATATCGTCAACGACGAAGTCCCTAGGTGGCGCGTTGTACTCAGCGCGTCCTTGTCGTCGTCGTTGAACAGGGGCATCGTGTTGTCAACGAAAGTCATGCACCATTTCTTTGTGGTGTTGGCCACGAGTGTCACGCGTATTATCGCCGGGAACGCGATGTTGTTGTTCTACCGGCTGGAGTGGGGGTGGAATCCAATCCGTGGGCCTATCTTGAAGTTCAATTGGATCACCAAGGGGAGGATGGAAGGAGCATGGATTGATTAAGCCCGCGTCCTCCATATCCTCGTCGTCGAACTCATTGAAGTCAGCATGGATAGTCGGCGTCGTCGAGCCATAGCCATCAGAGCCATAACGCGGTGTACGCGTGCTTTGATGGATAAGGTGGTCGTTGACGTCGAAAGGCACTGGAGTGGTAACATGGCGACGTTGACGCGGCTCAATGTATGTGGCGCGATTGGATCTATGTGGCAAACTGGAGTCGCGTTCATCTCGTCTTGCGCGGCCGGTAAGAGGTGTTGAGGCAATCTCGCGGCGGCGTCTTGTTCCTCTGGCTTTATACCTGTCATAGGAGTGAAAGGGTTCAAAGTACTCACCATGGGAATCAGTGTCGCGGTCGGAGCCGGTTGGTGTTGCTCGCGGTGCGTCGCGTTCGCGATGTGACACATAGCCTTGGCGGCTTTCGATCACGGATTGTATTCTTTGAAGTCGAGGTTGTAAGTGTGAGGTGGAGGGCATCAATCCTTTGCCCTTGTCCACGCGTTGTTGACTTGGCCCGGCTTCAGTGGGACGCGGCGCGCCCAGGGTGTCCATAGGGACCATCAGAGTTGGTGTGGGAAGCACCGGCGCAGCGCGTTGCATGGCCTGCAATTGAGCAACTTGGCGCCTGAGTTCTTGTATCTCGCGTTGTTCATCCGAGAGCTCCAGGATGGGGTCTTGTTGGGGAGGATTGGCGAGAGGGACAACTTCATGTTGGGCAATGTTTTGCTGTGGTGGGTGGTTGTTGCCATCTCCTTGGACATTACCATCGGTGGGCGCCGTAAGGCTACCTATCACAATATGGCCTGACATCGAGAGTAAAAACGAACGAAGACAAGAAAACCAAAGAGCAAGCAAGCACCTAACAAGTAACAAGTGTTCACGTAGGAAGGCTAAGTCTTTGGGCCGTGAGGGAGGCTTAAGGCAAGCAAAGCAAGTGTGATATGCAAGCACAAAAGCAAACGAAACCAATTATCAAAGTCCTAACCTCTTGCGTAAACAACAAAAACACACAAGACACAACTTCGAGTGTGACTCTAGTCGGTGGAGGGGTAAGAGATGAGCCTAGCCGAGAGGGAAGAAGGTTGTCTTATTTTGGCTTTCCTTCTTCTTTTTTTAAATAAGTCGCGTCTTTTTTTTCTTTTCTTTTTTAATTCGACTTGACTTTTGAAATTTGAATTTGAAATCCGAATCTTAGTCTTTGACTTTTGATTGATATCGGATAAGATTTGAATTAAACAAAATAAAATAAAACGGCTAAGTGACTTAAGGAAAGAAATCACGAAGATTGCGTGATAGGAGAGAGAAGATTTGTGTAGATTTGTAACGGCCTCACAAGAAGATATGCAAGATATGATTAGCGAAATTTAAGCAATTAATTAAGAAATCAATCAATTAATTACGCAGATTTCATGCAAAACAAATCACACAATTTTCGCGATGGGATCAAGCAATTAATCGGCCAAGAGATTCTCTTGTGACACTGAATGGACAAGCATGTGTTTCAAGAAAAAATTTGAGTAACAATGGCGGAAGCAAGTATGATGGGGAAGAAGAAAAATTCGTGAACAAATGACTACTTGACAAGCGACTTACAAGATCATAGGCTCTGATGCCAGTTGATGCATTCCTGCCTGTGGATGCCGGATCGAGATCTTGGTGGTGAGTCGCGCGTGCTGATTCTGAGATTGAATGGGTGGAATGCGGGGTTGTTGTCTCGCGTGAGTAAGCGAGCGCGATGATGGTGTTGGCTCGAGAGGCGAGCGAAGCATAGCGTCGGCAACAGAGGAGATAGACTCGAGGAACTCGAGTGGGTGGCCGTAGCGTCGGCAACGGAGGAATGGGGATGCAAAGTAAGAATTGAGGTGACGCCGATCTAAAAGATTGGAGGCAAAAGCTCTCGACAAATGGTCTTAGATTAAAATGAAGCGTAACCTAATACAGAAGGCCGAGATTGCCTTTTATAGGGGATAGCGGGACTCGGATGGGCCGAGTCTCGCTTAATGGGCTAGCCCACGCGACACGCGTGGAACACACGCCCAAAAAGAAATAACTAAAAATAATAATGTTCAATAAATAACAAAACAATTCAAAGATCGCGGTCAATGATGGTTGAGAGGATCTTGACAGAGAATGCATTCTCTGGACTTGGCTGGAGGCGCTTGAGGGAGAACGCGGTCTCTTGCGTCCCTTGGCTAGCAACGACGCGCACAATCAATTGCGTTGCGTTGGCAATGGCTTTGGCACGCGATCTTGTTATAGGGCCTTCTGAGCGAATGCTCATAGCTTCCTCGTCCTCTGTTGCGGTCATGGTGGGTAGGAGCACATCAAGGTGTCATTAATAAGGAAATCCCAGAGATTATGCTCAGAGGATTAAAGGAAATATCTCACAAAAACGGTAAGAAAATCGGCCAAGAAGGAATCTCCAAACATCCCATAAATAGGGCACGAAGAAGCAAAACGAGACACAGGATCTGAACTCCCGAAAAGCTTGTAAAACTTACTTATTTTTCACTAAATTCTTTGAGCAAGAACATTCGACCAACAGGGGTCGGACGCCAGTTTAGCCGGTCAGACAAGATTCGACCTTTGCATCTACAGGATAAGCCATACTTTGTCTCACACTCATTATCTTATAATCAATATATCATTACACAGTCTTACTCCTATTTCATACGTAGTTGATTGTTCATTTGGTTTGGATTTATTGCATTCTATTCGATCGACTCGTTACCCCGTCTAAGGGGATTTAGGTTGATTGATATTTTCGGCCCAAAACAGTTTGACGCCCATCGTGGGGCAACTTGCCAATCACTATCTCAAAAATCCTCCAACCATGACTGTCAGCCTACCTACCGACATCGAGGAACCATGTCTCGAAGACGACTCCCAAACTCAAGGAAACACAATCGAAAACCCAACTCTGAACCAACTCTAAGAGCTTGCCCAAAAAATGACCACCCTCCTAGATGACCTCGCCCAGCAACGTCAGAAGACCGAAGCTCTGGCTGCCTTGTCCACCCAATCCGAAGCCGAGATTGCACAACTAACTCGTGAAAATGAGTCTCTTAGATCACAGGTACAGTCGATGGCTTCTGGATCCAGACAAGCACCCATCCATAGCAGCGTCCAGACACGTCTTAACATGGATAACGTAGAGTTGACTCCCCCAAGCGTCCGACGTCCCGGATATGTTGATGGTACGTCTCGGACCCCTTTGGTCAATCCATTTTCAACTAACAATGTTACTTTCTCTACACCGATCGGGTCAGCAGGAATCCGAATCGACGAACCACAGGTTACCAATCCCCCCGATATCCTAGCTCTCGTCCAACAGACGCTCAGTCAGCATATGAAGGTGCTCGACGATCGCATCGCTAGAATTCCTGGAGTTCCGTAGCCGATCGAGAAGGAAGCATCAGACGGATACGAAGAATCTCCGTTCATCGAAGAAATCGCCAGAGTCGAGATCCCTAAGAAGTTCAACCTTCCTAGCATGACGACTTTCGACGGCACTAACGATCCAGACGATCACATCTCTCTCTATAAACACAAATTAATGACTGCATCTGTTCCAAGGGAGAGCCGTGAGGCTGTCATGTGCAAAAGCTTTGGCACTACTCTCGCGGGTCCCGCACTAACTTGGTTTATGCGTTTGCCTTAGGGTATGATCACCTCGTTCGCAGATCTGGTCAATTCTTTTAAGGTCCAGTTCGCCAGCAGTCGGAGGCTCGAGAGACAAACAAGCGATCTCTATTGAATCACTCAAAAATATAATGAACCTCTCCGAAGCTATCTCAACATGTACAACAAGGAAAAGGTCGCGATCCCACATTGCGATGTCACCACCTCCATCGAAGCCTTCAGACAAGGTTTGATCAAAGATATCAACCTCTACAACAAGATCACCAAGTACCCGTGCAGAAGCTTTGAAGACGTCCAAGCCAAGACCATGGCTGAGGTGCGTTTAGAAGAAGATCGCGAGTCACGAAAGGCATCCCATGGACCCGATCATTCCGATCACAAATCCTCTTCCGATAATTGCCGAGACAGACTCTATCATATGTACCCTCATGGTCGGAACGAGCAAAGTCAGGTAAACTCCTTCCAAGATAGGTCTCAGGATTGGAAAGACGGCCCGACACTGCCTCCCAGGGTTCAATCTTACAACTTCAGTGTTTCCGTGTCGGAACTCGTCAAGAGTTTCGACAAATATGGGAAAGAAGTAAGATGGCCCCGAAAGAGCGACATACCAGACGTAAAAAAGGATATGAATAGGTGGTGCGAATTCCACGGTGACCAAGGTCACTCAACGGACGAATGCATCGCGCTACGCAAAGAGGTCGCTAGGTTACTTGCGCAAGGACTCTTGTGCGACGTGATCTCGGAGCGAGCCAAAGCCACCATGGAACGACGAGACCAGGTAAAGCGCGACAAACCCCCATATCATGTCCATACAAAAATCATCAATACTATTTCAGGAGGCTCGGACGTATGTGGAAACACGTACTCCGCAGCAAAAAGACATGCGAGAGAAAGCAAAGGTAACAAGCCCGAGATACCAGAGTTCAGACGACCCAAGGTCTCTAACCTCCCAACAGTCACATTCGACGAATCCGACGTTGACGAATCGGGGGATCATCATGACGGTCTGGTAATCTCTTTGTCCATTGGAAACTGTTTGATACGTAGAGTACTAATCGATACAGGAAGTTCGACCAACCTCTTGACCTTCGACGCCCTCAAAGGGATGGGTCTGGGTGAAGATGATCTTGTCAAAAAATCGACTCCACTAGTTGGGTTCAGTGGCAAAGTTAAACACACTATCGGCGAAATCGTTCTTATGACATACGCCGGAGGATTAAACCAACAGGTAAAATTCTTAGTCTTAGACTGTCCATCTCCCTACAATTGCATTCTTGGCAGGCCTTGGATACACGCGATGAAGGCGGTACCCTCAACATACCATCAGACCATCAAGTTTCCTACCAAATGGGGAGTTCAAGAGATCAAGGGCGATCAAAGGATGGCCAAGGAATGCTATGTCACCTCCATGAAGAGCGTGGTCGAACCAAAGATCGCATAGCAATTACAGCTCGGTGAAGGATCCAGTCGATACATCGAACCAGAGATGGAAAAGCTCGACGAGATTGTACTAGATCCTTCAAAGCCAAACCAAACGGTAAGGGTCGGGTCGGACCTGGACGACTCGACCAGACAACAAATATTGGATTTCCTTCGGTCTAATGCTGACTGTTTCGCGTGGTCACATGAAGACATGGTCGGGATATCTCCAAACGTTATTACTCATAAATTAAATGTAGATCCATCTCACCCTCCTGTGAAGCAAAAGCGTAGGAAATTCGCCCCCGAGCGAAATAAGATCATCGACGACGAGGTCATGAGTCTGCTAGAAACAGGAAAGATAAGAGAAGTCGATTACCCCGATTGGCTAGCCAACGTGGTTGTGGTCCAAAAGAAAAATTGCAAGTGGAGAGTCTGCATCGACTTCACCGACCTTAACAAAGCGTGTCCCAAGGACTCCTTCCCACTTCCTCACATCGACGCCATGGTCGACGCAACAGCGGGACATGAAATGCTATCCTTCATGGATGCGTTCAGTGGTTACAATCAGATCCTCATGGAACCAGAAGACCAAGAGAAAATGGCGTTCGTCACAAATCAATGTATTTATTGTTATAAAGTGATGCCCTTCGGACTAAAAAATGCAGGGGCTACTTATCAATGACTAGTCAACAAGATGTTCAAAGATCAGATTGGGGACACAATGGAAGTCTACATAGATGACATGCTGGTCAAATCAAAAAAAAAAAAAAAGGACCACATCGATCACCTCCGCGACGGCTTCGAGGTACTAAAAAAATATAATATGAAACTAAATCCTATGAAGTGCTCTTTTGGGGTCTTGTCGGGAAAATTCTTAGGGTACATGGTGATCCAAAGAGGAATAGAAGCCAGCCCAGAATAGGTCAAGGTCGTCATCAACCTTTGATCCCCTCGATGCGTCAAGGACGTACAAAAGCTGATAGGTCGAATAGCAGCTCTAAACAGGTTCATCTCAAAGTCGTCGGACAAATGCAAACCCTTCCATGACGCTCTCAGAAAGAACAAGTCCTTCCAGTGGACAGAAGAACACGAAGCCGCATTTCAAGATCTGAAGAAGTACCTGGCCAGCCCCCTACTGTTAGCAAAACCTAAAGACGACGAGCCACTAATGTTGTACCTAGCAGTGTCGGAATCTGCTGTAAGCGCAGTGCTGGTCAGAGAAGAAGACAGCAAGCAATCGCCAATCTATTACGTCAGTCGAACGCTACTCTCAGCGGAAACAAGGTATTCGTCGCTAGAAAAACTCGTCCTAGCATTGGTAATGGCGTCGAACAAACTTAAACCCTATTTCGAATCGCATACTATAATTGTTCGCACTAATCATCCCATGAGAGCAATCATGAGGAAACTAGAATTAACAGGACGAATGGCCAAATGGGCCATACACCTCAGTGGTTATGAGATTGAATACGAGCCCAGGACGGCGATCAAGTCCCAGGCATTGGCCGATTTTATGGCAGACTTTAGTCCGACCCTAGAACAAGAAGCCGTCAAAGAAGCTATGCAATTGCTCGCGACAGAGGAAACATGTAAATGGGAGCTCCACACAGATGGTGCGTCGAATGCTAGAGGGTCAGGGCTGGGGGTCGTGCTAAAATCACCACAAGGGGACAAGATAGCCCAAGCCATAAGATGCGAATGGGACGTGACTAAAAATTAAGCCGAATACGAAGCACTCGTATTTGGGCTCATTCTGGCACGCGACCTAGGAGTCCAAGAAATCGAAGTCATTTGCGACTCCCTCCTAGTCGTGAATCAAATTCAAGGGTCATACAGCGCCAAGGACGACAGAATGATAGCTTATCTGGACGTGATCAAGAAACTAATCGCCAATTCCGAAAGTTCGATATCAGACAGGTTCCCAGAGATCTCAATGCTCAGGCCGACGCACTAGCCAACCTAGGATCCGTCTTGGGTCCAAAAGAATTCCCAAACATCCCACTGGTACACGTCACGACACCAGCTGTCCCAAAAACACCCAAGGATCTGAGCATACCGTTGGAAGAACTTGTCATATTGGAAGTAGGCAACCGACCAGAGGAAGACATCGTCAACGGTCATGACGACTGGACACTACCTTACGTCAAATGGCTGAAAGATGGCATCCTGCCCAATGACAAAACAGAAGCAAAAAGGCTAAAGGTACAAGCTCTCTCCTTCGACATTATAAGTGATGTCTTGTTCAAAAGGTCTGTCACAGGAATACTCCTACGATGCCTCAAGACTCCAGAAGGCAAACGCATCCTACAATCATTACATGAAGGAGAATGCGGCAACCACACCGGAGGACGAAGCCTCTCGGGGAAAGCCCTGCGAACGGGATACTACTGGCCCACAATGAATAGAGACGCAATGGAGTACACCAAGAAATGCGACGCCTGCCAATGACACATGCCCGTTCCACATCAACCCTCAGAATTCCCCCATCCGACTTTAGCACCATGGCCCTTCATGAGGTGGGGGATGGACATAGTCGGAAAACTTCCACCGGCGTCGGGCCAACGGGTCTTCTTCCTCGCCATGACGGACTATTTTTCCAAATGGGTCGAAGCTGAAGCATATCGAGAGGTAAAAGATAAACATGTCATTTCATTTATAAAATGCATTATCCTGTGCAGATTTGGCGTCCCGTCCGAAATCGTGTACGACAATGGCTCCCAGTTCATCAGTCATAAGACCCGAGCCTTCTGCGACCAGTGGAACATCAAACTGGTCACGTCCACTCCTCGATACCCGCAATCCAATGGACAAGCCAAGTCTAGCAACAAAATCATCATCAACAACCTCAAGAAACGCCTCACAGGGGCTAAGGGAAAATGGGCAGACGAACTTTCCCTCATCCTCTGGTCCGACAGGACCACTCCAAAGAACGCAACCGGACAATCACCGTTCTCACTCGTCTACGGAAGCGAAGCGGTCATTCCCGCCGAACTACTAGTTCCAACAGCTCGTTATGGTCTCCAGACGAATGAACAAAACAACGTCAAACTAGCACACAACCTAGACACAATCGATGAGACTAGGGAAAAAGCTAGAATTAGGATGGTCAGATTTCAGCAGCAAGTCGCAAGAAGTTACAACAAGAACGTTCGGACCAAGGTCTTCAAAGTTGGTGATTAGGTCCTTAGAAAGACATTCCAGAACACCAAGGATCCGACCGACGGCAAGCTCGCACCCCAGTGGAAAGGTCCCTACCTCATCAAAGAAGTAGCCGGACAGGGAGCATATCGACTGGAAGATAAAGACGGACAACCAATCCCAAGAAGTTGGAATGCCATACATCTAAAGTTGTATCACTTCTAACCTCATCTGGTAAGACACTAGAACCCTCTCATTTTTCGTATATTATTCGTAGTTACAAACCCGGTTCTATTCTGTGAACCTAACCCTTACGTCTAGCAAGGATACGTTCTTGTGACCATAAGTACAGGAAAACACAAAGACAAGTTGGATCCAGTCACACACAAAAGCGCTTACATTACATTTACACGATCGATCGGAACACGAGGAGATGAATACCAGAGGCACGCCGGCACACCGCTTGCCTTACACAAAACATAAGGTCAACACCTTATTACATTTACGCAATAAAAACATATTGCTTCCCTCCTCGGCATAATACAAGTCATGACTAAACATAAACATATACACTTGCAGGCCTCCCTCTTCTTACACGACACGAAAAGCCTTACTCGACGGAGCATACAAGCGAAATCCGAAACAAGTCAAAAGCGTCGCGACCATCTTTTCTAAAAAGGGCCCGACAAACAGTCAGACAAGGTCAATACTTTGTAAAACGGATTACGCCAACAATAAAGAAAGTCTAAATTCTTTTTACATTCATGCGACCCGCGATGGTGGACGGGTCGCCAAAACATATTGTCTGCCTACTGATCAGTGCTATTTTGTAGTGCATATCTGGGGGTTATTACCAGGTTTGAGGCGCCATTTGGATGGATTTAGAGCACAATCGTGGATTATGGAGTTAGAGTGGAGAAGTGAAGAAATCATGGGATTTATAGAGGTTTGAAGTGTATTGAAGAGTAGAAGAACAATGTGCTGAATTCAAATGGTTCGTTCTCTCTACTCAGATGTCCAAATGAAGTGATTCCAATTCGAGGAGTTAGATCTTGAAGTCTACTGCAAGTACTCAAAATATGAGCGCAATATGAGTTGGGAATCAAAAGTTATGGCGTTTTTACGGAAGTGTCGCAGAAGCTGAAGAAGACACCGTTGACGCCCCGCGCCAGAAGCCACCGCGACCCGGCGGTGGATCTCAGAGAAGGAACTGGCGCCCCGCGGTGGAAGCCGCCGCCCCGCAGTGGAAGTCGCCGCCCCGCGGTGGACTTGTTAACGCCTCACGGCCAGCGAGATATTATTTCCTATTTTGCAATTTCGGATTTTCTAGTTCTATTATCTTGTTTCCTTTATTATTTTTTAGGTCAAGTTTATTTCGTTAGTCTATTTAAGATCTTTTCCAGGTCTTAGATAAGAGACTCGTTTTTCATTCTACCTCTAGGGTTTTAACCCATGGAGAACTAAACACGTTTGTTTCGCTAGACGATTGAAGCATTGCAATGGATTGGTTGTGAGATTTCTATTCTTTGTTCTATATCTTATTAAGTTGGTTTAATTCTCTTGAGCATATTGTCTATTGGTTTGTGTTGATTTATCTAGAGTAGCTAACTAGGTTTATCGATATTTATCATAGTGCTAGGATTTGCATATAGCGGAATGCGAGTGCATATCTAGTAGCAAACACAATTGTTACATATAGTGGAATACGAGTGTGCAATTGTGAGAGAGAGTTATTTGCATGTTAAGTAGTAAGGTTTTCTTCTATTTGCATGTATCCTATATCCTTGTTTAAATGCTATTGCTTTATTGATAGTAAGGTTTTCTTCTATTGATATTGTGGTAAGTACTATCAACAACTGTCTGAATTGGTAGTTAATTACGATCAGGATGGGAACGACTATAAGATTGTGAAAAGAACTTGGAACAATAGTTATCAGTGATCAACCAGTTTTATCTGCAGTGTGGATATTTGTCTAGTGGAATACTTCCACCCATCATACTTATTCTTTCTCTAAAGCTTGCATCCTTGTTACTCTGCGATCATACAAAAAAAAACCATGTTACTTGTCGGTTACACGTCTTTTGCATGCTAATCAACACTTAGAAAGATCACTTCCTCCCTGTGGGATTCGATCCTTGCTTGCCTCTACTACTTGTTTAGGTTTGTTAGGTTTTATTTTGACCGGGTTTAAGACGACTAAAAACCCGTCCGTCACCTACACACATGTAGGACTTCAAACATTCTTAAAAACATATTATGCGACCCGCGATGATAGACGGGTCGCCAAACCAGAAAATGTTTCACCCACACACAGGTGGGACCACAAGTCATTCACAAAAAAATCAAGGGTCAAAAGTCGCAGTATTATCCTCATTAGGAGTCGGGTCGGAAGAAGGTTGGGGCTCGATCGGTACGGTGTCGCCATAATGAATCTCGTCTTCGTCGGTGCTCTCGTCCGGAGACTCTTCTCCGACGTTGGCCAGCTGGAACAACTCCGAACCTAGATTCCCCTTGGGAAATAGGGTATCCATGGTCTCCCTCTCTGCCTTCATATCCCAGGCCTCATGCTTGCCCTCCTCGATCATTTCAACACGCGACTTCAACGCATAAAAGGCGCCCACGTCGCCTGTAACCCGACCATCATCAATTCTGGCCCGCTTGACCCTCTCTTCAATACTAGTCTGACTCTCGCTGAGCTCCTTCCGACAAATCTCCAACTCATCTTGGCAAGTCTTCAACTCTCTAGCGAAGCGGCGCTCAACGTCCTTTAAGCGACTTTCAGCCCCTTCCACCTTGGTCTTCAAAGATGCCAAGTCGGACTCTGACTTAGCGGCCCTGTCCTCGGCTTTGGCAACCATCTCCTTAACCCCAGAATAAGCACCCAAGAGAAACTGAAAAGTCTGGAAAAGACGAAACAAAATCAAAACTCAATCCATCAGTTTTTCGAAAAAGAAAACATGTATACATAAGATTCGACGAGACAATTTACCTTCCATGAAGAGCAACCCGCCTCGCCGATACAGTCCAAAGGAGAAACACCGTCAACCTCAGACTTTAAAGTCGGATCTTGAGCATGGAACAAGTCGGCAATCGATCGCCCAACCAAATCAATCTTCTCAATTTCAGGGGAGACCACCGACCTCTTCTTTGAGGTGTCCGCGACAACCTTTCCGGCATCAGAAGAAACACCCACCTTCCTTTTCGTACCGACTTTGGCTGGAAGAGACGACTCGGCCGGCGTCGATTTACTCGATGAGGCCCTGACCGCCGCCAACCTCTGCTCAATTAGACCATTCCCAGACACTCCCTTTAAGCGAGAACTCGACCGGCCAGCAGGAGACACTGACATACCAGCCAAAACATATTGTTTGCCTATACACATGTAGGACTTCAAACATTCTTAAAAACATATTATGCGACCCGCGATGATAGACGGGTCGCCAAACCAGAAAATGTTTCACCCACACACAGGTGGGACCACAAGTCATTCACAAAAAAAATCAAGGGTCAAAAGTCACAGTATTATCCTCATTAGGAGTCGGGTCGGAAGAAGGCTGGAGCTCGATCGATACGGTGTCGCCAGAATGAATCTCGTCTTCGTCGGTGCTCTCGTCCGAAGACTCTTCTCCGACGCCGACCAGCTGGAACAACTCCGAACCTGGATTCCCCTTGGGAAACAGGGTATCCATGGTCTCCCTCTCTGCCTTCATATCCCAGGCCTCATGCTTGCCCTCCTCGATCATTTCAACATGCGACTTCAACGCATAAAAGGCGCCCACGTCGCCTGTAACCCGACCATCATCAATTCTGGCCTGCTTGACCCTCTCTTCAACACTAGTCTGACTCTCGATGAGCTCCTTCCGACAAATCTCCAACTCATCTTGGCAAGTCTTCAACTCTCTAGCGAAGCGGCGCTCAACGTCCTTTAAGCGACTTTCAGCCCCTTCCACCTTGGTCTTCAAAGATACCAAGTCGGACTCTGACTTAGCGGCCCTATCCTCGGCTTTGGCAACCATCTCCTTAACCCCAGATTAAGCACCCAAGAGAAACTGAAAAGTCTGGAAAAGACGAAACAAAATCAAAACTCAATCCATCAGTTTTTCGAAAAAAGAAAACATGTATACATAAGATTCGACAAGACAATTTACCTTCCATGCAGAGCAGCCCGCCTCGCCGATACAGTCCAAAGAAGAAACACCGTCAACCTCAGACTTTCGGATCTTGAGCATGGAACAAGTCGGCAATCGACCGTCCAACCAAATCAATCTTCTCAATTTCAGGGGGGACCACCGACCTCTTCTTTGAGGTGTCCGCGACAACCTTTCCGGCATCAGAAGAAACACCCACCTTCCTTTTCGTACCGACTTTGGCTGGAAGAGACGACTCAGCCGGCGTCGATTTACTCGACAAGGCCCTGACCGCCGCCAACCTCTGCTCAATTAGATCCTTCCCAGACACTCCCTTTAAGAGAGAACTCGACCGGCCAGCAGGAGACGCTGACATACCAGACAAGACGTAAGATACAAAATACGACGCATGACGGAAGACACATGACTCAAAACTTACACTTAACTCGAGATGACGATAGAGTCGACATGACATCTTGAGTAGTGGGAGCGACAGACAACAGATTGACGTTCACAAACTTCCGCTCTGACAAAGGGATCCCAAGAATGATGTTGGTCAGGCCCTCCAACTGAGCATCCACTTCCAAATCTTCAGCTTCAGGGACTACAAAAAAGAATAGGTAAGCAAAAAGTTAAAAACGTGACTGACAAGCGGAAATCAAAGAAAAATACATACTCTCGACCCGCCACTCCGACAGCAAAAATGAACAGTCGCCCCCATTCTCCAGAGACGATCGCTCGACGAAGAAAAACTTGGACCCCCATCCGCGGTCGTTCACATCAAGATTAGCCACCAAGGGCTTCTGACCCTGACGAATGCGCAACTGGACCCGAGAAGAGCTTTTCGACCCCAGGGAGTAGTTATACCATAAAGCATCAAAATTAAAACCATCCCCCGATTGTAAGTTCAACAGATCCAAAACTCTGAGGATCCGCCACGCTTGTGGCATAACCTGACACGGCGCAAGCGCCAGAGTCGCCAAAAAATCCCTGACAAGGGAAGAAAATGAGAACTTATGCCCTATCCGAAACGGATAGGCATAAAAGCAGATCCACCCCTCATAACGAGCGTCGGCCCTCTCATCCGGGTACGACAGCCTCGCGACCATCTCAGGAGGAAAGCCTCCGACTTGGAGGATCTGTTCCAGTTCTGCCTCTGTCAGCATCCCCGTCAGAGCATCGGCCTCCTTTAGCAGGAAAAGGGGGAGCCTCGTTCTTGCTCGAGTTCGAGTGAGTGGCGGATGACTCAGAGGAATCACTAGAAACCATATCCAAGACAGATGATCAGCGCTACTTTGTAGGGTTTAACTAGGAGTTGTTACTGGAGTTTTGGGTACCATTTGGATGAGTTTAGAGCGTTATTGTTGAGTATGGAGTTGAGGAGAAGGAGTATGATTATGGTGGCATTGAAGAGCTTAAATGAAGATATGTAGAAGATGGAAGGAAGCCACCATGAGAAGATTGCGACAGAAGCGAAGAAGAGCTGCAGAAAGCCAGCCGCGAGCGCGGAAGGAGCTGGCCGCGGGCGCGGATTGGCGCGGATTGAAGACGAACAGCGAGAACTTCGGAGACTTTTCCGCGGTCGCGGATCCTTTCCTGGCGTGTCGGGGATTTTCATCTGAGATCTTTTATTTTATTTTATTTCTTTTATTCTATTTCCTTTTAGTTCTTTTATTTTAGTTTCTTTTGGAGATTTTATTTGTTATCTTTTAGGAAATTAGGTTTTGTTAAGTCTATATATTCTTCCTTTAGAACATTAGTTTTGTAAGTTGGGTGCTTTCCAAGTTGGGTTCTACCTTTCTTCATCTTTTCCATTTTCTTAGTTTAGTTCTTTGTTTTGTTTTTGGGTAGACAATTGAAGCCTTGGTTTGAATTTGATATTGAGATTATTCCTTTCTTTATCCTTGAATGTTATGATTCTCTTGTGCTTCATCACATTGAGTTTTATTGATTTCTCTAGCCTGATCACCTAGTTTTATTGGTATTATTCATACTGCAGGATTAGGGTTTTGAATTCTATTGATTGATCTAGTTCATCAATTGTTGTGATTAGTATTATTAATATTGGTTTCCCTAGCGTGACAAACTAGTTGAGATTGGTATTATCTATAGTGTTGGTTCCCCTAATCTGGTCAAATTGTTGAGATTAATAGTGTTCATCCCTAATTCAGAGTAACAACTGCGATATTCTAAGAACTGTTTGGACTGGTTTATTGTAGAGAGAATTAATTGCATGCAATTGTAAGACTGTTTGCTACACTTGCATGAGCCTATCTATTCCTGAGCCTAATGTTGTTGTTAGATTTATCTTGATGTTTTCTTGATTGTTTAATAGTTAGGATTATCAGGGTCTGTTTGTCCTGGTAGTTAATTTAGAACAGGGATTAGGAAATTCATAAGGATTGAGAATTAGGGATAATCAATGATTCATCAACCAAATTAAAGGTGGATATTTGTTTAACCAAGCTTTCTATGTTTTATTTATCATTTTCTTAGTTAGATTCATACAAAACCCCCCCTTTTGTCTTTGTTATCAATTGGTGAATGATTTTGCAAACAAGATATATAACTTGATTCTCTATGGGATTCGACCCATACTTACTAGACTACATTAGTTTTCCTAAGGATTATTTTATTTAGGTGGCACGACAACACCTATCAAATTGGCGCCGTTGTCGGGGATCGAACCCGGGTCACCCACGTGACAGGCGGGAATACTCACCACTATACTACAACGACTTTAGAGCCTATCAAATTGGCGCCGTTGCCGGGGAATCTAAGGTTTGTATTTTCTTATTTGTGTTTGTTTACCGATTTGATCAACAAGACACTATCTTTTTCTTTTATTTTTCCTCTTTGTTGTGCTTTCGTTTTTTCGACTAACCCACAGGAGTATAAGAACAGAAGAAAATCCGCGATCGCGGCCTAAAAACCGCGACCGCGGTGAACAGCAGAGAAGAATCCGCAACCGCGGAAATTTTTCCGCGATCGCGGCCGCCGCGGCGATTTTAGGGTTAGTCAAAAAAAAATTTTAAAAAAAAAGTTCAGCGTTTTTCCGCGATCGCGGCCTTATTTCCGCAATCGCGGCCCAGCTGTCTGCGTTTTATTTTGAGAGACGGTGCACATCATGATGCCAAGGAGGAGACATTCGCCCCACATTTTTATTTGGCACCGATGATGGCCCGACATTCGACAGCTGACGAGGAGGAACACCAGAGCCCACCACACAATTACATATGGGCTCCATTATGTGTTCATTGAAGGTCGTGCAACTCCGATTCCTTTGATGTACCACTACACCTTACAATGGATTTATTTGGTTGTACGGTAGAGTTTGAGTTTGAAGACCGCCGCAACACCAGAGACATGTGCTTTCATTGATTTACCGCCAGCAACAACTTCCACGTCCAAGCCAACTCGGCGACGGTTGTGAGTACCTTTCCGCTTTTCTATGTGCGTCATTCTTTTTTGTCTTTAATTACATTGAAGACAATGTAACACCCCCGACTTATTGTCGGAAATGCCACATGCCAGTGACCACAGACATTACTGTCCGATGTCACCCTAGGCTTTAATCGGAACAATTAAACTTAAAGGAACATATTAATTAACGAAAGATTAAACAGCGGAAGACATTTAAATATGAAACTCAACCCTTTTATTAAAAGATTTCTCATCAAACGAGAGTAGCGTTTTTACAACAAAGTTAAATCTCAACGAAAGACTTATAAATTACACAGCGGAAGACTTTTTAGAATAAACCTATTACATGACTAGGTTATAACAATATATTAAAGTAATAGTTGACAACCTTAAAACACTAACACTTAAATCTTCAACTGCAAGCCTCTTCTTCAATTGGTTACTTCAAGTCTTCGGGAACCAACCACTGATGTGCCGTATAGGACGAATGACACCAGCCAACCATGCAAGGAATAAAACCCGGTTGGTTAGTCTAATGAAAGACTATGCAAGGGTAAAAACAGAATGGTTCTAGTGATCGTAACCGTTTACTATCATTGTCCCTCGAATAATAACCGAAGGAACGATATATAACCCGAAACTTTCACGGAATGATTAGAATAGACATACATTGAAAAGAAGACTCCAAAGGAATTGAGTCTTATGGGAAATGTATGAAGGGAAGACTCCAAAAGATTGAGTCTTATGGGAAAGTATGATAAATGTTTGGGAACGTTATAGTTTTCATACAAGCGTTAAAAAATGACTTGATCATTTGGGTCAACGAACAACCTCACCGCGCAATGTGAATCCAGATTGGAAAGAAGACTTACTCTAACCGAAGTCCGAGCGGTTTCCAAGTTGTACTTCTCGCCCGAGGGTTCATTAATTATGTGCATAATCGCACTTATCTTCTTTAATTCCAAAACGTATATTCACGTTAAAACTTTTATCATATAAATATATCATCTCGATACGAGAGATATCTTGAGAATAAATCCCGATTATTGGCACCAACTGTGTGCACATCTCCTATACTCGGATAGGGGATAGTCATGACCAGGAAAGCGTGTTAGGGCTTGGACATCCTATCCACCACGGTTATAAAGAAACGGCTAGACCTCGCAAGGTACATAACGTTCCTACGAATACTCGTTCTAACTATATATGTATAAGTTCACACATAAAATCCACACCAATACCATCATGGTAATAACAGATAGAATAGCGTTGTTTCTAGCAATATATACAACCTATCATAATATCACATTTTATATCATATCATTTATAAAATATGTTCCCAAACGAAAACAATAATTCATCCCAATTTAATTAACAATCCGAAATAATTGATAATTAACGGAATCATGGAATGATAAGCAAGAGCGAACCGCCACTTGCCTTGATCGAAATGAACGAATGACGACGGGTTTCTGGGTCCGGGAACTGGAAACATAATCGGATTGCGGATTCCTACGACGCCAACGAACCCACAACGAAACCCTAGGTTAGATTCGATAAATAATAATACGGATCTAAGGAAACGAAAGAAACGAGGGTCTCATCCATGACCGGATCGTCCAAGGCCACGATCGCGTTTGCTAAGGCAATCTGCGGTCGCGGCTTGGATTCCGCGGTCGCGGATGTCTGGACATCGTCCGCGGTCGCGGCTGTTCATGTCCGCGGTCACGGCCATGAACCCGACAACCCTAATCGGACAAATCCTCACCGGCGACGACACGACGAGGCTCCGAACGAGAGGGCTTCGTCTCCTGGCACCACGACGCCTCTACTGCACCACCACTCGACCACTAAAACCACCGGCGAGAGCTCCGACGATACGAGAACTCCGGCGACACGAGCGAGAGAGAGAGATTGGATTTCGGATGCTCCATCCGAGCCCTCCTTTTATAGCCACCGAGCACCCCAACTCCCGGCCAGACGAACCGCTCCAAATCCCTCCCGACAAATCAACGACCATCTCAACTGACGAAGCCATTGAAGACGAGGACGAAGCATTTTCCGCGGTCGCGGAAATATTCTGCGGTCACGGAAAAATGCTTGTTCGCGAGGCTGACGACGCATCATTTTTCGCGGTCGCGGAAATCTTCCGTGGTCGCGAAAAAGGCATGTTCACGTCCTTTTGCCCGGGAAACGATTGAACACGTGCTAAAACCTTGCAATAACTAATATTTGTACCCAAACAAATATTTTAAGCCTCGAAAATACATCGAATGTATATTATAATGCTCAGGGAATTATTACAGAGATTATACGCGTTACAGAAATTCTGAATTTCGCCTAACGCGTCACGATTACAGAACGAGGGTTGAGAAAATTACCCAAATACCCTTACTAAAAATGAGGGGTATTACAGACAATGTAATATTTAAGCATGGGAGAGTGTTCTATACTTGCTAGTCGTCTGAGGAAGAAAATAAAAATGAAAAAGAAAAAAGTCAAAAATTGAAAAAAGACATAAATAAAATCCTGGGATAAGTCAAAAACCCGAGAGGGCGGCTTAGGTAATAAGCAGGTGGCTTGGACCAGCATTAGGCTCGAGTAATAATTGGTCAAGAGTGATGTGAGTTTATGTGAGCCCATCTATTGAAAAATGAAATGAGTGGCTTGGTGAAAATCTGAAAGGGTGCCTTGGCAAAATGAGTGAAAAGAAGAAGAGTGATTATTAGGATTCCTCATTTTTCCTGGCGTGGTGACATAAGAAGAGGTGATATAAGGAGGATTCGGGTAGGTCACTCTGGAAGGCATAAGAAGATAGATGGAGGTTAGGATTAGATGTTTATTCACTCTATGGTGTTCGGGTTAAGCTTGGGGGGAGTACTCTGCTTTCCTTTAAGCTTGTGTGTTGTGTTGTGTTGTGTTGTGTTGTGTTGTGTTGTGTTGTGTTGTGTTGTGTTGTGTTGTGTTGTGTTGTGTTGTGTTGTGTTGTGTTGTGTTGTGTTGTGTTGTGTTGTGTTGTGTTGTGTTGTGTTGTGTTGTGTTGTGTTGTGTTGTGTTGTGTTGTGTTGTGTTGTGTTGTGTTGTGTTGTGTTGTGTTGTGTTGATGTGTTGGTGCCTTGGAAATTCATGATTAAGTGCAATTCTTAGTGGAGATAGTTTTACTGTGCTTCCTAAGACCTTGGGGATTAGATTAGAGGAGTAGGTTTCTATTAGTTTACTCGAGGACGAGCAAGGTTTAAACATGGGGGAATTTGATCAGCGCTACTTTGTAGGGTTTAACTAGGAGTTGTTACTGGAGTTTTGGGTATCATTTGGATGAGTTTAGAGCGTTATTATTGAGTATGGAGTTGAGGAGAAGGAGTATGATTATGGTGGCATTAAAGAGCTTAAATGAAGATATGTAGAAGATGGAAGGAAGCCACCACGAGAAGACCGCGACGGAAGCGAAGAAGAGTTGTAGAAAGCCAGCCGCGGGCGCGGATGGGCGCGGATTGAATACGAACAGCGAGAATTTCAAAGACTTTTCCGCGGTCGCGGATCCTTTCCTGGCGCGTCGGGGATTTTCATCCGAGATCTTTTATTTTATTTTATTTCTTTTATGTTAACAGAAAAAGAGGGAAATCGGAGAGCAATTTTTTGAAACCTTAAAAAACCGACCAAGATAGAGAGCAGAGAAAGAAGATGAAAAGAGATCGTCAAAGCCTGCTTCAAATTTATGGAGGGAATAATGGAAGAGCAGAAGTGTCCCATCACGCTACGCGATCGTCGCCACGTTAGCCCTCGCCTGTCGCGCCCAAATCGGATGGTAGAGATCGTGCAGAGTGAAAGTCGTTTGGGCTCCCGCCCATGGCTGCCTTGAGCCCAAAACGACTTGGGGCTATTGTTGGGCCCATAGTGTATTGCCCAACCGATTGGGCCATTTCATCCAAAGGAGAGAGCCGAGAAGCCGTGAAGAGTAACGACGGACAGTCATCAATGCTCAGACCTGACCGATCCCGAAAATTTCGCCCAAGCCTTAATTACTCAATCCCAAGCAAACGGTAGCCAATTCAGGTACAGGATCAGAGGTGTCATTAATAAGGAAATCCCAGAGATTATGCTCGGAGGATTAAAGGAAATATCTCACAAAAACGGTAAGAAAATCGGCCAAGAAGGAATCTCCAAACATCCCATAAATAGGACACGAAGAAGCAAAACGAGACACAGGATCTGAACTCCCGAAAAGCTTGTAAAACTTACTTATTTTTCACTAAATTCTTTGAGCAAGAACATTCGACCAACAGGGGTCGGACGCCGGTTTAGCCGGTCAGACAAGATTCGACCTTTGCATCTACAGGATAAGCCATACTTTGTCTCACACTCATTATCTTATAATCAATATATCATCACACAGTCTTACTCCTATTTCATACGTAGTTGATTGTTCATTTGGTTTGGATTTATTGCATTCTATTCAATCGACTCGTTATCCCGTCTAAGGCGATTTAGGTTGATTGATATTTTCGCCCCAAAACATACAATATACATGCATTTTGTTGACATTATATGTTTGATAATTGTCCATATATCATTCCAGTCCTAATACTTCAGCATTTGAGATTTGCCATATAGAGAACCTTTACGTAACAATCTTAAAGCTATGATATTTTGTAATTAAGCTAACACGAATGTATATTAAGTAGGAAAATGTTTACGTGGAAATGATTTATTCCATGAGAATGTGAAGATGATGTATATTAAGAGCAAAAATTTTACACTTTTACTTTTTTTCGTTAAAAAAACAAATAAAAACTTATGCACGTACAAGTAAAAATTTGTGCATTTTTCAAAATTTATGCACAAACATGTAAAAATTTATACATATTTTAAAGTTCATAAAAATTTGCTTATATGTGTATAAGTTTTTTTATAATGTATGTGTGTGACCTTGTAAAGTGCATAATTATTTTTTATATATGTGCATGAGTTTAAAAAATTTATAAGTTTGTGCTTGTAAGTATATTAATTTAGCTTTTATACATAAAGCTTTTTCTAAATGTACATCATTCTCATGCACGTTTTCACCAAAAAAATCATTCTCATCATACCTTTCTCCTATTAAATATGCTATAAGTAGAAAAGTTGTACAGTAGGCGTACAATCGAAATTACATGCAATCTATCTATTTGTTTATTTGGTTTTATGAGAGGGAAATAGACTTATACAGGCTTATATTATATAGTAACTTTTTAGAATATCAATCTAATAATATCCTAAATAATTATAACTGGCTGTAGTGAAAATTCTCTATTACTTATTCTAATATATACTAGTTAAATTATATCCGCATATGGACTATAAAAGTAACTAGAGGATTTTTAGGGTATAAATACATGAAATCTATTTTTCTTGATCCATACAAGGCATTTAGACTATTACAATATAAGATAAAGAAATAAGGGTTTTCAAACTCGTAACCTCATGACCGATCACAAGTAGGGCTGAGCATGGGCCTAAATCCGATCCGAACTCGAAAAGTCCGAAACCCCAAAACAATAGGACCGAAGACCGAACCGAATGTTCGGGTTCGGTTCGAGTTCAGGCCAAAATAGCATTCGTACATAAAAACACACTAAAAACCGAACCCGAACCCGAAATCCTAATAAATTCAGACCAAAACCTGAACCAAAGTCATGTGGATTCGGTTCGGATTTTTCGGATCGGGTTCGGTTTTCTCAGTCCATGCTCAGCCCTAATTAATCACAAGGCGTCATACATACAATCTATTAAACGCTAGACAATTAATATGCATGTTTCATACGTACAATTGTATTATATTGTCGTCATTAGTTCCTTCATCATAGTATAAGTTTAGTTTTGCTAAAACGATTTTTTTAATTTATGTCCCTAGGCCCTAGTATATATGTTAAGAACCTTGTTTCATAAATATATTTTTGATATTTTTATTTAGAGATTTTCATTTTCAGAGGAAGAGATAAAAATATTTTTTTGGTATATTTTTTTAAAAGAGTTCTTAATTTATACCCTTAGCGCAACGATTAGAAAAACGTTGCTAAAATAGTGAATTCATGATATTGCCACCTTATATCCTTAGTTTAAAATTTCCTTTTAAATGGACCACACCACACCTAGACGTGGGAGCGGTTTTGGCCGATAAAAAATGATATTGTTTGTGAGCATATCTTATTAACATAATATGATTTGATTATTGTGTATGAAAACTTAAATATAGTATTATATTGTGATGGACCCAAAATTCAGACTTTTACCACGCCGCCTAAGTTTTGGTGAAATATGAGAATTTTCGGTGAGTTAGGTAAAGACTATTTGACAAATTTTTTTTAAATTAATGGATTCTTAACAGAAATGGATTCTTCTCCCTAAACCCTACTCCCTAAACCTTACCCCTTAAATCCTAAATCCCAAAAAACAATATTTTAGAGAGAGAAAAAACAAAGAAGATGAAAGAAAAAATAAAATAAGCTAGTAAGAATAGTAAAAATACATAAAAACTAATAAAAGTCTATTTTATTAATTAAAAACTCTTAAAAGACTAATGGGTCCAAAATCCTTAAGATTTTTTGGTGTAGGTAGGCACTTATCAAATTAGGGAGCGGTGAGGATCTCACTGGGAAGTTAGGCCCATAGCACTAGGCCCATGATGTTGGACTCCGCATTCATGCACTAGAATGGGCCCCTAACCTGTCATTATAAGGCCTTGTTTGGTTAGCAATTGATAAATATTTTTTATATATATATATACTCTATTAAAACAAATATGTTTATATAATAGTTATTTTATACAAATAATGATACTTCTATACCAATTATTAGAGCATCCACGTCCCAGAAATCTATATGAAGTTTTTAATTTTATATTAATATAGAATCTTTTGTTTTACAAAACAAAAAAATAAAAAAAAATTATCCAAAAAACTGTAAAAGTTATCTATAAAGTTGTTCACATGTAACTTTTTATAAGAAAAACAAGTTTCTTCTTCAAGAAATTGCACAAGAATCAAAGTTAGTTTCTCTTACATAAAGCTTATACATAATTCATTTTTCTTTATTTTAATTTGTTTAAAAAACCCCTAACATCATCATGTGCTCTTGTGGATGTTCTTAGATCACCCACAATAGTGGTTTTTTAACATTAAATATAATAAGTTTTTTAGCTAGAGTGTACTTTTATAAAAAAAAACTTTCTCTATGGTTTCTTGGGCATCTTTAACAATGGGCTCTTATGGGGCTTTTGGAGGGGTTTTTAGCCAAATTTAATGGCTAAAAGCCCCTATATAAATATTGGATTTTATCCATGGGCTTTTAGGAGGGCTTTTAGTTTAATTTTGATTTACAATTATACCCCTTCATTTTTATTTAATTACCAATATATCATTTTTATATTATATCTTATTAAATTACAAGTATACACCATTTTATATAAAATTGATTAAAGATATTTTAATTTAATTGTCATATTATTAATCTAGAATTAAGAACGAATATCCTTGGTTTTGATCCATGATGAGAGGAATGAGAGATTAGAAGAGATAAATGAGAGATTGAGAAGAGAGGAATGAGTGAGGAAGGTGTGATTTTTGCAATCACCAATACATCTTATTTATAGTCAAAAAAACATTTTTTTGGCTAAATCAATTGTCATTATCTATATCGTTTGTCATAATATCAATTGTTATAATCAATCTTACCATGACTCTCCCACCAAAGTTTAATATCAGTAATTTAGCCTTACATATTTATAATTTAAATTATTATAAATAATGATAATATGGTTTATTTGGACTTAATTATATAAAAAAAATCAAAATTCATATATAAATTTATAAAATTTCGTTACGATGTCATTTTTATATGAAGAAATTTAATTGGTACTTATTTTATTTTAAACCATCAAAAGTAATAATAAAATAATTTATTTTCACTTAATGATATCCAAAATACATAAAACAAAAATTAAATCTACCAAATATATCCAAAATGGATGTCTATAGATAGAGAAAAATGTAATTAGAATTATGATATTTTTTGTATTTTTTTAACTTGAATTTTTTTCATAAATTAATTTTTTTTTTTTTAAATACCGAACGCCCATGAATAAATCCTGATTGTCGGTTAAAGCGTCACGCGTCGCGCATTGGGCGCGCTCGCGCGCGCCAATCGCAGCGCGACGCTGTATAAAAAAATAAAACAAAGTCGTGTTTGGCTTTAATGATAAACGACGTCGTTTTCAATGGGTTGGGGGCAGATTGTTTTAACCCGTCCAAACGCCCTTAGGAGCTGTTTCTTTGGAAGCTAAGAGTCGGTCCCTTGCAGTGCCCATTTTAAGGGACTGGAGGCGGGGCTTTTAACTCTTCTTCTATTATTTTAATTAAAAAAATCTAAAAGCCCATTGATAATAATGCTCTTAGTAAGAAAGTGATAAAAAAACTCATTTAAGTTGAAAAATTGGATTTTAAAGCTATTTTAGTCCTTTTTAGCTCGAATTTAGTTTTTTTTGTTTTAAAAAATATATCCAAAATTTATAATTGATTTTTATCTATTCATATATACTCATTTATATATATTTTTTAATAAAATTTATAGAGTGAAAAAATTTGAGTTAAAAAATCATAACTATAAAAAAAAAGTTTTTAAAATAATATAACGGTGAGAAAATTTTGAAAAATTGGTTAAAAAATCAACCATTGTGCATGCTCTTATAGACTCAAGTTTGAAAGTTCCATAACTTTTTTTTTGGATAAATAATTATTATAAATACAAAATACTTTATATAATAGAGGGTCGACCAAGTTTTTTTGTGTGAACAACGTATTTCAAGTTTTCAACGACATAAAAAAAATTATTTTTTCATAATTACAACTGAACTCCGAGTTATTATGTGAATATTGAAAAGGGTTTTGAATCCGACAAAATGCACGTTACAAGCACATTGGACACATTCTTTAGTTATAAGATGCACCGAACTATCATTTGATAACATGTTCATGCATCTTTAAATGGTTTATTATTAATAATAAAAGGTAAACATTTTTTAAGTTATAATTTTCACATCTTAGAAATTATGGTCTGCAACTGCAATGGAGGCATGGGGTGCACTCCAAACGACACCGTCCTTAATCAGTTCCACCGGCATTATAAATTATCAAAAAATAAAATTGACAAATAGTATGTGCGGTACATTTATTTTCGAGGCCACTATTCGCACTACGTTTTTCGACGTTTCACACTACAAACAGCTACGCCAACATCTGGCGTACATCAGATACAAGCGTAGTAGACCAAAAACGTATAAATACGTGTGAATTTTTTTAAAAATAAAAATAAAGGAGCTACGCCAGATTTGGGGACTTGGGGGAATTTTTGAAATTGGCCTTCTGCGCCAGAATCTGGTGTACGCAAGATTCTGGCACAGCAAAAAAAAAAATTGCCCCATAATCATGTAAAAAAAATTAAATACGAGTCCGTACATATAAAATTCGTCCAAAACGGACATCGTTTGCCCCTCCAAAAGCCCAAAATACGATGGATGCCCCCATGGTCCTATTTGGGCCTATTTTGGCCCAATTTCTCGTATTTCAGTTTTTCACTCGTTTCTTCTATAATCCTTCCTATTGTGCCTATTGGAAGGATTATAGAAGAAACGTGTGAAAAACTGAAATACGAGAAATTGGGCCCAAATAGGCCCAGTAGAAAGGATTGTAGAAGAAACAGGTGAAAAAATGAAAAAATGAAAAATTGGGCTCAAATAGGCCCAATAGGAAGGATTATAGAAGAAACGAGTTAAAAACTGAAATACGAGAAATTGGGTCCAAATAGGCCCAGTAGGAAGGATTGTAGAAGAAACGGATGAAAAACTGACAAAACGAAAAATTGGGCCCAATAGGAAGGATTATTGAAGAAACGGGTGAAATACGAAAAATTGGGCTCAAATATGCCCAATTTTTCATTATATTTCATATAGTTACACTTATATGCTATAGTATTTCATTATATTTCATATAGTTACACTTATATACTATAATATTTCATATAGTTATACTTATGTACTACAATATTTCATTAAATCTATTATACTTAGACTTATATCCTATAGTATTTTATTAAATTTCATATAGTTACACTTATATACTATAGTATTTCATTATATTTCATATAGTTACACTTATATACTATAGTATTTTATTAAATCTAGTATACTTAGACTTATATACTATAGTATTTCATAAAATCTAGTATACTTAGACTTATATACTATAGTATTTTATTAAATTTCATATAGTTACACTTATGTAATATAGTATTTCATTAAATTTCATATAGTTACACTTATATACTATAGTATTTCATTAAATCTAGTATACTTAGACTTATATACTATAGTATTTCATTATATTTCCTATAGTTACACTTATATACTATAGTATTTCATTAAATCTAGTAAACTTAGACTTATATACTATATTATTTTATTAAATTTCATATAGTTATACTTATGTACTATAGTATTTCATTATATTTCATATAGTTACACTTATATACTATAGTATTTCATTATATTTCATATAGTTACACTTATGTACTGTAGTATTTCATTAAATCTAGTATACTTAGACTTATATACTATAGTATTTTATTAAATTTCATATAATTACACTTATATACTATAGTAATTAATTATATTTCATATAGTTACACTTATATACTATAGTATTTTATTAAATCTAGTATACTTAGACTTATATACTATAGTATTTCATTATATTTCCTATAGTTACACTTATATACTATAGTATTTCATAAAATCTAGTACACTTAGACTTATATACTATAGTATTTTATTAAATTTCATATAGTTACACTTATGTACTATAGTATTTCATTAAATTTCATATAGTTATACTTATATACTATAGTATTTTATTAAATCTAGTATACTTAGACTTATATACTATAGTATTTTATTATATTTCCTATAGTTACACTTATGTACTATAGTATTTCATTAAATCTAGTATACTTAAACTTATATACTATAGTACTTTATTAAATTTCATATAGTTACACTTATGTACTATACTATTTCATTATATTTCATATAGTTACACTTATATATTATATTATTTCATTATATTTCATATAGTTACACTTAATGAAATACTATAGTATATAAGTGTAACTATATGAAATATAATGAAATACTATAGTATATAAGTATAACTATATGAAATTTAATAAAATACTATAGTATATAAGTCTAAGTATACTAAATTTAATGAAATACTATAGTACATAAGTGTAACTATATGAAATATAATGAAATACTATAGTATATAAGTGTAACTATATGAAATATAATGAAATACTATAGTACATAAGTGTAACTATATGAAATTTAATAAAATACTATAGTATATAAGTCTAAGTATACTAGATTTAATGAAATACTATAGTACATAAGTGTAACTATATGAAATTTAATAAAATACTATAGTATATAAGTCTAAGTATACTAGATTTAATGAAATACTATAGTACATAAGTGTAACTATAGGAAATATAATGAAATACTATAATATATAAGTCTAAGTATACTAGATTTAATGAAATACTATAGTATATAAGTGTAACTATATGAGATTTAATAAAATACTATAGTATATAAGTCTAAGTGTACTAGATTTAATGAAATACTATAGTACGTAAGTGTAACTATATGAAATTTAATGAAATACTATGGTGTATAAGTCTAAGTTTACTAGATTTAATAAAATACTATAGTATATAAGTGTAACTATATGAAATATAATGAAATACTATAGTACATAAGTATAACTATATGAAATTTAATAGAATATTATAGTATATGTCTAAGTATACTAGATTTAATGAAATACTATAGTACATAAGTGTAACTATATGAAATATAATGAAATACTATAGTATATAAGTCTAAGTATACTAGATTTAATGAAATACTATAGTATATAAGTGTAACTATATGAAATATAATTAAATACTATAGTACATAAGTGTAACTATATGAAATTTAATGAAATACTATAGTATATAAGTCTAAGTATACTAGATTTGATGAAATACTATAGTACATAAGTGGAACTATATGAAATTTAATGAAATACTATGGGGTATAAGTCTAAGTATACTAGATTTAATGAAATACTATAGTATATAAGTGTAACTATAAGAAATTTAATGAAATACTATATTATATAAGTCTAAGTATATTAGATTTAATGAAATACTATAGTATATAAGTGTAACTATATGAGATTTAATAAAATACTATAGTATATAAGTCTAAGTGTACTAGATTTAATGAAATACTATAGTACATAAGTGTAACTATATGAAATATAATTAAAAACTGGGCATATTTGAGCCCAATTTTTCGTATTTCATCCGTTTCTTCAATAATCCTTCCTATTGGGCCTATTTGGGCCCAATTTTTCGTTTTTTTAGTTTTTCATCCGTTTCTTCTACAATCATTTCTACTGGGCCTATTTGGGCCCAATTTTTCATTTTTTTCGGTTTTTCACCCGTTTCTTCTACATTCCTTCCTACCGGGCCTATTTGGGCCCAATTTCTCGTATTTCAATTTTTTACCCGTTTCTTCTATAATCCTTCCAATAGGCAACGGGTGAAAAACTGAAATACGAGAAATTGGGCCCAAATAGGACCATGGGGGCAGCCATCGTATTTTGGGCTTTTGGAGGGGCAAACGATGTCCGTTTTGGACGAATTTTATATGCACGGACTCGTATTGAAATTCTCTACATGATTATGGGGCAATATTATTTTTTTGCTGCGCCAGAATCTGGCGCAGAAGGCCAATTTCAAAAATTCCCCCAAGTTTTTTTTTTTAAAATTCACACGTATTTATACGTTTTTGGTCTACTACGCTTGTATCTGGTGTACGCCAGATGTTGGCGTAGCTGTTTGTAGTGCGAAACGTCGAAAAACGTAGTGCGAATAGTAACAACCTTTATTTTCGTTATTATTATAACTTTTTTTGTTATCTTAGCATAATATTCCGTATGTTACAGCAGTAAATTCATTTACTTTCTTTTTTTGAAAGAAAAGTAATTTTTCAATCCTACATGTTAAAATACGTGTACTTAATATATTTTCTTAATTCCATTCCGAAAACATACTCCTAATTCTGAATATAATCTTCACTAATGACAAAATACAAACTCCTTTTTCGTTGAAATAGGAAAATAAATATTTCACAAACGACAATAAAATTATTTATTCTAAAAGATAGATAATAAGTAAAATATCAGATAGAAACAATAAAAAAATGAAGATTTTGTTATAATATTTATATATATATAGATGTAAATTAGATAAGTTTACCATAATTCTAGATTTTATTTTATTTACCAAAAAAGAGTAAATTTTTTCTCCAAGTAATCTCTATATATATAAGGCTTCATCGAAAGCCTAATAAAAGTTTACTCCCCTTTATTTTTTTAGGATTCGTTTGGTATCGATATCAAAAATATGAGATATTGAGTATATGTATGAGTGATATGTTTGATATACCAATTTTTTGAAAGATATCAAAATAAAACTCCAATACTATTCTGATATCAGTGATATCGGTATCTACCTATACCAAATAACAGATATCAATTTAGTATCGATATCAGGATATACCGACATATATAAGTATGATTGATATCTCGTACTCATATCTAATATTTTGATATAAGAGCATGAATAACGGAGGCCCAAAATAGGGGCTTTTAGCCCAAAATATAATAAAAAATGGGTAATGGGCTAAAAGCCCCAGATCCGGTCCCAAAAATGGAGCAAATCTTGGGACGGTCCCTTATGGGGCTTTTAGAGTATTCAGCGCCACGTGTCGCGCTGTGATTGGCGTGCGCCCGATGCGCGACACGTGGCGATGTAACCGACGGTCAGGATTAATTCCTGACCGTTCGGTATTTAAAAAAACAAATATGAAAAAAATACAAGTTAAAAAAAATACCATAATTCTAGTTACATTTTTCTCTATCTATAGACATCAATTTTGGATATATTTGGTAGATTTTTTTTTATGTATTTTGGATATCATCAAGTGAAAATAAATTATTTTACTATTACTTTTGGTGGTTTAAAATAAAATAAGTATCAATTAAATTTCTTCATATAAAAATGACATCATAAAGAATTTTTATAGATTTTATATATGAATTTTTATAGCTTAATAATATAATATAATGGTATAATTGTAATTTAAGGGTAGGTGTATTTCTATTTTTCAATAATGTAAATGAATTTTTTGTAATTTCAATCCAAATCAAGGATATAATTACACGATTACTTTTTGGCGCATATGCATTTTTGCCTTTTGGCGCATAGGGTTCACACGTAACGTGTGAACCCTATCCACACGTAACGTGTGGCTCACTTCTACACGTAACGTGTGGGATGTTTTCACACGTTACGTGTGGATTACAGTCACACGTTACGTGTGATTTTCATATAATATAATTGTATTTGTAGTATTTAGGGTTTAAGGTATTTGTGTAGGTCATATTATTGTATATTTGTAGTATTTATTTATGGTTTAATGTTAAGGTTTAGGGATTTTATATATATTACAATGTTACGTGTATGAACATTACATTATATTATTATGTAGTTGTTTATTTAAAATTAATAAAAAGAATGCCCCAAAATAATCAACATAAAAGATAGAATAGACTTGTTCATTACGTTGGATGACTATAACAACATTTAACTCACAATGCAAGAAATAATACAATTTTTTCATAAACTTAGAAAGCCTAGCACAAAATAAAAGATATCGCCTAGTTGCGTTTGAAGAAATTAGGATAGTCTCTGGTAAAACTTCGCGGTATATCATGTCTCTGCTTTGATAAAATGGCTTGCTCCCTACAAAGGGTAGTACGTAAACAACATTACACAAAAGATACGACATCAAGACAGTTTACGATGTACATCATTATATAGATTGCGGTTATACCTACGCATCTTATCCAGATCTTGTAAAAGTTCTTGATTTTGCCTAACAAGATCTTGATTTTGCTTAACAAGATCTTGATTCTCCTTAACAAGATCTTGTTTTCCCTCCATTGTTGTCGAATATCCGCGTGTGCCCTGTCCTCGTACATTGAATCAATATACTTCCTGTATAAACACCCCAGTCTTGGGCATCCCCAATACCTCCTTCCGTAGTTCCACTGCAAATCCCAAGTACGGATAATGGCTTTCAAATTACACTCGCATTGTGGAGCACTCATTTGTTGATGGTGCCTATTTGGGTTTGATGATGATTCGGATGAAGATGCCATTATTTGTGGTGCTTGATTTCCTATAAACCATTAATATGAAAAGGCCAATCACACTTACTAAATCGAAAGAAACTGGAAGAAGAAACTTACCCACAAATGAATCTTCAATCCCGCTTGTATTGGACTTGTTGCAACCCCAATGCCTCTTATATAGTGAAAATGAATGTGTTTGACAACTAATATACAGCTGTATACAACTATAGTATAAAATGACCTCAACCACTATCATTAAAGACCTCAACCACTAGCATTAATAACTTTTCAGCAATGTAACCCTAAACCCTAATTGTAAGTTCCTCTCCTCAATCTCAGAAATAATGTAACTAGCATACCCAAATTCAACTTTATTAATTAAAGATAAATAGTAAACCCTAAACCCTAAACCATAGTTTAGTTAAAGATAAATAGTAACCCTAAACCGTATCCTATATACGCTAAACCCTAAACCCTAGTAAGCACACGTTACGTGTGGAACACGAGCAAACGTAACGTGCCAAGCAACTCCAGACGTTACGTGTGGACATGTTTGCCACGTAACGCGTGGTTCAGTCTGTTGCAAAACGCATTGAATAACCGTCTTGTCCCCACCTAACTGTAATAATGGCCCCATCTTCTTCCCCGGCTAACAACCCATTCGAACCCATTTCGAGCCTAAACCCTTATTTCAAACACTAACAAAATCTTATTTTACACTCTCAATCTTTCTACAAAAAATGAACAATCTGAACAACAACGAGTATTGGAGCAACAATGGGGAAGATATTCCACTTTGGAATGAGGTAATTTCTATTAAGTAATCCTAAAGTTCTATTTTTTTCTTGTTTTGAAAATGTTTAAAGTTCTAAGCTTGATGGTTAGGGTTTAGTGAAGCTATTTTTGGGGTGATAATATATTTGTTATTTAGGGTTTAGGGAAGCTATTTATGATATTTGTTGTTTGATCTTAAAATCTCATTTTATTGTTTTGGGTATTAGAAACAAATATTGATCGTTGTTTAGGGTTTAGGGCTGCGAATGGCTGTTACATTGAAGAACAGTTTCACACGTTATGTGTGAAGATTGTCCACACATAACGTGTGAAACTGTTCAACACGTTACGTGTGGGTGTATTTCACACATAACGTGTGAAGCCATCACACACATAACATGTGAAATCAATTCCAGAAACCAAGTTTCATTATGTAATATTGCACAGTTTGATAGTAAATGTGCCATTTTATAATTAGTGCACTAGTTGATGACATGATTTCGTGTATGCAGACGAACTATCATTTATACGAAGGGTTAAACAATATCTCCCTCAATGATTGGAGCACTCCACATAAGACATTTTCGGTTTGGGAAACGCCCCAAAAGACATTTCCGGTTTGGAACACTCCTCAACCAGCTCTTGATATACCATCATTTGATCTTGGGATACCGTTTCCTCCAGAAGCATCTTCATCTCACGCTACTCCACAACTGTGCTTTCCATCCCTATACACACAGCCTCAGTTCAGTGTACCACCCGAGGAGGATGTGTATGTCTCTGTCGATTATTCAAGGTTTTTCACAACTGATAAAATCTGGGAGTCTAGAGAAGAAGCCTTTTCGTGGGCGCAAGAGATGGCTAAGTCTAAACACTTCTGCATCAAAAAGTGGAGGAATAAACCTTCCACCCCTCAGACCCTTGGGGGGACTTGGTTACCGTGTGATAGGCATGGACAAAACGTGCCTAAAGGAGCTGACCAAGTGAGAGACATCACAAGGTCGAAGAAATGTGGGTGTCCCTTCATGTTGAGGCTGAAAGAAGGGCCGAAGGGATTGTGGAGGATCATTGTACAACATGGAACTCACAACCATGTCATTGCAGACAATTTGTATGGTAGTGCATTAGCTGGGCGACCAACCGCTGAAGAGAAGGAGATTATAAGGGTGATGACGGTCAATCATTGCAAGCCTCTGAAGATTCATACTACAATCCATTCGTCCCCTGGAAATGTAACCAAGATGAAGCAAGTGTACAACCTCATGCATGAGATACGAAAGAAGGGCATGGAAGGAAGAACAGTTGTACAGCAGTTCTTCTATGAGTGCAATGAGAAGGGGTACTTCATGGAGCATAGATTCAACAAGGACACCAACAAAATAACGTATATCTTCTTTGCAAGCCAGGATCAGTTTTGGTTGCTGAAGGCATTTCCGTACATTGTGCTGTTGGACTCTACATATGCAACTAACTGGTTAGTAACGTCCATATCTAATATACTCTTCATTTGTTCATGTCACGGTTAGGACGCCATTATATTTTACATATGATTATGTGTTCAGCTACAATTTGCCCTTCCTTGAAATCGTCGGCATCACATCAGTTTGGAAAAACTACAATATTGTCGGGGCGTTTCTGGAGAAGGAGGACAAAGACAGTTACAAGTGGGCCATAGAGCAACTTGCTAAGATGTTTGCCAAGGTGCAACGAGCACCCATATGTGTGGTCACTGATCGGGAAAAGGCGTTGATGAACGCCTTAGAGAAGCAGTTTCCAGTAGCAAAATTCCTCCTATGTAGGCGACATGTGAGGAAGAATATTGAAGACTTCGGGAAGAAGGCCATGGACAAGTTTAGGGGCACAACGTTTTCCAACGACTGCATGAAGCTCTTCAAGGAAACGACCATACAAGGGTACGAAGCATCACTCTCGAAGCTGAAGCGTGATTGGAGGAAAGCTCCAAAATGTTTTCAGTACTTACAAAAAAACTGGCTTGACCCTTACAAGGAAAGAATCGTCTCTGTATGGACAGATACAGTGTTCACGCTGGGTACTACCACCACTAACAGGTTTGTGCATCAACTGTTTATCTAAATTTGGCTAGTTATTTGGACTTGGTTAGACCTTTACAGTTTATCTAAATTTAGTTTATGCATCATTGTTGTAATGCAGGGTTGAAGGGGCCCATTCCAGTCTGAAAAGCTTCTTCACAAGCTGTAACACCCCCAAAACTTAACCCTTTTGGAAAGGTATTACCGCCAGTGACCCCAGTGTTCCTTACCGAGATCACCCAAGGCTTTACCAAATAAATACAATTTATGAAATGCAATTGATACACAAAGATCAAGCATTAAATTCCAAAACATAACATTGTTGAGGAAACAAGAGTTACGGGATTACAACCCAATCCCGAATAGGTCAAAACATAGTTTAAACCAAACAAAGTACAGCGGAAGACAAATAAAAGATTTTACAAACGGGGTTGTGATCGTGATGATCACCTGCCCAAGGATCTCAACCTGATTAAAAGCAATTATTAAAACATCCAAAAACAATCGTCGTCTTCATAGTCAATCTAGTCTCCTCAAATCTTCACTCTATCTGATGTGCCGAATCGAACGGATGACACCAGCCCACATGCGGAGAACAAAGTTCGCGGGTTAGTCTACTTGAATAGACTAGCAAGGGTAAAAAGCAGAATGGTTCGAGTGATCGTAACCGTTTACTATCATTGTCCCTCGAATAATAACCGAAGGGACGATACATAACCCGACACTTTCACGGAATAACAACAAGAGGTATGCATGAGAGAAGATTCTGGAAGACTTCATCTTCACAGAAATCGACTCGAAAAGAGACTCCAAGAGATTGAGTCTTTAAGGAAAAATGACAAATCTGGAATGATTACAGAATCATACAACAATGATTTAAAACTGACTGAGATGCTTCGGTTCGCGACCAACCTCATCGCCTACAGCGAATCCAGATTGGAAAGAGAACGTACTACATTCAAGTCAAGACGAGTTTTCCTAGCTGCACTGAACTTAGCTGCACTACTCGCCCAAGGTATATTAATCATGTGCACTCGGGCACTTATCTTATTTAATTCCAAAACGAGCATTACGTTATAAGCTTTTACATCTCCACACAAGAGATATCGGATCTCCTCACAAGAGATATCGGATCTCCTCACAAGAGATATCGAAGGGACGAAACCTGGAAGATTTGGCACTAGCGAAGTGCGCCTACCCTGTGAAAGGGTATGGTCATGACCAAAGAGAAAGTACTGGGGATGAACCACCAAGTACCAGTTATAAAGAAACAGCTAAACCCCCTCAAGGTACATAGCGTTCCTAGCCACTAGTGCTAACTAAACAGTACAGCACAACAACCGTTACTGGATAAATCCATATAAAGGCCCGAAAGACGATCACAGATAATAGCGTTGTTCTAACAGATATACAACCTATTATATGATTTTCAAAACAGTTTAACAAAACCGTTTCCAGACAAACAGAATATTCATTCTAAATTAATTACTCAGATAAACTACTGATAATTAATGTAAATATGGAACGAATGAGCAAGAGCGAACCGCCACTTGCCTTACTCCGCAGAATAGTCTAAAGACGTCACTGGATTCCGGGCTCGACACGGTACAGCTCTGACAGCACAACGACCTTCGAGTCGACCCATAAAAGGAACCCTAAGTTAGACCCGACATAAATAGTACGAATCTAAACACGGCGAAAGAACACGAAAGGAAAGACGCCACGACGACAACCGACCAAGCCAAAGCCACGAAGGCGTTCTGGGCACTGGCGGCGGTCGCCGTTCTTGGCGGCGGTCGCCGTGAAGAACACGGCGGTCGCCGTTAAGAACACGGCCGACTGAAACGAGAGAAAACTCACCCAAAAACACGAGCGGTTTGGCCTCCTTCGACTTGCTTTGGCTTCTAACCTCCAAGGCTAACCAAAAGCTTCACAAAGGCACTCTGGAAACACACCAAAACAACACCGGCGAGACCTCCGGCGAGCACAAGAAAATCGGCGAAAACAACCAAACCCTGAGACGCGGCCGAAAGCAAGATCGGCGCCCTTGATTTCCGCCGGCGACCAACGGGCAATGCCCACTGGACAATCACGGCGGTCGCCGTTTTTGCCTACGGCGGGCACGCGGCGGTCGCCGTAAACGCGGCGGTCGCCGTAAACGCGGCGGTCGCCGTTGCCAGGTATGTCGCGGCCAGCTAGAAGCTGACAAGCTGACTCCTCGGGCCCAACCACGGCGGTTGCCGTTTTCCCCTTTTCCCGCCCATTCGGCTTTGAACGAGCATGACGATAAACCGGGATAAAAATTATCGTACGCGAACGACAATTTAAAATTCAAGGCACCTTGTCTGTATATTATTTCACTGAGAAAAATATTACAGATATAGAGCACATTACAGAATGTCTCAAGCTACCTGAATTAAATCCGACGTACATAACGGGTACTCGGGAAAATTCCATAATTCCCAAAATAACCTTACAAAAATACGGGGTATCACATCTCCTCCCCCTTACAAGAAGTTTCGACCCCGAAACTTAGGTCGAGAATAACTCAGGAAAACGCCTGAGCATATCTGACTCGGTTTCCCACGTCTCCCAAGTAACTTCTTCGGTCCCTGACTTGGACCACAGCACTCGTACCAAAGGTACGATCTTGTTGTGCAAATGCTTCTCCCGACGCTCCAAAATGCGCACGGGCAACTCTTCGTAAGTACCATTAGCTTGAATCTCGATGTCCTCATAACTAAGCACATGAGACTCATCTGGCACATACTTTCTGAGTAAAGACACGTGGAACACGTTATACACTAGATATGCCGATGGCGACAATGCCAAACGGTACGTTAGAGATCTTACTCTATCCAGAATTTTGAATGGTCCCATGTAGCGAGGGTTAAGCTTCCCACGCTTACCAAACCTGAAAACATCCTTGGGTGGCGATACTGTGACAAGTACCTTGACACCAACCTTGAACTCAACACTTTAACATTTCTGATCTGCGTAAAACTTTTGTCGACTCTGAGCGGTCAACAACCTCTGTCTACTCAAAGCAATGCTCGAAGTTGTCCTTTCGACCAACTTTGGTCCAAGTAGAATCTTGTCGGCGTACTCAACCCAACAAATCTGAGATCTACATCTGTGCCCATACAAAGCTTCAAACGGAGTCATCTTGATTGTAGCATGCCAACTATTATCGTACGTGAGCTCAATCAGTCTTAGGCTGTCTTCCCAGCTAGTCGGATGATCGAGTACGTATGCTTCTTAGCATATCCTCCAGGGTCTAGATGGTCCTTTCAGACTGGCCATCTGTCTGAGGATGAAACATTGTACTGAACCTCAATTCAGTTCTCATGGCCTTGTGAAGTTCTTGCTATAAACTTGACATGAATCAGCTATCTCGATCCGATACAATGGTCTTAGGAATGCCATATAAACGAACAATCTTCTGGAGAAAAACTTCTGCTGACCTCTGGGTCACCCAAGTAACCTCAGTTTTCAATGCAAACACTATTGCTGCTAGTTCTAGGTCATGTGTTGGTTAGTTTGCTTCATAGGTTTTTAATTGTCTAGATGCGTACGCAATATCCTTGCCTTTCTGCATCAAAGACACATCCCAACCCATTTCTCGAAGCATTAACTATAGACCATATAGCCATCATTCTTTCTGACAACGCCAAAACTGGTTCAAAAGTCAGACACTGTTTCAACTTCTTGAAAATTGGTCTTGCACTTGTCATCCCAGACAACTTCTGGTTGACCTTGTGGACAGACTGGTCATAGGTGGAGAGATCTTAGAAAAAAAAAATCCTTTCATGAACCGTCTATAATGTCCTGCAAGCTCTGGGAAACTGCGCACCTCGCTCACACCATGAGGCCGCTTCCAAACAACTACCGAAACACTCTTCTGGGGAATAACCATAACCTCATTCTTATTGATCACATGGCCTAAGAAAGCCACTTCTAGATCCAACAATCACACTTAGCCCACTTTGCGTACAACCGACTTGGTCTAAGGACCGATAAAGCAATCCGCAGACGTTCCCTGTGAGCTTCCTTGCTCGGGAAAAATCAAAATGCCATTGATGAAGACCACTATGAACTTATTCAAGTACTGGTCTAAAACATCGATGCACTAGGTTCATGAAAACTCCTAGAGCATTCGTAAGCCCAGCTGACATGACTACAAACTCGTAGTAACCATCTCTTGTCCGAAACGCAATCCTCGGAATATCATACTCACGAATCCTGAGCTGATGATACCCAGATCTCATGTCGATCTTGGAGAAAACTTTTGCTCCATGTAGTTGATCCAACAGATCATCACTCCTTGGCAACAGATACTTGCTCTTGATCGTGACTTTATTCAACTCTCGAAAGTCAAAACAAAGTCGAAACGGTCCATCTTTTATTTTGACAAATAAACTAGGGCACTCCTACTTAAGGTGATGCACTCAGCTTTATATAACTTTTGTCAAGAAGATCCTTGAGTTGCTTCTTCAACTCTTGCATCTCAACAGGAGTCATCTGGTACGGTGCCTCAGAGATCGGCGTGGTACACGGCTCGAGATCAATTGCAAACTCCACAACACGATTTGGGGTATCCAGGAATATCTTCTGGAAAGACACCCGGAAATCCTCTAACCACAGAAATATCAAAAACTGAAGTCGATCACTGCCTTGTGACGCTTCCGTCAATCCATACCGAGAATAATTATCGTATGGACCATGGTTATTTAGGTCAAATCGCTTTGAATTTCTTACCCTTGATGGTAATTGACAATTCGACAGACGATTGGTTCCCACTAAATGGTCACCATCTTGGACCAGCCCACTACATGGTTCACAGACGACTCACTAGTGGCTCCGAGTCCAGGCCCAGCCATTACCAGCGTCCTCTGTTGTTATGAGCCGCTGTCCATACATCTCAACCCATCCTTGGTAGCTCCACCTAATTAATAGGCAGCCATCTCCTCAGAGGTTGTTGGTGAGTCTCGAACACGAGACCTTACCCCATCAACAAGCAACGAAACATAACTTGGTATAAACCAAAGGTTCGTATATAAGAAGAGTTACAACAAAAGGTTCACAACCTCGTTGCACACGCAACTTAACTACAACCATCCAAAATGAAAGTCTGGGTAGCACCCACATCAACAACACATTAACAAAAGTGTAATGCAGATACAAAGTACTCTAAGCATTAGGAGCATAGGGTCCATCCACCTCACGTATCACGTACAGGCGTTGACCTTGGCTTCCTGAAGCCATCGAGGCTTTCCCTTTGTTCTGCGCAGTCGTCTGCATTGAAGGGCTATGAGCTTCCACCAGACTGAACTTGGGTCGGTTGTTCTGATTAACAGACCCTTGCCGTGACTCAACTCCTTTCACATTCCTCCGCTGACAGAACGCCTGCATATGACCCTCCTTTCCGCAGTCAAAGCATGTCTTTTTGTCCTTCATACATTCATTGCTCTTGTGCCCGTGCATACCGCAGTTGTAGCACTGAATCGGATTATTGCCTTGGCCAGAACGTTGCGTAGACTCATCATGAGTCTTATTCGTTCTTGCTCGGCCAGATTTGTCAAAATCTGATGGTGGCGCGGGGCGTTTGAACCCACTTACCTGAGGCTGGTACTGCACTTGCCTCTGGCTGTTACGCTTCTTGGTTGACTCCTCCAGAGTCACCTCCAGCTTGTAGGCTGTATCCACATACTGCTCCAGAGTAGAGCATGTGTGGTGCAACATCATCGGCTTGATGTCTGGACTCATCCATTCGTGGAAATACCAGATCTTCTGTGCCTCACTGGATATCTCAGGTCCAGCGTACTGCATTAGATGATTGAATTTGGTTGCAAGCTCGGTCACCTTCAATCCATCCGTTTGCGGATACAGAAACTCCTTGTGTTTCTCCTCCCTCATAGCACGAGAGAAGAAACGATCAGTCATCTTGGTCTTAAACATAGACCAGGTCAAAACCGGGCTATCAGCTAAGCCGGTACTCTCCCACCATTCGCTGGCTTCTTACTTTAACTGAAGAGAGGCTATATGCACCTTCTCAGCTTCAGTGCACTCAACATTACGGAATAGCCGCTCCATGTGGGAAAACCAATGAGCCACCTTGACTGGCTCTCCTTTCCCATCGAAACTGTCAGGCCTCATGGAGTTAACAGCCTTCAGGGCTCGGCCATACTCCCCTCTATTCCTGATCACCCCTCCTTGCAGCACATGGTTCTCTTGTTCCTCAAACCTCGAAACTTCTTGAGATACTGGCACTCCTTGTGCCTGATGCACATTCGGGCGTAACGCGTCGGCAATCGCTTGCATGATGATTCCCCGAATTTCTGCAACAGCTGCTTTATCAAATATCCTTGGAGCGTTGTCCCTAGCTGGGTCGTTGCCTCTAGGATTATTATGGAAGACAGACTCACGCTCTTCTGATGGGTCTGCAACATTCCTTGGATTTAGTCTGGGGTCATTGCTTGGCCGAGCACCAGTACGGATAGTGTTTCTCGTGTTCACCATCTGTTTACCGATCAAATTCCAAGGATTTTATCACTTTAGTATCATTTTGATATAATTATTGTAATAAAATCAACTTAGAATAGATCAACTTGGTAATTTCTATTGATGGACTCGAACCGAGTTACTAGGTTCTACAACCTCAACTCACAACGAGCGAACTGGGAATCAAGCCTAGCTAGAGATGGTGAAACCACCTCGGCTTCTCCCGGGTTCCTCTAAAGAGAACAGAATGCACCCATATCAAACGGGGCAACGGGAAATGAATTAGTCTTTCTAGACATAGAAGCAAGCTTACTATATCAGACTGTACAGAAGACATGACTATGAACGGTGTTTTGAAATTCTTTTCACTTTGAAAATTCAGAGCCCTTTTGAAGCATTTTCAAAAACGGATAAATGATTTATAAAATCCCAAACCCGTTTTAAAACCTTTGGCTCTGATACCACAACTGTAACACCCCCAAACTTAACCCTTTTGGAAAGGTATTACCGCCAGTGACCCTAGTGTTCCTTACCGAGATCACCCAAGGCTTTACCAAATAAATACAATTTATGAAATGCAATTGATACACAAAGATCAAGCATTAAATTCCAAAACATAACATTGTTGAGGAAATAAGAGTTACGGGATTACAACCCAATCCCGAATAGGTCAAAACATAGTTTAAACCAAACAAAGTACAACGGAAGACAAATAAAAGATTTTACAAACGGGGTTGTGATCGTGATGATCACCTGTCCAAGGATCTCAACCTGATTAAAAGCAATTATTAAAACATCCAAAAACAATCGTCGTCTTCATAGTCAATCTAGTCTCCTCAAATCTTCACTCTATCTGATGTGCCGAATCGAACGGATGACACCAGCCCACATGCGGAGAACAAAGTTCGTGGGTTAGTCTACTTGAATAGACTAGTAAGGGTAAAAAGCAGAATGGTTCGAGTGATCGTAACCGTTTACTATCATTGTCCCTCGAATAATAACCGAAGGGACGATACATAACCCGACACTTTCACGGAATAACAACAAGAGGTATGCATGAGAGAAGATTCTGGAAGACTTCATCTTCACAGAAATCGACTCGAAAAGAGACTCCAAGAGATTGAGTCTTTAAGGAAAAATGACAAATCTGGAATGATTACAGAATCATACAACAATGATTTAAAACTGACTGAGATGCTTCGGTTCGCGACCAACCTCATCGCCTACAACGAATCCAGATTGGAAAGAGAACGTACTACATTCAAGTCAAGACGAGTTTTCCTAGTTGCACTGAACTTAACTGCACTACTCGCCCAAGGTATATTAATCATGTGCACTCGGGCACTTATCTTATTTAATTCCAAAACGAGCATTACGTTATAAGCTTTTACATCTCCACACAAGAGATATCGGATCTCCTCACAAGAGATATTGGATCTCCTCACAAGAGATATCAGATCTCCTCACAAGAGATATCGAAGGGATGAACCCTGGAAGATTTGGCACTAGCGAAGTGCGCCTACCCTGTGAAAGGGTATGGTCATGACCAAAGAGAAAGTACTGGGGATGAACCACCAAGTACCAGTTATAAAGAAACAGCTAAACCCCCTCAAGGTACATAGCGTTCCTAGCCACTAGTGCTAACTAAACAGTACAGCACAACAACCGTTACTGGATAAATCCACATAAAGGCCCGAAAGGCGATCACAGATAATAGCGTTGTTCTAACAGATATACAACCTATTATATGATTTTCAAAACAGTTTAACAAAACCGTTTCCAGACAAACAGAATATTCATTCTAAATTAATTACTCAGATAAACTACTGATAATTAATGTAAATATGGAACGAATGAGCAAGAGCGAACCGCCACTTGCCTTACTCCGTAGAATAGTCTAAAGACGTCACTGGATTCTGGGCTCGACACGGTACAGCTCTGACAGCACAACGACCTTCGAGTCGACCCATAAAAGGAACCCTAAGTTAGACCCGACATAAACAGTACGAATCTAAACACGGCGAAAGAACACGAAAGGAAAGACGCCACGATGACAACCGACCAAGCCAAAGCCACAAAGGCGTTCTGGGCACTGGCGGCGGTCGCCGTGAAGAACACGGCGGTCGCCGTTAAGAACACGGCCGACTGAAACGAGAGAAAACTCACCCAAAAACACGAGCGGTTTGGCCTCCTTCGACTTGCTTTGGCTTCTAACCTCCAAGGCTAACCAAAAGCTTCACAAAGGCACTCTGGAAACACACCAAAACAACACCGGCGAGACCTCCGGCGAGCACAAGAAAACCGGCGAAAACAAAACTCCGGCGAGAGGCGAATTTGGCAGAGGTTTGGTGCTGGGATGGCTCAAAACCTCACCCCCAACACCTCCTTTTATAGCCAAAGTGTCTGAAGCGATCAACCAAACCCTGAGACGCGGCCGAAAGCAAGATCGGCGCCCTTGATTTCCGCCGGCGACCAACGGGCAATGCCCACTGGACAATCACGACGGTCGCCGTTTTTGCCTGCGGCGGGCACGCGGTGGTCGCCATTGCCAGGTCTGTCGCGGCCAGCTAGAAGCTGACAAGCTGACTCCTCGGGCCCAACCACGGCGGTCGCCGTTTCTGAACGGCGGTCGCCGTTTTCCCCTTTTCCCGCCCATTCGGCTTTGAACGAGCATGACGATAAACCGGGATAAAAATTATCGTACGCGAACGACAATTTAAAATTCAAGGCACCTTGTCTGTATATTATTTCACTGAGAAAAATATTACAGATATAGAGCACATTACAGAATGTCTCAAGCTACCTGAATTAAATCCGACGTACACAACGGGTACTCGGGAAAATTCCATAATTCCCAAAATAACCTTACAAAAATACGGGGTATCACACAAGCAACGATGGCAACCTTTGCACTGTGTTCGATCAATATGATACACGGTTGCGCAGTCATATTTATGAGATTCAGGGGGCACTGAATGAGAGCATAGGAAAGAGATATACGCTGCTAACAAACGCAGATCTGTTCTGCAAGCTGCACTTCAAGGTCTCTGCGGTTGCACTAGCTCGTTTGATTGAGGAATACGGGAAAGGAGAAGCTCCATTGTGGAACACTATATGCAGATGCCAGATGAGGGTCAGAGACGGCTTGCTTTGCGTGCACGATTTGGCGCAAAATGTGAGGAACGAGACCCCAATTGAACCTAGCTCATTGCATCCGTTCTGGAGACAATTGACCTTGTCGGAAGTGAAGACACAAGAAGAGGAAGAAGCCTGCACACGCAACGTGAATAGATCATTGCTTGAAGAATTTTCCCGAAGTGTCTTCCCCAAATTGCCAGTTGAGGTTCAACAGAGAGCAGTCTCCACGCTTAGAAGTATAGCACATCTAGAGCAGACTACTCTGGAAGAGCCAGCCAAAGTCAGGCATAAGGGTCGGCCTCAAGGAGCTCTGAACTTTGCCACCAAAAGACAGCCGTCATCATGGGAGTACACTGACCAACAGATGGACGGAACACCTCCGAAAAAGCAAAAAGGAAGACCACCGAAGATGGGCCTACCCTTACCATGTGGTGCCACGTCATTGATCAAGAACCCGTGGCGATATCGTGGCCAGATCCCCAAGTGTATGTTCCCACACGTTGGAGGATGGTATGAGATAGAGCCTGATGGAAACTGCGGGTACAGAGCAATTGCGCATGGTCTGGGCTTAGGGGAAGATCAGTGGGCTTTTGTTCGACGTACCATGATCGCTACGTTAAGAAAAGAGTATGAGCTACTCGCGTCACTTTGGGTGTCTACGATGACACTTGAGGAAATGGAGGCGAAGCTTGATTGGTTTCCCTCGCCGAACAGGCCGGCCCCACCGGAGACGTGGTTGGAGCTCCCGGATATGGGATGTTTGGTGGCAACGACATTCACATGTGTGTTTGTTACCGTCGGGGGTGGCGTGGGGACGACATACCTGCCTATGAAGGGGGTGACAAACGAAGCATTGACTGGCGAGTTTCTGAAGACGGTATGCATTTGCCATGTCGCGAAAGAGCAACATTTTATTGTGGTACGTTAATACAATCACATTTGTTTATACTATCTTGTGTTAAAACATATGTATGATGCATTGATTTTGATGTAGATTGGGCTGGCCAAAACTTCGCCCTTGCCTCCTATTTACTCGGGGTGGCTGTATCATCATGACCCATGTGCGGGTGATTACGTAGATCAATGGCTATTAGACCGTTCGATGGAGTACGAACCAGACAAGGCCGAACCGAAGACAAAACGAAAGAAGAAGGTCGAAACAGTCGATTTATGTAATGAATGATATGTATGTATTATGATGCAATGAGTTCGACATTTCTAACTTCAACAAAAAAACATTCAAACTTCAACAAAACATTCAAATCCAAAGTCTAATGCTCAAATGACAAAGCAGCCAAGTTCAATGGTTCGAAAGGAAGGGATACATTTGCTCCAATGATTGTCGTAACGCCTCGGCTAGGTCTTCGCATTGGTCATCTCCATGGTGGTGATCGCGATATGGATCCAGCCGTCCGTAGAAACTATCGAGGCACTGCACGCGAGATAAGTGGATACGATTAATAAACAGATTGTACCAAAAAATAAACAAGATATAATTACATGCTTACTTACCTGCTGCTGAGTGTAACGATCCTCTTGAGGGAGGATGAATGGATGTGTATGCTGCAGGTACCACTGCATGTAATCATCGCTATACTCGTGGGATTGGCGGACTGGAGGACCCATGGCTTGTAGGCTAATGGAATGTTCATTGCGGGTATTCCATGCATGTAAGGATCTATCGTATTCCACCGTGTAACTGCTGATCTTCGTGCCCCTACATGGCTTAATTGGAACAATCGGTGGTCTTGGACATTGTTGTGCATGCCCAAACTGCCTAGCTACTCGATCCGGCATGTAAGGCTCAGTGACCCACAAACAGGATATGACTCCATGGAATCGCGATGAAGCAAACATCCCATTATTGAAGTCAATTGAGCCGTATGGCATCCACTCAACCTAAACAAAATTGAATTTCAAACAACTTATCATGCATATATATTTTAACATACTAGATAAGGACCGTATATGCACTTACACTCTCAGCACGCATCTCATCCAGCTCCTCCCTATAATTTCTGGTCCGGTTGGGTTCATGAGACATGTCCCATTTTCTGGCGTATGGGATCGGCTATTGGGGGTCCTAGTAAACACTCTGTGCAGGTCTAAACATGGGAAAATATTGATATATCCATGCCTACAAAACAATTACATATAAGTCATTTCCCAAATAACAAACATATAATATATCTATAACAAAAATTCATATATTTTTATTCAAGCCATTTCATACCTGAATCAGAGTGAAGCATGTGGACATGACCCGCGCATCCTTCCTTGTGCACTCGCCCAAGCTGCGGTACACGTGTGTAAGAACACCGGTACCCCATGCATAGTTCGTGACTTTTGTGAGATCAGTCACGAACGGAGTGTAATACACGTGCAACCGATGTTGAGACTTGTCAGGAAAGAGGGCATACCCCACCAAGTACAGCAAGAACCCAGCCGTCTGCTTCTTGTTAGTCAACACCTGGCAATGAGTCTTAAAATCTCCCGCATGCACGTTATCGGCGACGATAGCATCATCCTCCAGCTCAAAAAACTCATGCGCCTGCTCCATCAACGCCTTCTTTAAATCATTGCGTGAGAGCTGCTCGTGCCATTTCTTCGGGGGACCCATGTCTTGCCCTTGTATTTGCAGCCCAAGGATCATCCACACATCATGGAGAGTTATAGTCATATCTCCCCATGGCATGTGGAATGAGTTGGTTTCCGGTTGCCAACGCTCGACGAAGGCACCGATCAGCGTCTCATCCACATGCTCGTGCATGATGTCTGATAGATGACATAGCCCGGACGCAGACGCCATGCTACCCCACGCATCTTCCAACGTGAAACGCCATGAGCGTAACTACTTCCCTCGCTGCTGGAACCTCAAGGGTGGCACCGTCTGTATATGAACATAATTAAGTAATCCTTCAGACTTATTCAAATCAAGATTAATAATTAAAAAAAATACAGTTACATGTAACTTACAACGCGCTGGTAGAGGAGGTACGCCACGTGGTTCACAAAACTCTTTAGGAGTTCAGGGCTCTCCGGACCTCCAGGAACGCTCACCACCAGTTCAGGGTCGTATCTCACATTCTTCTTTGATCGAGATGGTTTTGCCCGCGAAGAAGAGGCTTCCTGAGGCTCTTCGTCCCCGCCCGGAGCGTCATCTCTTGGGATCCAGGCATTGCTGGACTGGTCCTGAGTCCCCCATGTATTTGCATGATCCTACATTTATTAAATTGATCATATGCAATAAGAATTTATAAACAAATGCATGTTATACTAAATGTACTTACCATCGGCTGATGATAGGGAGCGTTCGGGTACAATGTCGGGTTCTCCCACGGGTTGTCCTGCTCATCAACCCCCTGATAATAATCCATCGGGATACGATGAAGGCTCACGTGCGGCGGGAGTACCGAAGGACTAAAATTCCGCCCGTAGTAGTTATTCTGATCTATTGTATCAGAATAACCATGCAGCGGACTCCCCTGGTAGTCCCGGTGTAATACCCCTCATTTTTAGTAAGGGTATTTGAGTAATTTTCCCAACCTTCGTTCAATTAATTATTTCGCTTTCAGTGGAGTTCGGATTTTCCGTAACATCCATGATGTCCGAAATAATTCCGTGAGTGGTATAAAATACATTCGATGTATTTTTCGGAACTTAAAATATTTGTTTGGATACAAACATATAATTTCCGGGGTTTAAAACTGATACCAAAGCCAATTCCCCCGCCTGTGCTAACACTGCCACGATACTCCCCCCGTGTAAAACCTGTCGGGGCATATGTCAATTCGTTGGACAACAAGCTGCCTCTCCTTGGAGCTATTTATAGAGCTCGATCGTGCAGCTCAACCACACCATCTTCATCATCTCTCTCGTCCTCTGCTTCCTCCCGCTCCCTTCTCTGTTTGTCAAAGCTTCCGCTGGCGAGCTCTCTCCTCCGTTCGAGCTTCCTCTCGCCACCTCGTTTCCGGTGGAGCCCTCTCCGAGCTCGTCCCCCGTCGGTCGTCGCCGGCCGCCGAAGCCAGCCGAGCTCCGCCGCGTCATCCTTTGCCCCTCCCCTGTTCTGGGTGGTGATGCGTTGCTGCGAGCTATTGTTGGGCTGCTGTCCGAGCCACCTCCGTGGTGCTGCTCCTCCTTTTCCCCGGCGCGGCTCCGTCCCAGTGTCGAAGACCCCCGTCGAGCCGAGCCCCTGTTTCGTTGTTATGCTGTTGTTGTTCATGAAATTGGGTTGAAGGTGATGATGAACAGTAGTGGAGTGGGGCCCTCCCCTTGTTTAATTGTTGCTGGGCCGAGAGGTCCAAAATCATTTCAGTCCAGATTTAACCCGAAATTATTCGAGCGGTATAATTTTGATCCCCTTTCGTCCGTATTTTTCTTTAGGAAAATTTAATAAATATTTTTATGATTTAATATCATAAAAATTTATTAAATATAATTCCTTAAATTCGTCCAGTCAAATTAATTGATAGATAATTAATTTGTCAGTTAGAGCGTGATCTGCTGAATCGCGTATGGACTCGTAATCAGTTGGAGTTATCTGAAGCTTAAGCCATATCCTTGGAAATGATATTTTCGGTAGTCGTCTCGTCTAGATTCATCGCCGAATCTACTCCAGGCAAGTGGCGGTTCGCTCTTGCTCATCATTCCATATTTCCATTAATTATCAATTGTTTAATTGTTAATTAATTTGGGATGATTATTGTTCTTGTCTGGGAACGGTTTTGTGAAACTGTTTTGGATATTAAAATGGATATTATAATAGGTTGTATATCTGTTAGAACAACGCTATTATATATATATGATCTAGATTGAAATATATCTAGGATGTTGGCCTTAATGACTTTATTATGATTGACTGTTCTGAACTGCTTAGTTAGAACGAGTATTCGTAGGAACGCTACTCGGTATCTCTCAGTGAGTACTAGTCGTTTCTTTATAACCAAGTGGATGAGATGTCCAGGCCCCAACACTTTTCTTTGGTCATGACCATTCCCTGTCCGTGTACAGGGAAGGTGCACACAGCTGGTGCCACTCTCTGGGATTTAGTCCCAACTCTTTATATCTCAATATCCAGTGTGGATGAGATTCTAAAAGCTTGAAACGTGAATGATCGTTTTGGAACTAAATAAGATAAGTGTCCGAGTGCACATAATTAATTTACCTCCGGCGAGTAGTGCAGCTAGGTGATAGTGCAACTAGGAAACTCGCCCTGACTTGAATGTAGTACGTTCTCTTTCCGATCTGGATTCGTATCATGCGGTGATTCGTATTATACGGTGAGGTTGGTCGTGGACCGAAGCATCTCAGTCAGTCTTTAAATGTATATGTATATATATATATATATGAACTTATAATGTTCCAGACATTTGTCATGCTTCCGATAAGACTCACTCTTATGGAGTCTTTTCTTGGATTAATTCCTATAAGACTCATTTCCGTTGGAGTCTTCTCTTGATCATGTCTTTTGATATATTTCAGTAGAAGTATGGTGGTTGGCTATCGTTATCGGTTATTATCCGAGAAACGATAAGTCTAACCTAATATGACTACTTAGAACCACTCTGCTTTGTACCCTTGCGTAGTCTTTCATTAGACTAACCAACCGTAATTATTCCCTTGCATGGTTGGCTGGTGTCATCCGTTCGATTCGGCACATCAGATAAGTTGCCACTCCACGAAGGCTAAGAACGACTATGACGGGAGGTGTTTTTGACAAGTTTATCCAGGCTGAGATCCTTGGCATTGATCGCTGTGATCAAGACTTATTTTATCTTTAAAAGACTTCCGCTATGCTTTAATTACTTTGATGACAATGTTTTATCCTACGGGGATTGGGTTGTAATCCCCCGACACATGTTTTAAAGATGGTTGTTGATTATATAAAAGTTGTTTATGATTTGTATAATCCGGTTTAGCCTTGGGTGGTTTCGGAGGTGAAATCTGAGATCACTGGCGGTAATACCCTTTCCAATTGGGTTAAGAATTTGGGGGTGTTACAGATTTGGTATCAGAGCCGAAAGTTTTTAAAACGGGTTTGGGATTTCATGAACCATTTACTCGTTTTTGAAAATGTTGTCAAACGGCTCTTGTGGACTCACATGCGGCACCAGTACCGGCACCGTTGGGTGGCTGGGTGTGTGATGTGGCTGGGGTAGCTTGGCCTGGGGAGTGTTACAGATCCGGTTTGAAATAATTTCACTCGTTTGAAATATTTTCGAAGGCTCTGAATTTTCAAAATGAAAAGAATTTGAAATATCACTGTTCATAGTCGTGCCTTCTTTAGTCCGATATGAGAGGTATGAGAGTTACCTCTATATCTAGAAAGACTGATTTCTTCTTGTTGTTATAAGACATAGGTATTTGTCTATTCTTTTGAAAGGACTCAGAAGGTGTCGAGATGATTCTATCATCTCTAGTAATGTTAGATTTCTCTGTTTCTCAGAGATATTTTGAGGTTGGAAGACCTAGTAGTTCCCTCAAAGGTATCAAGTATGTGCTTCATGAGTTGGTAGTACTAATATCCTAGCGCTGTAATCTCCGAATAATTATGTGTGAACGCTCGGGAGATTAGTGTAGATGAATCTTGTGCTCTATGTTCATAATTCATCTATAGAATTACCAAGTTGATCTATTCTAAGTAATTGTATGGGATAATTAAGGAATTACTCTTAAGAGTTTTGATGTCTAAGTATGATGTCATAGTCGTTGACATTCATTGTTGAGAAAACAAATACGGAGGATGAATGCTCGATGCAGTCGGGATTTGCATCCGTATGAGAATTCGTGGGTTGAACCTAAGGTAGAGTTCGTTGAGCCGTTAAGGTAGGCCAACGAAATATTGTAATAACGACGTTTAAATGGAAGCGATTTCCAAGGGAACTCTAAGGAAAATTCCGAGGGAAGATCCAGAAGGAACTTCCGATGAGAACCCGGAGGAAGACCGCGTAAGGCAAGGCTAGAAGAGTTTGATGCCTAAAGTGTTCATTTATGAGTATCTTTTAGGAAATAAGGATATTGGGAGAAGTTATGGAAATATTTATTTCTTCTTGAGACATCATATTCCTAGTATTTGGAGGTATATGTTATGTGGAGTTAATGAGATTAAGAGTTATATCTCACTTGTGTACTTGAGATTTTTGTTCCACTAGAAGTATACAGAGGTGGACTAGTGCAAAGTCCGGAATGTCTAGTTATGGAATCATGTTGTAGGCATTAATGTGGATAAAGTGTTGTGAAGGAATAAGTTGATTAAGGGAATAATTCAATAAGAACTCGTTTCTCCTATTGCGATCTTGAGTAAGACTGTGAAATCCGGAGTTATGATGGTCGGGTTCATAAGTAAGTATGACCCATATAGGACCAATGGTTAAAGCTTTTGGAAAAGCCAAGTGTATGAAATCATAGGTATCCTTTGGGGAGATCTATTTGAGATTTGTTTGAGGTAATATAAGGGAATGATGCAATTAAGTCCAGGATGGATAGTAGATTGTGTGAGGAATATAAAGATTTTTAACTTAGAAATAAGTCATTTAAGACAGTACGAGTCGTTGGACTCGATAAGTGGAATTTCCAGAGGATGAAGAGTTATGACTCTTGGGAATTGTCTAAGATTGACATCTTGTGAGTATGTCATCTATAAGGCTTATGGTATCACTCTCTTGGATGAGATAGGAGTAATATCTTATGTGATACGTTTCGAGGAACGTAGGAATAAGATATTATGGTTGTTCTTGAATCTTAAAGGAGTTAAGTTAGAAATTGTTTAAAGAGATGTGTTAAATTATTCTTGTAAGGATTTTAAGTTAGAGATGGCGTAAGGCCAGTCTTATTTTAAGATAAATAATGGAATTGTGGGAGATATCTTTAAGGAATTAAGGAAGTTATGATTTGAGGTTACTAAGATTTAATATCTGAGTTATAAGAAGATAATGTGTAAACCTTGAGGTTGTTTAAAAGAAGATTGGAGGAGAAATGTGTGTTCTCCTATTGAAGGTGCATTAATATCGTTATGATAATTTTGGGAGACCATTATTGTATAAAGGTCAAGATCTTGTGGATATAGTGAGAATGATTACATGGTATAATATATAGAGATGAGGTTGCGAATGATATCAAATAGACTTGAGGAAAAGGTGGCCATGTTTATTAAGGTGACCAATTGTGGGAAGATATGAGTTAAAGATATGACAAAGAGGTACTAAGTTGCGGTACAGTTGATTTCTATGTATATACTTGATAATTGGATTGTCGAAAGGAAGTTAGTAGAGAGATGTTATATTCTTCTATATAAGAATATTAAGGTCTTTAGGAGAAATAAGGCATAACAACGAAGTTATATTGGAGATTTTTGTAATGGATACTCTGGTTAAGGTAATGGTAATCCTGTGGATGATTACATCTATTCTAGCAAGAGTAAGGAATATAGACAATATGTTGTAAGTGGATACATGATCGAATAGGTAGTTCGATGTTGGCAATATAAGTTATGAAGACCAAATTGGTTAAGGATACTAACCTAAGGAAGTTTGGGTATATACTTTGAAAGAAGTTTAGAGGTAAGTGAAAGAGAATGTGTATTCTCATAATTAAAGTATAGTGAGTCTATTGTGGTGATCATGACTTTGATAATGATCACGATTTAGTACAAGTATAGCATATGGAGATAGAATATGCGAGATAGTAGTATCATCTTTGCCTTCGGGGGAGTGATAAAAGATGAGGTCTCAGGTTTGAGTCTCTTCACCAACCTACTGGAAGTGGCGAGAATGTTGGGCCACCAGTGATGGGTTATAGTGTATGGGCTACGACGGATGCTGGAAATGGCTGAGCCTGGGCTCGGAGCCACTAGTGGGCCGTCTGTAAACCATAACAATGCATTTTTAAGATCAGGTAGTGAGATTATGGTGATTCCAGTCATTCTTAGTTTAGCGATGCTAGTTTCGGGGTCGAAACTTCTTTTAAGGGGGTAGTGATGTAATACCCCTCATTTTTAGTAAGGGTATTTGAGTAATTTTCCCAACCTTCGTTCAATTAATTATTTCGCTTTCAGTGGAGTTCGGATTTTCTGTAACATCCATGATGTCCGAAATAATTCCGTGAGTGGTATAAAATACATTCGATGTATTTTTCGGAACTTAAAATATTTGTTTGGATACAAACATATAATTTCCGGGGTTTAAAACTGATACCAAAGCCAATTCCCCCGCTTGTGCTAACACTGCCACGATACTCCCCCCGTGTAAAACCTGTCGGGGCATATGTCAATTCGTTGGACAGCAAGCTGCCTCTCCTTGGAGCTATTTATAGAGCTCGATCGTGCAGCTCAACCACACCATCTTCATCATTTCTCTCGTCCTCTGCTTCCTCCCGCTCCCTTCTCTGTTTGTCAAAGCTTCCGCTGGCGAGCTCTCTCCTCCGTTCGAGCTTCCTCTCGCCACCTCGTTTCCGGTGGAGCCCTCTCCGAGCTCGTCCCCCGTCGGTCGTCGCCAGCCGCCGAAGCCAGCCGAGCTCCGCCGCGTCATCCTTTGCCCCTCCCCTGTTCTGGGTGGTGATGCGTTGCTGCGAGCTGTTGTTGGGCTGCTGTCCGAGCCACCTCCGTGGTGTTGCTCCTCCTTTTCCCCGGCGCGGCTCCGTCCCAGCGTCGAAGACCCCCGTCGAGCCGAGCCCCTGTTTCGTTGTTATGCTGTTGTTGTTCATGAAATTGGGTTGAAGGTGATGATGAACAGTAGTGGAGTGGGGCCCTCCCCTTGTTTAATTGTTGCTGGGCCGAGAGGTCCAAAATCATTTCAGTCCAGATTTAACCCGAAATTATTCGAGCGGTATAATTTCGATCCCCTTTCGTCCGTATTTTTCTTTAGGAAAATTTAATAAATATTTTTATGATTTAATATCATAAAAATTTATTAAATATAATTCCTTAAATTCGTCCAGTCAAATTAATTGATAGATAATTAATTTGTCAGTTAGAGCGTGATCTGCTGAATCGCGTATGGACTCGTAATCAGTTGGAGTTATCTGAAGCTTAAGCCATATCCTTGGAAATGATATTTTCGGTAGTCGTCTCGTCTAGATTCATCGCCGAATCTACTCCAGGCAAGTGGCGGTTCGCTCTTGCTCATCATTCCATATTTCCATTAATTATCAATTGTTTAATTGTTAATTAATTTGGGATGATTATTGTTCTTGTCTGGGAACGGTTTTGTGAAACTGTTTTGGAAATTAAAATGGATATTATAATAGGTTGTATATCTGTTAGAACAACGCTATTATATATATATGATCTAGATTGAAATATATCTAGGATGTTGGCCTTAATGGCTTTATTATGATTGACTGTTCTGAACTGCTTAGTTAGAACGAGTATTCGTAGGAACGCTACTCGGTATCTCTCAGTGAGTACTAGTCGTTTCTTTATAACCAAGTGGATGGGATGTCCAGGCCCCAACACTTTTCTTTGGTCATGACCATTCCCTGTCCGTGTACAGGGAAGGTGCACACAGCTGGTGCCACTCTCTGGGATTTAGTCCCAACTCTTTATATCTCAATATCCAGCGTGGATGAGATTCTAAAAGCTTGAAACGTGAATGATCGTTTTGGAACTAAATAAGATAAGTGTCCGAGTGCACATAATTAATTTACCTCCGGCGAGTAGTGCAGCTAGGTGATAGTGCAACTAGGAAACTCGTCCTGACTTGAATGTAGTACGTTCTCTTTCCGATCTGGATTCGTATCATGCGGTGATTCGCATTATACGGTGAGGTTGGTCGTGGACCGAAGCATCTCAGTCAGTCTTTAAATGTATATGTATATATATATATATATATGAACTTATAATGTTCCAGACATTTGTCATGCTTCCGATAAGACTCACTCTTATGGAGTCTTTTCTTGGATTAATTCCTATAAGACTCATTTCCGTTGGAGTCTTCTCTTGATCATGTCTTTTGATATATTCCAGTAGAAGTATGGTGGTTGGCTATCGTTATCGGTTATTATCTGAGAAACGATAAGTCTAACCTAATACGACTACTTAGAACCACTCTGCTTTGTACCCTTGCGTAGTCTTTCATTAGACTAACCAACCGTAATTATTCCCTTGCATGGTTGGCTGGTGTCATCCGTTCGATTCGGCACATCAGATAAGTTGCCACTCCACGAAGGCTAAGAACGACTATGACGGGAGGTGTTTTTGACAAGTTTATCCAGGTTGAGATCCTTGACGTTGATCGCTGTGATCAAGACTTATTTTATCTTTAAAAGACTTCCGCTATGCTTTAATTACTTTGATGACAATGTTTTATCCTACGGGGATTGGGTTGTAATCCCCCGACACATGTTTTAAAGATGGTTGTTGATTATATAAAAGTTGTTTATGATTTGTATAATCCGGTTTAGCCTTGGGTGGTTTCGGAGGTGAAATCTGAGATCACTGGCGGTAATACCCTTTCCAATTGGGTTAAGAATTTGGGGGTGTTACACCCGGTAGTTGTGAAGAGGCTCAAACTCTGCCCTACCTCCATGAGAAGAAGGAACCGCCATCAAGCTCTGAACTCCTATCATTCCAGCGACCCCACTACTGCTATCGGCTCCAGTCTGGTATGCGCCACTACTGCTACCGGCTCCAGTCTGGTATGCGCTGGTCTCATCATCTCGGTAGCAGACATTCCTCCGTTGCCTCCTAAACCTGTCGACCTCTTCACCAGTCCTATAGGACTGTTCACGTACAAGGTTGTGGCGTATCCGACATTCAGTTCTGTCCCCATGCTCCATCTGCGGTTACATATCAAGACATTTTATTACCCAAAAAATTTACAGCCAACAACTCGGTCAACAACTCGGCCGAGTTTTCGACCGAGTTATTCACGGTGAACCAGAAGCCCAGATGCAGAGAATTCACACGTTAAGTGTGAACTAACGTCACACGTAACGTGTGGTGCACATTCACACGTTACGTGTGAATGTGCACATTTCAATTTGCCGGAGAGTCGCCAGCGGCACTCCGACGACTCTCCGGCCGTCTTTTCCGACGAGCATTCACAATTCCGGCGAGTTTTTTTCATCAAAATATACATGTAATTCATCCAAAATTCCACAATTTTTACAAATCTATCAATACTATCACTTCCACTTCCATATTTTCACACAAAATTCAACATAAATCCTCATGCAAACAATAACTTCAAAATTACCCAAAAAATCAAAAACAGTCACAAAACCTTCCCCAAAGCATAGATCTACCACCCTAAACATCAAAATAACATAGATCTATAATATGGATCTACAATTCCTAACCAATAACTTCAAATCTAACAAAACAAATCAAACAACGACGAGTAATAACTAACCTTTCAAAGATCTTGAACGTAACGCGCGGAGTCGATCGATTCGTCACGATGAGAGCAAAGAGACGCGTAACGAGGAGAGCAACAAGAATTGCGGCTTCGAATGAATGAAGGAGGAGAGCAAGATCTGGCTTTTAAAGCCAGATCCATGCCACACGTTACGTGTGGCATGTACCCACACGTAACGTGTGGATGTGTCTCACGCGTAACGTGTGGGACAGTCTCACACGTTACGTGTGGGGCTTGAACAGGTGCCTTTCCGCGCGTAACGCGGGAAGCCTATTTCCACGTTACGTGCGAGACCTATGCGCCAAAAGGCAAAAATGTCTATGCGCCGAATAGTATGGCCCTATAATTATACATAAAATTTATCTAAAAACCCCATCTAAAATCCTTTCACTAAAAGCCACCAATATACCATGAGACTTTTAACAAATAAATACATTCAAATCCTCCTAAAAATCCGGACTAAAAGGTCTCGTTAAAGGTGCCCTAATATTAAACGGATCTTTATCTACTCTCAATTTATAATAATTTTTTTAAGGGTAAAAAAAAGAGGGTTGAAGGTTCAAAATTTAAACACTTTCTCTCAAATCAATCACGCAATAGTTTGTAGCCACTCTTCTGCTTCGTCTTCTTCTCCTCCATTACAATTCCAATTTTCCACGCAATACGTTTGTCGGCGATGGGTTCGGGGAGTAGTCGTCTTGGTGATCGGCGTCCAAAGGCCACAAATTTCAAACGCCGGATCTCCTCTTTCATCTGTGGCTCTTCCAGCTCCCGAGCTACCGCTGAGGTATCCGCAGAATTCCAAACAGTGTCTTTTTCAATTCGGAAACCCTAACTATGCTGTTTTCTTGTCGTTTCTAGTTGATTTTTGGATTGATTCCTGATTTGTTTATCCTAAGTTTCGATTTGTGTTTGCTGATATATAATTTGATTTTCATTGCATTTATCTGTATACGAGCTGGACTTTTGGATTTTGGGGGAGTAGAACTATGCAGGATTTGTCTTAGGAGGATGATATGTGTGATCGCGCTAATGTGTTTAGGAGGCGCTATTGTTAGGGTTTAGATTATTCTTGTGCTCAGTTGCCAGCCGTAATGTTCATATTTGTCAACGGCCCTAAATGGATTTTAATGACTGATATACTGATATTATTCATTAGATGGAAGATTATCCAGTCGAATTGCTGGTGAATTCTGCAGGGTATAGCAATTCAGTACCCGGTAACTCTCAGGGGCTGCATAAGGAATCTGCTTTGAGATCAACTGAAGGAACTGAGTTTACCAGCCCTAAATCTGAACAAGGATTGTTATCTGATAGTAGTACTTTGAGTAGTGAGAATAGGATTTTGGAGAATGCTCGAAGCAACATTGAAACAGCCAGTAAAGGAAAACATGGTACGGAAGGTAATGAATCAGCTCTTGCTCACCATCTTCACAAAGAAATCAGATCTTCTCAGCCTGGTACAAGCAGTGCATCTTGTAGTGGAGAACAATCTTCAAGAGATGTGGGTTGTGGCATGCTCTTGAGTGGTGTCGATGACCTGGAGAATAATGGCTCTCCAGAGAGTTCCACTGGAGACCCGTCCCCTGTTAGATTTCCACGACAAGAGCTCAGTAGTCTGGTTATAGACAGGGCTGGTGTTGAAGGACACGGTGATGTACAGACAGGAATAGCTGACTCGAGTTCTGTTGTTTCTCCTGCTGTTTCTAGTTCAAATATAGGTTCATGGTCACTTGGAAATGATGGTATCCAAGATACTTTGCCTTTGGAATTAGGATTCATTGTGTCAGATAGGATACAAGGCAGTACAGAAGGTAATGTACTTCATGTGGATATTACGAGCATTTCTTCTGCCAATTTTTCTGGAATCAGTAATGGGATAAGTACTCGAGAAGCAAGGAGGAACAGCAGAAGAATGTTTTGGGATGCCTTTTCAACTCGCAATTCTAGAAGACACGTTGATTCCCCGGCCATCCTTTCTGCTACGGATGATGTTGACGACATAGGCTATCATCGGAGTTGGCTTCTTGATTTTGGCAGTGATATCTTAAATGATGGAATGAGTGACGATCTTTGGCATTTGGGTAGGAGGACTCAGAGGAGCCACCTTGCTGGTGAGCGAAGGTCGCACTCCAGATCTGAGGTGAGGTTTTATATTCTCTCTCTCAGCTTTTGGTTCAATGCATAACAGTTAATGAGCTTGACAGATTTGAACTGCAAAAGGCAAAAAAAAAATCTTCTATAGATTTGAATCTTATTAATCATAATTCAGACCTCTCTTCTATCATTATATGTTCATATCATCAATAGCTACCTACTTTGAAAACCGTTCTTAGATAAAGCCTTGCTTTGTCCTCTGCATAATTATTCTCTTCTTAGTTTGGTGTTTGAAGCTATGTATGTATGAGTCATTCTTGGCTGATTTCATGAAAATTATTCCTCATCTGCCTCTTTCAGTTCTGGGGAAGACTACGAGGTGGTACTGGTGAAAGAGGTGGGAGGATCGTCTGTCCGTCAGGATTGCATCCTGATGGTTCGTGTTTATGTGGGTTGGAAGATGAGACCAGCGGCCAAAGTAGCATGTCACGTATCATCATGCTTGCAGAAGCTTTGTTTGAGGTATTTTTATATTCATCAGCAGCATAGATTTCAGTTCCAGTTATGATAGAGTGCAATGTCACATGGCATATGCATATTTATGTATACTAGATAACAAAAGCTTATAACTTACTTTTAAATTGCAGGTTCTGGATGAGCTTCATCGGCAACCAACATCATTTGGACTATCCATTTTCTCAAATCCAGCTCCTGAGGCAACTGTTGATTCACTTCCAGTCAAGTCTTATGTGAAGTCGACTGCAGTTGAAAGTGGAGATGACGTGGAACAGTAAGGGCATCCTGTATTTCTATAGAGAAGAACGGATTAGACTTTAATCTTCAATTCGGTCTTACATTTTCTTACTGCAATTACGTCTCTCCACTTACGGCAGGTGCTACATTTGTCTGGAGGAATACGAGACTGGTGATAAAATACGAGTTCTTCCTTGCACCCATGAATACCACATGACATGTGTTGATAAATGGCTCAAAGAAATACACGGGTAGTGTTATCTTCTTCATCTCTGTCCTAACTGCAGTTGAACCGCATCCATACTATAAATGTCTTCCTTTGCACTTTCTGATTCATTCCTTGACCCTTTGATTGTATGCAGAGTTTGCCCCCTTTGCCGTGGTGACGTTGGACAAGGAACAACAGAGGGCTCTTTGCTTTACTCAGATGGGTCATCAATGCCTGTAGATCTAGTCTAGATCATGTATATACTAGACGGTTTGTTCCTTGGAGGGTTGGTCTTTCAAGAAAAGAAGAAACTCTGTGCTATAGCATGTTGTACCATGGTTCAGGCGCAGGGTCTTCCTAGTGGAAAATGGTCTTTGTAAATACATACTTAGCAATGCTGAAGTGGCAAACAAACATGGAATCTGCATCTGTTGTGATAGAAAGAACTCATCTCCTGGCTTGTAAGCTCAATGTTGTGTTGTTAGTTAACAGAAGAAGCCAATTGTACCACAAAAGAAATAGGTGAAGATGGAGACCAAGTTTTATACTGGCAATGGCTCAACCTTAGTGTGGGTACTGCCTCTTGCTTTGTCAAAGAAATGCTGTATAACAAGTGCTTACAGCTAAGTCTTACAAGAAATAAAAAGAATGCTTCTTTAGTAGCAAATCCTTGTCGTGCTTCGCACTGTCCACTATTACAATTTTAAATTAGGTGTCGTGCATCACATGTAGACCCGTCAACTGGGCCGGGTTATGTCGGGTTCAGATCAAATTGGATTCGGGTCGATAAAAAATTTTGGGTCGGGCGGGTTGGGTTCAGATTGATCCGGCGGGTCGAATATATCATTTTTTATAATTATTATTATAATTTTTAACTTTAATAAAATAATTAATATTGGGAAATTCTTGTTGGTGTCCCTGTGTTTAGGGTTATTCATGTTGGTGTCTCACGATTAAGTTTTTTCTTGTTGGTGTCCCTAAGGTTTGGGTTTATTTGCTTCGTAATCAAACATTTTCATGTTTGTACCATTCTAGTTCAAATTGATTAAATCAAAGTCTACCATTGTGTTCCTCGCCCTCAAATTAGTAAGATTTGACTCCTAAAATATCCAAATCTATGTCCGACCCATATCGATTTGAATTCCGAAGCAACAACCCGTTTCGACCTTAAGAATTCAAATCGGAATGATTCGAGTATGGATTTGAGTGTTTTAGGAGTCGAATCCTACTAAGTTGAGGTCAATAAACATAGTGATGAACTTCTATTTGATCAATTTGAACCGAAATGATACAGATATGAAAAATTTCGGTTACAAAGCGAACAAACCAAAACCTTAGGGGTACCAACAGGAAAAAACTTAATCGTGGGGCACCAACAGGAATAACCCTAAACTCAGGGATACCAACAAGAATTTCCCTTAATATTATATAATTATTTAATAAAGAATATTAAAATATTTAATATAAATGAAACAAAATATGCGAAATAACGGAGACCCGCAAGCTCGAATTTTCGTTCGGATCAGGTCAGGTTTGGGTTCGGATCCTTCTTAACCCAGTGATGTTCGGATCAGGTCTCGATCCAAATATTTCGGATCGGGTCGGATTTTCGGGTTGAGTCAGTTTTTGAACGTACCATCCATCACTTCAACTTTTTCCCCATTTGTCTTGTTTCTCTTAACAAAGAATCATGGCAATAGGGACAATCAATCACACATCTATTATACAACCATTGTCTCAAGTCTCAACCACTGAAATCACACATGATAGTTTCTTCCACAACACCAAACAAATGGTCCTAATAAACAGATAATCCCACCATTGCCCTCAACCACCACCACAAGGATAGGCCTTTAGCTAAATCACTGCAAACAAAACTCTATTCACAAAAATTGTAACATGGTAATTAGATGTGTTAAAAAATGTCCAAACCCGGTTGATCCGATCCGACAACTCGACGTTCTAAGCTAATTTGAGGATTCTTCAGAGAAGATGGCGATTCTGCAACATGGGCAATGAGCATTGGTTTGAAGCCAAGGCAAAAGACACCTTGAATGAAACCTATGAGCACATGCAAGATTGACCAAGTTGTCACCAACTTTGTACTGATCCAAGCAAACTGCACATTCCTCTTGCTCTGATGCCTTCCACCCAACAAGCTTATTTGCCCATCTCACAAGCTTCTTCTTCTTTGACCCAAAAACTTCTGTCTGAAGCTCCCTTATCATCCCTCTTCTCCCATCTCTGTGCCTCAATCTCTCTTCACTTAGATCACTGTTATTCCTGCAAATGATGGAAAACAAGGTTAAAGTTTCAATCTTTTACCCCTATAGAAAGTTCTTGATTGGCAACCTTAACAAATCAACTTATAAAACTTGCTTATTTCATTACAAATCTGCCTAATAATACCTTTGAATTTCTGATTTCCACTGTGCTCTTAGCCTCTCATCCAGCCTCTCCTTGGCTTCCCTGGCCACTTGTCCAAGCTTTTCATCTTGAGAAACCCTATCAATTGCACTCCTCTGCTGTTGTCACATCATAAAGGGATCTAAAAGTCAGAAATCAGACCAACCCACAAATTCCTTTTGTATAAGATTATCAAAAATGGTGATTTTAATAGATGATTATTACCACAGAGGAAGAAGAAGAAGAAGAAGAAGAGATGAGATTGGCTTCACATCCACTAGTAGCATATAGGCAAAAAGTAGAGCGCCTGGTGTATCCATGGCCACCTCCTGAACCTAAACCACCAAGATTTGAACTCAAACCACCATTTTGATGGATTCTTCTTCTTCTTGCAGCTTCAACTCCTGGTAGCATCCCAGACATTTTTGTTTGTGTTTTTGTTTTCTGGGTTTTTCTCCTTTATGCAGTGGATCTTGAGAACTCAGATAAAGATTGTATCTTTGAATCTGATGCAGATGAAGAAATGGAACTGTGCTGCCAATAGGAAGAAGGTGTTTTATTATATACAAATACCTGAATTTCTGAGAAAGGGGGATTGTGGGGATCAGATCAAGAAATTATAATAGGGGGTCCAGGCATTGTTTTGTTTGATTTGGAAAATCAAAGTTACAAGGTTGTGAATTTCAACTCTTATAGCCATGGTGCAATTAATTATATTAGTATTTTTGGGGGTTTTGATAAAGAAATGTTGAAGGTAGTTGCCAGGAAAGAAGGGAGTTAGCAAGGAATGGAAAATAATGGTGGAGGGAGGAAAGTGCAGATGAAGCTTCACACTAATTGAATTGTGGACTGGAAAGGAAATGCATTGGTGACCTGACTCTTGTAAGCTGGAAAAAATATTCCATCACACAATTTATATGTTTTTTTTAATACATTGTCTTTTTTTTTATAAGATAAAAATTAGATAGAAAATTAGAGAAAATACGATTTCTCAATTTATAGCATTATTTTGGATGAGAATTAAAAGCTTTAGATTGACTTGAATATCTTTTAAGAAACTCCGCTGACTCAATTTTACAATACAGTCGACTATATCGTTAGTTTCTCGAAAGACACGATAAATCTACACTATTTTTCATTACATTGTAGATTATGGACAAAAATATCCAAAAAAAAATCAAAACTTGTTTGCTATTTGTTGCTTTAGATTATATGTTAACCTCGTTATGAACTTGATAATAAATTAGATAAGTCATCACTTTTTTTTTTTTTCAAAAGATAAGTCATCACTTTATCACGAGAGCACTTGTGATATTTTGCAATTTAATTTTTATAACATTTTCCGGTGAGGGATCACACGCGTTTTATGTTCTTTTATTTAAACCAATAGTTAGAATTAGAAATATAATTTATTAAAAATTAGCAGGTTTTGTACATGAAGACCATTAAGGACATTTCCAATATAAAGTACATTTTCTATATATAAAGGTAGTTTGTTCAACCTCTTTGAATAAATGACATTATTTTGACACCCTCTATCAACAATATTGATATTAAATAGTGATTTTTTAATACTTAGTCACCTCTAATGAATTTGTCATCAAAATTAAAATATTGATCAACTTTTTTAGCAAAAAATTTAAGTAAGTCTCTGAAAATTCGAATAAGATTTGTTTGGATTATACATTATCTGACATTATAATATCAATTTTTGATATTATAATATCAGATAAAGTATAATTCAAACACATAACTTAAAATTTGCCAAATGTTTCAATTCTAATTTGAAATCAACCCCAAAAAAGTGAAGTTGCAGCATCAACCAAGATAACAATTTGACCCTTCGGACGTCCCTTTCAGTGCACTTGAATTATGCAATTAACATTAGATCAAGTTATATAAGGTCATAAGAGAAGTCAGAAATTTAGAGTTTCTAGTCTAGAAGAAAAACTGAAAAAAAAAATCAAATATCATAAAATTAGAAAGATGAAAAATAAGGCCAATACTTTTCAGCTTAGCTAGCAATAGGTGACCACGAATTCGAATCCCCTTTCGTATCATTTAACGCAAAAAAACTTAAAAAACAAGGTGAGTTTATCGTCATAAAATAGTACATTAGTAAAATACTGCACAGAGTTTACCTGGAACATTAACCTATAACCTGAGTAACATGATTGCAATCAAAGAACAAAAAATGCGTACAAGAAGCAAATATAAGCAGAATAAGGAACAAAATTACAACTATAGCTTATTTGCACCAAATTTGCTTGTATGTTTACATTTGTCACTTGTGAGTGATATATGTGAAACTAAGGATGCGTTGGGTAAATCATTCATGTGCGATATTTTTATTAAGAAATTAACCTTTTTTTCTTTCTTTAAACCTTAAATCCTACACCCAAAAAATAATATTTTAGAGAGAGAAAAAATAAAGAAAATGAAAGAAAAATAATAATAAAATAAGTTAGTAAGAGTAAGAAAAATACATAAAAATTAATATGAGATAATTTTATTAATTGAAAATTCTTAAAGGGTCAATGGGTCCAAAATCCTTCTAAACTAAAGGACAAGATGAACTCATTGGGCTGTAGAGCCATGAGTCATATGCCATGAATTTTGGGCCTTAGCCCATTTGAAATGAGAATTAGGAGGCCCAATTTCAGTGGAGCGGAGGCCCATTTGTTTTGTATTGTTGGCTAGGATTCTAGGAACATCTGTGTACAAAACATAATTTTCCAATGGTTGAATCTTCAATTATTGACTACTCCTCTATTACTGAAAAAAAGTATTTTTAGCTATTTACATAATTATTAAAAATAAAATAAGCATACTAAAATATTATTAAATTTTTACTAGAATTTAAGATTTATTAATTACTCACCTTATTTATAATAAATAAATTAAAAATAATTACAAAGAAACAACCAATATGTAAAACTTTTAATGACACCCTCGTAAATCATCAATAGATTATTAATTAAAATTCTAAAGTACAAACATTTTTTAATCTTTATGAGATAAAATAACAACTATATCCCAAAGAGTGGGAGTATGATTAAAAGAAGGTTCTAATTGGATTTTAGCAATTTGCAAAATGAAGACCTAACACTGCCCAAGTTGTATTCATTCTCCCCCTTTTAAACAAAATCAAGTTGTATTCCTTCACTTCACAAGCATTTTAATTTTGGTTTGTCATCAATATATTAGGGAAAATGAGCGCCACAAATAATGGTCCCCCGTGTGTTGAACGAGTATTAAGGAAAACAAACCAACTGAAATTCATATTATATTCCTTCAAATATTTTAAGATATTATAAGCAACCGCCTCCTTTCATATATTTCACCAATTAAATTTGGCTTTTTATTGTTCACCACTAAACAGTAAACACCCACATAATTATAAAATTATGTCAAATAACTTATGAGAAGTGATTTACTCTTTATAACATGTCTTCTTAAGTAATAATTTAAAGGTGATTTTTTACATTTATCTTTGAAATAATTATTTCTTTGCTTTAATTATTGCATAATTTTCTAAGAATTAACTAAACAATTAAAAAAGCAGTAGTATTCCTAAAAGCACAATTTTACAGCCTATGGTTTGGATTATTCAAGTCGACATTATTGTATGATAATGACATTGTAGATATCAGCAATTATTAATTCAACATGAGGTTCAAGAAATTCAGCGATTGCTTCAATTCCTCTGCCGCGTCTAATTAATTTATCTTCATTTCATATTGAAAATCCACCACAAATCCCTCCATGGCGAAATCTCATCACCCAGCAAAATTCACAGTCGTGGAAGAACAAGAAGAAGAGGAAGAAGAAACCCATCGCTTACTCGAAGAAGAAGAAGAGCCTTCGGAGCCACGTGGCTGCTTCCCGCCATTCCCCTGTTTCAGGAGCACGCGAGAGTCACGTGCGGGAGGAGGAGGAGGAGGAGGAGGAGCTGCCACGTCGTCATGGGCGCCCAAGAGATCTGCGAGTTTAAGGGAGGCTGCGGCGGGGCATAGTAATTGGTGGAAGAAGAATTTGGTTAGGAAATTTGAAAGATACTTCACAAAGAAGAAGAAGAAGAACAAAAATGGCGAATTTCAGTACGATTTTGAAGAATACGCACTGAATTTCGATGATGAAGAAGAAGAAGAGAGGTTCGTTCGAGGGTTCTCTGTTAGATATGCTCCTTCTCCAAATTATCGGGATAACTATAAATTATAATTAACAATATATCAAATTACAATTACTTTTAAGAAAGTATCTAAATTTTTGTTAATAAATTGTTTTTTATTTTATGACTATAAATATTCATAAAAGTTAAGATATAAAAATCAGGAAAAGTGTCAGGTACGAAAGGCTATTAAAATACAAAATACGAAAGTTTTTTAACCGTTCGATTTGCTCCGGTTTTTTGCATTGTTACACGCGCTTTCTATTTTCTTTTCGCTCCAACCTTTTTTTTTTGCTCCAGTTTTTCTAATTCTTTTTTGTTTGTTTGTTTGATGAATTTCACACACTGCTTGCACTTCCTCGTTTATTTTCTTGCACTTTATTTTCGTTCGCTTGCACTTAGTGTTTATTTACTTGCACTTTATGTTTTTTTGCTTATACTTATTCTTATATGTTTGCACTTTATATTTTCCTACTTGCAAGAGAATAAACAATAGAAAAGTGCAAGCCAATAGGTAGAAAGTGCACTTATTTATTATTCTGATGCACTTTCTGTTCGCTTGCTTGCATTTTAAATATTTTTTAATCTCATATTTGCTTGCACTTTCTGTTCACTTGCTTGTACTTTACTCTGTATTTCCATGCACTTTCTTCCTATTGGCTTGCACTTTCGTCATTTCACTTGCACTTATTCATTATTCTGATGCACTTTCTGTTCACTTGATTGCACTTTACTTCGTATTCTCATGCACTTTCTTCCTATTGGCTTGCACTTTCTGTTTTTTAATCTCTTGAACCTAAAGTGCAAGCATATAAGAAAAAAGTGCAATCAGAAAACATAAAGTGCAAGCATATAAGAAAAAAGTGCAATCAGAAAACATAAAGTGCAAGCATATAAGAAAAAAGTGCAAGCAAATCAACACAAAGTGCAAGAAAATAAACACAAAGTGCAAGCAAATACAATGTGCATTCGAATATACACAATGTGCAAGCAGAATAAACAAATGTTCAATGAAAACATAAAGTGCAAGCATATAAGAAAAAAGTGCAAGCAAAAAAATACAAAGTGCAAGCGAATAAACACAAGGTGCATTCGAATATACACAGTGTGCAAACTAATAAACAAAAGTGCAATCAGAAAACATAAAGTGTAAAAAAATAAACACAAAGTGCAAGTAAACATAAGGTGTATTCGAATATACACAATGTGCAAGCAGAATAAATAAATGTTCAATGAAAATATAAAGTGCAAGCATATAAGAAAAAAGTGCAAGTAAAATAAAACAAAGTACAAGAAAATAAACACAAAGTGCAAGCAAACATAATAAAGCGGGTGTAATGACACACTCCATAACGCGTACTTTTCCTATGCTCCACAGCCGTAAATCTGGCCACGGTGAACGACTGAAGATCTTTCGTATTTTGTATTTTAACAGCATTTCGCACCCGAATCGCGTCCTAAAAATTATATGTGTTCTTAGCTTGTTAACAGTTAGATTTTCCAAACGGGTGATATTAATGAAAGGGTGCATAAGCAATTAAATGTACATTTTTCTTTCATTTAGGTTAATCGTGCTTCGACCTTTTGAAAGGTTGACACCAAAGTTTGTTATTAAGACTAAAAAAAGTCTGACGACTGCTACGTTCCGATAATTATGGATAAATTAATTTGAATATGCAACTTGGCTCGACACTATAAAATATATAATATGATTATTAGACCAATTTGTACACCCTAAATAACTTACCTAGAATTATCGTAATAACACAAGTTCCAAGTATTCGCGTAGACCCGATAACAACCTTTGACACCAATAGAGAAACAATCACAAAATAATATAAATCGGGTATAAATTGCCACCATATATAACGTAACAATTCATCAATTTGCTAGAAATTGATATTTTAAAAACGGTTTTTCTAGTGTGTATCCATGGACACATGCTAATAAGCTTAAATAGAAAATTTATCTTCAAAATATTACCTAATAGAGAATTGATAAATCCTTAATAAACAAAATTAAACTAATGACTAATCAAATAATTGCCAAAAAAAAAGTTCTTAGAGTGTGTCCATGAACATACACTAGAAAAAACCTTTTAAAAAATAGGTAGAGGCGCTATACTGGTCAACGACTGATTTATTTTTCTCCTTTATATTAATATTAAGAACGATTTGTTATTAGCAGATTAATAGGTAAATCGTTATTATGGTCGGCGACTTATAACTCACCGAAACATCATCGACTCTATTCGGACTAACTCATCCAATCCAACCTATGCTCGTAAAATTTTCGTACCGAGCATGTACCTAGTATAATTTATGTTTTAAGCTTATTTTAGGAAAAAAATATGTTTTGAGAAGTTAAGTGGTTGAAAAATATGTAATTCGCGACCAATATGCATATATATATATGTCTTTCTACACGAGATTAAGATGATTAATTATACTTCTAATTTATATACATATTATCAACATTGAAACATAAAGGTCATTTTATCATGAAAGTGAGTGGATATTAAGATCTAAGAATAATTTAAACAATTTAGCATTTAGTTCGTAGATGAAAAACTAATTATATAAATATATTAAATGATAGAGATTCTTTTAAAATAAAATCTACATAATATAATATAATAACAACATATAAAATAGAAATTGTCCTAATTATTGGACCTAAATATTTTAAGATAATGTTTAATTATGATTTAATCTCTTTCTAATTATATCTATTTACATAAATTAATTATATGAGTTTTTATGTTATCTTGTAATGTCACGGAAAAAAATACATTTAAATTATCATAAATTATTTCTAATATCGGTGACGGTAATGTTTAAATAACCAAGTAATTATAAGTCTCACACACTATCAAGTTATACTCAAAGAACTATTTTTTGACTATTTGTGAATCTTGTGCCAACAATCGCTTGGTCAAATTAAATGCCAAACTATTCTTGAGTCCAATGTATTAAACTAAAAGCCAAACTATTCTTGAGTCCAAGTTTAATACATCATATTCCATTGAGTAAGTTCAACTGAATATGAACTTTGTCATCAACTAGCTAGTGTTGATGATAAAAATTTATGATCAACCAATGTTGAGTCATTACTAAAGTTGTCATATGTAGGCGAATTGTAATGTATCATGCGGTATAGTTTGAACATACTCATGATTTTTGGCAGTTTTAGACTAAGGGTTGCGTTCCAATTAGGCTTTTTAGCTTGCCTAATTATGAAGTCGAACTCATCAATCTAAGTTGTCGGAAGTGTTTCTTTATTATTGGTAAAATTGTAAAATTTGGGTACAAAAATCATGCCTACGAAATCACATAAATAGGGAGTAGGCGTATATAAGTGTGGAACTCCCTCTCGTAGTAACATATTGTAGTAAATACAAAAATAAGGATTCCGTGAAGGGCCTTTGAGATTGATATTCTAAGCATTTCGAATCATCTCATTGAACATTGTCATGTGAAGCTTGGATGCAGTTGTTATTATTATGACCAAGTGCAATAGAATCAGGCTCGGCCATGGACATGTGTAAAATGGGCGATCGAACAGGATCTCCAATATTTTAGGGCCACATATATTAAATTTAAACATAATTGTAATAGTGAAATGTGAGAACTGGCGTTTTAATTTTTAATGTAATATGCCCAAAATCTAGCGTTTGATTCTTTTAATCTCCCACTTTCATCTACTTTAAAATTTTACCTAGTTCCTTTTTCTATTTGATATTTTCCATTCACATCATCACGCGCATGTATCATTAGCATTACAATTTCTAATTTAATACTATGTATCTGTAACACCCCTAAATTATCTTAGGAATATTACCGCCAGTGATTCCGGAACACACATTCGAAATCACCCAATGCATTACAGTATTGATTGCAAAAGACAATATAATACAAACACAATAGCATTAAAGATATTAAATGTCTTACAATCCAAAACGACGTTGCAAAAACAAGGCAACCATATAATGTATATTAAAGTACAACGGAAGACTTAATTCGAAATAACGACAGGATCCTTAACCTTATTGTAAAACAAGTATGAAAACTCTTGAAATAAACACCGTCGTCTTCCCGGGATCTCCACTCGAGAATCTATACCTGATGTGGCGTAAAGAACGGATGACACCAGTCAACCATGCAAATGAAGAAGAAGGTTGGTTAGTCTAATGAAAGACTAAACAAGGGTACAAGCAGAACGATCTAGTGATCGTAACCGATTACCATCATTGCCCATCGAATAATAACCGAAGGAACGATATATAACCCGAAAACTTTCACGGAAGAGAAAATAGGTATGCATCGAAAAGAAGACTCCAACGGAATTGAGCCTTTAGGGAAATATGAAGAATTGTTTGGGAACATTAAGTTTTCACACAAGTTCACAAAAACGACCTTGATTATTTGGGTCCACGACCAACCTCACCACGCAATACAAATCCAGATTGGAAAGAAGACTTACTCTAACAAGAGTCCGAACGGGTTCCACGTTATACTTCTTGCCCGATGATATATTAATTATGTGCAAATCCGCACTTATCTTATTTAGTTCGAAAACGTCAAGACTTTTATCTTATTATCCAACCTCTTAAAAAGAGGAAGAGTGGGACAAAATCCCGAAAGTTTGGCACTTCCTAAGTACACCACCACTTATATAATATAAAGGCATGGTCATGACCAAAAGAACGACTAACCCTCGCGAAGCATTATCGTTCCTACAAATACTCGTGTTATCTAACCATTTAAACAACAAACAATTCACAATTATCACAACAATGTTACCTAACAACCTATCATAATATATATATAGATAGATAGATAAGGTTATAGCTAGCATACATACAACCTAGGAATAAGGTTCTTTTTTCACATTTTATACACACAAGGTTCCCAAACATCAATTTAGACTTTTTATCTCAACTTAATTAAGACAATCAATTCATTGTCAATTAAGATAAACATGGAATAAAATGCAAGAGCGAACCGCCACTTGCCTTTGATTACGAAGCTTGACGAAAAACGTGCTCACTTGCTTTACGGGAAGCACTTAATCTCATGTTTTGATTCCGTTTCAAAAGCCAATCCGAGAGGTACCCAAATCAAATAAACGAATCATATTAGATAATTCATTTAATAACAACATTTGAGATAATCCATATTCTCGGTTTTTATTTGAATTATTAAACTATGAATAATTCAATTTCTAGGATTTTTGATTAATTGATTATCTATATGATTATGAAAAAATCATTAATCATATATCCTAAATAACCAGTGTATAAATAAATTAATAAAATAATTTATTTATCAACCTAGGGTTTTCTAAGTCATAATTTTGCCCATATGAATAGCCAAACAACTATTTATTTATAATATAAGATAAAATCATAATAAAATCAATAATTAAATCAATAATTAAATCTTAATCTTATATATATTCGGAATAATATTAAAATTATTTACCATAATTTAGATTAATTAACCTAACCCATACTAAGCCGAAATAAAACAAAATCGGGCTAAGGATTAACCCGAAATCGGGTTGGAATTACCCACTCTCAGCCGAACAGCGCCTCGCCGGACCTTGGGCAAATTGAGGCGTCTCTGGTGGTCCTACGGCGGCGCAACCTTGGGGGTTTTGAAGGGGACCTCTTGGCGCTCCTATTGGTGTGATCAATTGCCCGAAATAAACTCCAAAACTCTCGGATTTGGCTCTCAAACCGCTCGACAATGGTGTTTTAGGGTTCTTCGATTCAAGCTCACAATTGGATGATTTGGGGATGAATCCGGGGGAGTATTTATAAGGGTTTCGAAGACTTAAACGCCATTAGACCGATTTAGTTCCTCCCAATTCAATGTGTATTAATCCAATTTTGCATTAAACCGATTTAGCTCTAAATGACGGGCGGTTGATCCCGGATCAAATTGGGGAATATTCGGGGCTTTTAATTCGGTCAAATCCCACCATTAGATGCGGGATTAACCAATCTTAAATTCCCATGAGTTAATTCAGTCGATGGCATCCGAGGCGGGGTCGAATTCCGCCATTGAAGGCCAAAAACGAGCTCCAGCGGCTGCAACTCGGCATGGGGAGGAAGAAGGACTTTCCGGGTAATTACGATCGCGACCCCCAACTTTTAGATTCGTGGAAAAAATGTCCTCCGCCATTTTTAATTAATTGCAACACTTGCCCAAATTCATATATTAAAAATCTAATATTTATTTTAACCCCAAAATTAAATTTAACAATTTTAACTTAGGCTAAAAATTTTTTATGTAATTTTCCTTATCACTTTCATCATACTTAAATCTTTAACAATATTTTGTTAAATTGATTTAAATATTCTAGGTTAATTTTCATAAATTTTATTTAAATTAGACTTAACATAAGGTTCAGAATAATTTAAATAAATTCACAACTTATCATGTGTAACAACTTATACCTTGTAACAACTTTATGTCACAAGCTTCTATTTTATTTCTACTTTAAGAATAATGAAATGGTTACAAAAGTTTCTTTATTTATAAATAAAATTGGAAAATTACACAAATACTCTTACTAAAAATAAGGGTTATTACAGTATCATCTTATATTTATAACATTTTTCTAATAAAATAATTTTAGGAAAAAATAAATGAGCTTTCAAATTAGAAATTTTTTCGTCTTACTCAAAATAATATAATTATTTTCTTTTTTCTTTTTTTCTTCCATAAATTTATTTTTTCTCACTTATGTTTTTAACCTTTCATAAAAAAAGTATTTTTTCAGTCTTTAGTTAAGTTGCTACATATTTACACAGACTTTATATATCAGAATTATTTATACTATATATATATAAACATTAGTTTAGAATGCATCATCTTCAGATTTATTATACAAGGCCTTCGAAATCGATTGGACGGCCCGAAGAATTATCAAAGTTTGTGTTAAAGAATTGGCCTCTTTTCAAGATTCTTCCACACAAAACCATAATGTACCAAAAACAGATTTATATAGAGTGAAATGCACAAAAAATATTTTAGAAATATCTCATTATTTTATATGAGATTATCCACACACTAACTTACACTTGTGGCTCTCTAACCACTCCAACTCTTATTCTCTTGCTAGATGTTCAAAATGACCAACACCATCTCCTATTAATACACAACACATGGACGAGTAACAATGCATTACATGGACGGTTCACAAATGCTCAAAGTGGCAAATTTTCTCCTTAGTTAAACACACAAATCATAGATATTTCCATCAAAAGATTCCTGACAAAATAGTCCTCCAAATTCTCGAACATTCCCCCAAAATATCAACTCCAATTTTATGCCTTTGTGTCCTCATTTAGGTGTTGTCCAATTTGGACTACATTGCAGCCCAAACTTCAGTCCATATCCATCGTTCATGGACCTACAACTTAGCTTCAAAACATTTGTATTATTAATAGATAAAAACGAGCTTTAACATTCTAATTTCATTTTTAAACACCTTGAAGGCATGATTTAAGCATAAATAGGCCCGGTCTCAAGTACGGGCATGAGAAAAAAGGACAAATTTTATGTTGCATTTGTATAAATGTTTCGTTAATTTATACATCTCTCAATAGTTATTCTAAATAAATTTATTTGATTATGATATCCAACGATATGTAATTGTAAGTAGAATAACTGAATTTGGAAAATTATGATAAAATTCTTAGTTTTCATATATAGAATTTAAGATATTTAAGAGTTGCAAATAAGATATCTAAATTACTTGCAACTATATTACACATGGTGTATTTACAAAAGAAGAAGGAAACATAGTTTTAGATTGCTATATATCTCTACAATAGCATAATAATTTTGTCTATGTTTATTAAAAATAGCATAATTCCTAGCTTGGTGATAAAAAATGATTTATTATTTGTTTTATATGTCATTTTTAATTGTTATCATTTCATGTCAAACGTTTGTGTTAGACAGAGCTAACATAATGAATAAACAAGATCATAATAACAAACCAATGTCGATCAATATTCAATAGTAGTTAATTTATGCTGCTAAAAAATAGTAATTAATTCATTACAAAAAAATGTACTAACTATAAAAGTTGACCACTCCCAGGGGCGGCAAATCCCACGACGGAATCCCTGCTAGCGGCTGCTGTCGAGACAGCCAATGCTAGCGATCTGACGCGCCGGGATCGGTATTGGACGGAGAAGGAGACGGAGTTGCAACTGGTCGGTAACGGCGGCGGCGAAAGACCGTCGGGGAGGCGGCGGGACTTTTCGTGGAGAGCGCAGCGGCAATTCTTGTGGTAAGGGCGGTGGGAGAAGTTGGAGTCGTGGCCGGAGATGCATCCCTCGAACGATCCGCTGAATCGGAAAAGTTCTGCAGATCCGGTCACCGACATTTTCCGATCGATCGATCGATTTTAATTAACGCTGATTTTCGATTGAGAGGAAAGAGAGGATTTAGGGATTCTTTTCTCTCACTCTAGTGGAGCTCTGGATTTGCTCTGTTTTTATGGAGATTTTTGGGAGAAAAAGAGAATTTGAAAACTCGGTCTTTTTTGGTGTCTCTGTATGTTGCGTGTCGATGGCGCGGTTTTAAAGTTTGGGTGGATACTTCCGGTCCGGTTCGCTTTATTTTATTTCTTCAACCGGACCTGACCGGACAAACTGTTTTTTTTTTTTTTTTTTTTTTTGATAAAGTAAGAACTAGACTGAAAATCACAGAAAAAAACGATTTATCAGCCTATAACATTCTTTCGGATGAGAACTACAAGTTCTAAGTTATCCCAGTTTCGCAATGTGATCAGCAACTACGTTAGCATCTCGGAAGACGTGAGAAATCTGCACTGAGAAAAACAATTGTAAAATACAAAGGATATAAGAAATTAAGATTTCGATATCCCAAAGACAATGTCAGATTTTGTTCAGAACGTTAACAATTGTAAGGTTATCACATTCAACTTTAATATTTTTAAAGCCCAAGTCGTGCGCTTTAAGCAAAACATTCCTGAACGCAATAGCTTCAGCTTTTAATGGGGTTGATATTCCACACTTTTCACCAAAGATAAATAGGGGTTCTCCTTTGCTATTTCTGCAAATATACCCATAACTAGATTCTCCGTTAGGCAAGGTTGATCCATCTGTGTTAATTTTTATAGTGTTGTCTGGAGGTTTTTTCAATTTTTTCTTTGTGGCGTCTTTTGTTGTCTTTGTTATTCTTCTTCTTTTGTTGTTGTTCTGCTTCTAGGCAGTCAGGATTCCAAGTCTTTGTCTGTTTCCATCTATTGATTTGGTTTTTGATGTAAATAGGCACATCCTTAATAGGATTCCAATCATTATTTGTGTTTTCAAAGCTTTGTTGATTTCTGTAGAATCAGATTCCCCACCAAGAAGTCAAAAGTTCTAAGAATTGGCTTTGATCAAATTTTTGTCGGATTTCCTCAATCAGTTCATACATTTTTTTGTTCCAATGTTCATTGTTCTGATCATCCCAAACTGCTTTTGCTTTAATATTTTCACTTTAGGATGTATTTCAATATATTAAATTGTATTATCTTTGTATTTAATTTAATTTAATAGGATATTTTACAATTCCAAACAGCTTTTTAAACGCTTTAATAGGAGTTTCGTTTTGTAGACGTTTCAATGATATGTATAGAATACGAACGTTAAAATAGGTATTTAATCATCGACAACTGTTCCGAGCCATATTAAATCGATTGAACAAACACCCAAAAAAGAGTCTTTGGTTATTTCAAGAAATTTGGCGTATAAAAGAATCAAATGCTAAATAGACTGTTCCTTTGTCGCATTCAATTAATTTTCCCTCCCAAAAAAGAGTTCTTTGTTTTTTCTTATCAACTAGGCTTTTCATATGTTATTATTTGACCCGCATGTGGATATTGTTTCTTCACTTTCTAGCGTTTCGGCTGATTTGTCTTTCATATGAGAGTATTGTTAGGATTTGAACGTAGTAACGATAAGAAAATAAGATAAAGAATACAAGAATTGTTAACCTAATTTGTCAAGAATGACTACGTCTGGTGGTACTATCAAGCCAGAATACTTTTTCTCTCTTTGAATGTGATAACAACAACGACAACGAAGATTACAATTGATCAACTAGGGTTAAATAACAACACAGACTAAACCTAATGGGCCCAAAAACACAACACGCGAGAAATGGTCCAGCGCTCACCGCGGGGCGGCGGCTCCCACCGCGGGGCGCCAATCCCACCGCGACCCGGCGGTAACTCTCAGTTGTCCATCCATTGTAAAACCGACGCCCACCGCGGGGCGTCCAGTCTCATTGCGACCCGGCGGCTCCTCTCAGTTGCCTTCTCTGCCTTTATGCGTACATCCTTACGCTTCAGGCTCCATAACCCAACAATCTCCCACCTGGAGACTGATCCAACCGTAATCGTATTCCTCATCAACCCATATCTGATAGTAGTGCCAGGCCTTCAACTCAGTTACCAAGGCCAGTTGAAGCCATGCAAAGCTTCAACTTCTCTAAGGTCACGACCTTAGTCAGCATGTCTGCAGGATTCTCAGTTCCACGAATCTTCATCAACTGCAAGACCTTGCGAGTCTTTCGCGTCACAACCAGTCTTGCTTTGTAACGCTTCCTTCTATTCGCCTCCTCCTTGAATCTGTAAGCCCACTTGTTATGCAATGCCTTCTTGCATGTCGGAAGCTCAACTAGCTCTCAGGTTCCGTTGGTCATCAACGAATCCATCTCATCATCCATGGCGAGCTTCCACTTGCTCACATGTTCTCCACGAGATGCCTCTGCATAACACTCTGGCTCACCACCATCTGTCAGCAACAAATAGTAGTTTGAAGGCGAATACCTATCAGGCGATCCACGCACTCTGGTGGACCTTCGCAGCGGAATCACTGGGGTACTCGGCTCCTCCTCAGTCACGGCCTCCTGGTCAACTCGGACCGCCTTGCTCCCACCCGAGTTTGAGATATCCAACTCCACAACCTCAGGTTCAGAACTCGCTGTTTCTGATGCACCCAGACTATCCTTGTACATCTCCTGCTCATTGAACACGACGTCTCGACTGCGAATAACCTTCATGCTCTGCTCATCCCAGAACCGGTATCTGAAATCATCCCCACCATATCCAATAAACCTGCACTTGACAGACTTTGCATCCAGCTTGCTTCTCTCAACAGGAGCATTATGAACATATGAAACGCACCCAAATACGCGAAGAAAGGACAAATTTACCTTTTTGTCACTCCAAGCTTCCTCTGGTATCCCATTCTCCAAGGGAGTTGATGGCCCTCGGTTGATAAAAAATGCAGCAGTGTTGACTGCATCCGCCCAGAACATCTTTGGAAGCCCACACTTCAGCCTCATGCTTCTAGCACGTTCATTCAGGGTCATGTTCATACGTTCAGCGACACCGTTCTCTTGAGGGGGTTCCTTTCAAGGTTTTCTCCATGCGAATTCCATTCTCAGTACAGAACTCCTTGAGCTCACGAAGCTCATACTCTGTAACATCCCAGGCCAAGCTACCCCAGCCACCAAGCCGCCCAGCCACCCAACGGTGCCGGCGCCGGTACTGGTGCCGCCTGGTTGTCCAAGGGCATGCAGCCCACACACCCAACCCTTCCCCCATTTAAATGGGTAGGTTGTTGCCCACGGGAATCGAACCCGGGACCTTTAGATACAAGGGCAATGCCTTACCACTTGTATCACCAATTGCGCTGCAGCACAATTGGTGATAGCAACACAGACTAAACCTAATGGGCCCAAAAACACAACAAGGAATGCTTTGCTTAAAGCGCACGACTTGGGCTTTAAAAATATTAAAGTTGAATTTGATAACCTTACAATTGTTAATGTTCTGAACAAAATCTGACATTGTCCTTGGGATATCGAAATCTTAATTTCTGATATCCTTTGTATTTTACAATTGTTTTTCTCAGTGCAGATTTCCCACGTCTTCCGAGATGCTAACGTAGTTGTTGATCACATTGCGAAACTGGCAGAGCGAAGTCTTTCGGAAGATTTTAGAGATAACTTAGAACTTGTAGTTTTCATCCGAAAGGATGTTATAGGCTAAGAAATCGTTTTTTCTGTGATTTTCAGTCTAGTTCTTACTTTATAAAAAAAAAGCAAAAGCAGTTTGTCCGGTCAGGTCCGGTTGAAGAAATAAAATAAAGCGAACCGGACCGGAAGTATCCACCCAAACTTTAGAACTAAGCCATCGACACGCAACATACAGAGACACCAAAAAAGACCGAGTTTTCAAATTCTCTTTTTCTCCCAAAAATCTCCATAAAAACAGAGCAAGTAATTTAGATATCTTATTTTCCTTCTTCTTTTGTAAATACAATTGATCATCCCCACCATATCCAATAAACGTGCACTTGACAAACTTTGCATCCAGCTTGCTTCTCTCAACATGAGCAATATGAACATATGAAACGCACCCAAATACGCGAAGAAAGGACAAATTTACCTTTTTGCCACTCCAAGCTTCCTCTGGTATCCCATTCTCCAAGGGAGTTGATGGCCCTCGGTTGATCAAGAATGCAGCAGTGTTGACTGCATCCGCCCAGAACATCTTTGGAAGCCCACACTTCAGCCTCATGCTTCTAGCACGTTCATTCAGGGTCCTGTTCATACGTTCAGCGACGTCGTTCTCTTGAGGGGTTCCTTTCAAGGTTTTCTCCATGCGAATTCCATTCTCAGCACATAACTCCTTGAACTCACGAAGCTCATACTCCCCACCATTATCAGATCTCAAGCACTTCACCTTAAGACTTGTCTCAGTCTCTACTAGAGCCTTCCACTTTCTGAAGGAATCAAACGCATCAGATTTTTGCTTCAGAAAATAGACCCATACCTTTCTTGTAGCTTCGTCAATGAAGGTCATGTAGTATGACGCTCCACCCAGAGATGTCACAGGTGCTGGTCCCCACAAGTCGCTGTGGATCAACTCCAACTTCTGCTTCTTCAAGGTTATGCCTCCTCTCGCAAAGCTTACTCTTTTCTGCTTCCCGAGCACACAGTCCTCACACAGCCCGATCTCAACGGACTTAAGACCTGACAGCAAGCCCTTCGAGCATAACACCTGCATCCCTTTCTGACTCATGTGGCCCAGACGACAGTGCCACAAATCTGCATCACAGTTCACTCCTGCAACAGCAATGCTATCACGGACGTTGCTCGTCATGTACAACGTCCCCTCCTTCTTTCCACGAGCTACCACCATAGCTCCCTTGGTTATCTTCCAGCTGTTACAGCCGAAGGTTACTTCATAGCCCTCGTCATCCAACTGGCTAATGGAAAGCAAGTTTCTCTTCAAACCAGGAATATGCCTCACTCCATGCAACTGCAGCACAGATCCGTTCGGCGCTCTGATTCTGACATCACCCTTCCCTATGATTTTCAAAGCCTCATCATCAGCAAGATAGACCTTTCCAAAATCTCCAGAGGTGTAGCGATCCAAGATATCAGCACTGCTGTAAGAATGAAACGAAGCTCTAGAGTCTAATACCCAAGACTCCAATGGACTGCTCATGCTCAGAATAGATGCATCTGCAGTGGTTCCTGTCGTTGAATCGCTCAGAGTCAACGCGTCTGCAATATCCTCACTGGCTGAATTCGCTGACTTGTTCTTCAACGGTGCTTTACATTCACTCTTGTAATGATAGTTCTCATCACAATTCCAACACTTGATCTTGATCTTGCTCTTGTCCTTGGGCTTATCCTTCCCTCTAGACTTTGATCTGCCACGATTCGACTTCTTAGAGTCTGACTTGCCCCTGCTATCCGTATTCAAGGCTGATCCAGAGGTAGAACCTGACGCCTTCCTGCGAATTTCTTCGCTGATAATCAGATCCCTCACTTCATCAAACTTGATCTTTGCCTTCCCCGCCGAAGCACTAACAGCAGTAACTGTCCCGCTCCAACTCTCTGGTAAAGAAGACAACAAGATTAGGGCTTGTACCTCATCGTCGAAATCAATCTCCACTGAACTCAGTTGGGCGATCGTCATGTTGAACTCGTTCAAGTGATTGGCGACCGCTGTACTCTCCGTCATCCGCAGATTGAACAATATTCGCATCAGGTGAACCTTGTTCACCGCAGAGGGTTTCTCATACATCGCGAAAAGAATTTCCAGCATCCCCTTCGTCGTCTCTGCCTTGACCGTGTGATGTGCCACGTTCCTGGACAACGGCAGGCGGATCACGCTCATCGCTTTCCTGTCCAGCAACTTCCACTTGTCTTCCGGCTTCTCACCCAGCGGCAAATACAAATCTTTACCATACAGGTAATCCTCGATCTGCATCTTCCAGAATCCGAAATCCGTGCCATCGAACTTCTCCACTGGTGACTTTCCGCTTCCCATCTTTACTTCCAGAACCAGCTCTGATACCAGTTGTTAGGATTTGAACGTAGTAACGACAAGAAAACAAGACAAAGAACACAAGAATTGTTAACCCAGTTCGTCAAGAATGACTACGTCTGGGGGCACTACCAAGCCAATATATTTTTTCTCTGTTTGAATGTGATAACAACGACGACAACGAAGATTACAATTGATCAACTAGGGTTAAATAGCAACACAGACTAAACCTAATGGGCCCAAAAACACAACACGCGAGAAACGGCCCAGCGCCCACCGCGGGGCGGCGACTCCCACCGCGGGGCTTCCACCGCGGGGCGCCAATCCCACCGCGACCCGGCGATAACTCTCAGTTGTCCATCCATTGTAAAACCGACGCCCACCGCGGGGCGTCCAGTCTCACCGCGACCCAGCGGCTCCTCTCAGTTGCCTTCTCTGCCTTTACGCGTACATCCTTACGCTTCAGGCTCCATAACCCAACAAGTATTGTCTTTCGTTCTATAAAAAAAGGATAAATTCATATGTTGATGTGTTAATAGAGTTGTATGATTAGATTTTGAAACTAAATTATATATTGTTGAAACATAAAGTTCATCCCATATCAGAAGTGGGTGAATATCAATTTATACACTTAGTAGATTACTATTTCTATGATTAATTGGTTTTATGATGAAATTTCATTGGGCTTAACGCGTATAAGTGCACTATCCTAACCCCAGTCTATCGGTTCACAAACTTTCACATGGTATCAAGGTTTGGGTCAGTTTTGGATCCCTTTCTTGGATTGATTGGGTCTGGTTATAAAAAAATTGAGATGTCCAACCATACTCGTTTGTCCAAGTGCCAACTGAGTCAATCCATTGTCTTCCCAACGTATTTATGGGGGCATGTTGGAACATAGAGTTCATTTCATATCGTAAGTGAGTGAATATCAATGTCTTGTATATAAGTTTAATGGATTACTCATTCTTTATCAACTGATTTTAGAAAGAAATCTGATTAGACTTATATACTAAATATAACACTATTAACACATATATACGCTCGTACATTTCTGTACTTAGTTTATCGATCCACGAACTTTCGTAGATCCAATAAAAAATGCAATTTTTTTAAAGCTTGATAAAATATGCAAATTAAAACTCCTTTATTCCTCAGATAGTGGAATCGTAAGATGTAGAAGAGTTGAACAATAAATAAGACTTAATTAGAATTATCGTCTTTGTTATAGTATTGAAAAGGAAGCACATGTGTAGAAGATGGGAATATAAATGCAAATTAGAAATACAGGTGGAAACTACGGTCTAGTGTTTTTGTGGATGCATGAACCGCGGTCCACGTTAACAAGTGGGTGGGAATTAAGTGAACCGAATATGCAAAGTGGAGTTTCCCCACACGACACTCAATTTTACTTCTTTTCATAATCTGCCCCGGCTAATATATTCACAATTTCAGATAACCTAATTTTTTATTTTTTTTTATTTTTTTATGATCTTTGTTGTTTGTGCATAAATCGGTGTGGCACTAGCTTTGCGTACGAGAGTCCCAATTTTTTGCACATGTTGATACGATTGGTTGAATTAGGACGTGATTTTGAATACTTCCATTTTTCACGTGGCTATGCAAATCAAAATCACTTTCCAAAAGAAATAATTCTTTTGTTTAAAAAAGCATTTAACTTGATTTCCATATTTTTGTATAGTAATTGAGTTCATGGGAGATATGTAATATTAATACTAAAAGTACTCCTATCAGCTCTTAATTATATTACAATTGTGTCCCAAAATGCTACAACTTCCCAATTTTTGTTTTTATAAATCAATTTTCAAAACGGTGATTTTCATCTACATAGTGATGAGAAAAGTAATCACATATAGGGGTGAGCACGGGCCGAGGAACCCGAAGTCCGAACCGAACCCGAACCCACATGACTTCGGTTTTGGTTTCGGTCTGACATTTTTAGCATTTCGGGTTTCGGGTCGGTTTAGGTTCGATTCGGATTTTAGTGTATTTTTTCCCTTTTTTCCCCTTCAGGTGCTATTTAGCCCGAACCCGAACCGAACTCGAACCGAAGTGTTCGGGTTCGGTCTTCGGTCCCATGTTTTGGGGATTTTCGGGTTCGAGCTTTTCAGATTCGGTTCGGTTCGGGTCGGATTCTGGCCCGTACTCACCCCTAATCACATATATATATATGCTTACCAGCTAGCAGACAACGAGATGGGCTACAATACAAATTAGCCCAAAACAAGGTTGTTTTGGGCCAAGCCAATCTGTTTGAATTCAGGCCCATTTGTCATTTTACCTTCAAACCATCGCTAACATAACCCGACGCGGTCCATAACAAGATACGAAAATAACCGAATGTGTGGTGAAGGTTATTTGAAACCTTCTTAGGTTTTTAAAAGTTAAAAATTCCGCCTTTTAAGGTGGGTTTGGATCCCATCAATAATACATTAAAATGTATTATTTTATATTAAATTAATGATTTAATACAATTTAATACAAGATAATACATTCTAGTATAGAATTCGAACAAACCCTAAGAATTTACGACAATTTATTTTAACTAACGCATGCCTTATAATCTTTAATGTAAAAACGTTCCATATACCTATTTACATAGCTAGTACACGGTACACCTCCACAAAACGTTCCAGATACCTTATTTTTCATAATTTTGTTAAAATTTGACCATGGTGGTTGGATTTTTCCTTATGTCATTTGATTTATTTTGAAGGATTTTTTTTTTTATACATTTTGTAGGATCGTGTCATATAATTAGATCTGTACAAACGCGGGCCCGGGTCGGGCCGAAGCCAAATTTTGAGCCCGTTTTTGCGGGCCCGGGCCGAGCCCGTTTGTCGGGCCCAAGATGCTAACCGTACCCGCTCGGAAGAGCGGGCCGGCCCGCATGTCATATAACCTTTTTTATTTTTTTATTTTTTTTAAAAAATTTGATATTTAACGGGCCGACCCGTTAAATTATTTTTTAAATGTTTTTTTAGGGTATATTTATTTTTTTAATATATTTTTATATAATTAAAATTTTATACGGGCCGAGCTGCCCGTACGGGCTTGCCCATGTTACTGGGCCCGGCCCGCCAGCCCGAACGGGCCGGTTGACCCGGCCCGTTCGGGCTGAAACCCTTGTCTAAGCCCGTATTGCTTGGCGGGCGGGCCGGCCCGCGTTTGTACAGATCTATATATAATGTTCAAAAGTGCATATATAATATTAATATTACATGGTGATTGTTTATAGAATTAAAATTATTATAAATGTGATTAATGATTTAATGTTTAATATTAATTGTTAATTAGTATATCGAAGACTAATTTAATTTCATAGGAGCTCTAATAAACCAAAAAATGATACAGACATAATTTATAATAGTTAAAATAAAAAAAAATACACACAAGATAATTAATAATAAATCTAAACAACAACGTCTCTAAAAAAAACTCCATACTTTTATTAATATGAGCATGCACTCCTTATAAATTTTATATTACTCTTAAACGTAATAAGAATGTCAAAGAAAAAACTATTATATTAACTTTTTTATATGAAGTTTATTTTTTTAAGTAGAAGCATAATAATTATTGTTATTATATGTAAATATATTTGAACATTATTTTATATAAAAGAGAAAAAATCAACATTCTTGTAAGTAGAAGCATAAACATTATTGCTATTTTTTCTAACATCAATGAAAACAGATAATTTGATTTAATGTTAATGATTACTACTTACTGGTAAGAAAGAAAAAGAACCAATTTACTTAAATTATGCATTTAATTTAATTTGATAATGAAATATAATCCCAATAAATCTACAGGGACGCTGCCTAGCTGGAATCCGATGGCTTCATTTTGACTGTAACTCTTCCCGCTCTTTTCCAGTCTCTCTCGAGTTCGATCTCTGCGATATATCATCTCTTCCATCTCCGACCTTACCACCGCCCAAGCGCCACCGCACTGACCGGCGGAGGTTTCTGTATCTGCCGGAACCTCTCTCTCTTCACCCGGTGGCCGATTTCTTTCCTGCTGCCGACTGATTCCTAATCAACTCTGTGGCAATACCTGGAACTGAAACCTAGCAGTACGATCTTTGTCCTTCTTTCTTTATCTGCTAATTTGTTGTTGATCGATCAAGACTGTTTCTTTTTTTTCAGTTTTGGATTCTTTGTCTTCAACGATCACCAATGTTGTTTCTTCCCTGTTTGTTAAAATCTTAGAGAAGCAAGTTAAATTGTTCAACTGTTGATTACTCTTGGTCAAGCCTTCGGGTCCATCGACTCTCCTTTGTGGCTTTTTTTGTCTTTGATCTAGGTATAACCGAGTGGGGGAATTGCTGTCCTTTACATGTTCAAATTTCTTGTATGCCATTAGTTCTGAGGATGATTTGGGTAATTGTGTGGCCAGATGTGATAAGTTTGCTGATTTTTTTTGTTAAGATTGTGCTGGAAGTTGTGCAGTTTGTTGATCAAATTAGTGAGAAATGGAAATGTAGTGAGAGAGGCTTTGATTCTTGTTGAGAGTGGTAGAAGATCTTTGACTAGTGCAATTTTTTTAAAGAATCTTCCTCTCGCCAGCCAGGAGACCAGTGCATCAACTATTTTTTTTGCTGAATTTTTGTCCAGATTGTGCTGAAATTGTTTGTGTTGAATGCTTGTCTTATTGTCAAAGTGAAGACTGAACACCAGTTAAAATTAACTTATGTGAGGAAGCAAATGATGAAGTCTACTGAATGGAACTTGTGAAGTTGTTACAAGATTTAATTCTTCATATGGATTAGAATCTACATCTTGCATTTCAATTATAATAACACTAGGTAGATGAATAGTTGTATCAAGCACTCCTTAATCCCAGGGAACGAAACAACTTATCAATTGAAAAGAATAAATTGCAAATAGAGAAACAATCACAAAAATATTAGTTTAGAATGCATCATCTTCAGATTTATTATACAAGGCCTTCGAAATCGATTGGACGGCCCGAAGAATTATCAAAGTTTGTGTTAAAGAATTGGCCTCTTTTCAAGATTCTTCCACACAAAACCATAATGTACCAAAAACAGATTTATATAGAGTGAAATGCACAAAAAATATTTTAGAAATATCTCATTATTTTATATGAGATTATCCACACACTAACTTACACTTGTGGCTCTCTAACCACTCCAACTCTTATTCTCTTGCTAGATGTTCAAAATGACCAACACCATCTCCTATTAATACACAACACATGGACGAGTAACAATGCATTACATGGACGGTTCACAAATGCTCAAAGTGGCAAATTTTCTCCTTAGTTAAACACACAAATCATAGATATTTCCATCAAAAGATTCCTGACAAAATAGTCCTCCAAATTCTCGAACATTCCCCCAAAATATCAACTCCAATTTTATGCCTTTGTGTCCTCATTTAGGTGTTGTCCAATTTGGACTACATTGCAGCCCAAACTTCAGTCCATATCCATCGTTCATGGACCTACAACTTAGCTTCAAAACATTTGTATTATTAATAGATAAAAACGAGCTTTAACATTCTAATTTCATTTTTAAACACCTTGAAGGCATGATTTAAGCATAAATAGGCCCGGTCTCAAGTACGGGCATGAGAAAAAAGGACAAATTTTATGTTGCATTTGTATAAATGTTTCGTTAATTTATACATCTCTCAATAGTTATTCTAAATAAATTTATTTGATTATGATATCCAACGATATGTAATTGTAAGTAGAATAACTGAATTTGGAAAATTATGATAAAATTCTTAGTTTTCATATATAGAATTTAAGATATTTAAGAGTTGCAAATAAGATATCTAAATTACTTGCAACTATATTACACATGGTGTATTTACAAAAGAAGAAGGAAACATAGTTTTAGATTGCTATATATCTCTACAATAGCATAATAATTTTGTCTATGTTTATTAAAAATAGCATAATTCCTAGCTTGGTGATAAAAAATGATTTATTAGGGTGTGTTTGGATAACAAATTTAATGCATTAAATTATATTATCTTATATTAAATTGATAATTTAATATAAAATAATACAATTTAATATATTATATGAGGAAATCCAAACAGGCTCTTATTTGTTTTATATGTCATTTTTAATTGTTATCATTTCATGTGGAACGTTTGTGTTAGACAGAGCTAACATAATGAATAAACAAGATCATAATAACAAACCAATGTCGATCAATAGTAGTTAATTTATGCTGCTAAAAAAATAGTAATTAATTCATTACAAAAAAATGTACTAACTATAAAAGTTGACCAAAAGCGGAACTTCTCCCAGGGGCGGCAAATCCCACGACGGAATCCTGCTAGCGGCTGCTGTCGAGACAGCCAACGCTAGCGATCTGTCGCGCTGGGATCGGCATCGGACGGAGAAGGAGACGGAGTTGCAACTGGTCGGTAACGGCGGCGGCGAAAGACTGCCGGGGAGGCGGCGGGACTTGTCGTGGAGAGCGCAGCGGCAATTCTTGTGGTAAGGGCGGTGGGAGAAGTTGGAGTCGTGGCCGGAGATGCATCCCTCGAACGATCCGCTGAATCGGAAAAGTTCTGCAGATCCGGTCACCGACATTTTCCGATCGATAGATCGATTTTAATTAACGCTGATTTTCGATTGAGAGGAAAGAGAGGATTTAGGGATTCTTTTCTCCCACTCTAATGGAGCTCTGGATTTGCTCTGTTTTTATCGAGATTTTGGGGAGAAAAGGAGAATTTGAAAACTCGGGTCTTTTTTGGTGTCTCTCTGTGGGTTTCGTGTCGATGGCGCGTTTTAAAAAGTTTGGGTAGATACTTCCGGTCCGGTTCGCTTTATTTTTTTTCTTGAACCGGACAAACTGCTTTTGCTTTAATATTGATTTGTTTGGATTCCAAAATTCAATATATTTTAATATATTAAATTATATTATTTTTATAAATGTAAAATTTGATGTAAAATAATGTAATTCAATACATTATTATTGGAATCCAAATAAATTCTTATTTTTTTGTACGAGGTCCAAAGTCTCTGGTTATTTTATTCGTTAATTAAATAGATATTGATACTTGACTTTTTAAACGCTTTAATAGTAGATTTCGTTTTGGAGTCGTTTCAGCGATATGTATAGAATACGAATGTTAAAATAGGATGATGACAACTGTTCCGAGCCATATTAAATCGATTGAACAAACACCAAAAAAAGAGTCTTTGGTTTTGCATATACAAGAAATCAAATGCTAAATATATAGATTGTTCCTTTGTCGCATTCAATTAATTTCCCCTCCAAAAAAAGAGTCCTTTGTTTTTTCTTATCAAGTAGGCTTTTCATATGTTATTTGTCCCGCATATGGATATTGTTTCTTCACTTGCTGCTGATTCGAGGGGTAGGATCATTTCCACCCTATAACTTTATAGTACTTAATTTCCAAAAAAAAATGAGAGTATTGCCTTTCGTTCTATAAAAAAAAAGCAATAAATTCATATGTTGATGCATTAATATAGTTGTATAATTAGATTTTGAAACTAAATTATATATTGTTGAAATATAAAGTTTCTCACATCAGAAATGTTGAATATCAATTCATACACTTAGTAGACTACTCCTACGATCAATTAGTTTTATGATATAACCTTACTGTGTTTAACACGTATAAGCGTACGTTTCTGCCCTAGTATATCGATCCACAAACTTTCACATGGTATTAAGGTTTGGGTCAGTCTTGGATCTTTTTTTTTGTTGGATTGAGTCTGGTTATAAAGAGATTGAGATATACACCCATACCCGTTTGTTCAAGTGCCAACCGAGTCAGGCCAATATATTGTTTTCTCGTCGTACTTATGGGGGCGTGTTGGAACATAAAGTTCATTCCACATTGTAAGTGACTGTATATCAATGTATAGTATATAAGTTTAGTGAATTACTCATTTTATGTCAAGTAATTTTAAAAAGAAATCTCATTGGACTTATATACTAAACATAACACATATACGCTCGTATATTTCCGTGCTTAGTTTATCGACCCACGAAGTTTCATAGATACGATAAAATATGCAAATTAAAACACTTTAGGGCCTATTTGTTTACATGGTATGGGGGATGAGGAATCGGGTTTGGAGTCCCTAACCCATTATTAGTTGTAACTTGTTTGGTATCACATTTTTTGGGATTTCATACCGATTTTTCAATCCCTTGGTATCAGGTTTGGAATTCTTACATATTTGAAAGATTTGGGCTTATTAGCTTTTCAACTCTATAAATCCCATGAATCCTTATATATTTGAGGATTGGATTTCATTCAAAAAAAAATAACCAGACACATTTTTTTAAGAAATAAAATTCCAAACTCATATCTTTTTAATCTGATTTCTTATTCGAACCTGATACCCAATTTATACCAAACTTATCCTTATTTCTCAGATAGTGGAATTGTAGAGTAAGATCTAGAAGAGTTGAACAGTATATAAGACTTAAATAGAATTATCGTCTTTGTTATATTGAAAAGGAAGCACATGTGTAGAAGATGGGAATATAAATGCAAATTAGGAATACAGGTGGAAACTGCGATGTAGTGCTTTTGTGGATGCATGAACCGCGGTCCACGTTAACAAGTGGGTGGGAATTAAGTGAACCGAATATGCAAAGTTGAGTTTCCCCACACGACACTCAATTTTACTTCTTTTCATAATCTGCCCCGGCTAATATATTCACAATTTCAGATAACCTAATTTTTTAATTTTAATTTTTTTATGATCTTTGTTGTTTGTGCGTAAATCGGTGTGGCACTAGCTTTGCGTACGAGAGTGGCAAATTTTTTTTACATGTTGATACGATTGGTTGAATTAGGACGTGATTTTGAATAATTCCATTTTTCACGTGGCTATGCAAATCAAAATCACTTTCCGAAACAAATAATTCTTTTGTTTAAAAAAACTCAGTAAGAAAGCATTTAACTTGATTTCTATATTTTTGTATAGTAATAAAGTTCATGGGAGATATGTAATATTAATACTAACAATGCTCCTATCAGCACTTAATTATATTACAATTGTGACCCAAAATCCTACAACTTCCCAAATTTTGTATTTTTTAAATCAATTTTCAAAAAGGTGATTTTCATCTACATAGTGATGAGAAAAGAAAAGTAATCACACATATATATATATATATATATATATATATATATATATATTTACCAGCTATGGGCTACAATATAAATTAGCCCAAAACAAGGTTGTTTTGGGCCAATCTAATCTGTTTGATTCAGGCCCATTTCACATGTCATTTTACCCTCAAACCATCGCTAACATAACCCGACCCGGTCCATAACAAGATACGAACATAACCGAATGTGTGGTGAAGGTTTAGGGTTACCCCGTCTTGCAGTAGATGGCGAAGTCCTGACAGTTGTTCTTGAACAAGTTGTAGAACCCAAACCCGCTAAGTCCTGACAATATCCCAACTCGGCCGACGCCTTTGATTCATCCCCTCCGCTGCGAAACTAATGACATTAGCCATGCATATGGTAACCACATTAGAGCTTTAATTAGGGTTGTGTTTTGGTTTGCCTCTCATCTCATACCATGTAAAGAGAGATTATTTAGTTGTGTATAAAGATAATATATAGGGGTGTGCTAAGTTATCTTATTATCCAAGATAAGTTTCTATTTATGGAAAAGATTTAGATTATATATGGCTACAATTAATATGCATTCATTGACCGTGGCATGATGATGGCAACATTATATTCATTATGACCGTATATGTTTACTCTATTAATTATGACACTATGTATGGCATTAGTTATTAAGTCCGAATAACGTGGCATGATAATATATAGGGGTGTGCTAAGTTAGTACTGATATTTTGAGGCCCAATATTAATAGGCTCATACTTTAAAAGGCCCAATTAAAAACATCAAATTTCATCAGGTATCTCTGACAATCTCACATAACATTCATTTCAATTTTCAAGTGTAAAATGCAACATACAAAAACGGGAAAGTTATATACATGCATTTTTTTTTTCCTATGTAAATTTAATTTGGTGTGGTTTGAGAAGGCGTGTACATGGTATACCTCCAAAAGACATGTGAATTCTTAAATAATGAAAAATCGAAAAATTAGCCTAAAACGGTTTTTGTGCGGCTAATTGAATTCTTAAATAATGGGGGTGCACAACAGGGAAAAAATATCATTTTATTAAATGGAGAGTATGTAATTTCAAATTCATGACTAATTGGATATTAGAGTAATTTTTTAATCAACTGAATTAATGTGTTTGTGATATTTATTTTTCAATTCATTTCACACTAGAGTAAACGAGTACAAATCAAAATATGAACATCAACAAATTAACTAAATAAATATACAAACTTCGGGTCTATTTGAATCATATATTATAATGTACTTTGTATGGAATCTGACATTATAATACAAGAAATGTATACACTTTCGAAATTTATACTTCAAGGAAAACATCATCAACTAGACAAAAAAAATGATGTTACCCCCATGTTAGCCTACACTTTTGAAAATTTAAAAAGTCGTGTGTTATGCTCATATTTCTTTTGGGTTAAAGCTCATATTATTTTTTGGAAAGTTAATATACGCGCTCAAATTCTTACGTATAATTTAAAACAATATATATTACAAATAACTTTAAAGTATTTATTCTAATGTTTAATCTAAATTATATTTGAAATAAAAGGTAAGTTATTTCTTATATAACAATTTAAATGACTTTATAATCTGAGTCTAAACGTGGAGATTATAGTTGTTCCAAGCCCAGCCTAGGTGACTTTCGATCATGTCCATGGCGGAGGACTCGTGAATCTCCTACTTGCAGATTGTCACACAAAATTGTAGCTCCAGCTAATGCTTATTTGTTTTCTCCTTTGATCTAATTCTAGAAAACCGTATGAAATTCTTAGATTTGATAAATTGATGAGGAATTCATATTGTATATCGTAGTCTACTAGAATATTTATAATTGATGATTTCTCCGATAAAGAATAAATAAAGTTGATGGCTTGTCTGTCGATGGTGTTTCAGGTGATTTTGCAACAAGGAAGAGTTAATATAGCTAGATTGCATAAGCCTTACCAGGTAATCAAAATTTATTGTGTTTGTGAATGTGTTAGATTTACTAGATATTTTGGATGTTTAGTTATCTGTGTGTGTCTTGTACTTTGATTTCTAACTAGTGTGATACCCGTGCCATACACGGAATATTTCATATTATATGATTTAATATCAATTATTGTGTATATTTAATATTATTAATAAATATATTAATTATGTGTATTTTAATTTTAAAAATTATTTGTCACGATATTAGTAAAACATAAAAAAAACGTACTATAAATAAAATTGTACCAAAATATTTATATATTGAATTGGTATATTTAAAATATATAACATTAATAAATAACATTTGAGATTTTAAAATATCAATTTTATTAATTCAAAAATGGAATTCTTTTAGAAAGGAATAATGTAATAACTTATAGTATTTCTTCTACCAGAAAAACATTATGTTAAGAAATAGTAGTTAATATTTTGCTCAAATATTGTTATATTTATAATTTGGGCATAATAGGTCATGCAATTCAGTTTCTTCCAAGTTTGTGAAAATACATGTGTCATTTTTGTTTATCTAGTTCTGCAATCTTACGGAGACCTTTTATAAGGTATAATGACTTATAATAGATCGAGACCCCAACTAGCATTGTTGTAGGATTATCATGGTCCCTTAATCGTATTCATGTTGAATTTATTTATAAAAAAACAATTACTTATCAATATAATAGTACATACTTTAAAGTCATGAATTGAACTACAATTAACATATATGTCAAAGTTTGTCAAATGTTATATAAATGTATCTATATATAATTGTATGGTAAATAAATGACTGATTTATTTTTTAGAATATGACTTTATTTTAATAAAAGTTTTTTCTGTTTTTTCACAACCTTACATTTACATACATTTTTTAATAATAAAATTTACCATTTAAATGTGTAAACTTTATATCTTAACAAACTCAAATTTCCTGAACAAAAGTCCTGATTTCAAAAAGATCGTTTGAAATTTATTCATATTAAACATAGATCGGTATCTTATATAAAACTATGCTTAGATGTAATAACTAATTAAATAAATAAAAATGATCAAATGAAAATTGAAGAGTAATTAAGTTAATCTGATTGGTTAAAGCTTCAATAGAGTTTCCATCATTGTATTTATTTATAATGTACAAATCATTAAAAAATAAATCACATATGTGATTTATTTTTGAAAAGAAATCACAAACATGATTATGAATGAAGAAAATAATTAAGTAATACAATAATAATTTTGCAATAAACGAATAAAATTAAAGTATGTTTAAAAATAGAACACATACACAGAGCAAAAATTAATTAAGGAAATGAAAATAGGATCATTAACGATCAAAGTTGAGCTTGACAAATGACAATATTACTCCTTTGATCGAAATATAACCACGAGGGACGCTGCCTAGCTGGAATCAGATGGCTTCATTTTGACCGTAACTAGCTCTTCCCGCTCTTTTCCATTCTCTCTCGGCGATAGATCATCTCCTGCATCTCGGACCTTACCACCGCCGAAGCGCCACCGCACTGACCGGCGGAGGTTTCTTTCCTGCTGTCGTACTGAAACCTAGCGGTACGATCTCTGTCCTTGTTTCTTTATCTGCTAATCTGGCGATAGATCATCTCTTCCATCTCTCGAGTTCGATCTCTCTCTCTCGCTCTCTTCACCCGGTGGCCGATTTCTTTCCGGCTGCCGACTGAAAACCTAGCGGTACGATCTTTGTCCTTGTTTCTTTATCTGCTAATCTGTTGATTTTAATTTGTCGATGATCGATCAAGACTGTTTGTTTGTGTTCAAGATTTCAGTTATGGATTCTTTAACTGCATGTTTTGATTGTGCTAACAAAATGGATGAATCAAGATTTCAATCACCAATGTTGTTTTTAATCAATGCTGTAATTAACCTCAAACTTAACAGGAAGATCGATCCTGATGGTTGTAATTTTCCGTTGTGATTTCAGTTGAGTTGAATATAGAGGGAATGCATGTCTACGTTTACGGAGTTGAATTCAGAGCCAGATCGAGATATGGTATTCCCTCGCAGGGAAACTGGTACAGATCCCAGCTGTGAACTCCGTAGTCTATTACGTACTTTCCTATGGGCCACGTGGAGCACGTACGCCTCTGAACCTGTAGACTTGAGGTGGTGCCGTAGACCCCTCCCACCACGCATAGCATGCAAAGTCCTGGCCGTCGACTACTTAGCTGATCGAGCCACCGACGACGTCTGTACCAGGTTTAGCCTTGAGCCTCTACCACGGAGCAACGAGCCAATCAACCCCGATGACGCACTGGAACACAATCCAGCGCCAAACCCTGTTATCCAATTCTTAAACCTAGCACAGAGATTCGCCAACAACGACCACGAGCTGGATCGCTCAGCCACCCACAGTTACATCCGCAGGGATGCTCATGGGGGTTCAACACCATACGAACCAGATCCGGGGTTGGAATCGCATCATTGAATAGGTTTCTGAATGCGTGGAATACTGCAGCCTTCAAAGGCAAGCCCTTCCAGGCAATATATTATCCTCGCTTTGGCGCTGCTGATGCTGAGTTCGTTGTGAAGGCCGCCCGTGTGGAGGCCGCAATGCGGGTCCCTTGCGAGGCGGGGATGAGGGTTAGGGTTCCGTTTGAGATGAGAGGTACCACCTCGGACATTGGTATGTGTACGGGTACTATAGCCTCCATCCAACATTGGGCATGGAAACCTCTTCAGGTAACTCTAGTTATGCCTCTAGTTATGCCTGTGCGTGTAAACCCTTGGAGGGTGAGCATAGAAGCCCCAGTAGTTAATTAAGTTTGTGTTGAATGATGTTTGAAGGAGAATTAAGAGTCATAAATGCAATTAATTAAGAGTCATAAATGAAGGTGGTCTGAAGCCTGTCTAACCACAGGCCCAGGTGCCTGGGTAGGAGGCGTACGTAGCAGCTGGCTTACCAGGGTTGTCAGTTGCCATCTGCTCCTGTGACACAACCAGACCTATGCAGTAGCATGCAACACACTAAAATACAAATTTGTTAATCACACTTCCTCAGTGATAAACAAGAACTCAAGTTACAGGATAGGATTGAACAATAGGCAAGATAAAAGTCTCTTACATTCAAGCATCAGCAAATCCCACAAGAAGAAAATGGTAAACGGGCAACTGTCATGACAACCAGAATTTCTACAAAAAACTTGGCCTTGCATGAAATCCTTCTTGAAAATCCCAATCCCGAGAGTTATCAATCCACATGAAAAACCGCCTGATTCTGAACTGGACTATATATATATATATATATATATATCATTCTTACTCTTGTAGCATAAAACTTCCAGCCATCACCATAGCTTCTCAGCAAAGAATCAGGTGCAAAAACATAGTTGTTTCAGTTTCTTCATTGATGATCGCCAACTGCACCCAAGCCTAAGGGATGAATTAGTATTGGAAATAGAGGTAGAGCAGTCAAATTTCCAAGACCTGCTGACAATCAGGATCTAATCAATAAAATCTCAAACATAAGCCTAAACATAACACACGAGTCTTTGTATCCTTACAGAATATGCCTTGTATTGCAAAAGAAATTAAAATTAAAGGAAAGAATCATTCTTCCCTCGCAGGGCAACTCATTCATGGCATCCCCCTTAACCGTACGATCCAGATCCGGGGTTGGAATCGGATCATTGAACAGGTTCTTGAGTCGGAATATTCAAGACGAAGAGGGGGAGCACTACAAGCTTCGAGGCCTTTTCAGGCATTATATTATCCTCGTGCTACAACTCCAGAGTATGTGGTGAAGGCCGGCCTCGACACGAGCCGCCTTGACCACAAACTCCCGAGTCCCAGCACGAGGATAGTACAACACCTGAAAAGGCACAACCGACGAAGCTTGCGCCACAACCCTCTTCGCTCTCAATATCCCAACTCACATCCGAATTTTAGGGTTGTGTTTTGGTTTGTTTATTTACTTGTGTATTGCATTCATTGAAACATACATATATAGGGGTGTCCTAACCTATCTTGTTACCCAAGATAAGTTTCTATATATGGAAAATATATAGATTATATAAGGCTACAATATAATTCCTAATATTCACCGTGGCATGATATGATGATGGTTGTGGTTATAATTTAGCATTACAAGATGCTGCTGGTGTAGTGGTGTTCCGGTCAAGTGTCAAATTGCTCGCATAGGCATAGTATTGGAGAAGATCTTATATAAATCTTCATCTTAGGAGAATATCTTAATTATCTTTGCTAAAAGTAAGTTAGTTAGTTGTAGATATCATACTTATGGAGCAAGGCAATTGTAAATCCTATACGTATATCACTAGAACAAAAAAATACCCATAATTGATTCCGTTTCAAAAGTCAATCCGAGATGTTCCCAAATCAAAATAAACGAATTATATTAGATAATTCATTTAATAATAAAATTTGAGTAGTCTCAGTTTTTATTTGAATTACTTAATCATATATAATTCAATTTCTAGGCTTTTTTATTAAACGATTTTCTATATGATTAAAAGTTTCTTAATCATATATTCTAAATACTCTGTGCATAATTAAATTAATACAATAATTTATTTATCAACCTTAAATTTTCTAAGTCATAATTTTACCCATATGAATAGCCAAATAATTATCTAGTCATAATATAAGATAAAATTATAACAAAATCGAAAATTAAATTTTAAATATTTTAAATAATCTGAAAATTATTTACCCCAATTTAGATTAATTAATCTAATCCAAATTAAGCCAAATAAAATCAAATCGGATCCCAGAGTTAACCCGAAATCGGGTTTGAATTACCCAAACGCGGCCAACAGCAACTCGCCGGAACTTGGGCAAATTGGGGAGGCTCCAGTGGTCCTCCGGCGGCGCAACCTTGGGGGTTTTGAAGGGGACTTCTGGGCGCTCCTAGTGGTGTGATCAATTGCCCGAACTAAACTCCAAAACTCTCGGATTTTGCTCTCAAACCGCTCGACAATGGTGTTTTAGGGTTCTTCGATTCAAGCTCACAATTGGATGATTTGGGGTCGAATCCGGGGAGGTATTTATAGGGATTTTGAATAGGGTAATATCCTAAGCATAAGCCCCCATTCAATTCGTCTCCATTGAATCCGATCTCATCCAATTTTGCAAAATTGAATTCGCCCTAATCCGGATGACGCGTTGGAATTCAATGCAAAATATCACAAATCCTTCGGCTTTTAATTCGAATTGATCATGTAATTTGATGAGGGGTTATCTAAACTTAATTTCCCATGAGTTAATTCGGGGTAATCGAATCCGAGGCATCCCAATTCCGCCATTGAAGACGCGGTGGAAGCTCTGCGCGCTGCTGTTCAAATCGGGAGGAAGAAGATGACAATTTCCGGGTAATTACACACGCGGCCCTCAACTTTCTGATTTATGGTAAAATTACCCTCCGCCATTTTTAATTAATTGTAAAACTCGCCCAATTTAATATATTCAATTTTATAATATTTATTTTAACCCCAAAATTAAATTATATAAAATTTAACTTAGGCTAAAATAATTTTAGGTAATTTTCCTCATTACATTAACCATACTTAAATCCTTAACAATATTTTGTTAAACTGATTTAAATATTATAGGTTAAGTTTTCATAAGTTTTATTTAAATTATAATTAACATAAAGTTAATCATAATTTAAATCATTCTTAGTTTAAAGAAATGACTTACTTACGACAATTATCACTTTACCCCTTTATGGATAACATAATAATTCTTATGTCCTTTATTATTATTTAAAATTTAAAGTTACTACCTATACTTATTTACTAGTGTAATACCCGTGCCTTGTGCGGGATTTGTTTATTTTTTCTTATATTTAAAAAAAATAGTATATAAAAATTATATATTTAATTGATATAGAAATATGTAGGTAGTGACTATTATAAAAGTAGATGAATGCTAATGTAAAAAAGGACTAATTGAATACAAAATATTGAAGAGATTAACAAAATACATTATCGAAAGAGAGACGAAACTCTCCATAACTTTATTAATAGTAAAATTGGCTAAGTTGTTTTGAAACGTGATAGTCACATCCCTAACATCTATACTACTAAAACGATAAAGCATAATCAAAATGTTTATCTAATACATAAAAATAAAACCCTAAACATAAAATCTCGTAAGATGTTCAAAATTGCTACAAATTATGAAAAACTTCGTTGTATACTACATTGGTAGTAGTATTAGATCTTTTTTTGTTTTTGTCCCATATCAAAATCTTCAAACCTTTCTTGCTAGTAACTCTTGATGATGCAACATAAAACTGACCGTGAGTAATGCAACATAAAACTGACCATGAGTGAAAACATGACGAGAAAGATACAAACCGATATTTATAAGAGATTGGCTTTGGCTATTGTTTATTATCATAGCAAAACAGACACTCAAGAGAAGTTGTCTTCGTTGAAACTTGAATGGGTATGAAGTGTCTGACTGTGACATGAGCATGCGAGGATTCAAAACTGTATATCTAATATTATAGTTAAAATAATTATTCCTTGCATAACATGAAACATACATATATAGGGGTGTGCTAACTTAATATCCCAACTCACATCCGAATTTTAGGGTTGTGTTTTGGTTTGTTTATTTACTTGTGTATTGCATTCATTGAAACATACATATATAGGGGTGTGCTAACTTATCTTGTTACCCAAGATAAGTTTCTATATATGGAAAAGATATAGATTATACATGGCTATAATATAATTGCTAATATGCATTCATTGACCGTGGCATGATGATAAGTTAGTTAGTTGTAGATATCATACTTAGGAGAATATCTTATCTTTGCTAAAAGATAAGTTAGTTAGTTGTAGATATCATATTTAGGGAGCAAGGCTCTTGTAAATCCTATACGTATATCACTAGAACAATAATTTTTAACCGGTGTAAAAAGCAAATTTGGAGTGAATCCGATGTATATAATTATAAACGGAGAAAGTACACTATAAGAAAAGATGATCATTTTCGACACATTTAAAGTCCATTTTCGACACCTTAAGGTGTTGAAAAAAACATTTCTGACACTATGCCATAGTATCGAAATAATCACTGTCAGTAATGGTTAGTGGCCATTTTCGACACTTTTAAGTGCTAATGTCCATTTTGACATATTAAGGTGTCGATATTGTTATCCATTTTCGACACCTTATACTGTCACATTTGACAACCATTTTCGACACCTTTCGATGTCTTTATTAGCTTTGGCACTCTAAAGTGTCGTTATTTAGGCCATTTTCGACGCCTTACATTATCACTTTCAACATCCAATTTCGACACTTTTGAATGTCTGTCATTTTTACACTCTACGGTGTTGATATTTGTAACCATTTGCATACATATATAGAGCTAATAACGACACCATGAAGTGTTGATTTTTTCAATTCATATTAGCCAGTTAAATGGCCATTTAATTTTCGCCTGCTATTTATATGAATAAAATGCATTTAAAATAATAATAAAACATTTTAGACAAACTAAAGCCAAAAAAAGAGTAATTATATATAATGTCAAAAAATATAGCTACAATACGGAATTTGAAAATATAACTACATAAATGTGCTCAAAAGAAACACAAGTGAGTGTTCTTCCTCCAACCATTCAACAACTAAGCCACCTACAGACCCTTATCTACGTATAACATCATCAGCACTCTGAGCTATCTCCCTCTCTGTAGCTCATTTCAATGCTTTGTACTTCTTCTCATCACTGCTAGACAACTCATCACCTATAACAATTATCAGGTACAATTAGTGACTAGTCATGTAATCCAAGTTTTATAACTCAAATAATCCAAACCTGGAATATTCTTCACACAAATTGCACAAGTCTACTTTCTTGACCAAACCTGAAAACAAAAAAAAGACAGGAAACAACATTATGTATAAATTACTGTCAAACTAGCAACAGAACATAAACCATGATTAGATGAGCAAATTTACACGAAGGCATATTTCAGGAGACAAAAAATCAAGGTAAGTCCAATGGTTATGGTGCCACCATTCCAGGATTCATCGAATAATGTTAAGTGGTAACAATAACATGGAGATGTTATATCTGTGACTGTAAAGAAGAAAAGAAACATGGAAATTTAAAGATAATACAGTACTGGAATACCTGAAAGATCAAAGTGTGTGATAGGCCTCGCATCACATGCGCAATTACCAGCTAACAACAACACAAATAGAAGCCCCACTCTCACATCCATGATGTCTGAAAGCACAATAATTTCAATAACAAGTTCTTATTAATCTCATATTGGAAATCATGAGGCGCGAGATTCAGAAATGAAATTGTAGAAATTTTCAAGTATGCTATTGTAGAACAATCAGAGTATTAAGCTTTTCTACATAAATCTAAGGTAACAAATATTATATGTAGCTTATATTTGCAAAATCTGAAAATAAGCCTCAATTTTGTAGAATTTAGCAAAATAATCAACAAACTTAAATACAATAGAGCAAGGTGAGGCTAAAATCAACATAACCAAGTCCTAAATCATCTAGGAGCAGAGAAATATAAATGATTCAGGCCCAACAGGCCAGCATGCTACTTATAGTCCTGTTCCAATTTTACGAAACTAAATTTTACGTCTTCAATCAACTTTAGGAGGTCTTCTGCTTTCTTTTATTAGTAAAAACCGACTCCTACTATTAGAGAAAGTATTGCAGTTTTCTGCAAGAAACTGAATTTTCCATCAAACTTGCAAGCAATTCGTCTAGTAGAAATAAATCTATCAATTAAATATCCATCCAAATCATCCATAAACGAAATTTGAACATAAGGAAACCCCGCTGCAACAACCTGGATCACATGACCAAAACAATTCTTTGAATCAAGTTTTCAGCATAGGACTAGTTATCAGATAAGCTGAAAAGGCTTTACAATGTAGCAACAATGGTTTATTCTACTTCACTGACTACACTTGCATTGATTATGCAGGCCGTTCTGCAATGTAGAAGCACTGGTTTATTCTACACTTACAGTGAATGCAAGAAAGTTGTTCTGAATTCACCAGAAAAGAAAGGCTCATTCAGTAATGTTTTGATAAAATTTACCTCTAGTAGCACCATAGCTGCATCCAGAAGAAAGGGTTTGCCTTATATCTTGAGTTGTTTCAGTGTAGTACAAGTAATTGACAACGCCAGAAGGCTACAAATAGAGAAAATTAGCTAACAACTATAATCCATATTAACTCAAAGGATTAAGGAGTCATACCATGAAAAGCAAAGAATTAAGGAGTCCAACATCAGTAACATTGTTGCAGGAAACTTGCAACTCTTCCAAGCTTGTGAGGTATTAGGAAGGAGGGAAAATTAGCTATGGATGCAAAAAAGAGAAATTTAAATAATGACTCTATAAGATAAAAAAGGTATAAGCTATAGAATATCTCCTAGAGAGAAATCCTAAAGTCCTAAACATGCTCCATACAAGAGAAGAAACTATAATATAGAAATTAGGATGTATGAGGTGTTTCCTAATTCTCTGCAAGATCTCTTGTTCCAGCGGAAGGCACCTCAAGCAAAGCATCGCTGAATCTACAATCTTTATATTCTAATCAAGTAAAAAACCAGGCCTTCAGGCCACATGATAATCTCAATCAGTGAAATTCATGTAAATATAAATTCCTAATCAGATTAATTAACTTCATGCAATTAATGACATGTCGGCATGTAGCAATGCAAGGTTACAACTGATTGAACCAAGTGCATACACAAAGCTAAGCTCCTAGTAAAAATTTAGTGACATTAACTAATCCTCAAAAGATTATAATATTAAATCAAAATAAGCACAAATCTAAACAACAAAAACTTACTTTTCATAGAGGACACTAATCAACAAGAAAAGAAACATCAACCGTTGCTCAAATCCTTGGCATTGCTAACAAAAACTTACTTTTCAAAGCAAGCGTGAACTATTTCAAAGCAAGCATTAATTAATTCAAAGCAAGCAAGAAAAAGCTCCTTACCTTCTGTTGCTGTCAATTTATCGATTGATAAAACGTTTCAGTTTTTGCTTTCCTTGATTTCACCCCTTTTTTCATCGTCTTCTCCTATTCAAGTTTTCTAGCTTAATGGCGTGCCTGTAATAGGAAGCAGCAAAATCCCAAGTTCATCATCGCCTTTTCAAAAAGGAAATTTCAGATACCTAAAGAAGAACAAACGCGTAATTTTATCTCTGTTAACTTAAAATTAGGGCAAAATGTCTTCTAAGAGTTCTAACATACCAACTATCTTCAAATCGTGAGTGCTGAAACAGGCGACGAACAACAAATTAAAGCATTTAGCATAAGTAAAAAACCTAGACTTGCGAGATACGGAGAAGACGTTAAGTCGATCTTACCATCTAACAGGAGTTGAAACGCCCTAAATGCTCCCTCCTAACAGCGAATGTTCAAAAATCAACACTTTTCTTCAGCAAAACACCGGGAAATTCAGAGAACATAGTGAAGCAGAGCGTGAGAGGGAGAAGGCGGGAGGAAGAAGAGTGAAGCTGCTAAGAAAGAGGAAGAGGAGGAGGAGGAGGAGGAGGAAAGCGTGAGAGGGAGACAGCGGGAGGAAGAAGACTGAGGAGGACTGAAGAGACATTTATTAGGGTTAAATATAAAGACAAATAAAGGTGTCCCAAATGGATTTTATTTATTAGTTATTAACGACTCCTGTCGGTAATTGAGATTTACCTTCTATTGACACGTTAAAGTGTCGAAAGTGTCTTCGACAGAGAATAGTGCCGAAAATTGTCATCCATCCCACGCCTCAATTTTTTTTTGCGACAGTAATAGTGTCGAAGATAAGGTATCGTAATTGGCTTATTTTTCTAGTAGTGGTAGCGCCGTTGCTTGAGAGGTTACATGCTTTTAAACATATTAGCCCTAATATATGAGGTGTGTATAAACTCACAATATATTAGCCCTAGTACTCTTTCACCATTCACAACATCACCAACAATAAGGTAAACTGAACTAAAAGAAAAATAATGCATGCTCAAACTAATACAATTAACTACAGACATCAATCCTCTGCTTTTTATTGAAGTTTTCTCTAAGATACCTTGCTACACTGGCTATATATTCTCCAAAAGGGAAGATCGTCTTCAACTGCTTTGTTTACAAACTGAGCTGAGGAGAATTCCACTTTAGAACGTTATAATTCTCAATTTCGAGATGAGTTCCCTTTTTTCTTCCTTCTTATCATCTTATATTGAAGTTCTGTTCCATATTTTTAGAGTTCAACCTTCTTAAACACGTTAAAAAATGTTTTAACAAACCTACATAAAACTTGATAGAGCAAAATTCCTTTATTGTAGATTAAAATATGTCAAGTGATATGGATACACATTAGAAAAAAGCATGACACATACTAGAAAAAAACCATGTAATATCGTTAAAAATGGACTTATTAGAGTGTCTCAGTGAACACACATGCACTAAAAAAAATCCATATAATATTTCAGCTCTTAATTATATTACAATTGTGACCCAAAATGCTACACCTTCCCAATTTTGTATTTTTTAAATCAATTTTCAAAACGGTGATTTTCATCTACATAGTGATGAGAAAAATAATCATATATATATATATATATATATGCTTACCAACTAGCAGACGACGAGATGGGTACAATACAAATTAAGGTTGTTTTGGACCAAGCTAATCTGTTTGAATTCAGGCTCATTTCACATGTCATTTTACCTTCAAACCATCGCTAACATAACCCGACCCGATCCATAACAAGATACGAACATAACTGAATATGTGGTGAAGGTTATTTCAAACCTTCTTAGGTTTTTAAAAGTTAAAAATCCCGCCTTTTAGTATTTATGACATTTATTTTAGCTAACACCTGCCTTATACCTTTTAGGACATTGATCAGGTAATAATGATTATTATCGTGTAAAATGAGAATGATATACATACAAACAAAAATTTACGCACGTACATATAAAAACTTGCGCACTTTTAATACTCATGCACATATAAGCAAAAATTTATGTAATTTTCAAATGTGCACAAATTCACGTTCACACAGTAAAAAAACTTATACATATACAAACAAAAACTTATACACATTCTAATGTGCATAAGTTTTAATTACTTGTATGTTCATGAGTTTTTAAAATGCATAAGCTTTTATCTATATGTGCATAATTTTTTGCTTATATGTGTCTCATTCTCATTCTTATCTGATCAAACCCTTATTCTTTAATGTAAAAACGTTCCAAATACCTATTTACATAGCTACGTTTTGTAAGGTTTCAAATGTGAATTCAACTATCTGTCGATAGACCTCATTCAAAACCTTCGTCTCTAAAAAACATATTTAGTACATGACGGAAAAATGTCGCATTGGACCACATTCCTCTACTACGAATTTAACCAATCATCCACACATATATACAATACAAAACCGATGTCTTATCAATCATATTGATGAAAATCACACTATTCTTCTAGTCTTCTTGTATTGTCGTAAAAAGCAAGACAATCCTACGATTTGATCCGTCGCCCTCGCTTTCTCCCCTCTCCGGTAGGTTTCCTGTTTGTGTTACAAATCACATCCAACATTAAATGGGATACCAAAAGATTAGGTCTATTTGCAGTTGAGGATTGTTCATGAAATATGGTAGAAATGAACGCAATAGAAAAAAGCTTTGTATGTAAGTAAGGGGGTTTGAATATACGTACAGTATATAATGTGGTGAATGAATGTTACACCATGTGACCCAGCATGTCGAACTCTGGCCCACAGATTGTTGGGCCACACCACCCAACACACTACATGAAAGCCCACATGCAAGGCTAATGACTACTCGGATCTTGCATTCAATACATGAAACATTGTGGGCCCTACTGCCCAATATTCATCATCATATTTGTCCATTGGCTTCCAAATCTACCTAATTCATTTATTCACTTATAATTCACTTTTGTGCCAGTAAATGTGGTATTCATTGTTATAACTCGGCTGCTGATTTTCTAGCTTTTAAAAGCTTTAACATGCGTGATGATGTTGGTTGACATTGTAATTAACAAGAAGTATAGTATTTTTTTATTTTAGAAAAGGTATAGTGCCCGTTCGGTTGGGAGGAAGGAAGGAGGAGATGAAGTGGGTTGAAGTTTAAGTAATTTGTTTAATGTTATCCCTTCAACATTAAGGAAAATGGAGTTGAAGTGTCCACTTCAACCCACTTAAACTCACTCCCAACCGAACGGTCCCATATTGTGTATTTCGGGTGATTTGATGAACAGTAAAGCGAATAAGAAATAAACGAGTTTGAAGCAAATCGTCCTTTTAGAGTTTCCTTTTATAATTTTTTTGGATAAGTAAATACAACCCTAAGATAATCTATTTATAAGTTTCAAAACCCGATACAAATAAATTTTTATCTTTAATCCTAATACAAATAAGACTATCCAAAATTCTATTTTTTGCGAGCCGCTTCCTGCTCGCTCAAGTAGAGCTCCCTTGCAGTATTTATTGATTTTAAGTCATTTAGAACAAATAGTATTAATATATAAGTCTCAGTGTATTTATATGTGTTGACATATTCTATTTAGTAAAAAGCTCGTATTTAATTGCTCCTCTTTTATGTTCCAAATTAGAGATGCTCTTTTAATAGCAAATGTATCGAGTTTGATTCTTATATAAGTATGTAGTAGCCATTTAATTTGGAGTCCGCAATCTGCATGCATGGTGATTGGTGGGCAATACTAATTAAGTCTACACATAAATCATAAAATGGATTAAAATATGTACCTTGATCTCACACCATTAAGCTTATATTTTATGAACCAATACAATGTTTCATAGGGTTTTCAGTCTATCACTTCCGTTTTTTTATATGTATAATTAATTAATTATGCAAAAGAAAAGTCATATATAGAAGAGTAATTTGGTGTTTGGTCTCTACAACATGTATATGCATGTAGTGACACACATGTTTGACATTCATTAACTGGATCACTATTTAAATTGAGAAAAAGGAAAGATTACTTAATTAGTTCCATTATACATAGTTGTTAGGGACCGGACCGATAAACGTATTTAGATCAGAAACCAGATCGGATTGGTAAACGTTTTTTTTATATAAATTAAAGATTAATTATTATTTTTATAATTATTGTGTATAATATTAGATAATATATTTTGTTATTAATTTGTATTTATAATAAACACTAATTTTTAATAGTGTTGTGAAATATTAATATATAAAATTAAAAACAATAAAAAAACGGTTCATCCGATCTGAACCGGAAACCAGTCAGGTTTGGATCAGACCGAAATCCTAAAAAATATGGACCGCGGACTGGACCGAAATACACCCGGTCCAATCCGGGCATTTTCGGTCCGATCCTAGCAATTTTTGCACATCCCCCTAGTACTTGATCTATTCAATGTTCATGCATGCATGACCACCAAATTTGTCATCTGTTACGTTATACATACATATATATATGGACGTGGATCCGGTAAGAAAGGGTCTTAGGTGAGAACGTGATAATACACATATACAGACAAAATTTCATACACATATGTCCATGGGTTTCCACTTACACATAGTTATATATATAGATAAAAATATATGCACATACATGCAAAAATCAATACACATCTATGATGTACAATAATTTTTGTTTGTATGTGCATGAGTTTTAACTTACACATAGTCATACATATAGTAAAAAATATATGCACATACGAGCAAAAATCCATACAAATATTATAATGTGCATGATTTTTGTATATATGTGTACATGAGTTTTCACTTACATATAATCACCATATAGTTACAAATTTATACACATACATGCACAACTTGAGGTGTATATGAATTTTTGTTTGTATATCCATGAGTTTCCACCTACGTACCAAACTCATACACATATAATTATAAATTCATGAACATTTGACATTTTCTCGTTCGCACATAAACATTCATTTTCATGTGAACCTTTTCTTATATATATACATCGATTGTTCAAATACTCGATCAATGTAATCGAACGATAAGACTATCTGATCAGATTAATTAATTACATCACGATCTCTATCTAGGTTTAAATTATCTAGTGTCTATTTCTGTCAAAAGTTGCAGTACTGTATATATACCATATTTCTACCAAAATTATATATACCATAGTTCAATCAATGTATCTTATATATGTTTATCTATATCAGTCGACTATTCACCAACAGTAACCCGTTTTGTCTTCTAATATTACCCTGCAATACGACGTCGTTATCTTCACCTGAGAGCTCTTTGATTACCATTTTGGATACCAATAAAGATCGGGGGATTAAATACACCCATAACTTTTTATTATTCACACCCACGCATGCGGAATGCGTATATTTCTGTTTATGCATTCGAAAATCATACGCATATATGTATCCGCATGCGCACACGTTCAAAATTAAATGTTAACGACAAGATTCTATATTTTAATTTATAAATAATTTTAACATAATTTTTAATTTATAGTTTTACATATATATATTATAAAAAATAAACAATATAACTAAAAATGTAAAAATATATAAAATTTTGAAATAATGTACCAATGAGCACACACTAGAAAAACCGTAGAATATATAACAAACTATATGATATATAGAAGTAACTAATTTAACATAAAATTATATAATAATAGGTATAGTAAACTTAACTCGTTCGAATTTAAAAAATCTAAAACATAAAAGAATCGTTAACGTTAATTAACAGCAGGACACACGCATATGTATGCGTACTGCGGATACATATGTGTGTATTTCTAATTACATACATAAGTATACGCGTTCCGTATGCGTAAATCCGTAAATCAATCTATATGTATCCGCGTTCCGCATACATATAGTGGGTGTATATAATAAAAAGTTATAGGTGCGTTTAACAACACCCATAAAGATTGATAATATAGTTCGTTACACACAATAGTACGTACTGTTCACAATCTTCTATATATATATAATGTAAAATAGAGTCTTGAGCAATCAATGCCCATGTCATTAATTATAGATTTAGAATAACTTTGTTATAAAAATCTATTATATATTTGCTTTGATTTTTTTTAAATCTATCATACATGCAAATAAATCACTAATCGTATGATATATTATAAAAAAATATAAAAAATCTTTTATTGTATAATATATTAAAAACTGATACATAATATATATGTTATATCTATATATTTATAAATCTATCTATATCTATATATAATATAAAATAGAGTTCTTGACAATTAATGTCCCTCCTCTTAAATGATACAAAATTTTAAATTATTTTTAATTTAAACTTAAATTAATCTATATTATCTCTAATATGATCTTAAAAAAGAAGTTTTTATGACAATCATTGCATACAAGCTTAGAATTAGAAAAAAAAAAACATATTCTATATCTATATTATAATTATTATTGTATTACATTTATAAACATTTATCATATGTAAACATTTATAAGCATTTTATTTATATTATATTATATAATATAAAGTCTTTTGAAAATAAAATATAGATGATTATGACATCGTATCTTTTATATATTTCTTATATCATGTAGTACTCTATATTTTGGCAATCACATTCACTAGATTATAAAGTTAAAATGGTAAAAATTTAACATTTAAAATGTAATTAATTAACATTATTATTATATCACGGTAGGATTGATCAAACTTTCTCTCAAATAATTGCACCAACAAGCCTCTGTATAAGAAAAGCTGTAATGAAAAGACAACTATTTGACCTAAAACGTAATTAGCAATTAATTCGAAAGAACTCCAACCAATAGAAGTTTATCATGACATCAAATAAACGTGAATGGTTCAAAAGCATCAGTTACAACGCTTAATATCTTCTACATAAATGCATATATGTTACAACCTAGAAAATAAATCCATCATTAAGTTAAATATTTTTTTGCTTGAGAATATTATTGCAATAAAGTATATACATTAGTTACATCCATGTATGGTCTATTTTTTGAGAAAATCGGTTATAACTCACACGTAATAAATTTTCTTATTTACAATTCAAGCTTCATATCGTTTTATAAATCCTCTTGATTGAAAAGAGAAAGGAGTGTAAATAATGCATTCCCATTACAGTATCTATGCTCTACCCATAATTCTAATATGCAATTCTTTCTTCTATATTTATAGACAAATCATCACTATTTTATGCCTTCCTTTTACGTTCTCTCTTTATCATGAATATGAAGATGGACTCATTGTCTGGATCATTTGAGAGATTTGCATTCTACTGGAACACTGAAGGTATATAAACAGAAAAGAAATTGCTATATAGCTTCTCAAACAAAAATCATCTCACCCATCTTTTATTATTATAGATTTGTTCTAAAAATTCTATGATTACTTGGCATAATCTATGTTTCTTGCAATCTTTGTATCTTTATATTTTTGAATTTGTGAGATATTATGCTAATTTTTGTTGTTGTGCAATTTGATGTCATGTTAATGATTTTCTAAATGGGATGGTTTACAAGATGTAATGAGAAGATCATTTGCCATGCGAATATTATGTTTTGTTTCAATCTTTGTATGTTATTATATTGAAGTTCGACATTTTTTATCAGTTCATTTTACGTAGTGAATATGAATGTAATTGATATAATCTTAGCTTTATAATTTTGTGGTTTTATATATGTAATGAGAATATCATTCTTTGATAAGGGTTTAATAGTTAGGAGCATGCGTTTTGAGTCCTAAGTTAAGCAATAGTAAAATGCATATACTTAGAAAATCCTATTCAATAACGAATGATCACACATCAAGTTAATATGGAGTTCATTCATTCATATCCAAGAACGGAATGATCACAAATTCTAAAATTTGAATAATTATAAAGGTTTTTTTCTAAAATTTAGTAACAATTTCTTTTAGCCAATATTTTTTTTTTTTTTAGGGATTTACCCCTTCTACTTTAGGGAATATTTTGAAAAAAGTTTCAAAATTTAGGCTCTTAACATGTGCACATGGACACACATTAGACAAACCGTATTATAAATAGTAATGCACTTATATACTTATATATTCTGAACAAAGAAACCTAAACATACTTATATTTACGAGAATGCATGGATTGAAATTTGAAACTATGTTTAGCATTTAATGCTTGAGCTGTTTTCTTTTAAAATATAAATATGGACCATACGTATGGACATTCATCAATTTATGATATATCATTTGTTAAGCTGGCAATTGGGGTTAATTTCTCTAGGGTTTAATTTCTTTGTTAAGATGGCAATTGTTCTTAAGCATGATAGCTAGTTGCGTCTTGCAATGCAAAAGTATGCTACATATTTAGTTGATTGCCTAATAAAGTTCCAATCTAATTTCCAAGTAAAATCATGGATTTTTCTGTAATTTTTATTATATTTGAATAAAATATGACATAGTATCCCAAACATTGAGCTTAATGGGTAATTGATCAAAAGATGACAAGATAACAAATTAGTATTGAAAAATAATAAAGTGCATGTAATTTTCGTAGAATATATAGTGATATATTAACAATTGTATTTTCAAATATTTTGCAATTGATTACTTGATTGTTTAGAAGAACAAAAAACAAATTTAATAAAAAATGAAAAGAGGTAAATCAATTGATTTAAGATTAGCTAGAAACCTACGAAATCGCAAAAATGGTGAATACTAAATAAAATAAAATATAAATATTTTAGTTCAAAATTGTTAAAACTGTTTTATAATAAAAATTATTTTTAATTATTGATATCAAAACAAATATAAGATAAAAAAAGTGTATTATATTATGGAAAGTCATAAGAATATTTAATTATAGTATTAAAATCGACCAATTTTATTCAACTTTTAACAGAATTTTTTTTGAAAAAAATGGTGATTGAGATAACCATATCACATTCATAATATGTACACAACAAATAATAAAATTTATTTATTTAGTTAAATATAAATGTAAAAAAAAACGTGGGTAGCAGGCATATATTCTAGTACAAGTATATAATATTATAACCATCCAAATTAAATATAGAATTTAATCAATTTTAATAATACATTGCATTATAAAATGAAGGAGGTCGATTCTGCAAAAAGGCAGTATGATTTCATATAATAATCATACGTATGACATCAACTTATTTAAGCTAGATAACCAGCTGATTGGCCACCATATACATATATAATATTCAATATATCGACTTTTTTTTCTTTCTAATTAAAATTCCTGTAAAAAAAAATTCGATCACTAGTTAGATCGAAACCCTAAAACCTGCAGTCTTTTCTGTAGTGCTGCCTGTTCCTCGTATTCTCTCCACTTTAATTTCCCCCTAATTGCATCTATATATAATAAATAATATAAGAATACATGCATATATTTTTCATTTAATTGTGAATTGGAGGCTTTCTCTTGGCTGGGGAATAATCCATCTCAGTTATGACGTCACCGTACTCCATATCTTGGGACCTCTCCGGCGAGGTGGTTTCCGACTCTTGACCGCCGTACGACTTCTTGACCGCCGTGGGGTCCACGTTATTTGCTCCTTTGTCCAGGCTCTGTAAATAGTACAAGAGAATTACCCATTAATTACTAGTATATTTTCATTTATGTATTAGAAGTTGTTCTTTAAGATTGTACGTAAAATTCAGTTTAATTGATTATTAAATATATTATATATATTCAAACCTTTGAAGAGGTGGTGGTGGGAGCAGCGGATGGAGAAGATTTGGTAGAGGTCATTAATTTCCTAAAATTACCTGCAAAAATACATGGATAGTTATATTAATTCAAGTATATATTTTGGACATGGACCATATGAAGTACTTATATATGATTAATTACTGCAAACATTGCATGAGAATATACACATGATCATATTTGATCCAAGTAGGAATTAATTACGGAGTACTAGCTCAAAATTAAATCCAGTTCTTTAATTTAGAAAATAAAAAGAATTGATGGGTAATAATTTTGCAAAACAAGCTGGAGAAGAAATGAGTTTTTTCTCCAAGCTAGGTACATGCTATATATCAAAAAAATGTGTTAGGAAATCGATTCCAGATATCGATTATCGGTAGTCGTCGAAGAAATCGGAGTCATATGATATTACAAATGTATGAGCAAGTAATCTAATTAAGTTTGGAATTAATCTAGCTAGCTAGCCCTATATGTAGAAATGAAGTAATTAATTAATAGTTAATTAACCACTGTCACTAATTAATGGTGCTTGGGATTATGTCTCTTAGGGCCTCTATAATCTTCATGAATCCATGGAAACCAATGGTGATTAGGTTGCTCCTTTGCAACCCTTGAAATAACTCCTCTCTCCATTAATCTACCTGATGATGTTGATGAACAATCTTCACTATCTTTGCATGCCTCAACACCTCCAATATTAATATCATTCACCTGAAAATCAAAGATTAAATTAACTCCCATGCCACCACACAAATTGTACAAAACCCTAATTCAATGAACACCCACAATTAATTTGAGTAAAATGAATACCCACCTGGGTTTCTACTGGGTTCGGATCTCGAGGAACACGAATCGAGTAAGAGCTTGTAAGAAGAAGGCACAAAGCAAGAGCCAACATTAATCTAAAACAAGGCTTCATCTTTTGGTTTTATGTATATAGATTAGAACTTGAAATTGTTCTTCTCTTGTAGTTGTTGTTGTTTCTTGAGGATACTGGGAATTGGCTAGTGAGTATGGGTTTAGATGTGTATGGCAAAAGAGTAGATGCCCACTTAAATAGTGTACATGTAGTAATTGTCCAAAAATGGGGCCCATTATTATTATTTCTTCAAAATGGACCCAATATTATTTTTTTGTCAAATGGACCCTATTATAATTGTTGGCCAACATGTAGGTATCAAAAGATGGAAGTTTTGCTGGTTTGTTTTCCTATTTTACTTTTAATACTAAATCCCTTTCCAAGCAAAAAAGAGTAAAAGGAAATACTATTTTTTTGTCTTTGATCAGAGTGAGGTGACAAATCATTCGATTGCATCAAAAGAGTTTACCGTTCCTTAAACTTTATGTGAAAAGTTTAGTCATCATTATGTCCCTTGTGGGAGCTTAGGTTTGGAGCATTTACACATGTGTAGGAGGTATGAGTACTATTAATATGAACGTATATATAGGACTCACTTTTTTTATATAAACTGGAAAATATGTTTGGCCATTTAAAAAAATAAATTTTGGAGGATAGATAAGACGTTTGAAATAAAATAAATTTTGGTGGATTGAAAATTGAATATTAGTCATCATTCTCTATAATAGTCCAATTTCCTATTTTAATGGAAGTTACATCTGTGAAAATTTGACTTTTAGGGTTTTCATAAAAATGTGAAGGCTTGTACTTGACACTATATGCTTTCGTAAAATGTAAAAAAATATACATCTTTCATGAAATATAAATTTGGGTAAAATATTTTAAGGAGATTTACTCTTAAGATAATAGTTTGAAATTAAATCAGATGAAAGTGACTAACTATATATATAAATATATAATAAATTTTATCACACTATTTTAATAAAAATATTCAAAACTTAATCAAACCAGCCTAATTGGCATTTCTCACAAGAGTGGAAGGTGGTAACATTTGTTATAAGATTTTAGTTTTCGTAGGAGGATATAGGTTAAAACCTTTGATTTTTATTTTTTTATTAAATTTCTTATTTTAGAACTTTTACATTTTTATAAAATTTATCACTTTCATCTTTCAATTTATTAGAGGAAAACCATGTTATTATATATTAAATATCCATCTCCGTCAAAATAAAAATATCTGATAAAATATTAGACATAATTATTTGTTCACGACCCATCTCAAACATCATACGAGCAATAGTGTTTCTCGTTCTACCAACGTAGATACAGGGGAAAAAACGAAGACATTAAATTACGAATTTCATCTTTAATTTATTTTAAGATAATTGTTTAACATTAAATAGATTAAAAGGACGGATAAATCATTTACCCCTCCACTAGCTAGCTATCGAACGTGATGGATGTATATATTAGCTGACCAAAATAAGTATGGTTGTCTCCGATGGATGGATATATGTATATCTAGCTACTTAATAATCAGTTGCCCGTCTTGTCCAAAACCCAATTAATTGTGCCCCCACACTCTCACCACCTACTTGTCATTTTGTGAGACATTTTTTTTTGATAGAATATTAGGGCTCACCTAACTAGATGGTTGTCCTAAATTATCCGAATGAATGATCTTTATAAACTGTGAACCGAATTCATCAAATGTAGAGTTTAAGCATTTGAACTCATATCTATTTTTCCGAATACAGGCCGTATTAAAGGAAAAAATGCAATGGAGAGAGAACACGCTGATAAGCAGCCAAAGCTTGAGCAGGTATGGGGTGAGTAGCCAGGAAGTCGGCGGCTCGATTGGCTTCACGGAAGCAGTGATGTACCTGGAAAGAAACAAAAGAAGGAAGTAAAGCAGTTATATCATTGATAATGCTATGAATTTCCCAGCAAACTTTCCAAGTGGACCTGATAGAATTAATGATCTTTATAAACAATGAACCAAATTAATCAAATGTAGAGTTTAAGCATTTGAACTCATATCTATTTTTCCGAATACAGGCCGTATTAAAGGAAAAATGCAATGGAGAGAGAACACGCTGATAAGCAGTCAAAGCTTGAGCAGGTATGGGGTGAGTAACCAGGAAGTCGGCGGCTCGATTGGCCTCACGGAAGCAGTGATGTACCTGGAAAGAAACAAAAGAAGGAAGTAAAGCAGTTATATCATTGATAATGCTATGAATTTCCCAGCGAACTTTCCAAGTGGACCTGATAGAATTAATGACCACAAGATTGTCGCCTTCAATAACCAAATGTCGAATGTGATGTTGTGCTGCCCATTGAATACCATAAAGTACTGCGAGAGCTTCTGATTTAAGGACAGTTGTAGAGGCAATAGATTTGCGGTCGAAGTGCACTATTTTACCATGTTGGTCAGGCAAAATGTAACCCATATGTGATGAGTCGTCCTGTTTTTTGGATCCATCAAAATTTAATTTTACCTAGTTAGCATTTGGTTTCTTCCATGATCTGTTTATCGGACATAGACGGTTACGCTTAGTAGGTGCTTGGGTAGCTTCTTGGTTTGTAATTGTCTAATCTTGGAGATGGGAAAAGGCTTGTTGCACTGGACACATGGTCAAGGTGAAAGAGTCCTCTCTGAAGAGGAGATTGTTTATGTAATTCCAAATCGACTACCAAAGGAAAAGCATGGGAGTAATTGTCGTGTTGGAATGTCTTAGGAAATCAAAATTGAAGAGGAAGTCTGATGTGTATTGAAGTGAAAAAGATTTGTGTAATTTGTTTTCCAATATGGAGATCATGTGTTGTGTGAAGGGGCAAGTGGAGAAGAAGTGATTCAAGTCTTCGTCGTTTATTTTGCAGAGGCTACAGGAAGCAGGAACTCTGGAGAAGTAACGGTTTAGTCGTGTTGTAGTTGGTAAACCATCTACCAGAGCTTTCTAGAGGAAGTTTTTTTTTTGGTGGAATTTGAAGCTTCCAAATCCAGGAGAAAGGACATGAACTCGGAGTAGGCGTTTGCGAATGGATCACAGATCGGCTTGATTTAACAGTGAAGTTTCCGTCTGTGGACATCTTCCAAATGATCCGATCTTCAAAGGGTGAGGCAGGGATATGAATCTGAACAATTTTGTCAATCATAGTACATGGCAGATATTGTCGGAGGAGTGGGACATTCCATTGATTGCAACTTGTGATAAAGGTTGAAACAGTGATGTCAATGGGTGTAGATTGTCTAAAATAGGAGCGAAGATTACCTTTAGGAAGCCAGTTGTCAGTCCAGAACTTTATGTGGTTACCATTTCCTAGTTCCCAGCAAAGGCCACTGTGAAACTCATCGCGTAAATGAAGGAGCCTAGAAAACTGTCATTGTGAAACTCATCGCGTAAATGAATGAGCCTAGAAAACTGCCACAACTGCCTAGGCTTTGACTGATAAGAGAAAATGTCGTGTGTGCGAAGGTATTTTTCTGTAATGATCTGGCGCCATAAGGAATCTTGTTTTGTTAATAATGTCCATAATAATTTCATTTGAAGTGCTTTGTTTATATCTGACGCTTTATATAGACCAAGATCACCGACTGATTTCGGTCTACAGATACTATCCCAACAATTAGGGGTCAGTACTTTGGATGAGGTTTATTCCAAAAGAAGTCTTTGTTGATTTTGTCAATGTCATTGCATACAGCTTGTGGAAGTAAAAAACTTTGCATTAGGTAATTCACTTTGGATGACAAGTTTGATTGAATGAGAATAACTCGTCCAGCCTGAGATATAGTATTGACTTTCCATCTTGACAGTTTTTTTTTATTGTTCACTACGTAATTAAAAATTTCCTTCTTCACTCGGCCTCGAACAATCGGAATGCCAATATATTTTTCCATGGAAGTAGTGATCTGAATACTGAGGATTGCGGCAAGTGATTGTTGTTGTGTTGAAGAGATGTTTGAAGAAGTCTGGAGAGAACTTTTGTGGAAGTTGACGGACAAACCAGAGATACTACTGAATTGACGGAGAAGTTCTTGAATGTAGAGCATGTTTGTTTGTGTTGTATTTGCAAAAATGAGAGTGTCATCAGCGAAGCTAAGGGAGTGAATGCAGGTTCCATTACGAGTTAGTTGAATGCCGACTTTGTGGTTATGGTCTCTTGATTGAAGGTCAAGTGTTCGAGACATTTTTTTTTTGTCTAAGTCATTTTGTGAGACATATGTTACATGGGTTTTGCTATTTGTCATCCCCCAGACGATATATAAGATGTTAAATATTAAAAAAATTAATTAAAAATTAAATTTTTTATTACTTTTAGCTACTACAAGTATATATATATATTTCCTTAACAAATAACTTACTATGTCTAATATTGATAAATTTTATTAGAAGCTAAAATCCTATAATAGAAATTATAAACCCGGTACATAAAATGTTTATATTTTTGACATTTTATTGGTTGCCCCGGGGGCGATAAATAGCAAAATCTTTGTTATATATATCTATCTCCAATTCGGTTGATTCATTAATTAGTGCATTATGTATCGATTTCTCCGCTCCTATTGTAACAAATTAATCTTTATCAAAAACAAATTGTAACAGATTAATGTCTTAATTAGTTTAATTTCCCTGAAACAAGAAATCGGAACTAGGAATGTGTAATTTTGAAATTATATATGGTAAAGTAAGGAATGAGATCGATATTCTTTAATTCTGTAAAATGACTTATTTTAAATTTAAAAAAAAAACTTCATTTCCAACGAAAAACCTAGGTTATCCCTCAATCTAAAAGAAATGTCATATTCTCAATCAATAGTTTTCTCCACCTACGAGAACGGTTTGTCCCTTTGCATTTCTATATGTAAGTAGAGATGGTCTCTGTTCATGAACCGACAATTCTAGCTTATGAACCAACGGTCCAAGGTTGAACATGGACTAGGACCGGCCAACTCCTTGAACCGCTTGTTCTAGGCTAATTCAGGGAATATTGGGTTTGACCCAGTCCGTGTTGGGTGACCCGAACCCAGTCAACTCAAACCCGACTACGATTAACAAGTAAATGTAAAGTATTAGTAAAATATTACATAAATATATATAATAAATGAAATATATAAATACGTTGATTGATTTAAGTATCCCTAAACAATCCCATTATATTTATATTTTTTTTCAAATTCATCAATTTTTAATTAGTATAATATAAATAAATATGGTTTGTACTATCTCAGTTATATATATAAATAAATAATACTATTTAATTTAGATTGATTTTATTTTATATTTACATAGTTATAATAATTTTGAACTATTTAATAATATTTTAAAAGTGAACGAGACGCTTTTGACCCATTGGTCATCCCGAACCGCCCACTAACATGTAATGACCCGACTTGATCGACGTCCCATATTCAATCAAAACCCGAACCCAATTTAACCGACCCGATTCACATATCCATGTACATATGATCAAAACACCACACATGCATTATCAAGGCCACAATATCAACAGAGATTCTGATATCTAAGATCAATATATAGCACAATATATATGTGATAACAAGCCTATATATACAAATCAAGATATAGTTTTTTGAAATAGAGATACACAAGACAATTAATATAATTAGAAAAATAATTGAATCTATGACCTCAAGTCTAAGGGCAATGTTATTTTTACCAACTAAGTTCGTAAAAATCTTACTTTAAACGCTGTCGACTATTAATGTGGAAGATAGCTTATACATAGCATGGTGTAATTAAATAAATTAAATTGATAAAAAAATACTATCGTAAATATAAAATACGGAATATGAAGAAATGTATAAGTTAGTATCGTGGAGCAATAAATTGGAAAGCAAATAAACGAGGCGTTGCTGCATGGCTAATGGCCACACACACAACACCACTAGGGTGTTGAACTCTTGATTATTGGCGGTGCTAACGTCAGCATTTTCATACACTCTTTCAATATGAATCGAATTCGATTGAAATATTTGAATAAAATGTTTGAGAGTATTCAATGTCAAACCACTAAATTAATTAAACGTTATCATAGACCTTTTATAAAAAAGTTATAAAAATATAAAAAGTCCATACCTTAGCAAAAACTTATTGATCATTAATCTTCATTTTATATTACCTTTGAGATATTATGGAGCATTGATGCTACATCACTACTTTTTTAATTTTAATAAATTAAATAATATATATGTAAAAGCTTAACGTGGTGGTTATTTTCAAGTCTTTTTTTTTTTGTTTAATAGGAGGCGCAAAATTTTTAAAGTGTGAAAAATCAAGTAGATTCAAGCAAGTGATCTTATGCTCAAAGAAGTTATTCTTAATACGGTTTTTCTATCCTATGTCCTAAAGACATATGTTAATTCTTTATATTTGGAAACTATTTCCTAAAATAAAATGCTTAAACACATCTAAAAAAAATTAAATTTTTTAAAATGATAACACCTAACCACAACTTTCTAAAATAAGATTTTTAACCTATGTATTAGGTGCATAGGTTAGAAAACCCTTCTTAATAACTAGTTTGGAAAGATTTGGTGTCTACTCTCCTTTCTACTAAAAAAAGTTACCAAATGAAGTAATTATTAAAACATGTCGTTTTGTTAGGAAACGAAACTCTGGAACTTCGGTTTCCCCGAGAGTTTCTTTCCTCAGTTTCTCTACTTTTGACGATGACAAATATTTTGATACTAATGTTTTATCTCAAAGATGTGTTTAGAGGAACCACATGACAGTTGTTGGAACCATGGAAGCCAAACAAGATAAAGAAACCAAACAAGCAAGCCAAAGGAACCCAAGTGTGCCCAGAAATGCAACACGCGACTTTGCTTTTCCCGAGAAATCTGGGAACACCGAACCTCGGACAAAAGATGGTGAAAGCGACTTGAGCGAAGCTTCCAAAAGTTTGTCACCATCCAGAGCAAAACTCCAAGATGCCTAGAATGCCGAACCTCAGACAAAGGCTGTTGAAAGCGACCTATCATAAAGCTGTCACCATCCAGAGGACAATTCCCAAGTGTCCAGATTGTTGAACCTCGGATGAAAAGAGTTGGAACGACTTGGCAGACTTGGCTGAAGCAGTTGACCAACCAAAGTGGATTATGAACTGCCTAGGTTGTTGGTATATGTCAAAGACAGCGTGAATCAAGGATTACCACACATCCTAGGGCAAGCTTGATCTGTGAGAACCAAGAGAAGATCCAACCTCAAAGAATCCACTATATAAGGAAGATAAGCTCTGCTATTATCTTCAAGCACAAAAACAAGAATCATACTCCATAGCAAACATCAAAGTGTGAACTCTCAAACAAGATCACCAACGCAAACTTAGATCAGAAGGAACCAGTCAAAGAACCCAAGAGCTGAGTGCTAGTTTTTGTGACTGTAAGTGAGTTAGTTCCTTGGTGCTAAGGATTGCTTCTTAGATTGATTATAATTTGTGTTAAGTTATCTAGGATTGTCTAACTATGTGTAAGGCAAAGAAACTGTGTGTTTGTTCCTAGGATAATCTGTAACCAAAGAGATAAGAAATCAAGAAGTAGACCTTGAAATCCTTTCGAAAGAAAGATAGTGGTTTTTATCCTGGATTGCTAGTTGACAATAAAAGGTTTCCACTATAAGTAACTCGTTCATTTGTATTTGATTGTTTATTTTCGTTGCGAAGGGAACTGAGAATTGGTATTCTTAGTTCCTTAGTTATTTATCCAACGATCACGATCCTACAATTGGTATCAGAGCAGGAAAAACTCTAGATCTTTGTTAAATTTGCAGATCATGTCTCAGCCAAGCAAGTTTGAGCTCAGAATCTCCACCAACAAGCCACATCTCCGAAAGAAGGGAGAAGAAACATGGTGGGAAAAGTGCATGGAAATCCACATCAAGACCAACGACTACCAATGCTGGAGGATAGTCGAAAATAGAGATGACTATGTCGATCTCACCCAGAAGGAAGAAGACTGGAAACCTGAGCACTATGTCATCATGGAAAAGAATGCCAAGGCCAGACAGTTCATTCTCAATGGACTGGACAGAGAAGACATGGACAAAGTCATAGGAATCAAGACGGCAAAGGAGATGTGGAGAGCACTCAAAGATATGCATGAAGGAAGTGATGAACTAAAGCAAAGCAGGAAGTTTGCTTTGGAAGGAGAATACCACACCTTCAAAATGATGGAAACTGAAACCATCTCAGAATACTACTCTCGATTCAACATGCTGATTGGAAAGCTAACAGCGGTTGGAGTCAACCTCGATGAAGTCTCCAAGTCACTGGTGGTTATCAATGGACTCAACTATAAGTTCACTCTCATCAAGGGAATCATGAAGAATACTCCAGGCATCCAATCTCTTCCCTTGACTCAGGTCATAGGGAAACTGGAGGTTGAAGAAGGAGAACACATCAAAGTCAATGCCGACAAGAAACTGGAGAAGGGAATTGCCCTCAAGATCTCCAAAGCCTTCTAAAGGCTTGAGATGGAGCAGGAGAACTCAGACCTAGAAGAAGAGGAGGACGAACTTACAGCTCTCTTCACAAAGAATATCAAAAAATTCTTTGTGAAGGTTCCAAAAGGGCAGTTCCTCTCACAATGGACCAAGGAGAGATCTCAAAGAAGTCTCCTGTTTGTGCAAAGAAAAGGGACACTACGCTAAGAACTGTCCCAACAAGGAAGACTCCAAAGAGATGAAAGACCTCAGAGGAAGAAGGCTCTTGTGGCCTCATGGGGAGAAGACTCAGATGAGGAACTGGATCTGAGTGGTTTCTCTGGAGGAAGATGTCTCATGGCAAAAGGAGATTCAAGCGACTCAGAAGACCTTGAGGTAACTTCTGACGACTTCCTAAAAACTCTAGTTGATTGTGATAAGAAACAACTTCTAAAGATCATAAAGAAACTAGGAAAGGAAACCAGTTCTCTTCAACAAAAACTTGATGATTGTGAAGATGAAATTGCTTGCTTGACTGTTGAGAATTCTGTGTGGAGTAAGAAATTTGATGAAACTGAGAAAGACCTAGCTGAAACCCACTCCAAACTCATTGACATTAGAAATGTGCATGTTAGTCACCTTAAAATCTGCAAATCTTGCGATGAAACTAGTATAGACTCTGTTAAAGTTCCTATGCATGATAACCTACCTGGAAACGATATGCTTCAATCTATAATTGATAGGTTAGACATTCTCACTGACTCTATAAATGAAAAAACGATCAATCAAACTGTCTTTGTGAGACAATGTCATGGAATTGGATATGTTGATAACAAGGCCAATAATGATGCTGAAGATGAAAAGGCTAGACGAGAACTTGTTGAGATGAATGAGAAACTCAGTACTGCTCTTGCCACCTCTCGAGATAGGAATCGATTCCTATTAGAGAAGATCATGGTTCTTGAGAACAAGGCTGAGGTTGCCAAGCATCTCAATGAAAGTTCTCAAAGTCCAAAGAGGGAACCTAAGGAAAAGGAGAAAGCATTTCCTGAAGACAAGTGGTTCACTAATTCCTTTGCTCACAAAAGGTATGTGGACATGGCTCATGGTAAGGTTAGAAACAATGTTGATTTCAACAAAAGAAAAACTGGGAAACCTTTTAGGCCAGGAAAATGAAAATATGGACATGTTGTTTACAATCGCTTGTGTTATTATTGTGGAAAAAATGGTCATTACAACACTAATTGTCCTAAGAAAAGAAACTTTGAAAATGAGAAAAGAGCTTATTACCATGAAAGGAACCAGTTCCCTGGTCATTCACAGACTCGCAATGCTAATTCCCCCAGTAAAGCCAAGCTTCACTGGGTTCAAAAGTCTTAGTTCTCTTGTGTGTAGAAAGAAGAGAGGCAACCTCGACTATGGTACATTGATAGTGGTTGCTCATGCCATATGACCGGAAGAAGAAATCAAATGACCTCTCTTCAACCCATCCAAGGAGGGAACATCTCCTTTGGAGACAAAAGCAAAGGGACAATATGTGGAATAGGAACTGTAAATCTCAATGACCACATTAAGGTAAATAAAGTTCACCTTGTTGATAATCTTGGTTTTGATCAAATTAGTGTGTCACAACTGTGTGATCAAGGAGACAATGAAGTTAGATTCAAGTCAAGTGAATGCACTGTTCTAGACTCCTCGGGGCAGATCATCTTAAAAGGTAAGAGGCTCAACAATGTGTATGTTGTTGACCCATCCTTCGTTCCCAAGGAGAAACTCTGTCTCTCAACTGTGAATGATCAAACGGACTTGTGGCATCAACGTCTTGGTCATGCTAGCACCAAATTTATCCAAAAGCTACACTCAAAGGAGCTAGTCAGAGGCCTTCCAAAGCTAAGTGGCAAATCTGAGGAACCATGCTCAGACTGTGTAAGAGGGAAACAAGCTCGGAGTTCCTTCAAATCCAAGAATGTGGTAAGTTCCTCAAGGCCTCTTGAACTCATTCACATGGACCTTTGTGGACCTATGAGAGTTCAAAGCCTAGGAGGAAACATGTACATGTTTGTTCTCGTCGATGATTTCTCTCGTTTTACTTGGACAATATTCATAAAATCTAAAAGTGAAGTCATTGGTCGTTTTAAGGATCTGGTTCCCATGTTAGAAAAGTCTCTCGACTGTTCCATTAATTCTATCCGTTCTGACCATGGTACCGAGTTCGAAAATGGAGAATTTCTAAACCTTTGCAGTGAGCACGACATTGATCACAACTTCTCTGCACCATACACTCCTCAACAAAATGGAGTAGTGGAAAGGAAGAACAGAACCTTAGAAGACATGGCTCAAACTATGCTCATCTCGAGTGGTCTCTCTCAATCATTCTGGGCTCAGGCAACCAACACAACCTGCTACATCATCAATCGAGCTATGCTTCGCCCAATCACAGAGAAGACACCCTATGAACTTCTAAGAGGAAGGGTTCCCAACATTTCACATCTTAGGGTGTTCGGATGCAAGTGCTTTGTGCACAACAATAGAAAGGATAATCTTGGCAAATTTGACCCAAGGAGTGATGAAGGGATCTTCATTGGATATGCATCAAGCAGCAAGGCTTATAAGATCTTTAACAAAAGGACCAAAAAGGTAGAAGAAAGTGTTTATGTTATTTTTAATGAAAAACCACTTGGTAGAAATGTGCAGAACACCATCAGTTCCTTTGAAGATCCATTTCCCAAACCTCCTCAAGAAGATCCAGATGAAGACATCACACCACCCAGTTCCTTCCCTGCTGCACAAAATCCCCCACTTGTTCCTCCACCAGTTCCCATGGATAATCAACAACAATCCATTTCTGGGAACCATGAACATGAAGACAACACCTGTGGAGACATCAATGATTCATCTTCTCACATGATCTTTAATGGAGAAGGTGATCCCAACCAAGAAGCTAAAGCTGAATGTTCAAATCAAAATGTCTCTACATCAAATGCTCTAGCTCCCAATAGAGAAAGAAGAACCATCAAGCCTCCAGTCAGGTTCGAACATCTAACCTTCTTTGCCTTCAATGTCTTCTTGTCTGTTGTGGAACCAAAGAATATAGATGACGCACTGAAGGATGTAGACTGGATCCAAGCCATGCAAGAAGAACTTCATCAGTTTGAAAGGAATAAAGTGTGGCATCTAGTTCCCCGCCCCAAGGATAAGCATATCATAGGAACTAGATGGGTATTCAGAAACAAGCTCGATGATTCAGGAGCTGTGATAAGGAACAAAGCAAGACTTGTTGCTCAAGGGTACAATCAATAAGAAGGCATCAACTATGATGAAACCTATGCTCCGGTGGCAAGGATTGAAGCAATAAGATTGTTGATTGTCTTCGCATCACACAAAGGGTTCAATCTATTCCAAATGGATGTAAAAACCGCCTTCCTCAATGGTATTCTTCAAGAAGAAGTCTATGTCAAGCAACCACCTGGTTTTGAAGATGATGATCATCCAGACCATGTCTACTTCCTAGACAAAGCACTGTATGGTCTCAAGCAAGCCCCTAGAGCTTGGTATGATCGTCTAGCCCAGTTCCTACTCTCAAATGGCTACAGGCGTGGAGTTATTGACAAAACTCTCTTTATCCTAGAAGAAGAAGGTAACATCTTAGTGGTTCAAATTTATGTTGATGATATCATTTTTGGTTTCACTAACATGTCCCTTGTAGATAAGTTCAAAGACTTGATGAGCAGTGAATTTGAAATGAGCCTAATAGGGGAACTCACTTTCTTTCTCGGATTGCAAATCACTCAAAAGAAAGATTGTATACAAATTCACCAACAGAAGTATGTCAGAGAACTACTGAAAAAGTTCAAAATGGATTCATGCAAGCTTCTCTCAACTCCTATCTCCACCATTGCTCATTTGGACAAGGATCATTCAAGTCCTCTTGTGGAAGAGAAACTCTATAGAGGTATGATAGGTTCTCTCATGTATCTAACCGCTAGTCGCCCAGACATTGTGTTTGTTGTTGGCTTGTGTGCTAGGTTTTAATCTTGTCCAAGAGAAACACACTTAGCTGCGGTGAAGAGGATACTCCGATATCTCAAGGGAACTGACTCACTCTGCATTTGGTACCCCAAAGAGTGTCCTTTTGAACTGATAGGTTTCACTGATGCTGACTATGCTGGATACTTGGTGGATAGAAAGAGCACTTCTGGAATGGAACAGTTCCTAGGCCCTTGCCTTGTGTCATGAGGCTCAAAGAAACAAATCTTAGTCTCCCTCTCCACCACAGAATCTGAGTACATCGCAGCTGCCTCTTGTTGTTCCCAACTTTTATGGCTAAAGCAACAAGTTGCGGACTTTGGCATGTCTTGTGGTCCTCTCACTATTCTCTGTGACAATACCAGTGCTATAAACATTTCTAAGAATCATGTGCATCATACTAGGACCAAGCATATAGACATCAGACATCATTTTCTTAGAGATCATGTTGAGAAAGAGAACATCATTATGAAATTTTGTAGAACTGAAGATCAGGTTGCAGATATATTCACCAAAGCCTTGAATAGAGTTCCCTTCGAGAACCTTAGATTAGAACTGGGAATGATTCCTATAACCTAGCAGTGACTTTAGTTTAAAGGTTTCTTTCCAGTTCCCTTGATTGACTAGTTTAGATCTTTTACTTGTTCAATCTTGGAATCTATGTGTTATATCTTCTGCAATAGACCCTCATCTCCATAATGGTTACTCAAAAGGCTTTGATAAATTCTTCTAGTTCGTGTCCTTGAGTCTTCATTGTTCATTATAACTCAATCATTGTTCGAGTTTCTTTGTTGGCCCAAAAGTCACAATCTAATCATATTCTAACCCAACAATACAAGCCGAAATGATGATTGTGTACTATGACCCTCCCTTACCTCATTGCACAATTCAATTCCCTATGATCCATTTCTTAACCCTCTCTGGGAATTATTGTGTAATGCGATAAATGGCCTTCCCCGATTTCTTTTATGGGAACGTACTTTCAGGTCCTATGTTTTTAAAACCCCACATCAAAGGTTCCCATATACCCCTCTAGCACACTGAAAAAATCGTCAGAAAGGAACTAGGATGGACTACCCCTTTAACGGCTAGTAAGAGAATTGCTCCTCCCAAGACGACATTTATGGCAAATCTTCCAGCGTCAGAAAGGTCGTCTCAGCTGTGAACAATTTCCATTTTTGAGTGGTTGAGTTTTGAATCTGTGACCGTTCAAATTCAGAAAGGCTGCAAATCCTTAGAGCCGTTTCAATGGTTCAGAATCCCCAGAATCTCTCTCAACGACTTGATTTCTCCAACGGCACCAACAACACTCAACGATTATTAAAGGGCTCCTGTTGATTGAACCAAGCACTCTGCCTTGCTACTCTCCAGCTCTCCCCTTCTCTCAATTGCTCCCTTTCTGTTTCTCTCCTCTAAAAAAACCCCAGCTTCTCAAATGGCCGACAAAAACCCTAACCCTAATCTTGTACATGATGAGGAAGAAGCTGCACTCCTCAAAGCTTTCAGAGAAAAGAAAGCAGCCTCATCCTCGAAATCCATTGATGTCACCCCCTCTCAAAATCCAATAGCCCAGCAAGCTGAAGAGAAAGTAAAGGAACTCCCTCATGTGTCCGCATCTGCTACCCACACCGTCTCAGAAGGAGGCTCCCACGACTCCTCTCCGGACAAGGACACCCAAGAGATCCATAGCTCAGAGTCGTCGCCTGCAAGCCTTAAATCCAAACTTGCCTCTAACCCTGCTCCCTCAGTTGCCACAAGGCTCAAACTTTGCAAACGATGTTCCCAGGCCTTGGTTCCTTACAATCCTGCCTCGAAAAAGGCCAAATCCGCCACCCTTTCTTCCTCCTCTCTGGGACAAGTGTCTTCCTCCTTCTCTAAGAGGAAGATACTCAAGCCACTCATTATCGGAAAGGAGTTCTGGACCCCAACCCTAGAGGACGAAGATAAAGATCAATTCGGTGAAGCCCTCAGTGAGTTTCACTCTCTGCTCCAGTACCAAGGATGGGACCAGATCTTGGTGGAACCCTTCTCAGTCTCCGACGAAGTCGTGCGCCTCTTCTACCAGTCCATGACCTTTGTGCCAGCCAAAGACAACTCTCCCTGCAACGAGGCCATCATTCAATGGAAGGAAACTATGTATCCTCTGTCCCCCAGCATCATTGCCTCCGCTATAGGGATTGAGCACAGGTCAGGCTTTGACATTTTGCACCAAAAGAAGACATGGCCCAAAGAAAAAGGCTACAAAACCAAGACTGAGGTGGTAACCAAGCTCTATGATGGCGACACTCCAAAGAGCCTGCAAACTAAGGGACTCTCCATCTCCAACAAGCTGTTGCACTTCTGGCTCATCAGAAATTTGGTTCCCAGGCAGGAGCACAGAGCCACGGTTCTCATCACTGATGCAATTCTCATGGATAAGATTTTGTCTGGTGACCAAGTTGATCTCCCCCGGATAGTGTTGGCCCATATGCAGTTCTGTAAGTCTCATGAATCCCATGCCCTGCCCTTCCCTCACCTCATCAAACAACTTCTCTCCATGCTCAACCAATATCCTGATGACTTCCCTGAAACCGCCTACAACAAGTTCCTCACAATCACCACAATAAGAAAACTCAAAACCAAAGATCACCAGGCCGCTCCCTCTGAAACACAAGTTGATCCGCCTAAGGAAAAGGCCATTTCCCAAGCCTCCCCAAGCTCTCTGCCACCGCTCTACCCCACTCAAGACTCCTCTGCGATCCTAACTTCTCTAGGTCGTATTGAAAAAGCTATCACGGACGGTTCCCATGCTATATCAGTTGCCCTCCGTGATCAAGTAAATGAACTGGGGAAAACTAGAGCTGATGTTTCCAGTTTGGTGGAGGTGCTTCAGAAAACCTGGGAGGATGCAACTGGAGCAAATCAGGCCACAGGCCAGGATGAAGGAACTGACGACAAGAAGGATGATGAAGAGGAGGCCACTGACATGCCATAGGAACGTCTTTCCTAGTTCCCAACGCTATGACGCCACAGTGTGTTAGTAGTTCCTTAGGATCCTACTCCCCTCTCCTATCCTCTCTTTTGTCTATCTCCAAGTTTATTTGTGATCTTTTGTGACTTTTTCTACTATGTGTCTGGACAATGTATTAAGCTTTAATGACTAATGAACTTCTTTGGCTACGTTTCTAATGTATTTTTTGTCTCTGCCTTAAGTTTCTTGTATGGTTTCTGTCATGGGTTTAGCGCAAGTGTTTATTTCCCTTTGATATCCGTTCCTTGATAAGTTAATTGATCTTTTCGATGATGTCAAAAGGGGAAAGATTGGATAGGAACCTTGAACTTTTGGAAACTACTGGACTCATAGGAACTCTGAACTCGTTTTATTTCTAAGGGGGAACTTGAATAACTTTGTTCATTTGCTTAGGGGAAATTTGCAACTATTGAATGTTCTCTCATTATTTTATAAAGTTGTAAATCTCTTAGCTCAACTGTTCTCATGAATTTCATGTCCTTATTATGTTGCCAGATTCCTTATATTTGTCATCATCAAAAAGGGGGAAATTGTTAGGAAACGGAACTCTGAAACTTCGGTTTCCCTGAGAGTTCATTTCCTCGGTTTCTCTACTTTTGACGATGACAAATATTTTGATACTAATGTTTTATCTCAAAGATGTGTTTAGAGGAACCACAAGACAATTGTTGGAACCATGGAAGCCAAACAAGATAAAGAAACCAAACAAGCAAGCCAAAGGAACCCAGGTGTGTCTAGAAATGCAACACGCGACTTTGCTTTTTCCGAGAAATCTGGGAACATCGAACCTCGGACAAAAGATGGTGAAAGCGACTTGAGTGAAGCTTCCAAAAGTCTGTCACTGATAAACACTACTTTGTAGGGCTTAAGTAAGAGTCATTAGAGGGTTTATTGGTGTCATTCAGGTAGATTTAGACACATTCATGTGTATGGCGTTTGGAGGCGAAGTTTGGTATTTTTGGAGGTGTTTGAGCTATTGTGGATATCTAGGAGACACTGAGGAAGGAAGCCACCAAGGAAAGACGCCAAAGGAGTGAAGAGACGAGTTGAGGAGCGGTGTGAGAGATTGCAGGGAAGAGCTTTGAAGAGGAGATGTTACTGGAGCCTTGCCGCACCCGCGCCAAAGATCATCGCCCCCTGCGGTGGAAGAAGCAGAAACCAGACAAGATTCTGGAGTCCCACCGCACCCAGCGGTGGGCACTGCCGCACCTGCGGCGAGGTCGTCAGAGAAGTGGACAGAAGCCACTGGAGAGCCACCGCACCCAGCGGTGGGATGCACCGCACCCGCGGTGACGACGCGCTGAAGACTTTCGTTTCGTGTTTTTATTCCGTTTTATTTTAAATCCGAGATTTTGTTTCCAAGTTTGTTATTTTCCTTTATTTTATTCCTGAATATTTGCCTTAGTATTGAAGTCTAATTGTTAAGACTTTGAAAAAAACAACCCTAGTTGCCACCTTTCTACGTTTTTGCTCTCACAAACCCTAATGGAGAACTAAACCTCCATTGTTGCACTTGACAGTTTGAAGCCAACAATTGATTGGTTGTGAGTTTTCTACTCTTGTTCGTTTTCCTATCTAGTTGGATTGATTCTCTTGTACTTGATTGATTATTGGTTTATGTTGATTTATCTGGATTGATCACCTAGGTTTATTGATATCTTCTTAATTGCTAGGACTTGTGATTCCGGGTTCGGGTTGCAAATCGAGTAGCAAGCACGATTGTTGCGTATAGGGGATCTGAGCGCTTCATCGTGGGAGAGAGTTAATTGCATGCTTATAGTAACGGGTTGTTTCTATTGCATGTATCTTGTTGAATCCTTGTTTGATTGCTATTGCTTTATTGAGTCTTGAAGGTTTTCGGATTTGATTTGGTGATAAGTACTATTAGGGCTGGTAGAACTAATAGTTATCTATGATCGGGATAAGAACAACTATAGGAATATTAAGAACTTGAGATTGATAGAATTCTGTGATCGACCTTTCTATTGTTGTGTGGATCTTTGTTAAGTGTGGCGCTTTTCCCCTTATTATTCTCAACCGTTATTTGCGAACTTGTGTACTTGCTTTGTTTACTTTGGTTACGAAAAACACAAACAAACCCCCCCTAGTTCCTAGTCGGTGACGTGAATTACAAGAATAGATAACCTGACTCTCTGTGGGATCGACCCTGACTTGCTTGCTATACTCTGTAGTAGGTACTTTAGGATTTCTTTGATAGGCATACGACTTTAGCCCTGTCAGTCACCATCCAGAGCAAAACTCCAAGATGCCTAGAATGTCGAACCTCGAACAAAGGCTGTTGAAAGCGACCTATCATAAAGCTGTCACCATCCAGAGGACAGTTCCCAAGTGTCCAGATTGTTGAACCTCGGACGAAAGGAGTTGGACAACGACTTGGCAGACTTGGCTGAAGCAGTTGACCAACCAAAGTGGATTCTGAGCTGCCTAGGTTGTTGGTATATGTCAAAGACAGCGTGAATCAAGGATTACCACACATCCTAGGGCAAGCTTGATCTGTGGGAACCAACAGAAGATCCAACCTCGAAGAATCCACTATATAAGGAAGATAAGCTCTGCTATTATCTTCAAGCACAAAAACAAGAATCACACTCCATAGCAAACATCAAAGTGTGAACTCTCAAACAAGATCATCAACGCAAACTGAGATCAGAAGGAACCAGTCAAAGAACTCGAGAGTTGAGTGCTAGTTCTTGTGACTGTAAGTGAGTTAGTTCCTTGGTGCTAAGGATTGCTTCTTGGATTGATTATAATTTGTGTTAAGTTATCTAGGATTGTCTAACTGTGTGTAAGGCAAAGAAACTGTGTGTTTGTTCCTAGGATAATCTGTAACCAAAGAGATAAGAAATCAAGAAGTAGACATTGAAATCATTTCGAAAGAAAGATAGTGGTTTTTATCCTGAATTGCTAGTTGGCAATCAAATGTTTTCACTATAAGAAACTCGTTCATTTGTATTTGATTGTTTATTTCCGTTGCGAAGAGAACTGAGAATTGGTATTCTTAGTTCCTTAGTTATTTATCTAACGATCACGATCCTACACGTTTCAAAATGAAAAGAAAGTTTTTTTTTTTCATTTGTAGGAACATAGTATAGTGGTAATGAATGGTTTGAAGATCACTTTGTCAGCCGACAACAAGACCATCGCACACTGTAATATTATATGGTCTTATGGGCTTGCCTTTTGAATGTTCTTTTTGGAATATTTGGACCACTTAAATAATAGTATTTCCATCATATAGAGATAATAATAGATTATTCCTCTTTCAAATTTTCAAATTTTCACTATGTAAATTTCTATGCGTCACTGACTCGCAATTTGTGAATTGTGTCTAGTCTTGACAAGACAAATCCCTTTCTAAGAAGATTGTGATAATAAACTAGGGCTCCTAAAGAATAGTCCAAAGAATTGGGAGTTGAGCACACATGATAAAACTTATCATTAATTCCCTTCTAATGAGCCCATTTACTTGATAATACTATATTAATCTTGTAAATCATTAGGTTTGTGTTGCACCACATAGATTATATATAATAGTTTATGTATAAAGCTCTTAGAAAGCAAAACAACTTTGAGAATTGGATTACTTCTGTATTGATTGAATGGATGATCACGATTACAAAACTGTCTTATATAGACAAAACTGATGTGAGAGTTTAACAACTTCATAACATAAAATAAAATCCACTTTTCTGAGAGATACACGTGTCACTTAATTATAACTCAAGCTAACAACCTCTAACGAACTAAGACAATAGACTACAAACTATGTATTCCATCATCTCCCTCAAGTTGGAGGGTAGGAGAAACTACACCCAACTTGGGAAGAAAAGCATGATGTTGGACACCAGTGAGAGATTTAGTGAGTATGTCTGCAAGCTGATGTTGAGTGGGAACGTGTGATAGAGAAATAAGCCCATCTAGTAGCTTCTCTCTGACGAAATGACAATCTAAGTTGACGTGCTTTGTGCGCTCGTGATAGACGGGGTTCCTGGCAATGTAGATAGCAGCGAGATTGTCACACTTGAGATCGATAGGGGTGATGCCAGTGACTCAAAGTTCATGAAGAAGACGAGACAACCAAGCTAATTATGCACAAACACGACGCATAGAACGATATTCTGCCTCTGCAGAGGATAGGCTCACTGTCTGTTGTTTCTTAGACTTCCATGAAATAGGAGAGCCCCCAAAGAATATGATGTACCCACTCACAGATCTGCGGGTTTGAGGGCATGATGCCCAATCTGCGTCGCAAAAGGCTTATAGGGTGAAGTCTGATTGATGAGACAGAAGAATGCCTAAATCAGAGGTGCCCTTGAGGTATCTAAGAGTGTGGATGGATGCATCAAGGTGAGGTTGGCGCGAAGTCTGCATATACTGACTGAGGAATTGCACTGTGAGTGCAAGATCAGGGCGAGAATGTACCAAAAAGTTCAGCTTTCCAATAAGCCTTCGATAATATGAAGGATCAGGGAGAAGGTCTCCTTTGCTAGAATCAAGCTTACAGTGAAGCTCTAAAGGGGTAAGTAAGGGCCGAGAACTACTGCAATCAAATTCATCCAATAACTCGACAATATATTTCCTTTGAGTAAGAATTATACCATCAGGATGTGGCACAAATTCAATGCCAAGAAAAAAACCAAGTTGCCCCAAGTCCTTGATACGAAATTCAGAATCCAAAAAACTCTTAATGCAAGCTATCTCAGTTAAATCATTCCCATTGATAAGAATGTCGTTGACATAAACAGCCAAGAAGATGACAGATGTAGGAGATCTCTTGACAAATAATGAATAGTCATTAAGAGATTGGGAATAACCTTTGGATCGTAAGGCTCCAGAAAGACGGGCATACCACTGCCTTGAGGCCTTCTTGAGACCATACAGAGACTTGCGCAGGTGACAGACCAAGGAAGAATCGGGAAGACACATACCAGGTGGAGGTCTCATATACACTTCCTCGTGTAACTCACCATGGAGGAATGCATTGTTTACATCCAGCTGAAACACCTTCCATCTGCGTTTAATAGTCAAACTGACAAGACACCTGACTGTTGTTTTAACCACTGGTGAGAAGATTTCCGTGTAATCAATTCCTTCTTTCTGAGTAAAACCTTGCACCACAAGCCGAGATTTAAACCTTTCAATGCTACCATTAGCCTTTTTCTTGATCTTGTAAACCCATTTGTAGCCAATTGGCTTTTTCCCAATGGGCAAAGGGACTAAATCCCAAGTGTGATTCTGATCCAAGGCAAGGAACTCCTGGTCCATAGCCTTTACCCATCTGTCATCAAGACTAGCAGCCTTATAGGAAGAAGGTTCTGTTTCAATCATGGGTGATGGAGCAAGGACATGAAAACTGAAGGCATGAGGCAATAGAGATGTGAGGGTATGAGGGCAATGAAGAGAAGAAAAGGAATTGGTAAAGGCAGTGTTACAAATATAATCCTGCAAGTAGGCAGGTGGGTTATGGTGTCTAGAAGGTCGAGAAGTAGGTAATGGTGGTGGAAGTGAAACAACAGGCAGAGTGTCAGTGATAGGCTCAACAATAGTCTCAACTGGTGAGGATGCAGAGGTAGGGACAGGTGAAACAGAAGAAGGAAAGAAAGAGTCAACTGAGGTAGGTTCAGGTATAGGAAAAATAGGTTCAGGAATTGAGGATTGTGTAGCAAAAGGAAAAACAGTTTCATGAAAAATTGCATCCCTTGAAACAAACACAGTGTTGTTTTCTAAATTCAACAACTTATACCCTTTCTTCCCAAATGGATATCCAAGAAAAATACATTTGACTGCCCGAGGTTCAAATTTATCTCTTCCATGTTGAAGAGTAGAAGCATAACATAAGCAGCCAAACACACGCAAGCTATGATGATCAGGCGTAGTACCAAACAAAACTTCATATGGTGAAGATTGATGAAGTAGAGGAGTAGGAAACCTGTTAATAAGGTGAGTGGCAGTGAGAACACAGTCGCCCCAGAATGATAGTGGAAGTCCAAATTGAAATAAGAGAGCTCGAGATGTCTCTAATAGATGTCGGTGCTTCCTTTCAACAACCCCATTTTGTTGAGGAGTGACCACACAAGAGGTTTGATGAATGATGCCTTTACTCTCCAGAAACTATCTAGTAGAATGACTGGAACCAAGTTCAAGAGCATTATCTGAGCGTAGGAGCTTAATCTTCTTGCCAAATTGAGTGCTGACCATTTCTACAAAGGACTGGATAAAAGCAAAAGCATTGCTTTTAATGCTGAGAAGATGTGTCCAAGTAGTTCTACTGAAATCATCTACCACAGTTAAGAAATACTTGTAGCCTTCACGGGTAGGCACATGATAAGGACCCCAAGTATCAATGTGGATTAGTTCAAATATTTCCTTGGTAGAAATGCTGCTAAGAGGGAAAGGAAGACGTTGTTGTCTAGCCTTAGCACAAACATCACAAGTATTAATCTCATCATTTTTATTTGCAGCAGAATTAGAAAACAATGACATGATTTTCAGCTTATAAAGTGGTAAGTGTCCAAATCTAAGATGCCACAGATAGGTAGGTGATTGTGATGCAGATAAAGCAGGTAATGAAGGTTGTGAAGCAGTAGAGCTATGTTGTAGTAGGTATATGCCATTCTTTGAACTACCAATCTCTTGTGGCTTGTTCTTGAAAAGGCAGTGCACAACACATTCGTTGTTGGTGAATACCACTTCACAATGAAATTGTTCAGTTAATCTTGCTACTGATATCAAGTTAAACTTGAAGCAAGGAACAAATAATACTCCAGTCAAAGTCAAGAAAGAAGAAAGCTCCACATCTCCTTCCATTCTGACAGCAAACTTATCTCCATTTGGCAGAATAGCAGAGAAAGGTGTCTTGAGATTTCTGATAGACTTAAGCAACTTAATATCATAGCACATGTGTGTGCTTGCACCACTATCGATCACCCAGTTTGCTACTGAAAAAAGAGGTTGAGAATCCATACCAACAAGATTAAGTGCAGTTTGAGTTTCATAATTGTTGAAGGTAACAGCTCCAAAGATTCCTTGATTTGAAGTACCCTAATTTGAATTGTTGTGAAGCAAATGCAATAACTGTTGGCATTGTGCAGAAGACAAGCCTGGAATTGTGGGAACATGTGCTTGAGAAGACTCAGTCTGGACGTTTGCAGCTACTTTCTTGGACTTAGTGAATTTAAAATCAGGTGGAAAACCAATTATCCTAAAACATTTGTCAATAGAATGACATGGCTTCTTGCAATTGCTACAGACAACTGAGGACTTTCTTGAGTCAGTCTTGATCTTGTCTTTCTGTGATTGGCTTGAATTGTTTCCTGCATACATGGAAGCTGCTTCACTTAAAATTCTTGATTGCACACCAATTTCCTTTTGTTTTTCTTCTTGCAACAACAAGGAATACGCAGTCGCCACACTCGGTGTTGGTTTCATCATTAGAATTTGGCCCTTGATTGAAACATAGGCTTCATTCAATCCCATAAGGAACTGAATTAGCTTATCCTCTTCTTCATCTTCATTCGAACAATTCAGTGATCCACATGCATTGCACTTTAGAACTTAATTTCTGCATACTTCTCAACTCATCCCAAAGTGATTTGATTTTGGTAAGATAAGCTGTGATTGGTTGATTACCTTGTGATATAGCATTCAAATCCTTCCGAATTGAATATCGTTGTGCACTGTTGGTTTGTCCAAACCTAGCTTCGAGCTCATCCCAGATTTCTCGAGCTGTTTCATAATAGATCACACTGCTCTTGATTTCAGGACTGAGAGCATTGATCAACCACACAACTATCAAATCTTGCATCGTTCCCAGAGTGGAAACAATTCATGATCATCCGTCGGTTTCTTAACTGCTCCGGTGATGAATCCCCATTTGTTCTTTGCCGAAATTGCTACTTTGATCGATCTTCGCCATTCGCCATAGAACTTTCCATCGAAAACGCGCGAGACGATCGATGTGCCTGGTTGCTCAGAAGGATTGACAAAGAACGGATGATTAGGGCTAAGTGCAGGTCCTCCGGTTTCAAGAGTGACATCAACCATGATCGATTGAGAAAACCAGACTAAGAAAGGATTTGTGAATCGTGAAAACCAATTGCGAAAACAATCGATCTGATCGAAGAAGAAATGATCGATTCAAAAAAGAAATTGAATCGATTAGAAAACCAGAAAACTGAAAACAAATGTGTACTGCTCTGATACCATCTTAGAAAGCAAAACAACTTTGAGAATTGGATTACTTCTGTATTGATTGAATGGATGATCACGATTACAAGATTGCCTTATATAGACAAAACTGATGTGAGAGTTTAACAACCACATAACAGAAAATAAAATCCACTGTTCTGAGAGATACACGTGTCACTTAATTATAACTCAAGCTAATAACCTCTAACGAACTAAGACAACAGAGTACAAACTATGTATTCCATCAAAAGCGACTCATGAATATCTTTTTTCAGAGGTGATGGCCGGCCGGATATATACAAACAATTTATAAGATTTGAACTATCAATTAAAGCATATTTAATATAGAGGTAGAAGAAAAGAAGGGTAGATTAAACATGAGTTTGATTAGCAAATGTCGTCAATCGTAAGTAGTGTGAACACGTTATTATATTTTGGTTAGATAGACAAATTTTCATTCGATTAATTATGTCAAAATCATGCTCATAAATTTTCGGTTCGATTAATAGAAGTATCCTTTAAAAAACAATATCGATCGTCTTATTTACCAAAAGTCTTAGTTAATCTTTTAGTGTCCTAAGACTAGATTAATTTTATGAAAATTATCGAGTCTCTTATTTTTGTTAAAATTCAACTCATTTTTTTGTTCTTTGTCAAAATTCAACTCATTTTTCTAATAACTCGTGAAGTTCAACTAAAATGTTGTAAGTTTAGCCTGAAAAAATAATCTCTTCGTTAAGAAATAAGTATCATTTTAATTATAATTTTTGTTAATAACTAGTTGTCATTTTAAAATTTTAGGTAATGGTTTTATTGGTCAATTACGAAATATGTTATTAAAAGTTGCACATATTCATAGATTATCTATATAAATTCTCTTTAATTATTAACTAAAAATGAGGTCAGTAGTTATTAAATTGTAAACTTTATAAAAAAAAGTATAGGAGTAATATCTTAGCCTAATAAAAACATTTTTTTAATAGTTATATCAAAAACTAAAATAATACTTATTTTTTATAAACGGAGTTCTCCGTAGTTATTAGTGAAAATTCCGATAAGACCCCAAAATCAAAATCAACGACAAATTAAATGATCAATCATACATCTCAAGCAAGTTCGATCGACGGGCAACAAGTTGGCAAACCACATCCTTCTCAATGCTTGTTTAGATGTGTTAATGTAGGTCACCCCCGTCTTGAATTTAAAGGCACAAATTTAGCAGCATTGAATAATTGGTGTTTATTATTACCAAATTAAACACCCTTAGCAAAAAAAAAAAAACGAATTCAATCATTATCAACAAAAAAAAGAACAAACTTCACAATTGCAAGGCACCTTGATCAAATTCAAATCTACCTATAATCAAAACGATTGTTCTAACTCATATTCTAGGTTAGAAAGTCTGATTTGAAACTAAACCCTGAAAAGAAAAATAATAAACTCTATAAAAAATAATAATAGTTTTAAGCAGCTAAATTCAGTTTTATAATTTTTAATGTCATTAGCATACGCCGGAAAAACCGTAATCAAAATACTATTTAACTTCTTGTATATCTATGGGCTACGTATAAGACACGTTGCTATATATATATCTGAACATATATATTTTGCTTAAATGGATAAACAAAATAAAGCTTATCTCAATTATTAGGTTGGCAATTTTCGGCCACCCCTTTCATCACAATTTTGTGGAAAACGAAAATTTAAAACTGGTTTTTGGAAAGTCTGACATAAGTATTTTGTGATTTTATTATACAAGGTCACTTTCGTTGATTATGACAATGATTAGATGATTCATATCTTGTAGTAGACAAATAGTACATTAAAAAGGATCTAACTTCACATTTTGTAACGCCAAAACGACACGAAATTTGCAAAATGTCACGTTGTTATCCCGTGGAGATGTGATTAAAAACTGTGAAGGAACAAAAGAGTTCACCTGCTAAAAGGGAGCATGACCACGTGGGAGGGGCCCATGGGCCAAAATCTGTAGAAAGCCCAAAATTCAGCATTTGACAAAATTTCGTTGTCCAATTAGGCGGGTCTGGGCCTTGGCCCAATTGATGTGACACTGACACAGTAACATCCTCTTACCCAAAATGGATGATTATTGAATGTCTATTGAATTTTGTGATTTTTCAAATTCATTATTGTGAAGTTTGCATTATCGAATTATCTGGAATTTCAATTAGAAAATTTATCTATATTATTTTTCGTTAATGCGTATATGATTAAGATTATTTTTTATCGGTTTAAAAGTTAGAACTATTTTTAGTGTACTATTGAAAGTTGAGATTATTTTCAGTAGTTTTTTATGAAGATTATGTAGAACAAGTAGAGCTATCGAAATTTGACCGACCCGCAAACTCGGACCGACCCGCATTTTTTGGGTTGAGACCCGACCCGAAAAAGTATTGGGTCAAAAATGATCCGATCCATTCGACCCAAAATTTTTGGATTGGGTCATTGACTCATTGAGTCATTACAAATATGTTTATATTTTATATATTAAATATTATAATATATTTTATTATTAAAATATTATATAATAATAAATTCTTGTGTTTTGTTCTAATTAAAATTATTTTAATATTCATTTTATAAATTTTGACATGGCACTCTCGACCCGATGGGTTGCCTGAACCCGTACCTGATCCGCAACGACCCGACCCGTAAATGACCCGACCCGATATGTTTAAACCCGACCCGTTTGACACCTCTAAGAACTAGTTCTTACAGGTATCTTAAATAGTGAAACTCAAGAGCTGATGCCAAAGTTGATGCTTTCTTAAGATAAGAAAGTTGGTTTGCATACTTTTTGTTGGCATTGCAATTGCAAACAAGTAATTACCAAAAGATTGAATTCAGTTCTCATTTGAATTTGTGATTCATCAACAGATAAAATCCCAGGAAGTTCAAATTCGATTATAGTATCAGTATCTTTTGTGCACCTTTTGTTAATGATTGTTAAATTATTAGAGTAATACGGAGTAGAAGACAACTATATTAATGGTTGGTTCATAGTGACATAGTTGTGTCTCTGTAACTACAAATTTAGTATATTAGCTGATTAAACTAATGGTTCTCTTGTGCTCAGAATGAATGATTAAGCATAATGGCAAAACTCTTGTGTGACTCTGTGGATGGTTTGAAACACTATATATTATGTATTCTTGGTGTGTGTATATATAATCACTACAAATTTCCCTTTCTATCTCGTAGCTTGATTTGAGATCAAGTAACAGGTAAATCATAAATTTATTAAGAGGGTAAGAAATTGTAAGTAGCAGCTCCTGTATAATAAGTAGATCTGTTAAAAATCGACCCGACCCATCCATTTTTTTGGGTTCAGATCCGATTCGTAAGTTAGTGGATCAAGAAGGACCAAACCCGATGACCCAAATCCGAACTTTATGGACCCGAATCAGAACACAACAGACTCGTTATTTTATTAAATACTATTAATTATTTAATTTAATTATAATAATTATAAAATACGGACCCTTTTGACTCGTTGAGCCAACCCAAACCAACTCGTTATGATCTAACCCAATTAAACCTTTACTCGATTTGGTCCGAACCTGACCCGCCCGACCCATTTAATTAACAGATTTAATAACAATAATCCTAGCTAATAGGGACAGCTATAGCTAAGCCAAGGTGGCTTATGTGTAAACTGCAACCAATGTAATTGATGAACATGTGAAGACAAGTCTTGGTAAAAGCAAAAGACAGTGAAAACTGAAAAGGGTAGGCACAACATTCAGAATATACATATATATATTTATGTTGTGCAGCAAGTGTATAGAAAAATCAGCAGGATATATACATTGACTAAGATTAAAAGGACAGTTTTGTTGGTAAAAAAAAGAGGGTGTCACGTGAAATCCAAAGATGTAAACTTGCAAAATTAACATGGCCCATGTGGGATGACTCATGACTCTAAATTAGTAAACTACAAATATATATATATATATATATATATATATATATATATATATATATATATATATATAATGCAGTTAATTAGCAAAAAAAAAAGATGAATGGTGAGTTTTTTAGGGCAGCAAAGTGGAGTTTCATAGAGATCCGCCCTCGTGCGCCTCACCCGCTGATTCCTTCTGTTTGTTGTTTCCATCACCGCCACCTCGCCTCCTACCAACCACCACCACCACACCACCACACAACCACTAATTTATTTATTTATTTTTAAATAAAAATATGAGAGTTAATTTTGATAAAGTATGTGGGTCGAGTAGACTGAGGGTGTGCAGGATTGTGCACGTAGAAGCGGTGACAAAGGATTTGTTTAGATTCTCGAGATAATGCATTAACTTAATTGCATTATCTTGCATTAAAGTGACAATTTAATGTAATATAATACAACATAATGCATTATCCTCGGGAATCTAATGGACTCAAGGCCGACACATAAGTTTAATAGGAGTCATCGTAAAACTATTTGACAATAAGATGAGTAGTTCACTAATCTTATGTATATTAGACTTGGTTATATCCATCGGTTTAAAGGTTTGTTTGACCGTCGGAAATTAGAACTAAAACAAGACTGATGGATTATTTCTTCTAATATTAATTGATTTTAGGATAAGAAGTTCTATCAGACTTATATACTAAGCTTTATGAGCAAAATATCCCCGTTTATCGATCCCTCATCCATCAAACATTTTTATGACCATGGATTATCATAATCATTGTCATCATTTGCAGGTCCAGTTGTGCATCTGATGTGGCCATGTCAGAATCTTTGACCGTTGACCAAGGAACCCAGCAAGTCCATCAATTATGCATGATTACACATGAATGAGCTGTAGGTAGAATTAAAGGGGAATATTTGATCAATTCAAAACAACACTTGTGCATGAAAAGTCATCTACCAAATTAACACTCTTAATTTGCTCTTGAGGGCGCTAGGGAATTGAATCTCTTGCACGTGAGGGTTTGATTCCATACCATAATATCAACACCTTTGTGCTTTTCATGGCACGTGAGGCTGGCCACTTTGCTTACTCTGCACTTCAAACCCTTTTGTGATCAGCTTCTCTGATAACCTCTCCTTTGCTTAGCTTGCACTTGTGCTCTAGAGTTCAAGAAACGCTGCACACGTGCATTGCACGCTGATTTTCCTGAGATTGATTGGTTTGGTTTGGTTTCATCCCCATGTAAAAGTAGTAAAATCCTTGTCAAGACTGCAAAGCACTTGTGTTTAACTTATCAACATGTTTTTAACTTATCAATGACTATGTTAAAGTGCGTTTGGATGCTTTCATTTAATACATTAAATTATATTTAAAAATATTAAATTATAATTTAATGTATTAAATGGGGTGAACCAGACACACCCTTTAAATTAATAAAATTAACAAAATATATTAAATCATGAATTTAATATATTAAATCAACAAGTACAAACCACTAAAAATGACTTATAAGTTACAAGTACTAACTCCTAAAGATTAACAAAATCAATTATTAGAAACAAATTTCTCTTTCCCACACCCTACAAGAAGCTACTAACTAGTATGAATTTATGAATGTCTTTGTGTTGTATTTTTCTGCCTGAACTTATTATCCTATAGACTTGTGTGAGTTGAACCTCTAAACCACTCTTTTGCCCATGACAAATATAAGAAGTAAAAGGAACAATTAATTTTTTATACTGATATTGGTATATGTTCAGCATAAAAGTGATGAAACAGTTAAAAACTTAAAATGCAATGAACCAATCAAATTGGATTTTGACCTTTGTCAATCTTGAAAGTGCACAATTCTGGACCTCTACATATATTTGCTGATTAGTTTAGTGTAGCTACCTAATATATATACAGTTAATTAATGTTAGGACTAACATTGAGCAAGTAAATAAGATTGTTTATGATATATATCTCAAACATCACAACGATTAGTGGCTAATGAGTTGGGTTTGTCTGTCAATTTTCCAGGAACAAGGCCGCAATTTAATCAGCAAAAAAGCGAATTAGTGGAGTGATTATATAGCTCAAGATGATGACATCTATATCTTTGTTATTTCCTTATAAACCGGACTCTCTTGATTTACAACAACGACAACAAAACACATTTCAAGAAACTAAAAAAACACCACTATTCATTAAGAACAAATCCTCTGCACGCTTTTTGCTCCGATCCCTTCTATATTCCCTCTGGGTTAAAATTGTTTATTTTATATTTTAAATCCTAAAATATAAACCCTAAACTCTAAATCCTAAATTTTAAAATATAAATCCTACATCCGAAATCCTAAATCCTAAAACTCTAAAACCTTAAACCCTAAGGTTTAACACCTAAATCTCAAACTACAAATCCTAAATCTTAATTATTAACCATAATTTAAGATTTACGATATAAAATAAACAAGTAAAACCTAAAGGGAACATAAAATGGTGCACAATTATGGAGCAGAAAATTTGAAGTGCTATCTATCAGTGGCGTTTGTTCTAAAAACATTCAAACCAAAATAACATTAATTAATCTTGTAAATTCTTATAATGGTATTTCTATCTTGTTAACAATTTTCTTTCAATTACCAAAAAATATTTAAATCCTTCTTTATAAAATAAGGTTCTTAGGCTCCCTTCGGCAAAACTTTTATTAGATTAACGGAGCTTGATTTTCTTTTTAATCTAGTTAATGAGTGTTCGGCAAAAAAATATCAATCTAGCTTAGAGAGCTTATAGTAGATTAACGTAGCTTAATTTTTTCATTTTTTTAATGTGACTTCCCCTAGATAGTTGAAGGTTAACAAGCTGAATTTTATCGCACCAAAAAAAAAACAAGTTGAATTTTACATTTATCTCATTTCAGCTTGTAATACCGAACACCAACTATAAGTTTTAAATAATTAAGCTAAGAAATCCAGCTTCAGCTAGTCATTCAGCTTCAGCTACTTATTCAGCTATAACTCTCATTTTAGCTGAATTTACCGAACAAAGCCTTAATCTATAAACATATAACATAAATTAGGAAAAAAAAATTATTGCCTTTCTTAAAAATTCCCACAATTTTCTTTTTTTTTGTTCAAAATAATTACCACAAAAATCAACCCATATAAAAGGGGAAAAAAGATTTAGTTTTTAAAAGAAAGTGAGACACGGAAACAGCGCCCACGTTCTCTCAAAGAGCTTGAAAATATGAATATGTTGTCTCTTTCTCCAAGGAATAAATATTTCCATCTTCCCTCTTGTGATCTTCCTTAAATACTTTCTCTTCCTCCCTTCAAACCCTAAATCATCCTCATTCATTCATTCCCATCTCCAAAATCAATCAATCAATCAATCCATTTTCCATTTTCTAACTCCACAATTCTCCTCAATCATGGTACATATATATAGAATTCTCATCTTGACCATATTTCACTCTTTTTGACTAACTATATAAGCAAAGTGTTCATATATATATATGTGTTGTGTATGTTTAGGGTTACCAGAAGCCAGTGTGGTTGGACGCGCTCTACACACAAAAGTTCTTCGTGGCGTGCGGCGCTCACGAAACGGCTAAGAAGAACGAGAAGAATGTGTTGTGCTTAGACTGTTGCATTAGCATGTGCCCACACTGCTTGCCCTGCCACCGTGGCCATCGCCTCATCCAGATTCGTCGCTATGTTTACCACGAAGTTATTCGGTTAGAAGACCTTGAGAAGCTCATTGATTGCTCTAGCGTCCAGGTTTCTATAATCTAATTTCCATTCAATTTTATTTGTTTTCATTATCTCAATTTTGGCCATGGGTTTGGAATTTCGGTATTTGGACAAGAATTTCTTTATACTTACTACTTGTTTGGTTGATAATTGAATTCTCATGAATTGAAATATCTTAAAAAATAAGATAAAAGACATATGTTTAGTTGGAAAAAATCTTGGAGAAAATCACATAAACTTAACTTTCTCGAATTTTAAATTTATGCAAAACGCAGGAAGTAGACTTATCTAATTCCCCTAGATAAGTTTTACTTTCACCATTTTACATATAAAATCTCAACTTTCCCCTTTTAATTTACGCATTGTAAAATTAAACCAAATATATTTTCTTCAAATCCCCGAAAATACAATTCACTGGATTTTAATTCATGAGAAGTAACTTTCTAAGAATTACAATTCCTATATTCAACCAAACAAGTAGGTATTCAAATTATACTATCTAGTTAATTTCTAGCTCTATTCATGGTTTCTATATTTATTAAATTGTGCAGGCTTATACGATAAATAGTGCAAAGGTGGTGTTTATAAAGAAGAGACCACAAAATAGGCAATTCAAAGGGGCAGGAAATAACTGCACCTCATGTGATAGATGTCTTCAAGAGCCTTATTTTCATTGCTCCCTTGGATGCAAGGTAATTTGAATTGCTTAATTTGCGCTTTAATTTTGGTAAAATTATGTTAATTATACATATCAATTGTGATCATGCATTCTTCATAGTGCACACCCGTTTAATTATAGTTCTATTTGCAGATATAAATACTTTGTTCTTGAAACTTGGATTTTTATTTTTTTAACAAAAAATAAATAAAAACAAGCTACTTAATTAAGCGTAACTTTTTAGTACCTTTTTCAGAATAATAATGATAAACAAAATAATGATAAACAAAGCCTAAAAAACGCTATTTTTTTGTTGAATTATGTTAATTACGCATATCAATTGTGAATTGTGATCATGCATTCTTCATAGACTCGTAGTGCAAACCCATCTAATTATAGTTCTACTTGCAGATATGAATATATTAGTAGTTCTTGAAACTTGGATTTATATTTTTTAACAAAAATAGAACTTAAAAACAAGCTACTTAATTAAGCGTACACTTTTAGTACCTTTTAAAACTTTAATTAAGTTTGTTTTCAGAATAATAATGATAAACAAAGCCTAAAAAACAATTCAATTATGACTTTGGATCCCCTGCAAAGTTTACTGGGGTCACCATTAATTTAAGCATCGAATTTCTCAACGTACACTCATGAATGTGTCCTTGCATATATATACTAGTTTAATTTGTATACGTTAAACTAATTATCTAAACTTACATAAATTACCAAATACATACCTCATAACATTTTTCTTGACATTTTTGCCCTTTACATTTTTAGGTGGACTACGTACTAAAGCGTTATAGAGACCTCACACCATACTTAAGAGTATGCAAGACGTTACAATTGGGTCCGGACTTCCTATACCCTCAAGACATGGGAGACGAAGACATGACGACGCACTCGACAATACTCGATTGTGACGACCCGATGAGCTCGTTTTCGGGATCCTCGGGATCCGAAAATGACAATTCGATGATGGCGTGCACGACCGAGATTGTGAGGAAGAAGAGAAGCGGCCTCTTCGTGTGTGGGAGGTTGTCTAGCAACCACCATAATCACTACAACAAGGTGGTGTCTTCGGTGTCCGATGAGGACATGGCCACTAGCATTAGTAGGAGAAAAGGAGTCCCACATAGATCTCCTTTGTGTTAAAAGAAACCCTAATCAAGAGAAAGCCCTAATTATATTCAAAGTCAAATAAGTTTCAATCTTTGTTCTAAACTCATTAGGTTTTATCAAAGTTCAGTTAGTTCGGTGATTTGACGCTGAACTCATTTAAACGTTTTATACAGAGATATTTGAGTTTAAATTCTGTTTTGAGAAACGATTCTGACTTATCGAATCAACAATGTGTGAAAACCTAAAATAGGATTTGTTTTGTTTTTGTTTATGTTTTGATGAATACATTTTGGGAAAAAGAAATGTATGAATAGTGATGAGTAGGAAGTGATGAGGATCATGATATTTGACTTTGACCGACTATAGCTAGCTATAAGTTAAGTAGTTATTCCCTCCGTCCCTTATTGATTTTTCCATTTGCTTTTTATACACTATTTATAGTGGAAGAGAATCTTCAAGATTTTTTTCAATATATAAGAAAAAACATAGTCATGTGGTGTCTTGTTTGATTCGTCTCAACAAATACTTTAATAATATCAAAAAATTATAATTTTTGTTAATATATAATTAGAGATATTAACGATACAAAACACGCATCGACAAATGTGCATGTCGAGGTCAAATGGGAAGATCAATAAGGGACGGATGGAGTAGTTTTTAATTAATTGCTCAATTTATTCCTCGTTTGGAGTTAATTAATCAATTGGTCGGGGGTTTTTGTCTTAATGGCATCACGTGGTTACCAATTCCAAAGTTAGGATTTTTATGTCCATTTTTTATATTTTTTATGTGGAGTTGAGTTGCATTTACATAGTTCATACATGTTATATGGGTATTATTTATTCAGTTCATGCATTGGAAGCTCGGTTTGCACTCCCCCATGCCCATACATGTATATAAAATTATTAGTTTTATTTTTCTTAGAGTCGTACACATATTAAAAAATTCATTAATTATCTTTTAAAGATATAATTCTTTCCTAAATTTAGGGTTTAGCCATCCTCTAATAGATAAAAAAAAATCGAGATAACCAAATTTCAACACAAAATTTATAATTTATATGTGATAAATTATATTAAAAATTTATAAAGATAAATATGAATGAACAAATTTTAAAACCTAAAAAATAACTATGACTAAGCAACAAATAAAATGAAATGAAGAGATGCAAAAAAATTGCAATGATCATGAAGGATGTAATCTTTTTTACTGTCATTTTAGGTCGTAGTTTCAAATGGCCACTCAATGTTGTCGTTTGAATTATTATTCAAATAATCTAGTATATGTTTTTGAAGAAAAGTTCAAAGAAACTATTCAAATTCACTAATCACGACCAAAGAATATAATTTTTAACTTATAGAGTGAACCATTTTTCTACCTATAACATAAAATATTCAGCTTCAATTAGAGTGATCTAAATATACCCTTAACTAACATTATATGGGTAACAAAATTCATCTATAACAATTCTTTATGGTAATTTTCATGTTAGTAGATGTTTTTTTGTTTTTTTATTCAGTTCGATTGGCAAGAGCCGCTCTACGTTACTTATATAGTGTCATCAAAAGAATTTAAACTTGAATATATTTTTGTGGGTATAATTTAAACTTGAATATCTTAACATGAGACATCAGACAAGTGATTTTATTAGTAATAGTAATTTTATTTAAAGAATGTAGATTTTGTTAAAAATTACACTTTGAAATTATAAACATATCTATTGGAAACAGAATTAATATTATAGCATATCTTTATAAATTATTATATTGAGATAATATCCCCTTAATTATCTCTTCATTTTAGGCAAATATCTTCTTGTAATCATCCATAATTCTCTCTTGATCGTTGTATTTTCTTGTATAAAACCACCATTGTAACACATCAGAAGACACAATTGATTGAATACAATTTAACGTTTACAAAGTTCTTCATGGTATCAGAGCTTTCTAGGTTCATCAAATTTGATCCTCACCATCCTTCCCCATGCATGTCGGGCGACATTACCCAAGTCAGAACTCAATCCGAGCCATGGGAGAAATCAAACCACCCTCTCTTTCTCCATCACTCCGATCAACCGGGCGTCGTCCTGGTATCGCAACCATTGATGGAAGATAACTACACAACTTCGCAACAACCATTGGACTCGGCAAATCCCACCTATCGCTCTTCCGCTAATCAAGTCGGTAATCCCTCTACTTTTGATCACTTCTCAGGTAATCTCCAAACTCACACTCATTCAAACTCCCTTACTTCATGGATTATGGATAGTGGAGCTAGTGATCATATTGCTTACCATACACGTTTTGGGACTCTTTTACACCGACTACAAATCATTTTGTGCACTTACCTGATGGAAAATCTTATAAAGTTTCGCATATCGGGACTGTCACCTTCACGTCCCAATTTCAAATTTCCCATGTTTTATGTGTTCCTGAATTTTCAGTTAATTTAGTTTCAACTAGTGTAGTACCCGTGCCTTGCACGGGATTTGTTTATTTTTTTCTTACATTTACAAAAATAGTATATTTAAATTATACATTTAATTAATATAGAATTATGTAGGTAGTGACGGTTATATAAGTAGATGAATGCTAATATAAAAAAGAACTAATTGAATACAAAATATTAAAGAAATTGACAAAATATTATCGAAAGAGATACAAAACTCTCTATAACTTTATTAATAGTAAAAATTGATTAAGTAATTTTGAAATGGGGATAGCCACATCCCTAACATCAATTCTACTAAAATGATAAAGCATAATCAAAATGTTCATCTTATACAAATGAAACCCTAAACATAAAATCTCGTAAGATGTTCAAAATTGCTAGAATTATTTAAAAAAAACTTCTTTGTATACTACATTGGTTGTAGTATTAGATCTTTTTTTTGTTTTTTATCGTATATCAAAATCTACAAACATTTCTTGCTAGTAACTCTGGATGATGCAACAAAAAACTAATCATGAGTGAAAATAGGGCGTGAAAGATACAAACTGGCATTTGCAATAGAATGGTCATAGCTCTTGTTTATCGTCATAGTAAAACAGACATTCAAGGAAAATTGTCTTCATTGAAACTTAAACGGATATGAAGTGTCTAATGATGACATAATCATGTGAGGAATCAAAATTGTATATCCAATATTGTTGAATGTAATATTCTTCCTTGTTTGACATGACTGTCGAGCTGCGTGGTTATCAGTCTTTTTCCTAATTCTGCTTTTGTAATCTTTGTGATTAACTTGTAATCTGTTTGCTTGATTTGTATTTAAATTAAGAAAAAATGAGTGATAGGTTTAGTATAATAATTTTTTATTTATATTTAGAGTTATTCAAAAAATTGAAAAAAGCAGAAAATGACATGTGACGGTTTTAATGATGGAGTGTCATGTGGAGGTTTTAATGAGGGATTGTCGTGTGGCGTAATTAGGTTCTAGTTTAGTAGATTAAAAAAATGGATTTATATATAATTAGGAAATTTAAGATTTGTAATCTTTGTCATTAACTTGTAATCTTTGTGTTTGTTTTGTATTTAAATTAGAAAAAAATGAGTGACAGATTTAGGATAATAATCTTTTATTCATATTTAGATTTATTTTAAAAAATTGAAAAAACAAAAAATAACATGTGACGGTTTTAGTAGATATATTGTAGATTAGGAAATTTTAGATTTGTATTTAATTAGGAAATTTTTTATTTATAATCTTTGTGATTAACTTGTAATCTTTGTGCTTGATTTGAATTTAAATTAGGAAAAAAGAGTGATAGGTTTAGGATAATAATCTTTGATTTATAATTACATTTATTTAAAAAAAATTGAGAAAAGCAGAAAATGTCATGTGGCGGTTTTAATGAGGGAGTGCAATGTGGCGTAATTAGGTTATAGTGTTATACTCTAATATATATATATATAGTAGATTAGAAAATTTTGGATTTGTATATAATTAGGAAATTTTGAATTTGTAATCTTTGTGATTGATTTGTTTTTATTAGGAAAAAATGAGTGATAAGTTTAGGATAATAATTGTCTATTTATAATTAGATTTATTTTAAAAAATTGAAAAAGGCAAAAAATAACATGTGACAGTTTTAATGAGGGAGTATAATGTGACGATTTTAATTAGGGAGTGTCATGTGGCGTAATTAAGTTCTAGTTTAGTAGATATATAGTAGATTAGGAAATTTTGATTTGTATATAATCAGGAAATTTTAGATTTGTATATAATTAAGAAATTTTGGATTTGTAATCTTTGTGATTAACGTGTAATATTTGTGCTTGATTTGTATTTAAATTAGGAAAAAATGAGTGATAGGTTTAGGATAATAATCTTTAACTAATAATTAGATTTATTTAAATAAAAAAAAAAGCAGAAAATGACATGTGGCGGTTTGAATGAGGGACTGAGGGAGTGCCATATGGCGGTTTTAATAAAGGAGTGTCATGTAGCGTAATTAGATTCTAGTTTAGTAGATATATAGTAGATTAGAAAATTTTGGATTTGTACATAATTAGGAAATTTTGGATTTGTATATAATTAGGAAAATTTGGATTTGTAATCTTTGTGCTTGATTTGTATTTGAATTAGGAAAAAATGAGTGATAGGTTTAGGATAATAATCTTTAATTAATAATTAGATTCATTTTAAAAAAATGAAAAAAGCAGAAAATGACATGTGACGGTTTTGATGAGGGAGTGCCATGTGAGGTAATTAGGTTCTTGTTTAGTAGATATATAGTAAATTAGACATGGTAGGGTTAGGTCTTGAAACTTTGCAAGTAATATGTAGATCAAGCATACAATCTCCTAGTCCGATGAGCTGTCTCCATCTTTTTATGATTAATTTTTAGATCTTGGCTCTTCTAAAGTTACACTTATAACAAATTATATATATGTTTTAAAGAAATTATCAAAGAGGTTATAAGATTCAGCACAATTTTACAATTGTTTCTTTTTCGTCGTCGTAGAAAGATTTTTTATGGTATTTTATAGTTTTGTATACAATTATTTTCACAAATCCTATTTATAGTAGACAATTCGAAAATTTATAGTGGTAAGTTTATTATGGACTAAACAATTATTACAATTCTAAGTAAGATAATTATAATTTCTTGAGCCAATACGTACGCATAGACATTACTTGCAAAAGTTATAATCTACTATATCCATAATAATTGTTTATTTCATAATAAATTTATCATTATAAAATATTCATATTAGGTTGCATATCTGGCTAATATGTGAATATTTTGTTTGCTACGTTTTTGAAAGGAATAGATGATACAAAATATTCATATTAGGGTGCATATCCGGCTAATATCAGAATAGTTTTTATTTTCTTTGATTTTATTTGATTTTCGAAAACTCAATGAAAAAATAAGAGCTCGACACGTGGCAAATTCAATAACGTGATGCCACATGGCAGCCAAGAAATTTGATTCATTTTGGGGGCGCCACGTGACGTAATAGGTATTCTACTTTAGTAGATATATAGTAGATTCTACTAAAACTAAATCCCAATTCTCAAGTATCAAAAACTATCCAAAAAATATGTACCCAATATATATAGGTGATATCAAAGTTGTACGTTATATACTTACTTAGAATGATAGAGTTAGCTAGTTATTTAACATGTTTAGTTGATGATTCAGAATCAAATTGTGATTTCATTGCTTTAATTTCTTCTTTCACTTTGTTCGCTTATTCCATTGATTACTTGATCCTATAATAAGAAATTATCAATTTCGAGTCAAACAATATATTATTATTTATGGCCTGTAAGTTTGCTATAACTCTATAATTCAAGATATATATATATATCCACCGGTTCACCACTTTAATTTATAAAAATAAAATTCATAGAATGAAAATCTCAAGCTGGAATCAAAATATTTTTGTAATGTGGTTGAATGCGTTTTGGCAATTATAGATGATTACAGATTTGATTATGTACAAAAATTATAGGGCTGGGAATATTACCTAGTAAATTTTAGAAAGATTTATACTATAAATTAGTATAAAAATTATTTGGGAGAGTGTGCAAATCCGGCTATTATAGATAGTAATTTTATTTTCTTTGATTTTATTAGTTTTTTGACAAAACTCTCGAAAAAAATAAGAGCACGACATGTGGTAAATTGAATACATTGACGCTACGTGACATAACAAATTTTGGTTTATTGTGGAAGTGTCACGTGGCGTAGTCAATATTCTGCTTTAGTATATATATAGTAGATAAAAGATTCGGATATTATAGGTACGTATCCATACACTTACTCTAGTTGTGTGTTGTAATTCGATCTCTCGGCATCTATAACATGTGCATACGTACGTCAGCTTATATATAGTACGTTCCGATACCAATTCATGGTTAAATTAACGATCACAACTATAGAATTAAGGGGTTGGTTGCTTGATTATCTGTATGGATCGATGCATATATGTAATAAAGCAAGTATACACTACCCTTATTAATTTATTTATTTTGGTAGAAAACACATGAACCCTTATTAATTTTCCGGCCAACAGAGGTAAACTATTATATTTGATCAACAATCCAACGTCTCAAAAATCTAATTACATGCACACCGGCCTTGGTGCCTTACTAATCAATATAGCTATTCAAATATCTCTTTATTTAAATGTTATTGTGAAACACATATGAATATATACATATAGCTTCGATGTCTATATATTTAAAATAGCTAGGTTTGGTATATATATATAGGAGATAACATGATGATTAAATAGTGTTAACATATATAAACAAATTTCTGACAGGTCATACGTATATAATTAGGCAATTTTAGATGATTATAGATTTGATTATTTATAAAATTTATAGGAATGAGAATATTATCTAGTAAATTTTTAGAAAGATCTATACTATAAATTATTTAAAAAATTATTTGGGAGAGTGTGCAAATCCGGCTATTATAGATAGTAATTTTATTTTATTTTGATTTTATTAGTTTTTTGACAAAAATTCCAAAAAAATAAGAGCGCAACACGTGGCAAATTGAATACAGTGACGCCACGTGGCAGAATAAATTTTGGTTTATTATTGGAGTGCCATGTGGCTCAGTCGATATTTGCGTTTAGTAGTTATATAGTAGATTGATTATTTAATATATTGATAAATTAAAAAATAACACTTCAACAATTTTTTCTTAAAAATGCTCTGGTGACTTTTTATGAGAGAACTTTAATATATAATTATAGATAAATAAATATATTAGAGCTAAGCAAATATAAGTTTGAAAGATTTGATTTGAATTTATAATTGTATACGTCTTAAGAATTATAATTAAAAGGTTATTTTAATTATTAATGATTTAATAATGATTGATTTGTATATGCGTAAAATTAAATCAAATTTGAGTCTTTTTTATATTTGGGAACATATAACAAGGAAACGTATAATAACTATTAGGAAGTTTGTTATTGAATCCCCATAGTCATATAAAATAGGAAGTTTGTTATTGTAAGATATTGGTTTCCTTTTTGTTGAAAATTTCAGATGATTTGAACAAATTTTGCTCGGTGATTCAATTTTTTTTACGGTTTAACAAATTCATAAAAATCGTATTTGATTGTTGGGTTTGTTAAGGAAATCTTCAAAGTATTTAGTTTTAATTATAAAACAAATCCATAATAATTGTTTATTCCATAATAAACTTACCATTATAAAATATTCGTATTAGGGTGTATATTTGGCTAGTATGGAAATATTTTATTTGCTACGTTTTTGAAAGGAATAGATGATACAAAATATTCATATTAGGGTGCATATCCGGCTAATATGGGAATAATTTTTATTTTCTTTGATTTTCGAAAAACAAACGAAAAAATGAGAGCTCGACACGTGGCAAATTGAATACAGTGACGCCACGTGTCAGAACAAATTTTGGTTTATTATTGGAGTGCCATGTGACTCAGTCGGTATTTGCATTTAGTAGTTATATAGTAGATTAGCAAACTTGCTATGGAATTCTTTTATGCAACTATTTTCTTGAAACGCTTATGTATTGTTCAAGACCTTCTCACGGGAAAGATGATTGGGACGGGATATGAACGAGATGGACTTTATTTCCTCAAACCTCAACCGACACCCAACCTCTGCAATGTGACAGTCTCGGACACTCTATGGCATCAACAGGTCGGTCATCCGTCACAACAAGTATCTTCTTTAATTCCAGTTTTTAAAAATAAAGGTTCACTCGAACATTCTTGTTTAATTTGTCCTTTGGCAAAACAAACTCGGACTTCTTTTCCGCTTTGTACTTCTACTAGTCTATCATGTTTTGATCTCATTCACGTGGACATTTGGGGAGGCTATCATGTTTCTTGCTTAACAGGAGCTCGTTATTTTCTTACTATTCAAAATTTACATGGGTTTATCTTATGAAAAGCAAAGCTGAGGCCCGTCCTCTTGTCATTCAATTCCTTACACTTATCGAAAATCAATTTTCTAAAAGAGTTAAAATTGTTCGTAGTGATAATGGTCCCGAATTTAAATGTTCTGATTTTTACTCATCTAAAGGCATTTTACATCAAACTAGTTGCATAAATACGCCTCAACAAAATGGTATCGTTGAACGCAAACATAGACACTTATTGAAAGTTGCTTGTGCACTTCTTTTTCAATCCCATTTACCGAAACTTTTTTGGGGTGACGCCATCCTCACTGTCACTTACTTAATTAATCGAATGCCTAGTCGTATTTTGTAAAATCAAACCCCTTTTGAAAAACTCTTTTGCAAACCACCTATTTATTCTCATTTACATGTTTTTGGGTGCCGATGTTTTGCGTCCACACACCCTCTTCGTCCAAACAAATTTGAACCTCACTCCATTGAGTGCATTTTTCTTGGATACCAAAGGCTATAAATTGTATGATCTTACGAACAAGAAAACTTTTGTTTCCCGTGACATTGTTTTTCATGAAACCGAGTTTCCTTACTCCACATCTTCCGCTACTCTTAATCCTAGCCCCGGTTTGCCTCTTCCCAATTTCACAAACCCCACCACTATTTATGATGATCCACCCTCAACTTCCCTCATTGTTTCTCTACCATTACCAACTCTAAATGACACTTCCCAAACTACCATTCATGTAGAACCCATTTCTAACTCATCACCTACAACTACTGCCCCAACACCACCGCTGCCACCACCTCCTCCTTTACACCTCACCGAACCTCGCCGCTCCTCTCGTCCCACTAAACCGTCAAATGTCCTCCGAGACTTCCACGTAGAAGCCAACCTACCCTCTCGTTCGGGACTCCCATCATCTTCCTCGCACAACATAATCTCGGGTAAGCCTTTTCCTTTAGCACATGTTTTATCTTACAACAAACTTTCTAACAATTATAGACACTTCATTTCTAACATTATGCTTGATAAAGAACCAAGTAATTTCACGCATGCCAATCACTCTCCACAATGGCGAGATGCCATGGCCAAAGAAATAACGGCTCTCGAGGATAACAAAACATGGAGTTTGGTCCCGTTACCACCAGACAAACAACCCATCGGATGTAAATGGGTATACAAAATCAAGTACAACTCTGATGGGACGGTCGAACGATATAAAGCACGGCTCATTACCAAAGGGTATAACCAAGTCGAAGGAGTCGACTACCAGGAGACGTTTGCACTCGTTGCCAAACTTACCACCGTCGGAGTCCTCATTAGTATGGCTTCCGTCCATGGATGGCCTTTGCATCAATTAGATGTCAACAATGCCTTCATCAACGATGATCTTATGGAAGACGTCTACATGAAGTTACCACCCGGTTTTCATCGGAAGGGGGAGACGAGGGTTTGTAAACTTCACAAGTCATTATATGGACTCAAACAAGCATCCCGACAATGGCTTTTAAAACTTTCTAATTCCCTAAAACGAGCCGGGTTTCACCATTCATGGGCCGATTACTCTTTGTTTGTTCGTCAACATCAAGGTACGTTCACTGTTATTTTAGTTTATGTCGATGATGTTATTATTACTGGTACTAACTTGCAGGTTATAAAAGATACAAAGCTATTTCTAGGAAAGCAATTCAAGCTCAAAGACATGGGCCCTCTCAAATACTTTCTTGGCATTGAAATTATCCGGTCTAGACAAGGAGTCTCCTTTTGCCAACGAAAATACGCTCTTGAAATTCTCGACGACACCGGTTTCCTTGGAGCCAAGCCTGCAGCCGTTCCACTTGATCAAAATTTGACCCTCACTGAAGAAGATGGCAACCTACTTCCGGACCCTTCCATATATCGAAGACTAGTTGGCCGTCTAATCTACCTCACTATAACAAGACCAGATCTCGTGTATGTTGTCCATATTTTAAGCCAATTCATGGCTTCACCACGACAACCCCACCTTGACACCACTCATCACGTCCTTCGTTACATCAAGGGCACTCATGGACAAGGCATCCTTCTTCCTGCTCAAGGTCGCCTCCATCTAACCGCATATTGTGACGCCGATTGGGCCCGATGTCGAGACACATGCCACTCCACTACAGGATATATTATCTTCTTAGCTGGTGCCCCCGTCTCATGGAAGACCAAGAAACAAGGAACCGTCTGTAATACCCCTCATTTTTAGTAAGGGTATTTGGGTAATTTCCCAACCTTCGTTCTGTAATTGTTTCGCATTTGGCAAAGTTCGGAATTTCTGTAACGCGTATTATCTCTGTAATAATTCCATGAGCATTATAATATACATTCGATGTATTTTGGAGGCTTAAAATATTTGTTTGGGTACAAATATTAATTATTTCGAGATTTTATCATGTGTTCAATTGTTTCCCGGGCAAAAGGACGCGAATAGGCCTTTTCCGCGACCGCGATAGATTTCTGCGACCGCGGAAAATGAAGCATCGTCAGCCTCGCGAACATGCATTTTTCCGCAACCGCGGAATATTTCTGCGACCGCGGAAAATGCTTCGAGCATCGTCTTCAATGGCTCGCCGGTTGGTTGGCCATCGATTCGCCGAGGGGGAGGATCTGGAGCGGTTCGCCTGGCCTCCTTGATGGCTATAAAAGGTGGATCGATGGGGGAGGTTCGACATCGAGATCTCAAGCTCTCAATCTCTCTCTCGTGCTCTCGTTTGCTCGCCGGAATTTCTCGTCGTCGACGGAGCTCTCGTCGGTGGTTTTCGTGGTCGAGTGGTGGTGCGTTGGAAGCGGCGTGGCGTAGGGAGTCGAAGCCCTCTCGTTCGGAGCCTCGTCGTGTCGTCGCCGGTGAGGATTTAGTTCGCTAGGGTTGTCGGATTCATGGCCGCGACCGCGGACATGAACATCCGCGACCGCGGACGATGTCCAGACATCCGCGATCGCGGAATCCAAGCCGCGACCGCGGTTTGCCTTAGCAAACGCGATCGTGGCCTTGGACAATCCGGTCATGGATGGGACCCTCGTTCTTTCGTTTCCTTTCATTTCCTTAGATTCGTATTATTTAATTATCGAATCTAACCTAGGGTTTCGTTGTGGGTTCGTTGTCGTAGGAATCTGTATTTCGATTTCGCTCCCAGTTCCAGACCCAGGAACCCGTCGTCATTCGTTCGTTTGTCTCGATCAAGGCAAGTGGTGGTTCGCTCTTGCTCATCATTCCGTGTTTCCGTTAATTATCAATTGCCTTTAATTGTTAATTAAAATTGGATGAATGTTGTTTTCGTTTGGGAACAGTTTTTATAAACGTATGTGATTAAAATGTGACATTATAATAGGTTGTATATACTGCTAGAAACAACGCTATTATATCTGTAATTACCATGATGATATCGGTGTGGACTATTGTGTGGTTTTAACTGTTTAGTTAGAACGAGTATTCGTAGGGACACTATGTACCTCGCGAGGTCTAGTCGTTTCTTTATAACTGGTATTAGGAGGATTTTGCCCTAGTACTCTCTCTGGTCATGACTGTACCCTTACTCAGGGTAGGTGCACACAGTTGGTGTCGATATTCGGAATTTATTCCCTCCAATATCTCTCGCGATGAGATGATATATCTTAAAAACTTGTAAAGTAAATGTACGTTTTGGAATTTAATAAGATAAGTGCGATTATGCACAATATATCCTCGGGCGAGGAGTACAACGTGGAAACCGCCCAGACTTCGATTAGAGTAAGTCCTCCTCCCAAATCTGAATTCGCATTGCGCGGTGAGGTTGGTCGTTGACCCAAATGGTCAAGTCTTTTTAAAAGCTTGTGTGAAATTATAACGTTCCCAAACATTTGTCATACTTTCCGATAAGACTCAATCTTTTGGAGTCTTCTCTTTATACGTTTCCCTAAGACTCGATCTTTTGGAGTTTTCTCTTGATCATTCTGTTTCGTATCTTTCCGTAGAAGTATTGAGGTTCACTATCGTCATCGGCTTTCATTCGAGAAGCGATGGGTGTAACCTAATACGACTACTTAGAACATTTCTGTTTTACCCTTGCATAGTCTTTCATTAGACTAACCAACCGGTTATTTCCCTTACATGGTTGGCTGGTGTCATCCGTCTCATATGGCACATCAGGAAAACTTCCCTTCCGTGAAGGCTAGTACGCGACGATGAAGGCAGATGGAGTTTTTAAAAGTTTTCTCAAGGTGAAGATCCTAGGCGTGAGATCGCTCCGATCAAGACCCTTATGTTATTTATCAAAAGACTTTCGTTGTATTGAAATGAATTCTGTATTTCAGATTGTATTTGGGATTTTTACAGATGTAATCTGAGACTTTGGTTGAATAAAATGTTATGATATTTAATATTATCGGTGTGTTTTATGGTTGATATAAAATGGTTAAGCCTTGGGTGGCTTCATATGTGAAATCTGAGGTCACTGTCGGTAATACTTTCAAGGTAATATTTGGGGGTGTTAAAGATTTGGTATCAGAGCCAAAAGTTTTTAAAACGGGTTGGGTTTCAAAATGTTTTACTGGACACAAAGATTTTGGGAAATCGGTTACCCGTTTGAACTGAGAAAGTTGTTTAAATTCGAAAGACTTAAAATTCTGAATAAAACGTTACTTGACTAAAAACGTGTTGTTTTGAAATCTCTGTCATTCTAGTCGTGCCTTCTTTCCAGTCTGATATAGTAAGTTCGCTTCTATATTTAGAAAGACTAATTCTTTTCTCGTCGCCTCGCAGGACATGGGCGCAATCATCTCTCAACTGAGGAAGTCGAGGTGGCCCTGCCATCTCTAGTTAGGCTCGAGTTTCCGGTTTCCCCGCCGTGCTTTGAGGTCGGGGAGCCCAGTTGTCCACCCGAGGAGGTGAAGACCGTACTCCCTGAGTGGGTAGTGTTGGTGTCCGACAGGGCCGAGGTTCCCGAGGCGGAGCCTGAAGCGGACCCGAGGGAGGATACCGAGGAAGAGGAGGAGCCGGCACAGTACCTTGGAGGGTACTACGACGACTTTGAAATTGAGGAGGATCCTAAGGAAGATCCTGAGGAGGACCCGGAACAGGATCCGGAAGAGGATCCGGAGAAGGACCTCGAGAAATTCCGGCGAGCAAACGAGAGCACGAGAAAGAGATTGAGAGCTTGAGATCTGGATGCCGAACCTCCCCCATCGATCCACCTTTTATAGCCATCGAGGAGGCCAGGTGAACCGCTCCAGATCCCTCCCCTCGGCGAATCGACGGCCAACCAACCGGTGAGCCATTGAAGACGATGCTCGAAGCGTTTTCCGCGGTCACGGAAATATTCCGTGGTCGCGGAAAAATGCATGTTCGCGAGGCTGACGACGCTTCATTTTCCGCAGTCGCGGCCGCAGTCGCGGAAAAGGCCTATTTGCGTCCTTTTGCCCGGGAAACAATTGAACACGTGATAAAATCTCAAAATAATTATATTTGTACCCAAACAAATATTTTAAGCCTCCAAAATACATCGAATGTATATTATAATGCTCAGGGAATTATTACAGAGATAATACGCGTTACAGAAATTCCGAACTTTGCCAAATGCGAAACGATTACAGAACGAGAGTTGGGAAATTACCCAAATACTCTTACTAAAAATGAGGGGTATTACATCACTTCCCCCTTAAAAGAAGTTTCGACCCCGAAACTTGGCCGAAATAACCCAAAAAAAAAAAACGAGGCGTTTCACCGTCTCTCGTTCAAGTGCCGAAGCCGATTACCGCTCTATGGCAAGCACATGTTGTGAGTTAACTTGGTTACACACACTACTCCATGACCTCCACATTCGCCACCCACAACCGGCCACACTTCATTGCGACAACAAGGCAGCCATTCATATTGCTTCCAATCCCGTCTTTCACGAACGTACCAAGCATATCGAGATCGATTGTCATGTTATATATTCGGGAGAAAATTCAACGAGGCGAAGTCCGGACTTCGCGTACATATTGGAACCAAGGATCAGCCGGCGGACCTATTTACCAAACCACTTGGTCCGACCGTTTTTGCCTCTCTTTTATACAAGTTGAGTGTGACCAACATACACTCCATTTCAGGGGGAGTATTGGAAGACAGAATCAATATTATAGCATATATTTATAAATTATCATATTGATATAATATCCCCTTAATTATCTCTTCATTTTAGACAAATATCTTCTTGTAATCATCCATAATTCTCTCTTGACCATTGTATTTTCTTGTATAAAACCACCATTGTAACACATCAGAAGACACAATTGATTAAATACAATTTAACGTTTACAAAGTTCTTCATAACTGATAATGTTTTTCACTTAGTTATAAGTGAAGTGGGGCTGTTCAACTATATCACCTAATTATTTGGGAATCCCCTATCAACAATTGTATAATCTACTATATATAATCAATTAGAGTAAAACCCCACTACCTTATCATATGTTACATGTTAGTCACTCATTTTTCACTCTATTTTAATTTTATTTAATTATAAATCAGATTCTATACAAAACGTACATGTCTAATTTATCTCTTTATAATTTAATTAGGAATCAAATATTTCCATATCCAAAAACCTATCACTAATTTCTTCATAATTTTCACAATAAGCCACCGCTAATCTCTTTCACATTCAGCAGCAGCTAGCCGTCTATACCCGATCTCTCTCCAATGTACATGTTTTTGCATTGTCATCGCCACATCAGATCTCCCTCTAATTTTTACATATCACACGTACTAAGCTAGTTTATAGTATCAACAACGGGCCTAATCAGTGACGGATCCAGGAATTTTCGAGAGGGGAGCGAGATTACATAACAAATTCAAAGATTATAATAATTGATCCACTAACTCGGATTTGGTAATACTATAAACGCTCACATATTCGAGCTCTTTCAGGGCTCAATATGACCACATCGACATAACTTTTCATGATTTTTTTATGAAGACCCAACCGTTAAAACTGTTGTCTTTTAATCATCATCATCAATCAATATCTAATATAAAGTTATCCTGCTTAAAAAGATTTGAGATTGCATTTACTACTCCTGCTAATTCATGGCTAATTCATAGTGGCCAAATACAAGCATTCACAAATATAAGCCCATTCAGCCGTTTACAAATGAAATGGTAGCATTTACTCCTGCTAATGCATAATTGACAAATGAAAACGTCTACAAATAAAAGCCCAATGCAGTCGTTAACAAAACGTTTACAAATGAAATGATAGAATTAAATTAAAGGCCAAGTTAAGAATGCAAACGTTCCAAAAATAATAAAAATGGCACCAATGCAGCCGTTAAAAATTAAAGCCCATGTTCCAATTCAGTCGTTAACAAAATAAATGGTACAAATAAATGGATTACTGTTTCAATCCAAAGCTTTCATACCCTATAGCTCACGTTATAATTCTCTACCTGGCAACCTCCCTATAAATGTGGGTGACGTTGCATTATAGCCCATTTTCCACAACCCGTTTTCCAGCTGCACTGCTCCAGATACACTTAAAAATGGCATCATCTTCCTCCTCAAAAAAAAAAGCACACCTCGGGCTCCACCAAAAACTCACCGCAGAAGGGCATGTCAAAGGCCCTCAATGTAGTGTCAAGATTAGTCAAGATCTAATAGCTCAAGCAAAGCTATATGCTTCTGAAATATCATAGAAATCTAGCTTTCATCAGGTAACATTTACCAAATCAATTTGTGCAGTACATTTTAAGAACTTTGTCCAAAAGTTGTTCCTCCAAACATCATATGACAATTCAACATATTATTACTAGCGCTAGGAGCCACATGTAACATATATCAGAAAGGAAAGCTCACTAGAATCTCTTAAACTCAGCAATGAGGGAAGTAGTTTAATCCAATGTAATTATAAAATGTAACCACCGCATTAAATAGTGCAATAAATCCCACAAAAAACATCAAACGGTTTAAGTAGCCAACTAGGTGTAATTTCTTTTGTTTTTGGGCTGTTACAAATAAACACTCATTATCCTCCTTAAATAGTCGTTCTAGCAAAGCTAAACTTTCACGGAATTTACATTACATACCTATTACCTCTCCTGCCTCCAGCCTTTGGCGTCATCTTGATTCCATGTTCCGGTACGTCCAGGGCAACGCTCCTATATGAATGGCCAGGGAAAAGAGCAACAAGAATGGAGGTCAGATTATCTATGCCTTTTCGTGTTGAATGATATATTTTACTTGAAATATTTATGTTTTTATATGTCTATTCTTAGAAAGATCGAATATGCTATTGACCCCCTTATTGAACAAATGCGCTATGCCTATAATATAAAAACATTTTGGATGCCACGCATCACTTCACAGACAACTTATTAACTTCTAATGCATATTACAGTTTTTACTCAAAGGGCTACAAGCATTAATATTTTATTTCCCCCACATTTCACCAATAAATATCTCATCCTTACAAATCAACTCTAATTGAGAGAATTATGCCTTTAACATTTATTCAATCTCCTCTAAAATATGAGTCAAGTTGCCCAAAACCAATTCCTTAAAAGAACATAAGAGACCCCGAACAATCCAATAAATTCATAAGAACATAACTACACTAATTGCAGAAAATTGTCTTAAAACAGAAGATTAGCTTTACAAATTACAAATCAGACAAATAGATGGAGGATACAGCTATGTGAACTATAAAAGCATAACATCAAGGCAAAATTGGTAACAAATAAAATACAAACACCAGATTTTTGCATATATACACCATTTCATGATAGTGTCTACAAGAATGCCTAAGGTTTTTTCAACTTGAAGGATATTCCTTTTTCAGCATTTGTGTAAAACTATTAGTTTTCAACGAATTCAAGATTAGCCTTACCCTTAACCCAAATATCTCCTCAAAAATTATAAATCCCAAATTTTATAAAAAAAATATATAACAAAATTATCATACCAAATTAGATATTGATCTCACACAAAATTCTTATATAATATAACTACACGTAAGAAGAAGAAGAAGAAGTCAAGTACTTTACACAACACAAGCATACACATATAGCAATAGAAACCTAGAATCGCAAAAATAGCATGGAATTTGGGGCACGAGAAACTCACCAGGCCACATCGGGCTAATCTCAGAAAACCCTAGCCACCAGAACGATCTAAATAGCATTGCAAGGATTTCAATCCATCTCTATGCCGACATCGGGGGAGGTTGGAAGATCGGAGATTCCGAGCCACATGCATTTGAGCTTAGAAGCGCGTGTTGCGATTCACCCTTCGGATTCGCATGTTTGCAGTATACCTGCAAAAAATCAAACTCGGTATTAAAACCAAATTCCCACAGGAAAAAAAGCAGAGAAACTTTGGGGAGAGAGATGAAGATGGACTAACCTCGACAGTGAACGAACCCATGGAAGTCTCGCGAGTCACTTCCGGTGGTCGCCCATCGGCGCGGGGCCCAGACGGCTTCGACATAACGCAAGCAGACACACGGAGAGGAAACGCGAGATTTGTGAAGAAACCTACTGACTACACCGAGCTCTCCACAGAGAATAGGAGAGGAAGAAACAATTTTCACCGGTTCACTGAACCGTATTGTTCTTTTCCTCCTTTATTCCTTCAATATTGGTTTCGAGATTTAATTGAACCGGCATGTGCAGCAATGGGCCGTTATGTGTTATTAATTGGGCTAGGTCCAGTAACATGTGCTACGTCCACTTACATCTACTACGAGGCAGCGGATAAAAACCGGAATTCTCCACAAACTTTTTTGCTTGTGTTGTTCCCTTTATTTTATATAAATATTTAATCTAACACAAATATCGATCATCCATAAAATTTAAATTAAAAAAACATACTTTATAATTGGTAATTACATTATAATAAGGGATGACAAACATACCCTTAGCTGATGGAGTCATTAAGGTAGCTTTATATTTATATTTACGGTATTGTGTCATGAAGCAGAAAGATTGGACCGGTCTATAATTGCCAAAAAATAGTACCAATTTCTCCGACCAATCTTTTCTAATCAATTTTGAGGGAGTACAAATTAATAAATTATTAGCCCGCTTGAGTTATTTCGGAATAGAAAATCTGATTTTATTAAGATAATCGTCGCTTTGAGGACTCAAAAACTAATGGAATACCAAGTATAGTTGAAAATAAACATTAAGTTGTAAATTGGGCTACTCACTGCAATTATTAATATATATTATAAAATCCTTTCCTAAGAGTATATTAATTGTGCACTTTAAGGGAAGTTATGCATGTGTTTATGTAACTGTATATTTATCTAGAAATTTATAATTGTCAAAAAATATGTATATGAATGTATATAATATAATGAATAATGCATAATTTAATTGTATTGTAATCATATAATAATATAAATTTATTAATATACTTAATGCTAATAATTAATTATAGAATAAATGTGTTACAGAACTTATTTTATATTATCTAATATAAAAAAAATGATGTACTATATCGATAGTCAATTTTGAGATGTACAGGATATGTATATGAATGTGTATAATATAATGTACTGTACAAGAAGAAACGATATTCTTCATCGGATAATGCACTACGTGCCAATACGTGTTTCTGTAGTAATGAGATAAAAAAACCATGCATGTTTCTGAAAGTTCTTAGCTCGAAAGTGATCTATGCTTTACACATTTTGCTAGCACACTGCTTACCCGCGTTTGAAGGAATGAACATCCCGTTACAACTGATTACAAGAAATATCACACGACCGGACGGGAGGGTTGAGATTTCTTGCGGCTTGAGTGCCATGGACACAGGTATCACATCGTTCAGGCTTGCATCAACAACTCACCTATTTTGAGTCATTGTCAGGTTCTCACATTAAAAAAGAACATGAGGGTGAATGACCAGCAAGCCAATGGAGAGATTGACACCCAGAAGCAACAATTCAACAAATGGATTCAAAAGATCGGAGATGGAAATGCTGAAACAATCGCGCTAGACAATGAAGAGGAAGAAACATGGACTGAGATCCCACAAGAGTTCATAATCAAACAAGGGGCAGATCCGATTGTGCATCTAATTGCCAAAGTCTTTCCGGATTTCATGGCAAACGAAACTAATCCGTCATACCTCCAAGACAGAGCTATTCTAACCCCTTTAAATGAAGATGCTGATCAGATAAACCGCTACATGTTCAACCGTCTGCACGGGCAAATGAGGACATACAAAAGCGTTGATGAAGTTTGCAAGGCATCTATCGATGTGGCTGAACAAGAGCATTTGTACCCACCCGAATTCTTGAACAATCAAGATTTCCCTGGTAGAGTTCCCTTACCTTTCCATAAACTATGCCTAACCAGTTGTAAACTCATCAACTAACAAAAAAAACATGGACACTAAATTACAGGAATCCCACCCCATGCACTTGAATTGAAGGAAGGGTTGTCGGTCATGATTCTAAGAAATGTAAACCCTTCACAAGGACTGTACAACGGCACCCGTCTCATCATTACGCATTTAGGGGAATGGGTAGTTGAGGCTGAGATTATTACTGGCACGTGTGTAGGAAACAAAGTCCTAATTCCTAGGATAACACTAAACGCCACTCAATCTAAATGGCCATTCGTCATGAAACATCGTCAATTCCCCCTAAAAGCTTGCTATGCTATGACTATCAATAAAAGTCAGGGGCAATCACTGAAGCATGTGGGATTGTATTTACCAAGGCCAGTTTTCTATCACGGCCAGCTCTATGTGGCAGTCTCTCGAGTTACACACCCACAAGGACTTAGTGTTCTGTTACTACCAACGGGAAAAGAGCCAGCTAACTACACACGAAATATAGTTTTCAAAGAGGCGTTCAATCACTTGGCCATCAGAATGAATGTAAGTACTACAATCCATTACGTAAAATATGTACGAACCCACTAAACTCTACAAACCTGGAGTAAATGATCATCACATGGGATTATAATGTTAAACAACACATACTTGATGTGCACTATATCTATCATAATATCACGCTTTCACCATAGGTGTCTCTGATCTATGTCCCAAGTCTAGCATCGTATGATACAACACATTGGTCACCATTAGATAGCATGGAACGCATATCAACCAATCCGACAAACATGAGGTATGTGAATGCAATGTTTTATACAAATATGCGCTTTGAGAATCTTTACGGGCTCAAACATTTAAATAGCTTTAGCAGAATAAAACCACTATGCTTACCAGATGAGCTTCTGTTGTCGCGGGTTTGGGACACCGTGGACTCCTTAATTGCTTCATTTGTAAGCTCTCACGCTGAGAGGCGTGCTAATTCAACATGATGCATTGTTGCATAGCAATCAATTTTTTGGTATCAGGCATACAACTTCTCCCGTTGTCCCGAACATGGAAATTTTAATACACGCAAAATTTGACACAAGACAACGCATTTTAGTCTCTCAAACCAAATACAGATAATCAAGCATCATACCACTACGCATCCAACCAAACTTTAAACATTCGATTGCAAAAACAAGCAAATCCCCCACCATAAACTCAACGATACATTAGTTTCGGTCGTTCTACATACCCCCTAACAACAACGCTTCACCGCATACCCAACCACTAAATCAATACGTCCTCAACAAAAGTAACAAATGGCCCCGTGCTACGCACGGGGCTCTGATTTCTAGTGAATAATAAATTTGTCTATACTCCTACATGAGAATAACTCAATTCAACCAAAACCAATTTAAACAATAATCCTAACTCCTAAGTAACAAACTGGTCTAGGCTAAAAAAATCAATTCATTCACATATAATCACACTCCCTAATATCAATATGGAATATCCTACTAAAAGTAATTCATTTTAATCACATTGCAGCTTAAACAATAAATTTAATAAAAGTAATTAATTTATTTCTAACGAAAAGTGAAAATATGACTCATATTTGGGTTGTTATGTATAGTTGCAGTCCATGGGTGATGGGCCTCTCTTTATTTTGGGCCCAAAGACCAATTTGGAGTAGCTGGACAAAAAGAAAAAAGAAGGATATCAGGCCCTATATTCATAGCCTTCTTCTTTCTCGGTCAAGCACGCAGGGGCTGAAATTCGCCGGCGATCTCGGATGCGGTGCCTCGTTGATTACTACCGGCGGTTCTCTAGGGGAAAGCGGGAGCGGCCGCCCACTCAAGCCCCCCCTAGATCCGCCACTGGGCCTAACCTAAGTCCTCTTGGGCCAAAAGCTGGACCAACTTGGTCAAACAAAGCCCAAAGCGCATTAAACTTCCAAAAATCTCCATTAACTAATAAGTCTAATTAACTGGTGTTCAGTGAAACTTTTGGTTAACAATAAAATCGAAGCTAGTATGAATATCAGTTACGGTTACCTTACCGATTTGATTGTTTTTCTTGAGAATTTTGGGTGATTTGATGAACAGTAAAGCGAAGAAGAAGAAAAAACGAGTTTGGAACAAATCGTTCTTTTAGAGTTTTCTTTTACTGATTTGGTAGATAAATAAATACAACCCTAAGACAATCTATTTATAAGCTCCAAAACCCAATACAGATAGAATTCTATATTTATGGCAGCTATTATATACACTACGTTTTTCGCACATTCGCACTACAAATCTCTACGCAGGAATTCTGCGTACGTAAGATTTCTGCGTAGAGGAGGAAATTTTTTTACGCAAGTATCTTGCGTACAAATATGATTGTTGAAGATATGGGAGTTGGTTTTTTTTTTTGAAATTTGGCTTCTACGTACGCCAGATCCTGGTGCAGAAAAAAAAATTATGGACGCAATCAAGTGAACATTTTTTTTTTAAATCTGCATTTGACTCTAGTAATAGACGTTATCAAGTAATCAAGGTTACATGACAATAAATTTGTTTGTATCATGAAGTTTCAATATACTTTTATTCATGTACATTTCTCCACCAATTTGTTTGATATTAACTCTTTGTTATTATTATTCTCGAAAATCACATATAACTATGGTTATATCTTATAGTTATATCCAATTTGGTTATATCTTATGGTTATATTCCATAGTTATATACTATGGTTATATCCTGGATTATATCATATAGTTATATACTGTGGTTATATTATATAGTTATATACTATGATTATACCTTATAATTATATCCAATTTGGTTATATCATATAGTTATATAACTATAGAATATAACCAAATTGGATATAACTATAAGGATATAACCAAATTGGATATAACTATAAGATATAATCATAGTATATAAGTTATACACTATGGTTGTATCATATAGTTATATACTACGATTATATCTTATAGTTATATCCAATTTGGTTATATCTTATAGTTATACTTTGGTTATATCTTCTACGCAATATTCTTCCGTAGAAGATTGTAGTGTGAAAATACGAATATTCTTGTGCATGATTATTATTTTTTTTTAAATAAATTATTTTCTCTTTTGTGGGCGCAACCAAGTAAACAATATATTTTTTTAAATCTGCATTTGACTATAGTAATAGACGTTTTCGAGTAATCGAGGTTACATATGGCAATAAATTCGTTTGTATCATGAGGTTTCAATATACTTTTATTCATGTACGTTTTTCCACCAATTCGTTTGATATTAACTGTTTGTTATTATTATTCTCGAAAATCACATATAACTATGGTTATATCTTATAGTTATATCCAATTTGGTTATATCTTATAGTTATATGCTACGGTTATATTCTTTAGTTATATCCTATAGTTATATACTATGGTTATATCTTATAGTTATCAATTTGGTTATATCTTATAGTTATATACTACGTACGGTTATATTCTTTAGTTATATACTATGGTTATATCCTATAGTTATATACTATGGTTATATCTTATAGTTATATCCAATTTGGTTATATCTTATGGTTATATCCAATTTGGTTATATCTTATGGTTATATCATATAGTTATATACTATGGTTATATCCTTTAGTTATATATTATGGTTATATCCAAACTGTTTATATCTTATGGTTATATCCTATAGTTATATACTATGGTTATATCCTTTAGTTATATACTATGATTATATCCTATAATTATATACTATGGTTATATCTTATAGTTATCAATTTGGTTATATCTTATAGTTATATACTACGTACGGTTATATTCTTTAGTTATATACTATGGTTATATCCTATAGTTATATACTATGGTTATATCTTATAGTTATATCCAATTTGGTTATATCTTATGGTTATATACTATGGTTATATCCTTTAGTTATATATTACGGTTATATCCAATTTGTTTATATCTTATGGTTATATCATATAGTTATATACTATGGTTATAACCTTTAGTTATATACTATGGTTATAACCTTTAGTTATATACTATGATTATATCCTATAGTTATATACTATGGTTATATCTTATAGTTATATCCAATTTGGTTATATCTTATGGTTATATCCTATAACTATATACTATGGTTATATCTTATAGTTATATCCAATTTGGTTATATCTTATGGTTATATCCTATAGTTATATACTATGGTTATATTATTTAGTTATACATTATGGTTATATCCTATAGTTATATCCAATTTATTTATATCTTATGGTTATATCATTTAGTTATATACTATGGTTATATCCTATAGTTATATACTATGGTTATATCTTATAGTTATATCCAATTTGATTATATCTTATGGTTATATCCTATAGTTATATATTATGGTTATATCTTATAGTTATATCAAATTTGGTTATATCATATCGTTATATTCTATAATTATATATTATGATTATATCTTATAGTTATATCTAATTTGGTTATATCTTATGGTTATATCCTATAGCTATATACTATAGTTATATTCTTTAGTTATATACTATGGTTATATCGTATATCTATATACTATGATTATATCTTATAGTTATATCCAATTTGGTTATATTTTATGGTTATATCCTATAGTTACATATTATGGTTATATTCTTTAGTTATATAGTATGGTTATATCATATAGCTATATACTATGATTATATCTTATAGTTTTATTCAATTTGGTTATATCCTATAACTATATACTATGGTTATATGCTTTAGTTATATACTATGGTTATATCGTATAGTTATATATACTATGATTATATCTTATAGTTATATCCAATTTGGTTATGTCTTATGGTTATATCTTATAGTTTTATACTATGGTTATATCATTTAGTTATATATTATGGTTATATCCTATAGTTATATATTATGGTTATATCGTATAGTTATATCCAATTTGGTTATATCATATCGTTATATACTTTGGTTATATTCTATAGTTTTATACAATGGTTATATCATATAGTTATATACTATGATTATATCTTATAGTTATATATTATGGCTATATCACCACCACCACCACCAACAACAACAACCACCACCACCACCCAGTGGAATGACCCGTCTGCGATGGATGTCTGGGGGAGTCAAGATGGTTCCATCCGAACCCCGAGAATAGTCGGGTGGATGTATCCTCGAACGACCCACCAAATAGTTATATACTATGGTTATATCATATAGTTATATACTATGATTATATCTTATAGTTATATATTATGGCTATATCATATATTATATTTTACAGTTATATTCAATTTGGTTATATTCTATAGTTATATACTATAGTTATATCATATATTATAACATATAGTTATATACTATGATTATATCATATAGTTATATACTATGATTATATAGTATAGTTATATCCAATTTGGTTATATCCAATTGAGTTATATCATATAGTTATATAACTATAAGATAGATGATATAACCATAGTATATAACTATAGAATATAATCAAATTGGATATAACTATAAGATATAATCATAGTATATAATTATATGATACAACCATAGTATATAACTTATATACTATGATTATATCTTATAGTTATATCCAATTTAGTTATAACCATAATATATAATTATAGAATATAATCATAGTATATAACTATATGATATAATATAGGATATAACCATAGTATATAACTATGGAATATAACCATAAGATATAACCAAATTTGATATAATATAAGATATAACCATAGTTATATGTGATTTTCGAGAATATTAATAACAAACAGTTAATATCAAACAAATTGGTGGAGAAATGTATATGAATAAAAGTATATTGAAACCTCATGATACAAACAAATTTATTGCCATGTAACCTTGATTACTTGATAACGTCTATTACTAGAGTCAAATACAGATTTTAAAAAATATGTTGTTCACTTGGTTGCGTCCAGGAAAAAAAAAATATACGTCAGGATCTTGGCGTAGAAGCCAAAATTCAAAAAAAAAAACAACTCTCATATATTCAACAATCATATTTTAGCTCTACGCAGGTATCTTGCGTACGCACGTAAGAAAATTTCATCCTCTACGCAAAAATCTTGCGTACGCAGGATTCTGCGTAGAGATTTGTAGTGCGAATGGGCGAAAAATATAGTGCATATAACGGGTTCGATATTTAATCCTAATACAAATAGAATTACCCCTCGCGACAACCATAACGCCCCGACCTGAGACTTTAACAGACTCGCGAAAGTAGGCCCCTTACGGTACTTCTTGATTTTAAGTCATCTAAAACAGTTTGTACCAAACCATTTGTTAACCAAAGACTTCCATATTTGTAGTTCATTTTCTCTCTGTTGTGATATTTATTTGCAAGATGCACAAGAACTCACATTCAAATATATGATCCAACGTGCCCTCAAATCCATAATCAAGCATCAGACCAACTTCCCAATTAGTAAAGAGTCCTAACTCAGCAAATAAAAGTACTGAACTCTTAACCTTTTCTGGTACCCACATATATACACAAACAATGTTCTTATACACTTACACTTACTATGATCCGGCGACTAGCTTCGTGTAGACGCGGTGCCTACGCTCGCGCGCGTAGATGACCCAGAAGATGAGCGAGAACATAACTGCAGCCGAGACCACGACCAAGCCCACGTAGATCCACTGCGTGTACTTCCGGAGTCCAGGGCAGTAGACGCGACTGATGTCACTGAATGTACTCCGCACGAACGTGCAGTCGGCCAAGTTAACCAGGAAAGGCGTGTACGTGTAGAGTCCGTAGCTTACGTTCGCAGCGTTAACCAATTGGCCGTAGTGGGTCGGGTTCAACCGCCCCGTCGTTGTGCACGTTCTGTTGTCAGTTGAGACTTGGCATATGTAGTTCTTCCATACCTACAAAAGACCAATCCATTTTTTTTTATCTAGAATTGTCTAAGCATGATTCGACTCGATAATAAGGGTTTAAATCAAGAAAATCTCCCAACAAAACCCAATCCATACTTATTAGACCTGTCAAATGGGTTGAGGGGTCGGGTCAAGTCGGATTACGGTCAGTCGGGTTGACCCATCGGGTTGAAAAGTGCCATTTTTTATGATTATTATGATTTTTAAATTTAATAAAATATTAATTATTTAATATAGTTGTAATAAAATATGTTAAATATCAGGGTCCCTCGAGCTCAAACTCGTGTTCGGGTCGGGTCCTTCAGGTTGAGATCCTTCTTGACCCAGTGACTTTCGGATCGGGTCTCAACCCAAAAAAACGGATATGGTCGGGTTTTCGGGTCGGGCCGGTTTTTGACATGTCTAATACTTATCATGAATCTGTGATCTGAACCAAACCTGATTGATCCAACTCATAATGACCCAATTGCGAATTCTCTACATATATATGTTGTTGTACTAAACTTACCTCTACTGCATTGCTATAGTCGACTTCTCCTTGAGAGCAAGTTCGGTGGGTCAAATCGGGATTGTACGGATTGCAAAGAACGGGAACCAACGGTCCGGATTGGTTGTAGTAAAAAGAGCTTCCACTTGGAGGGAAGTTCACGTTGGAGATATTTGTAAGGGCGGTGTCGACCAAAGCTACGAGCTGGCGGTTTATGTCCTTGGATTGCTGCAGGATGTCGCGTGCTGTTGCATTGTCGACACATGGCAGGATGTCGTCCAAGGCCGTGTGGGCCGTTGGGTGCTCAACCCACTGGTCCATTGCAACACACGTGTCAGCCACCACACTGGAGAGATTAGAAGAGGATTAGTTACTAAAGCAAGCGGATTATTGACTAAGAGGAATTTGGGATTATTCTTACTTGTGAAGAACAAGGAAAACTCCACAGAGGATAAATGTTGCAGTTACTAGAAGCCAACCAAGGATCACCAAGCTGCATACACATCAATTTTTAAGAAGCAATTTTGGCAATGGCAATTGGCAAGTGAATAAAATGGGGCAAGAAATGGTTTAGTACTTACGTGTATACAAGACATTGAAATCCAAAAATGGAAAGCACTGCAACCAACCAAAGAACAAGGTTATAATAATTACTATTTGCCATTTCACTTCAAAGATCCAAACTACTTACAGAATCCAATGAAAGCCAGAACAAGCATAACTGCAGAAATAACAATGAGCGCTATCCGGCTGCATTAAGTCGAAGTACAAAATAAATCAAGGGTTCTTCCAGTGAAGTAATAAAATTAAAAATTGCAATGCAGCAAGAACATTTACAGATTTTGACTTACACAATATTGAGGACTCTCTGGATTTTTCTGGAATTGTCATGGGTTTTAGTAGCAAGAGCTGCAGAAGATGAATCAACCTTTGCTTGAATGTTATTAATCTTCGTCAGAATATTTCCCGGGACAGTCAACTGATCTACGCCTATCGTTTTGGCTGAATCAAGATACAAGGACACAGAGGTGAGGTTCTTGGCGGTTGCATCAGCCTGGCCAACTACATACTCCAAGGTGATTCCGGTACTTGTGTGAAACTTAGCTTGACCCGTGTAAAGAAAAGCACATCCTGTACTGCAATCATATGCAATCTTTTGAGACGATCCATCAAACTAAAAACGAAGTCTTGAAAGATTGAAAATGAGTGGAGACAGAGGAAATTACATTGCTGCTAAGGTGAAGAAGAGCAAGAGAATGAGAGAGCAAGCGTAGCAGGTTCGAGAATAGCCATAAGGCGGCTTTTGACAACAGCAAAAGTATAGGCACGTGCAACACAACGTTAGTCCGAAGATCACAAACCATACTGCAGCGACTCCGAAAAATGGGGCAGCAGTAAATCCCACAGACTGCAAGTAGAAATAATTTTGCACATGAAAATGGTTGATTTGAGCTGAAAAAAATGCCCAACAACAGAAGATAAAAAGGTCATTTGCTCTAATGTAAGAACAAGTCATAGGGGTTATTCAAAAACAAACATACTTAGGTAATATGCTTTTATCAGAGCAAAAGGAAGGGCAATTTTATAAAGAGATGATAAGAACTTGGAAAAAGTCAGCACAAGACCAGTAACTACCATCAAAATATTTGTATAGATTTTGGACATAAACTTCAATATTAACACATGAACCGATCACCATCATATGTGGACACAGTACTTATAGTTTATTCTACAAGAGCTGATGTTGAAAAAAAGACAAATACATATGCAAGAGTGATATTCCTTTGAAACCTTGACCAATTCCATAGAATCATAGATATGTTAAAGGGATCACATAAAACAAGCAGATCAAGAAGCCAAAACTAGAAAACAAATTTTGGTCAAACACTCTAACCAAATTCATTATTTGGTTACCAATATCTCTAATTTCCAATCTTTTTTCTTCTATTTTTGACTTTGTAAATAAAATCCTGATCATATCAATCAACAAAAAAGCCAGTTGTGTTAAATGGAAAGAAACATACACAAGTTAACACAACAATCACAACCAGCATAAAAACAAGCAATCCTTGCAAATTAAACTCTAATTCGTTCTTGAAACTCAATTTGGGAAAAAAAAGAGGTAAATAGGTCAAGACAAGAAGAATTTAGTGCAGATAGAGAAAGAAAGCTCACAGTCCAGTAATGGTAATCGCTGATATTCCAACCCCCCGAATAGCGTTTAAAGTCATTAGAGGGATCTCTTCTATAAGTTCTCTTCTCCGCCAACACGAACGACGAATTATCCCCTTCAATTTCCCCTATCCACCTTCGACCGCCATTATTCGAACCAACTGCAGCAGTAAAAAAAAAAGCTCGGATTTTTTTACAGGGAAACGGAAAAACGAAGAGGAAGGAAGAACGTACCTGATGAAGTAGCGAATTGTAGCGGGTGATCAGGCGAAGCGGCGGCAATGGAAGGTAAGAGGAAGGAAGGTGCGGCGAGAGAGAAGAAGGAGGTGAGGAGAAGAAGAAGATGAGGAAATTTAGAGTAAGAGGACGGTGATGAAGCAGGCCACGCCATGGTGTAACGGAGAAGCTTCGCTGCTTTGTTTGAAATGGATTTGGAGGAGGAGAAGAAGAAGATGATCGAAGAAGAAGAAATGAATCGGTCGGAGCAGCGGAGAATTTATAAAAGCATATAATATTAAGAAATCGTTTTTTATTACAAGCCGGAACACGTCGTTTTATGTCGCCACTTGTCAGTTTGTCAATAAATCTCTCTTTTTTTTTAAAAAAGTGTATTTGTTTTTCTCATTTCACTTTTTTTTTTTGGGATATGACGTGTGATATAGCATTTGCGTTGCGCGCTAATGCGTAAGCGTGTTTAGTTTGGGTAGGGGTTTGGCTAGTGACGGAAGTCGTTTGTAGTTGTTAAAACTTAAAACACACAAATGTGAGAGATTAGTATTCAGTATTTAGTTGCTCTAGTATTTATTTAAGGATCTGTTAAATAATAGAGTTTGTAAAGAGTTTTTTTATTTATAAATAGTGGATAAATAAGATTATAGAAAAAAATATGTTTAGTAAAAAATGATTTTTATGGATAGTTGTGTAGTTTATTAGAAAAGTATAAGTAGTGGCAAAAAAATTAAAATAATTTTATTATATATTTATCAAAATATATAAAAATAAGTTTTTAAAATAAAATGTTTATAAATAATAAATAAATTCAACCAAACAAAGCCTAATAGATTTGAGTTTAAATATCTAGATGATATGTATGAAAATTGATATTGAGCGGTGGCGGATTAATAAAATTTTGGAAAATGAGTTATGTCGGATTATGCTATGGAATAATTAATATATAATTTTTCAATTTTTATATGACAAATAATATTATTTTCAAATTCCAAAATTTAATTATCCCTTTATATAACAACAGCCTTTTTAATATTTAATATAAAAAAAAGGTCAAATGTGAGATTATATTCCAAAAAATATTAACCCATCTATATATCATCTTAACTAGCTTAAAATCTTATAAAAGGAATAATAATAAAAAAATGGATTTAGAAATATAAGAGGGGAGAGGAAAGAACAAGCGAAGCTGGAAACACGGACAAAATTGTAGGAGTAATGAAAATAAGATTAACGAGACTAAGCGCTCGTTTGGTTTGTGTTATACTTTTCAGGAAGTTGAACTTTTTTAGGAAATACATTTATTTTTTGTGTTTGGTTCAAAAATAAAACGTGGGAATTTATTTTCCAGGAAGTTGCAATTCCTCCAAATCAAAGAAATTGCACATACATTAAAGAGGTAGGTAAGATCTACTTCCTGCGTTTTTAAATGGAAATATTATTACTTCCTATGTTAATATAAAAACAACAATTTTGAACCAAACATGATTTCGCAATTTCCATCAATTTACAATTCCTAGAAAGTAGCTAAATTCCTAGGAACTTAATTTTCCACGTTCAACCAAATAAGGGGTTACCTCTTCAAGTGACCGAGACACCAATCCTTACCCGTTTTTTTTTTGCGGATCCCATTTTGGGCGCATCCTTGATGCGCCCAAAATGGGAAAAAATAATAATTTAAAAAGTATTAATCTTGGGTGCAACCTCGTTGCGCCCAAGACCCGTTTTGCATTTTTGGAAAATTCGACATATAGCTTTATTACTAAACCGGTTTACGCTTTACGGTTTGATTATTAAAATATATTTTTTTAGAAAAAAAAAATTAAAAAAAATTAGAGAAAAAAGTAATTATTATAACCAAAAAATTCTGAAACTTCTTGGGCGCAACGACGTAGCGCCCAAGAAGGTACCTTTTTACAACGGTAACTTCTTGGGCGCTACGTCGTTGCGTCCAAGAAGTTATCGTTGTAAAAAGGTAACTTCTTGGGGATTATCCATCTTGTTGCTATATATATGCAACTATTCCTTGACAAAGACATTAATCCATTGAAGATAATGTCTATGTCAAGGATGGATGCTGCACTCAGTCCAGTTGAGCACTTGAATGACGCACCCGATCTTGATAATTTACGGGTAACTATATATTTACTACAAAGTTTATTTCAATTGTAGTGATTTAGAGTAGTTTGTTGTAGTTTAGAACTTTTATTAAAATGTTTACGATAATATAGTTGATTAAAATGTTTACGATAATATAGTTGTATTTTCTGTATTGTATTATATAGTTGTGAAATGATTTTCTGAAAGTTTATGTGCGAAGTAATTTGTTATTTAGGTGTTTTAATTGATCATTTATGAAGTAAAGTATACATTGATTGTAAGAACATGGATATGTTAGTTTTAAGAAACGCCCTTAGAAAAACACCTAATTTATAATTTATTTATTTATCATAAATAAGAGGACTCTAGTGATAGCGAATATTCGCTAGTGGATTATTCTGCTCATTTTACTACGGATAAAGAATGGAGTGATAGAGATAGTATGATCAGCTGGGCTAAGAACGTAGGTTTGGAGTTGCATATGGTGATTGTAATAAGTAGATCATGGCCTAACCGAAAGGTCATACTGTCGTGTGAGAAGTCTGGGCCATATAGAGCGGCGAAGAAGAAGGCAGGTGACGGTACCGAGGCAACCCCTAAATGGAGATACAATGCGAGGACAAAGAAGAGTGAGTGTCCGTTTCAGTTGCATGGGGTGATTGTGAAAGGAGATTGACTCAAATCTGACTGTTGGAGATTATCTGTCGCTTGTGGATCGCATGACCATGAGCTTTCTAGTAGTTTGATCGATCATGCATTTGCTGGGAGGCTTTCGCAAGAACAACGAGAGCGTGTGAAAGTTTTGTCAGCCTCCGGAATAAAGCCGAAGGCTATTATGAGTCTATTTCTACACGAGGATCCCAAATGCTTGACATCAAGGAACCAACTCTACAATTACAAGTGTCGGGAGAAGCTGAAATATAGGGGCAATTTGACGGTGCCGCAGTACATGCTGGATTTTCTAGACGCGAGACATTATTATACAAGCTATGAGACGCGTCACAATGAAGAAGGGAGGGAGGTTTTGAGTGATATTTTTATTTCTCACCCCGGAGCTATACATTTGTTGAGTTTGTTCCCCACCATCGTCATCATGGATACGACCTACAAGACGAACAAGTATGAATATGTTCAATTATCGCTATTATTACTTCTAAAATATGTAATTGCATACCTTATTTCTTATAATTTTTACATTTATAGGTACGGTATGCCTTTGTTGGAGTTTGTTGGATTCACTTGCACCAACCGTACATTTTGTATTGCGATCGTATTCATGTATGATGAGACGACGGAAAACTACACATGGGCGTTGGACCGCCTAAAGATCATTCTCGGGGGACAGGAACCCAAGGCGATCATGTCAGATCGAGAGCTCGGTCTTGTGAAAGCCGTCGATATAGTCTTTCCCAACACGAAGCATCTGTTGTGTAGGGTCTATGTGAACCGCAACGTGGAGGGTGTTGCTATGAAATGGATCCCCAATGTTGACCATTTTAGTGGTAATATTCGTTGGTTGTTAAGGTCGCCCACTGAGGATGTGTATAATGAGCGACTTGAATACTTGACTGAAAAGTGGAAAAAGCTACCCTGGCTGATGGATTACGTGAAGAGGGTATGGCTTGCTGACTACAAGGAGATGCTAGTCTGTGCATGGTGTGACACGGTACTCCATTTTGGCACAAGATCATCAAACAAGTAAATTCATAAGCGATCATCTAAAAGCTAAATTGATATATGCAACTAAGCGTAACTTGAGTTTTAAATTTCAGGGTTGAGAGTCAGCACTCTATGCTGAAGGAAGGGATTGAATCGTCGGTTGGAGGCTTGGAGACCCTCATGCGGCAAATCGACAATATGTTTGCTGATCAGATTCGGGAAATCAGGGGTGATATGGAGCAGAGTGCTTTTAAGGCGCCCACAGAGATCGTAACCGGTCCACCTTCGGTTAAGACATTTTTCAGGCGCATTCTTTATAAGATCTCGGAAAAGTGCTTAAGAATATTATATCCTTCAGTTGTTAGGGCCATGCAAGGAAAAATTCCTGATGAAGAATGCCGTGATGTGTTTTGGAGAGCCACCCTAGGCCTGCCTTGCCCACACACGATCAAAGAATATGTAAAGGCCGGTTTCCCGTTGAGGCCAAGTGAAATCCACAGTTATTGGAAGCAAATCAAGTGGGAAGGGGTTGGGCATGCTGATCTCGCACCGAATGATGACGTATTGATCTCAGAAGAAGATATCCTCTTAGGTGCCATGTTTGGAGAGTGGAGCAACGAAGAATTGCACCCAGAGCTGAAGACCGACTTTTCACGCCGATACAAAGTTTTCCATGACCCGAGATCGTGTACCACAGAAGAGCCCCCGGTCACTTCGACCAAGAAGGGGAGGCCTAAAAAGAAGAAGAATGATACCAAGAGGGACCCTAGTTGGTTTGAGCACATGGCGGAAGAAAAGAAGAAGAAGGAAGAGGAAAAGAAGAAGAAGGCCGAGGACCGAAAAAATTCATCCGTGGGATCTAAAGGACGTCCTCCTATCGGTAAGCGGCGCAGCAGAGTTTCACCTGGCAAGGAAAGCACTACTAGAGCACCTCAGGGCGACATGGACGTTATTTACCTTGGCTTCAACTGGGGCCGAGATAATATTGATTCGTTTATGTTCGCCTACATTGGAGGAGTACAGAATGTAATGGGCGATGGTCACTGTAGGTATCGTTCGTTTGCTGTACTATTAGGGCATGGCGAAGACCATTATCGGTACGTCCGATGGGAGCTTTCCAAGGAGCTACAACAACGCCGAGCGTTGTACACCCCGGCTTGTAGTTTAACCCCCATATCGGACCTCATCATGTCTGTGAATTTTACTGGGGTGTGTACGAGGGATCACTGGATGGAAGTTCCCATGGTTGGCTTGGTATTTGCCACACGATACCAGGTGGCTCTTGTTGTGCTATCATATGCTGGACCTCACACATGCCTCCCAATGTGGGCTCCCCCAGGCACACAACCTCCCACAAGGTTGCATGCGATAGCCCTTGTAGGCAACCATGACCATTTTGTACCGATAAGCATTTCCACATTCGATCATCATTAACCTTTATTTCTTTGTAATGTATTCTAACACTTGAATTTGTAAAGGTTTGGCTAGTTGATGACCTATGTCCGATTCCACCCCCGCCCGGAGTTTGGACCCGATGGAAAGATGCAAGCGTTGAAGGATGAGAGCAACCATTTCAGACTAGGATGCAAGATTACGTTATCCAAAGAAGGATGAGTGGTAACGGTGATATATTTCTTTAGACCTAGGACTTAGGGTATCCAAATGTTGGAACGAGATGAAGTTGGATATGTTTAGTCGATGTAAATCCACTTCTTTTCCAAGCTGTAAAGTTTGAAATTCTAAAGTTACCGTTGTAAAAAGGCTATATTAATGGATTTATGGTATTTTCCCTAAACCCAAACACTACAAAAAATAATGGCATCTTCATCCGAATCATCAACAAACCCATATAGGCTATGCGACTGTAATTTGAAAGTCGTTGTCCGTACTTGGGATTTGCAATGGAACTACAGAAGGAGGTATTGGGGATGCCTAGAACTGGGGTGTAGTTTCAGGGAGTGGATCGATTCTATGTACGAGGACATGGCACACGCAATTATTCGACAACAATGACAGGAAAAACAAGATCTTGTTAAGCAAAATCAAGATCTTGTTAAGCAAAATCAAGATCTTCTACAAGATATTGATAACATGCGTAGGTATAACCTCAAACAACTAAATGATATACATCGTAGGTGATTACTGTCGTATCTTTTGTGTAATGTTGTTTATGTACTATCAACCTTTGTAGGGAGCAATCAAATTTAGCAAAGCAGAGATATCATCTGAAGCGAACGTTTACCAGAGACTACCCTAATTTCTTCAAATGCTAAAGCAGTGTCATATATTTTCTCTATTTTTTTCTAAGTTTATGATCAATTTTTATTCTTTTCTGTATTGTCAAACACCAAAAAATCATTAGGGTAGGTTTTTTAAGGGTTTAGGTCTTTACAATATAAAGTTTAAGGCAATATGTTTTAATTTCACCAAAAAGCTCCCAATATCAACATATGGACATAATATTTTGTAGTTTTTTTCTGTAAATGTACTTCTGAATGACATTTTTTTTGTACCTGAACTCCATCATCACTGCTTCCTGTGAAATTTTGTTGGGATTCTTGTACTAAAGAAATATTTTACCCTACCCTAAACCCTGATAAATGGACCATAGTCACCCTAAACCCTGAAAATAAACCCCTCCAATTTGGGCACAACGGCGTTACGCCCAAGAATCAGTTGGGCGCAACGGCGTTGTGCCCAACGTGTAGTGAGAGGGTTTATGGTAGGTTATTTTTAAGGGTTTAGGGTTTGGGGTTTAGGTCTTTACAATATAAAGTTTAAGGCAATATGGTTTAATTTCACCAAAAAGCTCCCAATATCAACATATGGACATAATATTTTGTTTCGAATAACAAAATCTATCTTGTCAAAATCTTAGATTCGATTCTCAATTAATTAATTATTTTTTGTAAAAATTTCCAAAATAACTTAGATGGTAATTGGAAATTCAAAGAAGAATTAATTATTTCGATTAACAATCAGTTTGATATATCTCAATACAAGACTTGAGATTCATCATGCTGCTATTGGTTTTTTTTCTTGTACTTTTATGTCATATCATATAAGTATAAAAAAACTATTTTAAAAAAAAACTATTCTAGCCTATGAGTTGAAAAGTAAACGTGTATATATACACAAAATATCAGTACACAATCCATCATGTCAATACAAAATATCCAAAACATAAATACAAATACATAATGTCAGTAGCTATAAATCGTCATCGCTCGACTCAGCCGCGGCCATGGAAGACTCTCCCCTCTCATATATAGACTGGACACACCCCACTCGGTGCTCTGCTGATGATGACGACTCGGCACCACCACCCGACGACTATGATAATAGTTGCGACGCATGGATAAGCGGTGCAGCTACAGGAAGCTCGTCGCCGCATAGAATGACCAGCATATGGACCCAATCCGGACCGGCACCCCGACTTGTCGTGATATCTTGAGCGAGGGTCTGAGTGATCTCCTGAGCAAATGTTGTCGCCATGGCCAAACGCTGTAAAACAACAATATTAACGTCGATAATAATAAAAACATTTACAACAAAGATTGTGGAGAAACGTACTTTGTAAGCATCCACAACGGAAGGAGAAGCTTGAATACGAGGCTGGACTCGTGACGAGGGGCTCACATATGGATGTGAGATCTGTAAATACCAGTCCAAGTACTCCTCGTCCACGTCCCACGCTGGGACGGCCATGGGGCTCTCCAAAATGTATGGACACAGATGCTCGTCGAGGTGCTCCCAGCCGTCGCATGCCCGAGCAAATGAAAACTTATATGTATCTTTCCCTACAAACTTGACTGGCCAGGAAGCGGATGACGGCTCTATGACATCCAATGGCCTGCTCTGCCAACGTCCAAACTGTCGCACCGCCCGATCAGGCATGTACGGCTCCTCGACGTCCATGAACGCGATCGTCCCTCGGTAAGTGGACGTCCTATAAGCACCAGCAAAATCTAGACTGTCGTACGGCATCCAACGTACCTTCAATGGAAAAAAGTACAATAAAATAGCAATTTAATCATAGATGAACAATAAGTAATAAAAACATTACGGTGCTTACATCCTCGGGCCGATACTCAACCAAAATACACCGGTAATGCCGACCGGTGTCGATATCACGCAGCGCGGGGCGCTGGATATAATACCGAGCAGCGCGTCGCTCGTCGTCGCCAATTCCGGGGAGGGGGTTAGGGTTCCCCGGAAAATATACAAAGTACATCCATATCCACATCTACATGGAAAATAAATAATACGTTTGGTTAATATTAATTTAAATAATGTAATAATTACTGGAACGAAATAAAAAATAAAGTTCATTTACCTGAAGCAGATAGGTGCACCCTGCTATGCCTGCTACCTCTCCTCGGGAAGCCTCGCCAAGGTTCCTATACAATAAAGCAAGCACCCCCGTCCCCCAAGCCGTGCCAACCACTCGGTCTCAATCCACGAATAACGGCAGCATCTTCACCATCAGCTGGTTCATGGACTTGTCCACGAAAATGCTGCAGGAGAGAACGTGCCATAGGTATCCCGCCGCTATCGAGTGGGCCTCATCCTCATCCCGTATCATGTGTAACAGGTGCTCAGCAAAATCAAAGGCAGAAACCCGACCCCTAAGGACATCCCTCTGCATCTCACCCCCAACGCCGAACATGTAGCCAAAAATCTCCGCCCCCAACGCCTTGTCAATCTCCTTGGGGTCGCGTCCATAGAAACGTCCGGATCGCAACATGAAAACCCCTCTATCCTCAGTCCCAAAATCCTCTCCACATCATGAAGCGTGATCGTAATCTCACCCCACGGAAAATGAAAGATGCTCGTCTCAGGGTGCCACCTCTCGACGAACGCTGATATCAGAATGTGGTCGACCCTACCAAACTGAGAGTGGCCAACCCAGACTGCTACACCAGCCAATACCAACTGCCCTCAACCACCTCGTCCGGAATGTATCGACTCCACTCACTGAACTCGGCCGGACGAATATAAGCCCTCAAACGTCGTACGAGGGACGGGGCAGACGGAGGAGGAGCGTGCCAAATCTGGTGCGCAACGTGAGTCGTGAAGCTCCGTAGCACATCAGACAACTCAAGCCTGTACGGGGGGGCCTCTACGGCAGGTAGAGCATCCTGGGGTGCGGGAGGGGGGACGGGCTCCTGGGGTGCGTGAGGGGGGACGGGCTCCTGGGGTGCGGGAGGGGGGACGGGCTGCTGGGGTGCGGGAGGGGGGACTGACTCCTCCATAACAACGTCGTCCAAGCTCGCACACTCCTCTGTCTCGGCAAACGCCTCCTCCATGTCTAGGATGGGACTCTGCGAAGCCGGAGGTGAACACACGTGAGGATGAGGATCCGCTAACAGATCGGATAACGTTCCAATAACGGGTTCTGCTATTGGAACGGTATCCTTCCGGACTCTACTCTTGCGCTTGCGCTTGGGGGGTTTTGGAGGTTTCAGTTCTTGCAACCGGAAGCAGTCACGGGTCGAGATTCCACCATACGACCCCCCCGCATCCGTCGTTTGATTTTCTCGACTACATCCTGTTTTTTTCAAATAATATCTAATTTATACAAATTTTTAATTGCTATAAAACTACAATACATTTCTAATTTAATATTCTAATTTTTTACGTAATTCTAATATATTAAATATAAAATTCAATGAAATAACTAATTGTATTAAATAAATTTGTTTTAATAATATGCTAGGTTTTCATTATAATAATATAATTACACTAATTTATTCAATATTTTTACACAATTCTAATATTTTATAAATATTTCTATAAATTAATTATATATATATATATTTTTTACACAATTCTAATAATTAAATATGATTTTTAAAATGAAAAAATACGTACCTCATGTCGTTCACGACGAGTGTATTTTCGTCTGGGTGGGCTCGCCTCTCCAACCTGGGCCACCGCCTCGACACGAACGGCCGCGGCAACCTCCAACGCATTCTCCGACCCCACCGGAACCTCGCTCGCCGCCGTCGTCGCCGCTACCGTCACCGGAACCTCGCCCGCCGCCGTCGACGCTGTCGGAAAATCGGCCACCGCCGCCAGCGCGGCGTCCTCCGCATCAACCGCCGCCACCCAGACCTCCCAATCCGCCGTGAAATCTGGAGCCTCCGCACACTCAACCGCCGCCTCCTCGACCCTTCGCCGCTTTGCATCACCGTCGGGCTCTCCATTGCCGATCGAACCCACCTCCGGCGCCGGTCTCTCCGTCGGAATCTCGGACGAAAACGCCTCCTCACGCCGGATCTGGAATTCTTCGCCGCCGCCGCCAGATTCCCCACTGCTACAGGTCGCCGGATTCTCCATTGTTGATGAACTTGAAGAAGACGAAGGAGACGAGAGGAAGAAGATGATGGAGGCGCTACGACGTCGCGTCCAAGTAAATACTAAGTTTACTTGGGCGCAACGGCGTAGCGCCCAAGATAAAAATTTAGATTTGGGCGCAACGGCGTAGCACCCAGATCTGATATTATTATTTTTTTAAAATTAAAATCTATAAAATTTTTTTTATAGAATTTTAACATTTTAAATATTTTAATTAATTTTAAATTAATATGAACCAGTTCAGATTTTTTTTTTTTTAATATTTACAAATGCTGAACCGGTTCAACCCTAACCCGGAACACAAGTCGGTACCAACTCTTGGGCGCAACCTCGTTGCGCCCAAGATTAAAACTTTTTTTAAAAAAAAAAAATTCCCCCCTTGGGCGCAACCTCATTGCATCCAAAATGGGGTGCGCCGCAAAAAAAAGTGGGTGCGGACATTCTACCCGTTCTTTTAAGAGTTACTAGTTGACGGCCCGAAAATAGAAATCTTGAAATTGTAGAAAATAGAAATATTAAAATTGTAGTATTTTTCAAATCTAATATGTTAAGCGTAATCTATTGAAAAATGTATTTTTAGATTAAATATTAAATGAGTTTTACAATTACAATTAAAATACATTTTTAGATTAAATATTAAATGAGTTTTACAATTACAATTGCGTAATAAGATGACTACATCATGAATTAAGATGGAAATACAGAGTTGTACAATAACCAAATCTCATCAAGCATTAGGACCACGGAAGGCTGAAGCATACATGATTTCGTTATCTCCTCCCCAACTAAGCTCAACCAAATCTCATCAAGAGTACCTGCTTCACTAAGGCTGATCTTATGTAAATGAAAATTTAGTTTTTTCCCCTCCAAACCAACCAACAAGGCCAGCTAGCATGCATCCCTCTAGACTTGTACAAGTCCGGGCCCAGGCCGGGTTTTTGGGTACATTTCGGCCAGGTCAACCGGGCCAAGCCCGCCCGCCGGAAGACCAGGCCGAGCCGGTTTTGTATTATATAATATTTAATTATATTTTTAGTATATAATTGTGTTTTATATTATTTAGTATATGTAATTATATATATTATATACTATAATAAGGGCTTAAAATTTGAAATATTATATAATAAGGGATGAAAATTTAATAACTATACATATTTAGAATACTATATAACATATATATAAATATATTTATATTTTAAAAATTTTAACCGGGTACCGGGCCGGGCCTCTAGGCCCGTTCGGGCCTAGAGGAGTGTCTGTGCCCGGCCCGTTTATGAATCGGGCCGGGTCTAACCCGGCGGGCCACTATTACTGTCCAAGCCCGGTTTTTAAACCGGGCGGACGGTCCGTTCGGGCCTAGAGGAGGGTCCGTGTCCGGCCCGTTTATGAATCGGGTCGGGCCGGGTCCAGTCCTGTGGGCCACTATTACTGTCCAAGCCCGGTTTTTAAATCGGGCGGACGGTCCGGACGGGCTGGCCCGGACTTGTACAGGTCTACATCCCTCGATCAAATCTTTCCTAAAAGGTCACAAATCAAGAAAGGCAAATTCAATTACAACCATGTCAAATGCAGTCATTATCATAAGGCACACATATCACCAGATATGCTTACAATTCACAGATCATTGATCACAATTAAGTCATTTATGGAACCTCATTTGATACCTCAAGCATAAACCCTACGTAGACGTTCATATTTTCAAAAATTATACTACATTGTCCACACAGAGTCACATACCACAACTCTTATTCTAATGATGTTGCAAAGCACATGACATTTGTGGCACCATCACAAAAGAATTGGAACCAAAACAGACAAAAAAAATTACATCATAACTATTTAACCACACAAGTCCATACATTAGTGCTTTGTTACATATGTTGAAATCTAATTCTTCAGTCAATTTTCCAATGCAATACCTAAAGTACACATCTTTTTCTTGCAAATGATACAAGTTTACAATATACTTTCTTCAAATCTGTATATATTGATCTCTAAGAGGTAGCAAAGAGAGTTGCTCCTCCATGGAGGCGTCAACATGACAAGAAGTTCGACAAGAATTAGGTATAAGAATGAGGCTGAGGCCTCTTTTCTCCATTGGTGAAGAACAAGATCTTCTCATACTGCGAAACTCCAACGCGTATTGAAGAATAATGTTGCATTGCTTGTCGATGCGGTGGAAGTTTCCCACGAAGAAGCGCCCGTCGTTGACTCCAACTAGCATTCTCTTAGTCAGCAGCTTCCTCATCCGCGCCACGGCACCTGGTGGCCCGTTCGACCCTAAATGGGGCCCACTTGCTCTCTGCTCTGATTCCATCCTCACCAAATGGAAATTCAAATGTTGCACAATAATAACCAACCTCAGAGCATCAGAGAAACTGAACACAAGAATGCAAGTCAAAAATGGGAAAGGAAATCGATTTTGTGTATGAGTAGGGATGAGCTTCAGTCCAAAACCGGACCGGACCAAAATCGAATTCGGGAAATATATGGATCGAAGACTGGACCGGAAAATACCCTCGGACCAGTTTTGGACCGAATTTCATATTTTTAAAAAAAATTGTAAAAGCTTATAAATATTTAAATTGTATTTATGATATATAGTACTATATTCATATCAAGATGTTATTCAAAGTAGCCACTACCTCATTTCCACACTTTGTTTTTCTCATTTCTTCCTTATCATTCATTCCTCTCCTTCTGGCCCCCATACTAAGGTTTAGAGCGTCAAACTAAGTGTTGGAACCTATTCCCATTACTCCAAGGAAAACAAAACATAAAGTGAGTTGCTCCGAGCATACAGAAGCCATGGAGACAAGGATTTTTTTATTGATGAAAGTAAATAGGATGTTGAAGCAAAGAATATGAGTGTTGGCCATTGTTAGAGAGGAAGAGGTAAGTATAGTGTACAAAGCACAAGTAATACTTCTAAGACTCTGAAATTCCCATGTATTATAAACAAATACATTATGCAACTGAAAGGAAGACCGCAATAAAATTATATATACCTCAAATCATATGATTTTTGTAAAGATATATATTGGACTTATATAAGCTAAAACATAGTTGTGTAATTAATTATTCTTTTTTATTAAAAAAAGAATTATCTCACATGAAGAAGAATTGATGATAGTATATAGAAGATTCAAGTGGTACCATCAGAATTTGTAAGATTATATTCTTTAACTTAGAATAACATCATACCAGGTGTGGTGAATATCAAATATGGGAAGAAGAGACATATATGCCGAACGTGAAATACTACTTTCAGGAGAAAGCCTTTGTGTTCTAATAACAACTTGAGCTGCACCAAAACAAGAAAGAAGATGGCGAGTGTCAACTAATGAAGTGGAACAAAAAACAATAATTCCAAATATAAAGTCCAAACACATCAAAGGAAGTAAATGAAGAAGGAACCAAATGATTGCAACCCAAAATGGAAGTATAATGCCCAATACATCAAATTTGAAACGAATCCTTTAAATTGAACACCCAAATAAACGAAGAATTCAAAAACCATCATATGCAAACCAATGAAACTATGAAAGCAACAAAAATGTCAAATTGAAGAAAAAGGAAATTGCACAGTAGCTACCTAATTTCTAGATTTATGCAGTGGAAGCAATTGTAGAGGAAGAGAAAATGGATGATAGGGAAACAATAATCTTGTGGTGCATGTGATGGTGGTTGTACTGATAAAATTACACTTGTGAAGCCAAAATCGTCCAACCAAAAACTGCACACCAAAATGGGAAGTAAGAAAATGAAACAAAATCACCAAAATCAAGTGAATATGACATTTACTATAAGCCATAACTTTGAACCAATGCTAGAACCACACAAAATAGCCCCACCCAAGCTTTCCAATAACATGGCTAATTCAGTGTCTAATATTTCAATTGAATGAATGCATATCAATATGGGAAATTTGTCTCCAATAAGACAAACACGATGGCAAAAATCATCACTAAGCAATACATATGTAAGTTATAATCCCAAAAACTCCAACGATGAGTTGGTATAGAGAAATTAATTATCGTCGATGATTCGCCAACTGAAAGGGGGAGAAACAGGAGATGCGAGATCTTAAAAAAAAAAAGTGGGAACAAGGGAAGAGAAGTTGATAAGAGCTACAAACATAATGGTTTTGGGGCCAAAATTTCCAAAATACCATATCTTGCTCAATCAATTTAAATTAAGCCAGTTTAATTTCAGAATAACGATATTTGCCCATGTATCAAGGTTTCTAAACCAATTACCTCTTAGAAATGGAAATAGTAAACCCTAGATATATGGGTGTTCGACAGAACAATACAACCACGTTCAAAGCACTCATCAAACAAATAGAAAATAAAGATGGATTATGAACAAACAAAGGATCAAGAAGAAGAATTTAACAAGCTTACCTGATTGTCGGCGGATTTCTTGATTGTTTCTCAGAGTGAGGGAGCGAGCGAGGGAATGAATTCAGGGACAGAGATGAGCTTTGTCGACAAGGGATAAGTCGTCATATCATAGAGTGGGGAAGTATGAGGCGTCGAGGGTGGAGTCAGCGATAACGGATCCGGACGATTGGAGTTGGGAAGAGAGCTTGAAAATTGGGAAATGAGAGAGATAGAGGCGTGAAGAAGAACACAAGAAAAAGGTGGAAATTAAAGAGTTAAAGGCGGTGTGCATGTTGTTGCCACACGTCTTTATAATAGAGAGAAAGTAATATTAGGTGTACACATGTCAATGAGATGTAGTGATAAGGACAATGGGGTAAAATTGTAATAAAGTTTAAAAGAAAGGATGAAAAATATACTATTCATTTGAGAAAGTTTCGTTTTTAGTATAGTAAGGATAAGGATATATGTTACCCTAAAGGGAGAACTGAATCCCATGTTGAGAGGGTCTTTTAGATACGAAACTACTAAGGGCTCGTTTGGTTTAAATTTATGAAAACGATAACGGAAATGAAATAAATCTAGTTCATTTTGATATGATGATACAATGATCAAATTTTTTATGTTGACTTGAGACTCTAAAATTTATATGCCAAGAGAAAAAAATAATGAATAATTTCATGTTGGAGTATCCCATATCGGTGGGAAGCAGGGGCGGAGCCAGGTGGGGCCGAGAGGGGGTTGTAGCCCCCGCTGAAAAAAAAAACTTTTTTAAAACTTTTTTTTATCCTTATTTAATCTGAAAATGTAATTTTAACCAGCCTTAATAGATTTAAGCCATAAAAATGAAATTACCTTAAGTTTTTCCCCTCATCTCATTTGAAAATGCAATTTCAGCTAGCCATAACAGATTTAAGTCACAAAAATAAAAAAATTTCCCATCATCTCATATAAAAATTACCTTAAGCTTCATAAAAAAATAAAATTGATTTTTGCAAAATAGGATTTAAGCCACACGAGATTTTTATCGCGCAGGATTTTAGCCCCCTTTGGGATAAAATCCTAACTCCGCCCCTGGTGGGAAGGATACAAATTAACCAATATATAAGAAAGGGAGAAGCCCCTACATATCAGCCTAAGCTTTTGTGTAGTAAGGTGGAATCCAACTTTATATATGCGTTAAATGATAATCCCGACACCGCTCCCGTTCAATCGGCCCGTTGGAATTTGACATGGTATCAGAGCAGGTTCGGTCCGCGGGTTCAAATTTTCCTTGAAAACAAATAAAAAACGGACTAGCTATAAAGAGATTGAGATGCTAGACCTATAAAAACAAATAGATCAAGTGTTAACTAGACCATGCTAGTTGTCACTTGAGGGACGTGTTGGAGTATCCCACATCGGTAGGAAGGATACAAATTGACCAATATATAAGAAAAGGGGAAACCCATATATATCAGCTTAAACTTTTGTGTAATAAGATGAAACCCAACTTTATATATGCGTTAAATGATAATTCCGACACCACTCCCGTTCTATCGAGCCCTTGAAATTTGATATTTCATCAATTTGAAACTCACCCTACTATTTGAGATATGACTACTTCTGTCATAGTGAATCACATGCCCATACATGTGTATGAACAATTAGGAGTCCTAAGTCACATGATCAATATTTTATTCAATAAATAATAACATTAAGACAAAATTCATTTTCTTTTCATAAATCCAAATCTAAACCAAAAAGACTCCAAATATCTAGTAAATGACATCAAATAGACGAACAATAAGATAAGAACCTAGAAAACATCTAACTCTACCTAACTACTCTCTTTTTTGTATCGTCAAACACACGCTTTATAGATTGTACAAATTGAATTAGGTGTAGTTTAATTTCGTTTACATAATTGCCCATCATCACACCCTATTCTAATCTACAACACACCTTTTTTCCAATTTGACTTTATTAACCTTCATGAATTTATTTTAATTCAAAAAACTGATATCATACTTCATTTAGTATGGTTAAAAATCAACCCTAAATCACCAAAAAAATTATTTAGTAAAACTACACAAAGCTGTCGCTGTTGCTTCACGTAAATATCAAAACAAAAAATTGAGATTCTTTCAAATTTACCTTTATTAACTCACAAAGCTTGGTTGCTTGTGGGGGGAGAAATCAAATTGAAAAAAAAAATATTTTTAGAATTACTGAATTTACAGGTTTCAAACTTTTAGGTCTAGAACATGAAAAATTTGGCCATGGCGTAGAGTTGTATTTTTACGAAGAGAACGAATTGATACGAAAGATTTTGGATTTTTATGTTTTTCACTAATATATAAAAAAAATCACTAATTTTGAGTATTTATATGAGTCTCATTCCGATACAATCGGGTCTTAAGATAAATTCTACACACAAATCACAACCGTAGGATGGAGGAGATGGATGGCCACGATTGAACGAGAAGCAAAACGGGATACTCAGGGGATTTGAGACGCGGTGGCAAACTTGTAATTTAGAGAAAATTGAACGTGGAAATACAGGATTGCCCTTACCCCTAACCGGCGCCAAGACCCTCTCACATTCTCTGAAACCAAATATATACACCAGTTGAAGAGACGAAAGTGAGGCGAGCGAAACACCAATCGACGAAAGACCATTTGCCACGATTGAACGAGAAACAGAACTCGATTGAGAAAGACGTTCATTGTTGAAGAGGAAAACACCAATCGACGCACTCAGACGCTCTGATTTGAACAATTACAATAAAATACAACGAAAAACAACATGAGCGACACAAATTACAGTGGAGAGGACTTTTGAGGTACGAATAACACATTTAGGGTTTCAATTTCACGAAAACGTATAGATTACTAAAAAAATCAAGGATTCGAAAGTTTCTTAAATGTTGTTGAACCATTAGAAACACATAGCGAATCTGTTTTGGTTTCTTCAGTATTTTTTTTTCGTTGCGACATTGTTTTTGTCTTCAGAATTCTATGTTCGTGTCGTTTCCTGAGGTTCATCTGGGACTTGGAGGTTCATTATCTTCTTAAAGAGTTCATCCCTTTGTGATGAAAAATTAGGTTTATCTGGGGTTCATTTTAGGTGATGGGGGTTCATTAGGTTTTTCTGAGGTTCATTTTAGGTGTTAGGGGTTCATTTGCTTTTACAGGGTTCATTAGGTTTTTCTAAGGTTCATTTTAGGTGTTGGGGGTTCATTTTAGATGTTGGGGGTTCATTAGGTTTTTCTGAGGTTCATTTTAGGTGTTGGGGGTTCATTAGGTTTTTCTGAGGTTCATTTTAGGTGTAGGGGGTTCATTAGGTTTTTCTGAGGTTCATTTTAGGTGTTAGGGGTTTATTTTAGGTGTTGGGGGTTCATTAGGTTTTTCTAAGGTTCATTTTAGGTGTTGGGGGTTCATTAGGTTTTTCTGAGGTTCATTTTAGGTGTTGGGGGTTCATTTGCTTTTACAGGATTCATTAGGTTTTTCTAAGGTTCATTTTAGGTGTTGGGGGTTCATTAGGTTTTTCTGAGGTTTATTTTAGGTGTTGGCAGTTTATTAGGTTTTTCTGAGGTTCATTTTAGGTGTTGGGGGTTCATTTTAGGTGTTGGGGGTTCATTAGGTTTTTCTGAGGTTCATTTTAGGTGTTGGGGGATCATTTGCTTTTACAGGGTTCATTAGGTTTTTCTGAGGTTCATTTTACGTGTTGGGGGTTCATTTTAGGTGTTGGGAGTTCATTAGGTTTTTCTGAGGTTCATTTTAGGTGTTGGGGGTTCATTTTAGGTGTTGGGGGTTCATTAGGTTTTTCTGAGGTTCATTTTAGGTGTTGGGGGTTCATTTTAGGTGTTGGGGGTTCATTAGGTTTTTCTGAGGTTCATTTTAGGTGTTGGGGGTTCATTTTAGGTGTTGGGGGTTCATTAGGTTTTTCTGAGGTTCATTTTAGGTGTTGGGGGTTCATTTGCTTTTACAGGATTCATTAGGTTTTTCTGAGGTTCATTTTAGGTGTTGGGGGTTCATTTGCTTTTACAGGATTCATTAGGTTTTTCTGAGGTTCATTTTAGGTGTTGGGCGTTCATTTTAGGTGTTGGGAGTTCATTAGGTTTTTCTGAGGTTCATTTTAGGTGTTGGGGGTTCATTTTAGGTGTTGGGGGTTCATTTTTTTTGCTGAGGTTCATTTTAGGTGTTGGGGGTTCATTTGCTTTTACAGGATTCATTAGGTTTTTCTGAGGTTCATTTTAGGTATCGGGGGTTCATTTTAGGGGTTGGGGGTTCATTAGATTTTTCTGAGGTTCATTTTAGGTGTTGGGGGTTCATTTGCTTTTACAGTGTATGAACTTCTATGCAGTTGTTGTATTTAAACAGGGTATTGATACAGTTTACTTCATAGTCTGAAGTTGGTCTTACAATTGTCCTGTTTCTCTTAGCAGGCTCAACTAGACAATCACGACAACGAAAAAGGCTTACACACAAAGACATTGAGGTGCCATACGAGAGTACAAGCAGTGATGACATTCCACTGGTAAGGAGAATCTCTGTGAACAAATCTGTTGTAAAGAGAACACAGCACCAAAAGAGCACAACACCAACTAAAAAAGGCACAAGAACGCTGAGACAAAAGATGAGGAGTATTAAGAGAGAGAGAGACAGCCAGGGAACAAGGTTTTGAAGGGACAAGCTTTAAAATCAGAACAACCTCCACACAAAAAACAGTGTACCGAAACAACAAACTCTGAAGAAAAACCTGAAGATGAGAAGCTTTCTCAGTCTTCTACACCAGGCAACACCACTGCAGAGACACCAACCATACAAGCAGATGAATTGCATATAGAAGTAGAAGGCAAGGGGAAAGAAAAGGAGGTTGAAGACAAAGAAAGCCTCAGCTCACAGGAAGAGAAGAAGAGCAGTTCATCTCAGAGTTCTGAAAACACACCATCCACCAGACCATGCACTATATCAGCCGTTGCAAGTCAACACCTTCTCCAGCGTGGCACAACATCTTCGTAGGAGACCAATGGCACAACGTCATCGGGCGGTTCCGACGACGTACAACCAACAAAACCAACCACAAGGTCAATGGCTGCAATTCAGCCAGATGCAGCAGTTCAGTTAGGGAGTTCCAGTGAAGAGGAGTTTGAGGAAAATTTGAGGAAGAAACCAAAGACTACAGAGATTGAAGGGAGAAAGGACAAGGGGAAAAGGAAAATTGAGGTTGACAAGGAAGAAACAGCCAAGAAGACCAACAAAGGAAAATGGGCTATAGTGAAGGAAAGAGGAGAGATGAAGCTGTTAATCACCAAGAAAAAAAAGGAGGACCAGAGAGAAACAAAGGACAGTAAGGAGTTGGAGATAATCCCTGCCCACCTCAAGATAAAGACAAAAGACGATGGCTCCCAGTACATGTGGTTGAGCACTAGAAATATCCCAAAAGTCTTTGTCAATGCACTGGAAGCTATCCCTGAAAACAGGAAGGCATAGGCTAAGGTGTGGATTAGGGAGATGGGATTTGAGAGCTTGTTGGATTTAAAAATTAAAGGAGTTCCTCACCGCCTCGCATTCTGGATCCTTGAACACTATGATGAGGTCAAGTGTGAGATAAAGCTGGGGGATGGCAGCACCATTAAGGTGATAGAGGATGAAGTCCAGAGGGTGCTCATGATCCCTAGAGGCCAGAGGACAGTGGAAAGGAGAGGCAAAGAGGCTGCTGACGACGCCATTATAAAGGAATGGAAAGAATATTTCGACAACATCAAGCAAATCAGGCCAAGTCATCTGGCAGCCAAGCTCAAAACCTGCACCGACAAACTCTGGTTCAAAAGGTTGTTCCTCGTCATGTTCATGTCTGTCCTCATCGAGAGCAACCAAAAAGGAACTATTCCTCAACACATGATGATCAGCAACGTTGAGGACGTAAAGGGATACAACTGGTGTCGGTTTGTAATAAGTGTCTTGCCTCATACAACAACCGAATGGAAGGCCAAGAAAGAGAGGTTCTTCAGAGGCCCAATCGTCTTCCTTGTGGTAAAAAACTCTTGTTTAATTTTTTTTGTAAAAAACATCCACTACTGTGTCTTGCAGGTTCATTTATTTTCTAATGCGGGATCATTGGTTTTGACTTGTAGCAACATTTAGTAGTGATTGTACTCTGTCCAAGCATTGGGTTCATTAGTTATAACTACTAGATTCATCATTTACAACTAACAGGTTCATTGAGTATAAGGAACAGGTTCATCAGACATAGAATAGGTTATACACTTCAAAAATCGACCAGGTTCATTGGGGCTGCTTTGCAGGTTCATTTAGTTTCTAATGCAGGTTCATTGGTTTGACTTGTAGCAACATTTAGTAGTGAGTGTACTCTGTCCAAGCATTGGGTTCATTAGTTATAACTACTAGGTTCATCATTTACAACTAACAGGTTCATTGAGTATAAGGAACATGTTCATCAGACATAGAATAGGTTATATACTTCAAAAATCGACCAGGTTCATTGGGGATGTCTTGCAGGTTCATTTAGTTTCTAATGCAGGTTCATTGGTTTGACTTATAGCAACAGTTAGTACTGAGTGTACTTTGTCCAAGCATTGGGTTTATTAGTTATAACTACTAGGTTCATCATTTACAACTAACAGGTTCATTGAGTATAAGGAACATGTTCATCACACATACAATAGCTTATACACTTCAAGAATCGACCAGGCTAATTGGTGTTGTCTTGTAGGTTCATTAATCTTTTCATGCAAGTTCATTTGTTTTGACTTGTAGCAACAGTTAGTAGTGAGTGAACTCTGACCAAGCATTAGGTTCATGAGTTATAACTACTAGGTTCATCATTTACAACTACCAGGTTCATTGAGAATAAGTAACAGGTTCATTGAGTATAAGTAACATCTACTACTGTGTATTACTTTCCATGTCATGTGTATACTAATGTATATATGAACTTCTATGCAGTTGTTGTATTTAGACAGAGTATCTGTCTTCGGAAATACACCAGTGTACCTAGGATGGACAGATGAGAGTTTGGAAGAAAGGGAGAGGAGGGAGATAAAGAGTGGAGGATTTGGATTAGGAACTCTTCAAGACCCAACACCATCAAAAGAGGGAAGAGAACAACCATACATGAACAACAAGCTACAGGTAAACATCAAGCTTCATGTCCAAAAAATAGTATAGTGGGTTCATCAGTTTACACAGTAAGGTTCATTAATTTACATATTGAGGTTCATTTATAGTTAAGGTTCACATAAACTTGTTGTCTTGTATGCAGGACTGGCTTAATAACTTCACCAAACAACATATTGTAGTGGCCAACGAAATGTTGAAACTCACTGCCATGATGGAAAACTTGCCAAATGAATTCAATGCAGAGCCCAAGGTCAAGAGCATGATCAAAACAGCCCAAACGCTGATTGGCAACAAAAAGGCAGAGGAAGAGGAAATAAGCGAATTTGAGAAGATATGGAATGATGCCGACCACCCTTTCTGGAGCGATCCACAACTCATAGAATGCTTGAGACAGGTGGAGAAGGCTGATGCTTCAAAAGAAAAGATCAACTTCTTAAATGCTGAACCTTCCACTTCTAAGGCAACACAGGGCATTGATACCACACAAAATTGGGAGGATGTAAACACAGTTATGAATGAGTACATTGACGTGCTTAGTGACAGAGAGGAGGAAAGAGATGAAGTTCAACAGCTGGAGAAAGAGAGGGCACAAGGCACTGCGCAGGAGACTGTTGTTGGTACTAAGGACAAGGAACCAACACCCCCCGCACCAACACCCCCAGCACCAACACCCCCCGCACTAACACCTCCAGCACCAACACCCCCCGCACCAACACCCCCAGCACCAACAACAAGGAAGAAGGCCAAAAAGTCTCCAGATTTGACAATTCCATCATTCAAGCTGATAAGTTCAGAGGAGATGGATGACGTTGAAACTGAGAAAGACGATGATGAAGAACCTTCAGTGCCTGATTCACACAACGAGAAGGAAGTGCTCATAGGGTCAGAGGAGGTACAAGAAATTGGTGTTGCGGAAGCGATGGATGAAGAACAAGCAGTGGCTGCTGCACAGAAGGGCAAGGAGCTCGTTGAAGCGGAAAAGGCAAACGAAAAGGGCAAGGGGAAACAAGTGGTGGCTGATGCTGATGTAGTTCACGGGCCAAGGCACAAGAAACTTGGGGAAAAGCTCAGAAGCCCCTACAAAAGCCGCACTGTCGACATCTTTGCCAATAGACCAAAGGAGGCAATCGTGATGCACAACTACTGTAACCACTGCAACATAGGAGGGTAAGATATACATACATTCTAACATATTTTATTTTATTATTATGCAAAATATTAGAAATAAAGGTTTACTACTGCATAACACTTTTGTTTCTATGCAATTGAATAGTGAGGCGCTCTTCAAACACAAGTCGTTGAAAGTCTCTGGAATGGAGTTGGCAATGGATGTGGACATCCACTACAAAGCAATTGATGCTTGGTCAACCATTCTGAACACTAATGAGGAGGTAAAAAGCAGCAACAAGCCCAACATAGCATTCTTGTATGTATACCAAATGGTAAGTAAAAATGGTTAAAAGTTAAAAGAATAAGCTGCATGAATATATACTATGAGGTTCAACAGTTAATAAAATGAGGTTCATCATATGAAAAGTGAAGTCCTATAAGTTCAACAATTTATCTGTCCAGGTTGTGGCTTGAATATATAATTCGCGTATACTAACAAAAAATCGTGAAATGGTGAAACAGAATGTAACCTTGAAAGATCAACTGGGCGAGTTCATGAGGAACTTCAACAACGCTGTGGCTGAGGTGCATGGAAGAAAATTAAAGGACATAGACATGGTAAATTTATTACTAGTCTAAGCTTGCCTGTTTTTGAATTTATTCTGTTAATAATTTTTTGTGAGTTAATTTCAAACGTCACTAATTAAACGCATTATTACAGGCTTTAGTACCGGTCATAATCCACAATGACCGTTACTTTCTCATTGCCATGAACATTAAGAGTAAAAGCATTCATGTGCTAGACAGTGTGCCGAACAACGGTGATATGGAGCTCTATAAGGAAGCAATTCAGAAGATTGTAAGTGTACAATAGTTGATTAAATTGTGTTGTTACTAGTGAGTGTACTCTATCCAAGCATTGGGTTCATGAGTTAGAACTATTAGGTTCATCATTTACAACTACCAGGTTCATTGAGTATAAGTAACATGTTCATCAGACATAGAATATGTTATACCCTTCAAAAATCGACCAGGTTTATTGGTGTTGTCTTGTAGGTTCATTAGTTTTCTCATGCAGGTTCATTGGTTTGACTTGAACCAACACTTAAATTGTGTTGTTGACAACATTTTTTGTCTGTTTGGGTTAAAATTAATTTGTTGTCTTTATATCTTGTCTGCAGGTACACATGACTGAAATTTACCTCAACCAGAATCACTTGGCCAAGAGAGCAAGCGACCTTGAATCTGCACAGCATAAGCCGCAGTTGATTCCTCTACCGGTCCAGTCTGATGGTGCAGAAGAGCAAGACTCTGGGGTGTTTATCATGCGATACATGGAGAAGTACATGGGCGTGCCAAATGAGAAATGGGAGGACCAGATGAACAACAAGAACAAGAAGAAGGCCATTGAAGAGTTGAGAATCAAATACGTACATACCATCATCACCTCCGAAGCTAATGAAATACGAGAAAAGACACTTCAGACCATTAAAGACAACCCTGAAGGACCCTATATATGAACATTGGATGATTGTTACACTTTTCGTTAGAATGATACTAGGTTGATTGTATGGTTTCGGTAAATGTATGATTGTTGAATTGGGTACAATGATACTAGCAGATAGCACTAATCACCTGATTAATTGCCTAAAGTAGGATGAAGACTTCAATATATTAGCAGGTTCATTGGTGTTGTCTTGCAGGTTTATTAATTTTCTCATGCAGGTTCATTGAGTATAAGAAACATGTTCATCATGTATAACTAACAGGTTCATTGAGTATAAGTAACAGGTTCATCATTTACAACTAACAGGTTCATTGAGTATAAGTAACAGGTTCATCACACATGGAATAGGTTGTACACTTCAAAAATATACCAGGTTCATTGGTGGTGTCATGCAGGTTTATTAATTTTTGCATGCATGTTCATTGGTTCATTGAGTATAAATAACAAGTTCATCATGTATAACTAACAGGTTCATTGAGTATAAGTAACAGGTTCATCATTTACAACTAACAGGTTCATTGAGTATAAGTAACAGGTTCATCACACATGGAATAGGTTGTACACTTCAAAAATATACCAGGTTCATTGGAGATGTCTTGCAGGTTCATTAATTTTTGCATGTAGGTTCATTGGTTCATTGAGTATAAGTAACATGTTCATCATGTATAACTAACAGGTTCATTGAGTATAAGAAATAGGTTAATCATTTACAACTAACAGGTTCATTGAGTATAAGTAACAGGTTCATCACACATGGAATAGGTTGTACACTTCAAAAATATACCAGGTTCATTGGTGGTGTCTTGCAAGTTCATTAATTTTTGCATGCAGGTTCATTGAGTATAAGAAACAGGTTCATTGAGTATAAGTAACAGATTCATCATGTATAACTAACAGGTTTATTGAGTATAAGTAACAAGTTCATCATTTACAACTAACAGGTTCATTGAATATAAAAAACAGGTTCATCACACATTGAATAGGTTGTACACTTCAAAAATCGACCAGGTTCATTCGGGTTGTCTTGCAGGTTCATTACTTTACGCATGCAGGTGCATTCAGAATAAGTAACAGGTTCATCATGTATTACTAACGGGTTCATTGAGTATAAGAAACAAGATCATCACACACGAATATAGGTTGTACAATTCAAAAATCGACCAGGTTCATTGGTGGTGTCTTACAGGTTCATCATTTTTTGCATGGAGGTTCATTGAGTATAAATACTAGGTTCATCAGGCACAACTAACAGGTTCATTGATTGGAACTAACAAGTTCATATGCTTCAACTGATAGGTTCATACACTGAAACTAACAGGTTCATGGATTGGAACTCAAACAATACCTACACCAATGAAAGAATGTAATGAACTCCTTTCATAAGAGGATCATCCGATGAATACAGTATAATCCTGACCGAGAAATAAGACGAAATGATGTATGATCTAGAATTAGCACGAGCAATTTGAACTCGTAATGCTGTTTACCAGAGTGGCGTACGTGAACTCCTCAAAATTCTTAAAAGTTCAGCAAACGTAAGCAAAAAAAAAAATGGAATCGAAAAATACTAAAGAGCACTAAGAGTCCAGCACTTCAGTGCAAGTGCGACTATTGCGAGTGGCTAACTTGTTGCATCTGCCGCAACGCCTTTGCCCTGTACGGTTCGAAGCAATAGAAATTTCTCTTCCACTCCGGATACGCGACCCGCTTCCTTTGTTCTTGGCTTGCTCTGGTGGCAACACATTAATGACTGAAGGTACTTCAACTCCGGCATAAGACTAAAGCTGCTCCAGGTTCGACGCGCCAGAACTAGATGAAGCACCACTTCCAGACAGCAGAGACGCCTTTTTCTCCTTAAGCAGAACCGAAAACTGTTTCATGAGGTCCGGCTTGTCCTCCAATAGCCCCACACAACTATAAAAGTCAGAAATCACCTCATTCATGACCGCCTCACGCTCTTCAAGGGCCGCACACTGAGTCACAACGGTGTTGTCGATAGTGAACACCGGTGTAATAGTGGCATCCATGGTCCATCGCGCAAGGACATACCTATCCGGAATCCTATCAAACCCGAGGTTCCTGAACACAAAAATGAGATGACAACAAGGCAGACCAATCCTTTGAAACATGTGACAGCTGCATAAAAAATCCACACCTTCAGCTGACTGCTCCACTGTGAAACTCTTGGATAAGCAATCCTTGATACCGTAGAATTTTGTACCGTTGACATCAGACATGCTCACCATAGAGCATGATAGACAACATTCCATAATCTGATCCTGAACAAGTTTGAAAATCGAGAGCGTGTACACCTCAGACGCGTGCTTCTCCAATCCTAAAGGCGTCTTCAGATCTGGACGCATAGTAGAAGACTCAAAGTTCAGCTTCGCCTGCTTGTGTCTCTGCGTGTCCATGGCTATGTCAAAGTGCATCACCAACTCAACTAGGCGGTAGTATCTGTCCTGAAGTGACCAAAGTAACTGTTTGCAGATTCCGAAACAGAAGTAGTTCTAAGCAGACCGCCGAACATCACATCCCTGAAGTAGGCTGGGATCCAAAATTGTCGGATTGCAAACATGTCATCAAACCACCTCCGCTTCACCAGTGAGAATTCATCAAGCAACGCAGCCCACTGTGTCTCAAACTCTGAGGGTGAAAGGTCATGGGTCCACACAATGTTGTCCAGCCTAGCCCTAAATTCTGAACCAGCAGCAGTGTCGTACTTGGTCTTTGCGGGCACTTTCTTCATGATGTGCCACATACAAAGCCTGTGGCGCGAACGCGGGAAAACTTGTTCAATAGCCGACTTCATGGACAGGTCTTGGTCTGTAACTATAACCTTTGGCTCGTGCACCATAGCTGCCTTGAATTTCTCCAGCAACCAAACGTATGATCCCGCATCTTCCTTGAAAATTAAACCAGCCGCAAAAGTGACACTCGACTTGTGATGGTCTAGCCCGGTGAATGGTATGAAAATCAGATTGTACCTATATGAAACAGATGTACACAAAGCCAACTATGAATAAGAAAAAGGGATAAAAACACTCAAAACAGTGTATAATAAAAAGAGCAATCAAATCAGGATTCATAAGTACACAATGAGGTTGATTAGAATGAATACACAATGAGATTCATTCAATATAACTGAGAGGTTCATTATTTACAACTAACAGGATCATTGAGTATAAGTAACAGGTTCATCAGAAATAGAATAGGTTAGACACTTCAAAAATGGACCAGGTTCATTGGTGCTGTCTTGCAGGTTCATTTGGGACCTCAGCAAACAGACTGGAATATGTAGATAGCAATAGGATTGGATTGCACACTAGGTTCATCAATTTGCATACGAGGTTCATCAGTTTCAACAGAGAGGTTCATTCAATATAACTAAGAGGTTCATCATTTACAACTAACAGGTTCATTGAGTATAAGTAACAAGTTCATCAGAAATAGAATAGGTTAGACACTTCAAAAATGGACCAGGTTCATTGGTGCTGTCTTGCAGGTTCATTTGGGACCTCAGCAAACAGACTGGAATATGTAGATAGCAATAGGATTGGATTTCACACTAGGTTCATCAGTTTGTATACGAGGTTCATCAGTTTCAACAGAGAGGTTCATTCAATATAACTAAGAGGTTCATCCAATGAACTTAACATTAAAAGAACGAAAAACATTAAATTGAAGGTTGGTTGCATTGTAAAATAGAACAGGAACAATGCAATGAAGAAGGATAGAAAATAACCTGTTGGTACGGTACGTAGCATCAAACGATACAACGTCGCCGAAGAGAGAGAAGTTTTTGCGAGACACAGGATCAACCCAAAATAAACGTGTCAAACGATCACAAGAATCCACGTCGTACTCAAAGAAGAACGCAGGGCAGAGTTCTTTTTTGTTGAACAGACGGTTGATCGTCATCTGAGCATCGGAACCACCTATGTAAGCCAACATATCTCGCCGGTAGTTCTTGAAGTCAACAGCTGATGCACCAACTTGGGAGTAGCCGCCCACGAGTTCCTTGAATATCCTATGAGACCTGACTGGACCGATGTGGGCTTTCTCACAATCCATCACAAACTTTTTATGTCCAAAGTCCAGCTTCCTCATAGACTTCATAAACTGTTTATCCTTACCAACAATCATTTCATGAGTGTGGCGATCTTCAAACGTTGTTACTTTGTAGCCTTGGTTGCCCGCAAAAGTGAGGGTGAGTTTCGCCTTACAACCAACTCTGTTTGAAGGACGTCGGCGCATGCGCTTTGTGTTGTTCTGGCAAGTTTTAAAACCCTGTCTGGTGCAATGCAAGTACTTCAGTGCAACCACATCTCCTGCCATGCGTGATCCGCCGAGCCTCACAACAAAGCCACATTCCAGTGCATATGCCTTGTAAAAATCAATCGCTTCCCCCAATGACCCGAACAACATACCAACAACTGGTTTCAAAGAATCAACACAGATTGGAATGTGGTACACCGATCCACCTTGAGATAATCGCGTAACGGATAAATCCGATGACATCTCAGTGTCTGAATCACTTGGATATGAACTAGGAGAACTCTGATCCAAGGATACACTACCACTAACACCAACAGACCCACTTCCAGGCACTGCAAACATACAGGACATACAGCAAATGAGGTTCAATTGTATAAGGTATAGGTTCAAAACAATCGAGCACAATCAAATAGATATAACACAGAAACACAATACACAACACAAAGCAAACAAAATATAAATCGAGTTCACACGAGCAATCAATGGAAAAACATCAGAAAAGACGACTGTAAACACGAAGAAAAACACAATTGAATATTATGATTGATAAAACCTAACTATGAAAACGTGAAAACGAATCTGCCAAAGAACACAATAGAAACGCCACAAGGAATCAATTGAATATTATGATTCTATAGATTGTCCAAATGCGAGACGAATCCATGTTGAATAAACTGTATAGGAAGTCTAAAACCCTAGAAACCGTACAACTACAAAAGCGAGATTAACTTATCAGAATCCATGGATACACCTATGCGAATCAATCCGAAAGCCTGAATAGATTAAACAATGCGAGATCGAGCAACAAAATAACTGCGAGGAGCACGACGAATAACTGATTCAATGGCGATTGAGGAACAGCTTAGTCGCCAAGAGAGACGAGAGCAAATCGAAGGAGACAGGCAACATAACAAATGAAAGGAAAAAGTACGAAAATATCCCTCCGTGTAGGGTTTTGATGTTAAATGATGAAAGATTCACAGCCGATGGATGGAGACACGTGGACGGAGACACGTGGACGGCTAGAATTAATGTCCAATGCTTACTATAGCCCTTGTGTTCATTTGATCCTCTCTCGTATTTATATAAGGATAGTTTTGTCTAAATAATACTAAGGATGAGATATATGATAAAACAAGTGTGATGATATGCCAGCTCTCTTATAATTTATAATTGTGATCATCGATAATATCCTCAATAGACTTGGCAAAACCGTATCGTAAATTCATGTAACACTTAACACACTTTTATATTCACGACCTCGGTCAAGTAGGTTTGTTTCGGGTTCACATATTGACCCTTTTGTATAATTTGATCATTTCGTCATGTACCTATTATATATATGATGGACGGCTTGGCATAAACTAGATAACCCAAAGTTATGATCATGTCAAATATATAAATTCTTATCCGGCTGCATTAGATCAAGTATATATAGGCAAATCAATGGAGTCATTTCATACTTTATCACCTGCAAAGCTTTTTTCATTAATATACATATGTGTTATATGTAACTAATGAAAGTATTCTCACGAGATCTTGAAAAGTAACAGTTCTGTTTCAATATATGAAAATGTGTTATTGGCCATAAAAATTACTTAAATTCAACTTGCAAAAAGTTGCAAAGTGTGCAAATTGCAGTATTGACCATAGAGAATTTGAGAGCAGCCAAGTCAACCATCCAATGAAGCGCAACGACGTCGTCTAGTAGTAAATGAAGCGCAACGACGTCGTCTACAGTAGCAGTGGTTACAAAAATCTCCAAAAGAAAAACAAAATGAATTAAAAAATTGCGTCAGATCGGACTGTCAGATGACACAGTGTAATCTCCCTCCCAATTCCTCGTCATTCCTCCGCCTAAGTCAACCTCGATGCCTTCCCCTTTCTCTCTCCCCCTCTCCCACACGGAAAAACCCTAGAAATCCCCATCCACGATCTCACGAACTTCAACTTCCTCTTGAAGCTCGAGTCCGAATCGGAGAAGTTCACATTGTAGTCTCAGTACATCGAATTTGACCTATTCTTGCTGTTAAGTATTCATGGCGTCGGAGATCGAGGCGGTTGAAGAAGTCGAATCGAGAGATCGGGAGACAGCGTCGACGTCGATGTCGTCACCGGCGGAGGAGATGGCCGGTGGTGATGGAACTGGCGAAGAGACCGATGATTCTATGAAGGATGACGTGCACACCGCAGCTGCGTACGGGGATATGGAGAAGCTGAACAGGCTGGTGGAGAGCGAGGGACATTCGGTGTCCGAGCCCGATGGGCTTGGCTATTCCGCCTTGCAGTGGGCTGCTCTCAACAACCGCACTGCTGCTGCTCAGTACATTATCGAGGTTTGCAATGTTGTTAAAATCCTATGTCACACTTTCATTTGAATTTTGTTTTCCTTTTTTCTTTTCTAGTCTTTCCAGTGTATAAAGTATTTGAACTTGTGTTGATTTTGAAATGGGAGTTGTAATCTTGGAAGGGTAAACTTCTCTGAGTTATGATTCCATGCATTGATTTGGATAAGTGGTTTTTGGCATTTAATTTTTTGCAGATAGTTTGCTGGTCTGTTTTTCATATACGACTTTGTTTGGAAGTTCAAAGTTTCCTCAAAGTTAAGGCTTGTGTGGACGGTGGTGTAGAATTTGATAAATGCCAACAAACCATGCAGACAGGAGCACTTGACAGGGCATCTCTGTGAAATGCTTGTGTTCTGTTACGAAAACAGTGAAGATGTTTTTGCACTGTCAAATGATCAGATTTCTACATAAAGTTGCCTTTTTTTTTGTGGGATGCTTGTGTCTGCTTCAAAACTGCTATTGCAGATGTTGTTATGAAATTTACTGTCTTTGTTTTATGTAATGGATTGGCAAGCAAGATATGGGTATTTTTCAATTGTGACATGCATTGGACAATGGATATGCTTTGATTAGGTTTATATACCTGGCCTCCCTTTGGGCTTATGCTGTGGGCACTTTATCTGGATAGCTTCTTCTACTCTGATGTCTAGTTTGTTGTTCACATTTGTTTCTCCGATTTCTGATGTACTAATGTACCCTAACGGCCTAACAGATCTCTTCTTTTTCTCTTTTCTTATTGTTAATTAATATTGTCATTCTACATAAAAGAAAAAATCAAGCTGTTGTTTCACTTTCTCTGTTGATTGGTAACATGTTGCATATATAGCTGATCTGCTTGGCTCTTATTTCATCTTCTTAACATTTTTCTTATGTTTACTTGTCGAATCTAGCCCACACCTCAAAGTTTCATCTTGAATTTATGTTCAGTGATGGAGTAAAGTTGTGGAGCTGACCTGTTTATGCTTTGTTTCATATAATAGCATGGTGGAGATGTTAATGCCATTGACCACACGGGGCAGACTGCATTGCATTGGAGTGCAGTACGGGGTGCAGTCCAAGTTGCCGAGCTTCTGTTACAAGAGGGTGCTAAGATTAATGCTGCGGATATATATGGTTATCAGGTTGTTGTCTCTTTAAGCATCTCCGTTTTGATGGTTTCTTGGTGTATGGTGGGAAGTTGGAACATGAAATCAATCGTGTTTCTTGTTTTGCCGAAAATGGCATTATAGCATTTTATGAATAATTTCTTCTTTTTACTCTTCTGTATGCAATTTTGTTATGAATCACATGATAGAGTTAAACTGCTGGTTACAAAAAATCACAGCCTAGAAAGTACCTAAATACTCAAGTAGGTGTCCGATAGAATGTTTTGCATATGCCTCAAAGAAGGCTCTGTTCTTTCTATTTGCTGACTAGTTGGCTCTGTAAATACGTACTTAATTTAAAGCATTAGTGTAATTTGGCAAATCTAGAAATCGGTATAATTCGCTACTGATTTTGGAATATCATTAATGATAATAAATTTAGTTGAAGTTAATGTCTAGTGAGTTTGAAGTCTCTATCTGGGGTCAGTTATACTGAATTTGTTCTGGAAATTTGCTTCACTAGAGGATATCGTGCAACTTACATTTGCCATTTACTGCTACACGACCTATTTTACATCCTAAGTATTTCAGGTATGCTAGTGGCTGAAAAATTGTCCTATGATGTAGTATACAGCATTGAATTGTGGCAGAATTAAAAGAAATGGCTATTTGTTTGTTTTGCTGGTTTTATGGTTCTATATGCAACCTATCATCTGTTTTTCTGATCCCCCATTGATGTATGATATGTATTAAACAATAAGTCAATTTTGTGCAGGCAACACATGTAGCAGCTCAATATGGCCAGACAGCTTACCTGTATTACATAGTTTCCAAATGGAATGCAGATCCAGATGTGCCTGATATGGATGGAAGAAGTCCGTTGCACTGGTATATTAATAATTACACTTCCCTTGTAAATTTCTTGAAGCTTATATTTCTGCTTTTATCTTTTAATTCACGGTTTGATGTTCCGTTTCACTCAAATGTCTCTTTCTTTTTTTCACAAGACGTTCGCCTTAAACTGACAAGCTTGATCCAGAAGTTTTAGCTTCTGAAGTTACATTGAAACTTTTCACGATATTGTACTTTCCAGTGTATGATGCTGTATAAAGACTTACTCTAGTCTGGCTCTCCTCGTTTTAGCTTATTAATAGACCATTGATTTTTTCTGATGTGTAGAGTATTTACGTTATAGTTTCTTGGAGTTTATTAAGTTTTTGCTACGCAATGTTGATAAACAGATCTCTCATGGAGTGTTCGCCCCCATCTATTTATTATATTATGCTGGATTTAGTGAGTCACTTTGTTATTTTAAACCTTTTGCTTTTGAGTTTTCTAGTTTCTGCTCTTCATTCCTTGAGATAATTAAATTACCTGAAAGTTTATCAGTCTTGAAATATTGTCCTTGTATGCTAAATAGTAATTATTGTTTAGTTTAACCAAATATTATTGTTTTATCTAATTTCAAAATTTGGAAATTTGCAGGGCAGCTTACAAAGGATTTGCAGATTGCATTCGTCTACTTCTATTCTTGGATGCACATAGAAGTCGCCCAGATAAAGAGGGTAATCTTGTTTATTTGCTTAACTTTTTCAAGTCAATGCAGCCCTAGCTGATCAAGGATGTAGTCAGTATGATTCTTTCCTACTTTTCATTAACATTTGCAGAACTCAATTTTCTTTTCTTTATGTCTGTAGGTTGTACTCCTCTGCACTGGGCTGCCATCAAGGGGAACTTAGAGGCTTGCACAGTGTTGGTGCAGGCTGGAAAAAAAGAGGATCTTACCCTGACAGACAATACTGGTCTTACTCCAGCACAGCTTGCTGCTGAAAAAAATCACAGACAAGTTGCTTTTTTCCTTGTGAGTTGTGGAAGCCTAGATTTTTTAATAGCTTTTATTTTTGAAGGAAATTAAACATATATATAATTATCCCATGCAAACCCGGTGACCCTTAAGTTAATGCGTTAGGAATATATACTAAGAAAATGAAGTAGGCCCCTGACATTCTGCTGAATTTTCTGAGCTTGCATTTATGTTAATGTCAAAGATTAATTTCCTAACTGGTGATTTGATCTCCCTTGAGATGACTTTTTATATCCCCCAGATTTTCCATTACTTGCTCTCATTCCTTATGGTCACTTTGATCTTGCAGGGGAATGCCAGAAGGTTGCTTGACAAGCGTTGTGATGGGAATAGTCGGCTTGGAAAATTTTCAAAAATGGGACTTGCTCCAGTTTTATGGTGTGTTATATTGTTGCTTCTTATGATGTATACTCGTTCAGTGATCATGGGTATGTTAATTGTTATGTATTTTCATGTTCACTTCCTTATTTAGTTCTTCTATTCTATGTGCAATTAGATTGATAATTGTTCCCTCATTCGCAGCATCTGACCTGCCAGGTTTAACAGCTGGGTTTGGCCTTTTTGCATGGTTAGGTGTTATACTAGCTACTGCTGGATTATTTATGTTGTATAGATGCAGCAGGTAAACTTATAGAAACTTGTTCAAGATAATTGTATAAATTGCATGCCCTGTGCATATTAATATGGTACTCATTAGTACTTTGCTTTATACTCTGTATTTTTGCTGTCTTTTTTGTGTTATCAAAGCCTTATATTAGTCTATATGGGTTTTCAGCAAGGATCCAGGTTTCATCCGGATGAATGTGCATGATACACAAAATATGAAGGATGATGTAAGTTTTATGCTTATTTTCATTATTTCATACTTTCTCACTGTCATGCTCGTTAGCTATTTGTTCATATCCATGTAATCCCTCCAGTGCTAGTATGATTCTGATTTTAAATCCTTATATATTGATTTCTAGTCAATAATATTCTTGTTGGAAATTTGAATCTGTCTATATATGGTTTTGGTTTTGTCAGGAACCTTTGTTGAAGGTGGAAATAAGCAATCCTGCTTTGCTGTCTGGAAATTGGTCACAGCTCTGCATAACATGCAAGGTAAAATCATAATCTATTATATGTTGTTGTGTTTCTTTAGCTTTATGTTCACCGTCACTTAAAGTATGTTACCATGTAATTTATTGAGCTTATGCATATATGTCTGTTTCTCCCCCTATGGATTCAGATTGTCAGGCCTCTTCGTGCAAAACACTGTTCCATTTGTGACCGCTGTGTTGAACAATTTGATCATCATTGTCCTTGGGTGTCAAATTGTATTGGCAAGGTGAGTTGGATTAGCAATCTCTGGTTTCAGTTGTTGTTTCTATTCGGTTGATGAAGGTTGCGACATATAAACGTTTTCTTGCAAAAAAGAGAAGAAAGAAAGAAAGATTTGATCAGCCTTTTTGCACCCACTTTGGCTGATACTTAAACCAGACAAGTCCTGTTTTGATGATTTGCTGATGTACTGAACAGAAGAACAAATGGGATTTCTTCTTGTTCCTTGTTCTGGAAGTTGCTGCCATGCTAATTACTGGTGCAGCTACTCTCATAAGTATGTGTTCTCACCTTCTTGCATCTATTATGGTTTTTCCATCAAAAGTTCATTCCAATCTGGCTTTGCTTTTCTCCTCTCATTGATGGCAAATTTGCAATGCCAGGGGTTCTGAATGATCCAATTGCACCTTCTGCTTTGGGAGCATGGGTGCACCACGCGGGTACCCACCATGCGGGTGCCATATCATTTCTGCTTGCTGACTTTTTCATCTTTTTCGGAGTGGCTGTCTTGACCGTTGTTCAAGCTTCACAGGTGAGCACTAGACTTTGATTCTTCATATCCAATTACATCTATGCATTTTAGTCTTGTATGTAAAAGCTCACATCCTGTTTTTGGATATTGTACCTAATCTAACCGTAACTACAGATATCTCGCAATATAACCACCAACGAATTGGCTAATGCAATGAGATACAGTTACATGCGAGGTCCAGGTGGTCGGTTTAGAAATCCTTATGATCATGGGTTCAAGAAGAACTGTTCTGATTTCCTGATAAATGGCTACAACGAAGACACCGAAGGCGTCTCAGAATCAACCCATGACGAAGGCATAGGCATGATGCATATGTCTAGAAACTCAACCATGCAAAACGGCAACGCCCACTCCCATCGTCATAGCCTTGGCAATGGCCAAGTTGCTATCAACATCAACTCCAACCACCCCAATTCTTCTCATGGGCATGTTCATTCCTCCAAGTGCAATCACCAACACACTCCTGCAAGAACAAACGGTGTACCGCTCGGGTTGGGCCGTGGGCTCGGAAGAGGGTCTGCTCAATCGGTCCTGCCATCATGAACCCGGCTCGTGTTTGGTGAAAAGGAAGGGCCACATCCACTACTGTACATGATTGTAAACACAAAGTGAGCATAGTTTTTTACAATTATCCCTCCTTGTAATCTCTCAGACAACCCTTTGGGTGGTTCATGATTCCCACTAGCCAAGCAATTCAATCTATACAGTGTGAGTTCACAATCTTAATACACCATCTGCAATGAAAAAGGTACTCAGCAGTACATTTGGGATCTTCAAATGATGAATTATGAAAAGCCTTTTGCTTCTGAAATGCTCAAGAGACGTGCTTGTTGATCAAGCTGGTGACGTGTACACGCCAAAATCAAGATGCAATTTGCAGGGGAACCAAAGAGATTCGCTTGAAATGGGGGTGGGTCTCTTGCGGATTTGGACGTCAGCTAAAACGTCATAACAAGCTTAAAAGATCAACCTAAAAGCCTAAAAGTCATCGCTTATTTATTGAGACAAAAGAACAAGCTACAAATTGTCATTTTGTCTTGAATTCTTATTTTTACTAAACTTGTTTGGTGGGTTTAACCATTGTTTCAAGATTGCTCCTTGTATTCCCCCCCTGATTTACTGCATTTCCGCCTTGTTACACCAAGATTTGACAACTGATTGAAACTTGAAAGGGATGTTCAAATTTACCATATTTTATAATGCATTTATTATATAATTTAGATGGTCAAAACCAACCCCTAAACTATAATAATAAGCTGGTAATTTATTTCTTTATCACATGTAACATAAAATTCCATTCATCATATAGATTATTTCAATATTATGCATGCAATGTTATTATGATAATCAAAATAGTATCAATAAAATATTTATAATTTGATTTATTATGTTCATAATTTCATAGTCATTATCCACAGAAATCTGTCTATGCTCAAGGAATGACTCTTGTACAATTTGAGAGAGCAAAGTATTACTTTACTTGTGAACCGGGTTTCACCCAGCCCGGTTATTCCACTGGGACCCACTTCAGTCTGCTTTTATTCCGTTCCTTATCCGAAAGAGCCAAGTACAAGCCTCGCCAGCCGTCCACGTGTCGCTCATCCGTTGCTTTGGCTGTTTCCGCTTCCCAATATTTCCCTCTCCTTCTTCCTCTTTCTTCGTGTCATCATCACCATTATCAGTAATTCAGCATCATCCTCTCTCTCTCTCTCTCTCTCTCTCTCCGCACTTCATAGAAGACGCCGATCATTTGAAAGCTGATCATGATCGAAGTTTGTAGCTACCACCGTCTTGATTAATTTTGGTATTACTCTCTAAAAACACAAAATATCTGATTATAATTTACGGTTCAGATTGAGATGAGTCGTGTCACCACCACTGTGTTATTTTAATTGAGAGGTTGAGATAGGGTTATTTGTCGTTGTTTGGTTGATTGATCAGTTTTCATAGTCGTACAAGCATGGATAACCATTTGTATAAGTTGAGTATACTTCTGAAAAACTAGTATGAAACAATCAAACAAGTAAAACTCTGCTGGTAGGTTCTTTTCTTGTTTTTAGCATTTGTAGTTTACATGTAGTACGTTTTGGTGATTCATGTCTGAATTTCTCAGTGTAAGTGCCTTGTGAGACTGATTTTGGCTCAAAATTGTCCATCGTACGATGTTGAAATTGTGGAATGCTTTTCTATTGTTGCTGGCTGTGGCTGTTATGAGCATCCCTTGGGTTTTAAAGTGATTTCTGCCCTAATTGTATGTGTAATTTGATTTCTGATCTGTTTGGTGTGGGGATAGCATTGGGAATGGAGGATGTCGTGTGCTACTTAAGTATGTAATGCTTTCTGAGTAGGTGATGACTGGCAAAATTTGAATGTATAGCAGCTCCAAAAAGCACCAGACTTTGTGTGTTTCTAATAATGGAGATATCTAGATAAATGGTGAGGACAGCTGTAATGGGTGAACTGGTTAATTTAGTATTGCATTTTTATGTAGTCGAAAAGTGAACATCTTCCAGATGTAGGAGCTGGTCCTGTGATGTGAAATTGAGTGTTTTGTATGTTGGACTTTGGCATGGTTTTACTTTACCTTGTGAAGTTGTGCCCAGATGTCTGCTGTTAGATTTCGTGGAAAATGATTGTGAGATTTACAAAATTTTGGCATTGATATTTTTTGTTGCAATTTTACAACTTATTGCATGATACATGATCCATTTTTATTACCAGGACTTCATGTGAGGATGAATGCAGATTGACATGAAGTATTCAAATTCTTTGGCTTGAACCAACAAACATTGACATTTTTACTTCTTGATGGGGGGAGTTTGTTCGAGAAAGAGAGGTCAACAAGTCACTGAAAGTGGTGTAGATGGAGTTCTCAACAGGAGATACTCCAAGAGTGGGAGTTCCAAATGGCTGCTTGGCACGCCATATTCTAGGATGGTTTCAGCTTCGCAGTCAGAAGGGGGCAAGTGCCCCTCTCTTATGGAACTATGCATACGTAAAGTTAGACAGGTAGTTATCGTTAGTTTGTGATATCCCCCTTTGTCCTCCCTCTTTCTCGTTAAGTCTTTGGCCCTTACATACACTGTCGTTTAATTCTCAACAGGATATTCAAAAATATGGTTCATTCTCAACTCTACCGAGGGATTTGAGTCAACAAATCTTTGATGATTTGGTCTGTTCCCAGTGTCTAACAGACAATTCTCTTGAAGCATTCAGAGATTGTGCGCTTCAGGTGGCAAATATAATGGTTGAATGTTCGGAGTTCGCACTTTTAGTTTATAATCTATTAATCTGAAGGTTTCGTCTTCATATCAGGATATTTGTGTGGGAGATTATCCGGGAGTTGACGACAATTGGATGGATGTCATTGCTTCACAAGGTTCATCTCTACTCTCCGCTGATCTGTCTGGTTCAGATGTAACAGATATTGGGCTGGCCTTTCTGAGTAGCTGCAAAAATCTTCAAGCTTTGAGTTTCAATTACTGTGACCATATATCTGGAAGTGGGCTGAAACACATAAGTGGTAAACGTTTTGTTCCTTGTACCACTGAAGTTCCTTTTATGCACTTGTGGAGGTTGATGACTGCCATTGCCTTCTTGTCTGTTGAACATGCTACAGTGTTTGGAAATTTGATTTTCTGTAGTCCACATTTGTCTCCTGAGAATATTCACCTCATAGATCATCTGTTCTTCTTCCAATTTATAAGGCCATAGCTCCTGTTTTGTCAGCTCGACCATCTGTTGATCAGTTAATGTAGTTCAACTCCTATGACTATGTAAGAGTGGAATAAAAGTCTAACCTGGAGACAGATAATTATGGTGGAAATATGGAAAATTTACCTGGCCTTTCCATATACTTGAGGTTTGTACTACATGAATTATGAAGATTTTATCTTGAGAATGTTTTGAGAGGTAGAAGGTCATCAATATCCTTTTTCAAGTTTCTATGCCTTTTAAATTGTATATGGATGTTTGATTTGATAATCCTGGGTGTTCCAGTTGAGAAGTTTCCTCCATCTTGTGAACTTTACTCTTAAGCTGCAAATAACAGACTAACAGTGAATATGTCCATCTTTCAGGTCTTTCAAATCTTACATCCCTGAGTCTCAGAAAGAGTTATGCTGTAACTGCTGAGGGAATGCGTGCTATGAGTGGATTACATGAGTTGCTGACGCTGGACCTAGAGGGATGTTCTGGTGTACATGGTGGTTTTGTTCATCTTAAAGGTGTGTTATCAGTAATTATTTTTATGTCCCAAAATTAAACATATTGTGGCACAATTTAATCATACCCATTACCCAATCAGGGAAGGGAAAAGGTCAATATTAGCATTTTATTTTCTGCTTGTATGTATAATCCTCTCTCCTTACTCTTTTCTTCCCCCCTTTTTCAAATTCACTCCTCTCTCTGTAAAGATTATCCTGAGGAAGAACAGAAGCTTAAATGTTTTGCATATTAACGTTCAGGTCTTAAGAAGCTGAAGTCGATCAATGTCAGATATTGTAGATGCATCAAGGACTCAGACTTGAAAGCTCTGTGTGGTAATTATTCTGATGAATCTTCTTGTCTTCTAAGGAAGGGTTGTTTGTCAAGTAAGAAATACAAAAGTAAGGGGACTGGTTAAAGTCATAAGGTATATGATTGATGAACCATAAATCTATAATCTTCATCTTGACTCCTTTATGGGATTATTTTATTTTATTTTTACTTGTTTATTCATTTATTTATTTTTATTTTTTGGTGTGTGTGTGGGGGGGGGGGGGGGGGGGGGGGGGGGGGGGTGTGTACTGGGTTGTATGGAATAGGAACTATAATATTAAGGCACTAACAATGTAGACTCAGATGAGTTATGATCATGTTGGAAAATAAATTACTGTTTTTTACCTTTCATTTGCCTATGTACCAAACTATTCTATCTTTTCTGGTCGGTCAAAACAGTGTTATTCTCCTGCTGCCACTGTGGTATAGTGCTCTAAGGCTATAGAGTTATTATTCATGCATAGCTAATTTTTGCTCCTTCCTAATCCAGACCTCACAAGCTTGAAAGAGTTGCAAGTTTCCTGCAGCAGCATAACTGATGTTGGACTTTCCTATTTAACAGGTAAGATAATTAGAGAATTATCATGTTAGGAAGTTCTTATTTGTTTTTCACAGCACTCTTTAATTCTTTGAGTATGCATTGTAGAGCTGTTAGGAATTCCCGTTCAAGTAATAATCATCTTTCTTTTCGTTGTCCCTCTCCTAATATTTTGGTCTTATTACAAAATGGTATTTCACTAGTGGATGTTTTGAACTTTATAATTCTTCTTTACTTTGCATCTTTATATTTCATTTGTGCTTCAATGTAATAATAGGTCATCCAAAAAACTGTATGTTTCATCTGTCATACGATTTACACATGTGATACATTGTGTTGAAAATTTTTCTGTACTGGATCTTTCCAGCTGCTGTTTGAGATTCTGCACTTTTGCTTATAGGTTTGCAGAAGCTCGTTTTGTTAAATCTTGAAGGGTGCCAACTATCAGGTGCTTGCTTGGATTCCATATCAGGTCAGCCTTCATATATTTAATTATCTGGTTACTAATGAACAATGTTTGCTACCGAACAACACGAGTTGCCTCAGTAAAGCTCGTGATACTTGATAAATTATTGGCCATCTGACGTTAAAGTTCTCTTTTCTTGGTCTTTGGTGTTGAAAATATTGTTCCTTAGTTACGTTTTATTGAATATATTCCTGCCAGGGTACATAGAATTCTCAAGATAATCTTAACTTCTTGTATCTTGGAGCATTTCTCGATGAAGCTCTTCTGATACTCTTTGGATACTGGTGTCTGTACAAAATGGAGAAATAAGAATCATAGATGTCAAACTTCTATGTTATCTTATAATGGAAAAGATCTGAGTGCTATCACTAGGCTTATATATTCTGTGATGTATCTGCAAAATATATGTTCTGCCTTGGGATTTTCCAGTTTAGATTGTGAGTTGGTTGACATCGTTGGTGTTGTCTCTCTTTCTGCAGCTCTTCTTGCTCTGTCGTATTTGAACCTTAGCAGATGTGGTTTATCTGGTGTTGGATTTGATAAGCTGTCTGGTTAGTGTCTTCAGATCTATATGTGACTTGATAGTAGATTTGTTTTCAGGATTTTCTACAAAACATGCTCGTTTGAGCATCATATCTGAAAGTACTATTTTTCATACAGGACTGAAGAATTTGAAAGTGTTGAATTTAGCCTTCAACAACATAACAAATTCCTGTTTAGAGCATCTCAAAGGTTATTTTCCTTTCTCTCTATCCCTTTTATCCGTCTTCTCCCCTTTTCCCACATCTTACATGGAAAATGTTGCTTGATGACTTTTTGGTTGTCAAATCTGAAATTTACTTTTTGCATGTCTTGCTCTGGATCTGAATGAATCAAGATGTTCTAACACTGAGAAGGTATTAATGTTTCCAGAGCCTTATCATGGTTGTAGGTAGACTTGTCAGAACATGACACTAATACAAGAACTCAAACTACCCGACCTTGAGAATTCTGGGTCGAGCACTTACTTGACATGCAAGTTGCAACCCAAAACTAGATCCTAGCATGAAGGCTGTCTGCCTGTCTGACCCAAACTCGACCTGCTTGACTGGTCTAGTTGTGGGTTTTGCACTATGTTTTCATAAGTTTCTCCTTTTTAATTAGTTGATACGAGTTCATTCCAAGTTATGACCTCTTGTTGTACTGGTCACGTGGGTCTAAACAATGGAGGAGCGAACTTCTTTTGACTTAATGATCATCTTTTTATTGCTACAGATTTGACCAATTTGGAGACCCTAAACTTAGACTCCTGCCAGATTGGAGATGAGGGGCTTGCTCACTTGGCAGGTTGGTCTTATTTTATGTTCATGTTAATTTAATACGCATGTGAAAGAATTGGTTAATTCTTTCAATCATTTCATGACACTCTGAACTTCTGCTTAGGACTTCTACGCTTGAAAACTTTGGAGTTATCTGATACTGAAGTTGGAAGCAATGGGCTACGTTCTCTCTCAGGTTGGATATCATTCATTCTAATAGCATTCTTCTAGACTGACATTTGATTCCTTTGAGGCTTTGTGGACGACAATTATTTGGTTGTCATACAATATCAAGATTAATAATTTCTTTCCTTATGTATGTTAGGTCTGAGGAATCTTGAAAGTTTAAATCTGTCATTTACATTGGTTACTGATGGTGGCTTGAAAAAGTTATCCGGGATAACTTCTCTGAGATCACTTAATCTGGACTGTCGCCAAATTACAGATGCTGGGCTGGCCCTTGTGATGAGTAAGTACTTAAGTGTTCGAGAAATTTCTTGCATTGTTATGCATCATCCTTCTTAGTTCTGGACCAGATCAAACCCTGGGCATTGTTGTTTTCTCATGCTGGCCTATTATGTTTGAGCATTCAGTTTATATCATTTTCACATTTCATCATATGCTGTAAATGAGGAAAACGTCTTTAATGTTGCCAATCTGTGCTTATGTGAACCATTCTTCCCATGTTTCAGGTTTGACGGGGTTAACTCATTTGGATCTGTTTGGGGCTCGAATATCAGATTCTGGAACAGAATGCTTGCGCTGTATGTTAAAAAATAATTGCATCTGCACCTTTCTATTTTATTTAATTCACTGTCTACAGTTTTGGAAATCTTGATGTTGTTCGCTGATGACTTCTTGATTGATCTGAGATTCTGAGATGTTCTATTGATACATTATACTGCCTACTGTATTTGGTTCAGATTTCAAAAACCTCCAATCCCTTGAAATTTGCGGTGGAGGGATAACTGATGCTGGTGTGAAAAATATCAAGCATCTTGGATCGTTGACACGCCTGAACCTGTCACAGAATTGCAACCTCACTGACAAGTCCCTGGAATCAATTTCTGGTGTGTGAAACTCACCCTTATTTTTTCCTCAGTAACTATATAATAGAGCAAGTACATGTCGGCTATAAACATATCTTATATTTGATCGACAAATTCTTAAATCTCATACGACCGGATTCTTAACTGAGAAGATCAGTTATTGTGTTAATCTTTACAAGTGTAGGGTTCGTTTGGTGAGTGTATTTATCGAGACTTTTTTGGTTAAGAAGTACTTTTTTTGGAAAAGTAGTTTTTGAAATTTGGGTGGTATGGGATTGTGTGTAAGGAGGAAAAAAAAGTACTTTCTATAAATAAAGAAATTACAAGTATTGGCCAAATAAGGCCGTAATCTGCAATTCTACCTGCAATTGCCTAAACAGACCTGCCGGTTTGGTTAAGTCAATCACACAACACTTAACCAGTGTTATTCACATGCTTGATGTGGTGCATATAAGTTGAATTTTTACCATATGCAGGGCTTACGGCTTTGGTGTCATTAAACGTCTCAAACTCCCGCATTACAAACAACGGGCTAAGACATTTGGAACCGCTGAAGAACTTGCGATCACTGTCGCTGGAGTCCTGCAAGGTGACTGCATTCGAGATCAGGAGGCTACAGCGCAATGCGCTCCCTAATCTCGTCAGTTTCCGGCCCGAGTAAGTTCTCAACTGCAACTGTACCATATATGATCTGTAAATAGTTCTGGGTGTTGTTGGAGACGCTACCTCCTTGCTCCTGGGTGGAATTACTCTAGTGAGCTGCCTGTAAATAACCCTGTGGCTTCTAAGTGTAGGTTTTTTTTTACCTCATCTATCTTGATGAACTGAATGTGGTGTCTGGGCTTGGGATCAAGCCTATAAGTGTAATATTTTTATCATTGTTTGTATTATGTATCACCCATAATTAAGTTATATGGTGTCTTGTCTTGAACTTTGCAGAAGGTTTTTGTACATATTGGGTCTTTCCAATCCATCTGACTTATTGTTACTTTTATTATATGGTTAAAATTCTGAGTCTCTTAATTTTACGTACAGTTAATAGTACATTTCATCTCTCCAGTAGTCCACTGTCTAATGCTAGTGTTGGTTGTCATCTAGCGGCAGTGTGTAGATGACCGTTATAAATGTTGGTGTGCAAACAGTTTGAACGCTAGTCTTGGTTGCCCTGTAGCTGTAGATGACCGTTAATAACTTTAGCTCTTAATTGCAGCGGACAGCAGTAAAGGGGGAATTTTTCACTGCTCGTTGAGAAATTGTCCGCCAATTTTATAAAGGACAAATTAAGCCTCTGAATATGGGTCTTGTGTAAGGATGGAAATCATTCGTGAATATCCGCTCCAAACATACAAACGAAAAGCCGACAAAAGTCCGGTGATAAATGGGTGACGGGTCGACGAGATATTAATTCGTTTAAGGGTCTGTTTAGATTTAAGGTAATAATACATATTAGTATGGAATCCAAACCGACTCTAAATTAATGAAAATCGCAAAATACAAAATATTTAGACATGCTTGAAAGATGATAGTGGAATAGAGGCAATAAGAAACAAATTAAACCACCCTTAAAAATTGCATAAAACCATTATAAAAAGTTTCATTAAACCACCCTTAAAAGTATAAACTATACAAAAACCGATGAAATAAAACCTAGGGTATCAGTCTAAAATTATAGTAAACATTTTTCTCCACTTAATATCATAATAAGCTAGGAAAAAATCACAAATATCTTATTTCATTAAACCACCATTTATACGTGTTCATCTATGGAAAAATCCAACAAAAAACCCGATTTAGATCTTCTATTGTTCAAATAATTTAACTTAGGAAATTTGATGTTTCAAAGTCTTACCACCTCAAGAATATTGAGTAACATATACTCAATTCTTTTGCCCTCTTTTATTCCCTCACCCCCCTAAAATATCGATATTACCTACAATGTTTCATCTCATTCTTCTTCCTTCTGTGCCTCTGCTTTTTTCACCTCCTCCCAAATTTAAGATCACAAATATCATATATTTATTCATTACGGATTTTATATAAGTTATTCTTTACTATATAAAGCAAGAATTTAAAGAAGAACATTTCAACAAAAAAAAAGAATTTAAAGAAGAAGAAATAGAGAAATTTATTTTAAATAAGTACTCCTATTTGTGTAAAATTTTATTATTTTGCTCCTTGTAATCACTAATTAATGCAGGCGGATTGTAGGAAAAAAATATCGATTTTTCTAGAACTCTATAAATTTTCTTAAACTTAGATCCATTATTTGTATTATCTGTTGTGCATTATCCCATCTGGGTCCAAAAAGAACCCTAATTCCATACTTGCCCTTTCTCTCTCCTCTTTACACTTTTCTTCCCTTTTCTCTTCCCTTCTCACTCCCCGTGCCGAGATACTGTGTAGGTTTACTTTACACACCCGGTAATACTCTCTCTTTCTCCTCTTCTCTTTCCTGAATTGCTCGGTACATTTTTGTTTTATCTCTTATTCTAATCATTTTGGTGTGCTCAGCAGCTCCAGCCTCAACCAAACACTGAAAAAAATGGAGGTGGCTTCTTGCAATTCTCAAGCTTGCAAGATGATGTCTTCAATGGTGGAAGTTGCCCTCTTAGACACCCTTTTGTTGGTTGGAAGATCTCTCATGATGGTATGCAACTATGCACTCTTCTGTCAATTGTAATTTTAGGGTTTCTGATATGGGCTTTTGAATTATTATTCTCCCTTGTCAATTGGTGTCTTCTGCTGTGAGGCATTCAAAATTGATTTGGGGCTGTGGTTCTCATAAAGTTCCAAGCTTTTTTGGTTTAAAAGTCTGAAGTAACTCCTACTTTAGGGTTATAATTGATTCAATTGTGGGTATAGTCTGTTTTTCCGTTCCAGTTATGTACGGGTCTTTGTGTTTGGACTCTTATGGCAGTTGGGTTTTGCTTACATTTTAGAAAAATGAAAATATTCAATGGTGTGGTTCATGTTTTTTGTGTTTTGTGGCTTGAAAGTAAGAGGCTAAGCGCTATTGCATACTTCCCTTATAGCATTTTTGTATGATTTTAATGTTTAATATGTTACATTTGATTCCTCCGGATTTATTAAATGTCCTTGGATGGTTTTGGGCTTTAAATTAAGGTGTGTGATTGAAGTGTCTGCTTCTTGAAGAACATCTATTTGAACTGGTTTAAGATGTGAATGAAATATAGTTTCTGTCTACAAATGAAAAACATCCACAGTGATTGAAGTGTCTGCTTCTTGAAGAGCATCTATTTCACTGGACTCAATTTGTTTTTATCATACTAGAAAAATTGTCTTGTTAACAACCTCTCCCTTCCTCGTTTTGGATAGTTGTACAAGTTTTACCGTTTCTCTTACATGTGTTATTGCTTGGTATTGCCGTCTTCATACTTTTCTTTTCTGCCTCTGATCACTAAATTTAGAAGAAAAAAAATCAGGAGAATTAATGAGCAGTATTATATTCTATTGGGAGGTAGATCTAGTACAAGTGGAGTGAAATTTAAGCAGGTGAAATTAATGGCATAGTTCAAAGTAGCATTTGATAGCCTTTGTTCTGTTATGTGACTTGAAGTTCATTTCAGACAGGGACTTTGCTCAAGGATTTGATTGAATCAACTGGGTTGCCTACTACCGACAGGTACTGTTAATTTTCTGGTCTTCACATGGTGTATCTAATCTAACTTTTAAGTTACTTTTAACCGCGCTGTTAAAAAAAATTAAGAGAGGGTTGGTGCGGTTGGGACAGGTTTCCTATCAATGAGCTCCACAGAAAAGAAAAGCCTGGGCCTGAGAACACTGACGGTAGCGATACAGAAGACGACGATGATGATGAAGATGGTGTAGAAGATCAAGATGACGAAGGTGATGAGGACTACTCGGGTGAAGAAGGCGGGGATGATGATGAAGAAGCAGATCCTGAGGATGATGCTGAGGCCAATGGAGAAGGTGGAAGTGATGATGGTGAAGATGATGACGATGATGATGATGGAGATGATGAGGACGGTGATGGCGAGGATGATGAGGAGGAGGACGAGGAGGAAGAGGATCAGCCACCAGCTAAGAAGAGAAAGTGAAGCTCTGCTTAGGGTTGAAGTAGTGATTGATTTGGGATGTTCTGTTTCTTTGTTTAGCACTGTGTTTCTATTAGGAGCAGGGATGTTAATTACATGCATCTTGATTCTCTGTATTGAACCTGAAAACGTTACAATTTGTGTTGGCGTTTTATTTATTTACGTCTCACTTTCATCGTCTTCTTTACTTGAACTAGTTGAATAAAAATAGCTCCCTTTGAAATAACTGACAAAGTTAATTGTCTGATATGTTAGTTGGGTCTATTTATGACATTTGTGACATGGGTCCTCTGCATCTCTGTTCGCCTTTTTTTGGCATATTAGCAGATTAAATTTGTAATGAAGCTGTAAAAAGTTAAAAATACATGACCCTGGTATATACTTCCCTTTGAAAATTGAAGTAATTTTAACATTACTCTATTGGTTGATATCAACCGTTGCAAATTGAAGTAATTTGCAAATCCAAAACCCTTAGTATACATTACTCTAGTGTTACATTCAGATTTCAGAATCATGAGCAGATGACAAAATACACGCAACGCTTGTTATACAAGTTTATATACTTTTGCGGCGAAAATGACAAGCATATGGTCCTATTCAGAAGGGCGTATCTATTTACTCTGTCTTGGAAAATTTCTGCGGTTTACTGCTCGCGAATGCCAACCAAACAATCGTACCGGTCAAATAGAAGAAGATTGATGGTATGAACAACGACGTCTGCATCAGATCATGAACATACATAATCAAATCTTAGGAACTTTTTGAAAGAACTGGTCAATGGTAGGAGTTTGAACTTACACCCCAGGAATGGGTTGAATCGAGAAGATAGCCCGTGAGAGTTACACCAACAATGCCAGGTACTGCTCCGACAGTATTGGTAATACCCTGAGCAACGTGTGAGATAATGTCAACATTTCAAGTGTCACAAAGGTATTATATGAATATATGTCACATAATGCCCTAGTCCTAGACAATTAACATTGCCTTTTAGACTTGACTTAATCAAACGCACGGGTGATCTTTCAATCATCTCTTAGCTACCTCAAATTCTCAATACACTGATGCAAGTACTATTTCATCATGTTCAGAGCTTATAAATATGCTACATGACAGTCAAAACTCAGAAGAAGGTAATACTAACAGCAGAAGATAGTGGCATGTTATGCTAGAAGAAAACTGATAACCTCTAAGGTTTACATACCAAGAGAATGCTTGCATACTCAGGTGACATATCTTGATGGGTGCAGTAGAGTCCTGCAAGAAAATAAACATTCAGTGTCTATGTAAGGTTTCTGTTTCGACTATGTTTCTTCACTAGTTGAATTGGCGTGTTACCTGAAAGTGCAAAACTTGAAAGGGCTAGACCACCAGTAAGAATCCCTACGACTTCCCAAGGTGGCAGCCCCAAGTCCATTGAAGAAAGAGTCATGCAAAGTGCAGGGGACACAAAGGCAATTGTTTGACAAATCTTTCTCACCTACATGTATCAATTGTTGAATGAACCAATAGTGGCAGTAAGAACATATTTGAATCAGAACAAGAGGTCAAATTAACTACTTAAGCTTAGGATAATCGCTCCATGAAAATAGTTCTAACAGGCTGTACAGGACAGTCCAAACTTGGCATGGTGAAGCAATCCACTATTTGATCTTCTTATGATTGCTGACAAGTGAACAAGTGACCAGAAACTTAAGCACCAGACAACTTCATACCATGGTAGTTTCGACTCCACGAGCAATCAAATTGTCTGCAAGCTGTGCTGCAACATTGGTCACAACTATTGAGGCTAATGGAGGAAGGACAGAAACCTAACATAGAAAACATAGAATTCTTGATTATATACTTGTCATGTTTATATCCTCATTTTGGACGATGGGATTCAAAGCACCACTAATCTCATCTTCTCCAAGCAAAAGTAAAAGGAATTACATAGTTAAAAAGCATACCCATGCAGCTTCAGTCAAGTTAAGGTTCAGCTCCTCGCTTCAGTAGATGCAAATTTTCAAAATCAAGTCACTACTAAGATATAAGGAGACAAGAGAGAGAAAAAAAGATAAAAATATTCACCAAGATCCAAAAGCTGTATCCTATAGAAATTGGTCACTAAATGCTGAAAAATAACTTTCATCTGTTCATCTATATAGTCATCAAAGATAAGATATATGCCTATACTGAAATCTTTTGAATATCATCAAATGCATAGTGCCTTATATCAAACTCAGCAATGAACAAAGTGTCGATGCGATAATAGGATATTTAATAAATGTTGGGATATGCAAAAAGAATTGCCTAATCATTTCTTAGGTAGTTAGCTAGATCCCCATATAGCTAACTTATTCAATTGTTCTGAAAAGTATATACAACCCACCTTACCTTCTCTTCGCTCATATCTAACTGAAAATGTGATTTATGTTACTAAATCAAGCTAATTCATTATAAATACGATTCTGCTTATAACTTTATGTTTACCCTTGATATGACGAAAAATTAAGAAGCTTGTGAGACGGTAAAGATACCTAAAATAGGTAGGCAGCCAAGATAAACAAGTGTAATGCCCCCAACTTCCACAAAAATGAGCATATATCATTGCCCAGACAGCTGGAGTTTGAAAAAAGGCTTTCCAAGGAATATCCTATATAATACAAATCAGAATTGAATTAGATCATGATAAAGATAAAAGATTGCTTCCCATCCCATTACCCATATGTTTCTCTTTCCTTAATATTTTCCCCTTTTTTGAGTTTTTTCAAAAGGGAAAATTAATTGACAGCTAAAGAGTAAATGAGCTTTGAAAATTAGTTGAAAGCATTGACAGGGCCAAGATAAGAAGAGGAGAGGCACAACAGAGAATGGGAGAAGAGAGTCAATTCTCATTTTTAACTTAATTTCAAAAGGAAGTGGATGCTTCCCTCTACAAGAAAAAAGAAGTGTTACTGCTGACATTCATTATCTTCGAAAAATACTAGGCAGTAGACACAAGTGCACAAGTACTATATTCGTGAAGTAAAAAATTAATGGCAATTGGCAACTAGAATCTAATTAGAAGGGTTTAATTTCTGAGGTTATCGCATCTCTGTTACTTTGAGAAATTAAAAAAAGTTGAAAAAAAGGAGGTGGGGAAAAGGACACTAACTAATTTTGATAGAAAGTTCAACAAGAGATTCAGTGTTACCTTCAATGAGCGGCGCAGCTCCACTAGAGAACCCAACCTTGAATTATCTTGTGAAATAAATCCTAAATCTGTAAGTGGAAGAAATGATTATTAAAACAATAACCATATACATAAAAGCCAAAAGAATAAGGAGAACAAGTGGAAATAACCAGATTTCTCTGAAGCAGCTAATGCAGTTTGTCCTTCCTCAACTAACTGAAATCCCAAAAACCTTCAATTTTTTCGGCATCAAAGGTATACTTCAGTCAATCTCCATATTTGCAATGGAAAAGCCTACTGCTATTCAAGACCAACCAAAAAGAACAATGATACTGTGTCTGCAAGGCTAGGCCCAGCTTAAGCAATCAATTCGTAACCTAAAAATCATGGATGTACACCACAATATGCAGGATATTAGCATGATCAAGGCTTTTCAAATTGGAGAACTAACATAGTGAAGTTGGAAATCGCAAAATTAACATCAGACTCAAAGACAAGTAGCTTACCATGCTACTCCTAGGAGTCCAAATATGTAAAACACTGATTCCCAACCAAAATTCTGAATAAGGGGAGGTGCTAAGAGAAGCCTGAAAAATTTATGTCGAGTATCAGATTAATCATTACAACAAGAAATGGAAAATACATGTCTCATTTTTTAAACACTCACCCAGCAACACTTCCAACACTCAACCCACCAAAAACAAAAGCAACTGCCCGTGAGCGCTCCTCCAATGGTATGGACCTGTATTTCAAGTTGGGGAGAAAACACGTTATAAGTTGTAATACAACTCTGTACACATCATTTCCTCCAAATGTAATGGAAAAAACATCTACACAGAAAGCACATGCAGAAGCTCCACTCCAGAAAAAGGACCAAAAGTCAATTATATGTCGGAGTAATATTGAGAATGGATAACCATCGGCAGAAAATAAATCAATTTGAAAACTTATTAAACAATTACAGACAAAGTAATGGAATAACTACTCATGCTACAAGAATGTTGAGGTTCAAGTCATACATGCCTGGCAATAAGATCTGTTGCAGCTGATGGTGAAACACCTTCTCCGATTCCGACCTGAAATTATATGAAAATACATAATTTTAGTACCAAAATAAATTGATGACTATGTTATAAGAGAAAACAATAACTCATTCATTAAAACAGCACCAACAAAACTTTATTTGATCTGGTGATTAACATTCTCTACATACCAAAACCCTGGCTAAAATTAGTCCAGGCATATATCCGGCTAGAGAAGGAACAAGTGCAGTGGCCAATGACCAAACTAAGACTCCAATAGCTAGAACTTGCCTGCATTAGCAAAATCGTCAATACTCAATAGTAAGTCATGCAACCTATTAAATGACTAAGACAGAAAGGGAGGAAATGGTTGTCATTTGTCAAGCAGTCCTATTTTTAACAGGGAAATATGCCAAAAGAACATCATGCCTCTAAAATCTATCCTTCAAAGCAATTAACAATCCATTAAGAATACTCTAGTGAAAATTGCAAATTCAACTCATTTCCAACCAATGTATATTTAACGTAAGTTACAGAACAAAATTATCTTATTACACTATAGAAAACTAACCTCCCACCAATGACCTTGGAAAGCCATCCCCCAGGCAACTGGCTCAGTGCATAGCCCCAGAAGAACGAGGACTGAACCAATCCGGCCACCGTTGAATTCCAACCAAATTGGTGAGACATAGGAATTATTGCAATGCTCAAGTTCACCTATTTCCAAATTGAAATCATCAACAAAATTAATTAGAACCAAATCCAGTAACCGAGCTAGGTGTTTCCTAGTACATAGACGAGGACTAAATTCAGAAGAAATCAACAAAAATAAATCGAAATTATCACCTTGTCCATGTTACAAATAACAAACGCGAGAGAAGTCGTGCCTACGAGCTTATATCTCAGAGGTAGGTTTTTCCATGGCGGCCAATTCAATTCAAAACCCTCGCCCCGGTCGAATTGATCCTCATCGGAAGCAGCCGGCGACCGTAAGGGCTTGGGCAGCTCATCAACCGGTGTCCCATTGACCGTATTCTTAGACGCCTTCCCGTTTCCCGTCGTTGAGATACTCTCTTTCTCTTTAATGGCGGAAATCAACCTCAATTTGAAGCTGGGAAACAGGCGGGAGCGGGAAGAACGAAGCAGAGGGGGACTGTAAAATACCGGCCGAAATCTTGTAACGGTTCTGCAAGAAAGGCAACGCGTATTTTGGGATTTTGGCGCGCAGGTCGCCATGGTTTTACCTCCTCTGAGACGAGAAAGTTAGCGTGTTCGGAGTCTCATAGAGCGTTGGAAGAAGTGCAGAGATAGACGTGGAAGTTTTGTGAGAGGAGGAGAAGTTATGGCTCCGATCTGATTGGGCCCCACCGTCGCTCTCCTTTTAACTTGCGTGGCTACGCTATGTGGCTTCAGAAACGTGAAAAGATAGAAGAACACTAATTCATTTGGGCCTAATACTGGGCTCTATGGCGCATAACGGCCCAATTGGAGGGTCTTCACTATTTAACATTCTTTGTGACAACTTTTTTTCATTTTAAAGTTACAGTTTTTCTAGTGGAGCACATGCTAACAAGTTTAAATAAAAAATTATCTTTAAAATATTTACTAAAAGGAAATGAATAAATTCTTTAAAAAAAATTAAACTAATGACTAAAAAAATTATTACTAAAAAATGAGTTATCAGAGTGTACACATAAACACACACTAGAAAAAACCTTAGAGCTATTACTAGCTTAGTTCTAGAAAACCATTATTTCTTATTGTTGTGAAGCCTACTAGCATTCTTTCTCCTTAAAACCTAGAAAGCATAACCATAAACCCTAAGAAATCATATGCGTAAACCCTTCATGATCTAATACTAAACCATGTAAACAAAAAGAATATGTTACTTGCTTCTTTTGTAAATCAATGATTTCACTAGAATGGGTGAGGATCATTGGTGATTTTAGTGAGATCAGGTTCACACGACATTATTGGAATTCACTTCGTTAAAACACAAGTTCGAGTGTATGGAGTTCACTCTTGTGTAGTAGATTTAGTTCTGGATGGAAACAAAAGAATATGTTACATGTAAAAGACTTGCTTCTTTTGTAAATCAATTACGAATTATAATAGGGGGGAAACGTTGGTGATTTTGTATCATCGATGTTTTTTAATGTGATCAGGTTCACACGACACTATTGAAACTCATTTTGTTATAACACATGTTCGGGTGTGTCATGTGTGGAGTACATGCGTGTGTAAACGGACTTGAATTCTGGATGGAAACAAAAAAATATATTACATGTGAAAGATCAGTTCAATGTAAGGAACTTGTGGAGATGTATCCCATATCTAGTATATAAGGTTGATCGATTCCTTCTATTATCAATTGATTTTATGATGGAATCTCACAGAGCTTATGTGCATATGAACGAATATGTTTGCGTGTTTATCAAGGCATAAATTTATTTATGTCATATTTAATAAAGTGGTGTATAAAGAGTTGTATAGTGGATTGTAGAGGATCCCGGGATTCTTGGTTTTCGGGCCTAGCTTTTAAGTTGACATTAGAGACTAATTAATGTGTTGCATTAGGGTTTAGATTAGCTGCATACTTATCTTGACGATAGATATTCGCATAGAAATAAGTGACCTCTTGTCCTAATTGTAGACATTACCCCGAAACATATATATGGTGAAAGCGACACTCATTCTCTCCGGAGGGCTCAATGGCTCATGGTGCTAGGATCAAAATCAACATGACCAAGTTCTCAAGATGCTTAGCCATTCAATGAGACCCATGTAAACAACAAGCTAAATAAGATGCTAACAACAACTCACATATAGTCGTGGGGCATCAAACTCACTAGGGCAAACACCTCCAACGTATTTGTTTTTATAAGGGTGATGATATTCATACCCGATATTTATACTCAATTACGGTTAAACGAAAAAACCTTTATGTAATAATTTTTTTTTCTCCAAAAAACGATTTAATACAAGTGTGATTTTAATTTTTGTTTGTTTGAAAAATCTATACGGTGCTTCCCACTAAAATTCCTTCACTTTTACATCCCCTTCCCTGGCCAAGTGCCCACGGCCCATACTAGTCTTCTTTCTCTCCGGCGTGCTCAGGCGGTTGGCGGCGTGCTCAGGCGGCGGCGACGGCCTCAGGCTATTGGCAGCGGATCTCATGACGAAATCAAGAGGCGGTTCACACAATGGCAAAGATGACATCGACGGTGGACAACATGTCGGCGGCGGCCATCCGGTCGATTTTTTTTTAAATAACAATTGTATCATTAATTATGCAACGGTAAAAAAGAGAACCTAAGTATACTTTTACGTAATGCGTAGAAGTCTTCAAACGTGTGTCGCAGCGCGTAGAAGTTCAATTTGTTGAATATTGTCCCCACCTGAAAATGTACTTCTACGCGTTAAGTTGAAGTTCGCGAACTTGTGCGTTTTGCGTAAAAGTTTGCAAACTTCTACTTAGAGCGTTCAAGTACAGTTTCGGGTTTCGCTTTTGCTCCATTTTATTTTATCTTTTTAAAATAACCATACTCAAACGCATTGCGTATACGTTCGAGGGATATAATTATCAAAAAGTTCCGGGTATAAATATGAACCCCGTTTTAAAATACCTTCAATTTAGAGCCTATAAAAGTAGAAATTGTACATTCTATTGTTTTTATTCTTTTCATAAAAATATACGTAATCTATGTCTATTTTATCTTGTTATATGGCAGGAATTTGATTGTCATATTTAAACGTATGAGTAAGGTTCAAGTGTATAATAGTCTTAGGATGTAAAGTGATGAGTAATTTGGACCATAAGATCTAAGAGATTGATGGATAAAATTAGAGCGATAAAATTGTAAATATCATAGCTTTTTATAATATTTATTAATAAAAAATATTTTTAAAAATAGAATTATTTATTTTTTTCCAATTCTTTTTCTTTGAATTTTTTGTTTCAATTTTTTTTTCCAAATTCCCCCCCCCCCCCCCCCCCCTAAAATTATTATTTTTTTGTTTTTTTCAAAAAATATTTTATTTAATTGTTCTGTATATCAAGTGCATAAATAAGCACCAAAAGTGCATCTATCATGAATTCAAAGTGCATATGTAAGCACATTTTTAATGCTCACATAAAGACTATAGAGTGCATCTTTAATATGATGAAGTGCGTGTTGTAATATGTAAATATGCATGTTTAACATGTGATCAAAATTGCACATTTTAGTTAGTGTATGTTTATTATATTAAAAGTGTATATGTTAGTATGTTATTGTGCATATTTATCATGTTAAAGTGCATACATAATATGATAAAAAGTGCATATGTAATTATGTTGAAGTAGATGTTCAGTATTCCAAGTTAAGTACATTTATAAGTATATTAAAGTGCATGTTTAGTTATCGAAAATTAAATACATATGTAAATACATTGAAGTACACGAGTAGTATGTTAAAATGTACGATTAAAATACTAAAGTGCATGAACTAAATTTTTTTGGGAAATATTCATGAAAAAGGGGAAAAAATAATTTTTGGGGAAAAAAATAATTTTCATAAAAAAAATGAAAAATAATAATTTTCGAAAATTGTTTTTATTAAAAATTATTTTTGAAAAAAATTAAAATTAAAAAGTTAGTTATATTTACAAGTTTACCATTCTATGTATTTTAATCATAACTCTCCATTCTTACAATCTAATAATTAAAATTAATCCTCATTTTATACCATAAACACTAAGGGTGTTCAAATCTCGACCGGACCGGTAAAAATACGGTCCGGTCTCCGGTCCAGATAATTTCTTTAATCCGGTCCAAATTCGAAAAAAAACCGGTCCGGACCGAATTTTTAATTTCGCCTGGTACCCCCGAGGTATGGCGAATTTCGCCTGGTGCCCCAAAGATTGACTAATTTCGTGTGGTGCCCTCGAGGTTTAATTTTTTTTCGCCATATACCCTTAAGTTAAATTGTTAACAGAATCGTTAACTTTGTTTAAAAAAATAAAAATAAAAAACCCACACATTACTCCGTCTTCTTCCCCGATCAACTCACTCATGACCCTGCTTCTCCTCCCTCCACCCCGCTCTCCACTTCGTCGGCGGCGGCGCTCCACCCCGCTCGCCTTCGCCCCTGCTCACTCCGTCGCCTTCGCCCCTGCTCGGTTCGCCTCCGCTCCGCTCGCCACCGCCCCGCTCGGCTCCACCCCGGCTCTCCAGCGACCCTCCACCTCATCGGTTCGAGTCAGGTAGGCTTTCAAGCTTTTAATTTGGGTTTGAATTGACATCAGTGGTGATTTAGGGTTTGGGGGATTTAGGTTTTTTTTTTTTTAAATCTCTTGATTTTGGGGGGCTGATTGGAAGCAAATGAGGATGATTTTAGGGGTTATTCATCTGGAAAAGATAGAAGATTCATCTGGATAAATTGAACATACGAAGCAGAATTTGCTCAAATATGCAGGCATTATTTCGTTTTGCTATGCTTCTATCTTAGATGACCCTAAGCAATTTATGCAGGCATAAATTATGAATAAATTTTGTTTTGCTATGTTTGTTCAAAGTTTCGTCCATGTCTCATTTCGTTTCTTAGCTGATGTCATGTTCAAAGTTTCTTAGCTATGCTTGTTTGTTTTATGATCTTAATTCTTATATGATGATACTTAAAAGTTGATATTTGTTTATGTGTTGTAGAATGGAAGATAAGATATTGTTGAGGTTGCGGTATATTCATCAGGAATATTTAGATATAGCGGTGGATGATTCTGATAAGTGCACTATTCTGGATATATTTGTTGATTTAATAGAAGGGGCTGAAAAAACGGGGATGTTTCTTCCTGAACATCCCACTCTATGGTATGCACATAGTGCTCAGAGTTTTCAGCTGGAAAGTGACAATGATGTTTTGAAGATGTTTACTGTATTTCATGACAAGAAGATGATTAAATTTGCCATTGGATCTGCTGAGTCACCATTAAAAATTCTGGAGTTGGCATGAGGTTTGATTGAATCAAAGAGATATGCAGAGAACTCATTACTTCAAAAGTCAAGTCATGGAAGTCAACCTGTAAATAAGAGTTGCTTGATGTTGTGCCAACTCCAGATTTGACTTTTGAAGTAATGAGTTCTCTGCATATCTCTTTGATTCAATCAAGCCTCATGCCAACTCCAGATTTTTTGATGGTGACTCAGCAGATCCAATGGCCAATTTAATCATCTTCTTGTCATGAAATACAGTAAACATCTTCAAAACATCATTGTCACTTTCCAGCTGAAAACTCTGAGCACTATGTGCATACCATAGAGTGGGATGGTCAGGAAGAAACATTCCCGTTTTTTCAGCCCCTTCTATTAAATCAACAAATATATCCAGAATAGTACACTTATCAGAATCATCCACCGCTATATCTAAATATTCCCGATGAATATACCGCAACCTCAACAATATCTTATCTTCCATTCTACAACACATAAACAAATATCAACTTTTAAGTATCATCATATAAGAATTAAGATCATAAAACAAACAAGCATAGCTAAGAAACTTTGAACATGACATCAGCTAAGAAACGAAATGAGACATGGACGAAACTTTGAACAAACATAGCAAAACGAAATTTATTCATAATTTATGCCTGTATAAATTGCTTAGGGTCATCTAAGATAGAAGCATAGCAAAACGAAATGATGCCTGCATATTTGAGCAAATTCTGCTTCGTATGTTCAATTTATCCAGATGAATCTTCTATCTTTTCCAGATGAATATCCCCTAAAATCATCCTCATTTGCTTCCAATCAGCCCCCCAAAATCAAGAGATTTAAAAAAAAAACTAAATCCCCCAAACCCTAAATCACCACTGATGTCAATTCAAACCCAAATTAAAAGCTTGAAAGCCTACCTGACTCGAACCGATGAGGTGGAGGGTCGCTGGAGAGCCGGGGTGGAGCCGAGCGGGGCGGTGGCGAGCGGAGCGGAGGCGGACCGAGTAGGGGCGAAGGCGACGAAGTGAGCAGGGGCGAAGGCGAGCGGGGTGGAGGGGTGGAGCGCCGCCGCCGACGAAGTGGAGAGCGGGGTGGAGGGAGGAGAAGCAGGGTCGGGAGTGAGTTGATCGGGGAAGAAGACGAAGTAATGTGTGGATTTTTTTTTTTTTTTTTATTTTAAACAAAGTTAACGATTCTGTTAACAATTTAACTTAAGGGTATATGGCGAAAAAAATTAAACCTCGAGGGCACCACGCGAAATTGGTCAATCTTTGGGGCACCACGCGAAATTGGTCAATCTTTGGGGCACCAGGCGAAATTTCTGTTTTTTTTATTTATTTATATGTTTTTATATTTTTTTTGGAGATTTATATGTATTTTTTTACGGACAAACTAAATACACGCGAGAATGGAGATAAATGGACGCGAAACTACACGCTTAAGCTAAGCGTCCGGTTTTACACGCTTAGCTTAAGCGTGTAGGGGTATTATTGGTATTTTAAAAAAACAGCCCACAGTTCTTACACGCTTAAGCTAAGCGTGTAGTTATTTTATTTTATTTTTGCAAGTTTAAAAGCACACGCTTATCTTAGGCGTATAGTAGAAAAAAAAAATTTCAAAATTGCATTTTTTTCCCATAATCATGTAGAGAATTTCAATACGAGTCCGTACATATAAAATTCGTCCAAAACGGACATCGTTTGCCCCTCCAAAAGCCCAAAAAACGAACCCTTTAATTCGCGCGCGTATCTTCTTCGAACAGCTCATCCGTAAGCTTTTATAAGCTTCAATGGAGGATTTGGCAAATTTCTTGGATCCGATTGAAGCCATTAACTATTGGGCATTTAAGAGGACCTTATCATATACGTAATTCCACATTTAATCGGATTGAATGTCGATTAAAACCGTAGAATTTTATCCTCAAAGTCACCGTGTCGTTCAAGGGGCCGATTTGAACAAATTCAAAATTGGAACAAATCATCTTCAATTGGAGGGCATGAACCATAGGGCCTTGTTGAGGGTGTCCTAAGATTCAAAATGCCTATAAAATCCCCTTCAATCGTTGCCCCAATGCATCCAATTTCGAAGTCAAAACTCATAAATCCTAAATCCTGTTACCGGTTGTTCTTGACCAAAATTCGAGAACATGAAAGTTTTATTCTTGCAATTGTTGGTACTACTAGCCTTGAAAATTGGTCCTTTTTCAAAGCTCTCTCTTTACATCGCCGGAAAAAGACCACTTCCATTCAATTTGGAGTTTTTCCGACGAGGTGTCAAGAAGGTATTCCGGCGGGATTGAATTTGTACTCATTTTGCGATTTTAGGGGTATTTTTCATTTGTTTTGTCTTAATCTTGGTTAAGTTAATTAATCTAGATTAGTGAAAAAATATTTTAGGATCAATTTGGTGTCCGACATATAATATGTAAGTAATAAGTTTATAATATTTAACCATAATGTGTAACTATAGTATGTAAGCAATAAGTTCATAATACTTAACCACAATGTATAACTATAGTATATAAGTAATAAGTTCGTAATACTTAATTATAATGAAATACTATAGTAAATAAGTGTAACTATATGAAATTTCATGAAGTACTATAGTAAATAAGTCTAAGTATACTAGATTTAATGAAATATTATAGTAAATAAGTATAACTATATGAAATTTCATGAAGTACTATAGTAAATAAGTCTAAGTATACTAGATTTAATGAAATATTATAGTATATAAGTCTAAGTATACTAGATTTAACGAAATACTATAGTATATAAGTCTAAGTATACTAGATTTAATGAAATACTACACTATATAAGTGTAACTATATGAAATGTAATGAAATATACTATAGTACATAAGTGTAACTATATAAAATACTATAATTTCATTAAATCTAGTATACTTAGACTTATATACTATAGTATTTCATTTAATTTCATATAGTTACACATATATACTATAGTATTTCATTATATTTCATATAGTTACGCTTATGTACTATAGTATTTCATTACATTTCATATAATTACACTTATATAGTATAGTATTTCATTAAATATAGTATATTTAAACTTATATATTATAGTATTTTATTAAATTTCATATAGTTACACTTATATAGTATATAGTATTTCATTAAATCTAGTATACTTAAACTTATATACTATAGTATTTCATTAAATCTAGTATACATAGACTTATATACTATAGTATTTTATTATATTTCATATAGTTACACTTATATACTATAGTATTTCATGAAATTTCATATAGTTACACTTATATACTATAGTATTTCATTATATCATATAGTTACACTTATGTACTATTGTAATTCATTATATTTCATATAGTTACACTTATATACTATAGTATTTCATTAAATCTAGTATACTTAGACTTATATACTATAGTATTTTATTATATTTCATATAGTTACACTTATATACTATAGTATTTCATGAAATTTCACATAGTTACACTTATATACTATAGTATTTCATTATATATCATATAGTTATACTTATGTACTATTGTAATTCATTATATTTCATATAGTTATACTTATATACTATAGTATTTCATTAAATCTAGTATACTTAGACTTATATACTATAGTATTTCATTATATTTCATATAGTTACACGTATATACTATAGTATTTCATTATATTTCATATAGTTACACGTATATACTATAGTATTTCATTATATTTCATATAGTTATACTTATATACTATAGTATTTCATTAAATCTAGTATACTTAGACTTATATACTATAGTATTTTATTATATTTCATATAATTACACTTATATACTATAGTATTTCATGAAATTTCATATAGTTACACTTATATACTATAGTATTTCATTATATATCATATAGTTACACTTATGTACTATTGTAATTCATTATATTTCATATAGTTACACTTATATACTATAGTATTTCATTAAATCTAGTATACTTAGACTTATATACTATAGTATTTTATTATATTTCATATAGTTATACTTATATAATATAGTATTTCATGAAATTTCATATAGTTACACTTATATACTATAGTATTTCATTATATATCATATAGTTACACTTATGTACTATTGTAATTTATTATATTTCATATAGTTATACTTATGTACTATAGTATTTCATTAAATCTAGTATACTTAGACTTATATACTATAGTATTTCATTATATTTCATATAGTTACACGTATATACTATAGTATTTCATTATATTTCATATAGTTACACGTATATACTATAGTATTTCATTATATTTCATATAGTTATACTTATATACTATAGTATTTCATTAAATCTAGTATACTTAGACTTATATACTATAGTATTTTATTATATTTCATATAGTTACACTTATATACTACAGTATTTTATTATATTTCATATAGTTACACTTATATACTATTGTATTTCATTATATATCATATAGTTACACTTATGTACTATTGTAATTCATTATATTTCATAAAGTTACACTTAAACTTATATATTATAGTATTTTATTAAATCTAGTATGCTTAAACTTATATATTATTGTATTTTATTATATTTCATATAGTTACACTTATATACTATAGTATTTCATTAAATCCAGTATACTTAGACTTATATACTATAGTATTTCATCAAATCTAGTATACTTAGACTTATATACTATAGTATTTCATTAAATCCAGTATACTTAGACTTATATACTATAGTATTTCATTAAATATAGTATACTTAGACTTATATACTATAGTATTTCATTAAATTTAGTATACTTAGACTTATATACTATAGTATTTTATTAAACTAGTATACTTAGACTTATATACTATAGTATTTCATTAAATTTCATATAGTTACACTTATGTACTATACTATTTCATTAAATCTAGTATACTTAGACTTATTTACTATAGTACTTCATGAAATTTCATATAGTTACACTTATTTACTATAGTATTTTTATATAATTAAGTATTGCGAACTTATTACTTATATACTATAGTTACACATTATGGTTAAGTATTATGAACTTATTACTTATATACTATAGTTATGTATTATAGTTAAGTATTACAAAATATATTAGTTATAAAGTATAGTTATGCATTATAATTAAGTATTACATACTTATTACTTATATACTATAGTTAAACATTATGGTTAAATATTATAAACTTATTACTTACATATTATATGTCGGGCACCAAATTGATCATAAAATATTTTTCACTAATCTAGATTAATTAATTAAACCAAGATTAAGACAAAACAAATGAAAAATACCCCAAAAACCGCAAAATGGGCACAAATTCAATCCCGCCGGAATACCTTCTTGACACCTCGTCGGAAAAACTCCAAATTGAATGGAAGTGGTCTTTTTCCGACGATGTAAAGAGAGGGCTTTGAAAAAGGACCAATTTTCAAGGCTAGTAGTACCAACAATTGCAAGAATAAAGCTTTCATGTGCTCGAATTTCGGTCAAGACACAACCGGTAACGGGATTTAGGATTCATGAGTTTTGACTTCGAAATTGGATGCATTGGGGCAACGATTGAAGGGGATTTTATAGGCATTTTGAATCTTAGGACACCCTCAACAAGGCCCTATGGTTCATGCCCTCCAATTGAAAATGATTTGGTCCAATTTTGAATTTGTTCAAATCGGCCCCTTGGACGACACGGTGGCTTTGGGGATAAAATTCTACGATTTTAATCGACATTCAATCCGATTAAATGTGGAATTACGTGTATGATAAGGTCCTCTTAAATGCCCAATAGTTAATGGCTTCAATCGGATCCAAGAAATTTGCCAAATCCTCCATTGAAGCTTATAAAAGCTTACGGATGGGCTGTTCGAAGAAGATACGCGCGCGGGTTGAAGGGTTCGTTTTTTGGGCTTTTGGAGGGGCAAACGATGTCCGTTTTGGACGAATTTTATATGTACGGACCCGTATTGAAATTCTCTACATGATTATCGGAAAAAAATGCAATTTTGGGAAAAAAAAATTGTACTGTACGCCTAAGATAAGCGTGTGCTTTTAAACTTGTAAAAAAAAAAAAAACTACACGCTTAAGCTAAGCGTGTGGGCACACGCTTAGCTTAAGCGTGTAAGAACTGTGGGCTATTTTTTTAAAATACCAATAATACCCCTACACGCTTAAGCTAAGCGTGTAAAACCGGACGCTTAGCTTAAGCGTGTAGTTTCGCGTCCATTAAGCTTCATTCTCGCATGTATTTAGCCATTGCCTTTTTTTATAGATATTTTTCTTAATTTAATAAGTTAGAAGTATATATATTTTTTAGATATTTTTTTATAGATTTTAAATAAGAATTTAATTATTATTATTTTTAAAATAAAGTTCGGTCCTAGACCGGACCTGGACCGGACTTTTGAAAAAATCCGGTCCATCGGACCGGATGAACACCCCTATATAATCCTCACTTCATTGACAGTATTGTTACAAACATCACAATTGGAACCCGAAAGCTTAATCAACAAAGACAATAGGATGCCTTAATTACTACAACCAAGCTGAACCATTATTCCTATTGTCTATCTTCCGATTGCGTGTCTTTGTTGATTAGACTTTCATATTCTGCTTATAAACCTGATTAATTAATAATATATCATTACAACTAGCTAATCCTGTCGTTCCCTATACGATAAGGCCTTAGAAACCAGAGCACTCATTTCACAATCTTTCTTACTACATTATTATGGGAAAGATGGCAATTAAACTAACCTAGACGATTCAAACATACATCATTTGGACTAACTTGTAATGCTAAAACACAGGAGTATTAAATTAATACTTTTGACTTTCCATCTAGCCGAGTAGAGTATTCTTTTCCCTTTTTCAAGCTTCTCTTCAATTATGAACCTTAGACATAATTTATAAGCATTTTCAGAAGCATAAAAGATACAGAAAACGCAGGGATTCATGCAAAGTATGCAGTAACAATTAACAAGCTCAAAATGCCAAGATAGATGTCCCGTTAAAAACAAAAGATATGGAGTTCCCTACAGCTAGGTTTCGTTCCAAGGACTGTTACATGATTCATCATCATCATCATCGTCGTCACCTCCAACCCAGCTTGAGAGGTTGGGGGTTTACTGAAAAGCATTGTAACCCTTCACAAGCTGAAGTTCTCAACAATTACCGCAAAAGAAGACTACACGGGGGGGCGCTTTGTACCAGGCATTGTGCTGCAAATTCGAAGTGTCTAGAAAATCTTGAAGAGCAACCCGCCATGGGTGGCAAAGAATGGTGCAAAGACCAAAGATTCAACTGCCATAAGCTTGATGAGAATGTTCAGAGACGGCCCGGATGTGTCCTTGAGTGGGTCCCCAATGGTGTCTCCAATCACAGCTGCCTTGTGTGGGTCCGACCCCTTTGGGCCTAGCTGCCTCGCGTGCTCTGAAGCTCCAGCCTGCAAAATCCAACAACAGAGTTGCACAAGTCCACTTCATCTCATTGTACATATAACTCGTTCAGAATAACAAGTTCATACCTCAATGTACTTCTTAGCATTATCCCAAGCACCACCGGTATTGGATGCAGAGATGGCGATCTGATCCCCAAAAGCAAAAAAAAAAAAAAACGATAATCAAAACTCAGCTAACTATTTCAAAGTACAAGATCATACCATTTTCATCATTTGTTTTCTAGGGGTTACCTGGACACCAGAGACGAGAGATCCAGCAAGAACACCGGACAAAGTTTCAACACCGAAGAGGATCCCAACAATTAAAGGTGTAAGCATAACGAGAGCACCAGGGGGTATCATCTCCTTGATAGAGGCGTCTGTGGAGATCTTGACACAGGTGGCGTAGTCGGGTTTGGCAAGGCCTTCCAGGATACCAGGGATGGTGTCAAACTGCCTGCGCACTTCTTCAACCATCTTCAAGGCCGCACTACCAACACTCTTCATGGTCATGGCTGAGAACCAGTAAGGAAGCATTGCTCCCACAAGCAGACCAATGAAGACCTTTGGAGTCAAGACGTCTACAGTTGAAATAGCAGCTCGGCTCACAAAGGCACCGAAGAGGGCAAGAGACACAAGGGCAGCGGATCCTATTGCAAAACCCTGTAACCCAGGAGTATAAAATTAGCACTAGCTTCATACCAAGGTAGAGAAGACATCATGACGAAGATATAAACCTTTCCAATTGCAGCAGTGGTATTTCCAGCAGCATCAAGAGCGTCGGTCCTTTCCCTGACTATGTGGCTCATGCCAGCCATCTCAGCAATACCACCAGCGTTGTCACTGATGGGCCCGTAAGCATCAATAGCCAAACCTGTAGCAATTGTGCTGAGCATACCAAGGGCTGCCACAGCAATACCATACATAGCAGCAAAGCTGAAACTAACAAAGATGCTGACTGCAATGGCAAAGATAGGAATGATGACGGATTTGTATCCCAAAGCAAGTCCAAAGATAACATTGGTTGCAGCTCCAGTACGGCAAGAATCAGCAACATCCTGTACAGGACTGCAAAGAAACAGGATCAAATGAGAGGTGAAATGGAAACATTGTTGGTAAAAGCCACTGAGACTGATACAATTTGGACATACCTGTATGCATTGCTAGTGTAGTATTCAGTCACAAAACCAATGATGAGCCCAGCCCACAAGCCAACACAAACACACAAAAATAATTGCCTGCCAGATGAATAGCAAAGTCTCAAGAGTTCAAGAATACTGCACTTCATAGTTATGACTAAAAGGAACAAATAACACTTCTGAGGCAAAAAAAAAAAAAGAGATGCAGACATGAAGTTTAAAACCCTTATATGATTCTTGAGGATTACAATAAACAAGTAATTCCATTTAGTTAGACATAAGTACTTGAATCATCCTTAACATCATCAATCCTCTAATCTAAGAAGAAAAAATCATTGTAAAGAGCAAAAGTGACCATCAATACCCTATGCATCACTATATAGGCAAGTGGCAAAGCATATGACTTACCAATTCTTGACAACTTTCTGGGTTCCAAAGTTGAAGATTGTGAATGAAGAAGGAAGGGCAACCCATGTCACAATAGCAATACCAATAGTCATTAAAACTGTAGAGATGATCAGTTGGTTCTTCAAAGCTGGCTCGATTTCCTTCACAGCCTTGATCTCAAAGAAATCAGTTGCAAATAAAGTAGTGATCAAGCAAATGAGAATACCCATTGAACTGATCAACAGAGGATACAACATAGCAGTGAATTCATGGTTAATTCCAAAAGAAGAAATGGAAGCAACAACAAGTGCAGCACAAGATGACTCCGCATATGACCCGAAAAGATCAGATCCCATGCCAGCAATATCACCAACATTGTCCCCAACATTGTCAGCAATAACCTGGAACAAATAAAAAGAATGTTAGACAACAACTCAAATCAAGCAACTACAAAAGACTAAAATCTGAATTGTGCTTACAGCAGGATTTCTGGGGTCATCCTCAGGTATGTTCCTTTCAACTTTACCAACAAGGTCAGCACCAACATCAGCAGCTTTCGTGTAGATACCTCCTCCAACTCTACCAAAAAGAGCCATGGAAGATCCACCAAGACCATAACCAGTAATGGCCTCAAACAAACCTCCCCAATCATCACCATAATAAATCTTGAAGACATTAATGGTAATGTAGAGCACCAAAAGACCACTGGCAGCAAGAAGAAAACCCATCACGGCGCCAGACCTAAATGCAATGATGAAAGCCTTACCAACACCTTTTCTTGCCTCAAGGGTTGTCCGGGCATTTGCATAGGTCGCAATTTTCATCCCAAGAAAACCCGAAACCACAGAAGTGATGGCACCAAGCACAAAGGCTAAAGTACTGAAGATTGCTGTTGCCAGAGCAGGCTTGCATGCCTTGGTTTCATCATATGTGCAGGGCTGGCTACTAGTACTGAAGCCTTCCACGGAACCAAGAAATAAGAAGATGAGAACAGCAAATGCCCCCATGAAAATGCCAACATACTTGTACTCCGTGTAAAGGAAAGAAGTGGCTCCTATTGCAATGAAACACCCAAAGATTAGTTCTTACTGAATCACCTAAATATCTGACTTATCTGCTCAAAAAAAAAACTGACTTATTAAGTAAGCATTAGGAAATTGATGTATTAGAGAAAAAACAGCCGCACTTAGGGAATTTATAGTTAAACTTATTGTATCTAGTTGAATATCCTCTAACCCCTCATGGACAAAAACAAAGATTTTAACGGTTTGAAAGCATGAATACTATCATGCCTCGTACAGTTGAAGCTGCACAATGACAGATAAGAGACAACCACAACGCCGATACATAATGCAATGAAGCGGATTGGATCTATGATCTAAAGTCAGAGAAGTACCATTCTTATGCAACTAGAACCAAACTATGTACATTCATCATAATATATAACACAGGAAAGTTATACAGTAACAGGAAAACCAAGTTAATAATCAGTATCACCTAAAAATTCACACAATCAGTATTATAATAAGAAAGAAAGAAATCATTGATAATATTATACTTTTATCCAAATAAATCGGCGCTTTCTTTGGAACTATACAGTCATAAGATGTTAAAAGTTGCAAGTAACATAATTACACAAAATGGAGAAATGAAATGCATGGACTCCTTGAAACATGATTAGACTCTGTCTGCGGTATACAATCAGGGTATCGTAAACCATTTTAGTTAACAAGAGAAGATTAGTAAAAAGAGCTCAAAATTGTGGCCAATCACCGTGACCAGCAAAAATTCCATCCCAAACAGAGCAGCACATTATTATTTATGAAAAGACAACATTAATTTACATGGCAAGAAAGCCAAGAATCAATACCTTATCCTGAAATAATTACTAAAGTGGTGGTCCTCCCTTATATTACTGTGAGCCAAAGAAAAAGTGGTCATAGAATGTCCTTCAAATTCCCGCTCGTTTAATAGTAAATAATATCACTTATTTTTTCAAACGGGATAATATAGAATCATTTCAGTAGCCACAATGCTCAATTTATACCAATATATAGAAAATTAATTATCTGTCTCTTTACACACCTATAGCAAGAGGTATTAGAAAGCTCCTATCTCATTAGGAGGTATTCATATTCAGCATTCAAATACTTGATCAGATTTTATTAAGTGGTCATTGTTATGTAAGTAATAAACAGTCTAACCTGGCAAACCCATGTGCTGACTGCTGGGGGATATATGATAATGAGCTTAAGCAAACTTAAAACAAACAGATTTAAAAATAAAAAAGTAAGCTTCAGATAAACAGATCCAAAACTCCACTCCTTAAGATTAAACAAATTCAAAACACGTTATCCAAAATCACATCGAATTCCAACCCCGACATTTGTGGGCCCAATCCTTGGCAAAATGTTTGGTATGAGCATATGACAAATTTCCATCATCACAAACACGACAAGAATACTGTAACCACATTTTAAATTTTAATTATCTCCTAAGTCTGAAATCACTCCTCACATAATTCTCGAAACTTCAATCCCCCAGTTGGGAAAAAAAAACACGCAAAGGAAAAAAATTACAGTCAATAAGCAACCACAGCACGCAAACCTGACGAATAACAAAAAGATTGAAGATAAATAAGAACTTGAAAGACAAGATTTCGAACCTTCAGAGATAGCGTTCTGGATTTCTGCGCATTTGACAACGACGTCGGGGTCGTGGCCTTCCTCCTCCTCAATCAAGGACTCGGCGAAGCCGTTCTTGTTCCGAATCGCCGGAGACTCCGCCGATACCTTAACGCGGGCGACGATGTACCACTGGACAAGAGCAAAGACTATACCGATGACTGCGGAGGCCGGGACGAGGATCTCGGTAGCGAGATCTGAGAGCAGCGACGAGCTCATGGCTTGCCGGAGAATCTGTCACCGGAGAAGAAGAGGAAGAAAGAGAGAGAGGTGAAATCGAGGGTTTGCAGTTGTCGGTGGAAGAGGAGAAATCGAACACTGCGTTTGTGGGTTTTCTTCCCTCTCTATATATTTTCACGGAGGGGAAATGGGAGGTGCCTTTTATAATGTTGAAATTGCGTAATTAGATGGGATATGAACGGTGAGTCGATATTTTGCCTAATTTCTTTTTTTTTTGGAGACGGAAATGTAATGTAATCTAATCTAATCTAATCTTGAAAGCAATCTCATTGGACGACTAATACTATTGAGATAGTTTAGTATCGACATCGAGATAATATCTATCTATTAGACTCGTATCTATGTATAGTTTGGTATCGAATGAGGAAGGTGTGATATAAAATATTATTATTATATACTATTGATTTTGTTTACATCTAAAGATAATATATATAATAAAAACTCCACGATAATTATATAAAACAACAAAAGTAAATAATCCATCCTTTTTAATAATAATTATTAAATCAATAACTACACATCAATTTTAATCAATAAATAAAAGTAACATGTATAAAAAGTATCAACTTATATAATTATATGTCGCAGTTTATTAACTAATTATTATTTAAAATTTTAAAATAAAAAAATATATTTTTTAATATAAAAAAACTGAAATAACACCTATTATTATTAAAACTAATTGTGTAGAAAGTATTTTGTACTGAGTTTGAATCATGCTTCAAACAAGTTATTTGTGAAGAGTTTGTCTAATAAAGTGAGATTGAATACTAAAGTTTGATGACTTCACGTTCGATTCTCACATTCACAAGTTATTTCGAGGGGGGGGGGAATAGATGAATTCTAAAAGGAAAGTGTTTAACTCTTCTTCATCGAATATATAACCACAGTCCACTCAACTAAGTACTCAATGTTATCGAAAATATAAGTAGAAGAGTATATGTGTAAAGTAAAAATTTGATTCAATTAAAAATGGTATGTTAGTTGACAAACAAAATAAAAAAATTGCCACTTATCTATTTTATATTGAGTCAGATATCAACATTTGAACCAAAATCTAGTTCAAATGTAGACTGACAACGGACAACGGCCATTTGAATCAGCCGATGCTATATGCCTGACAAAATTTTCTTTGCATGACATTCTGTACGCTAGAAAATGTCGTATGTCATTATATTGCGTACAGATTAAAATATGTATAAATTATAAGATTATATATATTTTGATTTATTTTTAAAAAAAAATAAGTAAAAATCTCTATGCCAGAATCTAGCGTAGAGATTGGGTCAGTCCATATCTGGCGTACACCAGATTCTGGCGTAGGATTATTTAAAAAAAAAAAAAAAAAAAAATTTTTTTTTAAGTTTTTAAACATTTTTTTAATAAAAAAAAGTTTTAAAACATTTTCTAAAAAAAAAGTTTTTAAACATTTTTTTTTAAATGAATTTTTTTCCTTCTTTCTGGTCGCAACCAAGTGAAAAATATGCACGCGATTTCGTGTCTAAACGGACGCGAATCCGTGCGCATAGCTTAGCAGTATGGTTTCGTGCGCATAAGCTACGTGCACAAGGGTAAAATAGACATTTTTGAAAAGTTTGGACAAAACCTATCCGCGTACATTACGCGCACAAAGTGATGTGTGATATTTTAAAAAAATACAAGGTTACCTGGTGCGCGTAGCTTACGCCAACCAAAAAAATCACTTTTCCATAATCATGTAGAGAATTTCAATACGAGTCCGTACATATAAAATTCGCCCAAAACGAACATCGTTTGTCCCTCCAAAAGCCCAAAACACGAAGCCATCCTACCCATTTTTTTTATTTGGTGCCCGACATATAGCGCATTTTAGTGAAATTTTTTGGTATTTTTGGTATTTTTCTACTATAATTTTGTATAAAATTTTAAAACGAGTCCGTACATATAAAATTCATCCAAAACGGATATCGTTTTCCCCTCTAAAAACGATATCCAAAACGGATATCATTTTCCCCTCCAAAAAGCCTTTTTTTGAGTAGGGGTTAGACGGATGTCATTTTCCGCTCCAAAAAGCCCCTCCATTAAACCCCTCTTTTGAGTTTGGGCTTAAAGATGGGGCTTAAATGAGGGATTTTTGAGTTTAAACCTCCATTTAAGCCCCAACTCAAAAGAGGGGTTTAATGGAGGGGCTTTTGGTCCCAAATTATATTTATATTAAATTACAATTATGTCATTATATTAAGTTATCAAAATATCATTTATATTAAATTACTAAATATACCATTTATATTAAATTATAAAAAAAATTGATTTGATATTAAATTTCAATTACATGTTGCATTTTAGGTGAATTGAAATAAAGGAAAAAAACCGCGGGAGCGGCCTTGGAAGAACTCAGCTAAGATGTCAATAAGTAAAGCCGCGATGGTATATAAGTATAACTATATGAAATATAATAAAATACTATAGTATATAAGTGTAACTATATGAAATATAATGAAATGATATAATATTAAAGTCTAAGTATACTAGATTTAATGAAATACTATAGTATATAAGTGTTACTATATGAAATATAATGAAATACTATAATATATAAGTCTAAGTATACTAGATCTAATGAAATACTATAATACATAAGTGTAACTATATGAAATATAATGAAATACTATGGTATATAAGTGTAACTATATGAAATACTATAGTATATAAGTATAACTATATGAAATTTAATGAAATACTATAGTATATAAGTGTAACTATATGAAATTTAATGAAATACTATCGTATATAAGTGTAACTATATGAAATTTAATGAAATACTATAGTATATAAGTGTAACTATATGAAATATAATAAAATACTATAGTATATAAGTCTAAGTATACCAGATCTAATGAAATACTATAATACATAAGTGTAACTATATGAAATATAATGAAATACTATAATACATGAGTGTAAGTATATGAAATATAATGAAATACTGTGTATATAAGTGTAACTATATGAAATATAATGAAATATTATAGTATATAAGTGTAACTATATGAAATATAATGAAATACTATGATACGTGTAACTACATGAAATATAATGAAATACTATAGTATATAAGTGTAACTATATGAAATATAATGAAATACTATGATACATAAGTGTAACTATATGAAATATAATGAAATGCTATGATACATAAGTGTAACTATATGAAATATAATGAAATACTATGGTATATAAGTGTAACTATATAAAATTTAATGAAATACTATAGTATATAAGTGTAACTATATGAAATTTAATGAAATACTATGATACATAAGTGTAACTATATGAAATATAATGAAATACTATAGTATATAATGAAAATATTATAGTATATAATGAAATACTATAGTATATAAGTGTAACTATATGAAATATAATAAAATATTATAGTATATAACTATAACTATATGAAATATAATGAAAATACTATAGTATATAAGGAAATACTACAGTATATAAGTATAACTATATGAAATACTATAGTATATTAGTATATTCACATTAAATATAAAGAAAAACTATAGTATATAAGTATAACTATATAGTACACTTATGTATTATAGTATTTCATTAGATCTAGTATACTTAGACTTATATACTATAGTATTTTATTAAATTAAATCTAGTATACTTAGACTTATATACTACAGTATTTCATTATATTTCATATAGTTATACTTATATACTATGGTATTTCATTATATTTCATATAGTTACACTAATATACTATAGTATTTCATTATATTTCATATAATTACACTTATATATTATAGTATTTCATTATATACTATAGTATTTCATTATATTTCATATACTATAGTACACTTATGTACTATAGTATTTCATTAGATCTAGTATACTTAGACTTATATACTATAGTATTTCATTAAATTTCATATAGTTACACTTATATACTATAGTATTTTATTATATTTCATATAGTTACATTTATATACTATAGTATTTCATTATATTTCATATAGTTACACTTATGTATCATAGTATTTCATTATATTTCATATAGTTACACTTATGTATTATAGTATTTCATTAGATCTAGTATACCTAGACTTATATACTATAGTATTTTATTATATTTCATATAGTTACACTTATATACTATAGTATTTCATTAAATCTAGTATACTTAAACTTATATATACTATATCATTTCATTATATTTCATAGAGTTACACTTATATACTATAGTATTTCATTATATTTCATATAGTTACACTTATATACGATCACGACTTTGCTTATTGACATCTTAGCCGAGTTCTTTCAAGGTCGCGCCCGCGTTTTTTCTTTCTTTCAATTCACCTAAAATGCAACATGTAATTGAAATTTAATATAAAATCAGTTTTTTTATAATTTAATATAAAAGCTATATTTAGTAATTTAATATAAATGATATTTTGATAACTTAATATAATGACATAATTGTAATTTAATATAAATGTAATTTGGGACCAAAAGCCCCTCCATTAAATCCCTCTTTTGAGTTAGAGCTTAAATGGAGGCTTAAACTCAAAAAGCCTCAATTTAAGCCCCTCTTTAAGGGATGCTCTAATATATAAGTATAAATATATGAAATATAATAAAATACTATAGTATAAACTATAGTATATAAAGTTTTTATTCTCGATTTTTGGCTTTTTGGAGGGGAAAACGATATCCGTTTTGGATGAATTTTATATGTACGCACTCGTATTAAAATTTTATACAAAATTATAGTAGAAAAAATCAAAAAATACCAAAAAATTTCACTACAATGCGCTATATGTCGGGCACCAAATAAAAAAATGGGTAGGAAGACTTCGTGTTTTGGGCTTTTGGAGGGGCAAACGATGTCCGTTTTGGGCGAATTTTATATGTACGGACTCATATTGAAATTCTCTACATGATTATGGAAAAAGTTTATTTTTTTTGGTTGGCGTAAGCTACGCGCACCAGGTAACCTTGTATTTTTTTTAAATAGCATACATCACTTTGTGCGCGTAATGTACGCGGACAGGTTTTGTCCAAACATTTCAAAAATGCATATTTTACCCTTGTGCACGTAGCTTATGCGCACGAAACCATACTGCTAAGCTACGCGCACAGATTCGCGTCCGTTTAGACACGAAATCGCGTGCATATTTTTTACTTGGTTGCGACCAGAAAGAAGGAAAAAAAATCAACTTTAAAAAAAATGTTTTAAAACTTTTTTTAAACAAAAATGTTATAATTTTTTTTTTTTAAATGTTTAAAAACTTTTTTTATTAAAAAAATGTTTACAAACCTTTATTTATTAAAAATTTCCAATTTTTTTTTAAAATAATTCTGCGCCAGAATCTGGCGTAGGAGCCAAATTTCAAAAATACGTATAAGTTGGGCCGACCCTAATATGGGCTGGCCCAATCTATACGCCAGAATATGACGTACGCCATATTCTGGTGTATAGATTTATACTTATTTTTGTAAAAAAAATAATCAAAATACGTAATCTTATACATATTTTAATCTGTATGCAATATAATTGCGTACGCCATTTTTTAGCGTACAGAATGTCGTGCGCACAGAAAAAAAAAAGAGTCGCATATAGTCGCCTCGTTTGAATCGAACGAATGATCGAAAAAACAATATATTAATATTTAATTTATATTTATTATTTATGATATATATTTATGATAATTCTTTTTAATTATTCTTCTTTCCTGATATATGATTATTTTAAATGTATAACTTTTTTACTATTATACCTAGGGGTGTTCATCCGGTCCGGACCAGATTTTTCCAAAAGTCCGGACCGGAGACCGGTCCTGGACCGGTTTAGACCGGATTTTTTTTAAAATAATTTAAATTCTTATTTAAAATCTATAAAAAATATCTAAAAAACATATATACTCCTAACTTATTAAATTAAGAAAAATATCTATAAAAAAATACATATAAATCTCCAAAAAAACATATAAATTTAAAAAAAAATAAAATCCGATCCACCGGTTCGGACCGGGTTTTTTCCGAATTTAGACCAGACCAGATTAAGGAAATTATCTGGACCGGAGACCAGACCGTATTTTCACCAGTTCGATCATTTCCGGTCCGGGCCAATTTTGAACAGCCTTAATTAAGAAGGGTATAATTTATACCCTTCTTAATTATTATCTTTTTTGAAATTTAATCACTTTAGCTCGCTTTCTTCAATCTCTCTATTTACCTTTTATTTTTCTAGTTTCATATATCATCAGTATATTAATCCTACCAATAATCTCATTAAAAACCAAATAAGACTTATAGAAAAAAAGAAAAAACTTCTTTGTTTTCAAAATATCTTTTGGAAATAAAGAGCTAAAGTTAAACACATTAAATATATTAATACTAATGTCAGCTATTTTCACAAAATAGCAAGTGGGAGAAAAAATAAAAAAATTATAAAAGAAATTAAAACACAAGAAGGAACAAGTATCATTGGAGAATATAACATTAGAAATGAAATCAGAAATGATTTTATTAAAAGGTTCAGAAGTGAGAATATGGGCCATGAATTACTTCAGGAAAATATAGAACTGATTCAATCTGAAATCTCTACAGAGGATAATATAGAATTAACAAGGAACGTATCTAATGAATAAATTAAGAAGACTGTTTTTGACATTGGTTCGGATAAATCACTGGGCCTTGATGGTATGATAGCAGAATTCTATCAAAAATATTAGGACATTGTAGGTCCATCTGTTATTCAAGCAGTAAAAAGCTTTTTCCTCTTAGGGAAATTGCTTAAGCAAATAAATCATACTTTTATCTCTTTGATTCCAAAATGTGACAATCCAAAATCGTACTAATTACTATAGACCCATAAGCCTATGTTCTACAATTTATAAAATTATATCGAAAATCCTAACAACAAGACTTAAATGAACCATGGAAAAATTAATTCAACCCATATAAGGTGCTTTTGTTGCAAATAGAGACATCCAAGATAATATCTTGATTGCTCATGAAAATTTTCACTCATTCAAATCGAAAAAAGGAACAGAAGGATTAATTGTCCTAAAATTAGATATGGAAAAAGTCTATGATAGAATTGAGTGGAATTTCATTATTAAAATTATGGGAAAAATGGATTTCATGAAAGATTTATCAACTGGATAAAAGAATGTATTACAACGGTCTCCTTTTCGGTACTAGTCAACAACAGACACACATAAATATTTAAACCAACCAAAGGACTTCGACAGGGTAACCTCTATCTCATTTTTTGTTTATTCTAGGATCTGAAATCCTTGTCTGAAAACTTCAAAAAACTTCGGAAAGACCCCGGAAACCACTAGGTTTTCAAATCACTCAACAAGGAACGCGGATTTCTTTCTTGGCATTTGCGGATTACATTGTGATCTTCTCAAAAGCAAAACATGAAAACTGCAAGGAAATCAAGGATATTGTTGATGAGTATTGCAAAATCTCAGGACAAAAAGTAAATTTTCATAAATATGTTTTTCAAGTCACAAAAAATGTTACCAACCAAAAGAAATTAGCAATCCAATGTATTCTCACAATCACAAATATGATATCTCTTGAAAAATATATAATTTGCCCTATCATTAATGGTAGAGTCGACTCGAATACCTTTGTTGATCTTTTAATCAGCACACAACAACAACTATCTAAATGGGAAGCGAATTCTCTCTCTCAAGCAGGACCAACAACACTTATAAAAGCTAATATGGCATCAAGACCAAACTATCTTATGCTACCTACACACACATAATGAATTTGACAAATTAAATAGATCTTTTTTTGGAACAAAGACAACTCCTATAAACCTCTTATATTCTGGGGGAAAATATGTAAATCAACACAACAATGAGGTCTTTGATTGAGAAAATCAAAGGACATGAATAAAGCTTTACAATTTAAGTTATTATGGAAAATTTTAGCCGAGCCAAATAATTATTGGGTTAAAGTTGTTACTGAAAAATACATGAAAACAATACATATGTTTCAATACAAGAAAAAAAGGAAATTGTTCTTGGCAGTGGTCCAAAATGATTGAACTCTTGGATGAATTCAAATCTGGACTAATTTGGCAAGTTGTAAATGGCATAACAATCAAATTTTGGTCTGACAATTGGGTCTCTAAAACCCCTTTGTGTGATATCATTAATACACAATCAATCCTGAATAAGGATGCCTTGGTAGCAGGCTTTATTTTGCAAAACAAAACCTGAAACAAGGACTTGATTGAACAATGTTTACCCCATGACTTAGCCAAAAAAATAATCTCTATCCCAATACCTTTGAATAATATTCATGACAGAATGTACTGAAAAGCCAATAAAAATGGATGGTTCTCTACAAATTCTGCTATAGACTTGATTAACATAAACAAAAGGTATGCTGCCTATGATTCTTCATGAATCTGGAAGATGGATACATATCCCAAAGTTAAAAACTGTATCTGAAAAATAATGAAAAATGAACTTCCAACCAAAGCAAGATTAACAGAAAAAGGGATAGCAACCCCCTAGGGTTGTATCCGTTATAATGCACCATTGGAGTATTTGAATCATCTCCTATTCTAATGTAACCATACCATGAAAACAATAGAAAAAATGAATTATCATATATATAGTATCATTAGATCTCTAAACATAAGGAATAAGAAAATATATGAAATCATTGAGGAAATTCGACAAAAAACTGATAGATCACAATTTATAGAATTAGTGGTCTCTTGGTAGAGAATCTGATTTTATAGAAATCAGTAAAGCTTTGGAAAAACAAACAATGACACATACATCATAAAGGATGTATCAATTTATATTAAAAACAAATTGAGAATTGGGAAAAAAAACAAAGAACTAGAACCCTGATTGTTTAGTATAGGGTAAACCAAGAACACATAGAACGAATAATCTAAGACGGCCAAAAAAGAAATGGAAAAAACCACCGGAAAATATAATCAAAATTAATACAGATGAGTCAATCAAAACAAATGGTGATTCTAGTTTTTGCTATATTTTCAGAAATAGCACAGGTAAACCAATTTTTCTCTTTGGGGATAAATGTGGTTTCTCAACGCCTCTGAAAACATAAACTCTAGCAGTCAGAAATGCCCTGATAAAGGCTTATGAATTAGGCATTACCGACATTCAACTTGAATGTGTAACACCCCCAAATCTTAACCCATTTGGAAAGGTATCACCGTCAGTGACCTCGGTTTTCCTCACCGAAGCCACCCCAGGCTTTACTGTTTAAATACCAATTATGAAACACTTATGATACAAAAATCATAATATTATTCATATAAAACATAAGTCCCGAGATTACATCCCAATCCCGAATAGGACAAACACAGAGTTTAAACAAAGTACAGCGGAAGTCTTTTAAATATATAACATAGTAAATAAGTTACAGCGGAAGTCTTTCTTAAAATATTACAAAAATGGTTGTGATCGTAATGATCACCTGCCCAAGGATCTCAACCTGATTAAAATATAATTCTTAAAACATCCAAAAACCACCATCGTCTTCATAGTCATTCTAGTCTCCTCATATCTGCGCTCTATCTGATGTGCCGAATCGAACGGATGACACCAGCCAACAATGCAGATAACAATTGCGGTTGGTTAGTCTAAATAAATAGACCATGCAAGGGCACAAAGCAGAAGGTTCTAAGTAGTCGTATTGGGTTAGACTTCTCGTCTCTCGAATAATAGTCGAGTACGCTTGTCAACCACCATACTCTACTTGAATATGACAAAAGGCATGCACAAGAGAAGATTCCAACTGAAGCGAATCTTAACGGAATATCCAAGAGAAGACTCCAAAAGATCGAGTCTTTAACGAAGTATGACAAAGTCTGGAATATTTAAAGAATCACAGTATCGCATTCGAGCGATTTAAAAGTTTAGACGAGCTTTCCTAGCTGCACTATCGCTTAGCTGCACTACTCGCCAGAGGTTTATTAGTTATGGGCGAACCTACGGCCCTTATCTGATTAAATTCCAAAACGCGCATCATGTTATAGGCTTTTAAATGTATATATATCCCCAACGGAACCTATACATCTTGATATGCGTTTCGTCTAGAGTGACGCATACCGAAGGGATGAAATCCCGAGTTTGTGGCACTAGCTAAGTGCACCTACCTCTATACTCGTGTATCAGAGGTCGGGTCATGACCGTAAACATGGTATTAGGTGGGGACGAGCCACCTCTCTACCTGATTATACAGAAACGACTGGACCTGACATGGTCCAAGTAACGTTCCTAACTACTAGTGCTAACTAAACAGTTCGAGCACAACAATAGTTCAGGATAAATCCACATAAATGCCCTCAAGGCGATCATAAATATATATTCATAATAGCGTTGTTCTAATAGATATACAACCTATTATAATATCATATTCTAGTTTTCCAAAACAGTTTACAAAACCATTTCCAGACAAACACAATGATCATTCCAAATTAATTACTCAATTAAATAACTGATAATTAATGTAAATATGGAACGATGAGCAAGGGCGAACCGCCACTTGCCTTAATCCGCAGAGTTTGAACGAAGCCTAACGACGGGATTCCGGGCTCGATACAGGGACAAATCCGGCAACACAGATTCCTTCGAATCGACCCATAAAGAAACCCTAAGTTAGATTCGACAAACACGAGCACGAACTAGAGAATAACGAAAGAAATCGAAAGAAACGAAGTCCGATCGAAGACCACCAAAGCCGAGGCCAAAATAGGCCATCAGCCCTCTGGCGGCGGTCGCCGGCGGCCTTACGGCGGGCGCCGTCTGTTCATGGAGGCGGTCACCACCTTTATCACGACGGGCGCCGCTATGAACGTCGGAAAACTTAATCGAGAACAGAAACTCACCGACGGAGAGCGATTGGTCTCCCTTAGCCTTGCTTTGGATTCTAGGCATCTACGGGCCTCCAAGGCTTCCTCTAGCAACTGGAAATAACACCAAAAGGGAGCTCCGGCGATCGCTTCAGAACTCCGACGAGGGCTAGATTTTCCGGCGAGACAAATTTGAGGATTTGATCTTCGATTCTGTGCTCAATTCTGATCCCAATCATCTCTGTTTATAGCCCAGATCAAAGAGGATAAGATTTGGCAGCTGGGGGGTACGTGGGAGGCCGGCATTGGCGTCGTCAGAGCTCGTCGGAGGCCATAGGGCTAGCCCCCTGCTACTCAGCGGCGGTCGCCGCTCTCCTCTCCAGGTCGCCGCTGCCTTGTCTCCATGGCGGCGGGGTGACGGCGGCGGTCGCCGCCATTAGCGGCAGTCGCCGCTTCCTAGGCCACCTGGCCAGGACGAAGCTGCGAGGAAGGCGCTGGGGTTGACCTGTGGAGGTCGCCGCCATACCCACGGCGGGCGCCGCCAGGTCAGCCCTTATCCAATTGATCTTTGGATAATTTCGGCTTAACCCGGGATAAAAATAATCGTGCACGAACGAGTATTAATTCCCAAAGTACGTCGACTGTATATTATTTCACTGAGAAAAATATTACAGAGATTGAGCACATTACAGAATGTTTTAAACTCTCTGAAATTAATCTGACGTACAAAACAGGCGTTCTGAAAAAAAATTCCAAAAATAACCTTACAGAAATACGGGGTATCACAGAATGCGACAACCTTACTATTGTGGACGTTTTTAAGAAAATCTGGCATTGTCCATGAGATATTGAAATTTTAATTTCTGATATCCTTTGTGTTTTACAACTGTTTTCTTCAGTGCATATTTATCATGTCTTCCGAGAAAACAAACGTGGTGGCCGATTTCATTGCAAAGTTGGGCTATCGGAGTTCCTTGGAAGATATACGAGCTAATCTAAAACTTGTAATTCTCACCTGCAAGGATGCTATAGACTGAGAAACCGTTTCTTATGTGGTTTACGGTCTAATTTTTACCTTATATAAAAAAAGTATATTAATTTTAAATTTCTATTCTATAATTATTGTTGTACATTTTTTTAATTCAATGTTAGATCTTTGAATTTAGGTCTATAAATACATGAACGATCTATTATACAATACTAAAATTTCGTGTAGTTAAATTGACAAAAAAAAAGTGATATACTATCTTCACTATATGAGTATATATCCTCCGTTTGCATTCATTACATTGGAAAAAATGTGTGGTTAAAATGCAATAAATTAAAAAAGTTTAAATCGTTTCTTCGCAAAATATATAAGTATATATATGCAGAAGGAATTATATTTGGATGCATGGACTATATGCTATAAATATATGCATACAATTTGATAAAGTAACGAAATTATAAATATTCGGATATTCTAAAATAATATCATAAACACATTTTAAAAGTAGAAAAAATATATCCAAAATAAAATCCTAACTAGAACTTCAGTTCAAAATGGAGTAGCAAATAACTAGAACTTCAGTTCAAAATGCAATACTTGTACCCTATATGGTTGAACGTACATTTATAAAATCATCAATAACTAGTGTAATACCCGTGACTTGCACGGAATTGTTTATTTTTTTTATATTTGTAAAAATAGTATATTTAATTATCGATGAATTAATGTTTCAATATATATTTGGTTAGTTATTTAAATTAAAAATGACTAATCGACTAAATAAATTAAAGATATAAAAAATTACATTATATAAAGAGATACAGAACTCTCCATAACTTTATTAATAATAAAAATTGGCTAAGTAGTCTTAGAAACAGGGATAGTCACACCCCTTTACATCAATACTTCTAAAACGGTAAAACATAATAAAAATGTTCATCTAACTCTAATACATGAAAATGACACGCTAAACATAAAATATGGCACGATGTTTTAAATTATCAAAAACTTCATTGTATACTACATTGGTTGTAGTACTATCTCTTCTTGTCTTTATCGCAAATCAATATCTTCAAACCTTTCTTGTTAGTCACCATTGATGAAGTAACATAAAACTGACCATGATTGAAAACAGGACGTGGAAGATACAAACCGACATTTGCAAGAAATTAAAGTGTCTGACGGTGACATGATCATGCGATGAATCAAAACCGTATGTCCAATATTGTTGTGTGAAATAATTCTCCCTTGTATGACATGACTGCCAAGTTGTGTGGTTTAATTTAGTATTAAAATAAATAAATAGAGACTTTATAGAATAACAATCACTAACCATTTGAAATGTCGGTCAAGGGATACGTTCACTAACTGAAGAATTTGGACAAATTCCAAGAATAGAACCTGCATATTTAGTATTTATATTAAATTTTATATTTTTAGTTCATCGAAAAATAATGTCAAAGAATTAAATGCAATTTATTAACCTGATCGATTTGAATTTGTCCATTGTCGTTTCTCTCTAATAACAGGCAATTTCAACGTTCTGTTATGTCGGGTTAATTCGTCCATAACAAAATAACCCTAAAAATCTAAAATATATTCAAAGTAAAAAAAAATTATTCTACATACTACTAATGTTTTTGTCCTAATATTATAAAAATACATAAACATATGTAACTAATAATATAAGTAATCAAAACAAATTACAAAAGGTCCACGGTAAATATTTAATTTAGTATTATAAAATATATAATATAGTTTATATTTATAACTACTAAATGTTTATAACGTCAATATTGAATGCAACTTTGAATAGTTTTAATCGGCTTATAGGCCCAACTTAAAATTAATTCTCCACCTTCTCTCACAACATACAATGTGTTTTAGTAAATATTATATATATAAACTAAAATAAATTAATTATAGGACTTATTGGGCCATTACATAATTAATAATACTAATGAGCTTTATAAACTGTAATTTAATAGCAAGTATTAAAAAAGAATAATATAATAAATTATCGAAAGAGAGGTGACACTCTCTATTACTTTATTTATATTAAAAAATGGCTAAATAGTTATGAAACCGGAATAGCCACATCCAACATTAAAATATAGATAATGATAAACCGTAAAAATATGTCTAAGTCAAAACAACAAAACTAATGAAACAAAAGATTTGCAAAAGTGCTCTACCAATGATGAGATTTGCATCATATTTGAGATCTGCAAGCATTGTTCTTATTTGATAAACCGTAGGTTGAACAATCATTATCAAGATTCAATTGCTATGCTTAATAGGTTTTGGTGATTATTGATTGTTTTGGTGAAAACTAATAGTGTCGTAATCAAATATGAAAACTGTGTAATACTATTATTTAATTTTGGTAATTATTGATTGTTTTGGTGAAAACTAATTGTATCGTAATCAAATATGAAAGTTGGGTAATAGTATTACTTAGTTTTGGTAATTATTGATTGTAATTTATAAATAAGGTAGGTATATGTGTATATATATATATTAATTAGGAAAGTAGATTATAGTTGATATATAATTTTAAGTTTTAGTTGTTTTATCGGGGAAAAAAATTAGAAAAATTATGGTGATGACATGTGGCAAAATCAATATGGTGATGACATGTGACGCAATAGGACTTTGCATATAGTAGTTATATAGTAGATTATCTTTTCTATTGCGTTGTTGTTCTCTAAAGTTGGTTTCACCACACCCCCTCCAACTTTAATCATAGAAAATTAATTAGGCATGTGATTCTTAATCGATTCTTCTACAAATTCAAACCTCGCGCCTATCTTCAAATTACTTTGATCAATCGTGAGTGATATATAAAATAAACTTTGTAGATATGTAGTTTGGAAAACTATTACGAAAGTATATATAATTATCTAGCAATTGGGTTGCCAAAACAATTAACCACATTTCCACATCTGCAAGTATTATATTTGAAGATATTCAGTAAATTTGGTGATCAAACAAAGATGCTATACAGAAATGACATCCGGTGCGGACGGTTCTTACGGTGTGGAAATACGAACATGCACTTTATGGTCTTAAATATACACTTTAACGTCTTAAATGTGCACTTTTGCAAAAAAATAGAAAAATGCTTAGGAAAAAAATCAATTTTTTTTTTGTTTTCTTAATTTTTTTATATATAAAAGTACACATTTAAGACGTTAAAGTGCACATTTAAGACCTTAAAGTACATGTCTGCACCGTAAGAATCGTCTGCACCGGAACCTTACTCATGCTATACATGACTCTTATATAAACAGAAGATAAATTTACTATTGTATATTAAAATATGATGTCATCATATCTTTGACATTCAAGTGTTCTCATGAGGACCGAACTAATGTAAATTCGGTTTTAAACTGAGAATGAATCAATGAACTGGAAATTCAAGAGCCAAATAATGGGAAAGATTGATGCACATTCGTCCATGGAGAATTCTCTGCAAAAGAATTGAGGGTGGGTAGAGAAGGGATTGATATTCATTGTAATTTAAGTAAAATAATAAGGTTAATATTGGTAGTTAACAAATGCTGATGATTTATTCTGGTGATGTATAGCATTACTCTTCATATATTAGCAATTCTTATGGCACGTTTGTAATCTTATTTTGGTAATTATTGATTGTTTTGGTAAAAATTAATTGTGTCGTAATCAAATATGAAAGCTGTGTAATATTATTACTTAGTTTTGGTAATTATTGATTGTAATTTATAAATAAGGTAGGTATATGTATATATATATTAATTAGGAAAGTAGATTATAGTTGATATATAATTTTTAATTTTAGTTGTTTTATTAAAAAAAATTAGAAAAATTATGGTAATGACATGTGGCAAAATCAATATGGTGATGACATGTGGCGCAGTTGGGCTTTGCATTTAGTAGTTATATAGTAGATTATTCATGACGGAATTAAATTATATTATATTTAAGTAGTTTACAAAAATCTTATTAACATGGTTTAAGAATTATATAAATGAAAGATTGAAATAACATAAATTTGTTAATTAAAAGCAATATGTTCAACACTTCTATAATTATAGGGAGTATTATATTTTATTCATATCTATTCTCGTACAGTTATATTTTTTATTTTTAATCGTGTAATTATTGTCATGCACGAGATATTTTTGATAAAGTCGTGTATGTATTTCACTATCATTTATCGTGTATTTCCAATAAACTATGTTATATTAACATAAAATATTCAAATTATGTTCAATGTTTTAATATTAAAAAATATTAGTTAAACTTAAATATGTATACTTATAACAAAATTCTAGCTTTAAAAGTGATATGTTGAAAGGCTATATATTAAAAATATATTATTTTAATATATATTATTCAAAAATATAAAA